>JARJLE010000002.1:0-1219332 GCA_029289555.1 Mycena latifolia
TTTGAACCGAAGTTCGGGTTTTTGGACACAAGTCCCACGGTTCGATAATCTCAAATCACAAGTCCCAAATGCTTTCTCTGATCTCAAGACAACGGACACACGGCTCTTTCAAACTTCAAACTCAATTCACAACGTTGGCAATCAAAAGAAACTTTATTTCACGGGTCCACCATCAAAATAGCAGAGTCCTCAGAGTAAAGCCCTCAACTGAGACCTGTCGCAGGCGTGGGAAGGGGCAATGGTGTTAGCCTTCCACACTTAGTTCGGGTCAAGATTCAGTGCTGTTCCTCCTCAGAACATCCTGCTTTTATACTACAAATTATATACTATTACAATGCTTGATTACACTACCGCGGGTATATACAGGTATCTGGCAGGTCATCTGGTATCGGGATATTATTCCCATTGGCTGATCATAGGCTCTATACGTTTAATTCTGACAAACAGGTTACCGATTGCAAGCAACCGTCCCCTTACTGTCATGATCGGGTATGGTCTAACTCCTGTTGAACGAGCTTAAACACCTTCTGTACTTATTACACTCTGCCCGCTGTGTCCGGAGGACGCGGATAATTACACGCTCTTCTGTAGCTTTAATTTGATACCCATAACTCCCGGATTGGAGTTACGGTTACTTCTGTACAGGTTACTTTGTCAGGAAAACTATATTTAGTCATCCGTCGGAGTAAGCCGATCGAACCTACTTCGGTGAGAACCGCTACTCGGGTACTTCACAACCGGATCACGTCACCGATCGCGTCGCGGAAACCATCAAAACTCAACCAAACAGGGCGGTGTTATACGCCGTAGTACTCGTTAGGACATCAACCAAACTTCACAGAGTGGATATTCGTCATCTCCTTGGTAAGTGGCTATGTTTATGTCCTGTTGCCATTTAACTGAACACTCGGAGCTCGTGTCAGCCCTCAGATGCGCGCAGAATGTAATTATTTAGTAATTCCAATGTTGGTAAATTTCGCGGCTTATCAACAGATGAGTGCGGCCTGCCCAATCCCATTCCGAGCTTTCCAGTTCACCGGTGGCCTTATTATGCGACCATGACCCCTTCTTATGCATCTGGAGTGCAGTTTAGAGCCCCAGTGACTCCTAATTTTTTGCCACATGCCGCTCCGTCTCACCAATCCAATCTGCCTGAATTTCTGACTCCTTCCCCGCTGCTTCGTCTTCGCATGCACTCCCTAATGACCCATTCCAACCTATCCTTACCCCAAACCTTTTTACTGACCACCCGGAGTCCGACTCGGATGGATTGAGCACCAAGCCTGATTCACTTCCCTTCCCTCGCCGCCGAACGACAGATGCCTACACCAAAATACATAACATGCTGGCACAACTACGAGAAGACCGCATATCCCCCATCGATATTCATATTCAGGTTCTCGATCCCAAGGACATTTCGTACGAGCGCTATAGGGGGAACCTCTACAGGGACGATGGCATTTGGTCCCATAGAGCTGTCTGATGATTAATTGAGAATACATTTATTTTTTTATGGGCTCCGCCGCAAGTCTTTGCACTGCAGCGAACATTTAGCCTCCGTGATAGTGTCGCACTAGTCCCTTGTTCTGTAGGGCTGGAGGAAGTCTCTTGTCCAGGTAGCTGGCAGCGTCCGAGCATTGCTGGGTATTATCATGGTAAACAACAACTTTGAGCAGCTTGGTGAAAGGGATTGCGATAAGAAAATCCAAATTGCGAAAATCTGACAACGAGCCAACGATGTAATGGGTGGCGTAGATTGTGTTCGGTCGATTACTGGACAGTTTCAACGAGATGAGCGTGGCTGGATCGAAGTTCAAGTTGTGGATAACGGCGGATTTTATGTGCGGGGAAAGGTTCCGGACAGCACTTGAATCGGGGTCCCTTTGGGGAGACAAATCCTGAGGTCGTTCAAACAGCCCTAAGCTGGACGGAATGCAGGAAGTCCGTAATGAGGCAGACCAGCCGTGTGTAGGAAGTGCACCTCGTCAATGTGGACTCGCGCTATCGTTTTGGTGAAGTGGGCGACGTTTAGGAGTCTTGCAAGGCGAGGAAGGTGCCCGTTGAAGGATTTTAGTTGTTCTGGCTGCACAATTAAGTGTTGGAAATATCCGTCGCCAATTTTCTGGATGTCAGTTAGAACGAGCAAGACAGCCTTCAGAGGTGCTTACCGTCCAGAGATCCTTATTACTTGGGGTATCTTCATTAATACGTAATGTGCGGATTCCCCACCGTTCAAATTCAAGAGCCTACACAATATCAGCCAGATGACAGTGAAATAAGAGAAAGATTGATTACTTGAAGAATCTGTAGCCGCTTCAAGGGTGAGATGGTGATAGAGGTTGTATCTGGGTGTAGAAGATTAGGTATGATGAGACAGAGTGTCTTGCCCGAGCCGGTTCCTGAGTCTACGGCCACTTCGAGGCCGTCTTCGAGCCCATTATTAGCTCCCAGTTGGTACTGTCGTGGAACTATGCGGCATTTGCTCGCGAAATAAACCAAGAGAGAAGCTCTGAGAGAGATGGTCTTGTGCCTTTCATCTAAACTGTTAATGTAGTCGGTCGGGAGCGTGTCGCCTGATAGAAACTCGTGGGCAAGGGCTTCAAGCTCTAGGAGTGGTTTCTGGCGGATATCCTGCAAGATTTCGGCGAGAGCTAGGTCAACTGATGGAGCAAGAGTGTCCCAAGAAATAAGGTGCATATAGGGTGTCGTCGCGTCAAAAACGGTGGTCGAGAGCAAGGATCGTGTTGTTTGCACCTATTGTACACGACCGCTGATAGTGATTACAAATAAGCCAAATGCGGAATCTCGCGCGTATCGCAATTTCAAACTCCGATCGACCGGTCTGTCTATCGACAGTTTTCATAGACAGACCGGTCATCAGTCTAGTATCATCTCTATTCAAAAAGTGCGTATGACACGCAGGTGAAGTGCTTCATTCAGCCATTGGCATTATTCAGGGATGTCTACCGCCGCTTTGGCGGCACAAGTGAATGATCCTTACCAGGAAGAACAGACACAAAGAGCGGCCATTTCATTGACTGCGAACCCAACCAACTGCAATCAACTCTGAGAACTTGCGAAACAACCCAACCACACACTAGCCGCCTCAGAACTCATAATGCGCGCGCTCTCCTTCCTCCCACTCTCCCTCATCAACATCGCATCCGTGCTGAGCTGCGATGCGACAGCCGCCGGGGCACCTGCGAGTTCACAAGCAACTGCCATGCACCTATGTTTGAGCACGTGCCCGATGCGTCCATGTTAAATGCTCCATTTCAGTTTTAAAGCAATTGACATGAACGCACACTGGCACAGGGTATTGCCCTGGCCTAGCGGGCTACCAGTGTTGCATCGCGACAGACTGAGGCAATGTTGTTAATTAATTGACTTGGGCTGCAGTTGAATTTTGGTTGGGAATGCAGTGGTGCTCTCGGCTCATCAAAACTGCTATCTGGGGGGGGGGATTTATTATACTCACGAGGTCCACAACATGAACAGCGAGTCTACCGAAGACAAACAAGTAGGAATATACGGGTGGTTAGCTGTACATAAACCTACAAGATGCCAACGGGGATGTCAAGGTTTCGCATGTTTCACAGATTGTCCGGTAGCGTTAGCCATTATGTACTTCCCAAAAGAATATTATTGTGAATCATGCTGGCCAGAAACCTTGGTGGTGGGAGAATGAAATGATATAAAACTTTCCAGTGAGAACTTTCATCGTTTTCAGCTTACAAATTTTCCTCTTACAGTAAAGTACGAGGTGAAGGCCTTGGCAAAGCCCGGCAGGCACTCGCACTTATGTACAGGTGCATCATCGCAATCATGTTGTTATGTTTGATCTCTGTGTGATGGAGATAAATGGATTTGGCATGAGCAAGGACAAATGGAAATCTCGAACCAAGTGTTTCTCGCAAATTAACTTGATTCTGCTCAAGAGCTTTCAAGCGGGCATTCAAAACATCGGCATCTTCATTCCGCGCCACCTCGTTCTTTCCCAGCATTCTCTGAATGCTCAGTAGTCCAGATATCTAGTGAAATGGTCAGTCCAATGATAACATCGAAATTTAGGATGCGCGCCTGAAACGTGTTGACAGACATCTCGATGCGGCGATAGAATGCCTCGATGCTAGCAATTCGGGAATCCTTGGTTAAAAGAGACTTGAAGAAACACTTGCTTTGCTCCTTGTGAACAAATCGGTGGATATCTTCAAGTAGACTGTTTCAGAACGTAACGTTAGACTTAAAATGCCACAAGATTACATGCTCCCATCTTCAGCTCTGCGAGCGGTCCTCCGCAATTGGCAACAATCAGCCTTGATGACCTGAACTCCGAGTCCAATAGCCAAAAGCTGCCCGACCGCCACAGCGAGAACCTCGAGTTGCTTCTTGCTTTCTTGCACTGCCTGCACAGAAGAGACAATGAAGTTGAAGAGCGTGAATGCCGGAGAAAGTCCAAGGACAGGATTCGCCGCCAGCACGATGTGGAGTGCAGCTTCTAGCGACATGGTGGGTGTAAAGAGAGAGGCTGCGGGATTAGCGCTCAGCCTATCGCGACAACGATCATTCTCTCGTAACTCCATGAATAGCTCACTCTTTGGGCTGTGCACGTACATATATGACAGCTAAGCAGTCGTAATGAGGAGAGACAAGGGTGAAAAAAACGCGGGTAAGTTGAACAAGCTCCATCAGCATATGGGAAATGCCCTCTATAGGCGATTATGACAGTGATAACTGGGGGGTATTACATCTCTGTAAGAGGCCGTGATAAGTATCAGAGCCGCGGAAGCAATGTCTTGAACCGCCTTGGACGCGGCTGCAATGTTCGCTCAGCACATCGCGACAACAATCATTCTCTTGACAGCTTTTCGTCGGGCTGTGCACGCTGAATTGCGACGAGGCCTGACGTCAAGCCACACAGTCGTGTGAGTAGTGGCAAGCCTAAAAGACATGCGTATATAAATCGAGCAAGTTCCAGCATCAGAAAATGTTCTTGTGCCTCAGTAATATTGTGCCTGCAGCCAATTGCCGTAAGGAATATTTTAAAGCGGTAGGGATTACATCCTCGAGAGGAGCTGACAAATACCAGATTGTCACCGTTCAACCGTCCCTCCAGCTTTTTCAACGAGGCATCCGGATGCCGTAGCGGCCATCAAACGGATCGCGAGGCGGTGCAACGCTTCCGATACAGCCGGATGGCGTAACCCCACCTTCAGCCAACGGCCGCGACCCAGCGCCCAAGACGACAATCCACAGCCACATCACAACGCACTTTCTTGACGTCTCTCCTCTCCTCAGCACCTTCGATGGCTTCCCGCTCTCCACGCGCCCCAGTTCATTGTGACGTGCCGCGGCTAGCAGCGCGCGTTCTCGCGCTGAAGGAGATAAGGCAGAAAGTTCGCGGGATCAATCCCTTTCCACTGAACGGTGAAGCCCGCCGACGTGGCGATCGGACTTGGTAGCGCGCGGCGGAGCTGTTCATTGCGCGCTTCGCGCGGGCGGATCACTGTGTGGAGACGCTCCCGGGGACGGGATGGTTCACAGCGGGCGCGAAGCGACGTGCGCGTGTAGTAGAGTACCTTGCGACATTTTCTCGCCCAGAGGTAAGTGATGGCGTGGATACCGCCCCCATACCGCTCCACGCCAGCGGGAGGGCGGAGAGCATCGGGAATGTGCTCATGTTGGAGGTGGTACTGACACAGCGAGCAATTTGATAGGTTCGCACTGCTTTCGAAGAGTAGGTGGACGTTGATGTGTCGCACAGATTTTGTATTTTGTTATATTCATTGCTGGCTTGGTCGGAATGGACTCTCTTCTCCTGGACTGAATCGACGTCTGTTCAGCTGCCCGGACATGGCGCATAACATAGCCAACTCCACATGTCGTCCTCCGCATGCTTCTCTCTGCTACCAGCATTCCATCGAGAGTCTCCTCAAGTAGACCCACCAGCCTCTGAATAATAATTTCCGTGATCTGCACTATTGAGCGTCGAAAGGTAGTACTTTCTCATATTCAACCAGTCAATAGGACAATGATATTTTGCAACAGATTCAGCGAGCGTCAACCTCACCGGTGTTGCAGTTGGCAGAGATTCATTAAACTGCGTACAGAACTGCGGTGTCTCACCTTATGTCGAGTTTCCAAGACGCGAGTGTCATGCTCTCGAGCTCAAATTTTGTTCAATACTATAGTCTCCTCAAGAATCCCAAGAGGGACATCATTACATTACTGCAAAACCTGCGTGGCCCAACGTCCCTCTTGTTCGGGCCACGAATGAAGCCCGCTTAATATATGTTGCACAGATTCCGCTTGTGAAGAGGCGGTACTTCGTCAAGACCTCAACCACACTGACCAACATCGAGTTCACAGTGAGTCTGCCTACATACTCGTCCCATTTGTAATGCAGCGCGTTTCTTCGCCCGTCCATATAGTTTAGTTCTTCGCATTTAATTTTTCTAACGACAGGCGCGAGATGCCTAACGCGCGCAGACGCATAAATGACCCTCTCTTATTCTTTGTTTTTTTATTGGAAAACCAACTAACCACTCAGCCAGCCAACGGCACCCACCCACGCAATCTTTACCTTATTCCCACCACCCGCACGAACCACAAATAACATGCGCTTCTCCGGATCCCTCCCCGCCTCAGGCTCTCCCTCGCGGGCCTCGCGTCCGCGCAGAGCTGCGACGGCGGGCGTGGGACGTGCAAGTACACGAGCGACTGCAACGTGCCCGCGTACACCCGGTGCGTCCTACCCCCTCTCTTGCTCCCACTCCCTCCCCTTCTCACTTGCTGCGGGGGTTGAGTTAATCTGCGACGGTTGAATTAATTAATTCATTGACGCGTCGCAGGCCTGTGCCCCGGCCCGACGAACTACCAGTGTTGCATCTCGAGGCGCGCATTCCCTGCTACTAAATTCCGGTGAATTTGTTGTTGGTGCGTTCGAGTTTGATTCCGGAGGGAGTGGCGCGCGGACTGAGTGTATTGCATCAGGACTCTAGAATGCGAAAGCTGCACGAATACACGAACTTGTGGTTAGCGTAGGAATAGCGCTTCTCAGCTGGAATGACAATTATGTACGTTGGCGCAATGTTGCGCGGGTGAGAATGTAAATAATGGCGAGTACCTCGCCCAGGTCACTTGTCGTACGTAGTAGGTCTTTCTGAACAGAAAAAAATCGGAACATGATTCCGAAGACAATGTTGGCGAGAAACTGGTTTGCGCCCAGAATAATCCGGACGGCCGTGCCTAATGGACCTCAATACTGCTGTCGTAAAGGTTGTATCTTCCACACGCATTACCTCCCTCAGATCTATAGAAAGAAGTTCGAACATAATAATCTCGGACGTTGAGCATGACTTCGACGCCATTAGTCACCAAAAAAAAAAAGAAAGAACCGTTCAAAAGAAATTGCGTGTCTTGACCCACTCCCAAATAACACCCATACCGCTCCGAGCCGCGGTCCCACCCCACGCAGTGCCAGCAGTCGAGCAGCCGGTCCGGGTCGCTGTGCAGGAAAAAATAAAAATAAATCAGCATCGCAGGCGCAAGTGGAAGGAAGATGAAAAGGGGAGGAGGATAAGAGGAGGACGAGAATGGGAATGGGAATGGGAGCAAGGGAGAGGGAATCGGTACGCATTCCTTCATCCTGATCATCGCAAGCTCGGGATAATGCTCCCTCCAGAACGAAACCCGAAATTGGGCTCGTACACGTGCGCCTCGTTCTGCGCGCAGTCAACATTTGCACCTCAGGTGGAGGAGCGCAGTGCCACGCACCAGATACGCCGCATCGAGCGGCACCTACCTTACATAGTCCATGAGCTTGCTCGTCCGCTCGTACACGCCGCGCGCGTCTGCGGCGGTCGCGTTCCACCCCCCACATGCCCCTGCTCGTGATGTGGTGCACGGTCGTGCCACGCGGGCGTGACGCTCGCGGCGGTGGGCGCGGTGATCTGGATGAGCATGAGCGGCGCGCCGGATGCGCCCAGGAGCGCATCACCCAGCTTTGCGTGCGAGGACTCGGATGCGAAGGACGCGCGCGGAAGCCGCGAGGTGAGGGAGACGCCGTACCCGAGGGCATTAGTACACGCGCCGGGGAAGGGGGAGGGAAGGGAGACGCACCCTAGCACCGGCGTTCCCGCCCGCTTCGGTCATGAACGACGTGAAGAACGGCAGGAAGCTGGGGGACTGCATCACCATCACCATCGCGCCCTCCACGCTCTCCGCCTTCATCTGCTCCGCGTGCACAATGAGAGGCGCCATCGACGCAGCGGCGGCGTCTTTGTCGAGGCACTGCGTGACGAATAAAGCGAGCTCAGGCATCGCGTAGCCGCCCCACCCCGTGTCCGCCCAGGACAGCATGTTGTCGGCGATGAGCGCTGAGCGCCCAGAGCACCTTGGTGCGCGCGGCGTCCCTCGCGGCCCAGGTGACTACGACGACCTGCGCGGGCGCAGCGGGCGCGGTTCGAGCCTGACGCCGAAGGTGCCGCTGCCGCCTGGGCGCCGCGTAAATCAGCACGCGAGGGAGAGAGCTGACGGGAGGGACGCACCGCCGCGGAGTGCAAAGAAGAGGTCCTCATTGTGGCACGCGTTGGCCGTGCGGTACACGCCGTCGGGCTTCACGACCTTGAATGCGAGCTGGGCAAATTATGCGTTAGCACGGGCGATATTCGCGTGGTTGAACAGGACACACCGCGCGGTCAAACCCGAACCCAAGGGCGGGCGCGAGCACGCCGTGCCCGCCGCCCTGCGTGAATCCGCCCACCAAGCCAACGGTCGCATCGCTCCCCCGACGAGCGTGATGTTGTTCGCCTCCGCGAACTCGAACGCCTCGAAGAACGGCACGCCGGCCTGCATGGGGGGCGTTGGCACGCGCAGTCAGGCGAAGTACGATTGCGAGAGAGGCATACACCGGCTTTGACGCCCGGGAACGCGTCCGTGCAGCCTTCCGCGACGAAGGCGAGGGCGTATGAGATCTACGGTGGGTGGTGAGTAAGAGGACTGCGTGGGCACGGGGTGGCACGCACGTCCTTGAGATTGTGGGTCAACGCGTGTATTCTATTCAGGCCGCAGCGCATAGACACAAGACACGCACCCACAGCGCCATCGCACTCCTCCCCTTGAAATCATGCTGCACAGAGAAGTGAGCTCGAATCAGCTGGCCGCAGGGCTCGACGCAGGCGCACCCCCGTGTTCTTCGCCACCCGGAGCACGCCCGTCGTCTTCGAGAACTTGTACGCCGCGATAATGTCCTCGGGCGCCTCGATCTCAGGCTGCAAATACGCGCTCGATTCACCACCGTCCGACCGAACGAACGAACGAAGGGGATAGGAAGAGGAGGAGGATGCTCCCGAGCTCGCAGCTGTTCGTTGGGGGGCTGTCTGCGGGGTCGCTCTGGACGGCAGAGTCGAGGAGGGAAGCGCCCGAGAAGTGAGGCCCGTTTAGTCAGTGTCTATGATATATCATGTGACTCGATTCTCTCAGCCGTCCTGCGTTTGTCCAGAGTCGATGTCGAGCTATGCAGTTTCAGCTTCAAGCCTCCGATTTTTGCATTCTTCCGCTCGAATTTTTCAACCACACCGAATGTAGGTTGGTGAAGGAAAAAGACTTGGCACTAGCCCAACACTAGCCCTCCCATTTTGGCCGTTCCCTTCTCTGCGATTCTGCCATGGCGAAAGCTGCGGTGTCTCAGGGTCCTGGATAAAGGTCTTTCACTCCTCGTATTTGGACAATTAACCTCGTTTGTCAATATTTCGCTCAAGTTACTCGTAATTTCTGAATTTTTGCTGCCCAAGTATTTCATGAAGAGTCTCCTCAAGAAGCCCTTCCATTCTATTTAATTATATCTGCCTCGTCGAAAGGGAAGATCATCTTCGCTGATATTTGCTGCAGACTCCGCGATCGTCAGCCTCACCGGCAGTGCACTTGCCAGAGTTCCATTCAATGTGCTGTCTCACTTGAGATTGAGTTTCCATGTTGCGACTATACAGAGCTCAAATTGTCGCCTCAAGAAGACCAAAAGGGATGTCATTACATTACTTCGAAAGCTGCATAGTTCAACGTACTCGGAAAGGTACTTACTTACGCTTCCTCCGAATACTCCTGCCATGAATGAGGGAGGCCCGCTTGACATATTTGCACAGATTCGCGCGGGTGAAGAGGCGGTACTTCGTCAAGGCCTCGCGACCACTGACAAGCATCGATCTCACGGTGAGTCTGGCGATTTTCCGCGCATAAATAGAGCTATAATTCTCGATGCGGCACACCCTGCAACTCACCGGCCAAAGAATTCGCTCAGGGACTTTCGTATGGGCCCACCGCGCGCGGTGCTCGCAATTGCGACGGAGTACAACCTGTACGGGTACACGGTCGTGCACGCTATGCACTGTGTGTTAGACGATGCGGAAGCCCCGGAGTGGGGTGCTGTGTCGGCACAGACGCCGCGTATCGGGCTCGGGGACAAGGCACTGCGCGCCTTTGAGCGGGTGGTCAAGCACAAAATATAATGTGAGCGGTTGGATCAGACGTCTTGGACCGTTATTTCTGTAAGAACTCTAAGTATTTGCACTCTACCACTCCACAAATTCAACATGCAATTGGCCCATTTCCTCCCTACTCGCACACTGATCCGTGTCAGCTCTATTCATAATGTGCCTGCGACCCTCGGGCGAAGCACTTCATTCAGTCATTGGCATAATTGAGTGATGTCTACCGTCGCTTTGGCGGCATACGTGAACGATCCTTACCAGGGCAAACAGACATAAAGAAGGCCATTTCAATGACTGCGAACCCAATCAGCTGCAACCAACTTGCGGAACAACCCAACCGAATACTATCCACCTCAAAACCCCCAATGCGTGTCGCTCTCTCCTTCCACGCGCTCTAGGGCGCTGTTTTTAACTCTGGTTTGTAAACATGTTTATAAACAGCGGTTTATAAACCCGGTTTTTAATTCAGTCACATGATGTGGTTGGCCGATTTTTGAATCGCGAGGTTGAGTTCTGGGGGGGAATTACCTCGAACAGTTAAGGCTGACTGTACGCATGCCTCAATTCAGACCTTATAACCATTGTTGAAAAAATTGTGGATTGATGTTACCCATCGAACCAGCCTGTTTTCGGCTGTGTCAGGATCATTCAGCCAAAATGGGTCTCCCCAGTTGATCCAGGGCATCTGGAATCAGCAAGGGCAGCTGCGGAGCACGTTGTAACTGTAACTCAACGATGGGTTTGAACCTGCGAAATCGAGTTGCCCACGCGTTTTAGGGCCTGGTTTATAAACGGCTCTGTTTACAAACCAGGTTTATAAACCGGTTTTCAATTCCCCAGGAATTATAAACAGCGCCCTATCGCGCTCTCCTCATCGGCATCGCGTCTGCGCTGAGTTGCAATGTCGACGGCCGCTTGGGCACTTGCGAGTTGACAAGTAACTGCTGTCGGAAAAACCCCAAATCAGTTGGAACGGATTGGGTCGGTTTGCCGGCTTGGGTGGGATTGTAACCGGTCTGAAGCCGCTGGCGGGGAGGCTTGGAACCGGTCTGGAGACGTTCAAAGTGTCTCACGGTGATTAGGAGCTTGAGACGGATTTGCACCGGTTGTGACTTCCAATGGAGCTTGTGCTTTATTCAGGCGGTCTCATGTGAGAATTCGGAGTAAGAGAGAATTAAATTGATCAATCCATTTCATTTACACGCAAAAACATATCCTCGTCGATACAATCCACCACATAAAATACCTCGCGTGACACCCAAATACGGGGCACAACAGCACACTGCGTGTGACATGTTCAAGCGCGATGAAGATGCTGCCGGCGGGGCTCCATTCGCGCATGGGACAATTGGTGCGCGTGCCAGCAGCCCGCGAACTCTTGCAATAAGGCTTAATCATAGCCAGATTGAGGGTGACTTTCTTCGGCAGATGACAACGGAAAATCAGCTCGAGCCGACCCATCGCCAAGTCGTCGTCTTGGCCTTCGTAGATGCTAGCCAAGTGCTAGCTTGTGAGCGCGTCTCGGATGAAGTCAGATCGGCGATCACAGACCACAACCGAGGGATGGTGGCACGGGCACCTAAAGCGGAAATAGCTTCATGCCATCATCGTCGTCGCACAATGTGCAAGCCACCAGATAAACAGCCACAAAACATGGCCTAACCCTTTAAGACTACAGTGAGCACTTTCCTCTTTCCTCTTACCACCATCTCTGCACCATGCTACCAGCCTCTAGCTCACCCAGTCCGCCCTCGTCTCCCCGCCCGATCGATGAGCTTCTCGCTCTCACTCAGCAGCCCACGCCCAGCAAGACACCACGGACCGTGCGCAAGGTGCGTCGCCATCGAGTGGAATCACTAGTGCCACTGAACCTGCTCAGATCCGCCAACAACTTCAAGTACAAGCCAACGACGTACAACAAGTCAACGTCAATTCAAAGCACCGCATAGTCGACGCGGAGCAGCAAGCTGACGCAACCCGGAAGCCACGCAAGATGCGGAAGCGCGGTGACCGCGCGCGCGACGTTCGAGGTGCCCATTCTCTATGACCAGTGGGATGGAAAGGTCGACATGAACCGTCTTTTCCGAGGTAACCGGCTGCTCGAGGTACGCAATCAGTTGCACAATCTATTCTCTCACTCATTATATTTTGAGATCTACGTCTCAATCATCCGTGGACCTCGAGGCAACTCCCGCAAGCCAGGTGTCTCGAGCGCATCCACAAAATCATCCATGCCACCCCGGGGCGATTGGCACTGCTGCAATCCTGGTGCGCCCTACTTTTATGTTATCATGTCAATTCTGATCATCCTCAGGCCATATGGCTCTTCTCTGCAGATACACAGTTCGTCAAGGTCGGTGAAGAGACGTCCATCGACTACGCTGTCCGTCACCGCCTCTGCGTCCGCGGGATCCGCGAAGGGCTGCGCGACAAGGAGGCCTGGGCAATCGGTCTTCTCGATTTGCTCCTCGAATTTTATTTCACTTCTCTAACAAGTTCATACAGGCCAACAGCCCTCTGCAGGACGATGACAAAGACCTCCAACACCGTGGGCATCACCAGACGTCCTCACCAATCCCGCCATCCTCGCACACGTCCACGCCAACCCCGCCATCCCCACGCCCATCCTCGCCGGCGCCGACGCCGACGCCGCTGCGCTCGCGCCACTCTTCTGCGAGCTCGCGGCAGCCGCAGAGCCGTTCCGATCGCGCGGCATCGTTAGTCCCACCGCGCAGGGTGTGCCGGACCACAAATACCCCTGCTCCTGCCCGGGCAAGTGGGCAGTCCTCCTCATCCTCCTCACAGCGGCGTATGGGGAATAGCACCTCCCGCAACGACTGGGGTGGGCGGTGAAGTGTTTTGTAGCAATAAATTGTACATTTACAGCTCTTTGCGGAACTTAGGGCGCGGCCCGTTTTTTATTAAAATTTGATGTTTTCACGAGATTGGGTGTTGTGAGCTCAATTCGGGCCCGTTCCTCTTGAAAGTAGGACCGATCGATTCAGACTTCAATTCCGGAGGGCTCTGGACCTCACAATCGTGCGGATGCGTGGGAATTTCCTTTTTCAGAAAAGTTCGAGGTGTCCACGCAGAACAGCCATAGTATCAGCCACACTCATCCAATTGACCTAGATTTTGGATATGATATACTCACATAGGTCCCCGAGAGCCCCAAACCCTTGGATGGCGAATATACCTCCTGATTAAATTTGGTGAAGGCTCCAATTGCAATTAATTTCCTACTCTACACTAAATGTGGACTGTGTCCGGGAAAGCTGATCTGAGCTCATGGAGCCTTCATACATACATCCGAGTGTAACATATCCAAAATTCAGGTTAATAGGATGATTCTTGCTAATACCACAGCTGTTCTGCGTGGACACCTCGAGATTTGCCGAAAAAGGAAATTCCCACGCATCCGCACGATTGTGGGGTCCAGAGCCCTCTGGAATTGAAGTGGGAATCGATCAGTCCTACTTTCAAGGGAAACGGGCCAGAATTAAGCTCACAACAGCTGATCTCGTGAAAACATCAAATTTTAATAAAAAATAGGCCGCGCCCTAAGTTCCGCAAAGAGCTGTAAATACCAATTGATTTATTTCCTTTTTTTTTTTTGTTCGCACCGGCCGCACCAGTTGCAACCACTTGAGAGAGCTCTCAAGCTTACGATCCATCGAGTGGCTTCGATTGGATTGTAACACTTGGCGTGGCTTGGAACCGGGTTAAATGCACCTTACCTGAGTGTTGCAAGCCACAAACAAATTGTGACCTTGGAACAGCTTGGGACCGGTTGAATGCCGGTCCAACCCATTCTGGATTTTTCCGACATATATGTTTGAGCCCGTGCCCGGTGCGTCTGGCGCTGCGACGCCCTGTTGAACACTCGGTTGCTCCTTTGAAGTAATTGACACAAACACACACAGGGTATTGCCACGGCCTAGCGGGCTACCAGTGGTGTATTGCGACGGGCTGAGGCCATGCTGTTAATTGATTGATTTGGGGGCTGCATTGAATTTTGGGTTGGGAATGTGGTGGTGCTCTCGGCTGATCCAAACTGCGAGCAGAGATGGCGAGGCTTAATAGATTGTTACAGTAGGTAGCGTAAGCAATCATGTACTTGCCAAAGAATCGCTCTATGAATCATTTTGGCGAGAAACCTTGAGAGGGCGGCGGGAGAATGAAGTGATATAAAACTTTCGTTTTCAGCCTACGAATTCTCTTCTTACAGGAAAGTACGGTAAATATATATGAGAGATAGCTCCCTACACATCTGGGTACCTGTCGATCGATGTTCAGCCGTGAGGCAATATCTCTGACCACCGTTTCAACTAGGTCATAGCCATGAGCATTGCCTTTGTCAAAGTACAGTGAGGAGAAATACCAAATTCAGGGATTGCAGGTGGAACTGATTCAGAACAAGGAACAAGCATGGGAGTCTATCAAGAGACTATGGATTCCTGAAGTGCCTTGGAAAATCCAGGTTCCTTCTTTCCCCTACAAATTGAATAATGGTCACATATGATTTACCTACATGTATCATTCAAAGTACACTATGACTACAGTAGGGATTTCCATCGGGATACTTCATAGGACACTAAGCGGAACTGTCTGTCTTCTAGGGTCATTAATGGTTTAACAACTTGAATGGGATGAAGGATAGCAGCTAACCTGGTGGATCTTGATCCTCTTGATAGTATCAGAAAGCGATTGAGCCTTAGCAGACTTGCCCTGCTTCTTGTATATGTCAAGAAGAACTTCCATGGTCCACAGGGTGTCAGGATGGGCCTGTCCCAAGACCTGTTTATGCTTTTGGGTAACTGTGACTGCCAGCTCTTCTGCCTTCTTTGATTTCCCAAGTTTGAGGTAAGTGTTGGCCAAGTTGCCCATGGTCCGTAGGGTGGAAGGATGGTCTTGCCCCAAGACCTGCTTCTGCTTCTTCATCACTGTCATCCCAAGCTCTTCTGCTTCCTTGTATCGATCCAATTTGAAGTAGGTAAGGGCCAGGTTCCCCATGGTCTGCAGGATGTCAGGATGGTCTTCCCCCAAGACCTGCTTCTGCTTCTTCATCACTGTCACCCGAAGCTCTTCCGATTCCTTGTATCGATCCAATTTGAAGTAGGTGTTTGCCAGGTTCCCCATGGTCAGCAGGGTGTCAGGATGGTTTTCCCCCAAGGCCTGTATCTGTTTCTTCATCACCATCACCTGAAGCTCTTCTGCTGCCTTGTCTTGTCCCAAATCAGAGTAGGTATTCGCCAGGTAACGCATGGCCAGCAGAGTGTCAGGATGGTCTTCCCCCAAGATCTGCTTCTGCTTCTTCATCACGGTCACCCGAAGCTCTGCTGCTTCCTTGGATCGTCCCAGATGAGAGTAGGTATTTGCCAGGGCCCGCATGGTCCGTAGGGTGGAAGGATGGTCTTCCCCCAAGACCTGCTTCTGTTTCTTCATCACCATCACCTGAAGCTCTTCTGCTTCCTTGTCTCGTCCCAAATTGGAGTAAGTATTTGCCAGGTTCCGTATGGTCTGCAGAGTGGAAGGATGGTCTTCCCCCAAGACCTGCTTCTGTTTCTTCATCACCATCACCTGAAGCTCTTCTGCTTCCTTGTCTCGTCCCACATCAGAGTAGGTATTTGCCAGGTTCCGTATGGTCGGCAGAGTGTCAGGATGGTCTTCCCCCAAGACTTGCTTCTGTTTCTTTATCACTGTTACCTGAAGATCTTCTGCTTCCTTGTCTCGTCCCAAGTTGGAGTAGGTAAGTGCCAGGTTCCGCATGGTCCGCAGAGTGTCAGGATGGTCTTCCCCCAAGACTTGCTTCTGTTTCTTTATCACTGTTACCTGAAGATCTTCTGCTTCCTTGTCTCGTCCCAAGTTGGAGTAGGTAAGTGCCAGGTTCCGCATGGTAAGCAGGGTGTCAGGATGGTCTTCCCCCAAGACCTGCATCTGCTGCTTCATCACTTTCACCCCAAGCTCTTCTGCTTCCTTGCCTCGCCCACAATATAAGTAGGTAAGGGCCAGGTTCCGTATGGTCAGCAGGGTGTCAGGATGGTCTTCCCCCAAGACCTGCTTCTGCCGCTTCATCACTTTCACCCCAAGCTTTTCTGCTTCCTTGTCTCGTCCCAAGTTGGAGTAGGTAAGGGCCAGGTTCTGCATGGTCTGCAGGGTGTCAGGATGGTCTTCCCTCAAGACCTGAATCTGTTTCTCTATCACCATCACCTGAAGCTCTTCTGCTTCCTTGTCTCGTCCCAAATCACAGTAGGCCCTAGCCAGGTTCCCCATAGTCCGCACAGTGTCAGGATGATCTTCCCCCAAGACCTGCTTCATTTTTCTTGTGGCTGTTACCCCAAGCTCTTCTGCCTCCTTTGCTCGTCCCAATCCTGGCAAAATATGGACCAGCTCAGCCATGGTGCTCAGAGTCTGAGGATGGTCCTCCCCCAAGGCCTGTTTTTTTGCCAGAAAATCAGAGTTTAGCCTTGCTGCCCTCTCAAGATCCGAGAGGCCCTCCTCAGGCTCTGTGGAGAAACCCTCAGACACTTTGTCATGTTTCCCGCTTGTATTTCTCCCAGACTCTTGGGGCATTTGTGAGATCATATCCACAATTATATCATGGATTTTTCCTGCTGTCGGCCGTTCCTTGGCACTGTGGGTCCAGCATAGTTCTGCCAAGTTCCAGACAGGATCAGTCAGCCTAGGGACATCATCGATGTCTGGACGAATTGGCCTGACTCCGAGTTGGAATACCAGCTCAATGAAATCTGTGTGTGCAACACTGGCCAGCGGGGTTTCATCAGTGTATAGCTGTTTATGGATAATTAATTGTAGACACAAGGAAGAGGGGAAACAGGTTCACCTCATACATTGTCATGCCAAATGCATAGATATCTGATGGCAGTTTGGGCAGTGAACCTGCGAGGAGCTCCGGAGCCATCCAATTTCGGCTCCCTGCCATTGCAGTACTCCCTACTTGAGCCGTGCGAGTAGTGACATCAGCCTTGACTCGAGAAAGACCAAAATCACACAGAAGTGTTCTGCCGGAATCTTCAACAAGGATGTTGATCTGAATTAATCAATATAAAGGGAAGGAATCCAAATACTCCTCATCTACTCACCCCCTTTATATCCCCGTGGCAAATCTTACGTGAATGCAGATACCGTAGGCCAAGGGATATATCACGGAGCTGGTTATGTTATTACCAGGGTGGATATTTGCAGCATGAAACTCACAATATACACAGGATCAAAGGTAGGCTGCTGCTTGAGAAACTCCCTGGCATTATTGGGGATGTAGGGCATCACAATGAATGGTTTATCATCCAGGGTATTTGCACCAAGAAACTGAATGATATTTGGATGGCGGAGGGTCAACCAGATCTATCAAATGAAGTAGGCTTCATGGGGCAGAGATCAAATGGACACATACATCAATCTCTTTCCGTAGAAGCTACCCATGAAATTATGGGTCAAACAAGGACTGATATGTTTTCCATACTCACTACAAGACTCGGAGTAATGCCTGCACCAGTGTGCAGTACTTTGATGGCCACATCTGTTCGATTCCAAGTGCCGCGGTATACTTTGCCACTAGGTAATATTGAGGACACCCAAGATATCCAGGAAATCTGAACTCACAATCCGCCGAATCCAATTTCAGTACCATACTCAACATCAAAGGATGTGATCATCCAGTCCTCCAGCTTGACTTGTTGGCCACTCATTGAAGTCAAATATTGGAGTGTATGTGAATAGAACTTCTGTTCGGGGTGACTGAGGTGCCTGCCATTGAGCTTCCTTTGAATGCAGGCCATCATAGCAATCATGTTGTCTTGTTTGATCTCTGCGGGACAATATACTTTAAATTCCGAATTAATGAGCATCATCCGGGGGACAAACCAAGTGTTTCTCGCAAATAAACCTGATTTTGCTCAAGGACTTTCAACCGGGTGTTCAAGAGGTTCATGTCTTCATCCTGCGCCTTCTCGTTCTTTCCCAGCATACTTTGGATACGCAGCAGTCCGGATATCTGGTGAAATGGTCACCAATGATATCACTGAAATTTAGCATGTATACCTGAAATGCATTGACAGACATCCCGATGCGACGATAGAATCCCTCGATGCTAGCGATTCGGGAATCTTTGGTCAACAGGGATTTGGCAAAACTCTTGCTTTGCTCCTTGTCAACAAATCGGTGGATATCTTCAAGTAGGCTGTTTAGATGGTATGGTTAGCCTCAAAATCACCCCAGATTACATGCTCACATCTTCAACTCTGCTAGCGGTCCTCCGCAATTTGCCACAATAAGACTTGATGACCTGAACTCTGAGTCCAATGTGGCCAAAAGCTGGGCGACCGCAATGGCCAGAACCTCGAGCTGTTTCTTGCTTTGCTTCACATCCTGCACAGAAGAGGCAATGAATTTGAGCAGCGTGAAAGCCGCAGAGAGTCCGGGCACTGGAGTAAGCCCGAGTACGGCTTCTAGAGACATGGTGGAAGTAAGAGAGAGGCTGTGGAATAAGAGCTGAGCGTATCACGACAACGATCACTATTTCGTAACTGGATGACAGCTGACAGTGTCGGTGTGCATGCCAACGAGGCCCGACGTCAACGGTCAAGCTACACAGTAGACTGAGTAGCAGCAAGACTGTGCCGACTTTGTTACCGGTCTCAGGCTCTCTCCAGGCCGCAACAATTTGAACCCCACCAGAAAAAAGGGCAGGGGGAAAGCGACGATATGACGTTGCAACCTGCGCAGACCGGCGGTGCAATTTTCCTCAACTGACGTTGACTGACGTTTGACTGACGGCCAGTACCGTATCACACTGGCTTCTTCGTTGACGCACGCGCCCATCGCCGCACCCAGGGGCAATCCGACGTTTATTAATATATTTCCTAACCCATTGCCGCCCCGCTGGTAATCCTTCTCCCCATCGCCGCAGGAAACCGATCCGCCAGTATTCAGCTAAAGCTAAAGTCTATTCCTCCATACTTTCGGTCCCACTCGCTCGTCCTCGTCCTTCAAATGCAAGTATGTGCTTTGGAGATGTAGGAGCTCACTCGGCATGAACTCAGAAATTCGGCAAAGATCAACGGCCAAAATACGACTTGTACGCTACACACATGTCCGGCTCAAAGCCGTCGACCTACCTTTGCGCCGGACTGTTTCTTCAGATTCATGCAGCCGGCTACGGGAGTTATGACTGCGGATAGTATGTCTTTGGACTGTGATAGACTCGGTTATGGAAGTAGTCTCTTGAACCGCCTTGGATCGCCTCCAATTTTTCCCGGGATGCCTGAACGTAAGTTACTAATCTTCTACCGGCTATCTCTGATAGCCTCAACGGCCATCAGGCGGATCGCGAGGCAGTGTAGCTCTACAGCTTCCGATACAGTTCGATGGCGGAACAATCCACATCACAAAGCGCTCTACGACCCTTGACCTCTCCCCCTCCTCAGCGCCTTCGACACCTTCCTACTCTCCGCGCGCCAATGCTTCTGGCGTGCCGCGCTCAAGGAGACGAGATAGAAGGTTCGCAGGAACAATTGCTTTTCATTGAGCGGTGCGCGCGCTGACCTGGCGATCGGACATGGTAGCGCGCAGGGGAGCTGTTCGTTGCGCGTTTCGCGCGGGCGGATGACTCAGTGGAGATGCCGCCGCAGGATGGTTCACAGCGGGCGCGAAACGAAATTCGCCCGCGGTAAAATGCTTTGCGACGTTTTGCCGTCCCGAGCCGGGCGACGGTGTGGACGCTGCGACCATACCACTTGACGCCAGCGGGTGGGCGGAGAGGATCGAGAATGCGCGCACGTTGGAGGTGGTACTGACGCTGATGGGTCGCCCAGATTCTATCATATAATATTGGCCAACCCATATTTACTTCCTCCCCATGCGTTCTTCTAGGCCCCGTGAAGCTCCACCAAATGGTTGGCTCAAAAAGTGGCTTTTTGAGGGCGAAAATTTGGGATTTCCTTGTCCAAAGAGTGGCTTTTTGAGGCCAAAAAATGTGAAACCCTGTCCGGAAAGTGGCTTTTTGAGCCGGAATTTTGGGAAACCTACTGCGTCTTGACCGTAAACAAATCGGCTTCGCTCCGATAAAAATGTGCCCAAAGGCGCCGCCGTGTATTCTCGGCGCCGTGGGCGAAAATTTGATTTTCCGCGCGCATTTTGGCCAAAATTTGGAAGTGCACGTGACGACCCTTGTCCAATAGTGGCTTTTTAAGGCCGCAAATGTCAGCAACGAGTGGCTTTTTGAGGCCGGATTTGGGGATTTTTCGAGACAACCATTTGGTGGAGCTTCACGGGGCCTGTTCTTCTCTTAGTCTTCTTTTCGGGTTAAATCACTACTAGCATTTTATCGAGAGTCTCCTGAAGATAATTTCCCCGATCGGCACCATTCAACATCTTCGAAAGGGTGCGTACTTCCTCGTATTTCAATCAATGGTGTTCGTTAATTTGTCCACTCCCGCGCTAGGAACAAGATAGTTATCTTCTAGTGTTGCGCTTGGAGAATTAGGGAATACAAATATAGACCTGCATTGCACAACTTGCCGACTGGCTAACAATCCGTCCAGATTCTCCTCAGGGTGACCTTGCTCTGGCATTCATGCGATCAGAAGGCTACGCGCCTCAGCTTCGAGAGAAATGTCCGTGCTTCTTCGTCTTCGGACATCTACGGCCTTGGTTAATATTCCGCCCGATGTAGGTGGTCCTTCGTACATGTTCACGGCCCAGGCATTTCATCTAGAGTCTCCTCAATATGAAATCGCTGATATTTTGCTGCAGATTCCCTGATCCTCAACCTCACCGGCGGTGCGGTTGCTAGAGATCCATTAGACTGTGTATAGGACTACGCCGTCCGACCCCATAGTGAGTTTCCAAGAGGCCAGTGCTGTGATTCTCTAGAGTTCAAGTTTGTTCAATAGTCTCCGCAAGAATCCCAAGAGGGACATGACATTACTGCGAAACCTGCATGGCTCAACGTCCTTGAAACGGTACGTACGCTTCCATGTTCGGGCCACGAATCACGTCCGTTTAATATATGTTGCACAGATTCCGCTGGCGAAGCGGTGGTACTTTGTCAAGGCCACAGCCGCATGGACGAAAAAGGAGCTTACGATGAGTCCGGCTACAGACCCATGTCATTTTTAATTGAGCGCGTTTCTTCGCCCGTCCATGTTATTTGATTCTTCGCATTTGAATCTTTGGCTGTGCTGATAATACTCGGGGCTTGCATCCCCGTGTCATTGCGTCATTGGGTCTTTCCCTTTGATTATACCATTTTCTTTTGGTACGGTCTCACTTTTATGGCATTGCTCGTTATTTTGTCTCACATTTATTCATTTTATACACCAGGTGCTACGACTCTCTTGCAGCCGCTCTCCCATGTAGCATCTTGCCTCTCCAACTCATTTCCTCTCCCTCAAGACTCCTCATCGCCAGGATGCCACAAGCGCCGGTGCACTCCTCGGCCACTCGAGCATCACGTGCGTTGCTTAGGACGCGACGCGTTATTTAACCTTGTGTACGCACACCAGGCCACCCAAGTGCACCTTCCTCTCATCCACCATGTCCACCCCATCCGAAACTGAAGTTTCCCTCTGTCCCTCCTGCGACAGCACCTTCACACACTCCGACCTCCTCCCCAGTGCCACTCTATCCGCCGAACTGCTCGCAATTGTACGGAGCAACCGTCCCCACCCCGCGACAACTGAGATGCGGGCAGTCATTGCGAAGGCGCCCACCGAGCTCGAGCGCTACGACAGGGAGCTCGAGCGGCTCGATGCCATCTTCGACCAGATCATGGCCGGACGCAAGTCGCTCCAGCTCCTCTACGACCAATGTGTGTCCGTCGTCGATGCCCCCGTGCGGCGGCTCCCCACCGAGATCCTCGCGGAATCTTCCACCACTGCACTACCCAGGATTCGAAGTCGCCGGACACGGACCCCATCCCCACGCACCTCTGGGAGTCCCAGGCGAAGCGCGAGCTGCGGCGCGTCGCGGGTGGTGACCTAGTTTCCCTGGCGCAGGTCTGCGTCGGGTGGCACCGCATCGTCCAAGGCACGCCCCGTCTGTGGTCCACGATCACGCTCGACGTGCGGTGTTGGACGCCCCCGGGTGAGCTGCAGCATGTCGTCCGGGCCCCCCAGTACATGATGCAGCGGCTCCGCGTCGCGCTCAACCGCGCCCAGCTGGCGCCGCTGACGATTCGGGTGAGCGGGGGCGGGCCGTGCCACCCGCAGGCCCTGCAGCTGCTCGTGCAAAGTGCCCCCCGCTGGCGCGCGGCGTCGTTCACGCTCGACTGCGCCGAACTCAAGAACCTCTCCGGCGTCCAGGGAAGACTCCCAGTCCTCCAGTCGCTCAACCTCCAGGGGCTCAACGAGGACCCCGCGATCTTGGCGGAGGTGGCCCAGTATTTTGCACACGCACCGTACCTGCGGCGCCTTGAATATTGCGGGCCCCTCGGCGCGGTGGCACACCTGCCGCTCCAGCAGCTGCGACACTGCGGGTACGGCGCCGTCTACCCGGACGACCTCCCCGCGCTCTTGTCGACGATGGGCGCGCTCTCGAGCGCCGAGGAAATGCACGTGGAGATTAACCTGGCGGCCGTGCGCAGGGCGCTGCCACTCGCGCTCGTGCCCGTTGTGTCGTCTATCGGCGAATTCGAGATCGAGTCGATGGAGGACTACGGGGACGAGTCCCGCCCTGCGCTCGCCGCGCTCTTCCCGGCGTTCACCCTTCCGCAGATGCACCAGTTCAAGCTCTTCGGCAGGCGCGACGTGTACCCGTACGGTCCGCTGTACTGGCCGCAGCCCCAGGCCCTCGCCCTCTTCCGACGCTCGGGAAGCCGCGACATACTGCGCTCGCTGTCCATCCCCGACGTCGTGATCACTGAGAAAGAGCTGCTCGCGCTCCTCAAGGAGCTCCCCTCGCTTGCTTACCTCTTCGTCTCGGACCACCCCCAGCTCGACCCCGCGCCCGACAGCGGCACGCACCTCGTCCTTACGGACACCCTCCTCAAGGCGCTCACGCCTAACCTCGGCCTCCCTGCCGAGTGTGTGCTCCCCAACCTCGCGATCATCGACTTCAGGACGCTCGGCCGCTTCACGGACGACGCGCTGCAGGTGTTCATCGCCATGCGCCTCAACTGGCGCGGTGATGAAGCGGGGTTCGAGTGTGCGGTGCTGTGGCTCCAGGGGTATCCTCGCCCCTTGGGCACCGAGACGTCAGAATATTTCGAGGACTGGAAGGAGCACAGCTCACTCGTGTTTGCGTGTCGGGAGTTTGACCCGGCTGATGATTATTAAGGACGATCTATGCGCATGCTCAATTCCTCACTTACGTACATATGTATATCTCTCATCTCATGTATCATACCAATCGCATTGCATTTATCATTCGTCTACTTACCGGGCCTGGACAGATCGACGTTCAAGCGGCTGCTCGGTGCCCCGAGTCTGGGTTGCTTCCCCGTTCACTCAGATTCCTTGAGCCGCGCCCATGCAATACGTGCATACGATGTTCGGCCGACAAATAGAACCACGCAGCGCGACCTAAACTCACCGGATAAATCTTTCGCTCTGGGACTGGTCTAATGCTGTGGATATCAAACACTTCAAACCTTCTCTCATGCTCAGCGGTCTAGGCTATCTTACTACCTTGCCTTCGTAACGTCCGTGGATTCTTTATCCCGCGGTCGCTCCTAGCATCTCATCAATATCTTCAATCTCGAGAATAGTTTCGCTTGGTTTGGTTCGCTCTGGTTGATATTGGTACATCAGATTCTATTGTGTTCCTCGTTTATAATCAATTTTGCTTGGGACTCGAAGCCTTTCCTCCAGACCCGCTTCATCATTAACGATGATTCCGACCATTCGAAAACACTAGCGGAGTTCAAAGCTTCGGTCTTGCTGGTCCAAAACATCCAAAATTCAATCACATGCTTTGCCTGGCGCCGGCTTGCACTAATCTTCTCCTATCCTGGGGACTATCTCGCATCTCTTACACCTCCCGGGATTTTCCTACTCTGCCAGGATAACTTGCAACCTCGTCATTGAACTTGAGATTCAGAACACATTTCCAACCGTCGCCATGTGATCGTGCGAAGCAACGAGTCGAATGATGATCGATCTGATTCTGATACTGATGGTTCATCTTTTCTCCTTCCCTCTTTACCTCCATCCGACGCTGTCGATCCCCCGCGCGCCCGTGCTTCTCCTGGCGGCCAACTCCCTCTCTCTGAGCGAACCGCGGCCTCCCCACGCTGGGACTGGACAACGATCTGCCTTGTCGCCGCCACCGCCACCCCCGACAGCTGATTGACGATTCAACATCAGATCTTCCCGTGGGCGCACTGGGGCAGTCTTGTAACAGCGGAGTGACTTGTGACCAGGCCTTTTCTCTTTCCGGCGACCACATCACCACGAGACGCCGCCATAGAGCTCGCGGACGGCAGACCAGACCTCTGCCAATCAGCTCGCCGACAATTTCTTTCTGTACTGCAACTCCAGACTCCGGGTCCGGCTGGGTCCACCCATTACTCGACCCCTGTCCTCTCTATTCGAGGACCCCACTCATTCCGCGGATATTCTGCTTCCATTCCCTCGAAATTGTCTCTCCTTCATATTTTATATCCTGAGCTCATGGCTCAATGCCTTAACACTCGGAGCTCGCGCCTCCTACTTTGAATTGGCATATCACTCTCCTCGCATCTCGAGGGGCCTCATTGAGATAAGTCCGTTCCTCCGCAGGATTTATGCAGTCGCCGTCCTACGCCCGTGTCGCATTCGCGCCGTACCTCGTGCTATCGAAAGCTCTGATACTTCTGGCATTCACACCATTTCTCGCGCGCATGCGCGCATACCTTGTGCTATCGAAAGCCCTGGTACACCTGACATTCACGCCAGACCCCGCCCTCATCGCGTCCCACCTCGAGCTCTCGACAGCCAAATTTCGGGTACCAATTTGGTACCAATTCCATTCCTCATGTCGCTTTCGCGTCGCGCCCACCTCGAGCTATCGGAGCCGAGTTTCGGGGGCCGATTTCATTTGCACTCATCGCCGCACTCTCATCGCATCCATCTCGTGCTATCGAAAGCTGAGTTTCGGGCATCGATCTTACTCGCGTTCATATCACAATCACTGCGTCCGCCTCGTGCTAAGTTATCGAAGGCCGAGCTTCGAGCCTCCGCATTCATATTACGCCTGGTGCTCTCAGTCTTCAAGTTTGCATCCCACCGCTCTCAGCTCGTATTCGCAGAATGTTCCACTCCACCCTATCGAGAACAACTACAAACATTTACTGGGCGCCCATGGTCAGCCAACCTGGCGCAGCACCCACCCAATCTTTACCTTATTTCCACCACCCGCACGAACCACACCATACACACAATGCGCTTCTCCGTCCCCCTCCTCGCGCTCTCCCTCGCGGGCCCTCGCGTCCGCGCAGAGCTGCGACGGCGGCCGCAGGACGTGCAAGTACACGAGTGACTGCCACGTACACGAGCGACTGCCACGCGCCCGCGTACTCCCACATCGTCGGTGCGTCCTGGTCCTCCCCCTCTCCCCACTGCTCCCAGGGTAGAATTAATTAACTATGAACGCGTCGCCCCGGCCCGACCAACTCCCAGTGCTGCATCCCAACGGGCTGCGTCGTCTGCGGCGCTGCGGAGGAGGAGCGCGACCTCGAGTCGGGCATTCCTTGCTGCTGAATTGCGGTGCATTTGTGGGTGTGTTCGAGTTTGATTCCGGAGGGAGCGGAGCTAGGACTGATTGCGCTTCATCAGGGCTCTGGAACACCAGCGCGATACACGAACTTCTGAGTAGCGTATTCATAGCACCTACCGTAGCTCTCAGAAGGAATGGAAATTATGTTGGAGAGAAAAGATTGCGCGGGTAAGTATTAAGAAGGGGTAATTACCTCATCACTAACTGCGCCCAGGTAGTCAGCTGCAGTTATCGTATGTCGCAGGTCTTCCTGAATAGAAAAATCGGAGCGCGATTCAGAAGACAGTGTTGGCGAGAAACCGGTTTGCGTCCAGAATAACAATCCGGAGTGTCCTACCTAAAGGAAGCTAAGAGACCTAAGCAGTGCGGCTTAAAAGGGTGAACATTACCCCTCTCTATCTCAGATATTTTGCGATCCGAACATAATCTCGAAGGTTGAACATAACATCGACACCGTTAGTCACCAAAACAACCGATCGAAAAGAAATTGCCGCGCCATAAATTACTGATTTTCAACCGTGTACTGTCTTGAGGCTTGACCTACGTACCGTACCCCGCTCACAAATAACACACATACCGCTCCGAGCCGCAGTCCCACCCCACGCAGTGCCAGCAGTCAAGCAGCCGCTGTGCAGGAAAAAAGGATATAAAATAAAATAAAATAATCAGCACCGCAGGCGCCAGTAGGACGAACATAAGAAGGCAATGAAGAGAATAGGAATGGGAGGAAGGAAGAAGGAATAAGACGTACGCACTATTTCATCTTCGTCCGGGTCGCTGTGCAGTAAAAAAAGGGAAAAAAATATAAATAAATAAATCAGCACCGCAGGCGCCGGTAGGACGAACATAAGAAGGCAATGAAGAGAATGGGAATAGGAGGAAGGAAGGAAGAGGGAATAAGAGGTACGCACTACTTCATCTTGATCGTCCCAAGCTCGGGATAACGCTCCCCCCCAGAACGACACCTCAAAGCTCGGCTCGTAGACGTCCGCCTCGTTCTGCGCTCGCTCAACATTTGCACCTCGGGTGGAGGAAAGCAGCGCCACGCACCAGATACGCCGCATCAGGCGTCACCGCCCGTACAAAGTCCACGAGCTTGCTCGCCCGCTCGTACACGCCATGCACGTCCGCGGCGGCCGCGTTCCACCCGCACATGCCCATGCTCGTGGCGTGGTACACAGCATCGCGCCACGCGGGCGTGGCGATCGTGCGCCCCGCGGCGCTGGGCGCGGTGATCTGGATGGATGATCATGCGCGGCGCGCCGGATGCGGCCATGAGCGTGTCGACCAGCTAGGACGCGGAGGCGAAGGATGCGCGCGGAAACCGCGAGGTGAGGGATACGCTGTACCCGACTTTCCGGGGGGATATTAACACACCACGCACCGGAGGAAGGAGGAGGGAAGGAAAGACGCACCCCAGCGCCGGCGTGCCCGCCCGCATCGGTCATGAACGACGTGAAGAGCTGCAGGAAGCTCGGGACCTCCATAACCATCACCATCGCGCCCTCCACGCTCTCCGCCTTCATCTGCTCCCCGTGCGCAATCGAGGGCGCCATCGACGCGGCAGCATCTTTATCGAGGCGCTGCGTCGAATAAGGCGAGCTCGGGCATGGCGTAGCCGCCCCACCCCGTGTCTGCCCAGGACAGCATGTTGTCGGCGATGAGCACTGAGGAGGGGAGGGGGGGGGGGGTGGCGAGGTCCTTATTTCACTTTTTGGAAAAAGTTGCAGGACCACTCAAAAACACGTTTAAGACAATAAAAAGAAAATCCCATTTTTTCTTTTTCTTTAAGCGGCTGTAGGTCCTCGGGGAGCAAGTTTGGTGTCGCCCATCCCCATCTGTATGGCATCCGGCGATAGCTGTGATGCTAGATCCACCAATGTGATTGACATCAATGCTAAGCACAACCCTTGTCTCTTACCACCATCATGCCGAGCGCTTAGAATTTTATCCAGGACAAAGACTGTACTGTCGATGTGGATTTCAAGCCGGATGACAGACGATGACACAGCAATGGCCCCTGCTAGTCCATGACCCTGGGGACGGGCACCGCCATTGATCGATCCGGCAGCTTTGTCCTTGTTTGTTCTCGATTCCGGCTGAGCTTTTCGTGTTCCGTCGTTTTACGCCTTCCACAAGCACTTCATGGACTTTTTTCACTGACAAAAAATCTCCAACTGACCCATACCTATATTTCGCACGAATAATCTCAACAATTGGGGTTCAAACAAATTATATTTCCCGCCATATTCACCCACTCCCACAAAATACCTACGCATGGGTCAGTGATATGCCCGATGGAATACAGCAGGATCTTCCATTAGTGAATTTACTGCCCAAAATTCATTCAACGAAATTTTCGCGCCCGTCTTCTGCATCTTAGGTGCAGGATTGAGGTCGGAGTTGGCTTGTCACACATGTCACTTGAGCTGTAAAGTGACAGATTGGCCAGCGGAGAAAACCCATCGTTTATTCAATTCTGGATGAATCTCTTAGGTCTTGCAGCAAAAATTGTAGGTGAATACCCACCCTATAGAAGTACTGTGCCTGATTTTTGATAACATCCCATGTGCCTGAGGAACTGTCTGACATGTCATGAAATCTTGTCTCAGCTCAGACTGTCCAAAAAAATCAAAAATCGGCCACAGTACTTCTATTTTTCAGGATATTCTCCGTGAGTTCGGTGCATCAGGTTGATTTTAGAGTGTCGTGTGAATAAACGATGGGGGTTGCGAAACTGGAACCGACCCCTCCAGTGAAGCAAACAAAGCCAAAGCTGCCGGCTCTTGATCGGGTGATGCCCGTCCCCAATGACCCGGCTTGCGGCTCAAAGGTTTGGGTTTTAATTCGACTCACTGGATGCAGCTTAATCCACATCAATTCCCAAGTTTCATTTGTGTTGCACGGGGTTGAAAACTCTTCCTTCCGAGTGGTACCGTGATGATGAGTGCTGCACAAATGCTGGCGGAAGGGTTCGTAAGAAACATCGCTCTGTATACTAGGGAAGAATATGGGGGATCTCTAGGAGCCAAACTGTTTATATTTCGCTGTGACGAATAATCACTTCAACACCGAGGACAATTGAACGAAATTACCGCTTATGGAAGTCACGTGAGCTTATGTAATGCTTATGTAAAGAGGGAGGGAGGGGGGGCGAGGAACTTAAGTCAGTTTTTATACCTAGTGTGCCAAATTTCTCCCTCTTGGGAGGGGGCACTGAGCTTGCGGGCTGCCGTGATCGTCCAAACACGAGGAAGCACAAACCTTTATCCAGGGCGCTGTGGCACGCAGCTTTCGCCATGGCAGCTGGCGCAGAATCGCGGAGTAAGGTGAACGGGAGAAGCCGTCGCACTGCCACCCGGGATTTGTCATAGGCGCCGACTAAACGGGGATTAACAGGTTGTTAATATTTTGCTTTATCCAGGCAGTCTTCCGGACATGTTCACTGCCCTAGCATTTTGGATGAAAGTTTTCTCAAGAAGGCCTTCTGTGCTGTTTAATTATATCGGCCTGGTTGAAAGGTATATTGGCCTCGCCGAAAGGCAATATCACCTTCTCTGATATTTTGCTGCGGATTCCGCCAGCATCAGTCTCACCGGCAATGCACTTTCCAGAGTTCCGTTTAACTGCACGCGGTCTCACTTGGAATTGAGTTTCCATGTTGCGACTCTCCAAAGCTCGAATTATCGCCTCAAGAAAGCCAACAGGGATGTCATTATATTACTGCGAAATTTCTATGGCTCAACGTCTTCAAGAAGGTACTTGCGCTTCCTCTGAATATTCCGGATATGAATGAGGCCCGCTTGATATATTTACACAGATTCGCGCTGCGGTACTTCGTCGACACCTCAAGAACATGATGAACATCGGGCTCACAGTGAGTCTGGAGATTTCCCGTGGATAAATGAAACCACGACTGAAACCTACCGGCACATTTGCGATGCCGGGAATTCTATGAATTAAATGCAGTGCTCGGCACTGATCGGCATCCCATGCCGGCCGCAACCGGACTCATGGCCAGCTGTTTACAACTGGTTCTCGATGTGAGACACCTCATGCTGAAACTTCCCACAGACCAAAAAAAAATCGCTCAGGGACTTTCATATGGGCCCACCGCGCGCGGTGCTCGCATTTGCGACGGAGTACATCGCGTACGCGGCGGGGTACACGGTCGTGCACGCTATGCACTGTGTTAGACGATGCGGAGGCCCCAGAGTGGGGTGCTGTGTCGGCACAGACGCGCGTATCGGGCTCGGGGACAAGGAACTGCGCGCCTTTGAGCGGGTGGCTAAGAGAGAATATAATGTGAGCAGTTGGATCGAACATCTTGGACCGCTATAATTATTTCTCGTCACACACTGCACTACATACCACCACCTCACCACTTCACCATCCAATTAGCTTACTCGCACACCGATCCGTATCATTTTTATTCACAAAGTGCGTACGACACATGGGTGAAGCACTTCATTCAGTAATTGGCATTATTCAAGGATGTCTACCGCCGCTTTGGCGGCATAAGTGAATGATCCTTACCAGGGCGAACAGACATAAAGAGAGGCCATTTCATTGACTGCGACTCAACCAACTCTGAGCTCGCGCAACAACTTGAACCTAACCGCACACTATCTGCCTCAGAACTCATAATGCGCACGCTCTCCTTCCTCGCGCTCTCCCACATCAACATCGCATCCACGCTGAGCTGCGATGTAGACGGCTGCCGGGGCATCTGCGAGTACACGAGTAACTGTCATGTGCCTATGTTCGAGCACGTGCCCGGTGCGTCCATGTTAAACGCTCCATGTCAGCTTTAAAGCAATTGACACGAACGCACACTGGCACAGGGTATTGCCCCGGCCTCGCGGCCTACGAGTGCTGCATTGCGACAGGCTGAGGCCATGCTGTTAGTGAGTTGACTAGGGGTGCATAGAATTTGGTTGAGAACGCGGTGGTGCTCTCGGCTCATCAAAACTGCTAACAGATACAGCTAGGTTTCACGGATTTTGAGGCAGTGTAAGCAATTATGTACTTCCCAACGAATCATTCTATGAATCATGTTGGAGAAACCTTAGGAGTGCGGCGGGGAATGAGATGATATAAAGCTTTCCAGTGAGAAAGGGGGAAATCTTGTTGTCAGCTCACTAACTCTCCCCTTACAGTCCTGCAAATATATAATGAGAGATAGCTAGCTACCTACCCAGGTTGGCATCTGTTGATCGATATTCAGGTGTGAAGCAACATTTCTGACCGCCATTTCAAATCTGAGGTCATAGCCATGAGCATCGCGGCCATCAAAGTACAGTTAGGAAAAGTACCCAATTCAATGAATGCAGGCGGAAATGGTCCAGAACAAGAAACAAGCAAGGGAATCTGTGAAGAGAGACTTAAGTGCATTACAAAATGAAGGCTCTTTCTTTCCCCTGCAGATTAAATAATGGGCACATATGATTTACCTATGTTGATCATTCAAAGTACACTATGACTACAGTAGAGATTTTCATCGGGATGCTTCATAGGACACTAAGCGGAACATTCTGTCTTCTGGGTCATTATAAAATGGTTCAGCAAATGAAGGATAGGGACTAACCTGGTGGATCTTGATCCTCGTGATAGTATCAGAAAGTGATTGAGCCTTGGCAGACTTGCCCTCCTTGTTGTATATGTAAACAAGAATATCCATGGTCCACAGGGTGTCAGGATGGTCTTCCCCCAAGACCTGCTTCCACTTCTTCATCACTGTCATCCCAAGCTCTTCTGCTTCCTTGTGTTGTCCCAACTTGGAGTAGGTACTTGCCAGATTCCCCATGGCCTGCAAGGTGCCAGGATGGGCTTCTCCCAAGACCTGTTTCCGCTTTTGGGTAACTACCGCTGCCAGCTCTTCTGCCTCCTTTGATTTCCCAAGTTTGAGGTAAGTGTCAGCCAAGTTCCCCATGGTCCACAGGGTGTCAGGATGGTCTTCCCCCAAGACCTGCTTCCGCTTCTTCATCACTGTCATCCCAAGCTCTTCTGCTTCCTTGTGTTGTCCCAACTTGGAGTAGGTATGGGCCAGGTTCCCCATGGTACACAGGGTGTCAGGATGGTCTTCCCTTAAGACCTGCTTCCGCTTCTTCATCACTGTCAACTCAAGCTCTTTTGCTTCCTTGTATCGACCCAAATAGAAGTAGGTAAGGGCCAGGCTGTGCATGGTCTGCAGGGTGTCGGGATGGTCTTCCCCCAAGACCTGCTTCTGCTTCATCATCACTGTCACCCCAAGCTCTTTTGCCTCCTTGAACTGTCCCAAGCTGAAGTAGGTGTTTGCCAGGTTCACCATGGTCCGCAGGGTGTCCAGATGGTCTTCCCCCAAGACATGCTTCTGCTTCTTCATCACTGTCACCTCAAGCTCTTCTGCTTCCTTGAACTGTCCCAAATTGAAGTAGGTAGTGGCCAGGGTTGCCATAGTCCACAGGGTGTTAGGATGGTCTTCCCCAAGACCTGCTTCCTCTTTATCATCACTGTCACCCCAAGCTTTTCTGCTTCCTTGTGTCGCCCCAAATGGGAGTAGGCATGGACCAGGTTCTGCATGGTCCGCAGGGTGTCAGGATGATCTTCCCCCATGACCTGCTTCTGCCTCATCATCACTGTCACCCCAAGCTCTTCTGCTTCCTTGTGTTGTCCCAACTTGGAGTAGGCATGGGTGAGGTTGTACATGGTCCGCAGGGTGTCAGGATGGCTTTCTCCCAAGACCTTCTTCATTTTCCTTATGGCTGGCACCCCAAGCTCTTCTGCTTCCTTTGCTCGTCCCAATCCAGGCAAAATATAGACCAGCTGAGCCACGGTACCCAGAGTCTGAGGATGGTCCTCCCCCAAGACCTGTGTCCTCTCCAGTAACTTGGAGTTCAGCTTTGCTGCCTTTTCAAGGTCATGAGACCTGTCTTCATGTTTGTGGGTTGCAGTTGTCCTAGCATGTGTACATGTATCTCTGGTCATTTGTGAGATCATATCCCTAATCATGTCATGGATTTTCCCTGCAGTTGGCCTTGCCTTAGCATCGTGGAGCCAGCATAGTTCAGCCAAAGTCCAGAGGGGATCAGTCAGCTTCGACACATCATCGATGTGTGGGCGAGTTGGCCTGACTCCGAGTCGAAATACTACCTCAATGAAATCTTTGTGTGCAACACTGGCCAGCGGGGTTTCATCAGTGTAAAGCTGTATGGATATTGATAGTTAATGGTGGATAGGGAGGAGTGAAGACAGCTGTACCTCATACATTGTCATGCCAAATGCATAGATATCTGATCGCAGTTTGGGCAGTGAGCCTGTGAGGAGCTCGGGGGCCATCCAGTTTCGACTCCCGGCCATTATAGTATTCCCCACTTGGGTCGTGCGAGTGGTGATGTCAGCCTTGACCCGAGAAAGACCAAAGTCACACAAAAGTGATTTGCCTGAATCTTCAACAAGGATGTTGATCTGAATTAATTAATATAAAAGGAAAGAATCCAAATACTCCTCATCTACTCACCCCCTTTATATCCCCGTGGCAAATCTTGCGTGAATGCAGATATTGTAGGCCAAGGGATATATCACGGAGCTGGTTATATTATTACAAGGGTGGATATTTGCAGCATGAAACTCACAATATACACAGGATCAAAAGCAGGATGCTGCTTGAGAAACTGCCTGGCATTATTGGGGATGTAGGGCATCACAATAAATGGTTTATTGTCCAGGGTATTTGCACCAAGGAACTGAAGGATATTTGGATGCCGGAGAGTCAACCAGATCTATCAAATGAAGTAGGCTTGATTGCGCAGAGATCAAATAGACACGTACATCGATCTCTTTCCGCAGAAGCTACACATGGAACTATGGGTCAAACAAGGACTGACATGTTTTCAAATACTCACTACAAGACTCGGAGTAATGCCTGCACCAGTGTGCAGCACTTTGATGGCCACATCTGCTCGATTCCAAGTCCCGCGGTATACTTTGCCACTAGGTAATATTGAGGACACCCAAGATCTCCAGAAAATCTGAACTCACAATCCGCCAAAACCAATTTCGGTACCATACTCAACATCAAAGGATGCAATCATCCAGTCCTCCGGCTTGACTTGTTGGCCACTCATTGTAGTCAGATATTGGAGTGTATGTGAATAGAACTTCTGTTCTGGGGGATTGATCTGCTGGCTGTTGAACCTCCTTTGAATGCAAGCCATCATTGCAATCATGTTGTCTTGTTTGATCTCTGTGTGATGGAGATAAATGAATTTGGCATGAGCAAGGACAAACGGAGGTCTCGAACCAAGTGTTTCTTGTAAATGAACCTGATTCTGCTCAAGAGCTTCCAATCGGGCATTCAAGACATTGGCATCTTCATTCCGCGCCATCTCGTTATTTCCCAGCATACTCTGAATGCTCAGCAGTCCAGATATCTAGTGGAATGGTCAGCCTGATCATAACACAGAAATTTAGGATGCACACCTGAAAGGCATTGACAGACATCCCGATGCGGCGATAGAATGCCTCGATGCTAGCAATTCGGGAATCCTTGGTCAAAAGGGATTTGAAGAAACCCTTGCTTTGCTCCTTGTGAACAAATCGGTAGATATCTTCGAGTAGGCTGTTGTAGGACGTAATATTAGAATCAAAATGTCACGAGGTTGTATGCTCACATCTTCAGCTCTGCGAGTTGTCCTCCACAATTGGCCACAATTAGCCTTGATGACCTGAATTCCGAGTCCAATGTGACCAAAAGCTGGCCGACCGCTGTGGCCAGAACCTCGAGCTGCTTCTCGCTTTGCTTCACCGCTTGCACAGAGGAGGCAATGAATTTGAACAGCGTGAATACCGCAGAAAGTCCAGGGACAGGAGTCACCCCGAGTGCGATCTGTAGTGCGGCTTCTAGAGACATGGTGGGTGGAAAGAGAGGCTGCGGGATTAGCGCTCGGCCTACCGTGACAACGATCATTCTCTCGTAACTCCATGAATAGCTGACTCCTTGGGCTGTGCACGTACATATATGACAGCCAAGCAGTTGTAATGAGAGGCAAGGGTGAAAAAATGCGGATAAGTTGAACAAGCTCCATCGCCTTCTGGACATAGGCAATTATGACAGTGATAACTGGGGGTATTACATCTCTGTAAGAGGCTGTGATAAGTACCAGAGCCGCAGAAGCAATGCCTTTTGAACCGCCTTGGACCCGGCTGCAATGTTCGCTCAGCACATCACGACAACGATCATTCTCTTGACAGCCCTTCGTCAGGCTGTGCACGCTGAATTGCGACGAGGCCCGACGTCAACAGTCGTGTGAGTAGTGGCAAGCCTAAAGGTTGCCTAAAGGACATGCATATATAAATCGAGCAAGTTCCAGCATCGGAAATTGTTCTTGTGCCTCAGTAATATTGTCCCTGAAGCCAATTGCCGTACGGAATATTTTAAAGCGGTAGTGATTACATCCTCGGGAGGACCTGACAAATACCAGGATGTTACCGTTCAACCGTTCCGCCAGCTTTTCAACGAGGTGGATGCCGCAGCGGCCATCAGACGGATCGCGAAGCGGTGCAACGCTTCCGATACAGCCCGATGGCGTAACCCCCACCTTCAGCCAATAGCCGCGACCCAGCGCCCAAGACGACAATCCACAGCCACATCACAACGCACTCTACGAACCTTGACCTCTCTCCTCTCCTCAGCACCTTCGGTGCCTTCCTGCTCTCCACGCGCTCCAGTTCATTGTGACATGCCGCGGCCAGCAGCGTGCATTCTCGCGCGTCGCGCTGAAGGAAATGGGGCAGAAGGCTCATGGGAACAGTTCCTTTTTATTCAACGGAGAAGCCCGCTGACGTGGCGATCGGACTTGGTAGCGCGCGGCGGAGCTGTTCGCTGCGCACTTCGCGCGGGCGGATACTATTTGAGACCAGTTAGTTGGCCACTTAAGCATTTATGCCGCAGCCCTGGTGTTATACCGGTGCCGGTGCGAGCCAGACTATGTCAGAATGAGGGCATGCATCCTCCAAAGAGTTCGAGTCCGCCAGCACCGAAATACTCGAAGATTTGAGTGCGTAAGGAATTTATTTTGACCGGCAGTCCAACATAGCCAAACAACAGGTTAGTTGGCCACCCCGCCAACTAATGTATTGAGCTCTCAAATGGCGGTGGCCTGCACTCAGAATCATATATACAGGTTATATTCACTATTTAAAACAGTTATGGTGTAGATATGAGGGATAGAAATGGGCAGAATACATGCTTGCGATCGACGGGAAACCTCGAAATTGGGGTCGCGGGATGAATGAGTGTTCTGCTACTCACAAAAGGGCCGCGATGGGCCAAATTGGATCCAGGCTACTTAATGGGAGGTATTTGGATGTACCTGGATGCCCAACTCCATTCCAAGTTGCTGACATCTCCTCCAAAAAATCCGACTATCAGCACGACTGAAATTGGGTGATTTTGGACAATGGCCTCCAGAGCAATCAGAGGTAATGGGATAAAATCTCGAAAAGGGTCTCGGAATGAAGGATTGTATATTGAGAAGTCCTGTGTAAGGTTCCAGACCGATGGCATAGCGGTGTCGTGGACCGCGACGGTGCCAGCATGACTGACTTACAAATGAAGTCGTGCTTTTCCCGGGTATGTTAAGAGTGATAGTTCAGTCGGTTGCCGTCCAGTATCTCTTCGGATGGAAGGCCAGCATCGGGGGATCCGAACGAGCCCCCAAAGTCGTGGATCGAGGAAGAAATGGTGAAGAAATGACGATGGTAAATGAGGCGAGTGGTCCGATTGATAAGAAATTGATGTCCCCACACGTCGGATCCCGATCAATGATGCCATAGCTCCCGATCAACCCATCACTTTCGGCTGAAATTTGGTCTGAACATTCGTTGGAGGTGGTATTCTGTTTACACATTATGCCCAGTCATAATTATGAAGCCCTGGTCTTATAGGAGTCAAGTGGCCAACTAAGTAGGGTGGCCAACTAAGGGGTCTCTAATAGTACCTACGTGGAGACGCCGCCGCAGACGGGATAGTTCGTGGCGGGCACGAAGCGACATGCGCCCGCGGTAGAGTACCTTGCGACGCTTTGTCGCCCAGAGGTCAGTGATGGCGTCGATGCCGCGCCCATACCGCTCCATGCCAGCGAGTGGGCGGAGAGCATCAGGAATGTGCGCACGTTGGAGGTGGTACTGACAGCGAGCAATTTGATAGGCTTGCGCTACTTTCGAAGAGTAGGTTGACGCTGATGTGTCGCACAGATTTTGTTATATTCATTGCTGGCTTGGTCGGAATGGACTCTCTTCTCCTGGATTGAATCGACATCTGTTAAGCTGCCCGGACATGGCGCATAACATAGCCAACTCCACATGTCGTCCTCCGCATGCTTCTCTCTGCTACCAGCATTCCATCGAGTCTCCTTAAGTAGACCCACCGGCCTCTGAATAATAATTTCCATGATCTGCACTATTGAGCGTCGAAAGGTAGTACTTTCTTATATTCAACCAGTCAATAGGACAGGACAATGATATTTTGCAACAGATTCAGCAAGCGTCAACCTCACCGGTGGTGCAGTTGGCAGAGATTCATTAAACTGCGTACAGAACTGCGGTGTCTCACCTTATGTCGAGTTTCCAAGACGCGAGTGTCATGCTCTCGAGCTCAAATTTTGTTCAATACTATAGTCTCCTCAAGAATCCCAAGAGGGACATCATTACATTACTGCAAAACCTGCGTGGCCCAACGTCCCTCTTGTTCGGGCCACGAATGAAGCCCGCTTAATATATGTTGCACAGATTCCGCTTGTGAAGAGGCGGTACTTCGTCAAGACCTCAACCACACTGACCAACATCGAGTTCACAGTGAGTCTGCCTACATACTCGTCCCATTTGTAATGCAGCGCGTTTCTTCGCCCGTCCATATAGTTTAGTTCTTCGCATTTAATTTTTCTAACGACAGGCGCGAGATTTCTACCACGGCATGCAGACATATTAAAGACGGCTTGTATTCCGAGTTTTTTCATTGGAAAATCCACTGGCAACTAACCAGCCAGCCAACTCGCGCAGAACCCACCCAATCCTTACCTTACTCCCACCCAAGCCCACCCGCACAAACCACACATACAATGCGCTTCTCCGAATCCCTCCCCCTCGTTCGCCTCGCGGCCGCGCAGAGCTGCGACGGCGGGGGTGGGACGTGCAAGTACACGAGCGACTGCGACGCGCCCGCGTACACCCGCATTGTCGGTGCGTCCCCGGTCTTACTCCCCTTTCCCCTTGCTCCCACTTCCCCCTCCCCCCTCGCTGCCGCGACGGTTGAGTTGAATAACTAATTAACGAGTCGCCCCGGCCCGACGAACTACCAGTGCTGCATCCCGGCCGGGTGCGTCGTCTGCGGCGCCACGGAGGAGCGCGATCTCGAGGCGCGCATTTCCTACTGTTAAAGCTCATTCCCTGCGGTTAAATCTGTTTCCCTGCTGTTAAAATTCCGGTGCGTTGAGCTTGGTCCCGGAGGGAATGGCACTATGGAGGACTGACCGAAGTTCGACAGGCTCTGGAACGCCCCCGCAAATACAGACGTGAACGATACACAAGTGAACTTCTGGTTAGCGCAGTTAGAGCAACTAAGAATGAAAATCATATTTGCGAGAAAAAGTTGCGCGACTGAGAATTTACTCAAGAGTAGTTCGGCAGCACTGCGCCCAGGTCGACAGTCATCGCAGGTAGCAGGTCTTCTGAGAAAGAAATATCGGAGCATGCAAAACATGTTGGATGGTGGCGAAAAACCGTCTTGCGCCCAGCAAAACTAGAATGACAATGGAGAGTGCCGTGCCGAAGGATCTCAGCACTTGTCCTGAAATCGTGAGTTATCTTCCATCCACATTACCTCTCTCAGAAATTTGAATGATATTTTGGAGGGTCGAACATAATCGATGCATAATCTCGAAGGTTGAACATGACATCGACGCCATTAATCACCAAAGAAAAACCCCGATCAAAAGAAATTGCGTGTCTTGACCCACTTACAAAAAACACCCATACCGCTCCGAGTGCGGTCCCACCCCGGGCAGTGCCAGCAGTCGAGCAGCCGCTCCGGGTCGCTGGACGGGGGAAAAAAAAAAAGGAGAGGAAGGGAATGGGAAGGCGGGAGAGGGAGAGGGAATAATAGATGCACTACTTCACTTTGATCGTCGCAAGCTCGGGACAATGCTCCCCCTAAAACGACACCTCAACGTTGGGCTCGTACACGTCTGCCTTGTTCAGCGCTCTCAATATTTGCACCTTGGATGGATGTAGGAAAGTAGTGCGATGCACTAGATACGCCACATCGGGCGTCACCTACCTTACATAGTCCATGAGCTTGCTCGTCCGCTCGTACATGCGCGCATGTCCGCACCCCACATGCCCATGTGCGTGACATGGTACACGGCGTCGCGCCATGCGGGCGTGACGCTCGTGCGCCCCGCAGCGGTGGGTGCGGTGATCTGGATGATCATGAGCGGCGCGCCGGATGCGGCTATGAGCGCATCGACGACGAGGATTCGGAGGCGAAGGGCGCGCGACGAGCCACGAGGTGAGGGATACGCTGTATCCCACTTTCTTAGGGGCTATTAGCACACACTACATACAGGAGGAAGGGGGAGGGAAGGAAAACGCACCACATCGCCTGCGTTCCCGCCCGCATCGGTCATGAACGTGAAAAATGGCAGGAAGCCTTCCACGCCCTCCGCCTTCATCTTTTCCGTGTGCGTAATTAACGCCATCGACGCGACGCAGGCGTCCTTGTCGAGGCGCTGTGTGACGAACAGCGCGAGCCCCAGCATGGCGTAGCCGCCCCAGCCCACCCAGACGAACATGTTGTCCGTGATGAGCGCCCGCGCCTTGGTGCACGCGGGGTGCCTCGCGACCCAGGTGACGATCTGCACGGGCGCGGCGGGTGCTGCGAGGACGATCGCCTCGAGCACGACGCCGAAGGTCCCGCCCCCGCCTGTGCGCCGCGTCAATGGCTAGACAGGGAGGGGCGAGGGTGGGGACGCACCCCCGCGGAGCATGAAGAAGAGATCCTCGTTGTAGCACACGTTGGCCGTGCGGTACACGCCCTTGAATTGGAGCTCCGGTGATTATGCGTTAGCAAGGAGGATGTATATTCGCGTGGTTGAATAAGATGCACTGCGCGGCCAGCCCCGAGTCCAAGGGCGGGCGCGAGCACGCCATGCCCGCTGCACTGCAGGAATCCGCCCACGAGCCCGACGGTCGCGTCGCTCCCCGACGAGCATGATTTTATTCGCCTCCACGGACTCGAGCACCTCGAACTGCACGCCGGCCTGCACAGGGGGCGTTATCGCGCGCAGTCAGACGAAGGGCGATTGCGAGAGGGACGTACACCGGCTCTGACGCCCGGGAACGCTGCAGCTGCGCTAGCAGCAGGAGCGGAGTTAGCTGCCAGGTGGCTGTGCTTGATGCGGGATGTGTTTGGCCATCGGCCGTAGATAGCCGATGTCGAGTAGCGTAGTCTCCAAGATTGCTTCCACCAGTGCCACGAGCCTAGTCGAGCGACTCCATCGTGGTGATCGGAGTGGGATTCGAGTGCTACGTGCCTCAGTCTACCTAAACCTCACTGGTATCCTCTAGCCACCTCCATCCTCTACCATCTCCCCTGAAACAAACTTTACGGCACTTGAAAATTTTCACTCGCTTCTCGTTCTTCTCTCTCGCTTCTTCTGGGCTCTCAAAACACAAAAACTCCAAAAATACCACGTACATCTAAAAACTCCGCCAGGGCCGGGCTCGACAACTACCAGCCACTCTATCCGGACTCGCCAGCCAATTCCCTCTCGCTCGCACAGGAGTCTCCACAACTCATCCAGCTCCCGCCGTCGCCGCCATCACCACTATCCCCAGCCCCATCTAATAATTCACTAAGCATGCCGGCAGACGTCGATCTGTCCAAAGTGGAGTTCTCATCCCCATTCTACGGCGACGACAGGGATGCCGAGAACGGCTTCCTTTTCATCCGAGAGCTCGAGAAAGCCGCCATCATATATGACGCCGCGGCCCACCCAAAGATCATATGGGTGTTATCACTCGAGAGCGAAGCTAAGGCGTGGTGGAAGGAAGCCGGGAACTGGACTGGGAAAAATAAGGACGACATCGAGGTCGTGGTCGAAGCGTTCGAGCTGAAGTGGCCAGCCCCGAGCGCTTCACCGAAGAAGCAGCACGAGCGGATGGCCGAGTTTAGCGGCCTCACCCTGAGCGACGAGGATGTGGGGAGGAAATTCCTGGATGGCCACGGAGCTGAGTCGACACGCCACGTCTGGTTCGTCAAAGAGCTGAGGAAGAAGGCTTATGCCGCGGGCGACACGAACGCCAAAAATTTGATGCTGCCGCAGGCTCTTGCGCGGATCCCCCCACGGCTGGCGAAGGCGATCGGCGATACCTGCGTGGACATTCAGACGTGGGAGGAGCTAGTCACCAAAACGGAGGCAGTTTCGCGCGCGAAGATCGAGCAGGTCACGGCCGACGAAAAAAAGCAAAAGATTCTCGAGGAGCGGCTCGCGAAGATCGAGGGCAAGACGCCCGAGCCTGCGCCTATGCCCGCCAACAGCTCTGCCAATAGCCTCGACCGGGACACCCAAAATTCGTTCCCATACCAACGCTCTCCCGCGCGCTTCCCATACACAGTATCCCCTGCACGTGCACCTCCTCGTGTCCCCGTGGCCAGACTCGCCGCTTCCACTCCATCCCCATCCATCGACCCGCTCGCCGATGTTGTTCCCCGCACCAACAAAACCATCAAGTTGATGCACGAGAACACCGTGCAGGGATGGAAGGAGTTCGCGCAAGCACAACGCGATTGGGAGGACAAATGGGGCGCGGACATGCTTCCGACGGCGGCGTGGCCGTACCCTCTGCAGCCTGGTGGCGCCGAGCTAGGGTCGGGCTGCTGGAACTGCGGCCTCGACGGGCATTTCAAGGACAACTGCTCTGCGCCCGAGGCTGACCGGCTCTCGGTGAAGGAAACATACTGGTGCCAAGCGCAATCTCAGAACCGCTCGGGGCCACCGAGAACTCCGAACACGTTCCGCCCGCGCCCGATATTCGGCAATTCCCCCATAGGCGCTTTCCAGACACCACCACGAGCTCCGCACACCCCCACGCCTGCGTTCCGTCGCCAACAGCCACCCCATTTCCGACCGACCGCCGGCGATGTCCTGATGGTCGTCGATTCACAGGGCTATTATTACGGCGATCTTGACACGCAGGCATACGGTCCAGTCGTTGAATGGGAAGAGGTGCACGGAGCGTATCCCGAGTATTACCAGCAGGGAAATGGCAACGGGTCGAATGGATTCTAGGCGATCATTCGACCCGTGTCATCCAGCCATTGGGGACGCTCGGCGGCGAGACTCCAGCGGCGCGGGACGACAACTCAGATGTAATAGCTACGCAAATCCAAGCTTTGTCGTCTGGTTACCCGCACGCGCACCACGCTTCAGTCCAGAGTGAGACGGACTGTGTTCCTGACCCGCGGACCCCGCAGATAAGAGAATCTCATTCGAGATCAGTAGAGGTGCAGACCAATACTGCTGCGTCACAAAACTCTTCCGGCTGGGACCCCGAAGTACAATCACCTGAAATATTGGTGAGGTCCCAACCCCCACTGGTGCGTCCTACGCCCTATCAAAATATAAAGTCGGAGTCTGACGGCTACCTCGATCCCTCGCATCTCGACGACTTGTTACAACTCATGCAAATTTCGAGCCTCGTCGACGCGGGCGGAACGTTCACAGTAGCAACGAATGCACGGCTTCAAAAAGTATCGATTATTACAGCAAATAATACCAAGATAAATACGATGGCACTCATAGATGGGGGAGCAAGCCGGAACATAATTGACATTGCGTTTTATCACAGCATTGCGGAGGAGCTGGGCTCGTTATGGGATGGTGCGGATTTGCGGAGCGCAGGTGGGTACAGGTTGCCCACGCTTGGAGCATGGCGGGGTTTGGTGGATGCGGAAGGAGTGAGGACAATGGCACACTGGGAGATTGTGGACCTCAAAGGGGCGGTGCAGATGATCTTGGGGCGTTCGTGGTTGTGCGATATAGGTGCGGTCCATGACTACGGGTCGGACGAGATTACGGTACGGGTGAGCGACGGCATCATTCGGATGCGACCCGCGCAAGAGGACCGGCGGATGATGGCAAAGGTGGATGAGCCATTTGGTGGCGCGATAGACCTGCAAGCCGGCGAGGCACTAACTCTTGACAGCGGAGAGCAGGCATTACGGGTGCTGCCACACCCTTGTGAAGACCTGTGTACGTCCGCTGACAACGGTGAATGCCTTGTTGAGACTTGCATGGGTTGCGCGGATGAAGGTCACCGCGTTATAAATCCTTCCCGGGCGGGGCCCCGAAGTACCACTGCTATACCAAGCAGCATGGCCCCGTCGAGCTCATGTGCGTCCCATCCCACCCTCAATACCGCGGACGGCGCTGATGTCAACCACATTGATACGGAACACAGGAACGAAGAAGTACGCGAAGATCCCCAGCCTGCAGACGCGCCTACACCGCTTGTGACCTCAGAGCTATTCCCTCTCTTTGGACACAATCGCTGCAGTGCATCCACACGCTGGGCCTTCCTCGCGATCGATGCCACAGACAATGAGGATACATCAGACGCCGCGGATTGGTGTCCTTCAGGGAAACCAGCGCTCTCGGGGCCAGCAGCAGAAGCAGCGCTCCAGCTTGGGGGGATGTACGCAGCGCGCTACCAGAAAACGCGCACCGAGCGGCGGAAGGAGACACAGCGGAGACGCCTGCACAACGCGCAAGTCGCGGCACAGCTCTTGGACGATGCACTCCGAGATGTTCGCGAAGGTGCGGAGCTGAACACCATCGCAGCAGCTTGGGAGAAAACAAGCAGTCGCCCTGCAACAACCGCTCCGATTCCACCAGAAGAGTCAGCGAGAACTGCTTTCGACCGGGTGATGAAATCCGAGCGTATAACCAACCCGAACGGTGCCGAGCGGCTCGATCGCATCTTGAAAAAGATCGACATTGGGGACTCAATAACTCCCGAGCAGCGCGAGCAAGTTGTTGCGGTGCTACGACGCTATGGGGACTGTTATGCAGAAGATGTCAAGGAAGTCCTGCCGGTTGATTTCATCACTCACAAGCTACACATCGATCCCGACGTCCAGCTGCCTACTCGTGTTGCGCAACCACCGCTAACAGAGCCGCAGAAGGTCTTCTACTACGACATGCTCGATCAAATGGAGGCAGGTGGGATCCTCGCGCGGGTGCACTCAGACTATGTCAAGTGCGTGTCGCCGACGAAGCTGGTCCCGAAGGACGCAGGGAAGGTTGGAATGACAAAGGCAGAAGTCATTTTAAAATGCAACGAACAGTTGCGGCTCGCGGGGAGGCCCCCAATGTTCGAGGAGGTACCCAATTCCACACTCGTGGATATTATCGGCGAGACGTTCGAGACAATACCCGGGGATAATCCAGAAGCACCCAAGACCAAGTGGCGAATCGTACACGCATACAAACGTCTGAACGACGCGACGAAAATTCCCAGCTTCTTGCCCGGGGATTTGCACTCCAAGCAGCAGAAAATGGCGGGTAAAGCGATGGGCTCCGTCGTAGACCTCGCTTCGGGCTATTACGCTGTCGCCATAGAGGACGAATCCGTTCCGTACACCGCCTTCTACGTACCTGGCCGAGGATACTATGTCTACCTGCGCATGCCGATGGGCCTAACTGGGACGCCGACGACGTTCTGCGAGATGGTGGTGCAGGCACTGAGTCCTATGCTCGGCACAGATCTCGAGAACTGGATGGACGACATCTGTTTTGCGCACAATGGTTTCGAGGAACACCTAAATGCGCTCATACGATTCCTTGACTTGGTTCGACTCGCGAAGCTCTCCATTGCCCCGGCGAAGATGAAACTCTTCCAGAAAGAATTTGTTTTCGCCGGTGCACGGTTGTCCAAGGATGGTATCAAGCCCAATCTTGACAAAGTGGCTGCAGTGGTTGATTTTCCGAGGCCGAAAACGATCCATGAAGTCATGCGCTTCACGGGCCTAACAAATTGGTTTCGTCACCTTATTCGCGACTACGGGAGGATTGCGCAGCCGCTCACAGACCTGACTCGTGATGCGAGGAAGGAGGCGGAGGCCGCAGCGGTTGCACGGGATTCAAAGAGCGGCAGGTCACCCCGCAAGGGGAATTACAAGCGCTTTTTGCGAGATGCAACCCTGGGGGAGAAGTGGAGCAAGGAATGCGAGGACGCGTTCTTCGCGCTCAAAGTCCTGATTACGAGCGAGCCCGTCCTCCACGCACCAGTGTACGACGGACGTCCGTTCAGGGCAACCACAGATGGGTCAGTCATGGGGTATGGCGGCATGCTAGAACAGGAATTCCTAGACACGCAACCGAACGGGGAAGTCAAGCGTGTCTGGCACCCGGTCGCATTCTGTTCCAAGCGCACTTCACGGAGTGAAGCAAGATATGAGCCATTCCTGCTCGAGTTTGCTGCATTAAAATTCGCCCTCGACGACTTTGCCAAACTCACCTTCGGATCCCCAATAATCCTCGTAACCGATTGCCAGGCATTGCGCGACCTGCTGGTGAATGACAAACTAAATGCGACGCATTCCCGCTGGCAGCAATTCATCATGTCGCACCGGATCGTAGACGTTTGTCACTGGCCTGGGATCGAAAACCCGGTTGCGGACGGACTTAGTCGTGGATTTGAAGAGGCGCGCGTTCAAGGAGACGGTTCGAGTTGGTCCGTGGCAGCGGACTGGCATGCGACCTCCGGGATGACCAATAGTCTGTGGGCTGTTGCAGACTCATCAGCTCGAGGGGCGGATTTACGAGAGCGATTCAAAGGAGATGCCTTCTTCGAGCCTATTGTGGAGTGCTTGCTAGGCGATAGCACGGGGAATACCATCGCGGAAACAAGGCATGCGATACGCCGGTCCAAAGACTACATGGTCGACGACGACCGCCTCTGGAAGGTTGCAGATAAGTACTCCACTCGAACCTCCAGAGTGGAATGCATACCATCGCGCGAGGGTTTCAACACAGCACTCAAAATCCACCAGGATAACGGGCATTGGGACGTAGACCACGTTAAACTTCATATCCGAGACCGTTACTTCTGGCCGCATATCGATTCGGACGCGCAACTTGTAATCCTCATGTGCGGGCACTGCAAAAACTTCGGTCCGTTGCGAAGAAATGCTCTTCTGCAGCCGATTATCAGGGGACGCCTGTTCGAGTTCCTCGCGTCGGACTACCTCAAACTCCCACGAGGCAAGGGGAAGATGGCAAATGTCTTGATGTTTGTCGACGCATCGTGCGGGTTTGTCTGGGGACAGAAACAGGCAGCGGCAGGGACCTCGAAAAGCACAGAGAAGCTCTTGCGCTACATCTCCCGGAACTACGCGAAGCCCAGGGTATGGCAAGTTGATGGCGGGTCCCACTTCCTCGGCGAGGAACTGCGGCGCGCCTGCAAAGAGCTGGACATCGTCAAAATCACGACACCGGCGTACGCACCTTTCGTCAACGGCCTCATTGAGAACATCAACAAGCTGCTCATCGGTCGCCTGAAACGCAAGTGCTGCCCGAATCTGGATGAGGCGGAGTATGAAGATGTCGACCCCGAGTCCCTTCCTGCGAATTGGCCCGACTTCTTCGAGGAATGTATCGCTGAGCTAAACGACCGCATCATCCCGGGCACGAAATTCTCACCACGTGAGGTACTCTTCGGCCTCTGCCTAGCGCCGATTCATATTCTGCCCGAGACACCAGAAAAAGCCCCGACACCGGAAGAGTTAGATGATCGGATGACTCTGGCAGAGGTCTTGCGAATGGAGAGCTTTGCCAGACATATCGACGACCACGAGCGACGCAAAGGCCACGCGGACGACAAGGCTTATCCAGTCCAGTTCGAAGTTGGAGATCTCGTCCAGGTGTACGATCTGCGCCTGGACACAACTCACAGAGCGGAGCGGAAATTTGCACTGAAGTGGTCTGCCCCCCGGATCGTTGTCTCCAAAGCAGTTAATTCGTACACACTCGCCAAGCTCAACGGGACGGTCCTCAAGCGCACCTTTCACGCGAATCACTTACGTGGCTTCGTCGTGACACCGAACTCGAGAGTAGGAGATATTATTGGGGAGCGGATGCCTGTAGAGAAGACAGGGCTGTCTGGGGAGGAATTCCTATAAGCACGGAGTCGTGGGGCGCAGCGAGGGCGTGCGCACAAGAGGGAGGGGGGAACCTGCAGCTGCGCTAGCAGCAGGAGCGGAGTTAGCCGCCAGGTGGCTGTGCTTGATGCGGGATGTGTTTGGCCATCGGCCGTAGATAGCCGGTGTCGAGTAGCGTAGTCTCCAAGATTGCTTCCACCAGTGCCACGAGCCTAGTCGAGCGTCTCCAACGCGTCCGTGCAGCCTTCCGCAGCGTATGAGATCTACGATGTGTGTATGGTGAGTAAGAGGGCTGCATGGGCGCGGGGCAGCATGCACGTCCATCAGATGGTGGGTCTAATGTGCATATTCTATTCAGTGAAGCCGAACGCAGCACGAAGACACAGGATACGCACCCACAAAAGTGCCCCGCCTGCTACCTCCGCCCCATGCAATCGTGCTGCACAGAGAAGTGAGCTCGAATCAGCTTGCCGCAGGGCTCGACGCACACACCACCCCGTGTTCTTCACCACCAGCGGCACGCCCGTCGTCTTTGAGAACTCATACGCCGCGATAACGGCCCCTGCACGTCGATCTTCAAATGTGCACTCAATCAAGAGGTACCCACCTGAGAAATTTGGCACACTAGGTATAAAAACTGACTTAAGCTCCTCGCCCCCCCCCCCCCCCTCCTTCTTTACATAAGCATTACATAAGCTCACGTGACTTCCATAAGCGGTAATTTCGTTCAATTGTCCTCGGTGTTGAAGTGATTATTCATCGCAGCGAAATATAAACAGTTTGGCTCCTAGAGATCCCCCATATTCTTCCCTAGTATACAGAGCGATGTTTCTTACGAACCCTTCCGCCAGCATTTGTGCAGCACTCATCATCACAGTACCACTCAGAAGGAAGAGTTTTCAACCCCATGCAACACAAATGAAACTTGGGAATTGATGTGGATTAAGCTGCATCCAGTGAGTTGAATTAAAACCCAAACCTTTGAGCCGCAAGCTGGGTCTAGGGTAGGCGGATTGGTCGCAGTTCGATTTCACGTGAGTGTTCGAACCAGCCCAGTGGTAAATCATTTTTTAACATCCTGCGGTATCTTTGCGGGCCAAAATGGTACCTGCTCACTGTATTAGTAGCAGATGGCCGTGGCAGTTTCCCGAGGCAGCTCAAATTTTGCTGGTTCGTCTTCTAATTGGAGGCCTATTCTTTCCTTTTAGATCGAAGTTGTGAAGAAATTATCGGTTGTACACAATGAGCTGTTTGCGAAGATGGACGCTGTTGTCCGGGACCACTGCACCACCAATATCGGAGTGTCTAGTATGATAAAGATACCTCCCTCCACATATATGACATGCTACGACCAGTTTTGCTTTTCTTGCTCTCAAAATACTGGTTGAAATCATTTTTTGATCGAAGGAATGATTTTTGTCTCCCTCAATTTATTCATGGAGACACGTAGAAAGTATTCTGACCTCTCCCATTTTGTGAGTGTGTTCCATGATGCCGAATGCTATTTATGAGGGCTTGAAACCATGGGAAATATCAAGACAGCCAGCCGGAGGAAATTATCCTTATCTGCGCAATTTAATTATGTACTCAGTATGAGGGCTTGAATCTCAAGGTGAAGTGTCGTAGTCAATGCCAAAGTTATATGAGAGTGGTAATTTGTTCGCCGCAATGGGTAAGATGTCCGTCATGTGCCCATAAACCCGGAATTCCGGTTACTTTCGGCCATAGCGAGTATGGCAATTCCGGTTACTTTCCGTAATACTAAGTTCATGTTATTCGTCGAATTTTAGACTCCGATGAAATTCATTCCCCCGCACCCGGGGCACCACCCGTTACGCCGCCCGCCCACCCCACCTACTCCTCCTGTTCCTCCTGGGGACACGAGATCATGATATTGACGTCCCAGCAAATTTCCCTATGCACCATAGATGTTGGCAATGATGGTTGTGGATTCATTCCCCTGGCGAGACATGGTTGGTATGGATTGTTACAGCACCGATCTTATGCAGGTGGGACACTATGTGAGCCACAAGCGAAGATTAAACAGCAGAAAGAACCGCCCACCGAAAGGATGAGGAGAATTACAAACACACAATGATTTGGGGCCGGAGCCTTTGCGAGGTCCAGGGTCTCAATGAGGAGTTCAACGAAGAGATTTGAGCAGCCGGTGCGTTGACAGCGGCGAAAACGATCCGATCGGCCTTGTGTCCACGACAGCTCGGCGTTGGGCTCCAAAAGTTTGAGCTGCCTCGGGAAACTGCCACGGCCATCTGCTAATAATACAGTGAGCAGGCACCATTTTGGCCCGCAAAGATACCGATGTTAAAAATGATTTACCACTGGGCTGGTTTGAACACTCGCGTGAAATCGAACTGCGACCAATCCGCCTACCCTACCGGGTCATTGGGGACGGGCATCACCCGATCAAGAGCCGGCAGCTTTGGCTTTGTTTGCTTCACTGGAGGGGTCGGTTCCAGTTTCGCAACCCCCATCGTTTATTCACACGACACTCTAAAATCAACCTGATGCACCGAACTCACGGAGAATATCCTGAAAAATAGAAGTACTGTGGCCGATTTTTGATTTTTTTGGACAGTCTGAGCTGAGACAAGATTTCATGACATGTCAGACAGTTCCTCAGGCACATGGGATGTTATCAAAAATCAGGCACAGTACTTCTATAGGGTGGGTATTCACCTACAATTTTTGCTGCAAGACCTAAGAGATTCATCCAGAATTGAATAAACGATGGGTTTTCTCCGCTGGCCAATCTGTCACTTTACAGCTCAAGTGACATGCGTGACAAGCCAACTCCGACCTCAATCCTGCACCTAAGATGCAGAAGACGGGCGCGAAAATTTCGTTGAATGAATTTTGGGCAGTAAATTCACTAATGGAAGATCCTGCTGTATTCCATCGGGCATATCACTGACCCATGCGTAGGTATTTTGTGGGAGTGGGTGAATATGGCGGGAAATATAATTTGTTTGAACCCCAATTGTTGAGATTATTCGTGCGAAATATAGGTATGGGTCAGTTGGAGATTTTTTGTCAGTGAAAAAAGTCCATGAAGTGCTTGTGGAAGGCGTAAAACGACGGAACACGAAAAGCTCAGCCGGAATCGAGAACAAACAAGGACAAAGCTGCCGGATCGATCAATGGCGGTGCCCGTCCCCAGGGTCATGGACTAGCAGGGGCCATTGCTGTGTCATCGTCTGTCATCCGGCTTGAAATCCACATCGACAGTACAGTCTTTGTCCTGGATAAAATTCTAAGTGCTCGGCATGATGGTGGTAAGAGACAAGGGTTGTGCTTAGCATTGATGTCAATCACATTGGTGGATCTAGCATCACAGCTATCGCCGGATGCCATACGGATGGGATGGGCGACACCAAACTTGCTCCCCGAGGACCTACAGCCGCTTAAAGAAAAAGAAAAAATGGGATTTTCTTTTTATTGTCTTAAACGTGTTTTTGAGTGGTCCTGCAACTTTTTCCAAAAAGTGAAATAAGGACCTCGCCACCCCCCCCTCCCCTCTTACCTAATGTCTCGGCATTCTCCGGCGGGTACCCCTTGCGCTCAATTCACCATCGCTCGACCGAGCGAGAGGGGGAGGGTGACGCATGAAGTGGGGGACGATGCTCCCGAGCTCGCAGGTGTTCGGCGGGGCGCTCGCCGCGGGTCGCTCTAGAGGGCAAAGAGAAGTGATCCCCGTTTAGTCAGCGCCTATGACATATCATGTGACTCGCTCTCAGCCGTCCTGCGTTTGTCCGGAGTCGATGTAGTCGAGGTATGCAGTTTCAGCTTCAAGCCTCCGATTTTTAACTTCTTCCGCTCGAATTTTTCAACCGAATGTAGGTTGGTGAAGGAAAAAGACTTGGCACTAGCCCTCCCATTTTGGCCGCTCCCTTCTCTGTGATTCTGCCATTGCGAAAGCTGCAGCATGTCTCAGGGTCCTGTATAAAGGTCTTTCACTCCTCGTATTTGGACAATTAACCTCGTTTGTCAATATTTCGCTCAAGTTACTCGTAATTTCCGAATTTTTGCTGCCCAAGTATTTCATGAAGAGTCTCCTCAAGAAGCCCTTCTGTTCTATTTAATTATATCTGCCTCGTCGGAAGGCAATATCATCTTCGCTGATATTTGCTGCAGATTCCGCGAGCATCAGCCTCACCGGCAGTGCACTTGCCAGAGTTCCATTCAATGTGCTGTCTCACTTGAGATTGAGTTTCCATGTTGCGACTATACAGAGCTCAAATTGTCGCCTCAAGAAGGCCAAGAGGGATGTCATTACATTGTTTCGAAAGCTGCATAGTTCAACGTCCTCGGAAAGGTACTTAGTTACGCTTCCTCCGAATACTCCTGCCATGAATGAGGCAGGCCCGCTGGACATATTTGCACAGATTCGCGCGGGTGAAGAGGCGGTACTTCGTCAAGGCCTCGCGACCACTGACAAGCATCGAGCTCACGGTGAGTCTGGTGATTTTCCGCGCATAAATAGAGCTATAATTCTCGATGCGGCACACCCTGCAACTCACCGGCCAAAGAATTCGCTCAGGGGACTTTCGTATGCGCCCACCGCGCGCGGTGCTCGCAATTGCGACGGAGTACATCGTGTATGGGTACACGGTCGTGCACGCTATGCACTGTGTGTTAGACGATGCGGAAGCCCCGGAGTGGGGTGCTGTGTCGGCACAGACGCGCGTATCAGGCTCGGGGACAAGGCACTGCGCGTCTTTGAGCGGGTGGTCAAGCACAAAATATAATGTGAGCGGTTGGATCGGACATCTTCGACCGTTATTTCCAGTAAGAACTCTAAGCATTAGTATTACGCACTGCACTGCACACCACTCCACAAATTCAACATCCAATTACTCCATTTCCTCCTTACTCGCACACCGATTCCTATCATCTCTATTCAAAAAGTACCTATGCCACACCATCGAGGCACATCATTCAGTAATTGGCATAATTGAGACAATTTGAGAGATGTCTACCGCCGCTTTGGCGGCATAAGTGAGTGATCCTTACCAGCGTGAACAGACATAAAAGAGGCAACCAACTCTCAGAGCTCGCGCAACAACCCGACTCCACGCTATCCACCGCAGAACCCCAATGCGTGTCACCCTATCCTTCCTCATGCTCTCCCTCATTAGCATCGCGTCCGCGCTGAGCTGCGATGTTGACGGCCGCGTGGGCACCTGCGAGTTCACGTACAACTGCCATGCGCCTATGTTCGAGCACGTGCCCGGTGCATCCATGTTAAACGCTCCATCTCAGCTTTAAAGCAATTGACACGAACGCACACTGACCCAGGGTACTGCCCTGGCATCGCGGGCTACCAGTGTTGCATCGCAACGGACTGAGGCCATGCTGTTAATTAATTAAGTGACTTGGGGTGCATAGAATTTTGGTTGGGAAAGCAGTGCCTTTGGCTTATTAAAACTGCCAACAGAGACGGCGAGGTTTCACAGCTTATTGGCTCGATACTCATGGCGGTGTCCGATACTGATACTGATACTGAGCAGAGTTTGACTTCATCACTGCATCCACTAACTGTGCACGAGTTCGAAACCGGGGGTTGCGGGATTGTTTTTTCCATTCATTGGGCCTCAAATGTCGTTCAAATAGAATCATTTTGCACACAAAACCATGATATTTGAGGTTTAACTATTTATACAAGCCAGTTGCATTTCATGAGACATCTAACTAGCTTTGAAGAGGTTGGGTAAGGTGAAAATGCACAAAATATCCTTCTAGAGGAAATCAGCCACGGAGTCAACACAATTCGGGCACTAGAGACATGCTTGAATGTGAGGACCCCATTGACATGTAAGCATAGATGGTCGCTCGAAATATGGAGGAGGAGGAGGAGGAGGAGGCAAATTATACTGACACGGTCCCACAATTGGAACAGCCAGTCTACTACGAAGACATTTGGTAGCTGATTGTAGGCTAAATGGCCACCTATCTTTACGTAGAACACGCGCACTACTAGAGGGGGGCGGAAAGACTAAGCATTCAGCGATCTCCCCGACCTGTTGTGGCCACAACAGGTAGGCCGGACGGGTAAAACCTCGTGGGTAGCCAGCAGCAATTCCTTGCTGCCGACCATAACTCCCCGCCAACCAGGATCTCAACAAATGCGTCGCCTCAACAGTCCCTCCAGGCCACGCATGCAAACTATTATACAAAACTACATAAAAAAGGGGGGATTGAGAAATTGGCAAGAAGAACGGGCCAGCCCAAGCCTGCGTTCGACTACTCTGAATGATTCTGAATTGGGATCTTATCTTATCATGGTGCGCGGGATCAATGTTGATCCCGAATGCATGCGACATCAGTCCCGGGCCGGAAGCGGGTAGGGCAAGGGTTTGCGCATCGCGCTGGCAACCGGTGCGACGCAGCAAAATCCCCATCCCCCGCCCTGCCTCGCCGCCGCCCTCTGTAATTGGTGAATGCAGCTGTATCCAGCCAACTTTGAAGGCTTCAACATGCTTTAAGTATTCTGTATGTGCACGTGCACCCAGCCACCGAATCGACCGCGCCAGTGTCCCTGCAGTGATCACTGGACAACGACGACCGCGCCCTCAGGGTCTCGAGTCGACTTTGTGGGCCAGCTGTCGATGCAGACAAGCCCTGTCTATCGTAGATCCACTGGAGGGGACGAACTGAGCCAGAATCCACTCCTTCATTGTCGATGCTGGAGTGTCGGAGCAGAACCACTAAAAATCCTGAAGTTTTTGACAGTGTGATTAAATCTTGCAGGGGAAAGCACCACTTTGGAAGCTGGTGAAAGATAGAAGTCACAGAGAGAGCAGGTAGTGTGCCCCAATATTAATGCAGCCGATCCCTACAGAGCCTCGATTTGAAGCATCCGGAGAGGGCCGTGGAACTGATGCGAAATTCGAACTCCGCTCAGTATCCATCACAATAAAGTAAGCACGTCTCAGGCTCCCTAAAATGCTGATTATATTCAGGCATGGAGAGACCGTGTTAATAAAGGTCTGAGACTTTTTCTGGGAACTTTTGAGTCCAGGAATAGTATTCTTCTCGCTTTTTCTTAGTATCGGGCCTCCCACGTGCGAGCGGAAAGGGCCGAGAAGCTCTCGTCAAATGAAACCAAAGATCTCGTAAGCACGTGCAATATTTTAGTATCTTTATTATCTTTATTTTTATTTTATTTTAGCCCACCGCCACCAGTATCGAGCCAGATTATTAGAGTAGTTAGCGTAAGGAATTATGTACTTTCTAAAAGAACATGGATTATGAATCATGTTGGCGAGAAGCTTTGGAAGTGCGACGGGGAGTGAAATGATATAAAGCTATCCAGTGAGAACTTTCAACTGTAACCTTGTTCTCAGCTTACGAATTCTCTTCTTACAGTAAAGTACAGTAATATATAATGACAGATATCTACGGGCACCTGTTGCACGGTGTGCAGCCGCAAGGCAATATCTCTGACCACCGTTTCAAATCCGAGGCCATAGCCATGAGCATCACCATCATCAAAAGTACAGCGAGAAAAGTAACAAATGCAGGAATGAGCGAGGGGGTCTGTCATGAGAGACTATGGACTCCTTAAGTGCTTTGTAAAATCCAGGTGCCTTATTTCCCTTACGAATTGAATAATGGGGACATATGATTTATCTATGTTGATCATTCAAAGTGCACTGCAACTAAGGTAAAGATTTCCATTGGCGTACTTCATAGGACACTAAGCAGAACTGTTTGCTTCTAGGGTCATTAACAACCTGAATGGGATGAAGGATAGCAACTAACCTGGCGGATCTTGATCCTCTTGATAGTATCAGAAAGCGATTGAGGGATTAGCAGACTTGCCCTGCTTCCTGTAAGTGGAACCGTGTGACTCCTAGGATCAATAATGGTTTAACAACTTGAATGGTGAAGGAACTAACCTGGCGGATCTCAATCCTCTTGATAGTTTCAGACAGCAATTGAGCCTCAGCAGACTTCCCCTGCTTCTTGTATATGCGGACGAGAGTTTCCATAGTCCACAGGGTCTCAGGATGGGCCTCTCCTAAGACCTGTTTCTGCTTTTGGGAAATTTTCACTGCCAGCTCTTCCGCCTCATTCAATTTCCCTAGTTTGAGGCAAGTGCTGGCCAAGTTGTCCATGGTCCGCAGGGTGCTAGGATCGTCTTCCCCCAGAACCTGCTTCCGCTTCATCATCACTGTCACCCCAAGCTTTTCAGCTTCCTTGTATCGACCCAAATTGAAGTAGGTAAGGGCCAGGTTGTTCATCATCCGCAGGGTGTCAGGATGGTCTTCCCCTAAGACCTGCTTCCGCTTCTTCATCACTGTAATCCCAAGCCCTTCTGCTTCCTTGTGTCGTCCCAAATCGGAGTAGGTAACTGCCAGGTTTCCCATGGTCCACAGGGTGTCAGGATGGTCTTCACCCAAGACCTGCTTCCGCTTCTTCATCACTGTCACCCCAAGCTCCTCTGCTTCCTTATGTCGTCCCAATTTGGAGTAGGTACTCGCCAGATTCCCCATGGTCAGCAGGGTGTCAGGATGGTCTTCCCCCAAGACCCTCTTCATTTTTCTCATGGCAGTCACCCCAAGCTTTTCTGCTTCCTTTGCTTGTCCCAATCCTTGCAAAATATGGACCAGCTCAGCCATGATCCTTAGAGTCTGAGGATGGTCCTCCCCCAGGGCCTGCTTTCTCTCCAGCAACTTGGTGAATAGCTTTGCAAGGTCTTTTGAGTTAACCTGAGACCTGCCTTCACGTTTATGGGTTGCAGTTGCCTCAGAGTGTGTAGGTGTGTCTCTGGTCATTTGGAAGATTATATCCCCAATCATGTCGTGGATTTTTCCTGATGTTGGTCGTTTCTTGGCACTGTGGGTCCAGCATTGTTCTGCCAACTTCCAGAGAGGATCAGTCAGCCTGGGGACATCATCGATGTCTGGGCGAGTGGGCCTGACTCCGAGTCGAAATACTACTTCAATGAAATCTGTGTGTGCAACACTGGCCAGTGGGGTTTCATCAGTATAAAGCTATGGATAGCAGTCATGGACACATAGAATGAGTGAAAACCACCTCACCTCATACATTGTCATGCCAAATGCATAGATATCTGATGCCATGGTGGGCATTGATCCTGTCAGGAGCTCAGGAGACATCCAGTTTCGACTCCCGGCCATTATAGTATTCCCTACTTGACCCGTGCGAGTGGTGATGTCAGCCTTGACCCGAGACAGACCAAAGTCACACAAAAGTGATCTGCCGGAATCTTCAACGAGGATGTTGATCTGAATTGATTAATATTAAGAACAGAAATTCTTCCAATCTACTCACCCCTTTTATGTCCCCATGGCAGATCTTGCGTGAGTGCAGATATTGTAGGCCAAGGGATATATCACGGAGCTTACTATGTCATTAACAGGTGCATAGTTGAACAGATGAAACATACAATATACACAGGATCAAAAGCAGGTTGCTGCCTGAGAAACTGTCTGGCATTACTGGGGATGTAAGGCATCACGATAAATGGTTTAACATCCAGGGTATTTGCACCAAGGAATTGAAGGATATTTGGATGGCGGAGGGTCAACCAGATCTATCAAATGAGGTAGGCTTCATTGCGCAGAGATCAAATGGAGACATACATCGATCTCTTTCCGCAGAAGCTACACATAAAAATATGGGTCAAACAAAGGACTGATATGTTTTGGAATACTTACTGCAAGACTCGGAGTAATGCCTGCAACAGTGTGCAGTACTTTAATGGCCACATCTGTTCGATTCCAAGTGCCGCGGTATACTTTGCCACTAGGTAATGTTGAGGACACCCAAGATCTCCAGAAAATCTGAACTCACAATCCGCCAAAACCAATTTCAGTACCATACTCAACATCAAAGGATGCAATCATCCAGTCCTCCAGCTTGACTTGTTGGCCACTCATTGTAGTCAGATATTGGAGTGTATGTGAATAGAACTTCTGTTCTGGGGGATTGATCTGCTGGCTGTCGAGCCTCCTTTGAATGCAAGCCATCATTGCAATCATATTGTCTTGTTTGATATCTGTGTGATGGAGATAAATGGATTTGGCATGAGTAACCACAAATGAAGGTCTCAAACCAAGTGTGTCTCGCAAATAAACCTGATTCCGCTCAAGAGCTTTCAAGCGGGCATTCAAGACATTGGCATCTTCATTCCGCGCCATCTCGTTATTTGCCAGCATCCTCTGAGTGCTCAGTAGTCCAGATATCTAGTGGATGGTCAGCTCGATCATAACACAGAAATTTAGGATGCACACCTGAAAGGCATTGACAGACATCCCGATGCGGCGATAGAATGCCTCGATGCTAGTGATTCGGGAATCCTTGGTTAAAAGGGATTTGAAGAAACCCTTGCTTTGCTCCTTGTGAACAAATCGGTAGATATCTTCGAGTAGGCTGTTGTAGGATGTAACATTAGAATCAAAATGTCACAGGATTATATGCTCACATCTTCAGCTCTGCGAGTAGTCCTCCACAATTGGCCACAATTAGCCTTGATGACTTGAACTCCGAGTCCAATGTGCTCAAAAGGTGGCCGACCGCCGTGGCGAGAACCTTGAGCTGCTTCTCGCTTTGCTTCACTGCTTGCATAGAGGAGGCAATCAAGTTGAACAGCGTAAATGCCGCAGAAAGTCCAGGGACAGGAGTCATCCCCAGCACAATCTGTAGTGCGGCTTCTAGAGACATGGTGGGTGTAAAGAGAGAGGCTGCGGGATCAGCCCTCAGCCTATCGCGACAACGATCATTCTCTCGTAACTCCATGAATAGCTGAGTCTTTGGGCCGTGCACGTACATATATGACAGCCAAGGAGTTAACGAGGAGAGGCAAGGGTGAAAAAATGCGGATAAGTTGAACAAGCTCCATCGCTTCTGGACAATGCCCCCTATAGGCAATGAGGACAGTGATAACTGGGCGGTGTTACATCTCTAGAACAGGCTGTGATAAGTACCAGAGCCGCGGAAGCAATGTCTTCAACCGCCTTGGACCCGGCTGCAATGTTCGCCACAACGATCATTCTCTTGACAGCTCTTCGTCGGGCTGTGCACGCCGAATTTCGACGAGGGCCGACGTCAAGCCACACTGTCGTGTGAGTAGTGGCAAGCCTAAACGACATGCGTATATAAATCGAGCAAGTTCCAGCATCAGAAAATGTTCTTGTGCCTCCATGATATTGTCCCTGCAGCCAATTGCCGTACGGAATATTTTAAAGCGGTAGAGATTACATCCTCGGGAGGAGCTGATAAATACCAGAGTGTTCCCTTTAACCGTCCCTCCAGCTTTTTCAACGAGGTGGATGCCGCAGCGGCCATCAGACGGCGCGCGAGGTGAAACGCTTCCGATACTTACAACGGCCGCGTTGCCCAAGACGACAATCCACAGCCGCACTCTACGAATCTTGATCTCTCTCCTCTCCTCAGCACTTTCGATGCCTTCCTGCTCTCCACGCGCCCCAGCTCATTGTGAAATGGCACGGCTAGCAGCGCGCTTTCTCGCGCGTCGCGCTGAAGGGAATGGGGCAGAACTTAGACTCACGGGAACAATTCCTTTTTATTCAACGGAGAAGCCCGCTGACGTGGCGATCGGACTTGGTAGCGCGTGGCGGAGCTGTTCGTTGCGCGCTTCGCGCTGGCAGATACCTGCGTGGAGACGCCGCTGGAGGGCGGGATGGCTCGTCGCGGGCGCGAAGCAACATGCGCCTGCGGTAGAGTACCTTGCGATGTTTTGTCGCCCAGAGGTAAGTGATGGCGTGATACCGCGCCCATACCGCTCGACACCACGGGTGGGCGGAGAGCATCGGGAATGTGCGCACGTTGGAGGTGGCACTAACACAGCGAGCAAGTTGATAGGTTTGTGCTGCTTTCGAAGGGTAGGTTGACGCTGATGTCTCGCACAGATTTTGTTATATTCATTGCTGGCTTCGTCGGAATGGGCTCTCTTCTCCTGGACTGAATCGACGTCTGTTAAGCTGCCCAGACATGGCGCATAACATAACTAGCTCCACATGTCTTCCTCCGCATGCTTCTTTCTGCTACCAGCATTTCATCGAGAGTCTCCTCAAGCAGACCCACCGGCCTCTGAATTATAATTTCCATGATCTGCGTTATTGAGTGTCCTCGAAACCCCTACTCGTGTTCCCGAGAAATGAATCCATTTGCAACAAATTAGAGGGGCACTGGGAGGTGAATCCCAGCATGTGTATGGTAGGAACGGCATCTGTCATAGTCAGGGGAAACTGAGGAAGCCAGGTGTCAGATTTAAACTTCCTCATATTTCGGAATTAATGGTGTTCGTTCATTCTACAGATTCCGCTCTTGGCAAGTAGTTTCTCTTCTTTTCTTGACATGCACTGTACAAGTACTTCTCTTGTTGCTGACGGCCTAACAATCCCTCCAGATTCTCCTCAGGCTGACCTTGCTCTCATGCGATCGGAAGCGCTGCGTGCCTCGGCGTCTAGTAGAGAAATGTCCGGGCTTCCTCGTCTTTGGATATCTGTTCATATTTCGGCGAATGCAGGCGGTCTTCCGGACATGTTCGCTGCCCAATCTAGAGTCCCTCAAGCAGGTCAAGCGTGCTATTCTATTATATCGGCCTCCTCGAAAGGTAGTCCTTTCTTATATTCAGCCAATCAATAGGACAATGATATTTTGCAACAGATTTAGCGGGCGTCAGCCTCATCGGCGGTGCAGTTGGCAGAGATTCATTAAACTGCGTACAGAACTGCGGTGTCTCACCTTATATCGAGTCTTCAAGACGCGAGTGTCGTACTCTCGAACTCGAATTTTTCTTCAATAGTCTCCTCAAGAATCCCAAGAGGGACGTCATTATATTACTGCGAGACCTGCGTGGCCCAAAGTCCCTCTTGTTCGGGCCACGAATGACGCCTGTCTAATATATGTTGCACAGATTCCGCTGGCGAAGAGGCTGTACTTCGTCAAGGCCTCGACCACACTGACCAACAACGAGCTCACGGTGAGTCTGCCTAGATACTTGTAATGCAGCGCGTTTCTTCGCCCGTCCATATGGTTTAATTCTTCGCATTTAATGTTTCTCACGACAAGCGCGAGATCCCTGCCACGGGGCGCGGACGTATGGAATGGGCATTTTTTTTTCCATTCGAAAATGCAACCAACCAGGCAACACCCAATCTTCACTCCCTACCCGCACGTCCCACATACAATGCGCTTCTCCGGATCCCTCCCCCTTCTTGCACTCTCCCTCGCGGGCCCTTGCGTCCGCGGCGGCGGGCGCGGCACCAGCAAATACACGAGCGACTGCGACGCCCCCGCGTACTCCCACATCGTCGGTGGGTCCTGGTCTTCCCCCTCTCCCCACTGCTCCCAGGGTAGAATTAATTAACTATGAACGCGTCGCCCTGGCCCGACGAACTCCCGGTGCTGCATCCCAACGGGCTGCGTCGTCTGCGGCGCCGCGGAGGAGGAGCGCGATCTCGAGGCTCGAGTTCGAGGCGCGCATTCCCTGCTGTTAGATCTCATTCCCTGTTGTTAAAACTCCGGCGCGTTTGAGCTTGGGCCCAGGGCAGCGGTGATAGGACTGACTAAAGTTTATTAGGCCTCTGGAACGCGAAAGCTGCACGAACTTAGGGTTATGTGGTTGGCGTAATAATAGCAACTAGTTCATGGAAGGAAGATAGAAAGGGGAGGAAGAGAATGGGAATGGGAAGGGAGGAAGAGGGAATAATAGGTACGCACTACTTCATCGTGATCGTCCCAAGCTCGGGATAGCGCTCCCCCCAAAATGATACTTTCAGTTCGGCTCGTACACGTCCGCCTCGTTCTGCGCGCACCCACCCACGATCTTCAATCAACCAACGAAGTTTTACAGGCGAGGCAGGGACGCACCAGATACGCCGCATCGGGGGTCACCTCCCTTACAAAGTCCACGAGGTGCTCGTCCGCTCGTACACGCCGCGCACGTCCGCGGCGGTCGCGCTCCAGCCCCACATGCCCATGCTCGTGACGGGGTACACGGTGTCGCGCCACGCGGGCGTGACGCTCGCGGCGGTGGGCGCGGTGATCTGGATGAGCATGAGCGGCGTGCCGGACGCGGCCATGAGCGCGTCGACCAGCTCCGTGCGGCGCGAGGACTCAGAGGCGAAGGACGCGCGCGCGACGAGCCACGAGGTGTGGGAGACGCTGTACCCGACTTTCTGGGGGGCCATTAGCATCGCACAACGCACAGAAGGAGGGGGGAGGTACCACAGCGCCGGCGTTCCCGCCCGTGAACGAAGTGAAGAACGGCAGGAAGGTGGGGAACTCCATCACCATCACCATCGCACCCTCCACGCCCTCTTCTCCGCGTGCGCAATGAGCGGCGCCATGGACGCGGCCGCCTCGTCTTTCGAGAGGTGCTGCGTCACGAATAAGGCGAGCTCGGGCATGGCGTAGCCGCCCCACCATGCGTCCGCCCAGGCGAATATGGTGTCCGTGATGAACGCTCAGAGCGCTGTGGTGCGCGCAGGGTCCTTCGCGGCCCAGGTGACGACGACGACCTGCACGGGCGCCGCGGGCGCGGCGAGGACGGTCGCTTCGAGCACGACGCCGAAGGTCCCGCCGCCGCCCGTGCAGCGCGTAAATACGAGGGGAGGAAGCTGAAGGGAGGGCATGCACCGCCGCAAAGAAGAGGTCCTCGTTCTGGCACGCGTTGGCCGTGCGGTACACGCCGTCGGGCGTCACGATCTTGAATTGGAGCTGCGTAAATTATGCGTGAGCGTGGCCAGCTATTCGCAAGTGGTTGAATACAACGTACTGCGCGGTCGACACCGAGCCCGAGCGCAGGCACGAGCATGCCGTGCCCGCTGCCCTGCACGAATCCGCCCATGAGCCCGACGGTCGCGTCGCGTCACTCACCCCGACGAGCGTGATGTTATTCGCTTCCGCGAATTCGAACGCCTAGAAGAACGGCACGCCGGCCTGCACGGGGAGCGTTAGCGCGCGCAGCCAGACGATGCAAGACGAGCTGGGCGCACACCGGCTGTGACATCCGGGAACGCGTCTGTCCAGCCTTCCGCGACAAAGGGACATATTTTGCGCCGGGCTTGAGCTCAGCGAGATCGGACGACTTACCGCGGGCGCGGAGTGGGTCCATTGGGCCACGAGCTTTTGCGGGCAGCCGTGGAGAGAAAGAAAAGAAAAGTGATCGCCGTTTAGTCGGCGCGTATGACAAATCTCGGGTGGCAGTGCGACGGCTTCCGCTCTCGTCAAGCTCCCAGTTCACCTTACTCTGTGATTCTGCCATGGCGCAAGCTGCGCGACACGGTGTCCTGGATAAAGGTCTGTAATTCCTCGTATTTGGACGTAACGTCTTTTGTAAATATTTCGCTCAATGCAAGCGATCTTCCGGACATGTTCACTGATCAAGCATTCCATGAAGAGTCTCCTCAAGAAGGCCTACCAATGCTATTTAATTATATCGGCCTCGTCGACAGGCAATATCACCTTCTCTGATATTTTGCTGCGGATTCCGCCAGCGTCGGCCTCACCGGCAGTGCACTTGCCAGAGTTCCATTCAACGTGCTGTCTCACTTGGAATTGAGTTTCCATGTCGCGACTCTCCAAAGCTCATATTATCGCCGCAAGAAAGCCAACAGGGAAGTCATTATATTACTGCGACATCTGCATGGCTCAACGTCCTTGAAGCTAATATTTCAGCCATAATTCTAAATGAGGCCTACTTGATATATTTGCAGTGTTTGCACAGAGTCCACGTCAGCAAAGAGGCGGTATTTCCTCGAGGCGTCAAGAACACTGACGAAAGTTGAGCTCACAGTGATTCTGGCCTTTTCCCGCGGATAAATAGATCAATGGTTCTCGATGCAGGAACTCACCGGCCAAAAGTTTTGCACTGACTGTCTTATGGGCCCGCCGCGCGCGGTGCTCGCAATGGCAGCAGTGTACATCGCATACGCTGCGGGTGTATCTTCGCGAACGTTATGCGCTGTGTCGTACGCGACGCGGAGGACTCGGAGCGGTGCGCTGTGCTCAGCGCGGACGTGCATATGGGGCTCGGGGACAAGGAACTGCGCGCCTTGCAGCAGGTGGTCAAGCACGAAATATACTGGGGGGGGGGGGGTTATATTATACTCGCGTGGTCCACAGCCTGAACTACAAGTTTACTGAAAACAAACATGTAGGTATGTATGGGTGGTTATCCTTACATAAACCTACAAGATGTTAACGGAGCACACACTATTCCAGGGGGTCGATCACACAAGACACTGACAATCTGGGACTGGCCGGCCCTTAAAGGCTGGACCTCCGGATAAAACCTCGTGGGACCTGACCAGCAGCCCAATGTCCTGGTGTGCAGAAGGAGTTCTCTCCTTCCAGGTGTAAATCCCCGGAGTCCACCAGTCACAAAAAAGTTGTCGCATGTCTGTCCCTTTGCAGAATGCATGCAAAAATCCAACAACCAAATATTTTTGCCCGAAGGCTGGCAAACTATAGTTGCCAGAGAACTTTGGAGGCACGAGGCCATCAAATCGGTTCCACCGGCGGTTCGACAAGGAGCATGGGTGTAGCATCATAGATTTTCAGGACATTGAATGCCAATTTTGCGAGCACCGGTGTAATTTCCCTCCGCGCAAGTACCGCTCGGAAGAAGCTCATCACAGCTGTGAACTGGTTTTTATACTCGGGGATTTCGGTGTAAAGTGAGGGGTTGGATCGGAGGTCTTGGACCGTTATAATAATTCCCATCACACTCTAGACTGTACACCATCCCTGCATGTTGCGAAAGGGGACATAGCTGAGCTACAATCTTATCCTGCTTCTCATCCACTATTCCACCAATTCAACAATCAATTAGGCCAATTCCTCCTTACAGCTGCTTACACTCAGTCTTGCTGTGCACACATTCGCACATGCCCCAGAGGGAGCTGCCGACTCAAATTTGCAGTATGTGCCCTAGTTCGATGACGCGACGCGCCCCCGTTTGTGGTCAGTCACCCAGATAACACTCAATAACACCCCGTGACCGCAAAACGGGGGCGCGTCGCATCGTTGAACTAGGGAACATAATGCAAATTTGAGTCGGCAGCTCCCTCTGGGGCATGTGCGAATGTGTGCACAGCAAGACTGAGTGGTCCCAGATGCAGCGAGCAACGAAAGTTGGCCATTCTGCGCTGCAACTCGTCAAACAGTTATTTTTAGAATGAAATCACATCGTGTACACGCTGTATGTCTGTGAATTGTATTCTGTGCACCTGGTGCCCTCCAGATGAGTATGAAGCTATTATAAATGACTCCACTAGATATTTGGAGGGGATTCTCTCATGTAGTAGAAGATCTCGTTGCAACCACCGAAATATTCAATCTGGTCTATTACAGTGGTACTACACAGAATGTGAGGAGACCATGCCCTGCAGAATCGCAATGCGATTCCAGTCATATAATTTTTGTACATGTAAAGTAAAAATTGCGGCCAGGGCGGCCATCCTCGTCGCGGGGATCAAAAACGTCTTAAAACGCAAAAATTTGGGCCGCGCCCTATGTTCCGCAAGCAGCTGTAATCGCACGCCGCTCCGTATCATCTCTATTCGAAAAGTGTCTACGACACACGGGCAAAGCACTTCATTCAGCCATTGGCATAATCGAGAGATGTGTACAGTCGCTTTGGAGGCGTAAGGTAATGATCCATACCAGCGCGAACAGATATAAAAAGAGGCCATTTCATTGATTGTGAACTCAACCAACGGCAACCAACTCTGAGAACTCGCACAACAACTTAAGCCTAACCACATGCTATCCACCTCAGAACTCACCATGCATGCCACTCTATCCTCCCTCATGCCGCACTGAGCTGCAATGTCGACGGCCGCCTGGGGACCTGCGAATTCACGAGCAACTGCCATGTGTCTATGTTCGAGCACGTGCCCGGTGCATCCATGTTGAACACTCCATTTCTCCTGTCAAGTAATTGACACGAAGGTTCATAGGGCATTGCCCCGCCCGGCCTCGCAGGCAACCAGTACTGCATTGCGACAGGCTGAGGCCATGCTGTTAATTATTTGCCTAGGGTGCATTGAATTTTAGTTGGGAATGCAGCGGTGCTCTCGGCTCATCAAAACTGGGCGGAAAATGAAATGATATAAAACTTTCCAATGGGACCTTTCAACTGTAACCTTGTTTTCAGCTTACGAGTTCTCTTCTTACAGTCAAGTACGGTAAATATATAATGATAGATAGCTACCTACCCAGGTTGGCATCTGCTGATCGATGTTCAGGCGTGAACCAACCTCTCTGACCACCGTTTCAACTCTGAGATCATAGCCATGAGTGTTAGTGTCATCAAAATACAATTAGGAAAAGTACCGAATTAAGGGATTGCAGGGGGGACTAGTTCAGAACGAGGAATGAACGAATCGGTCTGTCAAGAGAGACTGCGGATTCCTTAAATGCTCTGCAAAATCCAGGTTCCTTATTTCCCCTGCAAATCGAATAATGGGCACATATGATTTACCTACATTGATCATTCAAAGTACACTTCAACTATGGTAGAGATTTCCATCAGGATACTTCATAGAACACTAAGCGGAACTGTCTGTCTTCTAATATCATTAATGGTTTAACAACTTGAATGGGATGAAGGATAGCAACTAACCTGGCGGCTCTTGATCCTCTTGATAGTATCAGAAAGCGATTGAGCCTGAGCAGACTTGCCCTGCTCCTCGTATATGCGAACAAGAACTTCCATAGTCCACAGGGTGTCAGAATGGGCCTCTCCCAAGACCTGTTTCTGCTCTTGGGTAACTGTCACTGCCAGCTCTTCTGCCTTATTTGATTTCCCTAGTTTGAGGTAAGTGTTGGCCAAGTTGCCCATGGTCCGCAGGGTCTTAGGATGGTCTTCCCCCAAGACCCGCTTCTGCCTCTTCATCACCATTTCCTTAAGCTCTTTTGCCTCCTTGAACTGTCCCAAATTGGAGTAGGTACTGGCCAGGTTCCCCATGGTCCGCAGGGTGTCAGGATGGTCTTCCCCCAAGACCTGCTTCTGTTGCTTCATCACTGTTATGTCAAGCTCTTTTGCCTCCTTGAACTGTCCCAAATCTGAGTAGGTATTCGCCAGGTTTCCCATGGTCAGCAGGGTGCTAGGATGGTCTTCCCCCAAGACCATCTTCATTTTTCTTATGGCTGTCACCCCAAGCTCTTTCGCCTCCTTTTCTCGTCCCAACTTGGAGTATGTCTTCGCCAGGTTTGCCATGGTCAGCAGGGTGCCAGGATCGTCCTCCCCTAAGACCATCTTCATTTTTCTTATGGCTGTTACCCCAAGCTCTTCTGCTTCCTTCAGTCGTCCCAATTTTCGCAAAATGTGGACCAGCTCAGCCATGGTGCTCAGAGTCTGAGGATGGTCCTCCCCCAAGGCCTGTTTTTTTGCCAAAAGATCAGAGTTTAGCCTTGCTGCCCTCTCAAGATCTGAGAGGCCCTCCTCAGGTTCTGTGGAGAAACTCTCAGCCACTTTGTCATGTTTCTTGCTTGTATTTCTCCTAAAGTGTGCAGCCTGAGGAATGTCTCGGGGCATTTGTGAGATCATATCCATGATTATATCATGGATTTTTCCTGCTGTCGGCCGTTCCTTGGCATTGTGGGTCCAACATTGTTCTGCCAAGTTCCAGAGAGGATCTGTCAGCCTTGGGACATCATCAATGTCTGGGCGAGTTGGCCTGACTCTGAGTCGGAATACCAGCTCAATGAAATCTGTGTGTGCAACACTGGCCAGCGGGGTTTCATCAGTGTAAAGCTGTATGGATATTGATAGTTAATGGTGGCCACAGGGAGGAGTGAAGACAGTTTTACCTCATACATTGTCATGCCAAATGCATAGATGTCTGATGGCAGTTTGGGCAGTGAGCCTGTCAGGAGCTCGGGGGCCATCCAGTTTCGACTCCCGGCCATTATAGTATTCCCCACTTGGGCCGTGCGAGTGGTGATGTCAGCCTTGACCCGAGAAAGACCAAAGTCACACAAAAGTGATCTGCCGGAATCTTCAACAAGGATGTTGATCTGAAATAGTTAATATAAAGGGAAAGAATCGAACTACTCCTGATCTACTCACTGCCTTTATGTCCCCGTGGCAAATCTTGTGTGAATGCAGATATTGTAGGCCAAGGGATATATCACGAAGCTGGTTATATCATTACAAGGGTGGATATTTGCAGCATGAAACTCACAATATACACAGGGTCAAAGGTAGGCTGCTGCTTGAGAAACTGCCTGGCATTACTGGGGATGTATGGCATCACAATGAATGGTTTATCATCCAGGGTATTTGCACCAAGAAACTGAAGGATATTTGGATGGCGGAGAGTCAACCAGATCTATCAAATGAGATGGGCTTTATTGTGCAGAGATCAAATGGACACATACATCGATCTCTTTCTGCAGAAGCTACACATGAAACTATGGGTCAAACAAGGACTGAGATGTTTTCAAATGCTCACTACAAGACTCGGAGTAATGCCTGCACCAGTGTGCAGTACTTTGATGGCCACATCTGTTCGATTCCAAGTGCCGCGGTATACTTTGCCACTAGGTAATATTGAGGACACCCAAGATATCCAGAAAATCTCAACTCACAATCCGCCAAAACCAATCTCAGTACCATACTCAACATCAAAGGATGCAATCATCCAGTCCTCCAGCTTGACTTGTTGGCCACTCATTATAGTCAGGTATTGGAGTGTATGTGAATAGAACTTCTGTTCTGGGGGATTGATCTGCTGGCCGTAGAGCTTCCTTTGAATGCAAGCCATCATTGCAATCATGTTGTCTTGTTTGATCTCTATGTGATGGAGATAAATGCATTTGGTATGAACAAGGACAAATGGAGGTCTCGAACCAAGTGTTTCTCGTGAATGAACCTGATTCTGCTCAAGAGCTTTCAATCGGGCATTCAAGACATTGGCATCTTCATTTCGTGTCATCTCATTATTTCCCAGCATACTCTGAATGCTCAGTAGTCCAGATATCTAGTGAAATGGTCAGTCCAAATGATACCACCAAAATTAGGATGCACACCTGAAATGTGTTGACAGACATTCCAATGCGGCGATAGAATGCCTCAATGCTAGCAATTCGGGAATCCTTGGTCAAAAGGGACTTGAAGAAACCCTTGCTTTGCTCCTTGTCAACAAATCGGTAGATATCTTCAAGTAGGCTGTTGCAGGACATAACATTAGAATCCAAATGTCACAAGATTGTATGCTCACATCTTCAGCTTTGCGAGTTGTTGTCTACAATTGGCCACAATCAGCCTTGATGACCTGAACTCCGCGTCCAATGTGGCCAAAAGCTGGCCGACCGCAGTGGCCAGAACCTCGAGCTGTTTCTTGCTTTGCTTCACATCCTGCACAGAAGAAGCGATGAATTTGAGCAGCGTGAATGCCGCAGAGAGTCCGGGCACTGGAGTAAGCCCGATCACGGTCTCGAGGGCGGTCTCTAGTGACATGGTGGAAGCAAGATAGAGGCTGTGGACAAGCTGTGCAGTAAGCGCCAGCATATCGCGACAACGATCATTCTTCCGTAACTGGAAGAACAGCTGACAGCTTCCGGTGTGCATGCCGAACTGCGGACGAGGCTCGATGTCAAGCTACAAGGTCGCATGACCTCGATTAGAAGGACTGAAAGAAAATCATGCCGAAGCATGCAGACTTGTTTACCTCTGTTCAGGCCGCAACAACTTGAAGCCCACCAGGAAAAAAATGTTCTCCCCAGCAATATATTCACTGCTACAGCGGACTGTGCCAGTTATGGCTGTGGATAATAATTCTTTGGGCTGTGAATCCGCCTTCGACGCGCCTCCAATTTTTCAACCCAGTGAATGCCGGAGCGGCCATCAGGCGGATCGCTAGGCAGTGCACCGCCACAGCTTCCGATACAGTCTGATGGCGGAACCAGTCACTCACTTCAGCCCAACGGCCGCGACCCAGCGACGAAGACGACAATCCACCACATCACAAAGTACTCTAAGAACCTTGACCTCTCTCCCCTCAGCGCCTTCAACGCCTTCCTGCTCTCCACGCGCGAATGCGCGTACGCAGTCTAAGCTCATTGTGACATGCCACGGCCAGCAGCGTGCCTTCTCGCGCGTCGCGCTGAAGGAGATGGGGCAGAAGGTTCACGGGAACAATTCCTTTTCACTGCGGTGAAGCGCGCTGATGTGGCGATCGGACTTGATAGTACGCGGCGGAGCTGTTCGTTGCGCGCTTCGCGCGGGCGGATACCTACGTGGAGACGCCGCTGGGGGGCGGAATTGTTCGTCGCGGGCGCGAAGCGACATGCGCCCACGGTATTTGTCGCCCAGAGGTAAGTGATGGCATGGATACCGCGCCCGTACCGCTCGACACCAGCGGGTGGGCGGAGAGCACCGGGAATGTGCGCACGTTGGAGGTGGTACTAACACAGCGAGCAATTTGATAGGTTTGCGCTGCTTTCGAAGGGCAGGTTGACGCTGATGTCTCGCACGGATTTTGTTATATTCATTGCTGGCTTGGTCGGAATGGACTCTCTTCTCCTGGACCGAATCGACGTCCGTTAAGCTGCCCAGACAAGGCGCATAACATAACTAGCTCCACATGTCTTCCTCCGCATGCTTCTCTCCACTACCAGCATTTCATCGAGAGTCTCCTCAAGCAGACCCACCGGCCTCTGAATAATAATTTCCATGATCTGCACTACTAGTTGAGCGTCCTCGAAACCCCTACTACTTCCTCATATTTCGGAATTAATGGTGTTCGTTCATTCTACAGATTCCGTCCTTGGCAAGAGGTAGTTTCTCTTTTTTTCTTGACATGCATTGCACAACTACTTCTCTTGCTGCTGACGGCCTAACAATCCCTCCAGATTCTCCTCAGGCTGACCTTGCTCTCATGCGATCGGAAGCGCTGCGCGCCTCGGCGTCTAGAGAATTGTCCGTGCTTCCTCGTCTTTGGATATCTGTTAATATTTCGGCGAATGCAGGCGGTCTTCTGGACATGTTCGCTGCCCAATCTAGAGTCCCTCAAGCAGGTCAAGCATGCTATTCCATTATATCGGCCTCCTCGAAAGGTAGTCCTTATATTCAGCCGATCAATAGGACAATGATATTTTGCAACAGATTTGGAGGGCGTCAGCCTCATCGGCGGTGCAGTTGGCAGAGATTCATTACACTGCGTACAGAACTGCGGTGTCTCACCTTATATCGAGTTTCCAAGACGCGAGTGTCGTGCTCTCGAGCTCAAATTTTGTTCAATACTATAGTCTCAAGAAGCCCAAGAGGGACGTCATTATATTACTGCGAAACCTGCGTGGCTCAACATCCCTCCTGTTCGGGCCACGAATGACGCCCGCATAATATGTATTGCACAGATTCCGCTGGCGAGGAGACGGTACTTCGTCAAGGCCTCAACTACACTGACCAACATCGAGCTCACGGTGAGTCTGTCTACTGTAATGCAGCGCGTTTCTTCGCCCGTCCATATAGTTTAATTCTTCGCATTTAATTTTTCTCACGACAAGCGCGAGATCCCTACCACCGCGCACAGACGTATTAAAGACGGCTTTTATTCCGAGTTTTTTTTTTTTTTTTTCATTTAAATTGGAAACCAACCAATCAACCAGCCGGCACCCAATCTTTACCTTACTCCCTCCCACACACCCCCCTCGCACGTCCCACATACAATGCGCTTCTCCGGATCCCTCCCCCTTCTCGCACTCTCCCTCGCGGGCCCTTGCGTCCGCGGCGGCGGGCGAGGCACCAGCAAATACACGAGCGACTGCGACGCCCCCGCGTACACCCACATGGTCGGTGCGTCCTACCTCCTCTCTTGCTCCCACTCCCTCCCCTTCTCACTTGCTGCGGGGGTTGAATTAATCTGCGAGGTTTGAATTAATGAACTATTTGACGCATCGCAGGCCTGTGCCCCAGCCCGACGAATTACCAGTGCTGCATTCCGACCGGCTGCGTCGTCTGCGGCGCCGCGGAGGAACGCGATCTCGAGGTGCGCATTCCCTGCTGCTAAAGTGCGGTGCATTTGTGGGTGCGTTCGAGTTTGATTCCGGGGTGAGTGGTGATAAGACTGACTGCGGTTGGGCAGGACGCTGGAACGCGCGCGAGAAATTGCCACGCCTTGAATTACTGATTCCTGATTCCCAACCGCGTACCGTTTTGACCTACTTACCCCGCCGCCCCACGCAGTGCCAGCAGCCGAGCAGCCGGTCCGGGTCGCTGTGCAGGAAAAAATAAAAATAAATCAGCATCCCAGGCGCGAGTAGGAGGAAGATAGAAAGGGGAGGAAGAGAATAGGAATGGGAGGCAGGAAGAGGGAATAATAGGTACGCACTACTTCATCCTGATCGTCGCAAGCTCTCAAAGTTGGGCTCGTACACGTCCGCCTCGTTCTTCGCACGCTGAACATTTGCACCTTGGGTGGAGGAAAGCAGCACCACGCACCAGATACGCAGCATCGGGCGTCGCCGTCCTTACAAAGTCCATGAGCCTGCTCGTCCGCTCGTACACGCCGCGCGCGTCTGCGGCGGCCGCGTTCCACCCCCACATGCCCATGCCCGTGACGTGGTACACGGCGTCGCGCCACGCGGGCGGGACGCTCGCGGCGGTGGGCGCGGCGATCTGGATGTGTAACGGCAGTGACCGTCACTACGTATTTCTTTTCTTTATACTCACCACACAATCCTTCCCCTCCCTACTTATCAACCCCACACTTTCCTTAACTTTTCCTGATTATTACGACACTTGCGTCGCCCACGCTCGTTCTTATCTTGGCGTGTACTTATTTGATTATCGCACAGCCACATATCTCCGTAGTATATAAAGCTCTCTGTGTACTTATGTTTCTTCGGTGAATCCACTACTTACAACAGTCAGTCTGGATTTGCCACCCCCGTGTGCCGGAACTCGTCCTCACGCTTCCGTCACATATTTTTGACTCTACAAGCCTCGTCGCTGCTTTGCCTTGGTTCTCTTTGGTCTGATCAACCGACGATACCAGCCTCGCTACCGACACCTCGAACTGAAGAAACATGTCTGAAACCCAGGAAGCCCCGGCCTATCACACTCGCTTGGCAGCTCGCCGTGGCAATCCAGCCACCGGTGAGCAACCCGTGAGTGCTCCATCGACTAGGTCTTCCTCTAGTGAGGGTTCCCCGGCTGGAACCCCTCGCGCGGATCGTGAACCCGAGGCTTCGCCTAAATCACGCTCAGTCACTCCCGAGCTGTTGTACAGCCGGGTTGTTTCTGCCTCACCGGCTCCAGCGATGGAGCCTGGTGCTACCACTAGTACCTCGGAGACTCCGAGGGAAAGTGCTGAGCCGTCTGAGCTCTTCAAACTTAACCCTGTCGTGGACTTTGGCTCTGACGAGGGCCCCCAATCGGTCGCATGGACTCCGGTTAATCGGAAGACAGCCAGGACTCATCGTGAGCGTTCAGCATCGCAGACTAGCAATGTATCGAATTCTAATTCAACATCGCCGGTCCTGACTGCTACGCGCGACTTGAGTCCGGAGCAGCTCTTCCAGCTTGCTCGTCGTTACCAGACCTTGGCAAGACAGGCGAGCCAAGCCCGCGCCCAACTAAATGGAGACAGTAATGAGTCAACGAGATTCATTTCGCCGCCACCCGCCAGGAACAAAGGCACCAGGGGTCGGGAGATGATAGAAAATCGCACTAGTCCCAAAGTACCTACTGCGGTTTCCACACTCGCTCCATTGAATGCAAATGTTCCGGCATACAGCCCCATTGTCGCGTCCGGCGAAGGGACTTCCCGAAACAAAGGGAAAGGCCCTGATCCTCGAAATTGGGGTGAGATGGACTTCTCGGAGCAATTCTCCGAGGAGGACCTTGAAGCCCAGCGCGATGCTCTGGAAAATTTCGCCGAGATCAACCGCGTCATTAAACAGGAACCGGAGACTACTCCGGTCGGCTTTTTTGATGATATGCCACCGCTTGATCTCACCTCGCACGGAGAGAGTTCTCCGTCAATTGTTGTGAGCCCGCCGCCTAAAAAGAAAGGCGGCAAGGAGTCTGGCCAGACCATGTCCGAAAGGATCGCTAGTTTAACACGAGAACTTAGCCTGCTCAAACAATCTGAACAAGAGTCGAAACCCGTTACAAAGGGTGCGACCAGTAAAGCGAAGCAAGCTGTCAAGGACAGCTTGATGAATCAAATTCGCAAGGATAAGGCTAAAGAGAAGCCTCGTCCGCCTCCTGCAAAGTCTGCAGGAGTTCGAGTTGCCACCGGAAGTTTTATTGAGAAAGCTATCCGAAATTCCGCTGGTGTTAATTCAGATCCGTCTTCTTCCGATCCGTCTGACAGTTCCTCAAGTTCAAACTCAGATTCTGAGCCTAACTTGAGTGACGAGGATGAGATTGGGTCAAAACGAGATCAATCCGCTCCAGCGCGGAAGAGGAGTAAGTCTAAGAAGACTTCGTCTGGTAAATCGAAAATGGTGTTGAAACCAATCCCGCCTACCAAATATGCCGGAACAGATGATCCGTTCCTGTATTTGCGTTTCATCCGAGAAGGAACGACTTACCTGGTTATGGGAAAGGTCCCAGTGAAGCAGCAGATCTTCATGTTGAGCTATTCCCTCACGGGTAAAGCTGCTGATTTTTACAACCGGAAGGTAGTGAAAAACGAAGCTCAATGGACCTTGAAGGAATTCTTTTGGGGAATGTTCAACTTCTGTTTCCCTCTGGATTTCCGCATTAAACAGCGCGACAGATTGGCCCGCTGTTTCCAGAACAAAAAGTCAGTAGCTGAACATGTGGTGGAATTGGATGAGATTTACAACATGATTGGACTTGTTGATGACCAAGAGAAGGTTGTTAAGCTGTGGCGAAGCCTACGCCCCGAGATTCAAACAGAGATGTACCGTGACAAGCTTGATCCCGAGACATCGACTTGGGACGAAGTCTCGGATGGAGCTGAGCATGCGGAAATTCTGCTAGCAACCTCGAGGACGTCGAGGCCACAGTATGGGACTGATAATACTAGTCAGCCAGTGGCAGGCCCTGCTCGTGGTGGCTTCCGTGGACGCGGTCGCGGTCGTGGAGGGCGCTTTGTTCCAAGAAGTCGAGGACAAGTCTTTCAGACTTCGTCTGCGGGCTTTTCAGAGACTAAGGCAGAGGTCGGTAAAAAATTGCCTCCTCAGAATCCTTCAAGGAAGGATAAGGCCCCAAAGCCGTGGGTCGAGCGAAAACTGTCGCCTCAGAAGAAAAATGAGCTCATGGCAGCAGGCCTGTGCCTGAATTGCGAAGAGGCTGGACATTTCGCGCGAAATTGCCCGCGGCTGACTACAATGACTTCTAAACAGAAGGGCAAACCCCCTGGTTTCGGAGCACATGGGATAGATATCCCTATCCAGGCGGCTCTCTACGAGACGACTGAGGTGCTTGAAACACTGCAGGTTGGGTCAGCAGCTATCGGTATTGAAGTCGATGAGGGCGAGGGGACCACGAACACTAATTTCGATTCCCTACCTTCAGAACTCATGCCGTCGCAACTTATCGGAGATTTGCTAGCCAAATATGCAGAAGTCGTACTTCAGATGGCGCAGCCTTTCCCTGGTGATAATGAATCCCAGGTTGAGAAGAGATTTATGATCTACTCAATTTCAGAGACAGAACATCTCATAATGGACAATGCGACGTCAGAAGATACCGTTATATCCACCGACTATCTGCGTGATCCAGAATTCATGATTGGACTCTGGTATGCAGGACAACGGCAAGCTGCTCTCGGGCTACATCAGGTCGATGTTCCGTTAGAAGACCGCTTTACGGCTGAGTTCGGAGATGCTTACAGCGCAGGAGCAGTTCTCCTCCTTGAGCAAACAGCATGGGATGGCTCCCAGGCAGATACTAATTTCAGCCGGTTCGCTATTCACGAGCACGGTTCGGATACATACAGGTTGTGTGACCTTCATACCGGGCTGGAAAGACTTTTGCCTAAAGCCAACCTGCTTAACCAGCAGTTTGACCTCGGAGCTTGGTATCGTAATGCCTTTGACACATCCGCCTCGGATGCAAGGGACTTCAGCCCGTCCTGTGATGGGACGTCTGACTATGACTTCGCTTCAGTCTCAGACTCCGAGGCTATGGTCCTGTCCTCTGATGACGAGTGTGACTTACCTGAATTGGAGTCAGTCAGTGAGTCGGACAGTGAAGCTGAAGAATCAGCAGCTGAAGAAACCTCCCGGGAACCAGGAGACGTCAACGAGACATTTGCGGATAGAATCGCTACGATTGGCCAGAGATCGGACATCGCGAAAGTGAAATCAAACACTGTCACCTGGCGCGGTCACCAGATCGGTGATCTCTTAGGAATTTGTGCTCGCGCAATGCTGGAATTTCTTCAGCCATACCCAGGCGATGAATTGGTGTCGAGCCTTGATGAGAGGTGCCTTCTGCCTCGCTTTGAACTAACGAGGGTATCCGAAAATGAATACACCATCTGGGATGCTTATTTTCATGAGATCACGATTCTTCCAGTGGCTTTGCTTCGAGATCATGCCTTCGAGATAGCGGATTGGTATGCTCAGCAGAGACTCTATCAGTTGGAATGGCCTGCGGAGACTCCGCGGCCGCTGCACCAGGTTGCAATCGATGATCTCATCGTGGTTGGAATTCTCCAATACTTCCAGGAAATCAGTGCTGAACTCCCCGAGTTTGCCGATTATGATATTAATCCCAGATTTGCCTCGCAGGCCCGCGGTGAGACATACGTGGTTACTCAACCGGGGTCGCGCTGCTCGCGTCGCTGTTATCCTATATCGGAATATCTATTGTTGAATCCTCATTTCGACCTTGTGGGATGGGTTCGAAAATCACAGCTTAAAGCAGAGCTGGCTCAAAATGAGTATGAGAATGGTCTCGGAGACTTGGTCACGTTCGGCTACTTCTACACTTTGTTCGAGCAGGATATCTCGGAGGAAGAAGTTGAACTTCTCCAAGTCCTTTGCCGAATGGAATCTGTTCGCATGTCCATGGAGGACGGATACATTCCTGAGTCTCCATTACCGAGCCTCACCTACTTCCTGGAATGGATCGCAGATCGAAGGCATAGCTCTAGGCGCTCGATACTATTGACTTGCGCTGGGATTCAGGTCCCGTCTGATAATGTGAATGGGATTACTCGGACAGCATCACTGCCTCGCGTACCTAATAAAATGGTCGCGAAGCCGATTGTGGTTGTAGTTCGAGTCAATAATCACCCTGTGCGGGCGCTCGTTGACTCTGGATCCCTCGGAGATCTGATCTCTACCACAGTTGTGGATCAGTTGGCGTTGGCGCGCAAAGAGCTGGAGGAGCCGATTACTTTGCAACTTGCGGTTCAAGGATCTCGGTCCAAGATCAATCATACCGTCAGTCTTGACTTCAGTTATCAGGACATCATGGGTCCGCGCACCTTTTATGTGGCGAACTTGAGCGGATACGATATGATTTTGGGAACCTCGTGGTTGTTTCAACACAAGGTTAGTATTGGCTTAAATCCAGCTCGAGTTTGTATCGGAAGTGCTGACTGCTTACCTCTGCAAGGTGTTGCTACGGCTCGAATTTACTCCCATGGTGTAGAGATCGACGGTGATGTTGTCAGAGCTGCTAGAGAAGAGTTGATTGAGTATGCAAAGCCCATTTGTAAAAAGGCATCGGAAACTGTCTTGCCTCCTTTACGTGCAATTAATCACACTATCCCGCTCATTGATGAGAAGAAGATCCTACCGTGGAGACCGTCTCGGTGCCCAGAAGCCCTGAGGCCCCAATGGGATGAGAAACGGCGAGATTACCTGAAAACAGGGCGGTGGAAGATCACCAACTCGGGCAATACTGTCCCTATGTTGCTGATCCCCAAGGCGAAGTCCAATCCGCCAAAGCTTCGCACAGCAGTGGACTTGCGAGCCCGTAATAAAAACACTCACAAGCTATCCTCTCCGTTACCGGACATGGAAGGTATTCTGCGACGTGTTGCTCGATGCCCATACCGAAGCTTGATTGATGGTCAAGATGCGTACGAACAAATTCGTATTATTCCCGAACATGTCGACCGCACCACGGTCACGACACCCGACGGGAATATGGTCAGTCTTGTAATCCAGATTGGCGACTGCAATGCACCTGCAACCTATCAGTCATTGATGAATTATCTATTTTCCGATTTCATAGGCCGGTTCATGGACGTGTATTTGGATGATATCATCATCTACTCTGAGACACTCGAGGATCACAAAACTCATGTCAAGTCCATCATTGATATATTGAAGAGAGAGACCCTGTACCTCAGTGCGAACAAATTGCAATTTTTGCAATCTGAGTTGAAGGTGCTAGGGCGCATCGTAGATGACCAGGGAATCCGGATGGATCCGGATAAGGTTGACGCGGTAGTCAACTGGAAAACTCCCACGAACCGCGACTTACTGCGTGGATTTTTGGGGTCTGTTGGCTACCTTTCCGAAGACCTTGCCCTGGTCCGGCTTCCGATGGCTGTTCTTCATGGACTCACAGGAGACACTGTACCTTTTCGGTGGAGTTATACCCATCAGAGGGCTTTCGAGGACGTGAAACGAATCACTCACGAGGGACGTGATCATCATCGCGTGCCGTTGAATTACGGCAAGGGCTCCCTTCCCGTCTGGTTGGTTACAGACGGATGCGGAACCGGAGTTGCTGGTGTAGTATGCCAAGGAGAAGACTGGAGAAATGGCAGAGTTGCCGCATTCTTCTCAGCCAAATTGAACTCCGCTCAGCAAAATTATCCAGTTCATGAAATAGAGATGCTTGCGGGTATCGAGGCGATGCTCCGGCACCGTGATATCCTTCAAGGGTTCCATTTTAAATGGATAACCGACCACAAAGGATTGATTCATCTCATGAATCAGAAGAACCTCTCTGGCTGTCAAGCTCAATGGATTGAGAAAATCTCTGAATTTGACTTTGAGGTGGTGTACGTTCCAGGCACTGAGAACGTCCTGGCTGATGCCTTGTCTCGAATTTATTCGAATGAGGCCCCGGGAACGGTCCGAGCACGGAGTGAATATACCTACCACGATGTGATCAATAATGATATTTTAGAGATTGGGTCCATATCTATGCCTGTCTTCGCAGGAAAGGAGGCATTGGCGATGTCGAGTGACCGTGTAACGAGATCACAGACGCGAGCAGCCGCAGAAGCGCTGGCCCAGGCCAAATTGCCCCGGGAAGAAAGGCCCGGATCGGACTTGGAGCAGAGAGGAGCTGCAAAGAGTAAGGGGAACCTTGCACGAATGGCAAAGAAGCCGTTTGTTCTCCAGAGTCCTAGAGAGACAAAGGAGGGCGGGAGTACACACAAAAAATCGTTGTCAAACCCCTATGACAAAGCAACTGATCCGGCGGATCAAGCGCCCCTGAACGAATGGCATGCCGTGCCACCAACTGACTCTGAGTTGGAGGCAGAACTCGACCGAATGGATTCGTCGCTGCTCCCCGTGGTGACCGGAGGCTGGGATGGCTTGGATGTAGCCAAATTCATCCGCAACAAATATGACCAAGATCCTTTCTTCAAAGAAATGATCGCGGCCCCGAAGGCGTATCGCAACTTCGAGGTTACAGATGGGCTCATATTTCTCTGCGAGAAAGAGTATCGACTACTCTGCATCCCTAGGCTAACCTTCAAGGGCCGAAATATTCGGGAGATTATCATATCTGAAGCACATTCTGTGCTAGCACACTTGGGAACCAGGAAAACTCTCGACTATATTCGGGATTACGTATGGTGGAAAGAAATGGTCGAAGATATTCGCAGTTTCTGTGAAACTTGTGTTACCTGCAAGCGCAGTAAACCTAGTAATCAGAAGCCTTACGGGTTACTGCATTCTTTGTCACCACCGAAGCTACCCTGGGAGTCGATTGGCATTGACTTCGTCGGGCCGCTGCCTGAGTCTAAGAATCGAGATGGTTCTTTTAATTCCATTACAGTTGTAATCTGCTTGCTTACTGGCATGGTGCACTTGATTCCGGGTAGAATCAATTACACTGCACGACAAATTGCCGAGTTGATGTTTGAACACATCTATAAACTGCATGGACTGCCGAAGTACATTGTGAGTGATCGTGATGTGCTGTTCACTAGCATATTCTGGAAGCGACTCCATGAATTGGTTGGAACGAAACTCCATATGTCTAGTGCTTACCATCCGGAGTCTGACGGAGGAACGGAGCGGGCGAACCGCACTGTGACTCAAATGCTTCGACAATGCATAGGTCCTAAGCAAAAGGACTGGGTCGCGAAACTCCCTGCGGTTGAATTTGCGATGAATTCAGCTCGATCCGAATCCACAGGGTACTCACCGTTCTTCTTGAACACCGGGCGGATGCCCAGGTCGCTGATCTGGGACTCAGATCGGTCCCGGAAATACCCTGGGATCGCGAATTTCGCCCTTCAGCGACGCTTAGCTATAATGGCTGCGCATGACAGCATTTTGGCTGCGCGGGTCAAGCAAACTCGGAACGCTAACCGCAAGCGTCAAATCGAACCCTTCAAAGAAAATGACTTTGTCTATCTTTCGACCAAGAACATCAAGTTCGAGAAGGGATTAGCTCGAAAACTGATCCCCAAATTCATTGGGCCGTACCTGATCTTAAAGGAATTTGGGAATTCCTCCTTTAGGATAGACCTACCGCCGAACATGAAACAGCGCGGAGTTCATGATGTCTTCCATTCTTCGCTACTCCGCATTCACGTACCGAATGATGATCGCCGGTTTCCAGGGCGGCTGGAGAATCAGCTGAGCATTTCTGAGGATGCAAGCCACGAGTGGGCTATTGACCGCATCCTTAGTCACTCAGGAAGTCGTTCTGACGCTATTTTTGAGATCCGTTGGCAATCCGGAGATGTGACCTGGATGCCGTACGAGCAGGCGAGTCATTTGACCGCGCTTGCAGCGTATTTCGAGATCCTTGGCATTTCTGAAATCAGCCAGTTAGTGCGTGGAAAAGGGATACCTCCGAAGAATGATCTTGAGGTTTTTAGTGGGAGTACCCGAATGGAGTTAGCCGCCGTCCAAGGCGTCAGTAAATGGGAGTTAGAAAGATTTGTTGGCCTGACCAACGAATTATCCCCACCTTTGGCCACTGCAAAACACTTGCTACTCTATTTTGAATTATCTACTATGTCGGCTGACGGGCACATCATACCTGTCGCTGATATCCCTTCGATCTATTCGGACTTTAATCTGGTCCATCAGCTTCTTCGTCGCCAGGACCGCGAGACTTTCGTCCTGAAGGATCCCCACTCGGATCCGCCTAATGCTGAGTCGGTCATCACTGCAAAGACTGTGCAGATGTTCATCAGGCACAACTTCGTCATGAACGACCCCGACAAAGACACTCATTACTCGCCGTTTGGCTATCGAAAGTTCGCCGAGGACATGAACGACTTTGATCACAACCCGGCGAAGTGGTCTTTCTATGCCGAGGAGGATCAGTGGACGACCTGGCATGTCGACGGAGAAATGCCCACGCTTGCGGCGTTTCAGGTCCGTGAGAAGGACATCGAGATGGGTGTCCCCCCCGGTCATATGATCGTTCAAGCGGAGCGTTACGAGCGCGCGACAGAGGCGCTTTGGCAGCGCGATACAGGCCGCGCTCGGTCCATCGCTCAGTCGAAGTTGAAGAAGCAGAGTCGCGAGCCGGGTCCGTATCTCGCGATCAGCTCCCCGGAGAAGAGGGCTGCCTTGACTGCGAAGATGCAGGTCAAGGAGCAGGAGTATAGGGCTCGAGTGGGCACCAGCAGGGCGCCGTCGAGCACCCCCACCATGAGCGGTTCGAGCGCAACGCCCATGGACGGATGAGATCGTTGCAGTCAACGATCTGGAGGGCGTATGTAACGGCAGTGACCGTCACTACGTATTTCTTTTCTTTATACTCACCACACAATCCTTCCCCTCCCTACTTATCAACCCCACACTTTCCTTAACTTTTCCTGATTATTACGACACTTGCGTCGCCCACGCTCGTTCTTATCTTGGCGTGTACTTATTTGATTATCGCACAGCCACATATCTCCGTAGTATATAAAGCTCTCTGTGTACTTATGTTTCTTCGGTGAATCCACTACTTACAACAGTCAGTCTGGATTTGCCACCCCCGTGTGCCGGAACTCGTCCTCACGCTTCCGTCACAGGATGATCATGAGCGGCGCTTCGGATGCGGCCAGGAGCGCATCACCCAGCTCTGCGTGCGAGGACTCGGATGCGAAGGACGCGCGCGGAAGCCGCGAGGTGAGGGAGACGCCGTACCCGAGGGCATTAGTACACGCACCGGGGAAGGGGGAGGGAAGGGAGACGCACCCCAGCACCGGCGTTCCCGCCCGCTTCGGTCATGAACGACGTGAAGAACGGCAGGAAGCTGGGGGACTGCATCACCATCACCATCGCGCCCTCCACGCTCTCCGCCTTCATCTGCTCTGCGTGCACAATGAGAGGCGCCATCGACGCAGCGGCGGCGTCTTTGTCGAGGCACTGCGTGACGAATAAAGCGAGCTCAGGCATCGCGTAGCCGCCGCAGCCCGCGTCCGCCCAGGCGAGCATGTTGTCGGTGATGAGCGCCCAGAGCGCCTTGGTGCGCGCGGCGTGTTTCGCGGCCCAGGTGATGACGACGGCCTGCACGGGCGCGGCGCCGCGAGGACGGTCGCTTCGCGCACGACGCCGAAGGTCCCGCCACCGCCTGTGCAGCGCGTAAATGAGAGGCGCAAAGGCGGGTACGCACCGCCGCGGAGCGCAAAGAAAAGGTCCTCTTTCTCACATGCGCTGGCCGTGCGGTACACGCCGTCGGGCGTGACGATCTTGAGCTGGAGCTGGGCAGATTATGCGTTGGCAAGGGCGAATAATCAATCACAGGTGGTTGAATATGTAAGACGCACTGCGCGGTCAACCCCGAGCCCAAGCGCCGGCGCGAGCACGCCGTGCCCGCCACCCTGCAGGAATCCGCCCAGTCACGTCGCTCCCCCCGACGAGCGTGATATTTTTCGCCTCCGCGAGCTCGAAGGCCTCGAAGAATTTGACGCCGGCCTGCATGGGGGTCGTTAGGGCACGCAGCCAGACGAAGTACGACTGCGAGAGGGGCGTGCACCGGCTGTGACACCCGGGAATGCGTTTGTGCAGCTTTCCGCGACGAAGGCGGGGTCTTACAAGATCTATTCGGACGGTGAGTAAGAGGAGTGCGTGGGAGCGGGGCGGCACGCACGTCCTTGAGATTGTGGGTCAACGCGTGTATTCCATTCAGTGAAGCCCGCAGCGCGTAGACACACGACACGCACCCACAGCGCCATCGCACCCCGCCCGCTACTCGGCCCCATGAAATCATGCTGCACAGAAAAGTAAGCTTGAAGCAGCTTGAAGCCGCATCGCTCGACGCAGACGCACCCCCATGTTCTTCACCACCAGCGGCACGCCCGTCGTCTTCGAGAAATCGTACGCCGCGATAACATCCTCGGGCGCCTGCACGTCGATCTGCAAATATGCGCTCAATTGTCCACCGCCCGACCGAACGAACGAACGAAGGGGATAGGAAGAGGAAGGGGACGCACGAAATGCGAGAGATGCTCCCGAGCTCGCAGGTGTTCGGCGGGGCGCTCGCCGCGGGGTCAGTCGGGTGCCAACTTGAAAGCGCCGAGAAGTGATCCCGGTTAGTCAGCGCCTATGACATATCAGTCAGCACTCATGTGATTCGATCATCTCAGCCGTCCTTCGTTTGTCCAGAGTCGATGTCGAGCTATGCAGGCCTCCGATTTTTCCCATTTTTGGACTCGAAAATTTTTAACCACACCGAAACTACACAGCGTGGATGATGCTCCCTTCGTATTTGGACGATTAACGTCATTTGTCGATATTTCACGGTCTTCCGGACATATGCACTGCCCATGCATGGACTCTGGAGAGTTTCCTCGAGAAAACCTCCAGTGCTATTTAATTATATCGGCCTTGTCGAAAGTAATATCGCCTTCACTGATATTTTGCTGCAGATTCCGCGGGCGTCAGCCGGACCAGCTGTGCAGTTCCCACAGTTCTAATCAACTACGTACAGTCTCGCTTGAGATGGAATTTCCAGGTTGCGACAATCCAGAGCTCAAATTATCGCCTGAAGAATGCCAGCAGGGAAGTCATTATATTACTGCGACATCTGCATGGCTCAGTGTCCTCGAAAGCTAATATTCCAGCCATGATTATAAATGCGGCCCACTCGATATATTTGCGCAGAGTCCGCGTGCGCGAAGAGGCGGTACTTCGTCAAAGCCTCAAGAAACACTGACGAAAATCGGGCTCACGGTGAGTCTGGCAATGTTCCGCAGATAAATGGAACAATGGTTCTCAATGCGGCACACCCTTAGGCTGAAACTTCTCACCGGCCAAAAATATTGTGCTGGGAGTTGTCTTATGGGCTCGCTGTGCGCGGTGCTCGCAATGGCAACAAAGTAAATCGCGTACGCTGTGGGGGCGCACCTTTGCGCACGATATACGCTGTGTGATAAACAAAGCGGAGGACCCGAAGTGGTGTGCTGTGCTCGGCGCGGACGCGCGTACCGTATGGGGCTCGAGGACAAGGGACTGCACGCCTTCAGGCGGGTGGTCAAGCAAGGAATATAATGTGAGCGGTTGGATCGGAGATCTTGGACCGCTATAATTATTTCTCATCACACACTGCACTGTACACCATCACTCCACAAATTCAACATTTAATTAGACCATTTCCTCCTTCCTCGCACACCGATGCCTATCATCTCTATTCATAAAGTGTCAACGTCACATGGGCGAAGCGCTTCATTCCGTCATCAGAATAATTCAAAGATGTCCACCGCCGCTTTGGTGGCAGAAGTGGATGATCTTTACCAGGGCGAACAGACATATAAAGAGGTCATTTCATTGACTGAAAACCCAAGCAACTCTGAGAACTCGCACATCAACCCAACCGCACAGAATTTCCACTGCCGACTCAGATTTGTGGTTTGTGCTCTAGTTCGGCGACGCGACGCGCCCCCATTTGTGGTCGGTCACCCGGATAACACTCAATAACACCCCGTGATTGCAAACGGGGGCGCATCGCGTCATTGAACTAGGGCACATACTGCAAATCTGAGTCAGCAGTTCCCTCCGGGGCATGCGCAAATGTGTGTGCAGCAACAGTGAATGGTCCCAGATGCAGTGAGCAACAAAAACTGGCCATTCTGCACTGCAACTCATCAAACAGTTATCTTTGGGATGAAATCACATCGTGTACACGCTGTACGTCCGTGAATTGTATTCTGTGCACCTGGTGCCCTCCGGATGAGTAAGCTACTATATATGACTCCACTAAATATTTGGAGGGGATTCTCTCATGCAGCAGAGGATCTCATTGAAAACACCGAAATATTCAATCTGGTCTATTACAGTGGTACTACACAAAATGTGAGGAGGCCATGCCCTGCAGAATTGCAATGCGATTCCAGCCATATAATTTTTGTACGTTTGAAGTACAAATTGCGGCCAGGGTGGCCATCCTCGTCACGGGGATCAAAAAAAATGTCTTGAAATGGAAAGAAAATTGGCCCGCGCCTTATGTTCCGCAAGAAGCTGTAATTGAATCTTGTTAAATTCTAGGTAAGTACAACATCAAATGTAATAAAGCATTGACAAAGGCCCTTTGTCAGTTTTGTGTCAAGATGCGCAAGAGATGCACAACTTCAGCAGCACAAGGCATGCCTCCAGCGCATGTGGAATCCACATGCATTGGCTCATGCCCCCTGTCTAACCTGGTGGATCTTGATCCTCTTGATAGTGTCAGAAAGCGATTGAGCCTCAGCAAACTTGTCCTGCTTATTGTATATGCGAACGAGAACTTCCATGGTCCACAGGGTGTTAGGATGGGCCTCTCCCAAGACCTGTTTCTGCTTTTGAGTAACTGTCACAGCCAGCTGTTCTGCCTTCTTTGATTTCCCAAGTTTGAGGTAAGCATGGGCCAAGTTGCCCATGGTCACGAGGGTGTTAGGATGGTCTTCTCCCAAGATCTGCTTCTGCTTCTTCATCACCATCACCTGAAGCTGTTCTGCTTCCTTTGCTCGTCCCAAATTGGAGTAGGTGCAAGCCAGGTTCCCCATGGTTCGCAGGGTGTCAGGATAGTCATTTCCCAAGACCTGCTTCCGCTTCTTCATCACTGTCACCCCAAGTTCTTCTGCTTCCTTGTGTTGTCCCAACTCGGAGTAGGTATGGGCCAGGTTGTGCATCGTCCGCAGGGTGTCAGGATGGTCTTCCCCCAAGACCCGCTTCTGCTTCTTCATCACTGTCATCCCAAGTTCTTCTGCTTCCTTTTCTCGTCCCAAATCAGAGTAGGTAGCAGCCAGGCTCCCCATGGTCCGCAGGGTGTCAGGATGGTCTTCCCCCAAGACCTGCTTCTGCTTCTTTATCACTGTCACCTGAAGCTCTTTTGCCTCCTTGAACTGTCCCAAATTGGAGTAGGTACTTGCCAGGTTCCCCATGATCAGCAGAGTATGAGGATGGTTTTCCCCTAAGACCTGCTTCATTTTTCTTCTGGCTGTCACCCCAAGCTCTTCTGCTTCCTTGTGTTGTCCCAACTTGGAGTAGGTATGGACCAGGTTCCCCATGGTCTGCAGGGTGTCAAGATTGTCTTCCCCCAAGACCTGTTTCATTTTCCTTATGGCTGTCGCCCCAAGCTCTTCTGCTTCCTTAAATTGTCCCAATCCTTGCAAAATATGGGCCAGCTCAGCCATGGTCCTTAGAGTCTGAGGATGGTCCTCCCCCAGGGCCTGTTTTATCTCCAGTAACTTGGAGTTCAGCTTTACTGCCTTTTCAAGGTCTTTTGAGTTAACCTGAGACCTGTCTTCATGTTTATGGGTTGCAGTTGTCCTAGAGTGTGTAGGTGTATCTCTGGTCATCTGTGAGATCATATCCCCAATCATGTCATGGATTTTCCCTGCAGTTGGCCTTGCCTTAGCATTGTGGAGCCAGCATAGTTCGGCCAAAGTCCAGAGTTGATCAGTCAGCTTTGGGACATCATCAATGTCTGGGCGAGCTGGCCTGACTCCGAGTCGAAATACTACCTCAATGAAATCTGTGTGTGCAACACTGGCCAGTGGGGTTTCATCAGTGTAAAGCTGTATGGATATTGATAGTTAATAGTTAATGGTGGACACAGGGAGGAGCGAAGACAGTCTTACCTCATACATTGTCATGCCAAATGCATAGATATCTGACGGCAGTTTGGGCAGTGAGCCTGTGAGGAGCTCAGGGGCCATCCAGTTTCGACTCCCGGCCATTATAGTATGCCCCACTTGGGCCGTGCGAGTGGTGATGTCAGCCTTGACCCGAGAAAGACCAAAGTCACACAAAAGTGATTTGCCGGAATCTTCAACAAGGATGTTGATCTGAATTAATTAATATAAAGGGAAAGAACCAAAATACTCCTGATCTACTCACTGCCTTTATGTCCCCATGGCAAACCTTGCGTGAATGCAGATATTGTAGGCCAAGCAATATATCACGGAGCTGGGTATATTATTACAAGGATGGATATTTGCAGCATGAAACTCACAATATACGCAGGATCAAAGGTAGGCTGCTGCTTCAGAAACTGTCTGGCATTATTGGGGATATAAGGCATCACAATGAATGGTCTATCGTCCAAGGTGTTTGCACCAAGGAACTGAAGTACATTTGGATGCCGGAGGGTTAACCAGATCTACCGGTTGAACTAAGCTCAATCCCACACAGTGCAGAATGGGCACAAACATCAATTTCCTTCCGCAGGAGCTGTGAATGATATGATTACCCAAAACAAGACTGGAATGTGTTCCGATACTTACAACTAGACTGGGAGTAGCACCTGCACCACTGTGTAGTACTTTGATGGCTACATCTGTTCGATTCCAGGTTCCCCGGTATACTTTGCCGCTGCATAATATTCACAACAGTAAAGATATCTTGAAAGGATAAGAACTCACAATCCCCCAACACCAATTTCGGCACCATAATCAATATCAAACGACGCAATCATCCAGTCCTCTAGTTTGACTTGTTGGCCACTCATTGAAGTCAGATATTGAAGTGTGTGTGAATAAAACTTCTGTTCTGGGTGATTGCTCTGCTGGCTGTCGAGTCTCCGTTGAATGCAGGCTATCATAGCAATCATGTTGTCTTGTTTAATCTCTGGAGGATGCGATTCTTTCAAGTTGTAATTAACAAGCACAATGTAGTTCACAAACCAAGTGTTTCTTGCAGATAAATGTGATTCTGCTCAAGGGCTTTCAAGTGGGCAGTCAAGACGTTCATGTCGTCCTTCCGCGCCAGCTCGTTCTTTCCCATCATACTTTGAATACTCAGCAGTCCAGATATCTATTATCAGCGACTGCCTATCCGGCCAGACTAGGTATCCGGCCACTTGGCCCGTAGATGAGGATAGGTGAGACTTTTTACCCCAGTCTTACTTGTATGTTGGAAGATATGTACAGGCGCCTTCAGAAACGAAATTTGAGGCAGTTTGATGGAGTTGATGGGATGCGGTGCTCGCTTTTCGGACCGAGGAGGTTGGCGGACACGTGTTTTCTTATTTTTGGCATGGCATCGCTTGTGAGAAATCACCTCAATCTCCACAACCTCTTCATCGTTCCATGACGTCTGGTGCTCATTCTGTTTGGCCGATGTCTGGCTATACCTCAGCGCCCTATACAACGACCCCATGCTTGTCTCCATGTTGCTATCCTCCCCGGATTGGCGTCACGACGCGAAAATCACTAACAAAGGCCATGCGCTCGCCACTAGCGTATCAGACTCGATCGTGGTGCTACGACTACGAAACTCGGTATGGGCAACGAGCACGGTCAACATACTCCCTGGATGGTACTGATATCATTTTATCGATTCTATTCCTCCGTCATTGCGGCCAATGTGCCGGACGGCCATTTTACGGATCAGCGACACTTTGGATTTTTTTTGGGAGATGGAACACCCCAGCGGTGGAACTGGCGGTTAATGTACGTTCAGATGCCTCCTTCGACGCGGATCCCGGCTCATTTCTGATGGGCACCTCATTTTGTCGCTGCGCAGGCGTTTTCGTTACCGGAGGTTATGGGGCAATTTTCGCTATATCGCCAGCCATGATCCCTATTGATTCACCCATCGCTGTATGTCTAGTTCCTTTTCAATATGATCTTTTCACCCTATTCCGTCGTGAAATGGCGCCTTGGGCGCTCCCTCGTCGCATATAGCTGGCGTGCGGGTCCCGCTTTCTGGCGCATTTTCCGTACGTCTTCCTTCTCTCCTTCGACACGTTCACCATGCCCCCTCGCGTGAGACTTCTTTTAACCACACCTGACCGCCCACCGACGCTACGACACCCGAATAGCAGCCCGTCGACGCTCATCTTTGTAACGAAGATGACATCGAGCATCTCCCCTAGGAGAAGCGTATGCAACTCGCTGTCGCCGCTACTCGTCGCAACCAGGAGTTCCAGGTAGTCTGGACAGACATAGATGTGACCTGGGAGCTGTTGGCCAACATCAACGACTGTGCCGCGATGGAGGAATATCTGGCGCACCGTGAAGTCGATGACCCGCTTCTCTTATCCAAACGTAAATGCCTCGTTGATACCACGGTGAAGGCGAGTAACGAGTAGTTTACGACATTCTAGAGGCCTGTTGTATCCCCTGAACAAGTTTATGGTGTTTGAGGTTGCATGAGAACAGTAGAGCGAGCGTGAAATTACAAAGAATCGTGGCCGATTGAAAGGTTCCCACGCCTGGCCGGCTACCTAGTTTTGACCGTTTTGGGACTTGCCGCGGCAAAATATTCGCCGAGCCATCAAAACGTCACCAAATCCGGCGCCTCTGGACTCATTTCACTCATAGGATGCTAGACTACATCCTGGCACACCGCAACACCGGGCCTCTCACCACATTAGTTCTTCAGATATGCGAAATGCTTAAGGTGGCCGAGTAGGCAGTCTCAGATAATAGTGAAATGGGCAGTCCAATGATATTCACCGAAATTTAGGCTGCACACCTGAAATGCGTTAACAGAAATCCCGATCCGGCGGTAGAATGCCTCTATGCTTGCGATTCGGGAATTCTTGGTCAAAAGGGACTTGAAGAAAGCCTTGCTTTGCTCTTTGTGAACAAATCGGTGGATATCTTCAAGCAGGCTGTTGCAGAACGTAATGTTAGACTCAAAATGTCACAAGATTACCTGCTCACATCTTCAGCTCTCTGAGCGGTCGTCCACAATTTTGCACAATAAGCCTTGACGATCTGAATTCCGAGTCCAATGTGGTCAACAGCTGGCCGACCGCCGCGGCCAGAACCTCGAGCTGCTTCTTGCTTTCTCGCACCCCCTGCACAGAAGATACGATGAATTTGAAGAGTGTGTATGCCTCAGAGAGTCCAGGGACAGGAGTCACCCCGAGCACGATCTGTAGGGCGGTCTCCAGCGACATGGTGGAAGCAAGATAGAGGCTGTCGACAAGCTGTGCAATAGGCGCTCAGCATATCGCGACAACGATCAGTCTTCCGTAACTGAATGAACAGCTGACAACTTCGGGTTGTGCATGCCGACCTGCGGACGAGGCCCGACGTCAAGCTACATAGTCGCATGACCTAGACTGAGTAGCGGCAAGTAAAAGAAAAGTGCAGACTTGTTACCTGTCTCCAGGCCGCAATAATTTGAAGCCTCATCAGAAAAATGTTATCCCAGTCCCCAGCAATATATTCACTGCTACAGCCCGGCTGTGGTAGTTATGACTGCGGATAGTAGATCTTTGGGCTGTGAAGTTGGCGCGGTTACGGTGTTTGTGGCATCAAATTTCCCTAAAAGAGTGAAACCGAGAACGGTTTCACCCGCTTTAGATGGGGTTAAATGTAACCAGATAAGGTAGTCCATGCGGGATAATTCACACACAATGCGTGTGTTGTGTTCGCCAACTTCATTTTATTGTTTCGAGAACTGTTGTGTACTACTGCACGGTTAAAGCTGCTAAAATCACAATTATCTCTCCTAATGATTATCCAATATCCTTGGATTTTTGCCGGCGGTATATGCATCATATAATGTTGTGATGTGTTCATTTTCCAATTATCCATATCTTCAATGCTATAGAGGTCTACATGTTTCTCGAATCTATATCATACACGTATTTTGCGCTACTGAAAGGCATGCACTAGTTCACTGCATCACATCCTTCATTATTGTACTACTAACACAATTTCATCTCTAGTCCGACCAGTGTAAGAAATAAACATGTTGAGTGTGTTTCGTGCAGGTAAAACAAGAGTGGACCTCAAAATCATTTGGTTGAATACCCCTGTTAATGCTGATACGCCTGGCTCGATCTGCAAGCTATAGCTATAGTGTTTTCACATTCACAGCCAAATTGTCGAAGAGAAGCAGTTCATGAGGCTGCGCAAGTTGCTACCTCGGAGACCTCGATGTCCCTCCTGTTTGGCTCGAGCTCACGGTGAGTCTGCCTACATACTTGTCCCATTTGTAATGCAGCGCGTTTCTTCGCCCGTCCATCTAGTTTAATTCTTCGCATTTAATTTTTCTCACGACAAGCGCGAGATCCTTACCACCGCGCACAGTAAAAAAGGCTTTTACTCCTCACTTTATTTTTTCCATTGGAAACCAACTCACCAGCCAGCCAACACCGAATCTTGACCGTCACCCACCGCACGAGCACATCCAATGCGTTTCTCCTTCCCCCTCCTTGCGTTTTACCTCGCGCGCCTCGCGTCCGCGCAGAGCTGCGACGGCGGCCGCGGTACATGCAAGTACACGAGCGACTGCCACGCGCCCGCTGGCAGTGCGTCCTCCACTACTCTACAGTTGAATTAAATGAATTAATCAACGCGTCGCAGACCTGTGCCCCGGCCCGACGAGCTACCAGTGCATCCCGACCGGGTGCGCGTCTGCGGCGCCGCGGAGCAGCGCGATCGCACTCCGTTCTGTTAAATCTCGTTCCCTGCTGTTAATTTTGGGGCGCTTTAATTGAGCTTGGGTCCGGAGGGAGCGGCGCTATGCAAGACTCACTGCGGCTGGGCGGGACGTTGGAACGCGAACGTGAAGGCTATCTGAGCCTCTGGTTAGCGGATTAATAGCAACGAGGTCTCAGAAAGAATATCAATTATGGTGGTGAGACAACGTTACACGACTGAGAATTTAGTGAGGAGTAGCTCGGCAGTACTGCGTCCAAGCAGTCAGCTGCAGTTGTCGTATGGAGCCGGGCTTCCTGAACAGAAAGAAATCGGAACATGATTCAGGCGAGAAATGGTTTTGCGCTCAGAACGACAGTCCTGAGTACCGTGCCTAAAGGACCACAGTACTGCTGCCAGAAATCTTGCATCTTCCGCACAGATTACCTCTCTCAGATCTAGAGAAAAAGTTCGCATCTAGCGTCGAAGCTTCAACATGGCGTCGACGCCGTTAGTCACCAAAAGAAGGGTCAAAAGAAATTGTGCCACGCCATAAATTCCAAACCGCGTACTACCTTCACCTACCTACCCCGCTCCTCACCAATAATGCCCATACCGCTCCGAGTCGCGATCCCACCCTGCGCAGTGCCAGCAGTCGAGCAGCCGGTCCGGGTCGCTGTACAGGACGAAAGACAAATCAGCGTGGAAGGAAGAGGAAGAGAATGGGAATAGGAGGAAGGAAGAGGGAATAGGGAATAGGTACGCACTATTTCATCTTGATCGCCGCAAGCTCGGGATAATGCCCCCCCAGGACGACACCTTAAGTTCGGCTCGTACACGTCCGCCTCGTTCTACGCTCACTCAACATTTGTACGTTGAGCGGAAGAAAGCAGCGCCACGCCCCAGATGCGCCGCATCAGGCGTCACCGCCGTTACATAGTCAATGAGCCTGCTCGTCCGCTCGTACACGCCGCGCATGTCCGCGGCGGTCGTGTACCATGCCCGCATACCCATGCTCGTGACGGTACACGGCGTGAAGCTCGTGCGCTCCGGCGCGACGTCGGCGTGCCCCGCGGCGGTGGGTGAGGTGATCTATGATTATGAGCCGCGCGCCGGACACTGTTATGTGCGAATTGACCAGCTCTGCGCGCGAGGACTCGAAGGCGAAGGACGCGCGCGAGACGAGCCGCGAGGTGAGGGATACGCTGTACCTGACTTTTTAAGAACCATCAGCACACCACGCGCGGGAAGACGGGGAGGGAAGGAAAACGCACCCCAGCGCCGGCGTGCCCACCCGCATCGGTCATAAACGACGTGAAGAGCGGTCTGCTCCGCGTGTACAATTATGGGCGCCATGGACGCGGCGGCGGCGTCCTCGTCGAGGCGCTGCGTCACGAATAAGGTGAGCTCGGGCATTGCGTAGCCGCCCCACCCCGCGTCCGCCCAGGCGAGTATGTTGTCGGCGATGAGCGCCCAGAGCGCCTTGGTGCGCGCGGGGTCCTTCGCGGCCTAGGTGACGACGACGACTTGCACGGGCGCCGCGAGGACAGTCGCTTCGAGCACGACGCCGAAGGTCCCGCCGCCGCCTGGGCACCACGTAAATGAGAGGCGCAAAGGCAGTACGGCACCGCCGCGGAGCGCGAAGAAGAGACGCCGTCGGGCGTCACGACCTTGAATTGGAGCTGCACACATCATCCGTTAGCACGGGGGATATTCGCGTGGTTGAACAGGACGCACCGCGCGGTCAACCCCGAGCCCAAGGCGTGAGCACGCCGTGCCCGCCACCCTGCAGGAATCCGCCCACCAAGCCAACGGTCGCGTCGCTTCCCCCGGCGAGCGTGATAGTATTCGCTTCCGCAAACACGAACGACTGCACGCCGGCGTGCATGGCCACCATTAGCGCATTCAAACGAGGTATGAGACGAGAGGCGTACACCGGCGTTTACGCCTGGGAACGCGTCCGTGCAGCCTTCCGTGACGAAGGGACATGCTTTGCGCGGGAGTACCGGTGGAGATCAGTGAGCTTGGAGGGCTTGCCGCGGGCGCGGAGGGGGTCCATTGGGGCACGAGCTTGTGGGCTGCCGTTGGAGAGAAAAGTGATCCCCGTTTAGTCGGCGCGTATGACAAATCTTGGGTGGCAGTGCGACGGCTTCCATCGGCCGTTCCCATCAAGCTCCCGTTCACCTTACTCTGCGATTCAGCCATGGCGTAAGCTGCGTCTCACAGCGTCCGGCATAAAGGTCTGACATTCCTCGTATTTGGACGATTAACGCGGTTCGTTAATATTTCGCTCAATGCAGGCGGTTTTCCGGACATGTTCACTGACCACGCATTCCATGATGAGTCTCCTCAAGAAGGCCTACTACCGTGCCATTGAATTACATCGGCCTCGTAGAAAGGCACTATCACCGTCGTGAATATTTTGCTGCAGATTCCGCGGGCGTCAGCCTCACCGGCAGTGCAGTTTCCAAGATTTTATTCAACTGCGTCAAAACTGACTATGCCATCTCACTTGAGATTGAGGTTCCATGTTGCAACTTGCCAGTCCTCAAATTTTCGCCTCAAGAAGTTCAACAGGGGCGTCAGTACACTACTGCGAAATCTGCATGGCTCAACATCCTTGAAAAGGTACTTACGCTTCCTCCTAATATTCCGGCCATGAATGAGGCCCGCTTGATATATTTGCACAGAGTCCGCGTGAGCGAAGAGGCGGTATTTCATCAGGCCTCAAGAACACTGACGAAAATAGGGCTCACGATAAGTCCTGATAAGTCCGGCGCTTTCCCGCGGATAAATAGAACAATGGTTCTCCATGCGGCGCGCCCTGCAACTCACCGGCCAAAGAATTCGCTCAGGGACTTTCGATGGGCCCACCGCGCGCGGTGCTCGCAATTGCGACAGAGTACATCGTGTACGGGTACACGGCCGTGCACGCTATGCGCCGTGTGGTAGACGACGCGGAGGACCCGAAGCGGTGCGTTGCGCTCCGCGCGGACGCGCGTATTGGGCTCGGGGACAAGGAACTGCACGCATTACAGCGGGTGATCATGAAGGGAGTTTACTGTAAGCGGTTGGATCGCACGTCTTGGACCGCTGTAATCATTTTTCTCACACGCTGTACTGCACTCCACCAATTCAACATCCAATTAGACCATTTCCTCCTTACTCGCGCGCCGATCCTATCATCTCTATTCAAAAAGTGCCTACGCCACATCATCGAGGTGCACCATTCAGTCATTGGCTCAATCACGAGATGTCTACAGCCGATTTTAAGTGAATGATCCTTACCGGGGCGAACAGACATAAAAAGAGGCAACAACTCTGAGCCCTCGTGCAACAACCGAACCACATACTATCCACCTCAGAGCTCACCATGCGTGTCACCCTATTCTTCCTCGCCCTTGCGCTCACCTTCATCACCATTGCGTCCGCGCTGAGCTGCGATGTCGACGGCCGCCTGGGCATCTGCGAATTCACGAGCAACTGCCATGCGCCTATGTTCGAGCACGTGCCCGGTGCGTCCATGTTGAACGCTCGATCTCACCTTAAATTTAAAGCAATTGACACGAACGCACACTGGCACAGGGTATTCCGGCCTCGCGGGCTACGAGTGCTGCATTGCGACGGGCTGAGGCCATGCTGATAATTAATTGCCTGGGGTGCGTTGAATTTTGGTTGGGAATGCGGTGATGCTTTCGGCTCATCGAAACTGCCAACAGAGACGGCGAGGTTTCACAGATTGTTACCTTAGGTAGCGGAAGGAGTTGTGAACCTCCCAACGAGTCATTCTATGAACCATGTTGGGGAGGGCGGCGGGAAAATGAAATGATAAAAAACTAGGACTTTCAGCTGTAAACTAGTTTTCGGCTTACGAATCCTCTTTTTATAGTAAAGTATGGTAAATATATAATGAGAGATATACCTACCCATCTGGGCACCTGTTAATCAATGTTCAGCCATGGAGCGACATCTCTGACTGTCGTTTCAAGAGGTCATAGCCATGAGTGTCAGTGTCATCAAAATACAATTGGGAAAAGTACTGAATTCAGGTATTGCAGGCGGAACTGGTACAGAACGAGGAGTGAGCGAAGGAGTCTGTCAAGAGAGACTATGGATTCCTTATGTGCTTTGCAAAATCCAGGTTCCTTATTTCCCCTGCAATTTGAATAATAGGCACATATGATTTAGCTGCGTTGATCATTTGAAGTACACTACAACTATGGCGGAGATTTCCATCGGGATACTTCATAGGACACTAAGCGGAACCATCTGTTTTCTAGGGCAATAATGGATTAATAACTTGAATGGGATGAAGGATAGCTACTAACCTGGCGGATCTTGATCCTCTTGATAGTATCAGAAAGTGATTGAGCCTCGGCAAGCTTGCCCTGCTCCTTGTATATGCAAACAAGAACTTCCATGGCCCACAGGGTGTCAGGATGGGCCTCTCCCAAGACCTGTTTCTGTTTTTGGGTAACTGTTACTGCCAGCTCCTCTGCCTCCTTTGATTTCCCAAGTTTGAGGTAAGTGTCGGCCAAATTCCCCATGGTCCCCAGGGTGTCAGGATGGTCTTCCCCCAAGACCTGTTTCCGCTTCTTCATCACCATCACCTCAAGCTCTTCTGCATCCTTGTATCGATCCAAATTGAAGTAGGTAGTTGCCAGGTTCCCCATGGTCAGCAGGGTGGAAGGATGGTCTTCCCCCAAGACCTGCTTCTGCTTCTTCATCACTGTCACCCGAAGCTCTTCTGCTTCCTTGTGTCGTCCCAAAGCAGAGTAGGTATGGGCCACGTTCTCCATGGTCAGCAGGGTGTCAGGATGGTCTTCCCCCAAGACCCGCTTCCGCTTCATCATCACTGTCACCCCAAGTTTTTTGCTTCCTTGTATTGACCCAAACAGAGGTAGGTATGGGCCACGTTGTGCATGGTCTGCAGGGTGTCAGGATGGTCTTCCCCCAAGACCTGCTTCCACTTCTTCATCACTGTCATCCCAAGCTCTTCTGCTTCCTTGCGTCGTCCCAACTTGGAGTAGATAAGGGCCAGGTTCCCCATGGTCTGCAGGGTGTCAGGATGGTATTCCCCCAAGACCTGCTTCTGCTTCTTCATCACCGTCACCTCAAGCTCTTCTGCTTCCTGTTCTCTTCCCAAAGCAGAGTAGGTACTGGCCAGGTTCCCCATGGTCCACAGGGTCTGAGGATGGTCCTCCCCCAAGACCTGTTTCTGCTTTTGGATAACCGCCACTGCCAGCTCTTCTGCCTCATTTGATTTCCCAAGTTTAAGGTAAGTTTGAACCAAGTTGCCCATGGTCTGCAGGGTGTCAGGATGGTCTTCTCCCAAGACCTGCTTCTGCTTCATCATCACTGTCACCCCAAGTTTTTTTGCTTCCTTGTATTGACCCAAACAGAGGTAGGTATGGGCCACGTTCTCCATGGTCAGCAGGGTGTCAGGATGGTCTTCCCCCAAGACCTGCTTCTGCTTCATCATCACTGTCACCCTAAGTTTTTCTGCTTCCTTGTATTGACCCAAATTGAAGTAGGCAAGGGCCAAGTTGTACATGGTCCGCAGGGTGTCAGGATGGTCTTCCCCCAAGACCTGCTTCCGCTTCATCATCACTGTCACCCAAAGTTTTTCTGCTTCCTTGTATTGACCCAAATTGAAGTAGGTAAGAGCCAGGGTGTACATGGTCTGCAGGGTGTCAGCATGGTCCTCCCCCAAGGCCTTTGTTTTGTCCAGAAAATCAGAGTTCAGCCTTGCTGCCCTCTCAGGATCTGAGAGGCCCTCAGGCTCCGTGGAGAAACCCTCGGGCACCTTTACATGTTTCCCGCTTGTATTTTTTGCAGACTGTGCAACCTGAGGAATGTCTCGGGGCATTTGTGAGATCATATCCACAATTATATCATGGATTTTTCCTGCCGTTGGCCGTTCCTTGGCACTGTGGGTCCAGCATAGTTCTACCAGGTTCCAGACAGGATCAGTCAGCCTGGGGACATCATCAATGTCTGGGCGAGTTGGCCTGACTCCGAGTCGGAATATCAGCTCAATGAAATCTGTGTGAGCAACAGTGACCAGCGGGGTTTCATCAGTGTAAAGCTGTTCATGGATAGTCAATCATGGACACAGGGAGGAGTAAAGACACTCTCACCTCATACATTGTCATGCCAAATGCATAGATATCTGATGGCATTTTGGGCAGTGAGCCTGTAAGCAGCTCAGGAGCCATCCAGTTTCGGCTCCCTGCCATTACAGTATTCCCTACTTGAGCTGTGCGACTGGTAACATCAGCCTTGACTCGAGAAAGACCAAAATCACACAAAAGTGATCTGCCGGAATCTTCAACAAGGATGTTGATCTGAATTGCTTCATATTATGGGGGAAGAATAAAAAATCTCCTTATCTGCTCACCCCTTTAATGTCCCCATGGCAGATCTTGCGTGAATGCAGATATTGTAGGCCAAGAGATATATCACGGAGCTGGTGATATTATTACAAGGATGGATATTTGCAGCATGAAACTCACAATATACACAGGATCAAAGGTGGGCTGCTGCTTGAGAAACTCCCTGGCATTACTGGGGATGTAGGGCATCACAATGAATGGTTTATTGTCCAGGGTATTTGCGCCAAGAAACTGAAGGATATTCGGATGGCGGAGGGTCAACCAGATCTATCAAATGAGGTAAGCTTTTTTGCACAGAAATCAAATAGACACATACATCGATCTCTTTCCGCAGAAGCTACACATGAAACTATGGATCAAACAAGGGCTGATATGTTTTCAAATGCTTACTGCAAGACTCGGAGTAACACCTGCAACAGTGTGCAGTACTTTGATGGCCACATCTGTTCTACTCCAAGTGCCGCGGTATACTTTGCCACTAGGGAGTATTGAGGACACCCAAGATCTCCAGAAAATCTGAACTCACAATCCACCGACACCAATTTCGGTACCATACTCAACATCAAAGGATGCAATCATCCAGTCCTCCAGCTTGACTTGTTGGCCACTCATTGTAGTCAGATATTGGAGTGTATGTGAATAGAACTTCTGCTCTGGGGGATTGATCTGCTGGCCATCGAGCCTCCTTTGAATGCAAGCCATCATTGCAATCATGTTGTCTTGTTTGATCTCTGTGTGATGGAGATAAATGCATCTGGCATGAACAAGGACAAATGGAGGTCTCGAACCAAGTGTTTCTCGTAAATGAACCTGATTCTGCTCAAGAGCTTTCAATCGGGCGTTCAAGACATCAGCATCTTCATTTCGCGCCACCTCATTCTTTCCCAGCATACTCTGAATGCTCAGTAGTCCAGATATCTAGTGAAATGGTCAGTCCAAATGATACCACCAAAATTTAGGATGCACACCTGAAATGTGTTGACAGACATTCCAATGCGGCGATAGTATGCCTCAATGCTAGCGATTCGGGAATCCTTGGTCAAAAGGGACTTGAAGAAACCCTTGCTTTGCTCCTTGTCAACAAATCGGTAGATATCTTCAAGTAGGCTGTTGCAGGGCATAACATTAGAATCAAAATGTTACAAGATTGTATGCTCACATCTTCAGCTCTGCGAGTTGTCCTCTACAATTGGCCACAATCAGCCTTGATGACCTGAACTCCACGTCCAATGTGGCCAAAAGCTGGCCGACCGCCGCGGCCAGAACCTCGAGCTGCTTTTTGCTTTCTCGCACCCCCTGCACAGAAGATACGATGAATTTGAAGAGTGTATATGCCTCAGAGAGTCCAGGGACAGGAGTCACCCCGAGCACGATCTGTAGGGCGGTCTCCAGCGACATGGTGGAAGCAAGATAGAGGCTGTGGACAAGCTGTGCAATAGGCGCTCAGCATATCGCGACAACGATCAGTCTTCCGTAACTGAATGAACAGCTGACAGCTTCGGGTTGTGCATGCCGAACTGCGGACGAGGCCCGACGTCAAGCTACAAGGTCGCATGACCTCGATTAATGTGTAGTGGAAGGTTGAAAGACAACATGCAGCCTTGTTTACCTGTCTCCAGGCCGCCACGACTTGAAGCCCCACCAGAAAACAATGTTCTCCCCAGCAATATATTCACTGCCACAGCGGGCTGTGGCAGTTATGACTGCGGATAGTAGTTCTTTGGGTTGTGAAATCTGCCTTTGACGCGCCTCCAATTTTTCAACCCAGTGAATGCCGGAGCGGCCATCAGGCGGATCGCGAGGCAGTGCACCGTTACAGCTTCTTGTCTGATGGCGGAACCGCCACCTCAGCGCAACGGCCGCGACCCAGCGGCGAAGACGACAATCCACAAAGCACTTATGAACCTTAACCTCTCCCCTCCTCAGTGCCTTCGACGCCTTCCTGCTCTCCACGCGCCAATGCACATCTCCCCAGCTCATGACTCATCGTGACATACCGGCCAGCAGTGTACCTTCTCGCGCACCGCGCTCATGGAGATGGGACAGAAGGCTAGCGTGGTCGAGTCCTTTTCATTGAGCGGTGTAGCGGGCTGACTTGTAGAAGGGCTTGGCAGCGCGCGGCGGAACTGTTCGTTGCGCGCTTCGCACGGGGGATGACTACCTGGAGACGCCGCCGGGGACGGGACGATTCACAGCGGGCGCGAAGCGTCCTGCGCCCGCAGTGGAGTACCTAGGGACGTTTTTTTGCCCAGAGCCAAGCGACGGCGTGGATACCGCGCCGATACCGCTCGACGTCAGCAGGTGGGCGGAGAGCATAGGGAATGTGTGCACGCTGGTGGTGATACTGACCCAGAGAGCAATTTGATAGGTTTGCGTGCTTTCGATGGGTATATTGACGCTGACGTGTCGCACAGATCTGTTATTTTTATTGAATGTACTCGATCTACCCTCGATCCATGGCTATGATGTCGGCACTCCCTGTTTCGACGCTCAACGCATACAAATATTGGCTGTATTGAACAAGTATTTCATGAAAAATTTGCATGACATTTCCCATCCGTGCTCACTTCACTAGGATTTCAGCAAGAGTCTCTTTCAGAATGCCCATCGTGCTCTGCAATTGCGACCGCCTTAGGCAAGAGGACTTTCTCTTCTACTTTTGGGCTGGGGATACAAATATTGACCTGAATTGCAGAACTACCTCCCCAAGCGCACCTGTGCTCCGCCTTTCATGCGATCGGCGGCACTGGGCGCCCCTTAGTGTCTCGTGTCTCCCCGTCTTTGAATCTTCTACGACATTTCGCCCAATGCAGGACGGTTTCTGCCCAGGTATTCAACGCAGAGTCTCCTCAATCAGGCTCGCCGTGGTATATCACTGCACGACCTATATGGCTCAGCGTCCTCAGGAAGGTAGTGCTTCCCTATGATCAGCCAATCAATAGGACAATGATAATTTGCAACAGATTCAGCGAGCGTCGACCTCGCCGGCGGTGCAGTTGGCAGAGATTCATTTAAACTGCGTACAGAACTGCGGTGTCTCACCTTATATCGAGTTTCCAAGACGCGAGTGTCGTGCTCTCGAGCTCAAATTTCCTTCAATAGTCTCCTCAATAATCCCAAGAGGGACGTCATTATATTACTGCAAGACCTGCGTGACTCAACGTCCCTCCTACAAATGACGCCCGCTTAATATATGTTGCTCAGATTCCGCTGGCGAAGCGGAGGTACTTTGTCAAGGCCTCAACCACACTGACCAACATCAAGCTCACGGTGAGTCTGCCCACATACTTGTCCCATTTGGAATGCAGCGCCCTTCTTCGCCCGTCCATACATTTCTTCGCATTTAAATTTTCTCTGCCCTTACAACACTCGATTTTTGCCTTCCCGTGTCCTTCTTGTTCCAATCCCCGTCAAAGGGCTTTCTTTTTTATCTTACCAACTCATTCCTTCTTCTTTTGGTTAATGTCTCACTTTTACGGTGTTTGCTCGCTATTGTTTATCACATTTATTGATTTTCTACACCAGGTGCCGCGACTGTCTTGGACCTACTCTCCCATGTAGCGTCGCACCTCTCCAACTCATATTCTCGCCCCCAAGAATGCTCCTCGTCAGGACCCCACAAACACCGGTGCACTCCTCGGCCACCTGAGCATCACGTGCGTTGCTTGAGACGCGACGCGTTATTTAACCTTGTGTACGCACACCAGGCCACCCAAGTGCACCTTCCTCTCATCCACCATGTCCACCCCATCCAAAACTGAAGTTTCCCTCTGTCCCTCCTGCGACACCACCTTCACACACTCCGACCTCCTCCCCAATGCCACTCTATCCGCCGAACTGCTCGCAATCGTACGGAGCAACCGTCCCCACCCCGCGACGACTGAGATGCGCGCAGTCATTACGAAGGCGCCCACCGAGCTCGAGCGCTACGACAGGGAGCTCGAGCGGCTCGATGCCATCTTCGACCAGATCATGGCCGGACGCAAGTCGCTCCAGCTCCTCTACGACCAATGTGTGTCCGTCGTCGATGCCCCCGTGCGGCGGCTCCCCACCGAGATCCTCGCGGAAATCTTCCACCACTGCACTACCCAGGATTCGAAGTCGCCGGACACGGACCCCATCCCCACGCACCTCTGGGAGTCCCAGGCGAAGCGCGAGCTGCGGCGCGTCGCGGGTGGTGACCTAGTTTCCCTGGCGCAGGTCTGCGTCGGGTGGCACCGCATCGTCCAAGGCACGCCCCGTCTGTGGTCCACGATCACGCTCGACGTGCGGTGTTGGACGCCCCCGGGTGAGCTGCAGCATGTCGTCCGGGCCCCCCAGTACATGATGCAGCGGCTCCGCGTCGCGCTCAACCGCGCCCAGCTGGCGCCGCTGACGATTCGGGTGGGCGGGGGCGGGCCGTGCCACCCGCAGGCCCTGCAGCTGCTCGTGCAAAGTGCCCCCCGCTGGCGCGCGGCGTCGTTCACGCTCGACTGCGCCGAACTCAAGAACCTCTCCGGCGTCCAGGGAAGACTCCCAGTCCTCCAGTCGCTCAACCTCCAGGGGCTCAACGAGGACCCCGCGATCTTGGCGGAGGTGGCCCAGTATTTTGCACACGCACCGCACCTGCGGCGCCTCGAATATTGCGGGCCCCTCGGCGCGGTGGCACATCTGCCGCTCCAGCAGCTGCGACACTGCGGGTACGGCGCCGTCTACCCGGATGACCTCCCCGCGCTCTTGTCGACGATGGGCGCGCTCTCGAGCGCCGAGGAAATGCACGTGGAGATTAACCTCGCGGCCATGCGCAGGGCGCTGCCACTCGCGCTCGTGCCCGTTGTGTCGTCTATCGGCCAGTTCGAGATCGAGTCGATGGAGGACTACGGGGACGAGTCCCGCCCTGCGCTCGCCGCGCTCTTCCCGGCGCTCACCCTCCCGCAGATGCACCAGTTCAAGCTCTTCGGCAGGCGCGACGTGTACCCGTACGGTCCGCTGTACTGGCCGCAGCCCCAGGCCCTCGCCCTCTTCCGACGCTCGGGAAGCCGCGACATACTGCGCTCGCTGTCCATCCCCGACGTCGTGATCACTGAGAAAGAGCTGCTCGCCCTCCTCAAGGAGCTCCCCTCGCTTGCTTACCTCTTCGTCTCGGACCACCCCCAGCTCGACCCCGCGCCCGACAGCGGCCCGCACCTCGTCGTCACGGACACCCTCCTCAAGGCGCTCACGCCGAACCTCGACCTCCCTGCCGAGTGCATACTCCCCAGCCTCGCTATCATCGACTTCAGGACGCTCGGCCGCTTCACGGACGAGGCGCTGCAGGTGTTCATCGCCATGCGCCTCAACTGGCGCGATGATGAAGCGGGGTTCGAGTGCGCGGTGCTGTGGCTCCAGGGGTATCCGCGCCCCTTGGGCACCGAGACGTCAGCTTATTTCGATGACTGGAAGGAGCACAACTCACTCGTGTTTGCGTGTCGGGAGTTTGACCCGGCTGATGATTATTAAGGACGATCTATGCGCATGCTCAATTTCTCACCGACGTACATATGTATATCTCTCATCTCACTGGTCTCATGTATCATACCAATCGCATTGCACTTATCACTCGTCTACTTGCCGGGCCTCGACAGATCGACGTTCAAGCGGCTGCTTGGTGCCGCGAGTTTGTGTTGTTTCCCCGTGTGCTGAAACTCTTTGGGCCGCCCCACTTAACATGTGCACACGATTTTCCGCCGATAAATAAACCATCGATCTCGACGCAGCACGACCTGAACTCGCCGACCGAAATTTGGCTCCGGGACTGGTCTAATACCGTGGATATTAAATACTTCAAACCTCCTCCTATGCTTAGGGGTCTAGGCTATTTTACTGCCTTGCCAAATTTGTAGCGTCCGTGATTCCTTGTCCCCGCGGTCTCTCATGGCATCGCATCAATATTTTCAATTTCGAGAATAGTTGCGCTTGGTCTGATTCGGTCTGGTCGACCTTGGTACATCAGATTATATTATGTACCTCGTTTAGTGACTTGGTTTTTTTCCTAGGACTGGAAACATTTCCTCCTGACGCGCTTCATTCTCAGCGATGATCCCGACGATTCCAAAATACTACCGGAATTCAAGTTCAAACCTTCGGTCTTGCTGGTTTAAAACATCAACCACTTGCTTTACGTGGCTGCGCAACTCTTCTACCTTGCAATCCTGGGGACTATCTCGCAACTCTTAGACCACGCGATATTTCCCTCGTTGTCAGGATACCTATTACCTTGCAAGTTGCATTTCCAACCGTCGCCATGTGATCGTGCGAAGTTTCTCTTTGCTACGATTGATGGTTGATCTGATCCTGATTCTGATGGTTCGTCTTTCTTCTCTCTTTACCTCCGTCCGACGTTGTCGATCCCCCGCGCCTGCGACACTTGGTCGACACTCTTTCCGAGCGAACCGCGGCCTCCCCAAGCTGGACTGGACAACGATCTGCCATGTCGCCGCCCCAACAGCTGATTGGCGATTCAGCATCACGATGAAGATCATCCCATTGAAATTCGGGCAGACGTAATCAGACAAATTCCCCGAATATCAATCTCAATCGCCGACGCATATGCATGCAGACAGCGCAAATACAGCCGTGTTAACCCACTCTCCCTAGACCCACTCTCCCTCCACCATGACCATCTCCCGAGTCCTGCTTGCTCTGGCCCTCACCAGCAGCGTGCACGCGCAAGCGCAAACTAATGAAGAGCAAGTCCCGCTTGGGGCGCCGACAGATATGTGGGCCGCCCTCAGCGCGCGCGTCGGCGGCCGCGTGTTCGAGCCGACGCCCTTCGCGGCGCCGTGCTTCGCTGACCCCAGCTCCGCCGAATGCGCCTCCGTCCAGGCGGGTCCCTTCTTCGCTTTCCTTCGTCCGCGCAGCTGACGCTGCCCCCGCAGGAGTTATACCAAAACGAGAGTACGTTCTCCCCTGATGCACCGTTGGGGCTGTGCTGACTAGGTGTGTGTAGAGGCGCGCACGCACGCGGCGGGCGGGTACACGTGGGGCCAGTGGGAAACATGCCAGGCCTCGGGCGCGCAGTGCCTCCTCGACTTTGCCGTCCCGACCGACCCCGCGGCGACCGCGTCACCGAACACCTGCGAGCTCGGGAGCATCCCCCCGCATTTCGTGCGTCCCTCCCTCTCCCCCTCCTGCTATCCCCTTTGTTCGTTCGTTCGCGCGGTGGTTGAATGCGCGCGCATTTGTAGATCGACGTGCAGGGCCCCGAGGATGTGATCGCGGCGTACGAGTTTTCGAAGACGACGGGCGTGCCGCTGGTGGTGAAGAACACGGGGGTGCGTCCGCGTCGAGCCTTGCGCTATCGAGCTGATTAACGCTCACCTTGCTGCGCAGCATGATTTCATGGGGCGGAGTAGCGGGCGGGGCGCGCTGGCGCTATGGGTGCGTGTCCCGTGTTTTCGCGCTGCGGGCTTCGCTGAATGGAATAAGCACATTAGACGCACAATTTGAAGGACGTGCGTGCCTCCTTGCCCACGCAGTCCCCTTACTCACTACATGCCATAGATCTCGTACGACCCCGCCTTCGTCGCTGAAGGCTGCACGGATGCGTTCCCGGGTGTCACAGCCGGTGTACGCTGAGCTTGTATTTTTTTTGGGTTGCGCACGCTAACGCCCCCCGTGCAGGCCGGCGTGCAGTTCTTCGAGGCATTCGAGTTCGCGGAGGCGAACAACATCACCCTCGTCGGCGGGAGCGACGCGACCGTCGGGCTCGTGGGCGGGTTCCTGCAGGGCGGCGGGCACGGCGTGCTCGCACCTGCGCTCGGGCTCGGGGTTGACCGCGCGGTGCGTTATATTCAACCACTTGCGAATAGTTGCCCTTGCTAACGCATAATCTGCGCAGCTCCAATTCAAGGTCGTCACGCCCGATGGCGTGTACCGCACGGCCAACGCGTGCCAGAACGAAGACCTCTTTTTCGCGCTCCGCGGCGGTGCGTACCCTGCCTTGCACCTCCTCTCTCGACTCATATGTGTGCTGCACAGGTGGCGGAGGTACCTTCGGCGTCGTGCTCGAAGCGACCGTCCTCGCCGCACCCGCGGCGCCCGTGCAGGTCATCGTCGTCACTTGGGCTGCGAGGGACGCCACGCGCACCAAGGCGCTCTGGGGGCTCATCACGGACAACATGTTGTCCTGGGCGGACGCGGGGTGGGGCGGCTACGCGATGCCCGAGCTCGCCTTATTCGTGACGCAGCGCCTGGACAAGGACGCGGCCGCCGCGTCGATGGCGCCGCTCATTGCGCACGCGGAGCAGATGAAAGCGGAGGGCGTGGAGGGCGCGATGGTGATGGTGATGGAGTTCCCCACCTTCCTGCCGTTCTTCACGTCGTTCATGACCGATGCGGGCGGGAATGCCGGCGCTGGGGTGCGTCGTCCCCCTCTCTGTTTTTGATCCTGCGGCTGACGGCCCGAAAGAAAGTCGGATACAGCGTCTCCCTCACCTCGCGGCTCGTCCCGCGCGCGTCCTTCGCCTCCGAGTCCTCGCGCGCAGAGTTGGTCGACGCGCTCATGGCCGCATCCGGCGCGCCCGCACCCGATGCGCCACTCATGATCATCCAGATCACCGCGCCCACCGCCGCGGGGCCTGCCGACGTCGCGCCGGGGCGCACGAGCGTCACGCCCGCGTGGTACGACGCGGTGTACCACGTCACGAGCATGGGCATGTGGGGGTGGAACGCGACCGCCGCGGACGTGCGCGGCGTGTACGAGGGGACCAGCAAGCTCATGGACCATGTAAGGGAGGTGACGCCCGATGCGGCGTATCTGGTGCGTCTCTCTCCTCTGCGAAAGAAAGGTGGTTTGGTTGATGATGGTGGGTGCGCGCAGAACGAAGCGGACGTCTACGAACCGAACTTTGAGGTGTCATTTTGGGGGGAGCATTACCCCGAGCTTGCGACGATCAAGATGAAGTAGTGCGTACCTATTATTCCTTCTTTCTTCCTCCCATTCCCATTCTCTTCCTTGCCTTTTTATCTTCCTTCCACTTATGCTGATTTTCTTTGTCTTTTCCCCGCGCAGCGACCCGGACCGGCTGCTCGACTGCTGGCACTGCGTGGGGTGGGACCGCGACTCGGAGCGGTATGAGTGCTATTTGTGAGCGGGGTACGCGTAGGTCAAGACTCAAGACACGGTTAAGAATCAGTAATTTACGGCGCGGTAATTCTTTTGATCGGTTCTTTTTTGATGACTAATGGCGTCGCTGTCATGTTCAACCTTCGAGATTCTGTTCAAACTTCGCAAAATATCGTTTCTGAGAGAGGTAATGCGTATGTAAGATACTCACTGTACGGTTTTACGGGAGTAGTCCTGAGGTCCTGTAGACACGGCCGTCCGGATTGTTCTGGGCGCAAACCGATTTCTCGCCAACATTGTCTTCGGAATCATGTTCCGAATTTTTTCTGTTCAGGAAGACCTGCTACGTACGACAAGTGCCGCTGACTACCTTGGCGCAGTACTGACGAGGTACTCGCCATTATGTACATTCTCACTCGCGCAACATTGTCTCACCAACATAATTGTCATTCCTGCTCAGGAGAACTAGTTGCTATTACTCCGCTAACCACAACTTCGTGTAGCCTGCGTTGGCGTTCGCGTTCACGGTAACATCGCGCTACTGCCTCCTGAAGCAAGCTCAACGCACCGGAATTTAACAGCAGGGATGAGATCTAACAGCAAGGAGTGCGCGACTCGAGATCGCGCTCCTCCTCCGCGGCGCCGCAGACGGCGCACCCGGTCGGGTTGCAGCACTGGTAGTTTGTCGGGCCGGGGCACAGACTTGCGACGCGTCAATGAGTTATTTAATTCAACCCTCGCAGCAGTGGGGAGGACGCACCGACGATGTGGGTGTACGCGGGCGCGTGGCAGTCGCTCGTGTACTTGCAGGTGCCGCGCCCGTATGAAAGCTTTTTTCACTGAATATTACGTGTTTTTGCGAACCGCTGTTCGAACACCATACTTTTTCTGTTTGTGCTTTGAGGTTGTGGCTTGCCAAGGTTAGCCGACATTGCCCAACAGTCCCACCGGTGTAAATGAGAAACGAAAACGAAAGCTCGGCACCGCACGGCACCATCAATCGGCAGCTCAGCCATCGGGCAGAGCCGGTCACACCTCGCTTACTTCCAGAGTGTCGGCTCCGATTCCCTTGCGAGTACTACTTGCTTTTCAATACATATCTTTGCACCTCTTACGGTCAACTGATGGCCCAACTGGTGAAGATCATCAAGTTACTGTGGATGCCGGAATTTTCCATGGTATGCGTAGTATATATTGGCCATGGTATGTGATTCAAATTCAGTTTGCCAGTCCTTCGATGCCTCTTGAGCCTCTGAAACATCATTATAATAGTGTTTTAGACCTCACTCGGAGCTGAACTTATCATCGGTTCGAACATGGTTCAAACGAGAGTTGTGAGCATGCAAAGGGTAGTGGAAGAAAAACAGAATTTCCGAAGCTTTTCAGGCTTATGTATACACTTTTTTTCCGCATCACGTCAAAGCGCGCCACTGCCGCGAACAGGCGTCAGATGCGCAGGGTCCAGGGAAGGACTGGGAATATATAAATTCGATGTTCAAATACACGAAGCTTCAAGTACAGCTGTGAAGAATTCTTTGAAATATGTCCGCATTGAGAGGAGAAAACTAAGCTGCGGCCTACCTCATATTTACCCGAGATGTGGAGCATCTGAACTCAGTGAAAGACTGGTTGCGGGGCCGTGGCTCTGAATGCTGGGCGGGAGAGGGATGTCGGCTGGTTCGACCACAGAGATCTTTGGCATTTATGGCAACAAATATTGGGGGGTCTCATGAGTAATACTGTGAACCACCGACCGCACAGCAATATAGCACTTTAATGATCTCTGAGTATCGTGGCCGGACGACATATGTCAGAATAATTATTCCATTGAAGTTTTGAAGGACCTCCTGTTTTTGGTTATTGTTGATGATTGAGAACGAGCTGTGACTCTGTGAGGTGTAGCTTTCACCATGTCGCATCTGCGTCCAGTCATCACGTGTGGGACAGTGCAAGGAGGTGAGGTGGTGGGGTGAGAGGTGCGTGGCCTGGGGTGCCGTAGGTTGCCGCGGTTGGGTCTTGGTTTCGTTTCTCGTTATTCTGTTACTGGAGTGACCGGCTACCTTAGCCGAGGTGTTACCCAAGGCCATCAGCGGCCATCGCCCAGCGGTCTATATATATACGTTTTCGCTTTCGTTTCTTGTATATACTCCAGTCCCACAGTTCCAGCCCTACTCAGATTGATTAAGGTAGGGAAGTAAAAAGATTCCAAGCACTGCGTTCAGAGGACGGATAGCCACAGGGCCACCTCACTGGAGATAGCCAAGGACATGTGGCTAGCTCTGGCTAGCCGACCGAGCCATGCGTGGCTAGCTCTGGCCAGCCAACCGTACGTAGCTAGCCACAGCTACATATACCTCCCCACACTTCCCCACACCTCTGGCTAGTCGTAGGGAGCCGGTCAATGGGGGCTGGCGAGGTTGTGCGGCGGGACTACCCACAGTGCGGCTAGGTGAGCTGGCCATGAGCTCGCAACAGCTAATCAGGGTGTGGCTATGTGACCCTGGCTAGGTAACTAGCCATAGCTAGACTATATATAGCCACGGCGTTCAACAGCTCGCCGAACTTGCGGCTATCAACCCGCTGAACGCAGTGAAGTTTGAATAGTTCCGGATACATGCTGCCCGACATACCTTGGGCTTATTTACTATTCATTTAATCCCCGTATGTGTCCACGAAAGATACCTTGACGTGATGCCGCACCGTTTCGGCACTATCCCGAGCTGGAGTGGTATCTAAGATCTTTAAGATGAGAGGAGATTTGAAAGACACGAGGTTCATGGTAAAACTGTCTCACACATGTGTGAATGCCGTCATGAAAATATGAAAATATCAGACATCATGCAGGTGAGGTCACCAGCAGTGAACGTCGTCGGCGCGGAACGATCCGGTGCTCGGCAGACATAACCGGCGGCAAAGAGCCAATACTCTCGTGCTCCCTTCACCTCCGTCAAGCTCAGCTTGCGAAAAACAAATCACATTTCAGGTCTCCGTGGTACGTCTGTGCCTCAAAAGCACGGAGCATGAACTGCGCAGATGTCAAATACACACGCTCTCAAACTACAGACCTCCATTTGCTTATTACGAGCACGGTACAGAGAGTTCGATGTTCATAGTACATATTTTTCAGTGATAAATACTGTCATACGCCCGCGATCGCAGCTCTGCGCGGACGCGAGGTCCGCGAGGGAGAGCGCGAGGAGGGTGAGGAATCCGCAGAAGCTTATTGTGTGTGTGTCGTGCAGGTGGTGGAAGTAAGGTAAAGATTGGGTGTTGGCTGGTTGGTTGGTTGGTTTTCCAATGAAAAAACCTGGAATATTAGACCGTCATTTATACGTCTGCGCCCCGTGGTAGGCATCTCCCACTTTGTCGTGGTGGGATCTCCAACTTGTCGCGCCAAGGCGCGGTAAGCATCTCGTGCGTATACAGGCGCGCGCGCGAGGCGTTTCGCTGATCGCTTTGGGGTTAAGGCGGTGATACGCATCGTGACTGCGCGTGTTGGATGGAGGATAGGGGTGTCTACATGTACTACGTCGGTGGAGTGCACGCCCGTATAATGAATGCGATGGACGTTGGATGGGCCTACGGATCAGAACGATACGGTGATTAGAATCAGCAGGCGTTTGATAGTGCTTCACACTTGGACTTTCTTCCCTTCTCGCATGCCTTATTTATCGGACAGACAACGACTAGTACGTGAAACGATGCTGGAAATTCCTGGGACTAGATTTTTCTGGAGCAAGAAAGAAATATATGCAATCCCGAAATCTAGGCGCCTTGTGCGAATGAGGGCGCTTTCGGACGCGTTGGACACAAAGGCGTGCGGAAGTCAAGGAAAGTTGAGCGTGATGAGCGATACTGCCATGCAAGGAAGCTATTTCTCGCGGCACTGAACAGCCGCCACGATTCCGGTTGGTTCAACCGTGACGCCAATCTGTCGAGATCCCAGAAATAGAAGAGTAGGAAATGAAATGCAATTGGATGGTATGATACATAAGATGAGATGAGAGATATACATATGTACGTAGATAAGAAAGATTGAGCATGCGCAGATAGTCCTCAATAATCGTCAGCCCGATCAAACTCCCGACACGCCAACTGGAGCCCGCGCTCTTTCCACTTGGCGAAATAACCTGACGTCTCATCGCCGAGGGTGCGCGGATATCCACGGAGCCAGAGCACCGCGCACTCGAACCCTGCTTGACGCCCGCGCCAGTTGAGGCGGTCGCGGATGAACGCCCCCAGCGCGTCGTCCGTGAAGTGACCTAGGGTCCGGAAGTCGACGATCTCGAGGCTGGGGAGCATGCACTGGGCGGGGCGGTCGAGGGTCGGCGTGAGCGCCCTGAGGAGGGTGTCGATGATGATGAGGTGCGGAGCGCTCCCAGGTGCAGGGTCGAGCGGGGGTGGTCCGATACGAAGAGGTACATGAGCGAGGGGAGCTCCTTGAGGAGCTCGAGCAGCTCGGCTGCGGTGATCACGACGTCGGGGATGGCCAGCGAGCGGAGCGTCTGGTAGCTTCTCGAGCGCTGGAAGAGGGAAAGCGCCGCGGGGTGCGGCCAGTACAGCGGGCCGTACGGGTACACATCGCGCATACCGAAGAGCTTCAGCTGGTGGATCTGTGGGAAAGTGAACGCATCGAAGAGCGCGCTGAGCGCGTCGCGCGAGTCCTTCCCATAATCCTCCATCGACTCGAGCTCGAACTCGCCGATGGACGATACAACGGGGACGAGCTCGAGCGGCAGCGCACTGTGTACGGCGGCCAGGTTGATCTCCACGTGCATCTTCCGCACTCGAGAGCGCACCCATCGTCAACAGCATCGCTGGGAGGTCGTCGTGGTAGACGGCGCCGTACCCACAGCTCTGCAGCTGCTGGAGGGGCAGGTGTGCCACCACGCCGAGGGGCCCGCAATACTCGAGGCGCCGCAGGCGCGGGGCATCTGAAAAATACTGGGCCACCTCTGCTAAGATCGCGGGGTCCTCGTTGAGCCCTTGGAGGCTGAGCGTTTCGAGAAGTGGGAGGTTTCCCCGACGTCAGTCCCCTGACGTCGGAGAGGTTCTTGAGGTCGGCGCAGTCGAGCGTGAACGACGCCGCGCGCCAACGGTCTGAGGTCTGCGCGAGGATCCCCAGGGCGTACGAGTCGCACGGCCCGCTCCCGCTCGCCTGAATCGTCAGTGGCGCCTCCCCAGAGAGGCTGAGCGCACGGCGGAGCAGCTGGCACCATGTCCTGGTGGAGCCAGAACGCACGGTGCGCGTCCACCGGGTCGGCCCAACATCGCAGGTCGAGCGTGATCGTGGACCACAGACTGGGCGTGCCGAGGACAAGGCGCTGCCATCCTACGCAGACCTGCTCCAGGGAGACAAGGTCACCACCCGCAACGCGCCGCAGCTCGCGCTTTGCCTCGGACTCCCAGAAGTGCGCAGGGATGGGCTCCCTGCTCGGCGACTTCGAATCCTGGGCGGCGCAGATATGGAAGATCTCCACGAGGATCTCGGTGGGCAGCCGCCGCACGGGGGCATCGACGATGGACATGCATTGGTCGTAGAGGAGCTGGAGCGTCCTGCGGCCTTCCGTAATCTGCTCGAAGATGGCATCGAGCCGCTCAAGCTCTCTGTCATAGCGCGCGAGCTCGGTGGGCGCCGCAGCAATGATGCGCGCATCTCTGCCGTCGCGGGGTGGGGACGATTGCTCCGTACAATTCCGAGCAGCTCGGCGGATAGAGTGGCACCGCTGGGGAGGAGGGAGGAGTGTTGGAAGCTGTTGGGGCAAGAAGGGCAGAGGGAAACTTCGGCTTCGGATGGGAGGCACATGGTGGATGAGAGGAAGGTGGCCTGCAGTGCGTACACAAGCTTAAATAACGCGTCGCGTCCAAAGCGACGCACGTGATACTCAAGTGGCCGAGTGCACCGGCGTTGTTTGTGACATCCTGGTGACGGGGACTCTTGAGGGCGAGGAAATGAGCGGTATCGGCGCGGGATCCACGCCGTCGCTTGACTCTGGGCGACAAAATGTCGCCAGGTACTCCACTGCGGGTCCATGTCGCTTCGCGCCCGCGACGAACCATCCCGTCCTTGGCGGCGTCTCCACATAATCATCCGCCCGCGCGAAGCGCGCAACGAGCAGCTGCGCCGCGCGCTGCCAACCCATCGCCATGTCAGCCCGCTTCACCGCTCAATGCAAAGGACTCGACCACGCTAACTTTCTGTCCCATCTCCTTCAGCGCGGTGCGCGAGAAAGCACGCTGCTGACCACGGCACGTCACAATGAGCTGGGGATATGCGCATTGATGCGTGGAGAGCAGGAAGGCGTCGAAGGCGCTAAGGAGGGGGGAGAGGTCAAAGGTCGTAGAGTGCTTTGTGATGTGGTTGTGGATTGTCGTCTTGGGGGCTGGGTCGCGGCCGTTGGGCTGAGGTGGTGGTTCCGCCATCGGATTGTATCGGAAGCTTTAGCGGTGCACTGCCTCGCGATCCGTTTGATGGCCGTCCGCCATCCACCGGGTTGCAACAATTGGAGGCGGTTCTGAAGGCGGTTCACGAATTAATCACAGCCCAAAGATCTACTATCCAGCCATAACTGCCACAGCTGGCTGTAGCAGTGAATCTATTTCTGGGGAGAACAACATTTTTCTGGTAGGGTTCACATTGTGGTGGCTAGTGCATGTTGAACTAATACACAAATACACATTTATTTCAGCCTTGCAGCTACTCGGGCTAGTGGTACTCAAGTGGCATTCATGCGACTGTGGCTTGACTTCGTGCGTCAGCAGTTCGGCATGCACACCCCGAAGCTGTCAGCTGTTCAGTTACGGAATAATGATCTTTGTCGCGACATGCTGAGCGCTTATTCCACAGCCTCTATCTTGCTTCCACCATGTCGCTAGAAGCCGCCCTACAGATCGTGCTCGGGGTCACTCCTGTCCCTGGACTCTCTGCGGCATTCACGCTCTTCAAATTCATTGTCTCCTCTGTGCAGATGGTGCGAGAAAGCAAGAAGCAGCTCGAGGTTCTGGCCGCGGCGGTCGGCCAGCTTTTGACCACATTGGACTCGGAGTTCAGGTCATCAAGACTTATGGTGGCAAATTGTGGGCAGCCGCTCAGAGAGCTGAAGATGTGAGCATGTAATCTTGTGACATTTTGAGTCTAACGTTACGTTCTGCAACAGCCTACTTGAAGATATCCACCGATTTGTTCACAAGGAGCAAAGCAGGGCATTCTTCAAGTCCCTCTTGACCAAGGATTCCCGAATCGCAAGCATAGAGGCATTCTACCGTCGGATCGGGATCTCTGTTAACGCATTTCAGGTGTTCATCCTCGATTTCAGTGAATATCATTGGACTGACATCTCAATAGATATCTGGACTGCTGAGTATTCAAAGTATGATGGGAAAGAACGAGCTGGCGCGGAAGGACGACATGAACATCTTGAATGCCCGCTTTGAAGCTCTCGAGCAGAATCAGGTTTATCTGCAAGAAGCCCTTGGTTTGTCAACTCCATTGTGCTCGTTATTTTTTGAATTGAAAGGATTCCGGCCCCCAGAGATCAAACAAGACAACATGATTGCTATGATTGCCTGCATTCAAAGGAGGCTCGATGGCCAGCAGATTGATCCCCCAGAACAGAAGTTCTATTCACATACACTTCAATATCTGACTTCAATGAGTGGCCAACAAGTCAAACTGGAAGACTGGATGATTGCATCCTTTGATGTTGATTATGGCACCGAAATTGGTGTTGGGGGATTGTGAGTTCTGATCCTTTCAAGATATCTTTACTGTTCTAAATAATATGCAGCGGCAAGGTGTACCGGGGAACCTGGAATCGAACAGATGTGGCCATCAAAGTACTGCACAGTGTTGCAGGTGTTACTCCCAGTCTAGTTGTAAGTATCAGAACACATTCCGGTCTTTTTTTGGCTAATCATATCATTCACAGCTCCTGCGGAAGGAAATTGATGTTTGTGCCCATTCTGCACTGTGTGGGATTCAACTCACTTCAGCTGATAGATCTGGTTAACCCTCCGCCATCCAAATATACTTCAGTTCCTTGGTGCAAACACCTTGGATGATAGACCGTTCATTGTGATGCCTTATATCCCCAATAATGCCAGACAGTTTCTCAAGCAGAAGCCTACCTTTGATCCTGTGTATATTGTGAGTTTTATGGTACAAATATCTGCCCTCGTAATAATATAAACAGCTCCGTGATATATCCCTTGGCTTACAATATCTGCATTCACGCAAGATTTGCCACGGGGACATAAAGGGGGTGAGTAGATGAGGAGTATTTCAATTCTTTCCCTTTTTACTAATTAATTCAGATCAACATCCTTGTTGAAGATTCCGGCAGATCACTTCTGTGTGACTTTGGTCTTTCTCGGGTCAAGGCTGACATCACCACTCGCACGGCTCAAGTGGGGAATACTATAATGGCCGGGAGTCGAAACTGGATGGCTCCTGAGCTCCTGGCGGGATCAATGCCCAAAATGGCATCAGATATCTATGCATTTGGCATGACAATATATGAGGTGAGGCTGTTTTCACTCCGCCTCCTCCTCCATGTCCATCATTGACTATCAAATAAAAACAGCTTTACACTGATGAAACCCCATTGGCTAGTGTTTCACACACGGATTTCATCGAGCTGGTATTCCGAATCAGAGTCAGGCCAACTCGCCCAGACATCGATGATGTCCCCAGGCTGACTGATCCTCTCTGGAACTTGACAGAGCAATGCTGGACCCACAGCACCAAGGAACGGCCAACAGCAGGAAAAATACACGACATGATTGGGGATATGATCTCACAAATGACCAGAGACACACCTATGCACTCTGGGATAACCACAAGCCGCAAGCATGAAGACAGGTCTCATGCTGACTCAAATTACCTTGAAAGGGCAGCAAAGCTGAACTCTAAGTTACTGGAGAAAAAACAGGCCTTGGGGGAGGACCATCACGAGACTCTGCGGACTATGGTTGAATTGGCCATGGTTTACAATCACCTGGGACAATTCAAGGAATCAGAAGTGCTCGGGGTGCCAGCGATGAAGAAAATAAAGCAAATCTTCGGGGAGGATAATCCTCTAACGCTTCAAGTAATGTCAAACTTAGTGGATACTCTTACCCAATTGCACCGAGCAAGGGAAGCAGCAGAGCTTGGAGTTCAGGTGTTAAGGAGAAGGATGAAAGTCTTTGGGGAGGATCATCCCAAGACCCTCAACACCATGACCCACTTGGCCAATGCCTACTACTTCTTGGGACGGCTGAAGGAAACCAAAGACCTTGAGGTGACAATAATGGAGAAGAGGAAGCAGGTCTTGGGGGAGGACCATCCCGACACCCTGCTGACCATGAGCAACTTGGCCAGAACTTATCGGAAACTAGGACAATTGAAAGAGGCAGAAGAGTTTGCAGTGGCTGCAATTCAAAAGCGGCGGCAGGTATTAGGACAAGCCCATCCTGACACGCTATCGACTATGGGCACTCTGGTTGACGTATACAAGAAGCTGGGCAAGATTGCTGAGGCTCAATCTCTTTCTGATACTATTAAGAAGTTCAAGGTGAGTTATAATCTTTCACCCCATTTTCAAACCATCAATTATCCTCGTAGACCAAAGGTTCAAGTTAGGATGCCATAAAGAATTCTGATGAAATTCACAGAAATCTAAGTAGTCACAGTGTAGATGCGAAAATTATTCAATTAAAGGTGGCCAGAGATGTTGGTTCATGGCTGAACATATATTACCAGGTGTCCACAGGCGTAGGTACTTAGCTATTTCTCATTATATATTTAGCGTACTTTAAAGGGAGGATTCGTAAGCTGAAAACGAGGTTTCCCTGTTTCTTACTGGAAAGCTTTATATCATTTCGTTTTCCCGCCGCACACCCAAGGTTTCTCGCCAACATGATTCATCGAACGATTCTTTGGGAAGTACATAATTGCGTACACTACCTGAATCTGGGCAAACTTGCCGCACCTGTTGGAAGTTTTGATGAGCCGAGAACACCGCCGCGTTCTTAATCAAATTCAACGCACCCCAAGGCAATTAATTAACAGCACGGTCTGCGCTCCTCCAAGTCGCGTTCCTCTGTCGCTCCGCAGATAACACAACCCGTGGCAATGCAGCACTGGTAGTCCTTTGGGCCTGGGCAATGGCCTATGTGCGTCGCGTTAATCACTCTATAGGAGATATTGAACATGGCGTCGCAACGTCAGACGCACCGGCGATGTGCTCGAACTCGGGCGAAAGGCATTGGCTCGTGTTCTTGCAGGTGCCCGCCTTGCCGCCGGCGGTGCAGCTTTGCGCGGACGCGATGGTGACGAGGGAGAACGCGAGGGCGAGGAAGGAGAGGGTAAAACGCATTGTGAGTTCTGAGGTGGCAGTTACGCTAGTTGGTTGCAGTTGGTTGGGTTCACTGTAGATGAAATCGCCTTTTATGTCTGCTCGTCCTGGTAAGGATCATTACCTTACGCCGCCAAAGCGACGGTAGACATCTCTCAAGTATCCTTATGACAGAATGGAGCGTTTCAGCTTTTGTCGTTGGCACTTTTTAAATAACAATGATAAGCATCGGCGTGCGCGTAAGGAAGAAATGGTCTAATTAAATGTTGAATGGGTGGAGCGGTGGTGTGCAATGCAGGGCGTAATACTAATACAGATAAGAAATAAAGGACCAAGGACGTCCGATCCAACGCTCACATCAGATTCCCTTCTTGACCACCCGCTCAAAGGCGCGCAGTTCCTTATCCCCGAGCCCCATGCGCGCGTCTGCGCCGAGCACGGCGCACCACTCTGGGTCCTCCGCGTCGTCCACTACACAACGCATAACGTGCGCGACGGTGCACCCTGAAGCGTACGCGATGTACGCCGTCGCCATCGCAAGCACCGCGCGCGGCGGACCCATAAGAAGGACGCGCACCGCGTCCGTGCGGCAGGCCTGCGAGGGGGGCGGCGCCAGTGAGTCGGAGATGGACTCGGGTGGGTGTGCACAGGCATAGTAGGGAAGCGCGAGCGCAAGAAAGTCACGGGCGATGAGGAGATGGCTTCTGGAGAGCGGGAGAGCCGTGTTTTTCCGCGGAGCACCCACGTACAGATCGAGGATGTGGGTGCCGCCGGGGCCGGCTGCGTCGGTCACATCCGACGATCCTGCGGGGTGCTCCTGCGACGCAGGTAGGAGGCGGACTGCGTGCGTCCAGCGGCCCAAGGGGAGTTCCGCCGGGGCGGGCGGGGAGAAAAGTTCGAGGAATGGTATGAATTGCCGCGGGCCGTCGTCCGTCTCGCTCTCGTCTGCGAGGAAATCGCCGAGGAAGTCGTCGAGTACTGAAAGCGTCTCTGCCGGGAGCGGCGGGGGAGACGTGCCACGAGGACGAAAACGCGCTGGGCTGATGTGGGGAGGGGTGTGGCCGGCAGAGGACGTTAAATTTGGACGCAGTCTTGATTTCGTGGATGTGGGTTTGCGGTCGGTGCAAACACGGAGGAGGACGTTGCATCTATCGCGTAATGGCTGGCGGAAGGGCATGGAAGATGGATGAAAGAAATGTCTAAGGAAGGACTGTGTAGAGTTCCCGAGGCGCGGGACAACGATGAGGGTAGTAAATGAGTGGGGGTTGAGAGCTCGGCTCGAGAAGGTTGGATAGACTGGGGACAGACGAAGCGGGTAGTGGCAAGGAATCATACCGTCCGCATTTTAGTGGTGCCAAAAGGCCCCCAGGGTGGCCTCAAAGCGTGGTGGCACCATTGTTCCAAAAGAAGCAACAAACAAAAGAAAATGCGCCGTTGCCTCAAAGAGCCAATTAAAGCGATGACGAGGTGTCCGGGATTTCGAACCATGTGATTTTACAGGTTTTGGGAGTAGCAGACTAGCAGTGAACAGTCGCCTCCAAGTCGCCTCTGTAACCTGCCACTGACGTTGACCGTCGCTTCAAGGACAGGCAAACACTGCTTTGCCAACTTCTGGTCCGGGCAGATTTTGTTGGCAGACTTGAGGTGTAAGAGCACTCCTCAACGAAAAACATAGCCGGAGCGCGCGCGTGTCCGTCAAGCTGAGTGAGAAAGCGGAGGCAGAGGGAGTCACAGAGTGACGGTAACGCTTTGTTTGTCGTGATCGATCACGGCTTTTACCGACGCGCCTTCGACCTTGCTCCCATCATGCCAGGACCAACCGACGCGTCTCTGTGCCCAAGGGGGAACCTTTGTGAAATCCGTTTCATCTTCCTTCCATATTCCTTCCATGGTGGCCTACGCTTCTGAGATCGTGTCGCTTCTCGCAGCTTGACTTCCTTGCTCTACGATTTCGATCGGTGTCTCATAACCAACTCCCGAAACAGGCTCCACTGGCAGCATCTGCACGGTGAGACCTCTGACGAACCGCGTGCCTTCCATTTTCATCCGCGTTGTCTCCGTGATCCGCACGCCGGGAAAACAGCTTTCTCCACTTTTACTCCAGAGACAAGTCCGAACCGCCCGCGAGACCGGCTCGCCTCGGGTCGCTATAAAGACCACACCACCTGGAATGGACCTCAGATATCCCCCTCATTTTCCCCAAACATGCTTACCGTCACCCAGTGGACTCTGCTCCTTGCCGCTGCTGTTGCCGTTGTCGCAAAACCGACCATGGTAAAGAGGTCAGAGCATCTGCATCGTTTTTGATGCCTCGACTCTGAGTAAATCCCCCCAGGTCCAGAACCTGTGGAACCCATATGTCCAATGTCACAATTTCGGCGGCAGAGCAGCATTTTGCGACGAATATGTTATTGCCAACTGAGAAGATCGCAAATAGCGCTGTCAATGTACACCTCTACCTTGTCCTCATCCTGCATCGTATGCTAACGGAACAATAGGTGTATTTCCACGTCGTAAGCCAAGACTCAACTGTCGCTGGAGGAAACGTTCCGTTAGTCTCAATTCCATTTGGAGCCCCACGTAAACCGATTAAATGCGCCCAACCCCATCCAGCGACGCACAGATTGCGAGCCAAATAACCACGCTGAACGCCGACTATGCGGGGAATATAACCTGGTCTCTGGCGGGCACGACACGGACCATTAATTCCGACTGGTTTAACAACGCTGGCCCATCGTCATCGCAGCAGACCGCCATGAAAACAGCCCTTCGTCAGGGTGGCAAAGGCGATCTCAACGTTTATACTGTTGGGTGGGCATTCTCTTTGGGGATCCTCCTGCAATTACATGAAATTGATCCGGAATTCTAGGTTCACCTCCGGCTCGGGTGCCGGTCTGCTGGGATATTCGACGTACCCGATCTCGTACGCTGGTGCGCCGAAGGATGATGGCATCGTACGTTGTTCCAGTCGCCGGGTTGCAGTGGCTCACTTCGTTCGTTGTTCTTAGGTTATTCTGTACTCCAGCCTTCCCGGCGGCTCGACGACAGGATACAACCTGGGACGCGTGCGTCACCCAGCAATGCCTTCCCTCTCGCACTGACCTAGATTCACCAGACTCTAACCCATGAATCTGGCCACTGGCTCGGGCTGTACCACACTTTCCAGGTGCGTACCTCTGCTCCCCTCTCGCCCGCACACCGACTAATCGCACTCCAGGGCGGCTGCGTCAGCTCCGGCTCTGCGCAAGGAGGCGACTACGTCGCCGACACGCCCTCGGAGGCATCTGGCGCGTCTGGGTGCCCGACGGGGCGCGACACCTGTACGAGCGCGACCTTCCCCGGCGCCGATCCCATCCGTGAGTATTCGACTCCAGTTACGTCGCGTGGCAAAGGTTAAAATGCCTTCGCAGATAACTTTATGGACTACTCAACGGATGCGTGCATGAACCAATTTACCCTTGGCCAGATGGCGCGGGCGACCACACAGTTTGCGACGTATCGGGCATGAGCTGTCAATCGAGCGTGCATTTCTTAGAGTAGCGACTATATCCCTAGATGTAACGACTCTGTCTGTACTGTATAGCGAGCTCTGTTGTATGTATGTAACTTGTACTTTGACATTCGATAGGTGAACGGATCGACTGACACTGTTATCGAAAATGCCTCGTTGGTTCTGAGAGAAGTTCGCGAAGATAATTGAGTCCGTATTACTGAATTATAGTGTGCTTTTTACTTTAGATCTAGTCGTACAAAACTGTTCGTCCCACATCCCATTCACATCTCCTTTATAGCGACTCGCTCAAGCAAGACCACATCTGGTCTCCCCAGCCCCATCTGGCCGTCCTTGCCCAGCAGCCGGCGCCATTCTGCGTCTGCGTCGCCCTCCCGCACCCCACGCATGACCTGCGCCACGGTGCACCCAGACGCATACGCCAGGTAAGTGAGCGCGATCGCGAGTGTCGCGCGCGGGGGGCCGAGGACAAGTACGCGGACGGGGTCCGCCTGCGATGGCAGAAGGGGTGGGAACGAGTTTGCGATGCCCTGCAGCGGCGCGTGCGTGATCGGGGTGAACGCACTCGCGTACGACGATCCTCCGAATGGCGATCCGAAATCGACAGACGGCGAGGGATGTGCAGAGGCATAATACGGCAGCGCGAGGGCTAGGAAGTCGCGCGCGAGGAGGAGGTGCGCCTCGGTGAGATGCAGAGCGCGTGCGTCGGTGAAGGCGGTGCTGGGCAGGTGGAGGTCGAGCGAGCGCGCGGAGAGACCGCTGGCACCGGCGGGCCGCGTTTTGGACGGCGGGAGAAGACGGAGAATGTGCGTCCACGGGCCGACGGGGAGTGCGCCTGGTCCGCGTGGCGGGCATAGGTAGAGGTAGGGGATGAATTGACGGGCGCCGGCCATGTAGGACGAAGCGCCGTCCACGAGGTCTGAACGAGTCATAGAAAGCTTGCTGCGCTCGGTATAGACGCGCATCGGCACGTTGCACCTGTCGCGCGAGGCCTGGTAGGATAGCATAGAGGAGCTGAGATGTAGATGAAATGAACGAGAAGGGCGTGTAAAGGTTGACTGATTGGGAAATTTCTCGATCCCGCCGATATCAGAAATCAGATGAATGCATTTGTGGGCTTTGGAGGGCCTTTATACTGGTGTCCTAAGTATATCAGCGCAACAGGAAGGTTTTGTTGTTGCTCCACGGTCATTGTTCCAAAAGAGGATAAAATACAAAGAACAAGAGCGCCATGGTTCTACCGCTTCGGTGCTTGACTCTGACCTTGTTCTATGTTTTAAAAAAGTCCTTGTTCGGTACAAGCGAATCTGAGTCGACGACAAAGGTTCCAGACGCTGTCGATAAGCACCGGTAACGGCAAGACAGAGCCGAGAAGTGAATAACCAAGGCCTCGTAGATCATGACGTTTCTGAAGCCAAAGCTCAAGCATACATCGTCTTGTTGGAATCCGTGTAGCAGGAGCTGACTTGTCAGTTCACTTCTATGCCCGTAGTCTTCGGTTATAGGCCACAAATTAGGACTATTTCCACGATTCCGAGAAGGCGTTGCCAGTCGACCCACTCAGAGACCAACATACAGAAATGGCATAGATCGTAGACTTGGCGGCTACATTCGAAATGCCATCGAGGATTGAGAGGGCTCCTACTACTTGGGCATCATGACGGTTGATGGAAAGAGGCGGGTGGCAGTGACGGATTGTTGATCCCTGTCCACGAATGTGATGGTGGCGCCGGGGACTCAACGCTGCCAACAACTCCCATGTCGTACTCACGCATCCCAATCATGGTTCTATTTGGGTTTTTGGTGGTTCTCTCCCTCACGATGTTCCGATCTACATCACTGGGCGGTGTGTGCTGGCGATGTATTTATTTGCGAGTGGTATCCATCCGGCTGTCGCATGTCTTCCTCCGACTCGTCTCCCCGCGCGGAATCTTTGTCCATGCTCTTAGCGGAGGTGGTTTCTCACAACTCCGAGACAACTCCTGAGGCTCCTCTCTATGTCTGTGCAGCCCCCACTCCATCTACCGACACTGTTACCATCACACATCTCGAGTTTGCGCGCGCCACTCACCGTGCTGCGCAAATCCTTCGTCCAAATCGCCAGGGCTCAAATAGAGAAGTCGTTGCTGTCATTGCGCTTTCGGATACCTTGTTATTTCACGCCGTGGTGGTCGGGCTCGTCACTGCGAATTTGATTGTGGGTCGCTATTACCGATCAGTCCCGCGACTTGCACTAAACATCAACAGCCATTCCCTATCTCTCCTCGGAATTCGCCTTCTGCCGTTGTCCAGCTTCTGCGGAGAACATCCTGCCATCGTATACTAGCAACCTGTGTCACGCTGGCGCCCCTCATCGCCGGGATTCAGCAAGAATTCCGCGATACAGAGCCAGAGTATAGCCTTGATGTTGCGGAAATGCCATCGCTCGCCGGAGTCTACCCTAACCTGGGCGCAGAAAAGCCGGACAGCACGTTTGATCCTTATCCCGCATCTACCGCGCCACCTGCCCTAGACGACACAGCCTTGTATCTGCATTCCTCGGGAAGCACAGGCTTTCCTAAGGCCATTGCCGCGACACACCGGATCCTGACTCAATGGGCCACCTTCGGTACTTCATCCATCGTCGCTCCATACGTTTTTTCTGACTCGCGAGGCACATTATTAGCGCCAGTCACAGACGTTCGGGATCACATTACGGGCCCTCTAGCGAACATGGCCCTCCCTGCCTTCCATCTAGCCGGGATGTATTGTCAACTCTTGCAGGCCATTTACGGCGGCGCTACTATAGCCTTGTTTCCTCCCACCGCCACCACCCCCAGCGCCCTGCCCATGATGCCGTCGCCGGATAATGTCCTCGAGCACGCTCGTAAGACAAAATGCAGATCCATGTGCACCTTCCCCACCTTCCTCATCATCTGGTCGAAGTCCCCGGACGCTATAGCATATCTTAAATCGCTGGACCTGGTCGTGAGTCGAAGGACGCTTCCTAAGCTGCGCCTGACCACTATTCTAGGCATGCTCCGGCGGGTCGGTCCCCCCGCGGATCGGTGATTTCCTCGTGGAAGCCGGCGTCAAGCTGCGCACGGTCTACGCCGGTACGGAATTTGGCGCTATCAGCAGGTTTGTCTCTCTCCCTGAGGACGAAGCGGAGTGGGCATGGATGCGGTTTTCGGACGGGGTCAAGCTGCGCTGGGAGCCGCAGGGAGAAGGGACGTTTGAATGCCACATCCTCGTGCGTTTTTCATGATCATGCTCTGGGCGCTAATGAGAAACAACACTTAGACATCCGAACACCATAACCTCTGCGTCGAAAATCTTCCGGACGTCCGTGGCTATGCAACGTCTGATTTATGGGTGAACCACGCTCACAAGAAACACTTGTGGAAGATGTATGTTACCCCCTCCGAATAGAACTTTACGATTGATCTCTGCATAGAGTGGGGCGCATCGACGACGTGATCGTCCACACGTCCGCGGAGAAAACGGTCCCCGCGCCGATGGAAGATGTGGTGATGAGCTCGCCGCAGTACGCCTGCCATACTTCCTCGTCTTCCCGCAGATTGAGTAGACCGAACACAGTGTGGCGGTGACTATCATGTTCGGTCGCGACCGTGACCAGACGGGGATCCTCATCGAACTGGCCCCTGGGATGGGAATCGACGTCACGGATGCCGCGCAGGTCGCAGAAATGCGGAATAAGATCTGGTGCGTTCTCCGCCTCCGGGATCGCCATCGAATTTCACAGTCGTTAGGCCCATAATCGAGGACGCCAACGAGATCGCCCCGGCGTTCAGCCGCATCTTCAAGGAGATGATCCTATTTACGGCGCCGACAAAGCCCTTACCTAGGGCCGCGAAAGGTACGGTGTTGCGGAAAGCCGCTCTAAACCTGTATGCGACAGAGATCGACGCGCTGTGAGTTGAAGGTTTGCGATTTACCTGCAAGAGAGTGCTGAGGGCTCAACAGATACGACGTCGTCGCGGAGAAGACAAACATAACCGACTCTATTAAACGACCCCTCATTTGGGATGCTGCGACCATAAAATCATGGCTCTTAGAACTCACCCTCGCCCTGTCCAATTCCAACAGCATATCTCCCGAGGTGGATCTATTCCGGCAAGGCTTCGATAGGTCAACTATCCTGTCCATTATTTTGCGAAACCGTAACTGAGTTACACCCAGTCTAAGCACGACCTTCCTCCGGCTTCGGATTCTCGCAGCTTTGCGCACCGCAGCGGACCCCGCGGTTCAAGCAGCGGCTACAGGTGTTACGCAAAATATCGTTTACTCATACCCGACCATCATGCAGCTCTCTGCCTTCCTCGACGGTCTTATTGCCGGTACGGTTGACGGCAGCACCCCTGATCCTAAGTCTGCGATTGAAGGGATGCTCGCCAAATATGCCATAGACTTGCGTGTCCAACCTGCCGACAAAGGAGCAATCGTGCTGTTAACTGGATCATCGGGTAGCCTGGGCACCCAGATCTTAACTTCCCTTTTGAAAGAGGACAAGGTGGTGAAGGTGTATGTGTTTAACCGGCCCTCTGCGGAGGGAATAGCTTCATCTGAGCGCCACCGGGTCGCTTTCGAGAACAGAGGGCTGGATACTACGCTCTTGGCGTCCCCCAAACTCGCCTTTGTAGAGGGCCACACAGACCAGCAAGATCTTGGATTGGCGGCAGATGTGTTTGCTGAAGTACGTCTGATCCACCCGGTGTTCTCGATTACTTATCTGGTGCTGTTCCGTTCGCAGATCCGCAAATCCGTGACGGTGATCGTCCACAATGCGTGGATGCTGGACTTTAACAAGCCGCTGAGCTCGTTTGAGCCTCTCATCCGGGGCACGCGGAACCTTGTAGATTTTGCGCTGACTTGTGCGCGTGCGCCGCGATTCGTGTTTACGTCGTCGGTCTCGGCCGTGTTGTCCTGGGACCGTACGCGCGGGCCGTGTCCGGAGCAGCTCACTGAGCTTGAGGGGGACGTGAGGGCGAGCACCGCCTACGGACAAAGTAAATATGTGGCAGAGCAGGTGCGTGTCCCTAGCGATCTACTTCCACGACATTGACTTGAATTCTCGAGATTGTCGCCAAGAGCGGATTGCGTGCCTCCATCATTCGCATCGGACAGGTGTGTGGCGCACCCTCGAGAGGCGCGTGGGCGACCAGCGACTGGTTTCCCATCCTCATCAAGACAAGTCTCAATCTAGGCTATTTTCCCCTCATTGATGGTGTAAATTTGAATCTCTTGGGGTATGAATCTCTGAATTATCTGACACATTCCCCCAGCTCATCTCCTGGATCGACTTTAAACTTGTCTCGCAAGCCGTTATGGACGTCGCATTTGCTGCTGACACGCCTGCCGACTCCCTCGTCTTCAATCTCGTCCATCCTCGACCTGTCTCGTGGAACTTTGTCATCCATTCCTTACAGTCGCAGCTCCAGAAGCACAAGAAGATGGACTCTGCCGTGGCACAATTCGTTACATTCTCAGAGTGGTTTGCGCATCTGGAAGCTGCAGCAGCTCAAGGCGCCTCCCACGCCAGCGATAAATTCGTCAGTGCCCTGCATTCTGCGACGCGCATTTCCTTCATTAACTGCTGCCCCAGCCCGGAATCAAGCTTCTCGATTTCTTCCGTCAATTGGCCAACACTTCTGGTCCCGTCGATTCGGAGGTTGGAACGTTCGATTTTGCGACAGAGAAGATGTGTGGAATCAGCCCCGCCGTCCGGGACGCACAAGCGATAGGGGAGGCGCACGCCGCAGCGTGGGTGGACTACTGGAGCTGTATTGGATTCATATGAGCTCCGGGACTCCCGTGCGGTCTGTTCATTATAATTATTACTTACAGCGCCCCGGGCACGGACGTAATAGAACTCACCGTCATGTGACCTTTCCTGACGCTTTTCTTCTTCCCACCACATCCCTCATTTCTTTTGCAATGATTTGCGAAACATTGACACAGGAAGTAAGTTTTCTTCTCAATGCGCCGAGACCCTCGAGCGCAGTCGCTTGCTAAGAGCTTCAAACGTTACAGCCCAGTGCTGAGCTCAGCCTCCACATTTGCGCCTTTCCGCCAGAACTCCTGGCCAGAATCCTCAAGTTGCTTGCTTACTTCGATATCCTTCGAGCCAGTATGGTCTGCAAACTATGGAACGACCTTGTCCGGGAGGATCCAGAGATAGCGCAGCTGCTGTACAAGAGGACTTGTCGTTCCATCGCAGGTATGCGCACACCTACGCTACGCTCTCACAAACTTGTATCTACAAATGTGTTTCCAGATGATTCCGAATCCAGTGAGCTCGACGAATTTGACGATTCAGGCGATCCCGTAGTCGTGGGTATCAATCACGGCACTCTCCCCCGAGAAACAATCCAGATTCATCGTTTGGGACAGATACATCCTGCACTGCAGATCATGTCCTACTCGATGGGCGAAAATATCCAGACCGCCGCCATCTACCATCCTTCTCCTGCTCCCGGCGAAAGACTGCATAAATTTTCGATAATCGACCTCAGCATCGCACCCGACTTCGCTACGCGCCCTACCGTCACGCAGGTTTTCGTTAAACCCAAAGTGGACTTCGGAGGCAGAACCGGCGTGAGCGGTGCATTTTGCGTGCGTCTTCCAACGTTCTTGCCTGTGTTGATAGTATTTCTTACGATGAACCCTCCTCTCAGGCGAAAGCGACCAACGCGCGCGGTGTCACAGTGCTCAATGTTCTCCATGCTATCGTCAGGGAGTGCGTACCGACTTTTATTTTTATTCAATACTGATTACTTCACGGAGCTCACGATCCGCGCGTGTAGATGTTTCGTTATCGACTCGCCGGTCTTGACACTGCAGAGCACCAACAACGTGACCGACGACATGGTGGACCGAGCGTTGCAGGGAGCCTTTACACCGGACGGAAGGAGAAGGGGAAAGTGGCTCAACAAAGCGGATTGCCTCGAAGGATTCAGGTAGGTGTCCGGTACTTGTTCCCTCTGAAATATTTTTCACGGAGATCCACAGGCGCTACGAAGGCTTGGAGGCCACACGGGACGGGCTTCGAGTAAACGCCGTCGCGCGTCTGAGCTCACAACCTGTGGCCGGAGAGTTTTTCGGCCCCAAACGGGGATCCGAATTATAGTCGTATCTTGAAGGTAAATATAATTTGCAGACTGACTGTGCTCTTGCTGACGAAGCGCAGAGCCGTAAACCTTAAATTTTATATCTCGTCTTCACTCTGCATTCCACCAGAAATACGCGACTTTCTTGTGCGCTCGTTGGAGCGAAAGATTCGGGTCCATTGCGTCCCGAATTATCAAATGAAGCTTCCATTGCTCGTGTATCTCGTTCGCTATTGTATGTAGTAAAAAATTCAACTGTTCACATCTTGTACTATCTTCTGTGACTGGACGATGCGGCCCGTATGAACGAATCGCAACGTGCTACGAGGAGATTCATGGCCTCGAAGGGCCCGGCCGCAGCAGGGTAAGCTGGGAAGGGGGTGTTGGCCACTGTGTGGTGTCCGTGCGGTGTGCAGAGACCGTCGCTGGTGCGGACAGCAGCGCCGACGTTGCGCGAGATGGCGTTGAGGTCGTTTTGTCGAGAGAGGACGGCGGAGCACGTGTTTGATAGGTGATATAAGCCTTCGCTGCCGGCCTGCCGCTTTCGACAAGCTACGGACAGTGAGCGACGCGGGCAGTACCGAGAGACTCTACTGGTATGTAGAAATACCTGGTTTACTCAGTCGTGAGCATCTCTGTGCGAGAGGAGCGTCTAGCTTGCTAAGCTAGTGCGCCGGGCGCCAGTGTAGACCAGTGGCACCCTACCTTTGTGGTGATAAAGGTCCAAGAAGCCTCCGACAATTTCGTTCTTAATTATTATCAATCAGGAGACTAGGTACCTGTGCCGCTCGCTCTGAGACTGTTTGAACTATCGGAGTGCAAGTATATCCAAGCTCCAGCGTCCTACCCGAAACTACAGCATGCGAGGTACAAGCTTCAACGGTTGTAGCATCTTTCTATAAGAGACTAACTTGAACCACAACCGTCGTTACGCAACCTGGACACTGGCAGCTAATTTACCTTTGAAGAAGAGCTTGAAATTTAGTATCATGATGGCGATGATGACCAGGGAGACAAGTGAGGGAAAATGAGCCCCAATGAACCTGAAATGGTATAGGAAATGGTAAGAGAAACAAATAATCGAACTTCATTGGGACGAGGCGAGAGGTGCGAGGCGCGTCACGGATCATTGTCACGGATCAACTCGGAGGCTCGGAGCAAATGCATTTCGCTTGACCACGACCATCTTTGCCTTTCACTTCAAGTATCATCTTGAACGAACCTCCGTTGCCCTCGTTTCCTATACATTCGCGTCGTGCCAAAAGTCGGTGAAGACCCATGTCCGAAACCCCCAGCTGCTCGCACTGGACGCACAAAGAATCCAAGCCGTGAGCAGTCTTTTTCTGTCCTGGATGCCCCAAGCTCACTGGTGAACGACAAGCTCTAGGAGCATTTACCCGACGCAAATGAGGAGCAAGGAACCCACGCTGGCTGCTCTTGATGCCAAATCGCGTGGCACTCCGCCCAAATCGCCTTGCTGATAGCCAAACGAAACGCGCTTGCGCCGATCTACAGCCTCCCAAACGAATTCCTCTCGCACATATTCACCATCTACGCGGTCGACTCTGACGGCCTCTTCGATATGAAATGGACAATGATCATGTATATTTGCTGCTTTCCATCAGGAAACACCCAAGAGCTCCGATGCTCTGGAGTGGCTCCCGCCACCTTGGAAATTACTCATTACGATTCCCCCTATTTCATGCAAGTCATCCTTGATAATTCCGCGTGCATCCAAGGGCTCAGGTTTCGTGGGCCGGCGCTTATTCATGAGCTGCTCGGCAGACTCCCGGAGCATGATTTCTCCCTTCTCTCCTCTCTCGACTTGGACGCGAGCTACAAGTGGGATGAGCTTCCCGAGTCTGTTTTTGTGACTCTCCCTGACGAAATGTTCGAGGCGAGAATGCCCGAGCTGCGGGAATTAATTCTCAAGGACGTCGACTCCCCTGGAAATCGCTGCGTGGCCTACAGACGCTATCTAGCGACTCGACGACATCCCATCGGCCGACCTTCGATGTTTTTCTTGAGATGCTGCCTTGTGTCCCGGCTGCGTACGCCAAAGCTCGATCGGGTCATTCTCGGGCCCCTGCCAGATCAGCAGTACTTTCCCGTGCCTCCCCTTGTTGGCCTGGCTCAGCGTCCGGACCGACGCCCCCACATGCACCGCGTTATTAAACAACATATACCTCCCCCTGACGGCCACCCTGCGCATCGAGCCCTCGGGCATTCACGTCGGCGGGGATATCAAGCCCATGCTGCCGATCTAACTTCGATCGATTGAAAGAACGATTATATAAGTGCTCGGAATTCATCGAGCGATTCTTTGGGAAGTACATAATTCCTTACGCTACCTGACAATCTGTCCAGCCTTGCCGTCTCTATTGACAGTTTGGATGAGCCAAGAGCATCACCGGGTTCCCAACTAAAATTCAACGCACCCGAGGCAATTAAAAACAGCACGGTCTGCGCTCCTCCAAATCGCGCTTCTTCCCCCCTGGACAGATAACACAGCCCGTTGCGATGCAGCACTGGTAGTCCGTTGGGCCGGGGCAATGGCCTATGTGCGTTGTATTAATCAGTCTACTATAGGAGATATTAAACATGGCGTCGGCGAGTCAGACGTACCGGCAATGTGCTCGAACTCAGGCGAAATGCATTGGCTCGTGAACTCGCAGGTGCCCCCCTTGCCGTTGGCGGTGCAGCTCTCCACGGACGTCGCGACGCAGCACTGGAAGTCTGCTGGGCCGGGGCAGTGGCCTATGAGCATTGCGTTAATCACTATATGGGAGGTATTGAACATGGCGTCACGACGCCAGACGCACCGGCGATGTGCTTGAACTCAGGCGAATGGCATTGGCTCGTGTCCTTGCAGATGCCCGCCTTGCCGTCGGCGGTGCAGCTCTGCGCGGACGCGAGGGTGACGAGGGAGAGCGCAAGGGCGAGGAAAGAGATGGTGAAACGCATTGTGAGTTCTGAGGTGGTCGTATGCTAGTTGGTTGCAGTTGGTTGGATTCACTGTAGATGAAAAGGCCCCTTTATACGTCTGCTCGTCCTGGTAAGCATCATTACCTTACGCTGCCAAAGCGGAGGTAGACATCTATGAATTACTCTTATGACTGAATGAACCACTTCGCCCCGTGTCGTAGACACTTTTTGAATAGCGATGATAGGCATCGGGGTGCGAGTAAAGAGGAAATAGTCTAATTGGGTGTTCGATTGGTGGAGTGGTTGTGTACAGTGCAGTGCATGATACTAGTAGAGTTCTTACAGAAATAACGAGCCAAGACTACCGATCCAATCGCTCACATGATATTTTTCTTGACCACCTGTTCACTGGCAAAGGCGCGCAGTTCCTTGTCCTCGAGCCCCATACGTGCGTCCGCGGAAAGCACAGCGCACCACTCCGAGTCCTCCGCATCATCTATGACACAGCGTATAATGTGCGCGACGGTGCACCTTGCAGCGTACATGTTGCAATCGCGAGCACCGCATGCGGCGGGCCCATAAGACGCACATCTTCAGAAGAGAAGGATCCAAGAGAGAAGAAATATAAAAAAACCCATCCCCCGACCCCGAGTCGAACGGAGAAATTCTCTCAGAAATCCAGCTACCATGTATAGCAGATGCACTAACCGGTGTGCCATCGGGTCGTCCGCACATACACATTGAGTGTAGGGCAAATGGGATGGGACCGGAACTTAAACCACAAGGCCCTGGCGTCAGATGGTGGGCGGGCCCGGCGCGAGGACACCGTTGAGGAAGGCTGATATGATGGATACCATTGGTACCCTGTCATATACTTGGCCGGTGGTGTTCGCCATCAAGATGAGAGTGGAGATTAAGATGGAGAGGTATCCCCACAAGCAAATAGTGTGGTAACCAAACTCAATGCATAAGGGCGCAGGTGCGAATTAGATCGGAATGCTCGGCCGCCGTACATAGATTACGGCGGATAAATTTCAGGGTGTAAGTAACGACATGTTGCAACGCTGCAGCAATGTACGCAAGGCGGGCTAATTAGGCAAACAGCATGAGACAAAGCCCCAGGGAGACAGGAAGAGGCTTCTAACAGGAGACCCAGAGCCAAGACGACACCGTTTTTGTCGCTGCCATGAGACCAGCTGCAGAAAAATCCGCTTGGCCAGAAAAGGAGTTGACAAACGCGCCAGAGGGAGTACAGAGTAGGAAGGTGAAATAGATGTTGCGCTCGTTGTTTCCTGGGATTGTGTCTGTTTTCTGAGTGCCGGCAGCAGCTCATGAGAGCGAGAAGCAAGGCGCGATAACGGCAGGGTTAGGGTTCCCAAAAACGAACTCTCCACGGCTTCCTTCTCCTCGAACCCGGTGACGGTGGCCTCCATCACGCATTTCCAAGCGCTGCTCTCCGCCGACCTCACTCCTCAGCTTCTGTCGACGAGTTCGCGCAGACGCACCCCGCGCTCCTCATGGTGAACGTCGAGGCGGAGGCGCAGGCGGACATAGCAGAGTCGTTTGACATCGATGCCGTGCCCTCTTACGTTGTCCGGCGAGTAAGTCGTCTGCTCCTGTTACCGCACCCGCACCGACTGGGCAGGGGCACACCCTCGCGCGCATCGCGGGGCAGACGCGCCGGCGCTCACGCAGACCGTCGCGGCGCACACCGCCGCCGCCGTGCACCAGACGCCGGAAGAACTCGACGCGCGCCTCCGGCGCCTGATGACGACGCAGACGTGCTCTTCATGAAGGGCACCCCCGTGGCGTCGCGCCGCGGGCTCAGCTCTCAGCTGCAAGCTCGCCGTTCGCGCCTCAATCACGCTCTCAACGCATGCTACCTGCCGGCCCCCGATGGGTCCGCTTTGAATTGTCTCCGCGCCGCTCTCCTGCCGGTTCTCTCAGACACGCACTCAAGCTCCTGGGACACGTTGAGTCAAGTTCGCGGATGCGAGATCGATTCGAGTGAGACCCAGAGCATGGTGCGCCGCCGCTTTTCATCTCCATCTGAGCCCCCAGCGGCAACCTACGCCGCGACCTGCCGACGCAGCGGCAGCGCCCTCGTTCATCGCGAGCTCAATACCTACGGCGCACCTCTCAACCGCGGCTTCGTCCCTCCTCCGCGTGCCCATGCTTCCTTGCGTACGTAGCGCCGCCGCTCGCTGCAACTCGGACGCCAGCCGAGCGCGGCCATGTCCAGTGCTGTGCGCCCCCTCCAGTGGTCAATTTATTTATCTGAAAACGAACAATGCCGCCGATATCGAACCAAAGATTCCTTCCACTACGACAGTCCTACTAGTAGAGCCGTGGCTTCTTCTGCCGCCGTTCGTCGAGCTTCTCCAATATTCTGTCCGCATCAGTGAATCCAACCAGCAGTACTTCGTATCCCTTCCCTGGCCTCAACAATCCGCGGAAATAAGATAGGAAAGGAAGCCTGACAAGGTCGATCTAGGCTATCGTAAATTCCGGAGGGTTTATATAGGGAAATTCACCCCCTTGGGCTGAACGGGTCGCACCAATCCTGAATCAGTTTCAAAATATTCGGCTCAACCCGTCGACGGGTCGCCCCGGTAAGATTTACATGTGGAAGTAAAACTTACCCGAGCCTAAAAGCCTGACTCCTTTGGTGAATAGTCGCCCCGCAAACTTACTCTATTTGTTGCGTGTCCGCGCATTAACGGTCGCGCGCGAAACAGTCACCTGTGGCCTCAATTGGGGTCTGCACGGTCATTTCTCGCCCGACTCGCCTTTCCTGTGAAATCACGGCCCGGCTAACCAAGGCTTCGGTGGGGCACGAATCTTATTCCGTAAACCGGGTCGAATGCACTCGCGTGAAGTCAACAATAGGAGAACTTCACGAATAGAGCAGCCGATTCCAATCCGGGTTCTGCCTGCCCAGCACTCCGCCGACAAACCTGAGATTCGTTCAATAACCATACCAGTGAGCGCTCCTTTCCAAGCGCTGAGCGCGCCGCACCTCCAATCTCCTGAGACAGGGCATCCGCAGCGTGGCGAGGTGCTGCTCGATCTGCGTCTGGGCGCCGCACTGGGCGAGTGCGGTGGACGTGACGGCGATTTCTTGGACGCGATTGTCCGGCGGGAGCGTCGATAGCGTGTCCATTATCATCGGCAAGTATGGTTCATGCGAGCGTGAGCCACGCGAGCACCGGATATGTAAGCGCGCCAGGCGGGTGCATAGGCTGAGGTCGACGCATCCTGTGGTCTGAGTCGTTGGCTGTTAGGAATCTGCGACAGTGGAGGAGGGCACCCCACGCACCGCGCCCGCGGACGAACTCGAGCACTTCAAGAGTCGGCGTGAGTGTGGCAAATCCTGAGGAGCGGAGGAACGGGTCGTCCAAGCACACATACAATGCCTTCAAGCGGGAAAGGTCAAATACCCACGGGCCCGCACCCAAGAAGCGTGAAATGGCAGAGTACCCGCCTATAGTTAAGGATTCCAGCTGGAGTCCTCGCATCGCACTGCCGGGTGGTGGAACCGAATTGACTAGTGGTTGCCACTCCCGGGGCCGAGAGCCACACATGCTTTATCCCGGGCGCCGCGCGGCGCCAAATGTGCTCGAACATGCCCGGCGCCCTGAATTCGCCATGGAGCCGGACGCAGCCGAGGCGAGGGAGGCTGAGGAGCTGTTGGATGCCCGCGGAATATTCGAGCGATAGCCGGCTGCTCGCTGGAGATGCGGATGGTCCGCACGTTGGGGAATGCGCAGTCCACCAGGGCGGCTGAAGGTGTGCGGCTGCAGCGCCTCTGGGTACACCTCGAGCCGCATGGCGAACCTGAGGATATGCGGAGAAGCCGCCACGATATCGAGGAATCGAGCGTACCGCCGATCCAGCGCCTCGCGGGATTTGTGCAGCCCAATTCCGATGACTTTGAAGAGGTGAGATTGGGCGGCGTAGGTCCAGGAGCGGCGGACTACCGCGCAGGCCGCCAGGTCGCCCACGGACTCGTGGAGATAGCTGATGCATTCCCCGAGGAGTTCTGGGATGTTCAATGGACTGGAAGCTGCATCCATGTCGCCCCTGCAGCGGAAGAGGAGAAGAGCGGGTTCCCGACTCCCTATCACCCTTAGGTAATGCTTGGGTAATGCGTGTGAGGAAGTCGTTTCGGATTTGGCCGAAACGTAGGGTTAGGGTTCCCAACACGACCAGGGATGTCTTCCTCCTCTTCCTCGAACTTGGTGACGGTCACCTCCACCGAGCATTTCCAGACGCTGCTCTCAGCCGACCTCACGCGCGTCTCGCTCCTCAACTTTTGGGCCCCATGGGCCGCCCCCTGTGCGCAGATGAACCCCGTCGTCGAAGAGCTCGCGCGGACGCACCCCGCGCTCCTCGTGCTGAACGTCGAGGCGGAAGAGCAGGCGGACATCGCAGAGTCGTTTGAAATTGACGCGGTGCCCTCTTACGTTGTCCTGCGAGTGCGTCGTCTACCGCTGAGCTGGCCGCTGATTGATATTGGATTGACTGGGCAGGGGCACACCCTCCTCGCGCGCATCGCGGGGGCAGACGCGCCGGCGCTCACACAGGCCGTTGTGGCGCACACTGGTGCTACAGTGCCCCAGACGCCGGAAGAGCTCGACGCGCGCCTCCGGCGCCTGATGACGCAGAGCGCGGTCGTGCTCTTCATGAAAGGCACCCCTGCGGCGCCGCGCTGTGGCTTCAATCGCAAACTTTCGGCGCTGCTGACGGCGCAGGGCGTGCCGTTCTCGAGCTTCGATATCTTGGAGGACGAGGAGGTCCGGCAGGGTGCGTGCTCCTTGTTCATCCGCATTGACGATTAATATTCTTTGCGCAGGCCTCAAGAAGCTGAACGACTGGCCGACCTTCCCGCAGCTCGTCGTGCACGGCACATTCGTCGGGGGACTGGACATCGTGCAAGAGATGGCTGACAGCGGCGAGCTGGCCACGCTGCTCGAGGCCGGTGAGAAAGCGTAAGGTGCGTGCATGGCGTACGGTGCGGGGTGTAAGTGCGTACGGGAGTATCTTCTGTCGCGCGAGATCCAAGATTGTGCTGTGCATACATACATAGGCGTCGCGTGCCTTACAAATATGAACAGGCGCGTCTTTCCTTCTCCCTACATACGAGCATGCAGCTGATTTTAGCGCTAGGAATGTACGATATTAGCTGCACAATAAACGATAAATTGTACGTCCGAGCCCTCGTGGCCACTACTGTAGGTTCCCCTCGGCGTAACCCTCGTCCGCATGCTATCTCGACCGACTGGATCCGATGCCCACACGCTCACGCTCTATCGCCCTCGGTTATCCAGGTGATTTGCATTGTGTACTGTCGATTGGATGCAGGCTGCTGAGGCGCGTGGCTCCATCCATTGAACGACGTGCATGCTCCTGACACTGCGTCACTTGGACGCTCCCGATGACGGATCCGACACGACACAGGCAGCCTCAACGCGCGGAGGCACTCGATACGCCGCTTGCGGAGCACCTCCCTAAATAGCGATACCCGCCTGGTAGTGGGGGTATGTGTAGTGGCGTGTGGAGATCAAGAAGACATCGAAGGCGCTGAGGAGGGGGAGACGTGATCGTTCGTGCATTTCTTTGTGATGTGGTTGATGGTTGTGGACTGCCGTTACTGGCGCTGCGGCGCGGTCGTCGGCCTAAGGGGGTTCCGGGTTTGGTGATTCCAGCATCAGGACGTAACTATCGGCTTAGGAAGACGATTGATATGACCGACTACGGTAGTAGCTCAGGTAATAAATACCTCGTCGGCTCGATTTAATCTTGATAGGCGCTGCCACGATCCAATTGCAGCGGCTCGAAGGCGGCTTAATACATTGCTTCTGGGAACTTCCTTCCCCAGTTTTACGCGTACACTGATCACAGCATCTTACACAGAACCTTGAGTTATTACTGTCATAGTCGGCTATAGTGCTATAGCGAAAAAGGACATTTTCCAGGTAGCGTTGGAACTTGTTCAACTTATGCGCGATGTTTTCACTCTTGCCTCTACCCATGACACTTGACGCTGTCATAAGTCATGTATGTACGTGCACATGCACACCTATCCCTATCAAGTCAGCCGTTCATACAGTTACGGAAGAATGATCGTTGTCGCGATAGGCGGAGTGCTAATCCCACAGCCTCTCTCTGTACATCCACCATGTCCCTGGAAGCCACACTGCAGATCGTGCTGGGGGCTGCTCCTGTCCCTGGACTTTCTGCGGCATTCACGCTCTTCAAATTCATTGTCTCTTCTGTGCAAGCGGTGCTGGAAAGCAAGAAGCAGCTCGAGGCTCTGGCCACGGCGGTCGGCCAGCTTTTGACCGCATTGGATTCGGAGTTCAGGTCATTGAGGCTTGTTGTGGCGAATTGCGGAGGACCGCTCGCAGAGTTGAAGATGTGAGTATGGGGTCGTGGGTGATATTGAGGCTAACCATTCAACCTGAAATAGCCTACTCGAAGATATCCACCGATTTGTGCACAGGGAACAAACCATGGGTTTCTTCAAGTCCCTTTTGACCAAGGATTCCCGAATCGCTAGCATAGAGACCTTCTATCGCCGCATCGGGATGTCTCTCAATTTATTTCAGGTGTGTATCAATACATGTCCGCTGTTGTCGACTATCGCCAGGCTCAGTATTTTCACCAGATATCTAAACTTCTAAGTATTCAAAGTATGCTGGGAAAAAATGAAGTGGCACGGAATGAGGACGCCAATGTATTGAATGTCCGCTTGGAAGCTCTTGAGCAGAATCAACTATATCTGCGAGAAACACTTGGTTTGTCTGAATTGTGCTCGTTAATCCCGAATTGAAACTATTCCGTCCAGAGATCAAACAAAACAGTATGATAGCTATGATGGCCTGTATTCAAAGGAGGCTCGATGGTGAACATATCAATCTCCCTGAACAGAAGTTTTATTCGCATACACTTCAATATCTGACTTCAATGAGTGGTCAACAAGTCAAGCTGGAGGACTGGATGATCGCATCCTTCGATGTTGACTATGGCCCTGAAATTGGTTTCGGTGGATTGTGAGTTCAGATTTTCTGTAAATCTTGGGTGTCCTGAAAATTATGCAGTGGCATGGTATACCGGGGAACTTGGAATCGAACAGATGTGGCCATCAAAGTACTGCACACCGCTGCAGGTGTTACTCCCAGCCTTGTTGTAAGCATCAGAACACATTCTAGTCTTCTTTTCGCCAATCCTTTGATTTATAGCTCCTACGGAAAGAAATTGATGTTTGTGTCCATTCTGCAGTGGGTGGGGTTGACCTTACTTCAGCTTTCAGATCTGGCTGACCCTCCGCCATCCGAACATCCTTCAGTTCCTTGGTGCAAATACTTTGGATGATAGGCCATTCATTGTGATGCCGTACATCCCCAATAATGCCAGGCAGTTTCTCAAGCAGCAGCCTGCCTCTGATCCTGTGTATATTGTAAGATTGCTTCATCAAATATGCACCCTGATAATGACAAAGCTAGCTTCGTGATATTTCTCTCGGCCTGCAATATCTGCATTCACGCAAAATCTGTCATGGGGACATAAAAGGGGTGAGTAGAGGGAGAAATTTTCTGGCTGCTTCCCAATATTAATTGATTCAGGTCAACATCCTTGTCGAAGATTCCGGCAGATCACTTTTGTGTGACTTTGGTCTTTCTCGGGTCAAGGCTGACATCACCACTCGTACATCTCATGGAGGGAATACTGCAACAACAGGTAGTTGCAACTGGATGGCTCCGGAGCTCCTTGCGGGATCAATGCCCAGGATGGCATCAGATGTTTATGCATTTGGCATGACAATTTATGAGGTGAAACTGTCTTCACTCCTTTTGGTGTTAACATTGAAATCCTATAAAAATAGCTGTACACTGATGAAACCCCGCTGGCCAGTATTGCACCCATGGATTTCATTGAACTGGTATTCCGCCTCGGAGTCAGGCCAACTCGGCCAGAGATTGATGATGTCCCAAAGCTGACTGATCCCCTCTGGAATTTGGCAGAACTATGCTGGCTCCACGATGCCAAGGCACGGCCAACTGCAGGGAAAATCTATGACATGATTGGGGATATGATCTCACAAATGTCCAGAGACATTCCTCAAGCTGCAGAATCCAGGACTATTCCAAGTGGAAAACATGTCAAAGAATTGGAGCATATCTCCATAGAACCTGAGGAGGGCCTCTCAGATCTTGACATGGCAGCACGGCTAAACTCTGATTTTCTGGCAAAAAAACAGGCCTTGGGGGAGGACCATCCTCAGACTCTGAGAGCTATGGCTGAGCTGGTCCGTATTTTGGGAAGATTGGGACAAGCGAAGGAAGCAAAAGAGCTCGGGGTGACTGCCATGAGAAAAATGAAGAGGGTCTTGGGGGCAGATCATCCTGAGACCCTGCGGGTCATGGCTCATTTGGCCTTTGCCTACTTCACATTGGGACAGTTGTCAGAGGCCAAAGAGCTTTGGGAGTCACAGATGAAGAAGCAAGAGCAGGTCTTGGGGGAAGGTCATCCTGACACCCTGTTGACCATGGGGAACCTGGCAAGTGCCTACTCCAATTTGGGTCAAGGAAAGGAGGCAAAAGAGCTTCAGATGATCGTGATGAAAAAGCATAAGCAGGTCTTGGGGGAAGAGCATCCTGACACCCTGCGGACCATGGCAAACCTGGCTGTCACCTACTCCAGTCTGGGACAGTTCAAGGAAGCAGAAGAGCTTCAGGTGACTGTGATGAAGAAGCAGAAGCAGGTCTTGGGGGAAGCTCATCCTGACACCCTGCTGACCATGGCAAACCTGGCCAGTACCTACTCTAATTTGGGACAGTTCAAGGAGGCAAAAGAGCTTCAGGTGATGGTGATAAAGAAGCAGAAGCAGGTCTTGGGGGAAGACCATCCTGACACCCTGCTGACCATGGGGAACCTGGCCAGTACCTACTCCAATTTGCGACAGTCCAAGGAGGCAAAAGAGCTTGAGGAGACAGTGATGAAGAGGCAGAAGCAGCTCTTGGGGGAAGACCATCCTGACACCCTGCTGACCATGGGCAACTTGGCCAACACTTACCTCAAACTAGGGAAATTAAATGAGGCAGAAGAGCTGGCAGTGACAGTTACCCAAAAGCAGAAACAGGTCTTGGGACTGGCCCATCCTTACACTGTGTGGACCATGGAAATTCTCATTCGCATATACAAGAAGCAGCGCAAGTTTGCTGAGGCTCAATCACTTTCTGAGACTTTGAAGAAGATCAAGATCCCCCAGGTTAGTTGGTATCCTTCATCCCATTCAAGTTGTTAAACCATTAATGACCCTAGAAGACAAATATTCCGCTTAGGATAAGAAGCAGGATAAAGTGACCTATGTGGCATGCCGATGAAAGTCTCTACTGTAGTTGTAGTAGACTTTGAATGATGAATGTAGGTAGATGTGATCGTTATTCAACTTGCCAGGGAAATAAAGGAACCTGGAATTTACAAAGCACTTAAGGAATGCACAATCTCTCTTGACAGACTCGCTTTTTTCTCATTCTGACCAGTCCCGCCTGCAATCCCTGAATTCGATATTTTTCCTAACTGTACTTTGACGACAGTACTTTACTATTTCGACCAAGTGTTCAGGTGGTGGTGGTCGCACTCCATGTCTTGTTCAGCGCTTCCATTTTTCTTTTGCTGCGCTGGGATGGCTTGATTTGAGAGGTGCGTACTCAGTTGAATCAACTGATAAATTGAACTCGAAGGACTCCAGAGCCTCACTAATAAAGCTAGAGGCTCAGGGCGACGAGGGCCCCTGTTTATGGCTTTGGAGGTCGAATCCCTGGTTCGGACAAATTTTCGGACCAAAAAATGCACAAGTGACCGTCTTCTGAAAAGAGTGTGATTTTGGCCTCATCAAAAAAACGTGACTCACGTGAGAAAATAAAATTAGCTCGGACAAACCTCCTGAAGACGCTGATTTTCCGGATCCGACCTCCAAAAGCATAAACGGGGTCCTGGGCAATGGGAGCCTTGGTAGCATGCGACCTGTACAGTAATTACAGTACGCAACCGCAGGCTAGACTTGTTACCAGTCTGCCTACAAGTCGTGAAAAAATGTGGCAAGCACTTCGCCGTAGGCAGACTGGTACAATTCGGATTGATTGATTGGGTTGAGCCTGGAGTTTGAAATTTCTTGCCTCCCCCACCCTGGACTCAAATCTCAATATTATCCTTCAGTCAAAGTTGGAGGTTGGAATGTATTAGTCTCTTGAGGTCTGTCTCTTCAGAAGTTTTGCCTACGGGCTCTAGGGCCCACAGCATAGAGCTGAGTTTAATTGAGAAACTCACTTTCGGACCGAGCCCCGGTGATCGGCGTGATCGGCACCACCCAAACTTTCAAACTCCGGGCCCAGCTCAATTGTTTGCTCCGAATTATACCAGTCTGCCTATGGCGCTTGCCACATATTTTTGCCATTCATAGGCAGACTGGTTACGAGTCTAACCACGGGCATTTGCCCTGGCAACCACGAGTGGGATGGCACTGTATATTACCACAGACGTGCCAGCCGAATATTTCGCACATGGATCGATATATCGATCAGTGAGCGACGAACCCAATTCCGTTTCCATCTCTTTATTGTGTCCAATTCACTAGCAATGACAAGGTCGAAGAATCTCGGCTGGCCAACTCCTTCCATGACACCTGCCAGAAGTGGCAAAGCAAATATGGCTTGAATTACACGGACTGCAATCCACCGGCTGGTAGCAGCAAGGCTCGCTCGCACCTTGTTCCCCCAAAGCGAGACGATATCCTGGTTGCCACAAGGCCAAGCGTGCACACCGCGTTCCGCGGTCGCAGCTCCAGTGATGCAGGTCGCCCGCAGGGTGAAACTACTCAACGACGCAGGCGCGACTCCGACTCGTTCGAACCTGATAAGATACTGGAAGTCTTGAACAACGTTCTGGAGCTTGCGGTATCCAACGCTGACGGGGCGGTTAGTCTGAATTCATAATTTCTTCCTTCATTTGTTGACATGTGGGCGACCAGGGAGCGGGAGCGTCCGCAGTTGGTGCAGCTGGGTGGGGTTCCGGTAAGATTGTGTGGGAGTTGGATGCGACGGTGGAGGCGGGCGGATCGAGTGGTGGATGCGGAGGTGGTTCAAGTGGTGGAGATGGAGGTGGTGGCAGTTGTGGGGGTGGCGGTGGAGGTTGCGGGGGCGGGTGTGGAGGAGGTTGCGGGGGCGGTTAACGACGAGCGCCCACCTTCGTGGATCTGCTCTTGAAGAAATTCTACTCGGAATCACACGTGAATTTGTCCTCCTTCTGTCTCAATGCCAGCAGGCCCGATGAATGAACACTGTGTAATTGGCAAAGTAAGGCTCCATCGCCATCCAACTGTCGACAGCGGTAATAACGGTGCAAAGTAAATAAAAACGGATGCTTAGGAAGCGAGGGATGGTCGGGTTCAAGGCAGAAGGAGGATAAAAATGAGGTACACGGAAGATGGGTGCGCTCCAAGAAGCTATGGTTCTGCATAGTTATCGTCGTCGTCGTATTGCAATGGTGATCCTTGCCCAAAGGTTCGACAATGCGCCTGCCTGCCCCGCAACTCTCTACACAGGCAGCGCGCGCATTGCTCGGATCATGGCGGGCGCCGCCGCCAAGCACCTCACCCTGCTCACACTTGAGCTAGGGGGTAAAATGTTGGAGTTCAATCCCGAAGCACGGAGAACACGTGGGAACATCACGGAGATACTCCGGATCATTCCCGCTCGCTGCGTCGGTAAAGCCGACGCGGCGCTCGGGAATGCTCAGTCAGCTTCGGGGACACTTACTCATCTTCCAGGATACTTGTAGATAGTTCTAGATATTTTCTGTACTATAAAAGCTGGCTAGTTCAAGCCGTATAATAATAAGTTCAAGTTTAATTCTTCACTCAGTTTCAGTACAAAGCTTCCATACCTCCAATATAAAAGCCCCGTCATTGTCGACCCGGCTTATGACATTGAAATCGCCGCAAGGCGAATCATGTGGGGCGCAGAATTGCGGCCAGGTACACATTTATTTCCGCGGTTGGGCTTGCATGTTGAATCTTTGTTGCGCATCGAGGTATGTGTGGCGCCAGACTACGTCGTTATTCCGCGGTCGCACCAAAAGGCATTTGTGGCGGCACTTTCTGAGGCCTACGCGGAGTTGTTTCCTACAGGATCGATCGGCTCTGACTCTATCTCGCGCATTGTCTCGCCAGAGCACCATGCCCGTCTCTTAGACATGCTTGACCGTACGAACGGAAAGGTAGTCCTAGGAGGAAAAGCCGAGGGCCTCAAGTTGGAGATCACAATAGTCGAAGATGTGGGAGGCGACGATGCCTTGATGGAGGGGTACGCACTGGTTGGGTTTTCTATTCGCTCAGCTCCGCTAACATGAAATGCAGCGAGATTTTTGGCCCGATTCTGCCCATCGCGCTAGTCTCCGCGATGCGATTCAATTTGTGAGGGATCGGTGCGCCCAGTACACCGACATTCATGACCCACATCTTACTCGCCGTCAGCCACCATCCATTGGTCCTGTATGCATTTACGGAGAGCCCGAAGCTAAAAGCGCAACGTGGGTTGTCCAATAAGTTGCAGACGGGGTATAAATTTTATCTTGGATAGTGCTCGATGGAATGATGAGTGGCAGCTTGGTCTTCAACGCCATTTGCATCATCTCGCAGGTGCGTCGCCGCTCCGATTTTTTCGCTGTGAATCTGCCTCATCAAATCCCCAGTCGATGAGCTTCCTTTCGGCGGTGTCGGTGAATCTGGATGTATGCGTCGCCTCATTTCTGGTGCGTTCTCCGCTGAGATATTGCATTTAGATGCCCGCCAAACCCTCAAGCACACGTTTGACGAGTTTTCATACGAACGGGCGAGTATCGACCTTCCGAAGGAGTGCGTTGCCCACATTTACTTGATTGTTTCGTCTTGCTTACTTGCGTTGCCGTCTTGTGAAAAGGGCCGAACCGTTCCTGGCATTCCGCTACCCCCCGTACACGGAAGCCATCTTCGCAGCCATCTCAGGACCCGCGTTGTTGGAAATCCCGAAGCAGGTTTGAACGAGATGAATGGAGGCGAATAAGAGAGATTATAATCGATATGGTCTGGAACAATGATGTACCAATAACGAGAAACCACAGCATACCGTCCAGAATCCCATTTACGCCGTGTCCTCTTCTACTACGTCCACTGCGTCGCCTTCGTCAACAAGCCTAAGCACGGCAACGCTCTCCACATGCGCCGTCTGTGGAAAGAGGTCGAATCCTCTCACGTTCTCGAGCACATAGCGCCCACGCCCGTCCTCCGCCGACCCCTTGAGGATAAGCCCGACATCCCGCGCCTGCGTGTGCACGTTGCAGCTCACGTAGACGACCGTGCGGCACCGGAACGCGAGCAACTGTTTTATAAACGGTTCGTCGCACCCTTTGCGCGGTGGGTCGATGAGCAGCACCGTCCCGCGCGGCGGGAAGTCGCCCACAGTGCGGAAGATATCCGCCGCGTCGCCCGCACGGAAGGAGATCTTGTTCGCAGGGATGCCGTTCAGCTCTGCATTGTGCGTCGCCGCCCGGATCGACTCCGCGGAGAGCTCGATGCCCGCGACGGTCGTGAAGTGCGGGGAGAGGGAGATGGCGAAGAGGCCGGCGCCGCAGTAGGCGTCGACGAGATGCGTCGGTGAGGGCCCGTCGGCGGCCGCGATGCGGGACTGGACGTAGGACGTGAGCGAGGGTAGGACCGCGTTGTTGTTCTGGAAGAAGGAGCCGTTGGGGTACTCAAAGAGCCAGGGGCCGACTTTCTCGCGAACGGAGCCGCGGTGATCGGTGATGCAGACGTGAGTCTCGAGGTCGGTGGCGATGGCCTCTGTGGGGTTGTTACCTGGGGTTGGGGTCGGTGCGGGAGGAAGCGAATCCCGCAGGATCAGAGAAACGCCGCGCTTGTAAGTCCACAGATTTCTGAGCAACATGTTAGTGAGGACGACGCGAGAGAAGATAACGCTTACTTGACGGCGTTAGCTCGGACTGCAGGTAAAGTTTCCCTTATTATGGGTGTAGCAATCGGACAATCCTATTCGAACTATTGGGATCGGAACAGTAGCGTAAATAGCTAGACGTACTTCGATATCCATAACCTTGTGCGTTCCGACGCGGTTGAAGCCGATGTTAAACCACTCGGGCCGCTCTGTGCCTGTGCCTTTTGGACGATTCTTGCTCTGCGCTTTCGTCGGCGCCTCGAAGTGAGGGGTGATTTTGGTGCGGTAGTTGTACTGCAGTGGCGAAGGCATAGTGGACTCTATGGGGGGCATTGCCGACTGCAGGAGATCTGTGGGTGGGCCATTAGCATGAAGACCTCAGTTCAGTAGACTCGCACTAAGCCACGTACTCGAGAAGTTCCTATAAGCCTTAACGACCACATCCCGCTTGAGGTCCAACTGTTTCTCATATGAAAGCATCTACCACGCGGGATTAGAAAAAAATCCTGAGAATGAGAATGAAGTAGAATGTAGCGTACTTGATACTGGCACCCAGCGCAACTCCCAAAATATTTGCATTGCACGAGGCTGTCGTCCCGAAATTCAGGATTCGGTGTCACAACCTCAATAAGATCGGCCAGAGAGTGCATGCGAGCGTTTCTGTACACCTTCACCCGTATCGTCTCGCCGGGCAGGCAGAAAGGTACCACGACAACCCAAGGCCGAATCGACTTTGCAGATGTTGCCAATGCGCTCCCTGCAAAAGCAAGACGTCATTTACTCGTCGATGTCTGGGACACAGACACGCACCTGTCGAGCATAACGCGACCACCTGCATTTCTAGCTCTTGGTGATATTCAAAGGGCGACTGCCGGTCGGTACCATCCGCGAGAGCCGCATTGACATAATCCTCTCCAAGGATATCGTTTATCTCGCGCCACAACACGTCTTCAGAGGAGCAAGGCTCGGGCAGGGCATTATATTGCTGGCGCCGTTTTTGGCTTTTCGATAGCTTGGGAGCCTTGGAGGCCGGGGGCACGTGGACTGATTTCGACGGCTCTAGGCGCGGCTTCTTAGCCAAGGGGGCATCTGAAGGCGGCGACGGTGCTCTGGTCTCCCCAGTGCTCGGGTTTTCTGCCATTCTAATCTTCCGGAAATGGGGGACGCTAGTGAACGGGGGAGTTGGGAAGAGTTTGGATGCGGAGTAGATGGCGCGCACACAGAGAGGTCTGGCAATTGACGTGCGTTGAAGCCGAGCTGTGGCACCGAAGAGATTCGAGCACGCAGAGATCATGCAAAATCGGCTGTTTGGCGTCCAGGCGTCAGAGAAGCACGAACAAATAAAGTGCGCGTGTATTGGCCAATCATGTGCAAGCAATTGCATCTTGCAAGGGAGCTATCATCAGCAATTTGGGAGGCTGATAACACCAGGATTCGTCCTTGGGAATTTTTGATTGCACTTGCGGGTTCAAACTCACCAAGAACCGAAAATCGGTTCGAGAATTTAAGATCAAACGTCGAATTAGGGGACTGTACAAAGACTGTACTGTGCATGTTGTTGGAAAGGCTTCCTTAAATCTTTGATACTCCTCCCGCCGTTTCAACATGCAGAGATCTTGGCGAATTCCTAAGCGTCCTGCTCACAGCAAGTCCTGGTCCGGGTTGAGGGAAAAACGGAGTTCGTCTCGCGCATCCAGATCTTCGAGATCCGCAAGGAGCTGCGGGTAGGGACCACATCGTAACCAGGAATGGCCCCTTGTCTCGGCGTCGAGGAGCGCGCGATTTGACGAAATTATAACAGGAACTAAGTGAACCGGAAGAATGAGGTCAGACCCAAATAATCGAGGCTGGGAACTAGAGAGCGCGAGCTATCGTCAGGATTCCATGCAAGTCCATCCGAAAGGTTATCCGTAATCACTGGATTTTCATGGCAATCCGAAATGATCGACATCTGCAACAACGGTATCATAGCGAGGCATTGCAGAAGTTCGTAGTCCTGGATGAAAGCGCAGAGCTCGAATGTGGTGAGGCTGGCGTGCAATGTCGAACGGGAGGCAAAGTTAACGAACGATGCCTGATCCTAAAGAAGGGAGGGGTCCTCTATGTAATGCAAGAGTCGCAACTCGCGCAGACAGCGCAAAGTGATAGAGCCGAAAATTGTGGCGAAAGCGGCGTCAAGGAAGGAGGGGAAGGATTATTGCCGTTAAATTGGAGTAAGAAGTTGGATATGTCGGAGATGATTCTCGGCAGTTCCGGAGGAAGGATGGTAGACACCTCGATGAAAAATTCACCCCTCGTTTGATTCAAAAGGAAGAGGAAGGGAGATAGGACAGCGCAAAGATCCTTCCTTGAATCAGCGTATACAAATTTGACAAGCTGCTCCCACGGAAGTACTGGGATTCTGGAGGCCCACCCAGCAAGGACGAAGGATGTCAATCTTGGAGCAACTTGGAAGATATCGAGCTCGGTTTGCGGCTGGAACTGCATCACAATTTTAAGAGTTTCCAGGCGGGGAAAGTTTCCTTTTGTGGCGACAATGAAGCGAAAAGAGTCGGGATCGATGTAGAAATAAACATCCCGCCAGCGGTGGGAATGCCGGGCCAGTAAACGCAGAACTGGTGCGTCCATAACACTGCCTCTAACGTCGTGACGAGACCGAGTAAGGTCTCGGAGTTGCTCCAGCGCGATGTGTCTATTGCAATTCTAGACCACAAGATCGGCGTGTTCATGGCGATCTGGTGCCATCGCGAGCACACCTTGTAGAAAGGCCCGATCAAATAATGACATTGGGCTGACGCTCAACCACATACCTGCGAGAGTTGGAGCAAGTGATATTTCGCAATGCGATCCAATTCTGTGGGCGTACTTGTGCTGGGGTCATTGGAGCACATCCAGAATATCTCGATGAGCAATTCTGCGGGCAGGCGCCGAATCGGCGAGAATACGCTCTGGCAGTCGTTGAAATAGGACACTACTGCCTCCTGTCGCGATAAAACGCCATTTAGATGCTTTCTGGCCGTTGTATTTCTTGTCGTATCTTTCAAGCTCGTTTGGTGCCCCAGAAACGACAGCTCGAAGGTCAGACGTCTCCAGCGGCAGAGTGCTGGAGCGTATGATATCACGAAGATGGCTCTGCTGCGCCGTGTCGGGAAGGAAATCCAGATTCGGGACGAAGGGATCCTCCCCGCAAGAATAGCAGAAGGCTGGGAGGATATGGAGGACAGGGGAGAGAAACGATTTTGATGACCGGAAAATAACCGGCGAGGCATGAAGACTAACATGTCCAAACAAGAGGCTGTCCACTACTTACCTTGACTACTGCGCCCGCGTGCCAGTGTCGTGGACGCGCCTGCTTTGCGTCTTCTACGAGTTTCTAGCCACTCAGCGTACAATTTCCGCCCAATTCCCCACCTTTCATCTGTGGGCCTACATCCTTACACCTAAACGCATCGACGCGCCATTGCTCACCGCTGCTTCAGGATCTCTAGAATTCCCTCAATCGACCCCACAGAGGATTTTCTTCAACGTTGAAGCTCTAATACTTTCGGTTCCGCATATAGATTGGTACTATTACCGTTAATATTAATCCAATGGCAAGTAGCTTCCAAACTCCCCCCCCACGTAAATCTAACGCCAACCAGACGAGCCATTATGTCGCGCTTCCAGTCTCACCGCACCATGGCGAGGATTCGCCCACCCATGAAGAGGGTGCCCAAAACACGCCGCTGCTGCCCCCTCCTGGTGCTGCACGACACTCGGGACTCACCGTAGACCCAGACTCCAATTATTCGTACAGCTATGGACCACCGGGTCTTGCCGGCCTCTGGCACAACTACTATGCCTTGCTTTGCGCTGTTTTTGCCTCGATAGGCGGTCTGAGTTTTGGATAAGACCAGGGCGTGGTAATATAGCATCCTATGATACTCTGCACCTTTTTAATGGATGTTCCACAGATCGCAAATGTCTTGGTAATGGAGGACTTCGTCCGCCGGTGGCCGCTTACTCCGCTGCAGAAAGGCGCCCTTAGTAACACACCCGTTATTCATCCTCTCTACTTGCCACTGAATCGGTTGCAGCGGCGGTCCTCGAGCTAGGAGCCCTTTTTGGCGCGCTCGCTTCCGGGGTCCTGGCAGACAAATATTCGCGCCGGCACTCCATCTTCGCGGCATGCGGTGCGTCTCTTCGGCTCCCCCGTTGCTTGCCTCACCTCCATGCAGTCGTATTTAACATTGGCGCGCTCTTCCAATGCTTCGCCCAGAACCTGAGCCACCTGTTCATCGGGCGCGCCGTGGGCGGCGTGGGTGTTGGCGCCCTCAGCATGCTCTCCCCGCTTTACATCTCGGAGATCAGCCCGCCCGAGGTCCGCGGCTCGCTCATCGCGCTCGAACAGTTCTCCATCGTCCTCGGCGTCGTTGTCGGCTTCTGGATCGGGTTCTTCACGCGCCACAGTAAGTCACATCTCCGCTTCCCAGCCGACTTCGAACTAACGCAATCAACTACAGTCCCGAGCTCGCTCTCTTGGCGCCTCCCGCTAGGCATCCAGATCGCGCCGGGTGTCCTTTTAGCGGTCGGCGCGCTCTTCCTTCTCCCAGCATCCCCGCGCCTGCTGGTGCTCAAGGGCAAATACGCTGAGGCCGAAGCAAGCCTGGTGCGGCTGCGCGGGCGGGATGACACCTTGACTAAGGTCGATAGCCGTCTGCGGTGCTTTCTCAATGATTACTCATAACACCTCGTTTTTTCGGTGCGCCCACCTAGATCGAGCTACTAGAAATGCGCGTGGAAGCAACGCTCATCACGCAGGCGGACGTAGCCAAACAGGGCGGCGGAGAGCTCGCTGCATGGGGGCGCCTCCTCGGGAAGAAGTATCGCGACCGCACGATGGTCGGCGTGCTTATGATGGTGTTCCAGCGTGAGCTCTTCGGTCTTTTCTTATCACTCCCCACTCATTAGATTCAGAATGGAGCGGCATCAATGCTTTGCTTTATTATGGACCGACGCTTGTGCGCAGCATCGGGCTGCAGGGCGACACCGTTCGGCCTCATCGTCTCCGGCGGAATTGGCATCGTGCAATTCCTTGCGGTGGCCCCGGCGGTGGTATGGATCGATCGGTTAGGTAATTGCTCCGCTCGCACTCGTTTCGCGGTTCTCTTTAATTGGTTTCATTATCAGGGCGGAAACCACTGCTACGAGGTACGCGGTGGTGTTATTATTCGAGAGCCGCAAGAGTTATTCAACACTCTTTCGTAGGTGGGAGCGCAATGATGGCCGGATCGCATCTCGTTATCGCGCTGTTGGTGCGCAGCCAAGTCCATGTTATTAACTCAATGCCCAACTCAACGCATCCAAGGTGCAACAATTCCAGGCCGACTGGCCCTCGCATGGGATCGCCGCGTGGGCCGCCGTCGTGTAAGTCCCTTTGCAACGCATACGGATGTAACAAGCTCATTGCCAGCTCGCATTAGCGGCATCTATACCTTCACGTTCGCGTATGGTGTCTCGTTTGGTCCTATCGGGTGGGTCCTGCCGAGCGAGGTCTTCCCCCTCTCTGTGCGCGGCAGGGGCGTCGCGCTCTCCACGGCGTCAAACTGGGCGAATAACTGTATGTCTTACCCCTGCTCTTTGCGTTCACGCTAACTGTCGATATGCAGTCCTTATTGGCTTAATCACGCCCGTCATGATGGATGCGTCACCCGCGTACGTCCTCTCATCCTCTCAAAATAAACATTTCGTTTATCGCGGCGCGCCCAGCGGCACCTTTTTAACCTTCGCGAGTGCGTGCTTCCTTGCGTACCTGTGGGCGACGTACAGCATTCCCGAGACCGCGGGCGTCCCCCTCGAGGACATGGACCGCGTGTTTGGGAGCGAGGTCGGGAGGGAGGACATGCTGAGGAGACGAGAGGTGCGTGCTTTTTATCCGCGCGGGTGCAGTATGATAAAGTTTGTGTAGGTCGAGGAGGAGCTGGGACTCAGGGAGGTGATCGCTGGGTTTATAGATGGCCGGGAGGACGAATGAGTAATTATGATGGGAGTTATATTTCGAGTTTCAATGTTTACGATAATTGCAGTGTTAGAACTGCGACAAAGACGAAAAACAACCATCTTTCTCAACCGAGAGAAATCTGTCTCAACACATCAATCAACCTCCGCGATAAGTTAACGTTTTCTTCTGCATAGTAACCCCAGAGCCGCTCTCCGACCGCTGTCCTGGTTTAACGTACGGTTGCGTGTCAATAGTCTGTGCCTATTAAATCAGTCACACGCAGCCCGAACTTCTTCGGGTGGCATGTAAGGTACATAATAGACGTCGCCATCGACAGCCTTCCTTCCGACCACCACCTCGTTTTTCCTCTCCTCTCAAACCCCCCACCCCCCCACCCCCACTTCCCTCCCCGTCCCAATCCCTCTACGACAATGTTCGGTTCCTTCAAACTCTGGTTCGTTTCCCTGCAGCTTGTTGTCTCTCCCGTTGACGCTTTGCTCCATCGCAGTGCGACGGTGATGCTCGCAGCCTCCGTGGTGATGGCCATCGATATTCAGGCCCCAGAGGCGCCTGCGTCTGGTGGGGAGATAGTTGTCAAATGGACCCCCGACCCAACACTCCGGGAGTTCTCCATGGAACTCACCCACCCGGACTTCGTAAGTCGGCTGCGCCCACCATCCGCTGCTCCTACTCATCCTTCTGTCAGAACGCGGCATTGGCCATTGCGACCAGCGTGAACCCGGAGGCGGGCGAAGTCTCAGTCATGCTCCCACCGGTCCCTCCAACGTGAGACGACGTTCTGTTTATCTTATTTTAACTCGCGCTGACATGTACAGTGGCGGCTATACCATCGAGTTCGTCAACGTTACGGACATCAACGACGTCTTCGGCACAAGCCCCGAGTTCTCTATTGCCCCTCCGGTGTCCACCAGCGAGACTCCCACTCCGAGCGAAACACTCGCGAGCGAAACCGCCAGCGGCGCTAGCGCAACTGCGTAAGTCCTCGTTTCCAAACCCTCAGCCTGTCCTCATCGTAGTACAGCACGATGCCCATGACTATGTCCGGTATGTCCATGTCCGGCATGCCCATGTCGGGCATGTCCGCCTCCGCCTCGGCCTCCTCCAGCGCCAGTGCCAAGCACTCCGCGGCGTCCACCACCGCTTCGAGCGCAGCCATCCCCGATCGCATCTACGGCGCTAGCACCGCCGTCACCTGCACCGGCGCCGTCCTCCTCGGCCTGCTCTCCGCCGCGTGGATCCTCTAATTAATGGCTCGCTCGGACTTGAGTTTGAATTCCCAAGGACTCCTTCATCCGTACTCGTACATCCTCTCTATTGGTACCCTGTCTTTCCTTGGCGCAGTCGTTTCTGTTTCCTATCACCCCACCTTCGGTTAATTCGCGTCTTTTTACGTACGTTGGAACCCGCCTCTTAGTTAGAGCCGACCGTTGCGCGCGAATTAGGATTGTTAGTCTGCCTTCATGGGAATAGCAAGCTTCGAGACGCAAGACTTGGATAAACTACATAAGATAACTTCCAGAAATCCCGCAGTCTACTTACGTAGAGCTGAAGAGCGACAGAGTCGCACAGAACAAGTTACTGCCGGGGCTCATCGGGATCTTGACCGCATTCGAAACCCAACATTCCGAGGTTCACAGGCACGGAAATCTGCTCCAGGAACTCCGGAGAAATTTCGCGTTCGCGGGTGGCCCGCGAAAGCCACCAGATACGCGCCTGAAACGGTTCGACAACCATGTGCCCGGGAATCAAGCGCGTCTTGACGAAATCCCAATACGCCTCGTCGGTGTATTTGCAGAGCGTAGTCATGCAGAAGAAGTGAAGGCGGGGGATGAGGCAGGATTTGGGATCAAGCGTCCAGGTGAGGCCCTGAAGGAGATGATCCGTGACCACTGCATCGTGGGTGTCTCCCCCAGAGTCGGATATAACCAGCCCAGTTAGCATCGGTAGCACCGCCAGGCACGCCAACAACTCTTCGTCCGTGATGACGAAGTGGATCTCAAGCTCGGTGAGATTTTCATGGAAGGAGGAACGTGAGGCGAAGGGGAGGAAATGGGTGTTGTCCCAGACCGGCGCGGGTGCGTCCCAATCGCGATGGAATTCCAGCCGATGTAAGCGTGGTAGGGTGAGGGTCTGGAAAATACTCCCGAGAAGCTCGACTACCCCGTCTCTGACCGTCCCGCAGTCCAACTCCAAGGCGAAGACGGTCACCTCGGAAACAACCGGAGGAACTCTGATCGTAAGGTCGATGTTTCCCACCGCAATGTCGAGGTAGAATCTCGTGCCGAGAACAGGTGACATGCGCTGCATGAGGGAAAGCGGACTGAACAGATCGGTGGGCTCCCCGTCTTTGCGATACCGGAAACAGCGCAGTTGTTCCCAAGGAAGATTCGGCACTCCTGCGAAGTCTCCTTCGAATGCGACATTTTTCAATTGCGGAGCAACTGCGAATACGTCGAGGTCTGTCCCAGGGCCAGGGTCGCCAAGTGCTGTGACGTAAAGATCTTCCAAGAGTGGGAGGTTTCCCTTCGCCCCTGCTAGGAATTGGATGGCCTGCAGACTTATCCCGAAATACACGTCCTTCCACCGCCGGGAATGCTTAGCGAGAGCCTCCAAAACTTGGCGCTCATTAGGATCCCCATCTTCCATCCCGACTTGCAGCATCAGAGGATGATTACCCCCTCGTTCGAGGGAGGATACAAGACGGTCGAGCAGAATCGGTGGGGGAACCGAAGATTCTCGCCAGCGTGTCACATCCGAGGCTATCGTGGACCATAGTTTCGAGGTGCCCATGACGATGACATGCCAGTGAGAACAGACCTGGAGCAAACGAGCATGAAGTCAGGACCGCTGTAGTGGTATTCAAAGAGAGTAGACGAGCCTGTGACAATTGCAGCAGATGCTTCTTTGAAATGCGATCCTCCTCGTCGGCTGGAGTATCGGTTTCTGAAATTTCGTGTGCCCTCTGCGGGGAGCACATGGTGAAAACTTCGACCAGTAGCTCCGTGGGGAGATGTCGGACGGGGGAGAACACGCTTCGACAACTGTCAACATATGAGGCCAGCACCTCCCGATCCGCGACCAGTCGATTTAGAGTCTTTTCGACTCTCTCGATTTCGGCATCGTACCGTGCAAGCTCGGGTGCAGCGCCAGAAATGACGTTTCGAAAGTGAGCCGTGTCGGGCGGATGCGTGTTGGAGCGAAGGATGTTGTGAACACGACGTATATGGGCATGGTCAGGGAGGGGACAGGGTTCCCATAACGTCTTACTTCCACATTGGCATAAGACTGGGCTGTTGCCTGAGCTTGACTCCGAGTCCATGACGGCCGTCGGCGACTCGAAAGGTAAAGGATCCCTCGAGAAAACCCGGTTAGCACAAACAAAACAAAAAATAACCTTTGGGAAGCAAACCGAAACTATGGTTTCAAAACGGCAAGCTGCGCGAACGGTGAAACAGTGAAAGAGGGAGAAGTGACAGTGGCGGTGATGGCGCCGATGATATTTGTCCGTGTTTGGCTGAGGGCTCCAGACACAGCCACCCTGCCTTTGTTTCTTGCAACCATGGACGCTGACGCTCCAGATATTCTCCTGGAGCTCGACACATCACCGCCGAACGAAACGCCTTCAACGTACTCCCCGTTCCATCGTATGCCCCCAGAATTGTTGATCGGAATCATCGACATGTCCTACGAACGTCGTTTCTTCGAACTTGCAGACGAAACTACCCCAGAGCAAGAGTTGGAACGTATCGCAAAGAAGGACCTACTTCAACTATCTCAGGTAATCGCGGCTCCTCTCAACGCGCTCGAAAGAGTTCTGAATCATTTTTCATTTATTCAAGGTATGCTCGCTCTGGCACGACGTGGTCATGGGGACCCCAATGTTCTGGTCCACCATCGTAATGGATACAACCCTGTGGAACTCAGTTGTGGCGCCCGAGGAAACACTGCTTAATCTCGTTGTGTCTTCCCTCAATCGCAGCGGAGGGCATCCGCTGGTTATTCAGGTCGCTGTGGAAGCCGACCACGCATATATCATTGCATTGCTAAGTCATTACGCTTCGCGATGGCGGAAGGTCTACATCTGGCACAACCTGACATCGTTCCCATCCATGGCCGGGGCAATGGGTAATCTTCCGCTCCTGGAGCGCCTGGAACTATCTCAGCAGAGCGACAAATGGACCGACACAGGTGTCTTCGCGGTCGCTCCGCGATTAACCACCGTCATTTTCACTGGATGGGCCGGAAAGATACCGGCTTTACCTTGGGACCAGCTCAAAAGATTCACGTACACGAACCTTGAACCAAACGACCTTATCAACACATTAGCCATTCTCCCGCGCCTTTCGGGCGGCACCCGCTGCGCACTTTCGGTGGCCGTTTTGGACATCGTGCACCCCCTAGGCCTGCCTCCAATCACGTCCAATATAGCGGGCCTCACAATCACTTTCACCGCCAACATCGTCGAAGAGCCCCCAGCCGACATCGTCGGCGCGGTCCTCGCATCCCTGACATTGCCGTGTCTCACCACATTAGAACTCACGGGCGAAGTAAATGAGCCATCGATATCCTGGCACCAGCAGCACTTCCTTTCCTTCGCGTCCCGCTCGGGGCTGCGCTCCACCCTCACGCAGCTGGAAATCCGCGCCCTGATCCGCGACGACGAGCTTGCCGGGTGCCTCGAGGGTCTGCCCCTCCTCGAGCATTTGATCGTGTCTGACTGCGAGGAAGAGCTGCACGCCTTGCTCACGGACACCCTACTCCGCCACCTCGTCCGCACGTCCGGCGTCGTACCCCACCTCAACTTCCTTTGCATGACCTCCCTCCTCCACTTCAGCGATGCGGTGTATTGGGAATTCGTGAACTCGCGCCTCACCCCCGGCGCGACGGTACCGTTCGAAATCAAGACATACTGGCTCCCTGGGCGCGTCCGGGAACTCTCTGAGGAGTTTCTGGACCGCGGGGAAGAGCTGGAAGACAAGGGAGAGCTGACGTTCACGGCGGGTCCGGATCCAGATTATGTTTCCCAAATATGATCTGGCCGTGCTTGCGTTATACCCGTGCGGGCACGCCTTTTCGTCCTATTCGCGATCAAACGGTTTTCGACACATTTGCGTTCAGCAGAACTTTGGCCGCATTTTGTCGTATAGCAGCATAAACCATTAGTTCCCTTCTCAGGCTCGTGTCGATATTCCCCCTTGTAAAATATACTACTGTAGTAATCCGACGAACTGTTCAAGTGACAGGTGACAGCGACCTGTGAACTGAACACTTGGGACATAAATGACGGGTGACAGGGCCATTTTCAGGCTCAAATAAGACTAAACTCGAAAAATTTCTGGCCGGCATTCGCTGGTTGTCCATATATGGGAATTGAGGGTGATTGCCGAGGAATGAACACTCTCGAATAACTGGGGTAGCCCGCTGGCGCGGCAAAGCCCGCTATTTACCCATCTGCAAGTACCATCGCAAGCGTATATAGCATCATAGTTATCGGTTAGTACTACTCTTTTGCACCATTATAACTACACATAAGAATGGGCCGGAACTATCAATCTCCGTCGTAGTACACTTTGAATTCAGTAGGCGGTTCAAGACTCATAATGAAGGCGGCCAAAATAGCGAACCATTCGTTGTATGTTTAGTTGGGTCAGTCCTTATTGCTGAGATGACGGGAAAGCGACAGCCGCATGTTTTCAGTAGTAGTGGCTTTCGTGATTGGGATGCCATGCGCGTGGCTTAATGCCAACAGGGTCCCCTTCGGAAGTTTGTCTATACTGTCGAGCACCGTCACAGCCGAATGTACAGTTGCATGCTGGACGACGAGAGAATTGCGACGAAGACTCAATTCCCTCAAAACAGTTTCACGCGAGAATTCAGCCCATCCGAAACTCTTGGACAGGATCTGCACAGGCAAATCCGGGAGTCGATCGGCTGACGAAGAGAGGAGGAGACTAAGCGCAGCAAAAGACATCGCTTGACCGGTGGAAAAGGCATCAAATAGTTTATCACACTGGCATGCATGTTTAGATCGGCTGATGGATGCGGAGGCACCAACACACGCTCCAGAAAGCAAATGACAAAGCAGAGCCTGACGAGCACCTCCAGCCATCAAATTCGGAACACGCTCAATGTGGTGCGAATCCAGAAGCTTCCCGAGTGTAACTGGACCCGCGGTGAAGACATTGAGATCAACTTGCGTGGATATCAGTAGCAACTCAAGCGCATCATATTCGGAAGCCGGGGTACGAGTAATGAGTTTCTCAGACGTAGACGGCGCGGATGATGTATCGGGCGGGATATATGGATGCGCGCTCAAAAGTTCACTTGCCGAGAGCCCTGCAACGGCCGGCACAGATTGGGGTGAAACATAATGTTCAAATCGAATAGGACCACCCGTATGAGAGGCAGGTACGAAATGGGATGGTTCATCATGAGTCATATGTTTATAATGTTTGATTTTTATAGGTTGATGCTTTTTTGGGGTTTGGGGTTTAACACCCGATGCTGGGGCCACTACATGTCAGCAGACGCCCAAAACACGCAAGAGCAGACTCATAGGCAGGGTTGGGCGGCAGCGACACTCCTACACCACGGGTTGGCAACACAGCTAAAGTCTACACAGGGGAGCGAAAAATCAAGGTTCGGTCCAGAGTGCAGCAAGTATTCACAACCAATGGCTTAATGCTGTTAACTCGGCCTTACGACGCGACCGTATTCTCACGAACAAAGTTAAATTCGGCCCACTCGCTCTGAAGAAAGAAATGGTGCTAAACACCTGGAGTGGTCTGCTTATGGATGAGGACGCTGTGCCAGATGATTGGACACTCACAGAGGGGGTTTTAGTGGGTATGTGGCCAATAAATGGTATAGGATGATTTTCTCAAAGGCCAGAGTCCCACACTGGTTAAAAATCGTGCGTAACGGCATTTCCTCCTGGACAAAATTCACCGGCATGACTGGCCCAAAACCAGCAACACAAGCAGACAGACTTAGAATGCTTCTGCAGACTTTGATCTCGTTATACCAAACACCAGGGGCATATCATCCTAAATCAGGCCATAACAGCCAAAACATATGCCAATCCAAGTTATAATAAGTCTCGCCTTTTTTGACGCAACATATGTTAGATCTTTTTAAAATACGTTCAGGATAAGTTCGAGCATTGAAGACATATGGTGAACAAGGAAAACATAGTTTGAAAAGGTTTCTAATATATTGGTGTGGAAAAGTTGTAACTTATTGTAACTTTGTTCTGCATATATTTCGAGTGTCTTTGCATGCTTTAGTAAAATATGCTCCTTGTGAAACACTCCAAAAAAAAAAAAAAAAAAAAAAGAAATACACAGGGGAGCGAAAGCCCACCGATCGAGGGACCGACTCACAGGCAGGGTCAAACGACGACGGCAATTCACCAGGGGCGAAAGTTCCGGGATTCGGCGGCGCAGCTATGTAAGTGAATTCAGTGTCATATTCAAATGGTTCGGAAAACTCACATGATGCATTCCCACCGGAACGAAAGGATAAATCCAATCGACCCGAAGAACCTACTATGAGGGTCCAAATGCACATTTATTCGGCCGCAACTTTTTTTTACGAAATCTTGTTTGCCGCAACTTTTTTGCCCGTTTTGATGACCATGCCGCAACTTTTAGTCCCTTTAGGTTGACCCAAAAAAGTCGCGGCAAAGTGTGTCCTGCCGCAACTTTTTTTTTTTCGAGTGCCGCAACTTTTTTTTCAGGTGCCAAAAAAACTTTTGCTGATTGGAGTAAAATTGCTATAACTGTATACTGGGAGGTACATGAACCTCAGGAAGTGCGCCGCTATGGCACGGGCGGGCTTCGGAAGTTACCGGAAATTCACATACAGGACTGAGGAATTGAACCAACCTCTTCGTCATGCATGGGCAATAAACAGGATTTCCAGATTGATATAGTGTATTGATCAAGCTCAGATCTCTGCTTCTTACCTAAGCTCCATGGTCCAGTATTTACTTGCCTCTCGTGCGACCATATCCCTTCTTAGAACACTCAGAGGCAGGATGAACACCATGGACAGATCATCATTAGAGGACCTGATTCCGGTAGTTATCCCTGATCTATATGGCTGACTGCTACTTCACATGTGTTCTGTATGGCTGCCCGAGATGGCCGATGTGATAATTCAGGCTCAAATACTGCCCCAAACTGGTTCCGTGTGCCCGAGCCGACCACAAGCATTGACATTCTTTCAAGGGGGCACCAAACTTGCACTGAACTGAGCCTTGCTACCACTCGCCAAGGTTTGAGCTCCCAATGAGCTTCTCTCGGACATTCATATGGTGCAGGCCATTTCAATCTTCATTAGGATTACCTGCCCTAATGCCCCATCCACTGGGTGCCTGGAGCATGCTGTGGCATAATGGTAAACTCAGGCTCACTGTGCCCGACGCCACCTCCGCAGAGCAAGGTTATCCTAGAGGTCTTGGGCATGGTCAATGGAATCAACAACTAACATACAGTATCACAGTGGAATATGTCGTTGTCAATCTATCCACTATCTGACATCTGTTCTGAGCCTTCTTGCATAGCTCTCTGTACTTTGGCCCACCTGCTGTCACTATGCCCTCTACTCATGGTTTACATGGAGACCATTGGTAAACTAACTGACCAACCCGACCAGACGAACCGCTCGCGCTCGGGCATCGGCCGAACTGCAAGTAAACCGTGGGAACCTTATTGATCCCATGATCAGCCCATTCTCCATTGACAAGGACCCAGAACGTGTGGAAATGCCTCAATTTAATCGTGAGTGTATCAGGAGCCGTCCCATCAACACCCTAGGTATTTGCTCCCATTACCCATGTACCGAGAGTTCAATTCTGGCAGCACCTCTCATAATTGGCCATGGCCCATAGCGGCGTGCTTCTTGAGGTTCCTGTACCTCTCAGTATACAGTTATAGCAAAAGTTTTGTTGGCACCTGAAAAAAAAGTTGCGGCACTCAAAAAAAGTTGCGGCAGGACGCATTTTGCCGCAACTTTTTTGGGTCAACCCAAAGGGACTAAAAGTTGCGGCATGGTCATCAAAACGGGCAAAAAAGTTGCGGCAAACAAGATTTCGTAAAAAAAAGTTGCGGCCGAATAAATGTGCATTTGGACCCTCATAACCTACAGACAAATAAGGCATTAAACACGAATCCCAACTGAAAATGAACTGACTAGAAGGTGCATGGGTATAATCTTATACGTGTTAACCAGCTACGTAGGGGATGCAGTGTACTCACCGGCATTTCCCAGCATGGCGTCTGTGAAAAAAAAGCCAGACATCGCCGACGATGTACCCCTGATATGCTAGATGCTCACGAACGAGGGCAGCCCAGTCAAGGCCGAGGACGACATCGTCCAGTCCATCCGACCTGACTCCCGACTGAATGACAGTAGAAAAGTATCCCATGGGCGGCATTCATTGCACTCGCGCACACGGCGGGAGGCACACTCCAAGAGTTTACAGGCTTTTGTTTGGTCGTGCGCCACGATACAGTTGCCCAATCGCCCGCTTTTTTCGCGCATTTTACAGCGCTGCGATCATTCACTTGGAATTGTCGTAGAAAAACAGGAGTGTCGTCGCCTTTGGTGGGGGACATAGACGGCCAATCCGCGGTTGCCCTGCCGGCGTTGGAGTTCCTCAACATGAAAACCTCGGAGGTCATGCCTGTATTCTCTCAAATGCAGTGGGTTTCTCTTATATCATCATTTCCTCAAGTTATGCATGCTAGCCGTGTCTTTTTCATTGTGATAGGCCCCCGAATCTCCGTCACGTTGTCATCGGAATCAAGGGAAATTCAGATCCTGAGTTGTTAAGGACTCATGGCGCCAAAATACAGTACCTCGAAGTCGAGAGAGCAACGGTTGGCGAGGACTCAATGCTCACCCTCTGTCCATACATGGTGACGCTCACTTGCCGCATGGACAGCGAGGGCCAGGTAACTGCCTACCCCCGTATCCACTCTAATCCCCTACTCACGATTTGGCGCAGTCTCTTCTCGGATCCACCCTCCGAAATGATTTCAAGCTCGATTTCCTCCAAAAAATAGTACTGACAAACTTCGTCAGGTGCGTAGCTTCTGCCCGCCATCTGTCCCGTCCTGATCGCACGCTCGCAGGATGGGATCCCAAGGACAGAACCAACACGAGAAGAACTCGGCCGCCTTCTTCCAGGCACTTGTTAACTCCCATCATATACCTGCACTGCGCGAAGTCTGTATTCACAGTTTATTCGAGTGGCCGACAAGCGAGTAAGTCACCAACTTCCTCCATCGCGTGTATGTGTATGTTAGAGCACACTCATTTATTTTGAGGCATACAATTTCGAAATGCGCATGGGTTGAATTCGCGGAGATGCTCCTTCCGTGTGGTATCAAGATAACGGACAAAACGGGGACGGAGTGGCTTCCGAGGCTCAAAGCATCTCGGAGCTAAAATGGAAACTCAACTGAGTGTATAGATCCCTTGTGCAGAAAGTCCCAATTGCATTTTCTTTGAAACAATTCCTCAAAAATATACTATTTTAGACCACTTACCTGGCCACATAAGCATTGGTGCCTCATCCGTCATCGTTGTAGCAAGGCAATCCAGGCCCAACTATATCAGAACGAAGGCATGCATCCTAGGAAGAATTAAAGACCCCACACTCTCAAATATCCCAACATTTGAGTTCACAGTGAATTTATTTTGCGCGGCAGTACAACATGGCCAAATAACAGGCTAGTTGGCCACCGCGCTAAATAATGGGCTGAGCTCTCAAATGGCGGCCAACTGTACTCTAACATATAGAGGTCCATCATATTGACTATTTCACATAGTTTTGGTGCATATGTGAGGCATACGAAAGGTCAGAAAATCTGCTTCCGACCGATGCGGAACCCCAAAATTGGGGTCGTGAGATGAACGAGTGTTCTGCAAGTCAAGAAAAACCTAATATGGGCCAAATTAAGGTCCAGGCTACTCAATGGGAAGTATTGAGATGTACCTGAATGCCCAAATCCATCCCAAGATGCTCGCAGCTCCTCCAAAAAATCCAACTATTAGCGAGACCGAAATTGGGTGGTTTGAGATAATGCCCTGCAGAGCTATCAGAGGTGGATGGATAAAATCTCGAAATACCTCTGAGAATGAAGTATTTGATAGTGACAAGTCCTATGTACGATTCTAGACTGATAGCATGGCGTTGTCGTGTCCCGCGAAGGTGGCCAGCATGGCTGACCCAAAAAAGCAGTTGTGCTTTCTCGAGTGTATAAAAGAGAGTACTTCGACCCATTGCCATCCAGTATCATCATAGATGGAGGTCCAGAATCGGGGGATCACAATGAGCCACAAAGATGAAGAAATGGTGGAGAAATAGCGACGCCAAGCAAACACCAAGTGAGGCGAGCGGTCCGATGGCAAGAAATTTTGATGTCCCCACGCCTCGGATTCCGATCCGCGATGCCGTAGCTTTCGATCAAGCCATCACTTTTGGCTGGAATTTGGTCTGAACCTTCGTCGGAGGTCCTTCTCTGTTTGTACATTGTGAAAATTATTAATCCCTAGCCTTCTAGCTCCCAAGTGGCCAACTAAGTGGGGTGGCCAGGTAAGGGGTCCCAAATAGTACTCATTACACCGCCAACGGTTGGCCATGTAGTCCCCACCTGGGCGCAACATGTGTGCGAGATGTCGTGAGATGATGGCCACCAGCTGTTTTTCGGGTGGGTGCCAGGTTCAGGAGCCAATAGGTCCAGCATGGAACCAGATTAAGCTGACTGTCAGCTGGAGTTCTAACATGGCTCAGAGCTGAGCGGACACAGGTCATATTTTTTTGCTTACCAGCAGCCCATACCACTTTATTATTCCCTTGCTTGACCGATGTATGAATGAATGATGATTGAATTAAAAATGTATCTTTCCGAGCGCATACAATATCTATTCGGGGTTGCCACGCCGATTGATCCCGCATCAATAACATTGTCGACGGACTCTTGGAACTCGTCGACATTCTCGTTGTCGAGCTCATAGTCTTCGACGCCGTGGGTGGCCTGGTCTTTCTCGAGGAGATGGGTAAAATCCCTAGAAGGCGGTTACACCAGAGAAGTTAGCACTGTATTTGCGGTCTTCGACGGCTTGAGGGCATCTTCGACGACCGCTACGATCTGCTCCCAGTTGGCCAAGAATATCTTGGCATCCACAGGGATGTCTTCATCATCGCCCAGAATGGCTCCACGGCTGTGCTTTGTAGCCCCGCGAGGAGAGGAACAGGCCCATGGCATTTGGCATGCCACGATAATCGTCATCTTCAGTGGGCAATGCTTGCGTGACCGCCAAGGTGGAAACAGTATAGCTTGTTTTGAGGCCTTGAACGGTCCTGAATTGGGGCTTGAGGATGAGCGCGGGGAGCATGAAGAAGTACAAAGATATCTCGGCAAAAGCAACGTGATTTGAAGACCAGGTTTGAGGGCTTGACACGGCTTGACGGCCGAGGCAGAGAGGAGTTGAAGCTTGGATGAGGTTGAGGATCAAGTTGATCTGAGGATGGGTTGATGAGGCAGAATAAGAGACAGACCCAGCGATGCCACATATGTACAAGTAGGATAGTCGGGAGGAGATACAGTAGATGTCTCGCTCGCTGGGATTTGGATACGAGCGTGGGGGCTTTTACTTGAAGTGAAGTGTGAGAATCGATGTGGCTACGTGGAAGGAGACGAGCGAGGAGAGTCTATATGAGTAGAACAATATGGGGCAGAAGGCAAGGCGGAAGGTGAAAGTGGGAGAAAAGAAAGCCGCATGTCGCTTGGCGGCCAACATGCACGTGATGATAGATGCCGTACCAAACAAACGCACGGACCCTTCATCAGTTTGCATCATCTTCACCACTTGTCTACCACTGTCGATTCATGCAAGAGGGCTCACATCCAACTGTGGCACGGCAGTTTCTGAGTCATACTGGGGCAAAGAAAATATTAATGGTACAGATGGTGAGTTTGACTCAGCAAGGAGTCTGCTTCTGCTTACAGGAGCACCACAGTGTCTGAGTCGGCCGAAGGCGGGCAATGGATTTTGGACAGACTCGATATGTTGTATGCAATTTTTGTTCTATAGCCATGGTGTGCAAAGTCGCCAGTTTTTATTAAAAAAACTGGGGTCTGGTCGGAGGCTAGCTGCAAAATGCTGCATCCATGTGGGTACGCAACTGGTGGAAGGCTGGAATCTTAGCTCCAGTGTGCAGCTGGCATCTACCTGGTGTCTACCTGGGGCCAGGTTTCTAGACTGCTGGCCTCTACCTGAGAATCCCAGCGGGTATACACATGCTCGCACTTTGGCGGTGTATTGAACCTGTGTCGTGTTCCGGCCCATTATGCCGTTCATTCCAACCATTCCAGTAACGCCGTTCATGGTCCAGGAATGAGAAATATTTGTTGCTCGCCGTACAACAGACGTTACAGTACTAGTACAAACGTCAACTATCAAGAACATTGAACGACCGCAAAGGGATCTCATGTTGATCTCATGCCTCATACCCGCCGCTCCGCCCACTTGATAAATATGAGCTTTAACTTCTTGACCTGCAAATATTGGCTTGACTTTTTTCAATTCTTTCATTTTCGGGCGCTACATCAGGCTAGCTATATCGCTAGTGGACGCTTACACGTCAAATATCATTGCCGGACGAGTATATCTAGTAGAGTAACTGACTGATCATCAACCAACATCCTAATCACAACTTGGCTCGCGAAATCGGCCGTATGTATTCCTCGAACCCCGGCCGAAACACCCCGCCAGTCTTCGCCGCATCGCGGTTGAGCGGCACCTGCCGCGTCCAGCACATCATGCGCTCGTACACGTCTCCGTCATGGCAACCAAGCGCGCTCTGCAGGCTGGCGTCAGAGAAATTCCACGCGTCCGCGAGACCGACGGCCTCCGGCACAAGCTCCTGCAGCAGCCCATTGACGGCGGCGCGGATGCGTCGGAGGTGAGATGCGGAGATGTGCCCGTCCTCCGCGAAGCCGAGCCCATGGGGTCCGTCGATGCAGGAGAGCGCAAAGAGGCTGCAAAGAAGTCCGAGGACGGTCCGCGTTTGACCCGGATCGAGAATGCGGACGGCGTCGACGAAGGCGCGGAGGACAAAATACTCGATGTGCGCACGCGCTGCGGCGATGAGGCCCATCATGTGTGTGTTCCATGCGCGGGCGGCCGTGAGCCCCTCGCTCGCCTGCGATACGCGGAGCGCCTCCGCATATTCCTTCACGAGACGCGCCGCCCGATGGCGAAAAATTCCAAGCTGGATCTCCGGGTCGAGAAAGTCCGCGTCAAGCGCGAGTGGCGCGCCGGTCACCTGAGCGCGAAGGTATTCAACGCTTTCGTCGAGTTCTGAGGCTGCGCCCGCGACACACTTGACCAGAAAGCGCGCCGTCTGCTGGTACATCACATAATTCTCGCCTTCTAGGGTTGCAATGGCCGTTGCTGTCGCTACAAGGCTCGCGAAGCCGGACATGGCGAGATACCCGTGCCCGCCGCAGCATTTCCGCGCGTCCTCCGCGCCGTCGGCGGTTGTCTGCGTCGCGTACGCCTTGAGCGCGGCCATAGTCGCGTGCACCGACGGCACTGCACCATAATCCCCGCTCACCCTACGTGCCTCCATCAGCTTGTACTCCACCCCTGCGCGCTTCGACGCGAATAGCAGCGCAAACGCACGCGACATAAGAGTTAGCAGGCGGTCGTGTTGAGACCTGAACTCGAAGATCGACACCTCCGCGCCCTCTGCCGCGTCGAACGCCAGGTTCCCCTGCTCGCGCACGGCGGAGTAGCGGATCGCAATCGTAGCTGCCTGAGCGAGCTGGAAGTAGACGTGGTCGACGAGGGCCTTGCGCGTCTGAAGCATCGCGCTGTACACGTGCTTCCCCTGCGCCTCCGGCACGTACGTCCCGTCACGCAACACCTGGGCAGCGCGCGTGAGGAGGTGCGCGCGCGGGACGCGGAAGTGCGTGAAGACGGCATAGCCGTTGTCGTTTGTGTTGTGCCCCATCTTCAGCCCGATGTCGCCCAGTTCGATGCCTGGGAGCGGCGTGTAGTCCTCCAGCGAGCGAAGCTGGGCGATGAAGGGATGAACCCCGTAGTCGCGGCGACCGATGATGAGGCGTGCCATAACAATTGCATGGGAAGAAGAGTACCCGAGGCCGCCAGGCCAATACTTTGTGGAGGATTTCGTGGGGGAGTGAATGATAAACTCGTCCGCTGCCTGGTCAAACGTTGCCGTCGTTTCCAAGCCCCGCACGAATGTTCCATGGCCGAGTTCTGTCTGGCAGTACGTTCCGATGATTTTCCCCGACTCTGCGAGAGGGAGCCAGTGCACGAGCTGCTCTTCAGACGCCAGGAGTTTGAGTGCAGGAATGAACATTATGACGTGCAGCCCGATGGGAGACGCGTTGCTAATCCAATAACGGGGTGTAATGAGATCGAAAATCGAGTGGTTGTGCTGAAGTTTTTCTTCCAGCATGGCTTTCCCGAATCGGAGCCCGTCCATGAGCTCCGCCGTTCGGTCGACTTCGCCGTAGGCGTCAGGGAGCTTGCTCATATCCGAGCTTTGCAAGACGGATTCTATTCTTTTGAAGGCGGCTTCCCGAGCCTTGACTGCCTCGGCACTGCATGTTGGTTACCAAGACGCTACGCGTTGGAATGGGAAGAGATACGCACCCGCCATAGATAATATTCGTGAGTTCTCTAGAATTGAACGAGGCGCGCGCTCGGGCCTCGTTCATGAGTCTAATCTGCCGGTTAGACATGGCACAGACAGGTGGGTAACGCAATGGTCAGTCATACAAGTCTGATACTTATATCATTCCGATCCCCGTTCGATGGTTCCTAAGAGTCAGAATTCCCACTCCTGACAAAACTATCTTTGTTCAAGTGCTGTTCGCACCTTTTTTGGATCATTTCTCGGCCACAAATGGTCTCAGACGACGCCACTGACGCCTAATATTTCACCGGAACGTATCCCAAAGGATCAAGACGGCGGACCATCCTCTTTATACTTTGCCTACACTTTGAGTTGTCTTGTCCTGGCCTAATTACCGTGAGATCCGCCGGTTCTGATCGGAGTTCGTTCAGATCCTATCTGGTCGTGGATGGAGGGAATCCGGTGCAGTTGAATGAATGGCTGACAGGCTGAGTCTGGTGGTCAAGCAGCGGCATGGAGTAGAAGGCCGGGAGGACTTTAAGTGTTGGTGGGTTGATTGAGGCGCAGTGTATATGCTATCCCATATTACACACCAGCAGTGTTACACAGCGAGCCGTTTAAACACCACACTCGCATTCCATCGGAAGAGGCAGGCCGCCAAATAAATCCTCCACCGGAAAAGGTACCAAGGCTGGAATTCCGAGACTAAGCACGGCTTTTGGAAATTGCCGCGACATGTCGTGAAGGACACTTGAGCTGTTTCAGATAGACTTGGAATTACAGCCTTTTGATACATTGGCGGGTTGTGTGACAAGCAAACGTAGACGGCGGCTGCCAAATGACTTCAATTGACTATCAGTGGATGCGCGCTTTGCACGGCCGTGCCGTCAGATTGGTGAATGTCAAGTCAGTGCAATCTCGCCGCCGACGTGGTCGGAGTGAGACCTGAAGCGGGTATAGCGTATAGCACTTTGCATGGCCACGTCGTCGGGTTGGTACATCCGCCGCCAAGGCCCGCCCCAGGCGCCGATGTGGTCGGGGGAGATGCACAAAACGAGAAAACCCCGGTGAGAATGTTGACTTTCCGCGCTAACGTTCGGATTCCCCGGCGCGAGGTTGGGAATACGGAGTAAAGCCGCAAAGGGAAAAAAGCTCGGGGCAAACTCAGCCAAACTCTGATACCCAGAGCACCGCCACTGATGTGATTTGCGCCTTCCTTTTTGCCACCACACGGATGCATCGCCGCGGAGACTTCTCTCGCCTACCGGCAACTCTCCGCGTAAGCCCAGTATCTGCTTCAGTTCTTTTTTTCTCACCTGCTACGAAGAAACTCGCAGCGGAAGCGGCCGGTGGCTCTGGGGGGGGGGGATTTATTATACTCGCGTGGTCCACAACATGAACAACGAGTCTACCTAAGACAAACATGTAGTACTGTATGGGTGGTTATCCTTACAGAAATCTACAAGATGCCAACGGAGCACAACATCATTCCAGGGGGTCCATTGGCACAAGACGCTGGCTTACCGTGGACTGGCTGGCCTCGAAAAGGCGGGACCTCCAGTTACAACCACGTGGGACCTGAACACCAGCATAAAATGCTGCTGTACAGGAGGAGCTCTCTCCTCCCAGGTAAAAATCCCTGGAGTCCACCAGAACACAGAAAGTTGTCGTGGGTGTTTCCCTTTGCAGATGCATGCAACAAACGCCCGGCTCTCCCTCCGAAGAGAAGAACCAAGGGTGCTCTGTGTCTGCTTTACACAAATTGTACCAGCTCATAAAGACTGGGACTTGCTCGCAACCGGAACTTTTTATTCCCGCACTTTCCAAGAACCTGGATGTTTCAAGGATCCCACCTCCCGAACAGATGGACCAGATGGAACCCATCTCCGATATGATGAGCCATCCTAGCGTCTTGTCAAGCGTCTTGGTTTCACTCGACTGCCTCACCGCATTGCCTAGCATTCCTCGCGAACATTGTTCAAGTTCGTGGCCGTCCGCTTGGAAATGGGTCGAGTTCGTTCACGCTTATCGAGCTTGGTTCCCCAACAGCCCCAGTGAACGAGACATTGCGTCACCTTCCTCCTGACAATCAGCCGCTTCCAGGTCCACACCGACTTCATCATGAGCCGCACGCCGGGAATCCATATCTTAATCGGCCGGGCTTGGGATCTCCTTCTCGACGATGACGACTTGCCCGAGGTTTTCAGCGAGCTATGCCTCTTTCTTCGTCGAAGGATACAGACCTCCAAAGATCGTAGGTCTATCAAGCGAAATCCCGCTGCCCTCGCCGAATTAGTAGATGGGGTTGGTGGCAGCCCCTCTGATCTTTTTTTAGTGGTTCTCAGGCACCTCGATCGCTTTCTCAATACCCCCCGATCTCCCGAGGCACGGCCATCGTATTTTTGGCGGACCCGATGCCCTGAGCTCGGTGCTGCGCTCTTATGGAGTCGTCACAGCGGTCTTCATCTGTGTTCTCTCCCGAGTAACGGACACAGATGTCGTGCGGGAGGTCCACGACGTCCTCAGGACCACTCTCCTGGTCATGGCGCGCGAACTCTTCAAGATGAAGAGCTATTGGGCAATCCGGGAAACCCTACGGGCGGGAATTCTACAAGGCATCGTGGCCTGTGGTAATCATACCGATGCAGATATCCACGAGCAGGCGACACGCATCCTCGCAGGGGTCATTTATCCATCCGCCATTTACTACACGTTGCTGCCGTACATCGAGTACTCACTGCCCGAAATCGAGAGCATGGCAGCAACCGCGCGTTTCAAGCCTCCAGAAATATCTGGGTTATGGCACGAGTGTGTAGACGTGATGGAGGCGCGTCTCGAGGTGAAGCGAGGAAATCACAGCCAAACCCGTAATGGGACGTGCCGGAATATACCTACCTCTTGGCCCAATCCGGCTATCACAGAGCCTAATACAGTCTCAAAATCTCGTGTTCTATCCAAATTTGGGAAGCTAGATGGTGCTGAAAATAACAGAGAGATCGTGGAAGATCTTGAATTAAGGGCCAGAATTTGAACTAAACAGGTTACCGCCCGCAGTTGATATTATGGCTGACCTCTTGCAAGATCTCAGCCCAGATCTCTAGAAAAAAAAATGATGCTAAATGCAAATCCTCTTCCAATATCTCCAGAGATCTCTGACATTTTTGGAGATCTTGCAAGATCTCGTAAAATCTCAGGAAAAAGGGTCTGTGCAATGCACAAACTTGAATACATGTTTTGTCCAGTAAGGTCCCTCGGGGGGCCCGGATCCGGATTATACTTCCCAGATATGGTCTGTCCGTGGTTGGGTTTTCCCTACGGGTACGTCTTTCGCTCAGCATTTTGGTTATGCGAGGGGTTGAAGGGCCTTCAGTCGATATTGTGTGTACAGAAATCGCCAGTATTAGAAAACGCGAATTGGTTGAGACGGCAGGGGTCACAACAAGGGAGATCGTACCGGGGAGAGCAATGATCGTAGAAATGAAAAACGTCGATGGCTCACCGCTGTCAATCCTCGCGGTATACGCCCCAAACGCGCCGGGTGAAAATGCCACCTTCTGGACCGCTATTCAAGACTACTTCGAGAGCCATCCCAACGTGCACAAACCGGACATGATGGCCGGTGACTTCAATATGGTGGAAAGTGCGCTTGACAGACTGCCGTCACGCCCGGACAACAACGGGCCCGTCGAGGCACTCGACAACCTGAAAACATATCTGGGATTAATAGATGGATGGAGGGAAACTTTCCCCACGACACGCGCGTACACGTACCATCAATCGGAAGCGCAAGGCGGAGCGCAATCCCGTATAGACAGAATTCTCGTCAGACGGGGAATATTTGAGCATACTTTCGAATGGGACATCCAGTCCGTAAGCATTGAAACTGACCATCGAATGGTGTCCACAAGATTAACCACTGCGGCAGCCCCGACGATAGGCCGTGGCAGATGGGTGTGGCCCGCCCACTTGACACGGGACAAAGTCCTCACCCAGTTCATCCACGAGAAAGGGATGAAACTGCAAGAGGACTTAGGCATACTGGTAGAGCAAGAGACGAGGGACGAGAAATGGAACGCGCAGACATTATGGGTAGAGTTCAAGAAAGGCATCGGAGACAAGGCACGTGAACGTGCCAAGATCACCGTACCTAAAATCACACAAGAAATTGCGGCCCTTGAAGACAAATTGGAAGATATAAATGCAGACGATACTACCACGGAAAACGAGAAAAAATTGGCCAGTGTGGTAATAATAGAAAAGCTAGCAGAACTCCAAAAGAAAAGACACAAATCTGCACGTCTCAGCGCACAAGTACGAAACCGCCTAGAAGGGGAAATAATCAGCAGGTATTGGTCAATGATAAATAAACCGAAGAAGCCAAGGGACCTAATAAACAGACTCCGGAAGGAAACGGACCCGACGGCGCCCATCACGTATGAGACAGACTCCAAACGGATGGCAACAATGGCGAGGAACCACCATAATAAAATCCAGTCCGAAAGGTCTGACACACCGGCGGAAGTCAGAACGGAAATAATAGAACGGGTGCTCGGACGCACCATAACAAAAGCCACAGACGAGCAGAAAATACTGCTCAAGTCACGACTGACAATTGAAAACGTGCGACAGGCACTGAAATTATCCGCCAACTGTAAAGCACCCGGTTTAGACGGGATAACTTACGAGATCTGGAAAACGATCGATGCAAGGTACCGAACCGCGATGTCCCTAAATAAACCAGCATTCGACATATTGAGCACCATGTTAATGGTCTATAATGACATAGAGACTCACGGGATGGTCAAAGGCACAGGATTTTCCAAGAGTTGGATGTGCCCATTGTACAAGAAAAATGACAGAGCTGATATAGCCAACTATAGACCTATATCCCTCCTGAATACAGACTATAAAATATTTACGAAGGCTCTCACCGTTAAACTCGCCAGTGTAGCGCCGGACCTAATACACCCAAATCAAGCAGGGTTCGTTCCGGGGCGCCAGATCCGAGACCAAATATGGCTTACGAAGCGGATAATAGAACTCGCAGAAGCAACCGAACGAGACGGTGTTATAGTGGCCCTAGACCAAGAGAAAGCTTATGACAAGATAGAGCATGACTACTTGTGGAAAGCACTTGCGAGCTATGGAATTCCCGAGGAGTTTATTAAGACAATACAAGCGTTATATAGCGACGCCTACACGTACGTGATGGTGAACGGCGAAAAAAGTGAACACCCATTTAAAGTAACAAGAGGAGTAAGGCAGGGGGACCCCCTCTCGTGCCTACTTTTCGACCTGGCTATTGAGCCGCTTGCAGAGTCCCTACGACAGTCAGACCTAGAAGGCATCAAGATTAAAGGAAAGAAAGAGAAATTAATAGCAACCCTATTCGCCGACGACACGATGGTGTACCTTGATGCCAGCGATGACTTCGGCGCACTACTCGAAATCCTCGACGAATGGTGTGTGGCCGCTGGTGCTAAATTCAATATAAGCAAAACTGAAATGATCCCCATTGGGAGCATCGACCACCGAGACAGGGTGCGAGCGAATCGCTTCATCAATGGGATGAACGGCACCACGATCCCAGCCCACATAAAAATCGCGAAAGAAGGTGAACCCATCAGGACCTTAGGAGCCTGGGTCGGAAATGGAGTGGTGCAAGTTGACACATGGGCACGCACCTTAGAGAAGATTGATGAGGCCCTTGAACGCTGGGAACTCGGAAAACCTTCGATGGAAGGCCGACGGCTGATTGTACTAATGGTCGTAGGGGGCATGACGCAATACCTAGCGACAGTCCAAGGTATGCCGAAAGAAGTCGAAAAAAAGCTAGAAAAGAGAATCAGAAAATTCCTTTGGGCGGAAAAAACTAACGTTACCGTGAACAAGGAGACGGTGTACGCCCCCGCGGAGATGGGAGGAAAAGATCTCCTAGACATTGTCGCCCGCAACGAAGCAATCGCAATAACGTGGCTCAAGACGTACCTAAGCTTCGGCCCTGACAGGCCGTTATGGTGCTTCGTTACCGATGAAATCTTGTCTGAAAAAATCCAGAAATCAGACGAAAACGTAGCAGAAGGGGTAAGAATGAACTCATACCTGCAATCCTGGAGCCCCAAATTGTCCACGGCCTCAGTAGGAAAGGATGTATCAGGAATGATGAAAGTAGGGCGGAAATATGGACTTGAAATGGACGCCATCGCAGTATCGCGAGAGATACAGGAGGCAATGCCCGTGTGGTACCACCGAAAGTCATACGGCAACAGAACCCTCTACAACCAAGGAATAGAGGTCGTAGAATGCCTGCAGAACAAACATAAAATACGCCTGGTGCGCGACGCGGTAAGACTGGGTGCAAAAATGGATGCACCATTCCACAGACCTATACGCCGATGTAGATGTGCGACCTGCCAGGTGACGAAGGCCATCACCGGATGCATGCATCCCCATGAATGCTTCCGGAAAGCAAGAGAGCTTCTAGATGCCCTTGAAGAGAAGTGGGATCCCCGAGAGCCACAACCGGAGGATTACGAGGCTGACATGGAACCTGCAAATGGATCCAATGAAACGGAGGAGTTCGACCCGAGAGTAACGACTCACGGAACGATAGCCGACACCTTCCGTATATTCACCAAAGGTGAAACACCCAACCTCCGCGATACAGCCCCGGACACGAAGCACGATGCAGACCCCGATATAGACCAAATCACGGTCTACACAGACGGCTCTGCAACGAACAACCGTGGTGCTAACGTGAAAGCAGGGGCTGGAGTGTACTTCGGCGAAAATGACCCCCGAAATCGCGCCCTGCGTATTCCGCCGGACATGGGACCGTCCAACAACGTCGGTGAACTAGTAGCAATCAAAGAGGCAGTCGAAATCTGCCCTACAAACGCACCACTGGAGATAAAGAGCGACTCCCGTACGTCGCTCGACGGACTAACCAAAAACCTCCGTAGATGGGAGGACGAAGGATTCCTGCGCACAGCTAATGGAAACCTAGTCAAAGCAACCGTCTCCAAGCTTCGGCGACGACGAGCCAAAACAATGCTCACATGGGTCAAAGGGCATGACGGATGTGCGGGTAACGAAGCCGCAGACCGCCTGGCGGGCGAAGGTGGCCTGAAGGCCGTCCCGGATCTGCTCAACGCGAAACCCGACTCGGCCCTGGTGCTCCCCGGCGCAAAATTGAGCAAAATGACACAATCACTGGCCTACAGAATAATACGTAAGAAAAAGATGGAACAAAAAACGTACCGCGAACTCCTCAACCGTAAAGCCACCAAAAGGAACATGACACTCGCACAAGAAGCTGTCGCCGACCCCTCGGAGGAACTCCCTTCGGTCGGAACAGTATGGAAATCAACTAAACACAAAGACGTGTCACGAAGCGCTCGATTCTTCCTATGGATGTTGATCCACGACGGCTACAAGGTAGGTCGGCACTGGGAAAAGATCAGCGGCCATGAAGAGAGAGCTACGTGCAGCCACTGTGGAGCCACAGAATCCATGATGCACATACTTACACAGTGCGACGTACCAGGACAAGAAGAGGTCTGGGAACGAGCGAGCGAACTGTGGAAGCTGAAGACAGGGGGAGACTTACCTAAGCCGACCACGGGCCAGATCATGGCATGCGCGGCAATCAAGAGACGCGACGCGGGCACGACGCGTCTATTTAGAATCCTAGTCTCGGAGTCCGCACACCTCATATGGCGACTCCGCTGTGAAAGAGTAATACGAGAGAAAGACCCAGCGTCGACGCGGGAAATAAACAACCGATGGCTCCGGTCCATCAACAACAGACTGGGACTGGACTGTGCAATGACCAACGCCGTGAAATACGGCAAGAAAGCAATTAAGAAAGCGCTTGTGCTAGGAACATGGCGAAATGTGATAAAAAATGAGGATAATCTCCCCAAAGACTGGACCTGGGAGACCGAGGTTTTAGTGGGTGTCGGTTAAGTCAACAATGATAGGAGCCCAGCGGTCCGCCGCTGAGCCCCTTGAGTTGTCGAAATCGAAGCCCCACACGCCGTGTCGCGAAAGTTCGGGCACGAGTGCGGCAGCGCATTTCCTCGGGTGGTTTATTTTCCTCTGGCCGGGTTTCTAGTCCAAGGCCTCAAACTAACGGGTGGGGAGCGGACAATTATATTGGCCCGAAAGTGTATGGAAGCGCGCAGGCGCTAGACAGCACTGGAGGGGAGCGGTGACGCTCTCGCCCCCTACTACTCAACGTTCCACAAAAAAAAAAAAAAAAAAAAAAGAAAACGCGAATTGTCACAGTGTCACTTCACGCGACGTCACACACGCAGTCGAAACACGACCACATCCTTGACCCACAAGACGCGTCTGCACTGGATGCGGGGTCCGAGGAGTAATAGTAGAAGTTTGTATCGCAAATATATGGTTGCATGAAACTACTGTATAGTTTCGATCAATTCTCCCTGCCTGTGACCTGTGACCTGCAGATTCGAACTTGAGTATTCGTAAATCCGCCAGAGCGCCCGTGACAGCCCAAAAATGTTCATAAATGTGGTGGAAAGGTCGCAGGGCATGAGCCTAACGCACTGCTGGGCCTCCGTGGTCACATCGCTCAGTTGCATTGAGCCAGTTCTCAGTTAACTGTGGTGTTTCTGTACGTCGGATGTTTGAAACTGCTTCCTCCATTTTCTTTTGTTGTATTTTTGGCATTGCGAAACATTCCATGGCCCGCAAAGTAAACAGCCTTCGCGAAAGGTACTTAAAACTGGAATCCTATGTATTTCTGCTACGGGCTTTATTTTATAGCACCCCAAATCTGACCTACTTGCCAAGTGCATTGCTGAATCAAAGCAGTGTAGATCATCAGATTACTTACAGGACCTTTTTTCTGTGCATTCGCCCTCGATCCCGCCGCTTTCTTCGCAATGAGTGGCCTTCCCGACATGATCAAAATCCCGGATGGGCCAGAAAAGCTATCGCTACCCCCCCCTTCCCGGTCTCCAGCGTCGTCAACTTTCAGTTGCCACCACAGCGCAAATCCACCAGATCACCTTAAATGTGAGAGCGCGGTGCCAAAGGCACCGCACCGGCGAAAAACAGGGTTTTTTGGTGGTCTCTGGGCGATTTCGTGATTCTTTTCACATATTCGAATATGCCCTTGGTGACCTGTGACAGTTACGAATATTTTCTTAAATTTTGGGGCCTGTGACCCGTGACATACGAATTGATCGAAACTATACAGTATTTCCCACATAAATTTAAACGTCTTGGCAAGTCTGGAAGTCTTTTATTTCATGCTCGGGTGCTGGCTAGTAAGTCTGCCTCTTCCACTAGTTCCTCAGCGGTTACACGTCAAATCCCATTGCCAGCGATGACTGACTGATCAGCAACTAACATCCTAATCACAACTTGGCTCGCAGAATCGGTCGTATGTACTCTTCGAACCCCGGCCGAAACACCCCGCCAGTCTTCGCCGCATCGCGGTTGAGCGGCACCTGCCGCGTCCAGCACATCATGCGCTCGTACACGTCTCCGTCATGGCAACCAAGCGCACTCTGTAGGCTGGCGTCAGAGAAATTCCACGCGTCCGCGAGACCGACGGCCTCCGGCAGAAGCTCCTGCAGCAGCCCATTGACGGCGGCGCGGAGGCGTCGGAGGTGAGATGCAGAGATGTGCCCGTTCTCCACGAAGCCGAGCCCATGGGGTCCGTCGATGCAGGAGAGCGCAAAGAGGCTGCACAGTCGTCCGAGGACGGTCCGCGTTGGACCCGGATCGAGGATGCGGACGGCGTCGACGAAGGCTCTGAGCACAAAGTATTCGATATGTGCACGCGCCGCAGCGATGAGGCCCATCATGTGTGTGTTCCACGCCTGGGCGGCCGTGAGCCCCTCGCTCGCCTGTGATACGCGGAGCGCCTCTGCGTATTCCTTCACGAGGCGCGCCGCCCGATGTCGAAAAATTCCAAGCTGGATCTGCGGGTCGAGAAGATCCACGTCGAGCGCGAGTGGCGCGCCGGTCGCCTGAGCGCGAAGGTATTCAACGCTTTCGTCGAGCTCTGGGGCTGCGCCCACGACACACTTGACCAGAAAGCGCGCCGTCTGCTGGTACATCACATAATTCTCGCCTTCTAGGGTGGCAATGGCTGTTGCTGTCGCCACAATGCTCGCGAAGCCGGACATGGCGAGATACCCGTGCCCGCCGCAGCATTTCCGCGCGTCCTCCGCGCCGTCGGCGGTTGTCTGCGTCGCGTACGCCTTGAGCGCGGCCATAGTCGCGTGCACCGACGGCACCGCACCATAATCCCCGCTCACCCTACGTGCCTCCATCAGCTTGTACTCCACCCCTGCGCGCTTCGACGCGAATAGCAGCGCAAACGCACGCGACATAAGAGTTAGCAGGCGGTCGTGTTGAGACCTGAACTTGAAGATCGACACCTCCGCGCCCTCTGCCGCGTCGAACGCCAGGTTCCCCTGCTCGCGCACGGCGGAGTAACGGATCGCAATCGTAGCTGCCTGAGCGAGCTGGAAGTAGACGTGGTCGACGAGGGCCTTGCGCGTCTGAAGCATCGCGCTGTACACGTGCTTCCCCTGCGCCTCCGGCACGTACGTCCCGTCACGCAACACCTGGGCAGCGCGCGTGAGGATGTGTGCACGCGGGACGCGGAAGTGCGTGAAGACGGCGTAGCCGTTGTCGTTTGTATTGTGCCCCATCTTCAGCCCGATGTCGCCCAGTTCGATGCCTGGGAGCGGCGTGTAGTCCTCCAGCGAGCGAAGCTGGGCGATGAAGGGATGAACCCCGTAGTCGCGGCGACCGATGATGAGGCGTGCCATAACAATTGCATGGGAAGAAGAGTACCCGAGGCCGCCAGGCCAATACTTTGTGGAGGATTTCGTGGGGGAGTGAATGATAAACTCGTCCGCTGCCTGGTCAAACGTTGCCGTCGTTTCCAAGCCCCGCACGAATGTTCCATGGCCGAGTTCTGTCTGGCAGTACGTTCCGATGATTTTCCCCGACTCTGCGAGAGGGAGCCAGTGCACGAGCTGCTCTTCAGACGCCAGGAGTTTGAGTGCAGGAATGAACATTATGACGTGCAGCCCGATGGGAGACGCGTTGGCAATCCAATAACGGGGAGTAATGAGATCGAAAATCGAGTGGTTGTGCTGAAGTTTTTCTTCCAGCATGGCTTTCCCGAATCGGAGCCCGTCCATGAGCTCCGCCGTTCGGTCGACTTCGCCGTAGGCGTCAGGGAGCTTGCTCATATCCGAGCTTTGCAAGACGGATTCTATTCTTTTGAAGGCGGCTTCCCGAGCCTTGACTGCCTCGGCACTGCATGTTGGTTACCAAGACGCTACGCGTTGGAATGGGAAGAGATACGCACCCGCCATAGATAATATTCGTGAGTTCTCTAGAATTGAACGAGGCGCGCGCTCGGGCCTCGTTCATGAGTCTAATCTGCCGGTTAGACATGGCACAGACAGGTGGGTAACGCAATGGTCAGTCATACAAGTCCGATACTTATATCATATCATCCCGATCTCCGTTCGATGGTTCCCAAGTCAGAATTCCCACTCCTGACAAAACTATATTGGTAGATGGGGCTGGTGGCAGCCTCCGATCTTTTTTAGTGGATCTCGGGCATCTCGACCACTTTCTCAATACCCCCCGGTCTCTGTGGTATCCACGCACGGCCAGCGTATTTTTGGCGGACCCAGACTCAGATGATGCCCTGAACTCAGTGCTGCGCTCTCATGGAGTCGTTACAGCGGGTGACGGACGTCATCTGTTCGAGTAACGGACACAGATGTCGCGCGGGAGGACCACGACGTGCTTCGGACCGCTCTCCTGGTTACGGCGCGCGAACTCTTCAAGCCGAAGAGCTATTGGGCAAACCGGGAACCCTCCGGGCGGGAATTACATAAGGCAACCCTTTTTTTGAGATTTAAAATTTCATTATTCAAGATCTAGTTGACTTTAAATTAAGATTCTTATCAAGCAGTTCCTGCGAATCACCCGGTATGTGGCATGTGGTAATCAGACGGATGCAGATATCCGCCGTTTACTACACATTCACTGCGTTCCGACCCTCCGTAGTCAGAGGGTAGTCAAAGATATCCCACTACGTGAATGTCGGCCCGTAGGCAAAGTCTGTCGATGTTGTGTTTACGTCTGCCTACCTGGGTCGACTTTAGTCTACCTACGTCCGAGCCTGCCTCCGGGTGTACTGTACTATTACGACCAAATGTTCAGGTGAAGGGTGCCGGAGGGTCGTGAACTGAACATTTGGGACGTAGGTGACTATAATGTTGAGGTTTCGAGGCCCCAATAGGCCGAAAAATGTCAACATTTCTCGCCCGGCGGATGCCGGGGATCCAGATATGGTAATTGATGATGATTGACGAGAAATGAACACTCGAAAAAGTGAACACCTTAAGTGACGGGTGACATAGTGTGAACATTCGGTCTGAATAGTACAGTAGACATAGGGGGTTTTCTATAATTATGGTCTCGCCCAAGATCTACGTGCATGGCAACAGTGGCAAGTCCTGCCACTGTTGAGAGTTGAACATGAGTTGAACATCGCTTAAATTTAAATTGAGTTTGCACATGGTTGTAGTACGTACGTTTCGATTTTCCTTCTCCGACGCCTGATGTGTAAGTCCATTCCCACCAATTCATCTTTGAGGACTATAAAGTATCGGCACGTCCTGGAAGTTTTGCTAGTCGGTCTGGGGCGCATTAATTATAACGCATGTAGTCACGGCCCCCCAATGCTTTTTTTTCACCAGCTATATTTAAAAACGCAAGATTTGATCTGATGCTTCCATCGCTGTGCCTCGCATGCAAAAATGATTGCAACTTGATTGTGATATTCTGATCCGTCTAGAGCGTCTATCCGTGTCTATGCGAGGTCTCCCGTAGAAACGGCCGGTCTATGGCTATCTCTGGGAGACGGGAGGCAGTCTTTGGGTCTATCAGTGTCTATCCGGTCTCTCGCATCTCCGGTAGACCTCAATAGACATCCGTTATTTTCCAGATGTGATGACAGACTCTGCAGCTGATCCTAACAGCTTCAGTCAGTGAAACCGATCTTTTGCGCGCGATGTGCTACATTTCGATTACATGGAGTTCAAACGGGAAATTATCCGCCCTTAACTCGACTTTCTGATCGCTTTAAGAGGACGTAGGAGCCTTCAATGGCAACGTCGAGTTCGTGGTCATCATTTGCATCCGCTATTGGCGCACTTCATCGACCGCGCTTCCCGAATGATGGTCGTATCGAGCTGCACATGGTTACCGTGTTGGAGGACGAAGACGAAGACCAGCCGCATTTTTTCTCGCTGCAATCGGCCACTGGGGCGCTGCAAGCGGGATTGCGGTGTATCGCGGCCGAGATTCAGAGCGCGACTTCTCAAGAGCAGAACGACACTATTGACGCCCTGATCAGAGCCATGGAATCGGAAGTGGAGGTTCACTAGATGTGTTCAAATGTTCTCCGCCGAGGATCCTAACTCCCAAATTAATGCCATGCCCAAGATGACGGTTACACCTACGTCTTCTCTCTGAAAATAGCTTGATTATTCTTTCCCCGCGTGCTGACGAGTTTTCTCTAAGGGTCTCAATGCGCATGTATCTTAATAACTCGGGCGTGGTGCATAGTGCACATCCGCTCCAAATCGTAGCTTGTAAAATAGCCTCGATGCGGGAGCTTGGGTTCGACTCCCAGCGTTCGAAGTCCCTCTGGTTTTCTTCCGTTTTTCTCTGGTTCTCCCCACCCATGCAGTCCGTTGACCAATCTAGTTCATGCGGCTAGCCCTGGCAACCCTGATGTCCCGCACAGCCAAATTTACAGGCTGCTATTTGTTTGCGTTCACTGAATACACCGTGCACGTGTGACGTGGCCTGGAGGATGTACAAAAAACACGGCCCTCGGGATGAAACACGGCCCAGAGCCGTCTTTGATGCTGAGGAAGGTCGCACTTTGCTCAAAGGCGGCCTTTGCCAATTGGGGTTTCCACGGGGCCTGCATATAAAGCAGCCCTCCATTTGCCTGCGACTTCTCTCCCTTCCACCTCCATTGCTACCTGTCCCAGGTCCAGAACCTACCTGCGCATCAGGACAACGCGGGCATCGGTGAGTTCCGTATCCTGATCCGGTGCTCGTAGGCCTATCAACCGCCCGGCGGGCATCTCCTGGCCGCCGCTCTTTGAGCCCGGCATCTGCGGCATCGCAACTGCCGCTCTCTTCCCGAGACACCTGACAGTCTGCCATTTTGTTGGTGATTTTCTCCGTAGGTCCTAAGTAGTCACTATTGAAGCCTAGTCTTGTAATCGCATAGAATATATGCGTGTCAGCCCACTCTCCGCAGAGCCTGAGGGAGAGGGTTCGGCGGATCCCGAATCCTTAGGTTTAAACCCGCCGTATGGTCATCGTAATGATTTAGAACTCAGCGAGAAAAATACTCTGCTGGGCGAGTGGCACCTCACCTTGTGTACCCGTGCATACGGCGGTATGGAAAAATCTTTTTCTAGGCAAGTCTTCTACATTCCTGAATGCTCTTCAAAAAGTGTTCATAAACACGTTCAGCAGACGGTGAAAATTCGGTGTTTCGTGTGCCCATCAACCCAGTTTGAAGATTGATTTTTAGTTTCATTGTTACACAGTTGTGAATTTATTGAGATTTATTGATCAACCTTTACGGTATTACACTAAAATAAAATTCGGCGAGTAGCGGGGGCATCAGCGCGGCCAAGCAAAATGCTGAAGGGCCGTGTTTGACTCAACACACGGCTCTTGAGCCGGGGATGAGTGCGCGAAGGGCCGTTGATGGGGCCCATGGGCCGTGTTTTTGTGCCAAGGGCCGTGTTTCCTGATTAGGCGTGCGGGCCGCGTTTTGTCGATCCCGCGTGGCCTGCCCCCTTTTTGAAAAAGAAATACAGGTTGACCAGCGAACAAATCGGACGCTGGGAGTTGAACCCAGGCTTCTCGCATCGGAGGGTGCTTAGACTATCATCGTACATGTTGTGGGGGGTGCCCCGTATACCACGTCCGAGTGGTTTTCCTTGCTGTTTCCCAGGCTATGCGGTAGGGTGTTGAATAATTGTCGAATAGCTCGCTCGATAGCGGTGAGTCTTCTTGGGTATTGGGTGGTTAGGAGACTTGTGATTTTCAGGCGGGATACTAGAGCTCAACCCGTACCCATGACCATGATGCAACGGCTAGTACGCGAAGTGGATTAGTTAACTTGGTAACAGGGAAACGAAAGCGAAAAAGCCGCAGCAACTTCGGATGAGTCGAACCCAGGCTCTAAGATGTTCAGAGCAGCGGGAGTCCACCGGTACCTTACACCACATCCGGAAAATATCCTCAGCGAAAACCCTTCTAAACGGAAATAATATATCGGCTTAAAGGAGAAAGGGGAGCACCACCTACTTATCCGGACGCTGGGAATCGAACCCAGGCCCCCCCTTCGAGGTAACAGGGAGAAGTTGGTATTATGAGCGATTGTGTACCATACACCGCGTCCAACTCAATCTTTATTGACCATAGACGAGGTGGGTGATTTTACTCTTCGTTGACAAACTGCAAAACGGACGCCTGCACAAAAATTGATCAGTGAATGCCACTGAATTGATATTGATTCCGACTTGATGGAACTGGGGAGTAACAAAGAACATGATAAGCGTATTAGGACGGGCCTATTGTAGTGTGATGCTAGCCCGTTCGCCGAGAAGGACAGGATAAGGAAGGGCCTCTTGGTCGAACCTCGGACTGCTCTTGAGTAAGCAGCGTACTCGGGATGTAATTTCTGGCATTCAACCAACATTCAACAGAATGTGATGTCTTTAATTGTGTCCGAGAGGCCCTGGAGGACATGGTCAATTCCAACGAAATCACGTGCTCGTTCGAAGCATTACAAACAAGCTGAGATAAGCGCTTATCGGCAATCTCCGGCCTGCCTTGCCACCCGCCACGATGTGGCGTTCCTGCATTCTCCTGTCCCTGCTCAGTGCTGCATCCGCGCTGTCCATTCCATTCGGCCAAGAATCGGACCAGGCGCTTTTCCACACGCACCACGCCCCTGCAGACCTCCCACACCCCAACCCGACACACTCCTTCTGGACACACAGTCCCGGCGCGAATCCTCTCGCTGGAGAGGGCAGCACCGGCGCGCTCACGGACGAGGCGGATGTGTGTATCATTGGCTCTGGAATTACCGGAGTATCCGCTGCGTATCATCTCGCGAACTCCGTGGAGGATGGCACGTTTCCGATTCCAGCTGGTGCGAGCAAGCTGCGGGCAGTGGTCCTCGAGGCGCGCGATTTCTGCAAGTCCTTTCGGTGTTCGAGATGTGATTGCGTATTAACTGACGATTTCAACTTTAGGCTCTGGCGCTACAGGTGCGTCGGGATTGTATTCTTGTACGGCCTATTTTTACAAAAGCCAGGGAGGAACGGTGGAAACCTCACGCCGTACGAGTTCGTGGGGTTCCGTAAGGTACAGGCGAAGCTCGGGCGCGAGGCCGCGCTGCGATTTTACGCGATGGAACACTACACCTCCACCGAGATGGCGCGCATCGCGCGCGCGCTGGGCTGGGCAGACGCCGTCGACCTCGTCGAGGGCGGCCATCTGGACGTAATGCTCACCGAGGAGCATGTAGCCGAGGTCCGCTTGGACTTTGACGCCGCCGTCGAAGCGGGAAAGGCCGTCAACGTTACCTGGCTCAGCCGCAAAGAGATGAACGCGGTGTGTCTCCCACTCGCTCGACAATTCTCGTCAGGAATAACGAACACCCTGCAGACGTACGGGACGCACACCTGGGGCCTGCGCTCTCCCGGATACAACCTCTGGCCCCTCAAGTTCGCGACCCAGCTCTTCCGGCGCGCGAACGCCAGCGCGCTCGACCTGCGCTTGCACACGCGCACCCCCGTCACGCGTGTCTCGCCTCTTGCTGCGGGGTCCGCGCACCGGTGGGCGCTCGCCACCCCTCGCGGGTCCATGCGCTGCACGCACGTCCTGCACGCGACGAACGGCTATGCGTCGCACCTCCTCCCTCACATGGCCGGCCCCGCGGGGATCGTTCCCGTGCGCGGGCAGGTGCTGGCCACGCGCGCGGCGGCGCCCCTCGCTCCGCCCTCGTGGGCCACCGCCAGCGGGTATTGGTTCCCGCGGCCTGCGGAAGGAGAGACCGCGCCACTGGTGATCCTCGGTGGCAAGCGCGATGAGGCGGGCGCGCCGTTCGAGGTGGACGTAACGGATGACGGGACGGTGAGCCCCGCGGTCGGCGCTGCGCTGCGAGCGTTCCTGCCCGCGCTGTTCCCAGGGCTGTACGAGCCCGGGCGCGCGCCCGAGGCCGAGTGGGTGCGTGCTGCCTCGCCTCCTCGCCTCCTTGCTGTTTTACGTGTGTTGACGGGACGCAGACGGGCATCATGGGCTACACCACGCTTGAAATACCTTTCGTGCGTCGCTCCCTCCTCTCTCTGCTTCCTACTCCTGTCTCCGTTAATTGGAACTAACCCTCGACAGGTCGGCCCCGTCGCGCTCCCCGACGCGGCAGGTCAGTGGATATCGGCGGGGTACACTGGGCACGGTATGCCGCGCGCCTTCGCGTGCGCGGAGGCCGTCGTCGGGATGATCGCCGCAGCGCAGGCGGGGCGCGCGTGGGACGTTCCGCCATGGTTCCCTGCGCCGTTCCTCCCGAGTGTGCGGGATGCGCCGCAGATGGGCGGATATGCGCGGGAAGAAGAAGACGAGCGCCGATAGTTCTGTCTGCCGAGAGTGATTCAACTTAACCCTAGGCTCGGACGCGCGCATTCGGACATCCAATCATTCAGCTCAATAAAATCCTTAATATCATTCCCCGCCCATCCCGCCCAATGTAATCTGTCGCTCACCTGATGGTCTCTTACTGAGGATCCGAAGAAAGCGCTTAAAGTTCGGCTCCATGCCGATGACGGCAACTATGGCCGTGTTCTTTATCCCTGGATCGGTCGTCGGGCCGGTGCGTTGGGACTACTAACTGGTCCTGTCTCTGTGTCGGACCCCCGAGGTCGCTCTCCTTAACTGACTTCAAGCTTACATATAAAAATTGGTTCCTCATGGAACCTAACTTGAGCAGGGCTTGTACAACCCCTCACCCATGCTCATTATGAGCCCGATCCAATCCCGCTGTCCCTGAAATAACCCCCCCGGGCGCTTGTTGAACTTCACTGCTCTCCGGGAGCGATGCTCAAAAGACAGCTTCACAGGCTTACTTAGCGCCCTGGTCTATTCGTTTTGCTTGTTGGCCAATTGTCGGTCTGAATCCTGTTAATATGGCCGCTGCTCCGAAGGACGTTTTTTCTGAAACGACTCCCTGAACTAAACCTGGACCGCTCTCGTAAAACTCCTGATACCATTTCGCTTCTTTGAGCGCCTCCTGCCACACAGGAATGAAGTGGAAGGCTGTTCTTTTGTCGGTTGTATATCAAATCAATTTGGGCTTACCTGCCCACATTGTCCTCGGTTTTCTCCCTTGCCGTTTACCTGCAGATTCGACTCCTATTATGTGTACCAAGGCAGCAAACACGCTAAACTTAATCTCGACACTGCTGCGCGTTCACATCGGCATCAGCCCAGCATCATGATCAGCCACCGCCTCATATATAAATGGTTGGCAACGTGTCAAGGTGTCGTCTGAATCTTGTTCCCTTCTGCCCACGCTGCTTGCTCCCCTCATTCTAGCTATGGACCCAGATCCAGGACGATCCTTTCCGAATGAAATATGGATGACGTGTTTCCAGCGGATGGACCGTGCGACACTGAAATCTGTCCGACTGGCCTGCCACGTCTTCGCCAGTTTGGCATGGGACGTGCTTCTACGCGATATAACGTGGCATAGGCCGGCTACAATGCTGTTGGCCCACGCGCGTCATTGGGGGCAAAACCCAGTCCTTCACCGTGACTTGTCGGTTTGCCTCGAACACCGCGATGATAACTACCACGGAAACCCGGGACTCACACGCAGTGAGTGACAAGCGATATTGTAGGTAGCATTTCAACGTCCTGAAAATAGCAGAGCAGGTTGAACACATCTTTAAACGCATTCGGTCTTTCTCAAACCTCGAGACACTGACGTTGCGTTGCCTCGGCGGGCATATACCGGAGAACCTATTTGCTGTGCTTCGGGAACTCCCCAATCTCCGAGCGTTAATTTTCGTCGGCGGGAATATCCCGGCGAACCTGGTCGATATGCTTCGGGGACTTCCAAGCCTCACGCACCTCACGTTCGACTTTTGCGCCCTGACCCCGGCTCTGGCTGAGCTACCTGCCCCCTCTGAATACACCTCGAACATCACAGACCTCAAAATCCGCCTAGGGACATACCCCTGGGGCCTCGTGCAGCCGTGGAACCCCCAAACCGTACCATGTGCCGGTCTCTTCTCCCTCCTTCCCGGCCTTCGCGCGCTTCACATCGAGGATTGTTTCCTTCCCACCGAAATTCTTGCTTCCGGGATCACATCGCTGACAATCGGAGTCCCGCATACACACGATTCTTCGGCAATATTCTACGCCGAAGCTCACCTCTGCAAAGTTCTCCGCTCCATGCCGCAGCTCACACGTCTCACAGCGTACCTGCGTCCTGTCAATACAAGCGGCGCGCCTCACCATCAATTCAACGCGTATCACGGGTTTGTGACATTGGGTGAACCACCACGGTTGCCGCACCTCACGCATTTTAGCGGCACGGCAAGGCTGGGCCAGCTGGCCCTCGTCATGGTCCCAGAGCTCGAGAATGTCCGTGTAACAGCGCAAGGCAACTCGGACGCCATAGAATTTATCCAGTTTCTGCAAAAACGCCGGACGCTCGTGCGACACATTTCAGTGGAGCTCCCGTTTTGGAGCTCTACGGTGGCGCGGATTCTGCTTTGCCTACCCCGGTGCGAGCGTAGGGAGATCGTCTATGCAGGGACCGATTCGGATCAGGGGAAGTTTGACCTCTCCACCTCTCACATCCTTGAGGACGTCGTCATCCAGCAGGCAGGCAAGCCGGCCATCGACTTCATCGAGTTCTTGGCAGAGCGAAAAGCGCCGGTGCGGCGACTCGCAGTGGCGCTCCCGTGCTGGAGCATTGAAGTCGTACGGGTCGTAGCCCTTTCCCTGCGACAATGCGAGCACCTGGAGATCACGTACGCGGGAGGTGAACTGTCCGATGATGTAGGTCCATCTCCTCCCTTCCCCCCGTTGGCTCCATCGTATGTTGATTGTAAAATGTAGGAATCGATCGCGGACCTTGGGATTGAATTTCTTCCTCTCCTCCCCCATTTGCGGGAGATCAGCATTCTCCGCGTTCCTCCGATGGAGAGACCCCATGGAGCACCAGAAAATATCGACAAGATTGCACAGAATATGGTACGTGTCGTTCTAGCCCTGCACTGTGTTCGGGTCTTTCTTCTCGCGTATTGATGACGAAAGTAGGCATCGGGACCGGATATCGAGGCTGGAGATAATCCGCTCATCCAGCAAAATGTGACAGCTCAGACCGAGGTCGTCCGCACCCACGAGGAGCTCGTTGAACTAGAGGATACTGAGGACGAGATGAACATCAGTGGTATCCTCTATTGTTGGACGCGCTATAACCATAACCCCGCGTTCCAACGGATCTGCCTTTCAGGCACTGGCCCGACCAAGTGGGTGCGCGCATTGGATCGGGACATTAGTAAATGGATTACAAAGGTTATTTAGGACGATAATGATCTTTACAGCTCATGTAAACCATATGCGGGGCTTGTGTGGGGCTTTGAATTTCGAGCTTTGAATTTCGTGAATGAACGTTGCGATGTCGTCAGGCTGTGACCTTAGCCATCTGTGTTGCATCAGGCGAAATCCTCGACGGGAACTGACCGGTCATACTCTCGTAGATAGATGCTTTCACTAAGAAGCTCATACCTTATACGAGAAGAGTGGGACTCAGGAACAGTGGGACTCCATCGGCAAACGAGTCCCACTAATGATGCGCTGGTGCCATCACATCAGCAATTTCTCGGCAGGTTTGCGCAGGCTCCCATATCAGAGTGGCCCACCCCACCAGCGTCCTATCCGTTTATCCCGTAACTATGGCCTCGGAAGCCCTTGTGCTTCTCGTCCTGAAAAAATCGAATATTTACTGCATCGCACAAAAGTCAGGGTGATGTTGAATCTCTGCATGTTCGCGGGCTGGGGATTTGCGAGGGGATCAGAGGCGTGCTGAGTATTTATCTCATGTATTCAAGTGCACAGCTGGCACGAGTGGTTGGGCGTGATGCACGGTGCACCTTCTGCTATTGGGAGAATTGATACGGGAAGCCTGGGTTCGACTCCCAGGGTCTGCAGGAACTTAAAGCTCTTGCTAATCTTTTTCCTTCTCCAAGGCGATTTTCAACCAACTTCACTAGCTCTAGAACGGAGATGGGAACTTGGACGTTTGGTGATCTCCCTCCCTCTGGTAGCTCTATAGCACTCACCCGTCAAAGACTTATTGTATACTGTGACCACCCGTGCAACGCGATTCGAAGGCAAAGACAGAACTCAGCAGCCTTTAACGAGGGGCTCGGACGGCGCACACTCGCCATCTCTAACAATCTTTACATGTAATTAGAGGCGGGAGCCCTTAGTTCGACTCCCAGTGTCCAAATAATGATGGATTGTTCCTTTTATCCTTGACCGTCAAGTCAAATTCACGATTTTCGTTGCCATCTAGCTGGGTACATGAAGAGTCGGACGTGGGGTAATACCGTGGCACCTGTTCTGATAACATTCACATCTCGCCTTGTTGCGGGGACTCTGGGTTCGACTCCCAGCGTCCGAATATGCGTGGTAAGCTTCCTTTTCCCATTTTCAGCTTCAAGTTGGTGATTTTCCCTGGAGGTAGCTAGGGCTGCAAAAAGAGGACTAGGAGCTCAGATGTGGTGACACCCGCTCTCTCTGGTCGATTTTGGAATATTTAGATGCGGGAGCCTGGGTTCGATTCCCAGCGTCCGACTCCATCAAAGCATTCCTTTCTTTCTTTCTTCGAGCTCAACTACCAAGTTTTGTCTCATGTATTTGGGTGCGGAGGGAGGAGAGAAACTCGGACATAGTGCGCGGTGCACACCTGCCCTCTCCGCAGGATTTCGGACAAGTTTGGAGACGGTTCGATTCCCAGCGTCCGAATGATCAAGTCGAGCCGACGAGCCCTCGATTTTTTTTCTGGTTCGTGTAACTCCGGCGCATCCAAGTCCGCGGGAGGGTGGGACAACTGTTTTTTTTTTCTTCCCGGCAGCAAACCAGAGATGAAGCGATGGAATTTACTTTCTTGTGTTCAAGTTCATGCCATTTGCGATCTCAGGTATTCAGATGCTTAACGAGGCTACGAACTCGGACGTGGTGCACGGTGCACGCCCGCTCCCTTTAAGAAGTTTCCTTCGTTCCAGTGGGAGCCATGGGTTCGACTCCCAGCATCCGAATATAGGAAAGAGGCGTTTCATTTTTCTCGTTAGTTCAAGGTCCTAATTTCATCGCACTTGGCCTGGAACAGAAGGAGGGGAGGAATTCAGACATAGTGCACGGTGCACACCCGCTCTTCCTGGCGCTGCTCACGGCGAGATATGGAGGCGGGAGATCTGGGTTCAATTCCCAACGTCCGAATGGGGATTTGTCGAAAAGTATATCTTTTTCTTCAAGTTGTAACTCCTAATTTTCGTCTCATTTATCCAGGTGTGGAAAGGGAATAGGAATCGGAGGTGGTGCACGGTACACACCCGCTCTTATTACTCAGAATAGTTCATGAAACAACATCCAGGCGGGAGATCTGGGTTCGACTCCCAGCGTCCGAATACAAGTCCTCTTTTTTTGGGGACGTTGTGAAACCTCCTGGTTGATTGCGATGACGATGGACCTGCGCTTCGGTAATTATTTTAGAGAGGGTGGTTCGAACCTCGAGAGGGTGCCCAATTTATTTTCCTTCTACTTCACAGGTGCAAGAGAGGAGTTCATGTTGACTCATCCCACTTATCCAGGCATGCAAAGGGAATAAGGATCGGACGGTGCACACCCGCCGTCTCTTTAGAGAAAGACGAGTCCATAACTAAGAGCGGGATGCCTGGGTTCGACTCTGAGCGTCTGAATGACTCCGGAGTTGCTTCTTGTGTTTTCCTGCCTCTGGTAAACTTATTGCATCCAGTCTTCACTGAGTTGAGTTGACAGTCCGTACAACTATAATTCGATGCTGCGACGATAATTGGAGCGCAGATTGGGCTGAATGAAGACGATGTTCATTTTCTTTCTTTGCCCTCTTGTATTTGAAATAGAAGCTCAGACTCTAAAATTTTGGGCATTTGGCGAGGCACAGAGTAAGGAGGGGAACTCAGATGTAGTGCACGACACGCCCCCGTGCCAATTGGTCCGGGAAAGAGCACCCCGGTGGGAGCTCTGGGTTCGATTCCCAACGTCCGAATGTCAGCCGCATCTCTGACTTTTTGCTGTCTTTAATTTCAAGCTCGCGCTGATGATTTCATTAGCACTTGGCCGGGTATAGAATGAGCAACTCGGACGTGGTGCACGGTGCACGCCCGCAGTTGTTACAGTGGTAACTTCAAAGTAACGGGGGAAGCCTGGGTTCGACTCCCAGCGTCCGAATGATGCGCTCTCGGACTGCTTTTTCCCTCTTTCAACTTCACGCTGCTGATTTCAGCTAGCACTTTAGCCAGGTACAGAACACTACGACGTGGTGTACGGTGCACGCCTGCTCCCCTGGTTCGAACCAGATCGTATGATGCAGGAGGCTCCCTGGGTTCGACTCCCAGCGTCTGAATAACACTATTGACACATTTTCCCCTCCCCATTTAATTGATTCTTCACAGTACAAGGTATGCGATGCTCCTTCTGCCTTGGCCCGATATGTGCTGATCATGAGCGGTGCGGGTGGGTTGAATTTTCCCGCATTGATGCTACTGATTTCATCCTCCTTTTCCAGGTACAGAGGAGGGAGGATAGTTCGGATGTCGTGTACGGCGCACCTCTGTGAGGCGGTTACTGCAAGAGACTTCCAGGTGGAATGCCTGGGTTCGACTCCCAGCGTCCGAATAAAGTAGACTGCGATCCTTTTTATGTTTTCTGTTTTACTCCCTCTGGTAGGTCGATTGCATCCTGTATGTGGGACGCGCTATAGCCATACTAGTAAACCCACGTTCCAAGGAATCTGCCTTTTGGCCGGACCAAGTGGGTGCGCGAGTTGGATCGGGACACTAGGTAAGAAATAGAACACAACGGTCGTTAGAAAGTATTGCCGTCATAACTCGTATTCGGAGCTTTGAATTTCGTGAATGAACGTCCTGTATGCCATTATCCTTGCATGAAACAGAGAAAAGTTCAACAGGGTCCACCTGACCCAGGCATTGGTAGCCGCTTTATGAATCTACATATGATCCTGTTCTGGATAGTGAGCGCATAGTAAATGGAGCGCAAATGTTTCGTCTAGCCAGCAAGAATATCTAAGGCAAATCTAGTTGACAACTTGAGGAGAAGGAAGAAAGAACAAGGACTCGGAGGGTTCAGGAAGTGATCGGAACAAATCGGAAACGCCTTCCATTGATTCCACTTGTCGGATTCCACACCCAGACCTGCTTTTCCCTTGCATCTTGCCCTCATCCTAAGCGAGCCTCAGGCTCCCAAAACAAATTTACTCTGACAACGAGCATTACCGACTGTAGCGCTATCCATCCCTGCTTGACCGCGGCTTCATTTTTTCAAAATTCCAGGCGCCGACCGCCTACGTCACGGACAGCTTCAGCTTCCATTCGCACCGCACGCAGCTCGTCGCGACTGCCATGGCAGCCTCGGCAGCCCCGCCGCGCTGATATCTGCATACACCACGCTCTGAACGCATGGTGGAGAGTCTGGCGTACGACGAGGAGCTGATACGAGAGCAGCTGGCGCGGAACTAAGCGTTCTTCGGGGACGAGGCGATGGCGCGCATCCGCGGGAGCACCGTCGTCGTCGTCGGGTGCGGCGGCGTGGGCAGCTGGGCCGCGGTGATGCTTGTCTGGTCTGCGTCCCCAAATCCCCTTTTCTTTGTTTTTGGACTGTCGATGCTGACTCTTTCTTTGCACACAGCGGTGTCTCGAAGATAAGGCTAGTACGCTGTCCTCGCTCTCAAACGTCACGCGACCACAGGCCGCGCGGACGTCGGTACGCCCAAGGTCAAGTGCATCAAGCGTGCCCTGCGGCAGATCGCGCGCTGGGTGGAGGTCGACCCGCGCGTTGAGCTGTGGCGCAAGGAGGACGGCGGCGCGCTGCTCGAGAGCGCGGACTGAGTCATAGGTGTGCGATGCACCCCCCGGTTGAGCGGCAGCCGGTTGCCTCCACCGTTTACGCACACAGACGAGATCGATGATATACGGACGAAGGTAGACCTGCTGAAGTACTGCCACGAACACGGCATCAAGGTGCGTCTCTCGAGCACCCCGCTGACCGCCCCATCCGCAGGTCTTCGACTCCATGGGCGCCGGCGCAAAGTGCGACCCCACACGCGTGCAGATCGCCGATATCGTTCACACGTACGACCCCTCGGTGCGCGAGCAGGGGGTTTGGCTCAGGACCTATCTAGGGCTCTAACCCGTCCGACCCGTACGACGGGTCGGGTATTTACGGCCGTTTGTGGCCTGACCCGTACCGTACCCGACCCGTAGAGAAAGTCCTTGGGGGCCCCTACGGCCGGGTCCCGGCCGTACGGCGGGTTACGGCCGTAGCGACGGGTCTGGTCGCACGTTTCATTTTTAGGGATTTCAGTCGCGTCTTGGGACCGCTGTGTGCGCACCAGGCACTCCCAAATGAAAGTTAGAATGCTCCCATAGATGTTTTAAACACCTGACCTAGCGAAATCTTCTCGGGGACTCGGGGAGCAACGACTCTTGAATTTTGATGGGGACCACGGAGAGTATCAAGCTCGTCGTTCGCTGCGAAGTTCGATGGTTTCAACTATGAAAACCCCAAAATCTTGCTCAATGCATATAAAACCAACATCTGGCTCTTGAAACCCCCTGATTCAAGTTGAGGACTATTTGAATTTGTAATCGCGACGTTAACACTAGCCATTAGCAAAGGTCGACACACCATCAATGAGAACTGTGAAGCCCGATGAATTATTGGGGGTCACGAAAGCACATTTGGGCTCACTTTAGGCTGGTACGCACCGCTCCCTCTACCTAATTTCGTTCATTTATAGGTTAACCCGTACAACCCGTAGACGGCCGGTTACGGGTGACCCGTTTACGGATACACCCGTCCCGTAGCCGTCCCGTAGAGAAATCCAACCTGTGGCTCTACGGCCGGGACCCGGACCCGTAAAACGGCCCGCGAACCCGTGGGCTACGGGAACGGGTGAGAGCCCTAGACCTATCACCAACATTTTCCTGATTCGAAATGGATTCCGATACAATTCCGATATGTAAAACACTGGGACGAAAATTTTATCCCATCCCTGACCCTTCCCACGCTCTATGCGGCGAGCTTTTTTGTGTCGCTGAGTGTCGCCCTAATTGACTGTGATATAAATCTGGCGCCTCATATATGTAACGTAAACTTGGTCGGGTCTCGTACAACCTCCACACCATCTACCCCGGCGCTTGTTGGACTTCGATCCTCTGCAGCGACATTCACCGCGATTATTTCTTCGGATTGCTTTTTGCCGTTTCGTCTGTATGGTACCGCCCCCAACGATGCGGGGACTTTCCTGAAATGACTGGGCGCGGCGTTGACTATACTTAAACCGGAATCCCGTAAAACTCCTGATACCCATCTCGCTTGTCTGGGCGCCTAGGCTACTGTCACACAGAAATAAACAACTGGGATCCGAAATTATGGGGAAAAGCCTGGGTTTTCAAGGGTCTCTCATCGGCAACTATCTTGGGACCTGCATAGCCAATCAATTCGAGCTCGCAGGCTTAGATTTCTACTTCCTTTTTACCTGGAGGTGGTCGTGACTTCGGCTCCGATTCTGCCCAAGAAAGCGGCAATCAAGCTGTTGAAACAGGCTTTAATCATTAATAGAGCAGTTTAGCAACTGATGAAAATTGTTTTTCATGAAAAATATGAGGCCCCACTTGAGTAAAATCTGGTCGAAAGTGTCGGCTGCTGCGCGTTCACATCGGCATCAACCACCGAGTCATATATAAATGGTTGGCAACGTGTTGATGTGTTGTCCAAATCTTGTCCCACTTTGGTTACTTCCCTATGCCAGGGCGATCCTTTCCCAACGAAATATGGTTGGCGTCTTTCCAGAGCATGGACCGCGCAACATTGAAATCTGTCCGGCTGGTCTGCCGCGTCTTCGCCAGTTTGGCGTGGGATGTGCTTCTACACGATATAACGTGGCATAGGCCGGTTAGAATGCTGCTGGCCCACGCGCGTCGTTGGGAGCACAACCCAGTCCTTCACCGCGATTTGTCGGTTTGCCTCGAACACCCTCACGATAACTACTACGGAAACCCGGGACTAACACGCAGTGAGTGACAAGCGATATTGTAGTATCATTTCAACGTCCTGACGATAGCAGATCAGGTTAAACACGTCTTTAAACGCATTCGATCTTTCTCAAACCTGGAGGCGTTGGCGGTGCATTGCCTCGGCGGGCATATACTGAAGAACATGCCTGCTCTGCTTCGCGAACTCCCAAATCTCCGAGCGCTGACTTTCGTCGGTGTCAATATTCCGGCGAACCTCGTCGATGTGCTTCGTGGACTTCCCAGCCTCACGCACCTCACATTGGACTTTTGCGCCCTGGCCCCGGCTCTGGTTGCGCTACCTGCCCCTTCCGAATACACGTCGAATATCACATCCGTCAAGGTTCGCCTACGCAAATATCCTTTGAGCCTCATTCAGCCCTGGAACCCCCAGACCGTGCGATGTGCCGGTCTCTTCTCCCTCCTTCCTGGCCTTCGCACACTTCACATCGACGATTGTCACCTTCCCACCGAAATTCTTGCCTCCGCGATTACATCGCTGACAATCGGAGTGCCGAATATACTCGACGCTTCCGCTATCTTCTACGCGGAAGCCCACTTCTGCAAAGTTCTCCGCGCTATGCCACAGCTCACACGTCTCACAGCGTACCTGTGTTCCGTCAATACTAACGACGCGCCTCGCCATGACACTTTTTACCACGGGTCCACAGCATTGGGGGAGCCACCAAGGCTGCCGCACCTAACGCATTTTAGCGGAGCAGCGAGGCTGGGCCAGCTCGCCCTCGGCATGGTCCCAGACCTCGAGGATGTCCGTGTAACGGCGCAGGGGGACTCGGACGCCATACAATTTATCCACTTCCTGCAAAAACGCCGGATTTTCGTCCAGCACATTTCAGTGGAGCTCCCGGGTTGGAGCTCCCAGGTCGCACGGGCTCTGCTTCATCTCACTCGGTGCGAGCGTCGAGAGATCGTCTATGCAGGGACCGGCTCACCTGACTCGGGGAAGTTTGACCTCTCCACCTCTCACATCGTCGAGGACGTCGTCATCAGACAGGCAAGCAAGCGGGCTATCGACCTCATCGAGTTCTTGGCAGAGCGAAAAGCGCCGGTGCGGCGACTCTCAGTGGCGCTCCCGTACTGGAGCATCGAGGTCGTGCGGGTCGTGGTCCTTTCCCTACGACAGTGCGAGCACCTGGACATCACGTACGAGGAAGGGGAACCATCCGATGATGTAGGTCTATTTCACTCCAATCCCCCCCGTTCGGTTCATCGCATGCTGATTGTAAAATGTAGGAATCGATCGCGGACCTTGGGATTGAATTTCTTCCTCTCCTCACCCATTTGCGGGAGATCAGCATTCTCCGCGTTCCTCCGACGGAGAGACCTAATGGAGCACCAGAAAGTATTGACGAGATTGCACAGAATATGGTACGCGTCGTTTCGGCCCTGCACTGCGTTTTCTTCTCGCGTATTGATGACAAGAGTAGGCATCAGGACTGCATATCGAAGCTGGAGATAATCCGCTCATCCAGGAAAACCCGACGGTTCAGAGCGAGGTCGTCCGCACCCACGAGGAGCTCGTTGAACTAGAGAATACTGAGGACGAGATGAACATCCGCGGTATCCTCTATTGTTGGACGCGCAAAAACCAGAACCCTGCGTTCCAGCGAATCTGCCTTTCAGGCACCGGCCCGACCAAGTGGGTGCGCGCGTTGGACAGAGACACTAATAAATGGGTCACGAAGGTCGTTTAGGTAGCAATGAATCGTCATCTTTACGGCTCATGTAAACAGTGTCTGGGGCTTTGAATTTCATGAAGGAACGTCGCTATGCGTAATAACTGACACCAGCGTTTTCTTTTCTTCTTCAACTTCAACCTGGGAGGACTGGGTTTGAATCCCGGCGTCCGAATTGGTCTTCAAGTTTTTTTCTTCTTAATACATCGATAGTATCGTACTAGGTTTCGGATCTTCACGCGACACTGGGGACTTGTCGGTGCCTCAAAATCCCAACCTGTATTTTCATTTCTTTTTTTCCGTACGGATGTTGCAGATTTCAACTCTTTCCTTCCTTCCTTCCTTCCTTCCTTCCCACGCATACAGGAGAGACTCAGACGTGGCATATGGTGCACACCTGCTTCGTCTATTCGAGCTGGGTTCGATTCTCCGCGTCCGAATTTGCGTTTGCGGGACTTCTTCTCTCTCTCTGTTATTCGCCTCTTAGCTGAATAATGTCGCTACTGTAACTGATAAAGCCGAGAGTAGCACACTGCCTGGTGCATAACTAGTATAGAGACTCGGACGTGGTGCACGGCGCACACCCGCCTTCCCTAAATCGGCAAGTTCCACACTTGGCTTAGAGCGGGAAGACTGGGTTCGATTCCCAGCGTCCGAATAGCGGGCATTCCATCGTCTATTTTTTTTCTTTCTCTTTCAGTTCCGGCCCTCTTGGCCTGAAAAATGGAACTTGACCGTGAGTGAATCAGACTATATCGTGAGATCGAACGTTGAATGTTGGACGTTGAACCGCGCTAGACTCCTAAAATGGAAAGAAAGTTTTTCAGCTTCGTCGGAGTTCAGTTGGACTGTGGAGGCGAGGCGATATTGAGTCGGGGTGAATTATGCCGTGCGCTACAATGTGTATCCTCAAGATGGCTCTAGCTACATAACCCACTCCACGACCCTCTCCACCTCCCTCCTCCGCCTTTCCACCACCGCCTGCACCTCCGCGCCCCACACCTCCCCTTTCGCATGCGCCTCTGCACTCGCCGCCTCGTGCTTCGCCGCATCGCCCGCCTCCATCACGACGCAGTTCTGCACGCCCAGCGGCGCGCGCGGGTCCCACCGCACGAGCGTGGGGCGCACGGGGACGAGGTGCGGCGGGAGGACGGAGCGCCCGCGGTGCACGTCCTCGAAGAGGAGCGCGACGTCGTCTTCGTCGAGCGGAAGGCGGCTGCGAGTAGGCGGGCGTTAGCGCCGGAAGCCAACAAGGAAACAGAGTGGGCGCTGGAGCTGGACGCACCTGGGATGCCCGCTGTCCCCTGCGCGCTGCGCCTCGCGCTGCTGGAGGTCGCGCAGCATGCGCTCGTACAGCTTTCGCCTGTTTTTGATCGGCAGCGGGTTCGCGATTGGCTTGCCTGCGAGCGCGCAGAGCACGTACGTCGCGGCATGCAGGCCGAACACCGACGGTAGCGGGCCTGCGTGCGGCGTGAGCCCCAAAATATTAAAATTAAGATGGCCATAGGACGCACCGAGCACGGGCAGCACGCGCACGCGAAAGTCATCGAGCACGCCCAGCTCGCGCACCGCGTCGGCGCCCTTCTGGAACTCCTCCTCGGGAAGGGGGAGGAGTTTTACGTCACCGGGGACCTCCGTGCTGTAGACCACGGGGATGCCCGATGCGACGCCCAGGAGCCGGAGGCGCCGCCGCACGGCGCGCGCGAGGGGGTCGTACACCGTGTTGGCGATGTCGGCGATCTGCACGCGTGTAGGGTCGCATTTCGCGCCGGCGCCCATGGAGGCGAAGACCTGCGGGTGGGGAGCTGTCAGCGGGGCGGGAACGATGAGGCTCGAGAGACGCACCTTGATGTCGTGCTCGTGGCAGTACTTGAGCAGGTCTACTTTTGTCTGTATATTATCAATCGCGTCTGTGTGCATAAACGGTACAGTCAACCGGCTGCCGCTCGAGCAGGGGGTGCATTGCGCACCTACGACCCAGTCCGCGCCCTCTAGCAGCGCGCCGCCATCCTCCTTGCGCCACAACTCCACGCGCGCGTCGACGTCCACCCAGCGCGCGATCCCCTGCAGGGCGCGCGCGATGCACTTGACCTTGGGCGTGCCGACGTCCGCGAGGCCTGCGGTCGCGTGGCGGTTGAGCGAGGACAGCGAGACGTTGTCAAAGTCCACTAGCCTGATCTTCGACACGCCGCTGTGTAAAGGAAGAGTCAACATCGACAAAAACCAGTAGAAAATGGGAGGACGCACGACCGAACAAGCATCACCGCAGCCCAGCTACCCACGCCGCCGCACCCGACGACGACGACCGTGCTCCCGCGGATGCGCGCCATCGCCTCGTCCCCGAAGAACGCATAGTTCCGCGCCAGCTGCTCCCGTATCAGCTCCTCGTCGTACGCCAGAATCTCAGCCACGCGTTCCCCCTCATGTGGACGCTTCCCCGCTCCGTCGAAGAGGGGGGTCCCGCTGCCCCCTGCGCTGGAGGAGATGGAGCGCAGGATGTCCTGGTCGAGGTCCCGCCGGCGCGTGCGCCTCGAGAGTGTTGTGTACGCGGAGATCAGCGCGGCGGTGGCGGCCGAGGCCGCTATTGCGGTCGCGACGAGCTGCGTGCGGTGCGAGTGGAAGCTGAAGCCGTCCATGACGTCGCCGATCGGCGCCGGGGATTTTGAAAAATGAAACCGCCGTCAAGCAGGGATGGATAGCGCTAGAGTCACTAATGCTCGATATCAGAGGAGCTGGTTTTTAAGGGAGCCCGAGCAACGAGGCTCGCTGAGGATGAAAGGAAGATGCAAGGGAAAAGCAGGAGTGTTTGGCTGTGGCTCCGGAGGGAAACAATGTAGGGCGTTTCCGATTTGTTCCGATGCCTTCCTCAATCCTCCGAGTCATGGTTCTTTCTTCTTTTCTAAGCTTTTCAACTAGATCTGCCACAGGCGGCCCGAATATTTCTTGCTAGATGAAACCTTTACACTCCATTCACTATCAGCTCGCTATCCGAACCAGGACGATCGTAGATTCGTCAAGCCTGAGTGACCCAGTTAAAGTTTATTTTGCACCTCTATAATTTCACGCGGAGATAATGACATACGTTAGAAAACGTTCACGAAACTCGAAGCGCCGAACTGGATTACATGACCTGCAACAATTACGTTTCAAACAACCGTTGTGTTCCATTTCTTAGTGTCCCGATCCAACTCGCGCACCCGCTTGGTAGGGCCAGTGCCTGAAAGGCAGATTCGCTGGAACGCGGGGTTATGGTTGTAGTGCGCCCAATAAAACAGGATGAAATGGATCTACAAGAGGGAGGAAAACGCAAAAAGAAACACCAGCTCAATAATGGTATATTCGGACGCTGGGAGTCGAACCCAGGGCTCCCGCCTCGACGATTCCTCTACCGTCTCATCAAGGAGAGCGGGTGTGCGCCGTACACCACGTCCGAGTTCCTCTCCCTCCTCCGTACGTGGGTAAGTGCCACGAAATTAGCAGCATTAGCACTCGTACCAGCGAAAATGCGACTTTGATTACCGCTCAGCCGCAAGCGTCCGGTGACGCAACTAAAAAGTTAATCCCATTTCAATGCCGTGAGAGACAATTCTCCGATAGACCGTCGTCGGTCGGAATCAGTTTAGGGACGAGCAGAAACTAAAAAAGACAAACACAAAGCCCATTCAGACGCTGGGAGTCGAACCCAGGCTACCCACACACTTACTCGTAGAATACGCAAGAAGAGCAGGCGTGCACCGTGCACCACGTCCGAGTCTCTCCCCTTCCTTTGCACCCGGCTGAGTGTTAGAAAAACCATCAGAGGCCAGCGAAACTCATCCTCGCCTCGCATCCATTTTGCGGCGAAGGGAAATAAATGGCGCGGCCCTCCTAGTGGATGCAGGGGAATTGAACTTGCAGCGAGCCCAAGGCCGAAGGAAAGAGCGAAAAAAAATTGTGCAGCGAGGCCCCGCCTGAATCCGTGAGATTGGTACTCAGCACGCCTCTGAACCTCTCGTAAATCCCCATGGCCAGCCCGCGAACTCGCAGAGATTCAACATCACCCTGACTTTTAAACCACCGTCTGCGATGCAATAAAGTCCGCGATTTTTCAGGACGAGAAGCACAAGGGCTTCCGGGGCAATCGTTACGGGATTAAACGGATAGGACGCTGGTGGGGTGGGCCACTCCGATATCGGAGCCTGCGCAAACCTGCCGAAAAGTTGCCGATCATTGCTGATGCAGTGATGGCCGATGGGAGTCCCACTGTTCCGAGTCCCATTCTCGTATGAGGTATGAGCTTAGTTGAAGCGTGTCTACGAGAGACTATGACCGGCCAGTCCCCCTCGAGGAGTTCGCCACCTGATGCAACACAGATGGCTGAGGCCTCGCTCGAGCGAGGCAGGCAGCGAAAGCACGACTTCCACAGCAAGTGAACCCGCTTCATGGGCGTGCGGTGTTGGTGCGGTGCGCCTATTTAATAGCGCATCAGTTGACGGTTTATCGGGCTGTTTTGGACTACCGCAACGCGCACATCGCCGTCCCACGAGCAACCAGCTGTCGGCCTGGAGGTAAATTTGTACTGCAGAAGTCGTACTTGGGTTTTATAACTCAAGTTACTTCCCTGAGGTAGATGCGTCGTATATATACAGCGGCGCCTAAGTACGTTAACTCAGCAACATATCGGCTTCTTTGATTTGAGATGGTAACCATCTTCTTAAAAGTTAAAACACAGTAACTGCATAGTTCCTTGTTGCTTCCATGACGGAGAGCTTCCCCCCCAGTGTCAAGGCCCGCCTACGCAAAAACTACAATTGGACTTGCACCATTTGTCTCAACCCACTTCCAGTTGAAGGGAGCCACTGTGCACACCTTTTTGATGCATCGAAGGCTGGCGCGGAGCAGGTTGGGCGGTAGTGCTCGTATTGACTAGCCTGGACTTACGCGTGAGCCCGCAGGTCACCGACGCAGTCTCCCTCGGATTACTGGACCCGACAGAGCCCTACAGTCGCAAGGCGGCTACGAACGGCATCATTCGTTCGTCTTGTCTGCTGAGCTCCATTATTTAGCATTAACATTCACTCACTAGTATGCCCCACCTGTCATCTAGGGTACTTTACATGTGGACGTCTGGTCCTCTCGCCTCCGATGCCCGTTCTTGAGTGGATCACGGGCAAGCTTAAGGGTGCCACCGATTCGGCAGCCGTATGGCAGGTTCGTCGTCATTTGGTAGGACCGCGATCCTTTGCGGACGCCACATCGTTGGGGCCAGATTTTCAGCGAGCTTGAGTTCAGTCGCTCCCCCCAACTTCTTCGCTACAAGAACCACTATTCTCTGATACCATTTTTTCGTTCCGAAGACAAAGAGTCTTATGAACTATATTGCAATAAGCCAACAATGGTCGTCAACCACGACGGCGCCTACCGAATCTTTTCCTACAAGAAAACCCATCAGCACAGAACACCCGTAATTGTGCGATTTACTTCGACGCCACCGTGCGAGGGACCTACAGATTACTGGTACATCCCGGTCTCGTGCCACATTATTTTGTACATTTTTCTCCAACGGGCGATAAACCGAGTATCGAAGAGCCCCGAGGTTACGTTGGCTCGACAGATTTATGCCAAGCTCCTCGAGCTCAGAGGCATACCGTCGCGCGCTACGTTCTCAATCATAGCTGTTGACGCCGAGGTCTCTTTCGAAGAGTCTTCACTTGCCGGAGATTCAGTGTACGCCGAGATCGTTCGTTCGGCCCGCTCTCCTTCGTACAGACAATTCATTCGCATATCTAGGACACATATCCAAATTCCATGGATCTGGCAGGGTTACGGCCGGGCGCGATGGTTGGCCTCCTTGTCTCGCTTTCCGACTGAGTGCTGACTCGGATTCACCGGGAAATAGATGCCCGCTGGCGATAATGAAGGCGGCCGGCGACGCACAGCATGTGGGAGACTCGCCCCAGCCCATCCGTGTTGTGGGCGGGAGCACAAGGGAAATACCACGCACATTTGCTCAGTCTGCTACACCGTGGTTCGCAAGTCCATACCGCCGGAGATCTCTACTTTCGAGGACGAAGCGAAGGGTGGTTGCGAAACAAGGCGCAAAATCCATCGAATTCTGGCTGGGTGGATCAGCGGATCAGATGTGAACCCGTATTCTGTTGGAGCGACACTGGCTGCAGGGGCAATGCTGGGGGTATTCGGGACGCTTATCCTACGCCGCAGGATGCTGTAGGAAACAGCCAATAGAGGCGAAAGTTCCTCCAAGCTCCTCTTGAGACAATTCTAGTATTTCTCCTATACTTCTCCGTACTATGATTTGTAGCCAGATACGTTTCTGTAAATGGAGCAACACTTCAGCTTCGTTCACCCTCAGGTAGGACTGGTAAATTAGGCCCAGGGTTTCGCGTCTCATGGTGGAAAAAAAACGGACTCGACTGAGAACGAAAGGGTAGAGGCGGTGCAGAACGCAAACACCGGTGATCCCGGCATACTCAATTGGGTTGACACTAATGAGGAGCAATCAGCCCATATGACTTTCCATCCTCAACCGTTTCTATATCGTTTTGCGGGCTACCAGTGCTGTATTGCGACGGACTGAGACCATGATGTCAAGTATTTGCCTAGGGCGCGTAGAATTTTGCTTGGGAACACAGTGTTACTCTCGGCTCATCCAAAAAACTGCCAACAGGAACGGCGAAGTTTCACAGATTGTTACAGTAGGTAGTGTAGGCAATGATGTAGCAGTTTCCAAGAATTGTTCTATCAATCATGTTGGCGAGAAACCTTGGGAGTGCGGCGGGAAAATAAAAATATAACTTTGCAGTGGGAAAAAGTGATATCTCGTTGCCAGCATATGAATTATCCCCTTCCAGTATAGTAAATACATAATGGGATCTACGCATCTGGGCACCTGGTAATATGTGTGCAGCCATAAAGCAACATCTCTAACTACTTTTTTTTTTTTTTTTCAAATCCGAGGTCATAGCCCTGAGCATCACTGTCACTTAAGTGCTTTGTAAAATCCAGGTTCCTTATTTCCCCTACAAATTGAATGATGGGCATGATTTATCTACGTTGATCATTCAAAGTACACTGTGACTATGGTAAAGATTTCCATTGGCATACTTCATAGGACACTAGGCAGAACCGTCTGGCTTCTAGGGTCATTAACAGTTTAACAACTTGACTGGGATGAAGGATAGCAACTAACCTGGCGGATCTTGATCCTCTTGATAGTATCAGAAAGCGATTGAGGCTTAGCAGACTTGCCCTGCTTCTTATAAGCAGATCCGTGTGACTCCTATGATCATCATTAATGGTTTAACAACTTCAATGATGAAGGATAGCAACTAACCTGGTGGATCTCGATCCTCTTGATAGTATCAGACAGTGATTGAGCCTCAGCAGACTTGCCCTGCTTCTTGTATATGTGAGTGAGAGTTTTCATAGTCCAAAGGGTCTCAGGATGGGCCTCTCCTAAGACCTGTTTCTGCTTTTGGGAAATTGTCATGGCCAGCTCTTCTGCCTCATTCAATTTCCCTAGTTTGAGGTAAGTACTGGCCAAGCTGTCCATGGTCCGCAGGGTGCTAGGATGGTCTTCCCCCAGAACCTGCTTCCGCTTCATCATCACTGTCACCCCAAGTTTTTCAGCTTCCTTGTATCGACCTAAATTGAAGTAGGTGAGGGCCAGGTTGTGCATGGTCCGCAGGGTATCAGGATGGTCTTCCCCCAAGACCTGTTTCTGCTTGTTCATCACTGCCACCCCAAGCTCTTTTGCCTCCTTAAACTGTCCCAATTTGGAGCAGGTATTTGCCAGGTTCCCCATGGTGATCAGGGTGTCAGGGTGGTCTTCTCCCAAGACCCGTTTCTGCTTCTTCATCACTGTCACCTTAAGCTCTTTTGCCTTATTTTCTCGTCCCAACTCAGAGTAGGTACTCGCCAGGTTCCCCATGGTCAGCAGGGTGTCAGGATGGTCTTCACCCAAGACCTGTTTCTGCTTCTTCATCACTGTCACCCCAAGCTCTTCTGCTTCCTTGTGTTGTCCCAACTTGGAGTAGGTATGGGCCAGATTCACCATGGTAAGTAGGGTGATAGGATGGTCTTCACCCAAGACCTGCTTCCGTTTCTTCATCACCATCACCTCAAGCTCTTTTGCTTCTTTGAACTGGCCCAAACTGGAATAGGTACTGGCCAGGTTCCCCATGGTCAGCAGGGTGTCAGGATGGTCTTCCCCCAAGACCTGTTTCTGCTTCTTTATCAATGTCACCCGAAGCTCTTCTGCTTCCTTGTGTTGTCCCAGTTTGAAGTAGGTATAGGCCAGGTTCTCCATGGTCAGCAGGGTGTCAGGATGGTCTTCCCCCAAGACCTTTTTTTTCTCCAGAGAATCAGAATTTGGCCTTGCTGCCCTCTCAAGATCTGCGAGGCCCTCCTCAGGTTCTGTGGAGAAATGCTCAGACACTTTGACATGTTTGCTGCTTGTAGTTCTCTCAATCTGTGCAGCCTGAAGAATGTTTCGGGGCATTTGCGAGATCATATCCACAATTATATCATGGATCTTTCCTGCTGTCGGCCGTTCTGTAGCACTGTGGGTCCAGCACAGTTCTGCCAAGTTCCAGACAGGATCAGTCAGCCTGGGGACATCATCGATGTCTGGGCGAGTTGGCCTGACTCCGAGTCGGAATACCAGCTCAATGAAATCTGTGTGTGCAATACTGGCCAGCGGGGTTTCATCTGTGTAAAGCTGTATATGAATAGTCAATTGTGGACACAGAGAATGAGTGAAGACAGTTTCACCTCATATATTGTCATGCCAAATGCATAGACATCTGATGCTATTTTGGGCATTGATCCCGCGAGGAGCTCAGGAGCCATCCAGTTGCGGCTACCCGTTGTTGTAGTATTCCCTCCATGAGATGTACGAGTGGTGATATCAGCCTTGACTCGAGAAAGACCAAAGTCACACAAAAGTGATCTGCCGGAATCTTCAACAAGGATATTGATCTGAATTGATATTAAGAGGAAAGAACTGATTTTTTTCTGATGTACTCACCCCTTTTATGTCCCCATGGCAGATCTTGCGCGAATGAAGATATTGTAGGCCAAGAGATATATCACGGAGCTAACTATTTAATAGAGTGCATAGTTGAATAAATGAAACTTACAATATACACAGGATCAAAAGCAGGCTGCTGTTTGAGAAACTCCCTGGCATTGCTGGGGACGTAGGGCATCACAATAAATGGTTTACTGTCCAGGGTATTTGCACCAAGGAACTGAAGAATGTTTGGATGGCGGAGGGTCAACCAGATCTATCAAATGAGGTAGGTTTTATTCCATAGAGTTAAAATGGACAGATACATTGATCTCTTTCCGCAGAAGCTATACATGAAACTATGGGTCAAACAAGGACTGATATGTTTTCAAATACTCACTGCAAGACTTGGAGTAATGCCTACACCAGTGTGCAGCACTTTGATGGCCACATCTGTTCGATTCCAAGTACCGCGGTATACTTTGCCACTAGATAATATTGAGGACACCCAAGATATCCGGAAAATCTCAACTCACAATCCGCCAAAACCAATTTCGGTACCATACTCAATATCAAAGGATGTGATCATCCAGTCCTCCAGCTTGACTTGTTGGCCACTCATTGAAGTCAGATATTGAAGTGTATGTGAATAGAACTTCTGTTCAGGGTTATTGAGATGCCCGCCATCAAGCTTCCTTTGAATGCAGGCCATCATAGCAATCATGTTGTCTTGTTTGATCTCTGCGGGATGGTGTACTTTAAGTTCAGAATTAATGAGCGCCATCCAGAGGACAAACCAAGTGTTTCTCGCAGATAAACCTGATTCTGCTCAAGGGCTTTCAACCGGGTGTTCAAGAGGTTCATGTCTTCCTCCTGTGCCTTCTCATTCTTTCCCAGCATACTTTGGATATGCAGCAGTCCGGATATCTGGTGAAATGGTCACCAATGATATCACTGAAATATAGGATGCGTACTTGAAATGCATTGATAGACATCCCGATGCGACGATAGAATGCCTCGATGCTAGTGAGTCGGGAATCTTTGGTCAACAGGGATTTGGCAAAACTCTTGCTTTGCTCCTTGTCAACAAATCGGTGAATATCTTCGAGTAGGCTGTATCAGATGGTATGGTTAGCCTCAAAATCACCCAAAATCCCATCCTCACATCTTCAACTCTGCGAGCGGTCCTCTGCAATTTGCGACGACAAGCTTTGATGACCTGAACTCCGAGTCCAAAGTGGCCAAAAGCTGGGCGACCGCAGTGGCCAGAACCTCAAGCTGTTTCTCGCTTTGCTTCACATCCTGCACAGAAGAAGCAATGAATTTGAGCAGTGTGAATGCCGCAGAGAGTCCGGGCACTGGAGTAAGCCCGAGCACGATCTCGAGGGCGGTCTCTAGCGACATGGTGGAAGGAAGATAGAGGCTGTAGACACGATGTGCAGTAAGCGCTCAGCAAATTGCGACGAGGATCATTCTTCCGTAACTGAATGAACAGCTGACAGGTGCATGCCAAACTGCCGACGCCCGACGTCAAGCTACAAGGTCACATGACCTCGATTCAACCTCGATTAATGGAAGGACTGAAAGAAACGGAGAGTGACATTTTTAGCTTCGCCGAATGGCTTGTTTTGGCCTGGGCTTGAATTTTGGTGGTAACCCAAGCCCAAGCCCCGCGGAATGGCTTGCAAACCATTTTGTCGGCTTGGCATCACCCAAATAACTTGGTGGCTTGACCTTATTACCTCCCGGCGGCCTCTCCCTTTATTCCTAGCCTCAATATAGGATCCTGTGAGTCTTCCCTAGGTTGGTGAGATTTGATTCCGAGACTTCCCTCGTCAAAGCGCTGATTCCTGGGCAACGGCGGATCAACGATGACCCAGAGAGTAAATTGCAGACCAATGTCGTGGCTTGTCGCTCTTCATATATTTGCATGGCATCAAACCCTATTTGTACTACGCCGAGAAAATGACGACAAACTGTTTTCCAATGCTGATGCAGCATGCAAGATGGAATGTGGTCCTATATTCCTGCAAACCTTGAATGTTTTCAAACCCCAGGTTTGCTGAACTTAAATCATGGCTGCATTACTCTGTTACTCAGTCGCATTCACGGCGTCCTTTGGCGGCTCGCTCCAATATTTCAGCGGGAAATTTGTCCTCCGAGTCACCACATTCAGTTGAAACCACTGGGTAATCACTGACACGTAGGTCCTGGTCAATATATGTTGACTCTCCGGGGGGCTAGCGGCATAAAATCTCACAACGATGATAACAGGTACGGGCAGAAGGCTACGCGACATGTTCAAAATGCAATATTCGCAAATTATTTTATTTCCCTCGCCGCTTATGTTTCAACGGGTAAATAACTAAGTGCCATATGATGTTTAGCACTTGTAAGTTACCTGGGTTGAATGTTGTGGGAACTTGAGCTCGGTTGAGTGATGCCGGATTGCCGTGCCGGAAGCCGGCCAAATGGCTTGTGCTCGATATGAGAGAAATATTATGGGGAATTATCCCCACACTCTCCAGGAGATCTGTCGTGCATGGTGTAAACGAAGAGCACTGACACATGGTAAGTGGAATAGAGTGAAGAAGGATTGCAGCGCTTAGAGGAATCTCGGCAACGTCCCGAATCCAACCCGAATCACAACTGGGCTTGGGCTTGGTGGCTGGCGCAAAATGGCTTGCGACTTCGCCGATTGGCTGGTATGCCAACCAACTGGCTCCCATGAATCATCATCGCTGTGCATGTATGTCGATATCATTGTATGCAAGTTATACTTCCCCAAGACATGCTTCATGCTGGTCAGCCCACGGCTCAAACTTGTAACTCAAGCCTAGAGTTCACAATCATGAACTCCCACGGCCTCTCATGTTGTATCCTTAGTCCATGAACATATAAAACTTATACCAGCCCCGTTTAAGCATTAATAACGAGAACTACGTTCGACTGGAACTCGTATGGTTCGGATCCAATAGCAGATATCAATATTCATAGCTCAGTTCCGCCTAGAAGCCGGGTCTTGGGCTCGGTTCGGCCTTGTGCCCTGGCTCTTAAATGAAGCGAGAGAAGCTCTATCAGTTTCCATCGAATGTAAAACAAACTCTTGGACGTTTTTGGACCATGCAAGATGGCAATTGCCGCTTGTGGACCTGAGTTGAACTTTGCAAACCTTGAGCAGCCAGGTACATGGTGGCCACATAATCATTCACGACGATGTTTTATTAACCATCGATTTAAACTGGAACTCAATGCCGCTAGCACCTTCGAAATAAGGAGCATTTTCGCCTGAGAGAGCATTGTGATCACACCAAGCAGCGAGTTATAAATGTGCCGAGACAAAATTCAAGGCAACGACTAGCCCCCTGGGAGAAGCTACAATGATTTCACCGGGTCAATACCTGAACACTGTGACTGGGTGCGTTGTCGTTAATTAATATGATTCAGCCGCTAGTCACGACGATGAGGAAGCTCGGGATGTTCCGAAGACCCCTCGAGAGGAAAGAAAACGATGATGATGCAACGGTCGATGGTGAAGGGAGAACTCCTGCAGTGTAAATCCTCAATGTAATAAGCCAAGCCACACTCAAGCCCAAGCCGCACAAGTCCGCCCCAGCCAAATTCAACTCCGCTTGGCGGGGCAAGCCATTGGGCCAAGCCACTCGGAGAAGTCGGCAAAGAAAAACATGCAGACTTGTGTACCAACTGGTACAGCGAGCTATGACAGCTATGACTGACAGTAATTCTTTGGGCTGTGAAATCTGCCTTTGACGCGCCTCCAATTTTTCAACCCAGCGAATGCCGGAGCGGCCATCAGACGGATCGCGAGGCAGTGCACCGCTACAGCTTCCGATACAGTCTGATGGCACCTCACGGCCGCAAACCAGCGGCGAAGACGACAATCCACAGCCATTATAAAGCACTCTACGAACCTTGACCTCTCTCTTCTCCTCGGCCTTCACCTTCCTGCTCTCCACGCGAATGCGCGTACTACTTGCAACTCATATGCCGCGGCCAGCAGCGCGCAGTGACTCCAAGTACCTGGCGACGTTTTGTCGCTCAGAGCCAAGCCACGGCGTGGATACCGCGCCGATACCGCTCGACGTCAGCAGGTGGGCGGAGATCTAGAGCATCGGGAATCTGCGCACGCGAGAGGTGGTACCGACCCTGAGAGCAATTTGATAGGTTTGTGTGCCTTCAATGGGTATATTGACGCTGACGTGTCGCACAGATCTGTTACTTATGTTTATTGAATGTCCCTCATCTACCCATGATCCATGGCTGCTATGATGTCGGCACTCCCTGTTTCACTATAACGCTCAACGCACACAAATATTGGCCGGATTGGACAGGTACTCCATGGATCATCCGTGCTAACTTCACTATCGTTTTATCAAGTCTCTTCAGAACGCCCACCGTGCTCTACAATTGCAAGGGTCAGCCGAGTCAGCGTCTTAGAAAAGGTATGTCGTCCTCGTATTTCGCAATCGAGGTGCCTCAGTAATTTTTCTACAATCCCGCCCTCGACAAGAGGTACGCTCTCTTCTACTTTGGGCTAGGAATACCCATTTCGACTTGCATTGCAGGACTTACTTCCCCAAGCGCAACAGCGCTCCGCTGTTCACGCGATCGGCAGCGCTGGGAGCCTCTTAGCGTCTCGTGCTTCTACGGCATTTCTCTTATATCGCTGCACGACTCAGGAAGGTAATACTTCCTTATATTCAGCCAATCAATAGGACATTTGATATTTGTGCAACAGATTCCGCGAGCGTCAGCCTCACCGGCGGCGCAGTTGGCAAAGATCCATTCGACTGCGTAAAGTACCACGCTGTCTTACTTCATGTTGAGTTTCCAACACGCCAGGTCTCCAGAGCTCAAATTTTCTTCGACAGTCCCTTCAGGAAAGCCGGCATTATATTACAGCGAAATCTACATGGCTCGACGTCCTTAAAAATGTACGTACGTTTCCTCCTTACATTCTAGCCAATAATGACCCCCGGAATATATTTTGCACAGATTCCGCAGGCGAAGAGGGTCCTTCGACAAGGCCTCAACCACACTGCCAAACATGGAGCATATGGTGGGTCTGCCTACATTCTTGTGTCATTTTTAATTCAGCGCGTTTCTTCGTCCCTCCATTTAATTCGAGTGTTGGCATTTAAATTTTTGTCTGTACTTCAATACTCGAGTCTTGCATCCCCGTGTCCTTCTTCTTTCAATCCCCTTCAGTGGTGTTTCCCCTTCATTATACCAACCGGTCCAACCCAACCTCTCTTCTTTGAATTAATGTCTCACTTTTATGGTGTTTCCTCGCTATTGTCTCACATTGATTGATTTTCTACACCAGGCACAACGACTCCTTTGCACCTGCTCTCCCATGTAGCGTCGCACCTCTCCGACTCATGCTCTCTCCCCCAAGAATGCTCCTCGTCAGGATGCCACAAACGCCGGTGCACGCCTCGGCCACTCGAGCATCACGTGCGTCGGTTGGGACGCGACGCGTTATTTAACCTTGTGTACGCACTGTAGGCCACCCAAGTGCACCTCCCTCTCATCTATCATGTCCGACATGTCCCTCCCATCCGAAACCGAAGTTTCACTCTGCCCTTCGTGCAACAGCACTTTCCAGCACGCCGACCTCCTCCCCAGTGCCACTCTATCTGCCGAGCTGCTCGAAATTGTACGGAACAATCGTCCCCACGCCGCGACGGCTGAGATGCGCGCCATCATTGCCAAAGCACCCACCGAACTCGAGCGCTACGACAGGGAGCTCGAGCGGCTCGATGCCATCTTCGACCAGATCATGGCCGGACGCAAGTCGCTCCAGCTCTTCTACGACCAATGCGTGTCGGTCGTCGATGCCCCCGTGCGGCGGCTCCCCACCGAGATCCTCGCGGAGATCTTCCACCACTGCACCACGCAGGATTCGAAGTCGCCGGACACGGACCCCATCCCCACACACCTCTGGGAATCCGAGGCGAAGCGCGAGCTGCGTCGCGTCGCGGGCGGTGATCTTGTCTCCCTCGAGCAGGTGTGCGTAGGGTGGCGCCGCATCGTCCACGGCACGCCCCGTCTGTGGTCCACGATCACGCTCGACGTGCGGTGTTGGACGCCCCCGGGCGAGCTGCAGCATGCCCTCCGGCTCCCCCAGTACATGATGCAGCGGCTCCGCGTCGCGCTCAACCGCGCGCAGCTGGCGCCGCTGACGATTCGGGTGAGCGGGGGCGGGTCGTGCCACCCGCAGGCCCTGCAGCTGCTCGTGCAAAGTGCCCCCCGCTGGCGCGCGGCGTCGTTCACGCTCGACTGCGCCGAACTCAAGAACCTCTCCGGCGTCCAGGGAAGACTCCCAGTCCTCCAGTCGCTCAACCTCCAGGGGCTCAACGAGGACCCCGCGATCTTGGCGGAGGTGGCCCAGTATTTTGCACACGCACCGCACCTGCGGCGCCTCGAATATTGCGGGCCCCTCGGCGCGGTGGCACACCTGCCGCTCCAGCAGCTGCGACACTGCGGGTACGGCGCCGTCTACCCGGACGACCTCCCCGCGCTCTTGTCGACGATGGGCGCGCTCTCGAGCGCCGAGGAAATGCACGTGGAGATTAACCTCGCGGCCATGCGCAGGGCGCTGCCACTCGCGCTCGTGCCCGTTGTGTCGTCTATCGGCCAGTTCGAGATCGAGTCGATGGAGGACTACGGGGACGAGTCCCGCCCTGCGCTCGCCGCGCTCTTCCCGGCGCTCACCCTCCCGCAGATGCACCAGTTCAAGCTCTTCGGCAGGCGCGACGTGTACCCGTACGGTCCGCTGTACTGGCCGCAGCCCCAGGCCCTCGCCCTATTCCGACGCTCGGGAAGCCGCGACATACTGCGCTCGCTGTCCATCCCCGACGTCGTGATCACTGAGAAAGAGCTGCTCGCGCTCCTCAAGGAGCTCCCCTCGCTTGCTTACCTCTTCGTCTCGGACCACCCCCAGCTCGACCCCGCGCCCGACAGCGGCCCGCACCTCGTCGTCACAGACACCTTCCTCAAGGCGCTCACGCCGAACCTCGACCTCCCTGCCGAGTGCATCCTCCCCAGCCTCGCTATCATCGACTTCAGGACGCTCGGCCGCTTCACGGACGAGGCGCTGCAGGTGTTCATCGCCATGCGCCTCAACTGGCGCGATGATGAAGCGGGGTTCGAGTGCGCGGTGCTGTGGCTCCAGGGGTATCCGCGGCCCTTGGGCACCGAGACGTCAGAGTATTTTGAGGACTGGAAGGAGCACAACTCACTCGTGTTTGCGTGTCGGGAGTTTGACCCAGCTGACGATTATTGAGGACGATCTATGCGCATGTTCAATTTCTCACCGACGTACATATGTATATCTCTCATCTCACTGGTCTCATGTATCATACCAATCGCATTGCATTTATTACTCGTCTACTTACCGGGCCTCGGCCGATCGACGTTCAAGCGGTTGCTTGGTGCCGCGAGTTTGTGTTGTTTCCCCGTGTGCTGAAATTCTTTGGGCCGCCTCACTTGATATGTGCACACGATTTTCCGCCGATAAATAAAACCGTCGATCTCGACGCAGCACGACCTGAACTCGCCGACCGAAATTTGGCTCCGGGACTGGTCGGGAGAAAAAACTAGTACTTCATCCAATCATTCGGACGCTGGGAATCGAACCCAGGGCTCCCGCTCTGACTTGGTCCAAGATGATCCACAGAAGGCAGGCGTGCACCGTGCACCACGTCCGAGTTATTAGCCTGGATGTGCACCTAAATATATCAGACGAGAATTATCCGTTTCCGAGCACTGTAGGAGGGCATAGCATTCATTCAACTTATTGTGGTCGGTTATATACATAAAAATCCGACAAGACGGGTACGCGGACGAGATACAGTTGTGTAGATTCGATATATATATATATCGCGGGTGCAGGAGGAAAGGTATATGTAGTGGGAAGTATTCGTAGGCGGGTGGTGTACCGGGATTATATGCAGGGCTATGTATGTACGGGGATGGGTATACGATCGAATGTGTAGGGTGGAGGAATTGATGTGCGATTGGAGATCGCGGGATGCAGCGAAGGGGAGGAGAGGAGAGGAGTATGTGGGCGGGAGGATGCATAGATGTTTAGGTGCGCGCAGGAAAGCGGCGTCCGCGATTGGCGGGGGCGAAGATAGTGGTTTGTTGAGTGGAGAGGGTCGGTGGAGAGGCGCGGTGACGAGACGCGATGCGGCGTAATGCACTGCAGCGGCGGCGTACAATCGGGGTAAGGTGGAGAGGCGAGGAAGGCGAACGCGGGCGCCGCGTGCAACGTGAAGCTTTGAAGCGGCGTACCTGTGGCGCTGCGCCCACCCTTCACTCAATACGTTTACCCCCCGACTCCGGCTACTCTCCCGACTCAGCGTTGTCTTCCCACCGCCACCGAACCCAAACACGCGTTTGAGCTGGGGCACCTCGCGCGTCGGGCTCCGCACCGGCTGCTGTTGTGCGTAGGTAGGTTGGGGCTCAGCGTAGACGTTACGAGTCTAAAAATTTATTTTTAGCTCGTTCTTTGTCATCCATTTGCGCCAACCCAAAATTTTTTCCCTCAGTTATGACGGATGTGATTCTTTCGTGAACATCCAGACATCTCAACATTTGCGCAGGTTCCCTTGACTCCTGCATAGGCCAGCATTGCCTTCGGTGGTACGTGAACGGTTTTATTCAATCGTTGCTATGTCTAGGCTATAGCGGACCGATCCGGACAATAATATGGTCGTTTGCTGAGTACGTGAGATGCGCACCCGTGAGCAGGCCTGCGCAGAGTGCGCATGGCTTCGGATGCATGCGCCGACCTGATCCGTGATGCGCAGGGCTGCGCAGGGCTGGGCATTGATGGGCAGCCATGTGTGCGCAGTGATGCGCATAGCCTCGCATGACTGCTCGGCTATTCGCGCCCGATCAGGTCGGCCATCAGTTGGTTTAATCAGAACTTCTGCGCAGAGCTCGGCAGGCGGGCAATTGGTCCGGATCCTGCCCAATTCTGCCCCGCAACGCCTGCTTCTATATAAGGCTAATTTCAAACCACCCTCGGCACGGGGTGCCGCAGGCCCTTGGCGCATCCAACTGCACAGTTGTGACCCAGCTCACAACCCGTCTTCATCCGCAACCACCATCATCCGCAACCACCGCTCTTTTACACCACTCTCTCTTCCTCTCTCTTTCCCTGCCATGTCCAACTCAGACGTCCAGCCTGGGCCTCTCCTCTTCGCACGCCGTTCTTGCATCCATCCTGGCTGCCCTTGTGTGTCGACCACGTTCACAAACTCTCGCATGGTATGCAATCAGTTCTCCCTCTCATTTCTCATCGACCCCCCTGGCCTTTTCCCTCATCTAGACCCCCAAACATGAGCGCGAATCGTGTCTCTGTGGTCATGCTGTCCATTCTCATGCACCAAGCACGGAGGAACTCCGCTACGTCGACCAAATTGGATGGGCTAAGGGCCCCATGCCCACCCACCAGTGTACTTCATTTTACTGTGTACGTCCCCTTAGACTCGTGTTCCACTCGATTCCAACACCCCCCCTTCCCCAGCCTCACCGGCCCTGGAACGAATCCTCGGTGTGCATCTGTACCGGTCCTTGGCTTGGCCATGCCCCCATTGATCAGGCGCGTCGCACGTACGTTTATATTGACATCCCGTGCTCTCGTTCTCAATAACCCCCCAGCCACGCCGCTCCTGCCGTCCAAACCACCATTATGCGCCCCATCCCCTTGGATGTCCAGACTCGCCGCTCGCCCATCTCCCCATTCCAGCCGCGCGGGCATGATGACACACCAACCGACAAGGACCAACTCTCCGCCATCCAGGCTCACTACATCCCCACTGTCCCAAATCCCCACAGCCGGAGGGGGAGGGGTTCGAAGGGACGCACTGTCGACACGCGACAGCTCAAGAGGTCGTTCCAGATCTATTTCCTCCCATTGTTTCATGTGCGTGTCGCCCGCGCATGTATCCACCACCGCTCCCCTACTGATCCCATCTATTCAGTGCAGCAACAGGAAAAACGACGATCCGTTTTCTTTCCTCAACTACAGTCTTTCTGACCACCGCCAGCTCTCAGCATTCCTCCAGCACCTCGAGGGCCTCAAGATGGATTTCCCCGTCCATCTTCCTGCCGCTGGTTCAGTCTGGATCCACTTTCACCAGGCCGTCATCAAATTCTGTGAAGATAACCATCTGACTCTACCTTCTCGCCCGGGATCGGGAGCCACCTTCTCAGCCCTACCTTGGACGCTCCAGGCCCCATCTACAATCGCGAAAGCTTTTATGCGGCGCATACTGTCGAGCCCTCCCCTGACAGCCGCCACATTCACGACTTCCGAGCTTCTCAAAATAGCCAAAAAAAATGCCGGACATGGACGCTCAGGAAGATGCAGATCCTATACTCTTCATCGGTGCGCGTCATCCTTTCATGTCCTGCCCCAACTGAGACAAATTTTCGTTCCAGCCCCCCCCTATCGTCATCTCACCGGGCCGCTCACGACGACCGATAACAGCCGCCACGACTGTTTCCCATGGCACGTCCTTCGCAACACCATTTTTCTTCCTCCCAACTCGCCCAACGTACCTCCCCCTGGCTGCCTGCCATCCTGTCCGTCGGCAATCGCCCCTTCTAGATCAAGAGCCCGCCCCGCCTCCTTCGAGGTTCTTACCATCTTGCCCTCTCCATCCCCTCTCTCACAACCCATCACGTCTGTACAGAATCCCGCTGAGATGCCACCGACGACACGACCCCACACAGCCACCCCCGACTTGGCCTACTTGCCGCTGCCGCCTACTATTCAGCCCGCCTTTCCCCCCCGGCAGCCCACACCGGACTTTCCCCCTGCTTCTACGCTGCTTAATGTATGTACCCTCCGTCCCCCTTCTTTGACTCTCCTATCTGAAGCGCCCTGTGCAGTCTCGTCCCACCCCCACTCCGGCCCCGGAAGCTCCCCCGGCCCCTGCTGTATTTCCCGTCCCCCATCCTTACCATGCTCCTGTCCTCCATCCTTTCCGGGCTCCCTTCGCCAATGTTTTCCCCTCTCGTCCCTTCCCCAGCTTGCCCGTATACCCTGATCTCCCCCGTGCCAACGCCCCTGCTGCCGCCGGTCCCTCCCGCAACCCATTCTGCGCCGGTCCTGCACCCCCCACCCCCCCTCCACGGGTAAGCCCCAATAACCCATCCCTTCCCCATTCACCCACTCACGTCCTTCCAGTTCCAGTTTACCTTTGGTCCTCCGGACCCTGCGGTTGATGTGCCTCAGGCGAGTGCACCATATTCTCCTCACGCAGCACAACGCCGCTGACATGTTCCTTCCAGCCCGCCTTTCCCTTGCATGGAGCCCCTCCTAATCGATCCCTCTTCCTGCCCGATTCACCGGAGGTACTCTGATCATTTTTTCCTCGACCACGACTCGGCCACTCACTGTACCCTCTTTAGCCCCCAACCTCCCCTCTCATGCACCGCTCCCTGTTTCCAGGCGCGCGCCATCCCTCCCCGCCTCGGCAGAACGCGTCCGGGACGCCGTCTGCCATCCGCGGTGACTCCCCGTCGCCCATCCAAGTTGACACGCCGTCGCCCATCCGAGTTGACACGCCGATGCCGCGTCCGAGACGTGCCCCCCATGCACCGGAGTCCGTCATTTCGATTCCCAGCACCCCCAGTCCTCCCAGCCCTCCCATTCATTCGCCGACCGTGCTGGAGTCCCAGCAGGCGCACATGATTCCTCGCTTCCTTCCCCAGCCACCCGACAGCCCGCCTCCTCTGCCACTTCCCATCGCCATGGCCGACGATGTAGAGCTGCGCACTTTTGTGACTCTGTCCTACGCCGCAACCCCTACGACGATGAGACCCCTTTCTCCGGCCGCGCCGCCGATGCCAATGAGCTTGCGAAGACCATGCGTGATTGGATTCTCTTTTCATCTCCCAGCGGAACCTCCTTCCAGCTCACCGGTAACAACAGCATCATCTGCTCAAGCCTCCAGGCCCTCCATGACCCCGGGCTCGACATCAGAATGTAAGGTTTCGACGCATTCCTCCTCGCCATGTCATGATTCTCACTCCCTTTTTCCTGCAGCGGCCCGGGAGCTCAAGCGACTGACCTTGATGCTACCGGCAACGGTCCTCGTCGTGCTGTGTTTGCCGCCGGGCTGCGCCAGCTGCTCTACCCCCCGCATCTCGCATCTTACTTCAACCACGACGATTTGTTCGACGGTTTACTGCGGGCTCCCCTCTTTCCGCTGAATTTGATGGATATGTCGTCCGAATTCATCATCTTTCTCTCATCCCTTGCATTAGTCGTCCCACACTTCCCTCTCAATCCCCGTTGACTTCGTCCTTGGTAATATCGCCGGTTCTATTCTGTTGCGATAAAGGTGCAAATCTTGAGAGCCCGGCTACCTCAAAGCTTATATGGCTTGTCGCTTGTCTGCTGTCTGCGACGGCAATCCATTCTACTCCACGTAGAACCGTTCTCGTTGCAATTTTGAATATCTTGCTATGTATCCTATTATCGCTTGGCTCCCGCTTCGTCTGTGCCTTGTGCCTTCCTATGCGATGTTTCGATGCGCCATATTATTACTTGCAGGGCTGGACTCGGAGTAGCACCAAATACAACATGAGCATCCGCCAGGGTCGGGAATTACCTTACAGCTATTTGCGGAACATAAGGCGCGAGCTATTTTTTCCTTTTTGGTAAATTTTCGATCTCTTTCACCGAATCCATCGTAGCGGGCTCAATTCTTCCCCGATTACCTTGGGACCATGCCCATTCGAATCTTATTCCATGCCCGCAGTGTGTAGAATGTATATATATATTATTTGGGCACCGGGAGCCTCGGTGGCCAAAATCACAGTGTTTCAGAGTAAGTACAATCTACGAATGGTTGGAAAATTCCGGGGGCTCTGTATTTTTGACATGACGGTTTGGGGCAACTAGTACATTGGGCCAGATAGTCAGATCATCAATATATAGTCAGGGAGCCTCGGAAATGACTCAGTGATCGAAAATTTACCAAAAAAGAAAAAAATAGCCCGCGCCTTATGTTCTGCAAATAGCTGTAAAATGGCCTTCTCAAAAGAATGTCTTCGCAACCGGCGAACATGGCCAACCACGGGAACCACGGGAGAGTTCCACCAGGTTCCTTAACATGTGTATACGTCTACCTCGGGTGCGGGGTTCTTGGCAGCCCCGAACCCCAAGACGAGAGTGGCCGATCTTTCATATGCGATATTTCGTCAGTATAAAAACCACGTCTGTCTCCGACGCTGTATTACAAAAGCACCCCACTGAGATGGACCTCAATTTCACGGAGAGACTCACTCCAGGCCCAGCACCTCGCGCCCGCGACACATGGTATTACACGCGCGACATAGACGACGACCTTCAGGACCTCAACATTCCCGAGGAGGTCAAAGCCGAGGTCTTTGCCATCGCCTACGAATACATACGATGTGTAATCCCGCACTGCAACAACTGGGAGCGATATCTCGCTTTCCTGCGGATCATCATAATCAGCGTTGTTGCCGAGTTCAATGGAACCATCGTCGACGTATTGGCCAGCGACAACTTCCTGGGCTACTCAGTAACGGACCTCTTGGACACCCTTTTCCAAGGATCACCTACGCGCGAGAACATGGAACGCGAGCTCCGCACTTGCATCCTCTTCATGGCGGAGAAATCCAGCAGCAGGCGCGATGGCGAGCTATTTCGACGGTATGCCAACTGTCTCGCCGATTCACCAAAGCAGTGGTTCCGCATGCGCGACTGCGATGCGCTCGCGAGGTTCACGATTATGGCTGCTCTCGCATGCAACGACGTGCTTGACGTGTCCTTCTCTGAGGAGCAGCTCGAAATCTTCGGCGAGATCGGCATCACGATGTACGATGCCGTCGCGTTTTACAAGCATCGGTCCGAGGGTGAGGTATGCAGCACGTTTGCATACGCCCCCGACGACATGCGTGTGGTAGCTTTCCGGCAGTGCCGCGAGGTACTCTGGGCGCTCGACGCCGCCTGGGCGGGGCGTCCCGGCATGCTCATTGTGCCCAACTTCCTCCGCATATTCGGCGGGGCCATCCACATGCTGATGCGTCGGTATCGATTTGTCGACGAGGACCTGACCATCGGCGTTCCCGAGACGGAGGAGGTCGTCTCCCTGACGCGCGCCAACTTCAAGCTCTGGTACCGCATCGACGCCGACAAGACCAGCGAAGTTCGCGAGGAGAGCTTCCAGCGTTACAAGGATGTCCTCGCTGCGAGCGAGGAGGTCTTGTTTCCTGGTCTTGCTCAGACCCTCGAGACGGCGGGCGACGGGAATTGCGACACTTGCATTCACCGTGCCGCTTATGGGGCAGAGGACACCCACTGTTTCGGCGGGGTCCAGCTGTGCGACGACTGCCGGGCTAGCTGGCGTCATTTCCTCGAGTCTTTCCCCGACCGCGCAGCGAAGGCATTTCCGGAGCTTGGGGAAATGTACACCAAAGGAATCCCCTCGACCAGTAAGTTCTAATTTAACATAACGCCGAGTATGCGCAGGCTTATGGCTGCACCAGGAGTCATGATATGAACCCAAGCGCAATGGTCTTGTAGCAGGTGTTCCTTAGATGGACGATTGCATAGCACGCAACTCTATCGACAGGGACTTGTTAAATGACTGATCAGCTTGTGACGGCCCTCTACTGTCGTTCAACCGACTGTACCATTTGACTGCCGTTCAACCGGCAGATGTACTTATTTAAAAACCGTCTCTTTCTGTAATTCTTACAACTTTACCATAGCGCGCGTTAGGCGCGCGCTGACATGATTTCTCTTACGTACTCACTGTAGTATTTAGAAGTCACCCCAGGGAGCACCGGCGCGGTCACGTGAGGGCCTCTTAGGGGGGGGTTATGTTGTAGGAGCATAACCCCCCTAAGAGGCCCTGTAGGCGTCGGAGGGGGTAGGTCTACTAATAATAGTTATGTCATCTGCTGATAAATGCCCCTCGCGTGAGCTCTCGGGATCTTCCTTCGGTTTCCCACCACCGACGGTGCATCGGGGCAGCAACCTCCGTCGTGGCCTCCTCCACCTACATCACAGTCTCTTCCAGCCTCCAATCAGGCTCCTTCTTGGGTACCATATACTGTATGTTTTCTTGAGTTTGCTTTCCATGCTTGTTCCTTGCTTGGTTCATAATTAATGTTGAAATTCTGGATGCATCGGAGGCCTACAGCTTCCCAGTTTGATATTTGTGTATCATAAAGCTGATTCCAGTGACTGCAGCTATTTACAATGAACATTGGAAGAGGTCCTGCACATGGGAATCTGCTCTGTGGGGTTTTTTACTGCTTGGGAGCCTTTCTGATGCATCAGAGGCCTCCGACGTGGCCAGTTAGATGCTCCAGAAAATTAATTCCAGTGGCTTCAGCTATTGGCAAGGAACTTGGAAGTATTCACACCCAGGTGAATTCATCCGGTGAGATAGTTGAACTGCTCAGGAGGCTTCCCAGCGCATCAGAGGCTGCGTCGGAGGCCTCCACCATCCCCAGTTTGATATTGGTGCACCATGCACCTAATTCCAGTGACTTTAGCCATTGATAAGGAACTCACACACAGGTGAATTCATCTGGTGAGATAGTTGAACAGCTTGGGAGGCTTCCCAGCACGTCGGAGGCTGTGTCGGAGGCCTCCACCATCCCCAGTTTGATATTGGTGCACCATGCACCTAATTCCAGTGACTTTAGCCATTGATAAGGAACTCACACACAGGTGAATTCATCTGGTGAGATAGTTGAACAGCTTGGGAGGTTTCCCAGCACATCGGAGGCTGCGTCGGAGGCCTTCACCATCCCCAGTTTGATATTGCTGCACTACCTGCCTAATTCCGGTGAATGTAGCTATTCACATAGACCATGTTGGAATCTGTTTTGGCAAATGCTTCACCTGTTCAGGAAGTCTCCCGATGAGTCGGAGGCCTCCAACCTGCTTCCAGTTTGATATTTGCACCGTCAAACCCATTGCTGTAGATCTACATGTTCTAAATGAATAATCAAAGGTATTGTACTATCACCACAAATATAGGGCTCTGTCTTTGCACCATGATTTGACTTGAATTCAATCAATAGCAAACCTCCTACTTACTGTCGAATCTGCTGAATATGGTCGATGAATTAAAGCATGGAGGTTTATGTCCCACAGGTTTATAACCATACCAGTAGCTTGTGTATTCCAGAAGCATCAGCAGTGCATAAGGCTTTGGAGGCCTCGAGCTTTCTGCTACTCTCGGAATATTTTTATTTAGGGTTTGCTTCTTGTGTTTCAAGCATCGATGACAGTTACTTATTAATGATTCCATCCCATGCAGATAGATCCTTAAGGTCCATATCAGAGATGTGTACTTGCAAGATACTGGAAGATAGTGGAGGTGTCGGAGATGGTGAAGGTGTCGGAGATGGTGAAGGCCATCAGAGGAGGTGTCGAAGGCCATGGGAGGCGTCGGAGGCCATCAGAGGCCTCTCACACCTACTAAAAAATGACATTGGCTTCCAATATAGGTATTTATTCTCAATTAAGGTTCACATATTGTATCATATTCTCTAGTTCCAGTTGAACACAAAAAAAACTGAGTGGTTCAAGGAATGACACCACCTCCAGCACCTCCAATGTGGCCTCTGACACCTCCCTTCCTGCATAATCCAAGACTTTCAGGTGGTATATGTGATAGATAGTAAACACTTGTCACTGCACATAGTGCCTGAGTATTGTTTTCTCTCTCAACTGGTGGAACTCAGCTTGTACCATCCTGCTGCATGCACGGCTTTACTACCAAATATGTTGTACCAATTATTATTTCAGAGAACAGCCGAAATGGACTGGGAAAGACTCACTGAGGGGTAGCAGAGTACTTATGAACACTACTTTGATTTCCTGAAGCCCGGCCGGCAACTGTAAGGTACTTGGAATGACAGTTCATGAAAGATGTGGTAGTTAAGGGTCAAGTCCTAATTAGGACTTGTATGGATTCAGCACATTTTCAAGCACAGGATTTCAAACTGCGGGGTAAAAATCTGATTTAAATCAGAACATCTCCGGGCAGTATCCAGGACCCATGTCCGGATTGTGCCAGAGGGGGGAGATACAGCCGTGCACCTATAAAAAAAACATTGCACTGAGCTCATGGTTATTCGTGCTCTGATTGGCTGCCAAATGACGCACCGATTACGTGTAAGGCTCGGGCCGAGTGGCGGAGGCCACGGCGAAGGTGGGCCAAATATTTGGACCGGCCTGACTCTCTCTCTCTCCTCCTCCTGCCTCCCTTCCCTGTGGTTGTCGTGAGTGATTACACTCAGCACATTGCTGCCCCTGCTAGAAATCACTACTTGGCCCTGTTTCTGCCGCTGGGCTCCTGCCTCCACGTTTTTTTTGTCCTCTTTAAATTCTGCTTGCCGTGAGCAAACATCCCTTTTTTCGCATTTTTTTCACTTACATCTCTTTGCTACAGGCTCTCCCTGTGTTGTATCAATGTTGCACCCACTTTCATAGAAGTATTGGTGTGTAACAGTACTTTATTTCATTGATTTCCTGACTGAAAATCTCCTGCAAGTGCCCTCCCTCCGAAATGGCAGATGAGGCTGCTAGAACCCCTCCCCCTGCTCCTGCCAACGACACGGCCCTCCTTTTTTACCACCCCGATATCCTCCTCGGACCTGCTCCACGACACAGCGGGGTTTACCTCCCAGACTCCCCTCTCTCCTCTTCAGCCTTGTCGGATGCCAACCAACCATTGAGTCTGTTCAACAATCCGGCCCACAACGGCTCCTTCCCTTGCGCTCTGGCAGCAAAGGCGGCTCTCCTGAAGAAGGTGTAGGAGGCGCCGGAGGTGTCGAAGGTGCAGGAGGCGCCAGAGGTGTCGAAGGTGCCTACAGCACCTTTTCACCACCCGCTCGCAGGTTCAGGAAGGCGGAGGCCCATCCAATCCCCACCAGGGTACAACAGCGCCGCCGGTCTCCCCTCAAATTGGCCCTGCGCCGTGGCCTGAACCCTGTCCCCGTGCTAGACAACACCGACGACGACAAAGTACCCCCTTGCCTGAATGTCTCTCTTGCGGTGTCATTGGATGCAGAAGACAACAACAGCCTGCACTTGCAGAAGAAACACACACCCGGCAGAGGAGGGTGGCTGCATAAAAGCAATGACAACAAACCCGCTGGTGAGTCTACTGCAAACATGTGCGTTCCACCATGCCCCCGGTGGCACCCTCACACAGCTTGTTGAAACAGAAGGCTATGCTGGTAAATTACCTTGCTACCACCTCGTCAAGGTCGAAGCCCGCACCGGTGCCTGCTGCGCAGTTCCCAAGCTCCACCCCCCTTCCCCATGTCATCTTCATCATCCAGACGCCAGCCAACACACCAGCTGCTGCATCGTCAGTCCCTGGACCCGCTGTGCCCGTGCCTACAGCACCTCCTGCAGAACCTACTGCACCTCCGTCGGCTCCATCTGGCGGAGCCCCACCACGCAATGTGTAGGCCGACATGCTGACATGTCGGCGCAAGTAGTGGCTGAAGATGCTGAAGAGCGTGGGGCTTACACCGGAGGTCCAGCTCCGCTCGGTCGCGCCCGTAGCGTGCCACAGTATATTTTGGACATTTTGTACTGTACTTTTTTTGTTATACATACATTCTTGAAAGCTTGTAAACAATAATGATGTTTGCCTGTAGCAATGAAGCTAGTGAGCTAGCGTGCGGAGGGTTGGGCACGTGCATCGGAGGTGCAGGAGGCGGGAGGTGGGGGCGGCATGCCACGGGATGACCATGGCGTGCAAAGAGGCGCGGGAGGCGGGAGGCGGATGCAGCATGCCACGGACGCACCGAGAATGGCAGCGCAAAAGTGTGCCCGTGACCTACCCCTCCGACACCTACAGGGGCCTCTTAGGGGGGTTATGCTCCTACAACATAACCCCCCCTAAGAGGCCCTCACGTGACCGGCGACGGTGCTCCCTTAGGTGTTAGAAGTGCGGGCCGAGACCCGAATGGACAACTAGCGCACTTACCCCCGCGCTAACTATGATTTCATGGTCCCCGAGGCTTACTCTCACTCGGAATACGTGGGTCCCTTTTCCTTTTTTTGTACTCCCAGTGAGAATGCCGTCTGGGCAGGTATGCAGCGGTGGGTCGTCTGTGCCCACCTTGCGATGCGGGCCTGCATCCCGAAGTGTCGCTGGTATCCTTCCGGCGAATAGTCGTATTCCATCATCGACCCTTCAACATAGCTTCAGTAGCAGGAGCATTGTGGCAAGAGGGAAAGAAAGACAGACCCACAGTGGATTGAAGCTAAATTTTGCGGCTCCACGTGCCGTGCCATCGATTCAACCTGAGTCAGTGCGCATGGCCAATGTCTAGTAAGTAGTTCCTATATGATGCTGATCGGGATGTCTTCGTGCTCCCAATTGCATGATTCAAAGTTCGTGCGGCGGCGACGAGGAAAAGTTAGGACGTTGTTTGGCGGTGTTATGCTGCTGGCCGCATCAATACTGCCACTTCACAGCCACTCTTCCTCTGGGGGGGGGGGGGGGGGATTTATTATACTCGCGAGGTCCACAACATGAACAGCGAGTGTACCGAAGACAAACAAGTAGGAATATACGGGTGGTTAGCCGTACATAAACCTACAAGATGCCGACAGAGCACACAGAAATTCCAGGGGGGTGAGCATACAAGATGCTGGCATTCCTTGTACTGGCTGGCCTTTCGAATGGTGGGACCACCGGTTCCAACCTCGTGGGACCTGACCACCAGCGAGACATGCTGGTGTACGAGAGAAGTCCTCTCCCCCCAGGTATAACCCCCGGTGTCCACCAGTACAAGAGAAGCTGTCGAATGTCTTCCCTTTGCAGACTGCATGCGTGGGACCACAGATTAGCGTGTTCGACTTCCGAAGAAGGTCCACAGCCAACAAAAATAACAGTGCTCGACTCCCGAAGAAGGATCACAGATGACAGAAATTCACAAAGTCTTGGTGCACACATCAGGTGAGAGGTGAGCGGGGGGTTGTCGAAGCGATTGTGCTTGCAGATGATGCTCTGTAGTAATCTGACCAGGTGTTCAGGTGACGGGTGACGGCGACCTCTGCGGTTTGCTTGAGCTTTTTTCATACCTGGCGAATCTGTGACGCAGCTTCGTATAGAGCACCGAATACCGGGCCATAGGGTCTTCAGGCGCACCGGGCACTTTTCATACAACGCCTGGCCGTGAATATATCTCTCTGACCAACCTTCGTATATAGCATCCAACACTGGGTAAGGGCACCTCTCACTGGTTGATTTCTTCGTGGAGTCTATGCTCGGCGGGGGATCGAATCCCCCTAGACCTCTGCATTGTGCCTCGAGCTTTTGTACGCCGGTCCGTGTATACATCTCTGCTGACCATCCTTCGTATAGAGCATCCATTGCAGGGAAATAAGGTCTGCAGGTGGACCGGGCACCATCCGTAATGATGACACTGACTACCCTGGTTGGAATCCCCCTAGACCTCTGGACTGTTCGATCTATAACCTTTGTTTTTTACTTTTTTATATTCGACACGCCCGCCAGCGAATCCTCTTACAGCCTCGAATACTATCCTACAAGACTCGAGAGAAATTTGGTGTTAAGAGTGGCCGCATTGGTAGCTACGGGATCAGATAGTTGGACGGGGGTGTATGCACCGACGAATAGACGTGCAGGTACTGAGTCTGCCATATAGGAGTGGGTGAACTCTTAGAAGAAATGATCCGGCCTTGAGTCGGGTGATTACTTCCGCTGAAAGGATTTTAAAACAAAAAAGTTGGAGTGACTCCTTCTATTCGGACGCCGGGAGTCGAACCCAGGGCTCCCGCCTCAACTGGTTCACAGAACTTCGGGAAGGAAAGCGGGTGTGCACCGAGCAATATCTCGTCTTTGCCACGCTAAACGCCTCAGCGTAGAGGCGAATGAGCCAAAAAGAAAAGGACAGCGGCTCAGAATTCGGACGGTAGGGATCGAACCCAGGCTTCCCACTGACATGTTTGACTTTGTCTAAGCTTCTAAGGAGAGTGGGTGCACCATGCACCACGTCCGAGTCCTTAGCCGGGGTAAGCACCTGAATAGCTCGCAAATGAATTCTCAGCCAAAAGTTGAACAGAAGATTACAAATTCAACATAGCCCTCCGGATCCTGCTGCTACAGCACTGAACATAAATTCAGCTGTCCTAGCCGGCGAGAGTGACTGAAAGGCTCAGCGTTCAAACGCAGGAACGAGAAGAAGAACAAAAAGGAGGGAGAGATTTGCGACTTCGGACGCTGGGAGTCGAACCCAGGGATCCCGCATCAAGCGCTTTGTTTTTTAATAGGCCAGAAAGACTCAAAGAGCGGACGTGCACCGTGCACCATGTCCAACTTCACCTCCATACATTGGCTAAATAATTCGCACCGTGAACCATGCATGCAAGGTGGGAGGAGAACTTGTAATAAATGACCCACACTACTAACGGAAGAGGAGAAATAGCACCAATGCCGTCATAGACCCAGGAGGGAAACTTGAAGGCGAATGCAATTTTGGACATTCGGGACGCTGGGAGTGGAGCCCAGGCTTCCCACACCGCAACAAGATCTTCTTGAAAGGAGAGTGAGCGTGCACTGCACATCCTCCCGAGGTTCTTTCTTCAACTGAGCGCTGGCTGAGATCATCAGCTTGCAAGTAAAAAAAAAACGAAGGAAACAAATACCTTATTCGGACGCTGGGAATCGAACCCAGGGCTCCCGCCTCAACTAGGACAAACTATTCTATAAAGAGGAGCAGATGTGCACCGTGCACCACGTCCGAGTTCTTAGCCTTGGTAAGCACCTGAATGTCTGGCATATAAATTTCCAGCCCAAAATTGAACAGGAGATTACAAATCCAACATGACCCTCCCCGCAGTGCTGCCGCTGCTGCAGCGCTGAACATGAATTGGACTGTCCCGGCCGTCGGGAGTAACAGAAATGCTCTGCGTTCAAACGGAAGGGACGAGAAATAATGGGGGAAAAAAAAGTGGGCTGACCTGCTATTCGGACGCTGGGAGTCGAACCCAGGACTCCCGCCTCGAAATCTCCTACGTGACAGCTTCATAGACAGCAGATGTGCGCCGTGCACTACGTCCGAGTTTCCATCCTCCCTGTGCACCGAAATGCATGTGATGAAAATTAGTAGTTGCACTTAGAGACCGAAAATTTTAACAATCCCCCATCCTGCTGAATTCCGAACCACCCAAAACCCGCTCTAAAATCGAATCCCCGAGCGAAGGCAGAGAGACCATCGCATACTTCTTGCTGTGATGAACGAATGAAAGGGAGGGGAAAAGGTCCAAATGATGCTATTCAGACGGTGGGAGTCGAACCCGGCTTCCCGCCTCAATACTTATGTCTGCGCCCTCTACAGATGGCGGGTATGCACCATGCACCATGTCCGATTTCTCGGCCTTGTTGCGCACCTGAATCCCTGGTATTGAAAATGTCATGAACCTGAACAGAAGAACTGAAATTCAACATGCCCCTCATCTCCGGCTCTACAGCCCTTGCTGCCCCGGAGAAAATAAATTCAGCAGTCCCAGCCGCCCGAAATAAACGAAAGGCTCACCGCTGTAAAGCAGGAAATGATGAGAAAAAGATCGCAATTCGATGAATTATTCGGACGCTGGGAGTCGAACCCATTATGGCTTCTCCCGAAGCGTAACGAGAGCGGGCGTGCACCGTGCACCACATCTGACCTCTCTCTTTACTCTCTCCCCGGCCAAATGAGACGAAAATCATCAGCATCAAGTTGAACAAAACAAAAAACCGGGACACTGAGGCTCGTATTTCTTCACAATCCCTAGAATATCTTTGCGCGGGTAAAAGAAGTCTGATTATGCTCAAAGAACTACGTTACATGAAGTAAGTACGGACTTGAATTGTATATTATAGAAGCTAGAATTCCACTGGAAGCTACACGGACTGTTTAATGGTCGATAGTTTGGGCCCAAACATAGAAGAATTGAGTCAGAGGCAGCGGTCGGTGAACACTAAGGGTGAAAAGACCGAAGTAATTAGATCAAGCTATCGAGAATGAACATTTTGGTGTGAGACCAAACTTGTGGGACGACAGATTGAATGGAACACGGACTGAAAGAGACGCAGACGAGAAACATATAATGACACAGAAGGTCATTTGAGTGGCTTGAATATAGGTAACCTAGGAGCAAAGTAGGCTTTCCCTGACAGAATACTCCAGACTGAAAATGTGGGCCGGCAAATTTGACACGACTGAAATGGTTATGCGTCGAGTGACAGACTATTTATATGCGGAATATCTTCGGCCTATTTTCACTGACCGCAGCCTGAGTATGATAAATCTGCCCGCGGATTTACTGCGAGAGACTGCGTCTCTGTGGAAATTACTGCGGAAAGGTCAGCTGGGTTCCTGTGGAGGTGCATCTGTTGGGCTCCGGACTGAATGGGTGAAGACAAATGGGGCATGTTGGGCCCACATGGAGGAACCTATAGGACAAGAGGACAGGATGGATACTGAAGATACAGATGAATGGAGTTAAAGCCAACTTAATATATACCAACGAGCAAAGAGATAACCATCGAAGAACGGATAATTGCTGCTGACCATAGAGTTTGGACAGCACTTTCAAATACTGATCAGGTTATCAACACAGTGGGGCCATAGTTAGGCTAAAAACTAAAATGAAGTAAACCGACGCTTGCCAACACATGCATGTAGCATGCACCCCGGCTGTTTCTTAACGGGACCATGTCGGAATATACCTACCTGGGCAGGACATATCGCACCTTGATGGCAGATGACCGAGGTCACCACCGTAAGTTCCGAAGCCGACGAGTTAGTACTCAGCGCACCTGAACCACTCTATATTCCGAACTGTCAAAAAGATTTTTGAAAACGAGAATGACGGGAATTGAATCACGCGCGGAGATACACTATATTGCACTGTTTGGCCATGGGAAAGTTCAAACTTGGGTGAGTCTCTATACCCCGAAGAACCTCAGGACCCACTAAGATATGCTGCATCCACAGTCATCCAATCTGACTTATCTTGAAAAACTATTGACTATTTCAATTTTTGGTATCTCAAAAATCCAGAACCAAGGAAAATTAGAGGCCGCCCCAATGGGATTTGGATTTGCGAAATCTGCACTACACCCCGAATCCGCACTACACCCCGAATTTCGCAAATCCAAATCCCACCTCCCTCCTATGACGTAATCTCGCCTTTTAGGCAATTGCACGTGATGATGCTGCCCCTAGAATCATCCAGAGTCAAGCTGAAGGGTATAATAATGGATCTGCAGAGCTTCAAACTACTTTTCATCGAAAAATGTTGTTTTGCATTTCACGACTCAACAATGCACGTGATATTTTGCGTGGCTGTATGCCCATCAATACCCAAATCCAGTAATAATGTATTCCCCTCTAACTCAACAAAAACTTGACCTGTGGCTTTGGGAGTGTCATTTTTGGACTCAGGCCGTGAAACTGCTTCAGATTTCGACGGGTGGTCAAAAATTCTCAGATTCAAAGCCCCTTGGGCCGCCCAGCTTTATTTTTCCTTTGTTCCTTGCTTCGTTCTCGATTTTGCTCTTGAGGCGAGCCCGAATTAATGAGAGTTTTGCAAGATCAAAGTGATCAAATGAGTATGGATGCGGCATATCTTACCTAAAGTTAGTGGGCATTGGTCGCAAACTGTTCTTGACACCGTTGCTCCACTCGAGGGATCTGCTTCGCCGGCCACCCGTAATCTAAACTAGAAGAACCCCAAGACCTCTGTTTCATCCCTCCGCGCAGGCTGCACTGGGCAAGGGTCGCAAGGCGCATGAGTGAGCCAGAGTGGCACCTCTGCTCCTGCTTAAGTCTACCATAATGGTCGCAGATCACCTCTCAAGTCAAACTGCAGATCCACGGTAATACGGTCTGCAGGCTCACCGGGCATCTTTCATCGCTCGACCCCTTGTTGTCTGTGCTCGGCGGGGGTTCGAACCCCCCTACACCGCCAACGGTCGGCCATGTAGTCCCCACCTGGGCGCAACATGTGTGCGAGATGTCGTGAGATGATGGCCACCAGCTGTTTTTCGGGTGGGTGCCAGGTTCAGGAGCCAATAGGTCCAGCATGGAACCAGGTTAAGCTGACCGCCAGCTGGAGTTCTAACATGGCTCAGAGCTGGGCGGACACAAGTCATATTTCTTGCTTACCAGTGGCCCATACCACTTTATTTTTCCCTTGCTCGACTGATGTATGAATGAACAATGATTGAATTCAAAATGTATCTTTACGAGCGCGTACAATATCTATTTGGCGGAGGTTGCCACGTTGATTGCTCCTGATAGACTCTTGGAACTCGTCGACATTCTCGTTGTTGAGCTCGTAGTTATTTTGATCTTCGACGGCTTGAGGCGTCTTCGACGACCGCTACGATCTGCTCCCAGTTGGCCAAGAACATCTTGGCATGTCTTCATCATCGCCCAGCATGGCTCCACGGCCATGCTTTGTAGCCCCGCGAGGAGATGGGGCCAACGGGCCCATGGCATCTGGCATGCCACGACAATCGTCATTGTCAGTGGGGGCAGTGCTTGCGCGACCGCCAAGGCGGAAACAGTATGGCTTGCTTTTTGAGGCCTTGAACGGTCCCGAATTGGGGTTTGAGGATGAGCGCGGGGAGTGTGAAGAAGTACAAAGATATCTTGGCAAAAACAACGTGATCTGAAGACCAGGCTTGAGGGCTTGACACGGCTTGACAGCCAAGGCAGAGAGGAGTTGAAGCTCAGATGAGGTTGAGGACCAAGTCGATCTGAGGATTGGTTGATGAGGCAGACCCAGCGATGACACATGTACAAGTAGGATAGTCGGGAGGAGATGGATGTCTCCCTCGCTGGGATTTGGATATGAGCGTGGAGACTTTTACTTGAAGTGAAGTGTGAGAATTGATGTGGCTTCGTGAGATGAGCAAGGAGAAGGATGTCTATATGAGTAGAGCAATATGGGTGGAAGGCAAGGCGGAAGGTGAAAGTGGGAGAAAAGAAAGCCACACGTCGCTTTGCGGCCAACATGCACGTGATGATAGATGCCGTACCAAACAAACGCACGGACCCTTCATCAGTTTGCATCATCCACCACTGTCGATTCACGCAAGAGGGCTAACATCCAACTGTCGCACGGCAGTTTTCTCCGAGTCATACTGGGCAAAGAAAATATTAACGGTACAGACCGTGAGTTTGACTCAGCAAGGAGTCTGCTTCTGTTTACAGGAGCGCTACAGTGTCCGAGTCGGCCGAAGGCGGGCGATGGACTTTGGACAGACTCGATGTGTTGTTGTATTTAATTTTTGTTTTATAGCCATGGTGTACAAGTCACTGTTTTCTATATAAAAAACTGGGGTCTGGTCGGAGGCTGGCTGCAAAATACTGCATCCATGTGGGTACGCAGCTGATAGAAGGCTGGAATATTAGCTGAAGTGTGCAGCTGTCATCTACATGGTGTCTACCTGGGGCCATGTTTTCAAGACTGCTGGCCTCTACCTGAGAATCCCAGCTGGTATACACATGCAAGCACTTTGGCGGTGTAGACCTCTCGGGTAATGTGCGTGTTCCCAGTGTTTCTTATCACTGTCTGTGAATAATAATAGAGCATGCACATCGAGCACTGACACGTGATCGCCGCGGCGGGGATTCGAGTCCCAGTCCCCCAGCATTTTTGAAAATTTTAAGTAGCTGTCCTTGAGCTGTCCGTGAAGAAATCACCATCGACAGACCTTCGTATATAACATCGAATACAAGGTAATACGGTTTCCAGACGCACTGAACATCCCTCGTACGATGGCTCCGTACCTATGCATGCATGTGCCCGCCGGGGGTTCGAGTCCCCTGGACCTCTGGGCGATACGATACTTTCTTTTTTTATTCTTGATATTCAACACACCCGCTGACGAGTCCTTTTCTTAAAGTCTCGAATACGATCCTACAAAAACTCGAGAGAAATTTGGTGTCAAGAGCGGCCGCATTGGTAACTACAGTTCAGAGGGTCCTGGGGTGACAGATATGAGCAATAAATTAGCGGCGCAGGCTAGGTCGTGCCCCAACACGAAATTGTTCTGATGGGGTAATCTCAAGGAGCACAGGTGACGGGGGACACCATGGTTGCTCATGGTGCTGGTGTTAGCCAAGGTGAGGGTGATTCTCCATGTTTCCTCCACCGCGATGTTAACTGTCCTTTCACCGTCGCTGCTGCTATCTTGATGGGCGACCCGGCACACGTAGCCGGAGAATCCTGCCAGAAAGGTACAGCTTACTCGGTGCGATTTCTTCGGCTGAAAGTTCTTGCAGGCACCGCAAACAGCAGGAACTGCATCTTCCCTCGCTGGAATCACGGTCTCGAACAATTTCCAGTTAAAATCACTTCCTTCTGCGATATTGGAGACGAGTTTTGTGCTAGCGGAACTAGCCTCGCTGTGCACCTCGGTTATGTTCAGGAGTACGGCTCTCAAGCGACAGCTTTTGTATTGGGTAGGATTGGAGGCTAGGTGTATTCAGTGAGCTATGATAAAGCAATTGCATCGTACGCGTTCCTCGGATGTTTCGATGTGGTTTCTCTTTTCAGCGCAAAATATTATTATTCCGGCATCGCATTTGATCGTCATCTTTTAGGTATAGTTAGACTCTCGATGTCTGCGAGCATAAAGTAAATGACGCAGAATCACCTGAGGATGATGCGGTTTTCAAAGTACGGAGATGCAATGACTTACTTGTAGCGAACCCCGTAGTTTGCTATACGAGTGCACAAAGGATACCTTATATTACGCGTCGAGCGGTTTGGTAGTGCCCCATGGCAATAGACTTATGTTCAGAAATTCCTTCACACAACTTATGTTAATCCAAGAGTATATAGTAAACAACCGACCGGCGAGAGCGAATCTTCGTCGGACACGACCTCGAGAGCGAGCGTTCGAGCCTTTAAGATTGTTTTACCAGCCTTGGTGTGAGCGCTTAGCTTCGCCTCAAGATAGCCGATGATAGCTCTTAGAGTTCCCGCAAAGGTGTTCAAGATGAGAGTAGGGGTCAAAAGATTGTTATATTCACATGGGAGGAAGCCTCTATTATATGAGGTAACTACAATCAATTCTAAAAGATTCCTGCGTACTCTTCAACGATTCATAATCTTCCCGAGGCAGTGTTGAACCAGCGTTCGAACTGCCTTGAACCACTAACTTCCTAATGGGGTAACTACTTACTCCACCCTTGATGGGTGACATCAATAAATATCTTTTTGTGCCTTTTAAAATGTCGGAAACATTTCCAAAGTACAACAAAACCTGGATAATGTCGACAATTGGCGTAAACGGAAAGGGACATAACCAATCTCCCAATCCGTGATAATTGTAGGTAATCCGCAAACTATCGGTCATTAGGAGCATTTGGCAAATCCGGATTTTCCTGATGCTGCCAGTCTGCTTGCCCTGCACATCGACACCGTCGTCCTTAAGCTCTCTTTCTGCCCTCGTCCTCACCTTTTTCACACTCCCACCCTCCCATTCCCAGTTTTTTTCGAGCTTACGCTCTGGCTGCTCTGGGTCTCCTTCTCCCGGAGCCTCGTTGGCCTTGGCGTCTGAGTTCGGCTGTTCCCGCGTCCCGTCTCCTTCCGACTCGACTTCCCCGCTGCTTCCTGCTGCCCGCGAAGTCTGACGGCCCGTCCCGGCCGACCCCCCGCACACACACCAAGCTCTCTCTCGGTTCGTAGCACCGACCCACTCCTCCGTCCTCTCACCTCACCACTCTCCCACGGCGAGGACACAGCCTGCCTTGCTTGCGACGCCAGTTTGATACAACATAAATACAAGGGGCAATCTGCACTTTGAACGTGTCGAAAGAGCCAATGATATCTGAGCGAAAGAAAAACCTATCCGTCCATCCACATCGCTTTTAGTACACCCGCTTCCCCACAAAAATCCCGTCCTGGATCTCCATTCTTGTGGTCGGGCCGCGTAGAAATCCTATTTGGTTTTCGTTCGAGAGCTCCTCGAGCGTCTTTTGCTTCGTCTCGGGGAGGAGCATCGTTGAGAACACCCCGGTCAGCATGAAGAATGCGAGGATCTCCATCCTGAATAAATCAATGGGGTGTGAGCACTCCTAGTCGCGGAGCGAGCTCGATGGCGTGCGTACATGTGAGGAATAAACTTATTTGGCCCGCCGATGTTGATCATCTGGGAGAAACCCACCTGTGCGGCGATCGCGCCAAACTTGCCACTCGCGGCAGAGATTCCGTGCGCGGTGGCACGGTAGCGCGTCGGGAAGATTTCTCCGGGGATGAGGAACGTCGTCGTGTTCGGCCCGAAATTTTGGAAGAAGTTGGCAAGGCAGTAGAGGAAGACGAAGAGGTTCTTGCCGGATCTGGTTTGAAGGAGTTTGTCGTAGCCAAAACCTGAAATTTGTGGTGCTTAGCGATGCGAGAGATGAGAGAGACGCCGAATGAGGGAGCGACGCACCCATGATGACGAACAAAACAGTGAGGATTATGAACCCCATTAGTTGGATTGGTCGGCGTCCCCAGCGATCGATAAGCAAGAAAGAGGCGTAGTAACCCGGGATGAGGCCCGCGATGGAGAAGATCAAGTTACCTACAAGAAAGTAAAAGGGGTACGAGTTCAATATTGTTCTTTGTAGTGTATGTATAGGAACACATTACCCACCCACACAAACGTTCCGCATGGCCTGGTAAACTCCCAGCGTGGTCTTCATGTTCCCGGGCGAGCCAAAGCCGATGGCGGTCAGGATGCTGGACGAGTTGAGACCGAGGCCGTAGAAGGCAATCTGCAGAAGAATATTAGAAGGTTGTTAATAGCAACGCAGGAGCAGCTCACGTCGAGGGCGAACCAAGAGTAAGATGTGCCGATGAGGATCTTCATGTTCTCCCATTTTCCAAAGTGGGCTTTGAAATCCTCCCAAGACCCGTGCGGGGCGTCGGCCCGCTGCACCACGGCATCCGGGTCGTGGATGGCCGGTTCGCCCGTGATAACGAGACTATGAATGTCCTCCGCAGCCTGGAGCACGTTCCGCTCAATATCCATCGTAAACCTCGGTGTCTCGGGGAGGGTAAGCCGGAAATAAAGCGCAAACACTGCAGGGACGCAGCCGATCCCAAACAGGATACGCCACATGAAGTCGATGTGGACGAGCTGATCGACGCCGGGGTCGGCGATTATCTTGTTCTTGTACGCCTCGTTGACGATGAAGGCGACGAGGACGGCAGTGAAGTTGCCCCAGCCTTGACCAGCGAACACGGCGGTGATCATGCGTCCGCGGATGCGGGTCGCGGCGAATTCGGAGGTGATGGTCGCGCTGAGGGGGTAGTCTCCGCCGATCCCAACCCCTATCTTCAAAGATCTTTGGATGGACAAAGACGATATTTGAGAAACACGTACTAGAAATCGCCAGATAACCAGGACACCTATGATACTTACAGCGTGTCCACTTCCGGAGAGGGCTTGAACAAATGTGCCAACGATCATAATCAGCAGCACGAGACCATCTAACGCACCAAATCAGCGCGGACATTCAGGAAAGGTATATGGATAAATGTTATACATATCCGCTTCCGCCCGACGATATCCGCCAACCAACCGAACAGCAGCTGACCGCAGAGAGTACCGACCGGAGCTGCGACCTTGACACCGAGATCCTGGTTTACACCCAATTTTCCGGGAGCGCCTGTGACGTTCAGAGTTAGGGAGACGCGTAATGATAACGAAAGCCGCACGTACCATGGCCGTAGACGTACCCCAACATCTGCGCACCGATGTTGATCGCGAACAGGTCATAGGCGTCGGTGAAGAAACCCACGCCCGCGACGAGGCAGACCTTGACGTGGAACCACGACATTTTGGCGTTGTCAAGCTCGGACAGAGCCGTCCGGCGCCGCTCATCGAGGAAGTAGTGCGAGCCGCCGGGCCCCTTCCCCTTGACATCAGTGGGAGGAGGAGGGGGGTATATGTCCATTGAGGAGGGTGAGGGTGAAGATTGTCTGGGTCCGGGTGACCTGCGATTATATGGTCGCCCTACTCCACGGACACGCCAAGCCACTGTCCCGACGAGCGGCCAGACTGTTGATCAAACGGGCCCTGGGCAAGACACAGATTGAGCTTTACGGGTCAGTCAAAATGGGCTCCTGTAGGCACGCCAGTGATGCCACTATCATCGAAAGAGCTGCACCACGCGTAGCTAAGGCTATCCATAGCTCATTCGAAGACTGGCGGCTTCTTGAAGAGATGACAGCTGTCGTAGATTAGATCGCTTGATTTGGCTGGATTTTTTTCTCAGGACAGTCACGGCAAAGGACTCGGAATGGAGGGCACTCTCACACATAGGCCGTTGGTTCTGAACAGATACAGTCGTTAAAGATCTTGAGTGCCCTCTGGAGGTCTACAATATGATTGGACGTAGCTGTGTTCTGCTGTGCCCGTGGACTTTCCGAGATGATTCCCTCCAACGAGAAATTTATCAATCAACAATCGTTGACAAGTAGACTTCAGTGATGTACAGTGATATAGATTAGAAGAACTTGAAGCCATGTATCACGTAATTGGGGTTCCGGTGCATTGCAGCTATTACTCATCAAGGGGTTTAGTGGCTGACTTCATCAGCTTCTCCGCAAATTTCTTGAGGTCTGGAAGCTCTTTTCCTCTGGAATTGAAAATTTTCGGAACAATATATATTGCCATCAGTGAAGAAAACGAGCATTCAGCCCGCAGGCAATTTTTAAAAAAAACTTGAGGGAAATCAGACCTACCTTGACCTTTTGCGACTTGAGGTCTGGAACAGCTGATTCCAGAGCGATCAAGAGCTGTCAAGAGCATGTCAAGAAATTTGCAGAAAGTCTGATGTTCTGGATCTCAATTCTCCGTAGACTGACGTGACAGCCTAGATGAGAAGATCAGGTTAAAATTATCGTCTGGGTGGGACCGTCGAAGTCACAGACAAGGTTCTCCATGCGCCGTGGGATGCGTTGCTGCTGACCAGACCAGTTCACTGACTAAACTATGCGCCCAAGGAAATCTAGGTTAAGGAACCCTAAACAAGACACCAACAAAGACGAATCTCCAGTTTTACTAATGGACACCGCCGGTTTCTAATATTATTCTGCTTCTCATCCATCACGCGCACTGTTGAAAATCATTCTTTTCAACACATCAGTCCAACGCCCTCGAGAGGTTATTCGCATGTCAAGCCCCAAGTCCGGAACAACCGTGTCAACTGATGTTGAGCATTCTCAACCAGTATAAGGTAATGTCTTAACACAGACGCAATATATTTCGGAGGCTCCTCGTTTTCCAGAGCGCTCCAGCTGTGCGTCAGATACAACCTTGTGGACCCATCGACTTCGTTCTGCAGTGTCCGCATAGCCATCACATGTATTAATTTTCTTACTCGATCTGCAGTCAGTACGGTGACATACAGGTGGCCGTGCTGATTATTATCAGATCAGCACGGCTGCTTAGTGAGTGAGGATCACTCCGATCTGGGTCCTCCTATTGGCGTTGCCTCTCACCCAGGGTACCTCGTAGCTCCCTGCCTTCGAGAGCCGGCTTATGGCAATCGTCGACCAGGATGTCCACTCAAACCTTCAAGGAGCGTCTGGCCATCACCAAATCCGTAAATATCTGATATGACCTGATTTGGAACGTCTTGGCAGATGTTCTCGCCAAGGCCTTGCAAGTGAATACCTGGCCTGATATTCCCTTGTATAGATTTCGCCTGGCGAGGTATTGACCATATAAGCAATCGCCAGGCTGTCGTACGTATGCAAAGGACTGCCAGGACTTGCAAGGTATGGATGGCTTTGTATGGCCCGTTGTCACCGTCGTAGCAATAAATTTATTTGATACACCTCCGACGGACAGCTTAAATATAATCACTATAGAGGCGCGTACCCTTCGTAAACCTCGTCAGGAATGCCCCCGTCACCGTCCTCCGGGCCCAAGTCCGGCTCATCCTCATCATTTTCCGCGTCATCTTCTTCCGGCTCGTGCTCCCCGTCAGACTCGCCGTCAGATTCTGCATCTGACTTGTCTTCCTCGGTAGTAGGAACCACAATTTGGTCTTCAGCGTCGCTGGGCGGCGAAACAGGCGCTTGAATGTCAGGAATACTGACGCTCTCGGGGAACTCCTCGTCTCCGTCCTCCTCCGGGGCTCCTGGAGCCGGCGTGGGATCATCTTCTTCAGGCGGGATAGGGACACGGTAGTGTCCGACACCCCCCCCAACGTAGCGCATCAGATATAAACCTCATTTTCGCGTCAGTGCCACTTGTTTGCAGTCGGATTCGCGTCGCCTGTGGTACTTATTTCTGTGATTTTAGCTGCGGAACAACCCTTTTCAGTGCTGGTGTGTTTTGAAGGTATTATGGACTGGATATACAGGTGATGACGCGCTTTGCAGGTTACAGCAATGGTGTTTTTGGAAGTGGCAAGCTACCCCCAACTCTTACTGTTACTTGCCATTGAGGTCGATTCTAGTCAATACGTGTCAGCAATCCCTGTGGTTCATTCATTCATGCAATTAGAACCGTTTTCTTCGTCTCTCTAGCTGTACACCGTGCTGAGCAATTCTCCAACAACTACAACATCATGCTGAACGGCACCTAAGGGAGCGGCGACGCAGTCACGTGAGGGCCTGTTAGGGGATCCTGTATAAGTAAAACCCCCCCTAAGAGGCTGGGGTGGGCAAAGAATGCCATGGCGGTGCCCGTCCACGTGCCCTTCTCGGCCGGTCCCGCCTGCTGCCCCTCCTCCTGCACCTCCGATGCATGCACCTCGGAGTGCAGGAGGCAATTATGACATCTTCTGATAAATGCTCCCAGGTAAGCCCTCGGCATCTTCCTACAGTTTCCCACCACCCTCGCTGCCGATGGCATCGACTGCAGCCGGCCTCCGTCACACCTCCAGCATACATTCTAGCCTCTCCCCGGCCTATATATTGGCTCCATCTTGTGTACTTTTACTACATATCCTTTGTATGTTCTTTACATTACTGTCCATGCTTGCTTCATGGAATTAACGTTGAAATTCTGGACGCACTGGAGGCCTTCAGCTTGCCCCCAGTTCAATATTTGTACACTACAAAGCTGAGTCCAGTGACTGTAGCTATTCACAATTAACATCAGAAGGGGTCCCACACATGGGAATATGCTCTGTGTGGTTGTTTACTGCTTGTGAGCCTTCCTGATGCATCGGAGGCCTCCGACATGGCCAGTTAGATGTTCCGTAAAACTATTTCCAGTGACAACGAACTCAGAAGTATTTGCACACTCAGAAGTATTCACACACAGGCGAATTCATCTGGTGAGATAGTTGAACTGCTGATACGGCTGGTTTTGAACCACCCGTGTAATCACGCTTTTTCGCGATTCTTAGCACAATTCTAAGAACCCCTGTTCGGTGGTATACAATTAGAGCCGGAGTGAGCTCCGAACTGCCGACTGTGTATTAATGATGCTAGAGGAGCTGGCACGCACTATGGAGACATAGAAGCGCGGTCCTTATAAACATAGGGGATCCGCTTCATGATCCTAGAAGTGTTCGTGAACTCCGTCAGACAGAGTTGTTTCCTGTGATCCGGGAAGCAGCTTGCCCTGCAGGCTAGATACCATACCCAGGAGATATAACAAAAGCCTTGACACCCTTCGTGGATTGTACTGCACCAGACAAGGGCAGGGAACAGTTCGCGAACACCACTTCCATGGGGAAGGGCTTCAGAACAAGTTCGCAAACGAACATTGATATTCGCGAACCTCACTTTCAGTAGACTTATGACTGAAAGGGCAAAGGAACAAGTTTGCAAACGGACATCGATGTTCGCGAACCTCTGACTATTTGTGCCTGGTGCGGGTTGGTTCAAGCAGTAGTCAACCCTGGGTCTAGGGGACCACATGTGATGGTCGCGACGCGGTCGCGAGGACCAAACACTGCCAAAGCGGAAGCGTATTGGCGATCGGAGTAGTCTTGAGCCGAAGCCGGAGGGCCTCGCGTTCGCGAACGGCCGGACGAGCGATTTACCGCGCTTGCTTACGAAGGCTGGGCAGACACACAAGGTGGATTATCAACCATGCCGGTGTGGGACGTGTACACCAAGGCAGCAGGCCGGGTTGCGAAACCCTTCGGCCTGGGCTACAATATTTCAAATATACCCAGAACGGTTCGCGAAGTCATTGCTGATGACTTTCCGATGCTGGGCACCTATCCAACCACCACTAGAGGGCCGCGTCACTATTCCTATTCCGTTCCGAATCGCTCCGTTTACTCATTTTCTCTTATTTTCCCTTATTCATACTGCTCTGTCATGTATTTATCGAAAACCTATAAAAGACCACGTAGAACCCGCCATACAGCAGTTCATCCTTGCCCCCTTGGTTGCGCTTAGATGGAAGTCGAAGCCACCTGTCAAAGGTGTTGGTGTCCTCTGTATCTGTGCGGAGATTTGTGATATAAAACATTTCTCTTGTGTAGATTCATTAATACAGAAGCTTTGATTTTGTTGGCTCCATAAGCTTTAAAGGATCATCTAAGCCAATCACTTCAACCTCGTCTCGTGGAGGGTCACAGCGAGTTCGCGAAAGTCCTCTGTTAAGTTGCACGAGGCAGGCTAGTGTTCTATTGGAATCGTCCACGCTTAGTAGGCCGGTTGTAGTTCGTTAGTTGGGCTATTGGAATCGTTCCCGCCTTAGTAGAACGGTCGTAGTCGTGTCCGCTATTGGAATCAGCCACGTTTAGTAGGCTGGTCGTAGCTGCACACAGTTCGCGAACCTACTGTGGTTCCCAGAGCAAGCTTTCATCTACCTAAACTCCGATACCTTGTGTCAGAGCTGTGCACTTTTAATGGTTTTCAAGCTACTGTAGGCTCCTGGAGGTTCTGATTGATCCTTCTTTGAGTTGATCCCGTCCCACAAAGTTCCATCTTGCCTGTATACTGCAGGGTGACCCGAACTCAATTATCTCGCACTTCGTATTGGTTGTGTGTTGTGTGTGTAGTGTGTGTTAGTGATTTAGTGTGGTGCTGTTCGTTGGCATCTATCTGAGGACCTTACTGCATTTCAGCCTATACTTAGGTGCACCGTTTTACTGCTCAGGAGGCTTCCCAGCACATTAGAGGCTGCATCGTAGGCCTCCACCATCCCCAGTTTGATATTGCTGCACCACCCACCTAATTCCAGTGAATGCAGCTATTCACAAAGACCATCAGGAGGAGCCCCACAGGTGGGACTCTGTCTTTTTGAGATGATTCAACTATTCGGGAAGTCTCTCGATATGTTGGACGCCTCCAACCTGCTTCCAGTTTGATATTGAAGTAATAGAAAGCTATTTCAAGTGACTACAGCTATTCATAATGAATATTGGAAGGACTCCCCCACGGCAGATTCATTTTCTGGGATGATAGAACTGCCTAAAACCTGAACTCTGGGTATGTACCGTGCACCACATCCTAGTTCTAATCCGTCCTTTGTACCTTGCTAAGTAAGAGGAAAACCACCAGCTTGGATGAGCAAAAAGGACGCAAAGGTGTGTGCTGCATTCGGACGCTGGGAGTCGAACCCAGGGCTCCCGCATGTATCTCCATTCAAGCAGCTATAGAGCGGGCGTGCACCAAAGATCACATTCTACAAGCTCATTCGGATGCTGGGAGTCGAACCCAGGGTACCCGCTGTCATTCTCTCTGTCCTAAAGAAGGTGGGAATGCACCATGCACCATGTTCGAGTTTCTATCCCTGCTCTGTATCTCGCCCAATGTGCAAATTTCAGCGTCTGAGCATGAATTGAACAGGTAAATAAAAAATTACGAGTACTTATGTAATCGTTCTTTTGATTGAGCGAAATGAGCTTTTTGCGGACCTCTTGCCTTTTGTCCCGTTTTAAGTTTGTAAAGAAAATAGAGGCTGTGCTAATGAAAGTAGGGGCTGTGTTGAAGGGAGTATAGTGGCAGTGCTTAAGTGGCCTTCATTTTTTGTGACTATTTAGTGGCTAGGGTTAGTGGTGAGATTTGAAGTCTCCCACCCAGTCCCGCCATGCTCACTTGCTTAACTAGCTGTGTGGCTGATTTGGAGTTCGTCCTCTCGTTGCATTTCAACCGTAAGTGGGAGGTATCAAGTTCAATTCCCGTCTTTGGTGCTCTTTTTTATCTCTCCATATTTTGCTTGCCTCTTCTCCGTCACACTTATGGACATGAAAATTAACTTCTTCGATTTCTTCGGCGCCGTTGTGGGCTCTTCTGCTCATTCCACCCCACGTTTGACTGGCAATATTACCTCCTATTTATACATACAAAATGCCTTCCAAAAACCACCAAGATACCATTACATACCACATACCCAACACTAGTTTAGCTAGTAGTTATGACATTATTTTTCGCCAAATATTCACTGTCCGAAGTCTCAGTTTTGATGCAGGTTTTAGTCTCAAGTCTTAAGTTTCGATCACGAGTTCATCTTGGGCCGTGACTTGCCGAGTACCAAAAGGGGAAGATGCACCCCTATTTGAGCCTTCATGTGGCATCTAAGGGCTAAGTGGAGGCCAAAGAAAACCCCCCGCATTGAATAGTATGTAATCATTCCTTGCCTCAATTGAAATAATTTAGAGGGTGGTATGTGCAAACTGGCTGCTTTCAATGATGTGGCCCATGGGAAATTGCTTTTGTGAAATGTAAAACATCACATACTTGCATATGGTTGTCCTATACAGCATCTTGATGTATTTTCGAGCATTTAGGCTAGATAAATCGCACCTCCAATGCATCCTCAGGCTCGTGTCAATGTTTAAAAATGCGTGGGAAGGATTCTGTCAGCACGTCGCCGATAATGCCGACATCAATCAGACTGCGGAGTTGCGACTACGACTTGAGACTACCGACTTGGGACATGCTCAAAAATATAGACATAGTATTAAGGTTCAGTGAAATCCTATGAGACTATGGATATTTATCGAAAAATGATCTCATAAGTAGTACCGCTGCATGGCCGCATGGCCAGGTACAGCGTAATAGAACTCAAGTTCAAGTTCAAGTTCAAGGAGGGGAATTAGCCAACTCATTACTCTGTGTCTGAGTGTGTCGCAGGTGGGTGATCCCCATTAAGTCTGCATCAAGATTCGGCTCGACAACTTCTGCGTTTGTTGTATCACTTTGCAGTGGCTCGATTCTACTGTGATCTCTTCAGTTTTTGCTGATAATATATAATCTGGGTATAATTATCGTTGAATATCACGGTACTAGGTACAACTTTACAAGTGGATCAATTGTCCGCTACTTGTGTCATTTGCGCTGAAACGGTGCACCAACGTATAGGCTGCGAAATGTAGCTAGATATAGATAGAAAACTCCGAGGAGAAATCACACTAAAAACCAACCAACACACACAACACACTACACACAACCGATACGATGTGCTAATACTTGAGTTCGGGTCACCCTGAAGTATACAGGTAAGATTGATCCTTCTCTCGTGTAGTTTGAACAATATCAACTCTAAGAAAGCCTTGTTAGGACTTCCGCGGAGCGCAGTAGTTATAAATAACCACTAAAAGTCGACCACTCTGATACCGCGGAGGGTATTTTCGGGTGTATGGAAATATGAAAGTGTCCTCGGACTACCAACTTATGGGTCCTCGGGATCTCTGCACAATTGTACGACCGTCCTACTAAGGCGGGGAGCGATTCCAATACAAAGGCAAACTGCGACCGTCCTGCTCAACGGGGGCGATTCCAACAGTCACTCGGATACGACCGCCCTGCTATACGGGAGCGATTCCAATACCCTGGCTACGACCGTCCTACTAGAGCGGGGAGCGATTCCAATAGCCAACCTTGCCACTTAACAAGGTTCTTTTAACGGTTTCTCAACTCCGCGGAGCGAAGCGAGGTGTAGAAGGCTTAAGATGAACTTAAAGCTTTTTAGAGCCAACAAATATCAAAGCTTCAATTTAATGAATCTACACAAAGAGATGTTTTATATCACAAATCTCCGCGCTGATACAGAGGACACCGAGGCCGGTTAATGGCAGGTGCCGTTCGACTACTGTCTGGGCACCTCCGCGGGCAAGGATGAACTGCTGTACTGCGGGTTTTCCGTGGGCTTTTATACTACTTTCTAAATAAATTACAAACAACAGATGTGTAACAGGAAATAAGAGAGACTGAGTAATACGGAGCGAAATAGGAAGAAACGCGCGGCCAAGGCCTCTCTAGTTTGGTGGGTCGGCAGTCGAGAGTCATGTTGAATGACTCCGCAGACCCGTTTTGGGTATATTTGAAATTCCCGCGGAGGAGCCGAACACATTCGTGTCCATGGCCGCCCCGCGGAAGGGTACGTCCTGCGCCGGCATGGTTGATAATCCCAGCCATTGTGTCATCTCCCAGCGAGTAAGCTGGTACGGTATTTGTCCTACTGTGCCGTGTGTACAGCTCAGCTTCGGCCAACGGTGCTTGTCCGATCCCTCGGATCAGCGATCACTGCAATGCTCTTGTTTGGTCTCCCGCGGGCGCGTCGCGTCCGTCACATGGGTCTATTTCCAGAGTACTGAGTCCGCGGAAACTCTCCGCGGGCTCTCGCTCGTCAACTTTGGCAGTCCGCGGGGCCTTCGCCCCTTGGTTTGTCAGGTATCTAGTCAGAGTCCGCTTCCGCGGACTCGACAATATCACTCCGCGGACTGGTCAGTCCAGTGCTTTCGGACACTACTAGTCCACAACTGTTCGTCTTAGGCTTTAATGTTTAATCTCCTTGGTATGGCATCTAGCCAACAGGGCAAGCCATATCCCGGAAATACAGGAATAACTCTGTCTGTGCACGTATACGCTCCGCGGAGCGCTATGCTGACCCTCAATGGTAAAAGGACCGAGCCTTAGCGCGTCCACGACTGGATACATGCTCTGGCATCATCAATACACAGCTAGCAGCTCGAAGCTCACTCTAACTCTAATTGTATATCACCGGGCAGGGGCCCCGCGGAGTCGTAATACACCGCTAAAAGAACGAATTTACGGCTGGTTGTATCCAGGCCGTATCAGCGCGTCACCATCTGCCATGGTCATCCTCAATTCTGCCAGCTATTGGCGAGCCTCAACTATGTCCTCCTCATCACTGTCCACCTCGATAAAGGCATGCCGCTTCGCGCTTGGGATTTTCGGAGTAGCAGGCGCATCCACTGGAATTCCGACAGCTGCCTCTGCCCTAGACTTATATGCATCCTGGTTTTTTTGTCAGTGTACTCTCATCGTAGATTCCCATGACGGTGTACCTTTGTTAATGAGGTATCGAGTAGTGCTAAAGTCCGGAGAACGGGCTTGCATACATGCTTGTCTGATTCCCTGTGAATTGATTGCCTGAATGCTACTAAGGCAAATCCCATTTCCATGATAACGCCACTGCGGAAGGTCGCTGGGTCTTTCTTGATATATCTGCGGGAATTGAGTAATTAACCTTCAGCGCTGGGAGATACTGACTTTTTCTCCTTCATGCCCACGTAATCGACGTGATTGTCTTCACAATGCATGACACATTTTCCCAAATGCGATGTAAGGATTCCCGCTGGATCCACATATTTCGTGAAGGGCACATGAACATACTTGCAGAGGTCGTATCCCATCGTAAAGTACCTGCAGCTGCTAGTGACAGAGGGTCCGAAAGTGGTAGTCGCAGCATCCGGGGTCCAGTGTATGACGTAGGGGGGGAGACATAGAAAACGAAAAGGACAGGGGTTGAATGATCGACTATATATAAAGACACACTTAGCGAAATCTGATCAGAGGGGCGGAACGAAACACCTGCGGTGCCGACGGGCCTGAGAGAAACAAGTTGGGTTCATTTCATATCACATCATGTGATCACGTGCAGCGGCCGGCCGGCTCCAGGCGAAGGTCTGAATATTAATTGGCACAGATGCAGCACTATCCTAGGAGGCTAAAAGGTCCGCTTTCAGGTTTAGGACTCCCCTGAGGCTTTAGCTCTTGCTCATTTAGCAGCCCAATTTTTCTTGAGGAGCCAAAGACTCGGCCAAACCAACCACAACAAATGTCGGGGAAAAGCGGTATTCTGATTCATATGCAGCACTATCCTGGGAAGCCCAAAGCTTCGGTTTCAGGTATATGGCTTCCCTGAGGTTTTAGATTTTGCTCATTTAGCAGCCCAATGTTTCTGGAGGCCGAATGCTGAGCCAAAGACTTCGCCCAACCAACCACAGCAAATGTCGGAGAAAAGTGGTAGTCTGACGCATATGCAGCACTATCCTAGGAAGCTGAAAGCTTCGATTTTAGGTATATGGCTCCTCTGAAGTTTTAGCTTTTGCTCAGTTAGCAGTCCAATGTTGCTGGAGGCCGCCTAACCCTAGTCAAAATAAGACACAACAAGCGGTTCGAACCGCACTAGACCGTGACCTTGAATGTTCTATCAAAATGTGGCCGAAATATACGTCAGATCACATATTTTAGTGGTATCTCGTACCTTCTGCGATGCTTGTAAAACAAAGATTGGCCCCGAGGAACCAATGGTCCCATCACGGGGCTCCTCGACATTTATCTATTTGATGTTTGGCAAAGTTGAAGTTCATCCATAGGAATGGGTTCACCTGGGGTCAAACCACATATTTTCCTGCTATTTTATACCTTCTGCGATGCTTGTGAAACAAAAACTGGTCCCGAGGGACAAAGGATCCCATCACAGGGCTCTCCGACATTTGTTTGGGGTCAAATAACTTATTTTACAGCTATTTTATACCTTCTGCGATGCTTGTGAAACAAAAACTGACCCCAAGGGACAAAGGATGAGAATCTGCATTCACATTATCTATAAGTTTGATTGCGAGCGGCTTGATTCATATTATTTCTCCTGCTTAGCTGAGAAGTAATGACTAAAAAAAACCCTGTACATAAGTAGGAGTGCCTGCCGGGCTTTGCCACGGCCTTCACCCCCAAGTTCAACTTCTTCACTCACCTCCGGCGTTGGAATAAATGTGGAAGCATCGTACGAAGTGTTACATGTAAATCAAAGATTGAGGAGCGAGATGAGGCCGGAAAACACAAAAGAAACTGCGGAAAGTCATTCGGACGCTGGGAGTCGAACCCAGAGCTCCCGCTGTCAGTCTTAGAAAGCTATACTATAGAAAGCGGGTGTGCGCCGTGCACCACGTCCGAGTTCTTAGCTTGGACGTCCACCTGGATATACTAGATGGACATCGGCAGTGGCCGCAAACAGTTAATTTAGTTCAGTGAATTTCAGGAATTCCGAGCGGCGTACTTGTATTTATGGCTCCAAGTGAGATGATATACGTCGGGCGTTGCATGGACATGGGCATAGCATTGGCTGGTATTTGTGTTATGTACTCAAAAGTCCGACAAGACGGGTACGAGATACAATTGTGTAGATTCGGGAATCGGCATATATATTTCGCGGGTGTAGGAAAGGTATGTGTATAGCGGTGTACAGGGATGTAGGGCGGATTATACGGGACTATGTACGGGTATCTTAGGGGCACGGTGTAGGAGATGTGTGGAGTGGGTGGGCGAGGAAAGGGGGTGTATGCGGCGAGGAGAGGAGGTGTATGCGGGCGGGGGAGGATGTATAGATGTGTAGGTGCGCGCAGGAAAGGGCGTTGCGACGGCGGCGTGCGCGATGGGCGTGGGCGAAGATAGCAGTTTGTTGGTCGGAGAGGCACGGTGGCGAGACGCGATGCGGCGTGATGCATTGCGGCGGCGGCGCGCGATTGGGGTAAGGTGGAGAGGAGGCGAGGAAGGGGAGCGCGGGCGCTGCGTGAAACGTGAAGCTTGGAAGCGGCATACCTGTGGCGTTGCGCCCACCCCCACCCCTTCATTCAATACATCTCCTGCCGCCTCGGCGTCCTTCTCCCACCCGACCCCTCCCGACTCCGACTACTCTCCCGACTCAGCCCCTTCCCCCCGCCGCCGCCGAACCCAAACACGCGCTTCAGCAGCGGGACCTCGCACGTCAGGCTCCGCACCGGCTGCGGTTGTGTACACTGCGCGTAGACCGGCTGTGGTTGTGCGTAGGTAGGTTGAGGTTGGGCGTAGACGTACCCCGGCAGGAGGGGCGGGTACTGTACTATTAAGACCGAATGTTCACACTATGTCACCCGTCACCTGAGGTGTTCATTTTTTCGAGTGTTCATTTCTCGGCAATCACCATCAATTACCATATCTGGAGCAGCCGGACGAGAAATTTTGACATTTTTCGGCCTATTTAGGCCTCAAAACCTCAACGTCCATCACCTACGTCCCAAATGTTCAGTTCACGACCCTCCGTCACCCGTCACCTGAACATTTGGTCCTAATAGTACATGGCGTTCGGCGGGGGGTATGAGAGGCCCGCGCAGGCATTAGTGCTGCGTGCGGCCGCAGTGCCACCGAATAGCTTCGCGAGCGTGTTACGAGGACAAAACTTTGTTTTGACTCGTTTATATTCCTTCTCCCACCGAGAAAGTGTGACACTTGGGAGAACAATTAAATGGAGCTTTTCCCGACGTTTCTCCGACACCCATTAGATTTTTACTGGCTGCCATCAGCAGTTTACTGACTCCCATCAGACAGGATGTTATGGATCTAATGGTTTACTACACTTTGCCGCCGCCCCGGCCATCTCGCTCGTCACGACAGGGTCACATCAGGCTCTCGGTCCCGGAATCACTGTGCCGGGTGGTTGCATCAGCCCCCGGCATGTCTCACCTTGTCTGTTGCGCGCAGACAGACATATGAAACATCAAATGGGTTGGACTCGCCGTCCCTCACTGCCCCCGTTGTCATCCCCAAGTCCAACGGCACCTCTCGAACGAGTGCCGTGCCGTGCTGTTCCGAAGCTCTGAACACCGGCACGGTCACGGCGTATGTTCTAGCCGTGTTTTGCAAACAACTTTGGATGCAAAGCCGAGCCATCTTTCTGGTTTCGCAACTGAACAACAGTCTGGTGTCTGTTCCACGTACTAGGTAAGCTTTACCTGGAATTACACTTCAACTTGTGGTCCCAAGACTAGTTTCAACGAAGAAAGTTCAAACTCGCCGGGGCCATGCAGTTGAACGTGCCGTACCATCCCAGCTTTCGGAGAGCACTCGCCGGGCAGTGGGCATGGTTTCATGGACTGTTGACTTGGTGTTAGGATTTAGCGATTTACGAGCATAAGGCAGTAATAGAATTACTGAAGTCATGAGTAATGTTTTTGGAATATTAGTTGGTTAGTCATTAGTTGTAAGTCGTTAGAGTGTATCTGACTGATAACAGATAGCAAAGTTTGTTAATTCTCAATGCGAGTGACTTAAACTTAAATCGGTCAAGCAGTATAACTACAATTGTGACCTTGTGTCCCAGTGGGCTCTGCACTTAACAAGGGATAACACAGGGTGATAACTTCCTATAGGCTACAGTGGGCTAGGTAGTTAGTTGGAATCAGCTATAGGCAACTTAGGCTAGCTTATTCGAGGGGTAGTTGTAGATGCTACGTGGTGGATTGAAGTAAAGATGTGGTGCCGTCACATGAGGACAGGCTCTCATTATATAGCTAAGGAGTGTGGTTGCCACAGGTGCTGTGTAAGTAAGGAAGCATCTACATAAATTGGCCATGCACTAAACCATAAGGGCTTTGCACTTAATTGATGTGGAAAACATATGGGAAACATGTTTTCGGAGTGAGCATGAGTTCAAATCAAACTCAGATAGTTCCGATCAAATATTGATGGATGCGAACATACTTGAGTTTAAGCCATTCAGAAGCTTGGGCTTAAGTCTGAGTCATGGTCTGGATCTCAGACTAATGCTTTAGAAGTGTGTCTTCACTATCGAGCCAACAATAGAATATTATACTCAATAATATGCAGAAAATTCAACGAGATAATGAATTCTACAATATTCCATAACACTTGGCCAGCATGTTTGAAGCCCGTTTTTTTTTGTTTCTGGTGCCTTGGGCCAAGTTGAAGGAGTCCTTGTACATGCCATGCAACACAGTAGCCCCACAGCCCAAGTGGACTGGGGTTTCTTGATTGCAGCACATAATTCCAGACTGGCCAACGAGGTGAACTCGAAGAGAAAGTGGCTGGGAGCAAGCTGGGAGTGTTCGTTATTTTGCGGTGTCCGCATTTGGTTGATCATCTGAGCACAATGGTCAGGGGGATGCAAGCACGGACACGCAAGCCAGCAAAGGAGCACGTTGGCGAGCGTTTCTGGGCCATGTCACTCGACTCCGGTAACTCTCGCTACTACATCCGCCGTCGTTGTCGCTCGATCCTGCTCCGTGTTGGAACATCGAAGTAAGTTTTACAAAAGGAATGAGATTTACTGTACTGCTGGTTGCCGAACATCCGTGAGAATTTTGAAACCTGCGCCAACAGGATCAACTGACCCTCGCGCCGACCTTGCCCAGTGCGTTCCACATGATTTTATCTTTGTACTTATTCCTCAACGTGGGAGCGATTCGGGTATTTACATATGTACTTCAAACTGCCTCAACTCTGCGAGCTGCACATCCTAGAATTCCTCTGGAGCTCAATTCTCCAAGGCCGATTGTATCATGACTCGCGCCGCGTTGGACCTTGGCACGATATCACACTTGTGAGGAAGAGGGTAGCTGACGCGCAAAATTAAATCAGTCACGGAAAAGAGCCCTGGCAAATGGTAACCGACCACAAAAGACCAGATGTGTACTCTCCCGACGGCTCGATAGGCACTCCAGCCATGTCCACGCTCTTGCTGATGTTGACCGTAGCCAAAATCGAGGCGGCACAGATCCACACGGACCATTGCGCCATGTCTCGGCCCTGTGAGCGAAAGTGTCAGTTGCGTCCTGCGGACAGATCACTTGAATTCTCACCGGACAGATACGTCTACCGAAGCCAAAGGCCGCAGTAGGCTCCCGTATAGCAGGGTTGATTTTCCCGTCCGCTGTAAGCCAGCGCTCAGGGATGAATTTGTCGGTGTCGGGCCCGTACGTCGCTTCGTCGTGCAGGATTGCCCTTGAAGAAGTTCGATGAAGGTGGTGTAGTATCAGCACATGTTTATTACGAACTCACCAGGTGTTCCCCACAACGGCGGACCCGGCCGGAATGTGGTATCCTTTGTACACATCGTCCTGCATTACTGTATGCGCAATAGCTGCCGAAAATGAAAATGAATGCATCGAATAAAGGAAACCCTGGATAGATACCGAGGGGGGCGACCGGGTGCCATCGTAGGACCTCTCGAACCACTGCATCCACGTATGGGATGGTATCGTTAAAATCCGGGAGCCGGTTGGTGCCCACCACGTCGTCGACTGCTGCCTGTGCCTTCTTCTGTACGTCGGGATACATGGTCATTGCGAGGATAAAGGTTGCCAGCGCAGATACAGTCTGGGTGGGATTTCAGGGCGGGATTACTTAACGCACACAAGGCACGTACAGTCTCGGCGCCAGCTGACCAAGATTGGTCAATACTGCGTCAAACGCGTGTAGTCGAGCGAATATCCCTCACCGGCTGGTATATCACCGAAGCGGGACAAGGTTGCTCACCATACAGAATGTTCGGAAGCGTAACAGTTACGTACCATAACACACACCGAGGATATTTTTCAACACCTCTTCTTGGTCACCTGCGTCTGGCTTCCCCTCGATCTCGTCCAAAACCCTTGAAGCGATGGATGATTTCGCCGTGCCATCCGTCTGTCGTCGGCACGTTGTCAAAGAAGGCATGTAATATAATCAACCACGCGCAGTCTCACCAGAGAGCGTTTGACAAAGCTGTACGGGATGTCCGGCATGGCCGAAACTACTTTATGCCACTCCCGCGCTTGCTTCTTGAAACCTGCGCCGGGAAAGAAGTCTGGGAGGTATTTTAGGCTGCCGTCTCCTTAGTTCATAATGAGCGGATATCAGGAAGGAGGGAACGGACAATGGAAGGGAGTCGACGAGGTAGGAGCCTCGGTTCCCGGTGCATGCCATCGCATGCAGAGCCTTCTCGGATATGTCGATGTACGGGTCGTCTTCAGGCTGGACATCGATACCATAAGCCGTAGACAGAATTACCATCCCCGCCATGCTGCAGGGTACGTCCGCGTGATCAGCCTGAGAGCATGATGTACTTGAATGAATGAACTCACTGCCGAAGGTGTCGTTCGAATTTTTCCGGCGAATCGAGGAGCCGCTGGAGGAGGACGCGCGCGGCCTCTAGTTCGGAGGGGCGGTGGAAAAGGACCTCGGATGGCTGGAACTGCTGCATAAAAACCTTGCGGTGTGCTGTGGGATCCCGAGCTTAGAAATTGTCAGGTCAATTGGATGGGAGGACTTACTTTTCCATCGTGGGCCGTATCGCATGAACCCGAAATTCCAGTTGAAGCCGACACTATCGGCGAATGATCTTAGCGGAGCGGACCAAAGGAAGACCGAGATGCTCACAGATCGTTAAGCATCGTCAACTGCGATCTGCGAGCCCGTGTCAACGGCTCAAGGGCGACGAGGAACGAATATGTACCGATCAGAGTAGATCGCAGATCTATCTTCCAGCAATGCGTCGACCGAGGTTATCGAGTTCAGTACGATGACGGTGTCGCCCATGAGGTTCAGAGAAATGATATCTGAATCTAGGAGGGAATTCATAACTGGTGCAACAACCCCCCTGGAGCAGGTTTCAGCTCGCCGTATTTTCGGGACATTTCCATGAACGCGAGCCATTCCTGTGTTTTGGGAACATCAAGTAAATTGCCGAGGACGGGGAGCCGTGTAGGGCCAGGAGGCAGCGCAGGCTTGCGTTTCCGAATATAAAAGTACAGCATCACGCATAAAACGACGACGATGAGCGGGAGGTAAGTGGTCTGCAGAGGTGAGGAAGGCATGATTGGGGCGGGCATCTGCTACACCTGGGTATTTGACCCCAAGACTCATTTCGAGAAACGTTCTAATGGAATCTAACGGAACCCTTTTAATGACAAGACCAATGGAATTCATAAGCTATGATTGGCACCGTGCTGCACCTCAGACGCCTTGCTGCCGGAGCACAGATTCCCGAAGCATGTAGTTCACAGCAGTCTAAAACATATGGCAAATGAAGGACTTCTGATCGGGGGTTAGCAGAACTTCGGCAGCAGCGAATGAGGTTCCAAGTTCTGCGCAGTTAGAACCCAGCATGGAGAATAATTGGGCGTGCTTCAGAATCTAAATTCAGATGGAAACCGGTCACTACGGAAAATCGGTCAACCGCGCGCTCTTCATGCCCTCTGCATCTTCATCGACCTTGTCCAAAAACTCCACGCGCGGCGCACAGGAATTCTCCGGCGATCGAACTAAGGTGTCAAGCGCGCACAATAGATCGCGCATCTCCACGTCCCGGGCCTGGGCAACCTTATTCGGCTTCTTCCCACCCGCGTCCGCCTGCACTTCCGGTATGACGCTCTACATCAACGGGTGAAGCGCGCCGTCATCCGCCCCCAGTGCGGCGCGTAACTCCCGCGCGAAGGCCGGCACGCCCCGTAGACTCGACACGTGGAGGTGCGTCAGCACAGACTACCTGGGGACAATATCCTGAGGCTGTCACATACTGTCTAGAGAGATTAGGGAATGCCTCCCTCTGGCTTGCTATAAAGTATGCTTCATATAGCTGCCCAGTGACATTCCTGGTCCACAGCCTCAAGTTGAAGCAGAAGCTGCAAATACACAAAGGGCTACAATTTCTTGGAGATCTGTATCTCACAAATGGTGACCAGCAGACAGCAATCAGTCTGTTCACTGTTGCTCTTGAGGGATTCACAAAGATGAATGTACACCACAGCAGAGCAGAATGTATGCTTTGACTTGGAGATATTGCAGAAGCAAATTAGAACCTCCCCAAGGCAGTGGAGCTTTGGAAAACAGCAAGACCATTGTTTGAGGACGGGCACCGCCCATGATTGATCCGGCATGTTTATCCTTATTTTCCCCCGCCAAAACGAGATTCTGGATGTTCCACCATGTTTCGCCATCCATAGGCACTTTATGGACACACGTTGTGAGAAGGAAATGTTCATTATACCCCTGACTATAAGGCTCTCACAAAATGTCCCTCACTTCAGTCGAAATGCAATACCTATGCTCAAATTACCATCCACTCGGTATAAAAATATTGTTGTAGTTCAGCAACCAATCAGCAACATATGAGAAGGAAACTGAATGAGACACTTGCGAAAATGAACTACGAGTCATCAGGGTACATAAGGAATAAATTGGAACAAATTTCGGAGCCTATTGCGCCAAGGGTTGAGGACGCGACCTGCTTGTCGCGCATGTCACTTGGGCGGCAGTGGTGACAACACGCGTTTGACATGCCATCGTAAACCATCCATCGTTTATTCAAATCTCTGTGGATTCCTTAGGTCCCGCAGGAAAAATCATAAGTAAATGGTCCCTCTACAGAAGTACTGTCCCCGATTTTTCGGAATGTCAATATTGTTCAAGAAACTGGTTGATTTGCCACAAAATCTAGTCCCATCTCACATATTTCAAAAAATTCAAAATTCGGCCACAGTACTTCTAATCTTTACCCTATTCTGTGTTAATCTGCCACCTCAGTTTTGATTTCAAGGTGTGTTGAGACCAAACGATGGTGGTTGCAAAACTGGAACCGAACTTTGCGGCGAGCCAAACAGGGCCAAAGCTGCCGGCTTTTGATCGAGTGATGCCCGTCCCCACATTGTTCGAACGATCATCACAGGCCAAGCAAGTTGCTCACATTGATGAACAACTTGCTAGGATCAGCAATCTATTGGAACACCATTCAGAGTCCTTCATCCACCTCTCAGCTCTCAATGCACCGGTGACCCATCCGGAAACTCCTGATGCTGGGAGTGACAACACAAAGGCTAATTTGACTCTTGCCTAACTCTGTTACTCCCTGGACTTTATCTTCTGTGATTTACTGTCTTGTTTCCAGATTTACCAGTATATATTTATCGGAGTTGCAGTAGGCACATATGTAGTTTCTGGAATTCTATATGACACACACCATGCCTTGACTACAGTCTGGTTGTGTTGTTGCATGTTCCTGCTTTCTTTGTTGCATGTTCCTGCTTTCTTTGTTTCTGTCTTGTTCTAAGATTTGCCAGTATGTAATTTATTGGAGAGAGCTGTGTTGTTCTATATATATATATATATTGGATCCAACTGATCGGTCTAAGATATAAGGGTTTGGTTTTAACAGCCAACTAAACACAGCCGATATATTAAACCCTGCCTTCTTAGCTCTCGCAGGGGCGGCTCCGGAAACTGTGGATATGCTGTTCATTTTGTAAAAAAAATCAAATCCCGTATGTGTTGTACTCACCTCGCATGAAGTCGCCCGTAAGGATCATTATATATTGTATGATTTGCAACTTATTGTTTGAGGTTCGGGAAACTATAGTATGAGATCCCTTCTGGATCACATATCTTCAGGAAAGGTACTGTATGAAATGTGACGGTGCATATATAAACTGCAAGACCATGCAAAGACCGTACATATATACTGTATATACTGTGAGTCGATGTATGTTATATATTATGATTTCTCACCGCAGCAGTCGATGAGCGGGTGGGTCTGCCCATCGCTGGTGGCAGCATTCGGGGTACTCCCGCCCCACGGCGGTGTCGCGTCGGTCACTGGTCGGCGGTTCGGAGGTCCGGATCGTGGTGCCGGTATTTGGCCCGGCTTGGCTACAACTTCCGGCTCGCTCCCGCTCGCCCTCTCCCCGCTTCAGCGCGGTCGCCGCCGTCGCGCCCAATGGAGAACACGCCGGCGCAATGGACATTGCTCTCTGTGCTGTCTTCTCCGTGTGTTCTGTGCCTCCGCCACCTTGCACCCAACTCTAATGACTCGCACTCAAACAGCTGACCCGCCCACTGCTCCAACGCTTGTGCTTCTTCTCGGATCCGTGGGGCTGGTCCATCGGTGGCATGCGAGGCGAGTTCCTTCCCGATGGGTGAGCTTCGTGGTCGACTCGGTCTGAGTGAAATGTATCTCAGCAATCGTAGAGTTGTGCCGTATGCATCTCGGTAAACGGTCCGTTCACAAAAGTGCATGGAGGTATTTCTCAGGTGTGTTATCTTCCTCCCCTGTCGATTGCTGAATGTCAACCTGGGTTTTTCAGCTTCATTGAGAGGGCGAACGACAAGTCACATCCGACTCGCAGCTGTGTTCGCATCTGCATCCCGCTGGGCATGTTGTTGTACCCTGTACACGGATTTCGATGCTGTTTGTTGATTCTGATCTTCGCATGGGCCATGCTAACATCAGGGCAGGGCAGACAAGCATCAAATCTGGTTTGCATGACAGGGTCTGTAGTTGCCCTAAGTCCCATCCCCATCTGCCGCGCGTCGACACTGAATAAGGTCGGGGCGAGGGAGTTTGGCTGGGACGTGGTGCAGCAGCTATGGGACCTCAATCTGCCCCGAAATTCCGACTGTCCGGACTGTCGTGTTCCCAGAATTTGCGAGCTGACCAATCTCTCTGGGTGCATGATTGTGTGTTCTGCGCTATGCGCTCCCATTTACTAACTTCCTTGATTTGCAGCCCTCAATAAATTGACTGAGGATGACTCTGTTGTTTCACGGTGCACACCGGACCGCACTGACTCGTGTGTCGATCTCATGATCTTCGCCCGTATTCCTCCTGAATGCTTGCTTCTAGGAAAAATGAAGCTATTCATGATGCTCGGTGACGGATGTATCACCGTGGATTCTGTGCGTCAGTTTTGTGCTTAGATGTTTGATGTCTGAATGTCCGTCCTGTAGTGCGCGCACTGTCAGTAGTAGACTAGTTCTATAAAATTTCATTCCTATTTTGTCAGCTCAATCTTCGGGGCAAGCCAGACCAATAACGTAGAGAATAAATCAAGAAATCAGATTGGATTCAGCACAAACTTTCGACACTTCAGCGCAAGAACATCTACAAACTCTTGTAATACTTGACAATAGACTCAGCGCAAGCTGGGACGATCTGCTCGTCCGCGAATGTAAGGTTATGGGCAACAAGTAAGACCATATCAAGCCTGCAGTTGTCTGACAATCCTGGATGGTTCAACGTCTCATCCTTCTGCACCTCGGCACGAATCTGGTTTAACTTTATCGGTGTGGTGGGATGGAGCAATTTTTTCCCAATCTTGTCGAACCACAGCTTCGGCCAGACAGCCAGGCAAGAGGGGTGGTTGTGGCACTCCCAAGCTGGGTCTTTGCCCATAGCGGGTGCGACAAGAGCGGTCCGGCGAATTTCAGCATCCAGCATCTCCTTTGCCTTCACAAACTTCGAGTACACGGTCAAGCCGATCGCCGCCACGTCGTTCTCAGTAAGATCAGTCAGTTTCTTGTCCAGGATTTCCCTCACCGCGGGCTCTACCCAGTCAGTAATGGTAAACCTGCCGGCGAGGTGGAGGCGGCGTGATGGCGAGAGTGCCATGTTCTGGAGGGCGGTGATGGCGTATTGCTTCCCAACTTCTATCTCCCACTTGTCCGCCAACTTCAAAAGATGGGTGCAGATGCGCTCGCGGTCCTCAGGGTGACTGGCTAACGCTTCCCACTCTCTGCATACATTACTCTCAGTGAGGTCTCAAATATTGTGCAGCTTCACTCACGCGCGATACAACCATTGAAGGAAGTCGTCGAATTCAACAACAGTGGTGTCCGGGATAAGAAGGGGATACAACTCGGTCCCTTCACGAGTCGGATCCGTGGGGACTTTTCCATCGGGAATCGAAAGAATGGACTTCATGACCTCCGAGAGCTTTTCGAGCATGCTAACGTGAATTTTATAAATAGTACTATTGTCGACCTGGAACTAATTATCAGCTTCACAGGACTGCTAACAAATATTTCGATGCATACTCTGACGACGATGGAGCCATCACTATACCAATATTTGGGGTGCTTGTTAAACTGGCCATTGTTCTTGACGGGCTTGTAGCTGTCCTCGCCATCCTTGCCCATGTCGGTATCGGTCATGTTGGTGAGTGGTTGGAGTGAAAAAAAATTGTATAGCTTCCGAGTCCGTTACCACGAACGGCCAATTTAAGACTTGCCACCAACCACCATGCCGCGCGACCTACCTCCCCTTCCACCGCATCCGCCCAATGCCCCATGGTCGCCGAATGTTTACAATGCATATGAATTCATGTCCAACACATTTCACCACGCGTCTGGGATTCTCCTCCAAGACGCTGATGCGAAACGGCTGCAATTCCACGCAGAAAACGCGACTCAAGAGCTCGTCCCGATACTGACGGCCTTTGAGGAACACGCAGCCGAGGAAAATATCCCCCTTCCTTGGTTACACTTGTGCACAGAAGTTGTGGGAGAGCTCATTGTGAATCTGCGTCAGGCGCAAGAAGCTGCAATAACCAGGTATGCTCGAGCTCTATTGGTGAAAGCAGTCTTAAGTATTTCGGACAGAGAGGAAAGCAATGTTGAATTTGTTGAGCCAGTAAAAGTTGTCCGGACAGGGAAACGAGGCCGCCCTCGTAAGCAGCTCAACCCGGAACTGGTGGAGGAAGCAATGGCTACCCATCGTCGGATTTCAGTCACTGCACTCGCCAAGACACTGGGTGTTAGTCGTCCCACCCTAATCAAGCACCTGAAAGAGAAAGGTGTCTATTCAAAGTTCACGGCATTATCCAAAACCGAACTCGACGCGCTCGTGAAATCCTATCGCAATGCTAAGCCCGACTCCGGGGTCCGTTACCTCATTGGCTTTCTCCGCCGGCATGGCCTTCGTGTTCAGAAGCGCCGTGTGTATTCGGCTGTCCATCGTGTGGATGGCCTTGGCCGGATCCTTCGCCAGCGGAGAGTGATCAAGCGCAAGCCCTATGAAGTTTCACGGCCCCACGCGCTATGGCACGTCGATGGCCACCACAAGCTCATTCTCTGGGGTATTGTAATCCACGGCTTTGTTGATGGGTTCTCTCGAACGGTAACCATTTTGCGGATCCTTGAGAAGTTGTGAATCTAATATGTGATTTTTTGTCAGATAACCGGTTTGCGGGCAAGCACAAACAACCGAGCCACCACGGTCCTTGCGGTTTTTCTCCAGGCCGTCGGTGAGTATGGACTGCCGTCTCGCCTTCGTGGCGATCGGGGGCGTGAGAACAAAAAGGTTTCTGTTTATATGATCCTACACCGCGGACTAGGACGTGGATCGTTCATATGGGGCTCGTGAGTCTTTCCCTGCTCCTCAAAACCTGTACTGAATTTGAATCATGTAGATCCACGAACAATACCCGTATTGAACGGCTATGGGTCGAAGTTGGGTCGCAATTTGCCCGCCGATGGAGGGCCTTCTTTTATCGGCTTGAGGCACTTCACGGCCTCGATAGAAGCAATTCTCACCACCTATGGCTTCTACATTTCCTATTTCTAGATTTGATCAACGAAGACTGCGAAACTTTCCGCGCAGAATGGAATTGCCACCCAATCTCGGGGGAGGGCCACGATCAGAGCCCGGAGGTATTCTTTCTCAATAGAATGCCCTTTGATTCTGACTGACAAATGGCGGACAGGATATGTGTTTTATTGGTCAAGTACGCAATGGTGTCTACGTCGACGACTGTGAAGGTGTACACCCCAACGTTATCCAACGATATTACGGTACAGAAGGTGCGGAAGTCCACCGAGCACCCGGACAAACAGGCGCTGGTCAGCTTGATGACGAGGAGATCTCCGATCTGCCCAGTATTAGCGGCAGCGAGTCGGATGAGGAAGACAATTTAGAGGGCCAGATCGAAGACGCGCACGCCGAGAATTTTCATCACGAGGCCGTGGCTGCTCCAAAACATGCACCTCCTGCCCAGTATTAGCGGCAGCGAGTCGGATGAGGAAGACAATTTAGAGGGCCAGATCGAAGACGCGCACGCCGAGAATTTTCATCACGAGGCCGTGGCTGCTCCAAAACATGCACCTCCATTCGACGACGAGGATTCAATGCAGCTATTCTATGATTCGCTCGAAGCAGCTATTCAAGCGGATCTTGTCCCACCCGGGTATGGGCTGCTACCAGAGGAGTGGGATGACGAAGGGTATCCAACATTTGAGACTTTGAAGTCGGGTCGTCGGGGTGGAAAGAAGCTACGGGTTGCACTCCCAGATGCCATTTGGCGGCCCCGGGCAGAGATGTGGGGACGCGCATTGGCCATATTAGACCAAATTACTTATGCCAATGAAACATCATGATCACGAACAAATTTTTGAGGAGCCTACTACGACAAAGGCTCCCTGACAGCTAGACAACGGTTGCACCGCTCATTTTTTAAACCTGTCACACCTTTTTTTCTTCACCCATCCCACCACCATCCATCTAATGGCCTCATCTTCACGCTCCGAGTCGTCTCCTGAGACAGGGGAGTGCACCGTGAATGACTCGGATACCAACGAGGAGTGCAGTTGCACTGAGTTCGGAAAGCTCAAGAGTACCGGACTCTGCAACAACTGCTTCCATGAGCGAAAGTATCATTTGAAGTCGTCGGGAAAGGCTGCCCAGAGGGTGCAGACTATCCTCTCCGGGATGCTCCAGGGTAGTAGCTCATCCACACTCGGAAAAATCGGCAGGGCGCGAGGGAAGCTGGCCTCCTCGGCCGCAGGCTCCAGCGGTTCTCGCAGCAAAGCAGCCAACAACGAATCTAACCAGGGTTTGAGGCCGTCGAAAGGGAAAGGCAAGGCCACGGTATGTCAATTGAGCTCTCAGCAATGCGCACGATTATGTTAAAATGGCACATCTTCGCAGACCAAGCAAGCCAGTACTTCTAGCAATATGTTCAGGGTTGTCTCAGTCCTCGTTATAACCTGTGGGACAAAGTGGATTGTAAGCTTCACAGCATCAATTGTTTCTCTTGCCCGTCTTGAATTTAGCACACAGAGAGGAAAGCTCGAACTTCCAGAAGGCCACCAGGGAGTCCCTAGCAAACTTGAGATTCAAGCGGCTGAAGCGCATGGCCATGCTGTCGTACAAGTGGACGAAGGGATCGAGTTTGACCGGACATGTGACCACGATGAGTTTACCGAGGCCCTCCGTGTCGTACTGCCCCATCCTTTCGCGTATTTCGAAAATCTGGAGCAAGAATCTGACGACAACGAGCCATCCTGGTATCTGGCAGCGGTTGACAAAAAAAGACTCGGCATTGTGTACAAGGCTCGTCCCAAGGGCTCAGATGCTGACTATCACAAGGGTTCCAGTACAAGCAGCTTTCGGCACAGTCGTCTCTTCATCGGTTAGTCCTCACACTGCTGTGCGTGGCCACGATAATAATCATTTTCGAATCCTTCAGTTTCTCGCAAGCCGATTCCACGTGAAGTTATCGAATCATGGGCAGAACCAGACGCCATAGCCAAGTTCCAGAATCCTGCGGGCGGTTAGTCTCGTTCCCCGTGCTGAAGTCGAACTGTAGCTCACTAGCATGTAGAAGTTTCTGAGTCCAATGCTTCTGAATCGGAGAATGAGGATGCCAGCCCTAGCCCCGAACGTGCGCGGCGCCATTCTAAGCGCCGCTCAGACACTCATGGCGATCACGATCTATCAAGGAAGAAGCAGAGAAAAAGTGGTAAGTCGTCCACTTGCATGTTATTGATGTTGGCGCTCACATTCTGAAGCGTCGTCAAGTGGTAAAGACACTCCGGTTCCTGAGGATGAGCCGAGTGAGATGCCATTTGGTACGTGTTTACACTGGCTCCTACTAGTAATGTGGCGGATTGGCTCACCCGCTAGCAGATGGTTCCTATATTGATCTAACGGAGCCTTGGGCCGACAACTCTCTGCCACCTTGGAGCACTGGTGCCAGTGGGGACTCCACATCTTCCTTCCATCGCCCAGCAACCCCTCCTCAGAAGCCTAACCCTGTCGACCCCGCCTTTTCCAACGAGTTTAAGCTCGACCCGACCTTAGGGGACCCGTACGCGACCCAGACCTTTGATTTCTAGAAGAATAGACCGCTAAAACACCACGTTTCTTGGACCCGATGTCGCTCAACCTGTTTGAAGTGTAGACTTTCTTGGACTGTGCACACTCGCATACATGCATTTCTTGTTTTCTTGGACTACCAGCATTTCTTGGACTAGGGACGTCGTCCCGCATCTTGATTTCCTTGCGTACCCCATACCCCCTGTCCCATAGTAATTTTGTTGTGAATATTCATTTTCGTGTACATTGTGCTGGTTGCCTCAACCTGTCTTACTCGGCGTGTACTCCTTCGGCCTCCTGTTACTTGCTCAATAATCACTGCTTCAAGTGCTTCTCCTCTGCGCCGAGCTCCTCCTCCCTAATCTCTGCCCCGTCGAAATCATGGTGTCTCCTTGCGGTGTGCGGTGCGGTATGCTGTTTGTTTTGTAGTGTTTTGAGAAGCGCTAGGCCTGGAGAAGGGTTGGTGGGCGCAACATTGATGTTGGGCGCGACGGCGGCGACCGCGCTGGACGAGCCGGAAGCTGTAGCCAAGCCGGGCCAAATACCGGCACCACGATCCGGACCTCCGAACCGCCGACCAGTGACCGACGCGACACCGCCGTGGGGCGGGAGTACCCCGAATGCTGCCACCAGCGATGGGCAGACCCACCCGCTCATCGACTGCTGCGGTGAGAAATCATAATATATATAACATACATCGACTCACAGTATATACAGTATATATGTACGGTCTTTGCATGGTCTTGCAGTTTATATATGCACCGTCACATTTCATACAGTACCTTTCCTGAAGATATGTGATCCAGAAGGGATCTCATACTATAGTTTCCCGAACCTCAAACAATATAAGTTGCAAATCATACAATATATAATGATCCTTACGGGCGACTTCATGCGAGGTGAGTACAACACATACGGGATTTGATTTTTTTTACAAAATGAACAGCATATGTGGATGTTAGGGGAAAGTCTGGGAGATTTATAAAAACACTAGATCTGATTTCTGCTTATGGCGTTCCAAGTGCACATTTAATAATCTGCTACTTATTTACAATTCTTTGTGTTTTGCGCTAAATGTACCATGAAAAATGCCGTTTCCCGCTACTTATATCGACCTCAGAAGGAGGAAAGTATATGTCGCAAAAAGCCGCAGCTTCTCGCTACATTTATTTAGGAGTCTCAAATTTTCTCACTACATTTGTGGTAAAGTTACACAGCTGGCCGCCGTCGGGGAGACAGTTGCGGCTGGGCAGTGACTGATGTATCATGTATTCCCGCACTTGGATATGGTGCTTTATTGGCTTCATTCAATCTGGGATGAAGTTTTCAAGAAGTTCAACCATGGGGCACGCGACATCCGCAGTTCAACCTCTGGCAATTGCATTCTTAACTTGCACAGATGCAATGAGATCCCATATAAGCATCACATCTTCTTTCAGCTGCCTGGGCTAGTCCACAGGCCCAGCTCGCTGTCACCAAAGCATTTGTGCTCTGCTACTGAGCCGAGTCAAACCGCTCCGTCTCCAGCCCACGGCCCTTTTCTCCGTTTCCACGCGGCAAGGACCACACCCAAACCCTCCCTCACTGCAACGCACACTTATCTCTGCACCCTGTGTGTTCACTGCTGCAGGCTCGGTCGGGTTGAATACGGAGATGTGCGAGCCCTTGGAGATATCTGATGGGCTCGCCCACGGCCGTGGATGGCTTGCAAAGCCATTTCCGTTGCCATTTCCCATGGTACACGGACTGTGGTGTGCTACTGGTTAGCGGATTGGCCGTACTTACATTCCCGAGGCCTCCTTAAATTAACCTTGAATGTAGTGAGAAATTCTGGACCCCGAGAATGAGTGTAGCGAGAAAAGTTTGGGCACCGAAAAGGAACGTAGCGAGAGAATTCGGTGGCCAAAAAAAGAAAGAGTTGCGGATCAGAATCCGTCCAAATGCGTGTAGCGAGATCTGATTTGGGCGAATGTATGTAGCAAGAAATTATGACTTTCCGCAACATACACTTTTGTCCTTCTGAGGTCCATATAAGTAGCGGAAAACAGCTTTTTTCTTGATATATGTAGCGGAAAAGATAAAAAGTTGTAACTAAGTAGCAGATTATTAAATGTGCATTTGGAACACCATAAAATCGAAATGCAACATGGACCCACCTCTGCACAGCGGAGAAAATAAATTTAGTTGTCCCAGCCGCCGCAAGTGAACGAAATTTTCTGTACTCAAACACCGAAATAACAAGAGCAGAAAAAATAAACAGAACGATACTTTATTCCGACACTAGGAGCCTTCCCGCTCATACAATGCTGAACCAACCACAGGAGGAGCGAGCGTGTACCGTACACCACGTCCGACCTCATCTGCTCCTTCTTTACCCAAATCTATGCGCCGAAAATTAGTAGTTGAACTTGAAGTAAACCAAAAATACAAGGCGATCCGAGTCGCATTTGTACATTCGGACGCTGCGAGGCTTCCGCCTCGAAATGTGGAATTCCAAGAAAGGAAAGTGAGTGTGCACCGTGCACCACGTCCGGGATTCTTCCCATGTTGCGTACCCCGTAAACACTAGTGAAAAGGCATCAATCAGATTGAGACTCCTGGAGGAACCAGAGAAATAAAAAGAGGCATCCCAGTCATATGTACGCTGGTAATCGAACTCAGGCTTCACGTGTCAATGGCAGCTGAGTGTACTATAGTAAGTAGAGAGGGCGTGCACCGTGCACGACGTCCGAGTTCCTGTCATCCTTCTGCACCCAAATACATGAGACGAAGTTTTCCGCCTGAATTGAACAGATAAAAAGAAAATCAACATCTCCACTCATTTCCGGCGTTGAAACAAATGTCGAAGGATGGACTGTCAGCTCACGTCTGTGAAGACTGGATGCAATAGACCTATCAGGGCAGGAAAAAAGAAACCCCATCGAACCCGCATTCCGACGCTGGGAATCGAACCCATGCCGTCAAGGAGAGCGGGTGCGCACCTCATACCACGTCCGAGTTCCGATCCCTTCTATGTACCTGATTAAATAAGACGAAACATAGTAGTTGAACTTGAAGCAAAAGTAAAATAAAAGACGGACCACGGCGATCCGAGTCGCATCTGTACATTCGGACGCTGGGAATCGAACCCAGGTCTCCCACTCCAACGATCCTAATTCAACGACAAGAAGAACGGGCGTGCACCGTGCACCACATCCGAGTTCCCCTCACTTCTCTGTACCTGAATAGACGGGATGAAAGGAGCAGCTTGAACTCAGATAGAAGGAGATATGTGATTGTCCGCCTCCTGAATTCCGAACCACCCTCCACGCCCGCGCCGAAGTATTTGCTGAGGTGTTCATCCATCGTCCACGCATCAACCCGAAGTTTCCACAAAAAAAGAATTCCGCCGAACACATATTCGGACGCTGGGAGTCGAACCCAGGGCTCCCGCCTCGATGATTCCTTAACAGACGTATCAAGGAGAGCGGGCATGCACCGTACACCATGTTCGACCTGAATATCTGGGATGAAAGGAGAAGCACGAATTTGGATAGAAGGAAGCATAATCAATATTGGCGGCCTCCTGAATTCCGAACCACCCTCCATGGCCGCGCACAAGTATTTTTTTTTGCGTTCAGGCGCAGGTCCGTCATCATTGCAATCAGCCCGAAGGTTTCACAAGAAAGAAAAAAGAAAAATTTGCACAGAAAACTTGGATTCGGACGCTGGGAGTCGAACCCAGAGCTCCCGCTGTAAGCCCTTGAAGACTATGGCATAGGAAGCGGGTGTGCACCGTGCGCCACATCCGAGTTCCTTTTCCTTCCCTGTACCTGACCACATGGTGTGATCCCGGGGGAACTTGAAGTGAGAAGTAGAGAATAAACGCTGAGAGTCGAACCCAGAGCTCCCGCACTCCTGAATCGAGAATCAGAAGAACGGGCGTGTACCGTGCACCACGTCCGAGTTTCAATCCTGTTCTGTACCTGACTAAGTGCTAGCTAAATCCAACCGCGTGAAGTTGAAAGAGGGAAAAAAAGCAACCAGAGAGCGCATCATTCAGACGCTGGGAGTCGAACCCAGGCCTCCTGCTTCATATAATTGCTTCACACACCTAAGGAGAGCAGGCGTGCACCGTGCACCACGTCCGAGCTCTTAGCTTGGTTGTGCACCTGGATATACGAGATAAAAATCAGCAGTGGCCGCAACCAGGCGAAGAGATAATTTAGTGTAATGAATTCCGAGCTGCGTACATACTTGGATGTCGAGCTCCAAGTGAGATGATATGCGTCGGGCGTTGCACGGGCATAGCATTCATTGATTCATTCAACTTGATGAGGTTATATACATACAAGTCCGACAAGACGGGTACGAGATACAGTTGTGTAGATTCGATATGGAGGGCTATGTATGTACGGAGATGGGTATACGATGGGATGTGTAGGGTGGAGGAATTGATGTGCGATTGGAGATCGCGGGATGTAGCGGAGGAGAGGAGAGGAGAGATGTATGTAGGCGGGAGGATATATAAATGTGATGTGCAGGTGCGCGCAGGAAAGCGGCGTCCGCGATCGGCGTGGAGATGATTGGAGAGGGTCGGCGGAGAGACACAATGCGGCGTAATACACTGGGGCAGCGGCCCGCGATTGGGGTAAATATGGCAGCCGGTGGCGTCGAGGGAAGGTACGCCGGATGGAGGCGGTTGTGACAAGGAGGGCCCGGAGAGAGGGCGAGGAAGGGGCACGCGGACGCCGTGTGTAACGTGAAGCGGCGTACCTGTGGCGCTGCGCCCACCTCACACCCACCCTGCATTCAATACGTCTCCTGCCTTCTCGGTGTCCTCCTTCCACCCGATCCCTCCCGACTCCGACTGCTCTCCCGGCTCAGTCCCTTACTCCCGCCGCCACCGAACCCAAACATACGCTTCAGCAGCGGGATCTCGCGCGAAGGGCTCCGCATTGGCTGCGGTTGTGCGTACTGTGCATACCCTGGGGCGGGCTGGGCATCCTGCGGTTGGGGTTGGGCATAGACGTACCCCGGCGGGAGTGGCGGGTAGTTAGCAGTGGGTGGGGGGTAGGACATCCCGCGCGCGGGCGTTGGAGCAGCGTGTGGATGGGGCGCCACCGCATAACTCCGCGAGCGCGTCGGCTCCAGGGGCGGGGCCACGGGGGCCTGCGAGGAGGAGCGCGCGCGGCGGTGCTGATTCTGCGTTTGCGGGGGTGGCGGAGGAGGTGCGGCGGGGTAGTAGGATGGCTGCTCGACGGCGGGGTACAGATGCTGCGGCGGGGCGGTCTGCGAGCGCGGCGGGCCGTCTCTCGGCAGCGGCAAGGGCGGCGGTGGCGAGCGCCGTCTCCCCCGGTCCCTATCGCGGTCCGACGAGCGAGGCCGCCGGCTACTCCGGCTCGCCTCCCTCGGCAGCGGGGCCGGGCCATTGGCGGGGGTCGGTGGGGCGAAGGGGTCCTTCTGCGGCACCTGGTGGGTCGCCTGTGCCCACCGTGCAATGCGGGCCTGCGTCTCGAAGTGTCGCTGGTAGGCCTCCGGCGAGTAGTCGTATTCCGTCATTGACTCTTCAGCTTGGGTTCAATAACAGGAAAGTTGTGGCAAGAGTAAAGAAAGACGGACCCCCAGTGGAAGCTTTTTAAAGCTAAATTTTACGGCTCCACGTGCCGTGCCATCGATTCAACCCGAGTCAGTGCGCATAGCCGTAGTTCTTATATGACGCCGATCGGGAGGTCTTCGTACTCCAAATTTCAAGATTAAAACTGCCTGGCCACGACGAGGAAGAGGGAGAGAGTTGAGGATGGCGGTGTTACACTGCCCCCATCAACACCGCCACTTCACAGCCACTCTTCCTCCGCATTGCTCCGCACGCGGCCAAGGTTTTGCGACGCCAACGCGTCGCACTCGTTCTGCCTGCTCGCCATCAAACCTTTCGCTTTCTTTCAAGCGCTTTCGCAAACCAGAACAAAATCAAGACGCCCTCTGTCCGATCATCCGTCGGGGGCAGGCTACCTCTGCTCCTCCTTGCATCATCACCGCAGAAAAAGAACCATCTCTCGAATAAACCTGAAAATTCAGGCTAATAAGGTCTACAGGCGCACCGGCACCATTCAAAAGCTAAATACCTCGTGCATGTGGTTGGCGGGTGTTCGACTCCCCCCGACCTCTGCGATTATTTTTAGTGATTTCTTTTTTTTTTTTTTAAATTATAAGTAACTGTCGTTGAACTGTCCGTGAACAAATATCTGCTAATAACTCTTCCTATAGCATCCAACCCTAGGTAATACGGTCTGCAGGCGCACCGGGCACCTTTCGCTCGTTGTTTGAGCATTGGATGTCTGTGTTCGGCGGGGGTTCGATTCCCCTTAGACCTCTGCGGTTGCTTGAGCTTTTTTACCTGGTGCTGAGTAAATCTGTGCTGACGCACCTTCGTATAGAGCATCCAACGCAAGCTGATACGGTCTGCAGGCACACCGGGCACCCCCCTATGACTCAAGAAATCGTGCATGCATGTGTCCGGTGGGGGTTCGAATCCCCTGAGACCTCTTATTTATTCTTGCGACTTTTTTGCGCCTGTCCGCGAGTACATACATCTTTGTTGATCAGCCTTCGTATATAGCATTCCTTACAGAGTACTAAGGTCTTCAGGCGCACCGGGCACCTTTCATCGGTTGACTCCTTCGTGGAGTCTGTGCTCGGCGGGGGTTCGAATCCCCTAGACCTTTGTGCGGTTTGCTCCATAACCTTTTTTTTTTTTCATTCTTGATATTCGACACGCCCGCCGGCGAATCTTCTGACAGCCTCGAATACTGTTCTACAAGACTCGAGAGAAATTTGGTGTTAGGAGCTACGGGGTCGGGTAGTTGGACGGAGTGTACCCACCGAAGAAGAGACGTGCAGGTACTGAGTCTGTGGAGGAGTTGATGAGCTACTAGAAATAACGATGCGCCATTCGGGTGCTTATTCCTGTTGAAAGGATTTTTCAAAAAGGGAAAAGAGAACACACTCATTCGGACGCCGGGAGTCGAACCCAGGGCTTCCGCCTCAACTTCATCACTGAACTTCGGGAAGGAAAGCGGATATGCACCGTGCACTACGTCCGAGCAATAACCCGTCTTTCTACCATGCTAAATGCCTCAGGTTAGAGGCGAATGAGCCAAAAGAAAAAGACAGCGCCTCAGAATTCGGGGGGTAGCAATCGAGCCCAGGCTTCCCACTGACACGTTTGACTTTGTCTAAGCTTCTAAGGAGAGTGGGTGCACCATGCACCCCGTCCGTGTCTTGAGTCTTGGTAGGCACCTGAATGCCTGGCAAATGATTCTCAGCCCAAAGTAGAGCAGGAGATTACAACCGTTGAACATGAATTCAACTGTCCCAGCCGGCGGGAGTGACTGGAATCCTCCGCATTTAAATGTAAGGAATTAGAAGAAAACTAAAAAAGGAGGGTGGGAATTCGGACGCTGGGAGTACAACCCAGGCTTCCCGCCTACATCCTTCTTTCAACCCTAAATAAGAAGGGCGGGAATGCGCCGTGCACCACATCCGTGTTCCCCTCCTTGCTGTGTCCCTGAAGACATGAGCTCAATAATTCGCAGCGTGGGCATTCGGGACGCTGGGAGTCGACCTCAGGCTGCCCACATCGCAATATGATCTTCTTGAAAAGAGAATGAGCGTGCACCGTGCATCCTCCCCATGATCTTTCTTCAGCTGAGCCCTGGCTGAGATCATCAGCTTGCAAGTTGAGAAAAAACGAAGGCACAAATACCTTATTCGGACGCTGGGAATCGAACCCAGGCCGCCCGCATTACTCCTGTATTCTCTTCGGCGAGGTCTAGAGAGCGCGCGCGTGCACCGTACACCACGTCCGACTTCTTCTCTCTCTTTTGTACCCTCGCTATAGACGAGCCTTCTAGAGGGGAATTACTTGATAATTTCACGCGGGCGCTGAGCATTCAGAGCGGGGCGGGTTGGGAGGCGGTGTACCTGACAGAACGAATACCCATAATCGACTCGGAGGTCCGCTTGAATATGCGGTTGAGGGGCGCGGTGACCGAGTCAAGAGGAACAGGTCGAGTGGAGATCATCTCGGACTCGAGACCTCCGTCCGAGCAGTGCACCAGGACACGAATACCCATATCAGAAGGATTCGCTGAATCAGCGGCGCCAGTCTACGTATATCAGACGATGACACTGGACAGGTGAAATGAAATGGGCACCGCACCGTAACGATCTGCTCGGGGTTCGTTGACCTCGATTAATATTGAAGATGTTGACTGGAACTGTTCTCGGAGATTACACGGGATGATCAGGTAGTCCGGAAATTGGATACCCATAATTAATTAATTAAAGGATCTGCGGATACGGAATCAACGGCAGAAGTTCATATATCACGACGACGACATACGGGTGCAAATCAGAGTGAGAACGGAAAGACGTAGGCCCCTGCAGAATCGATGCGGTGCGGTGCGGTGTACCCCAAACCCACGAGTGCCCTTAATAGGGCATAAATACACATACCCTCAGATGAAGGGACCCACAATGATACTGCCACTGACACTGACACGAATCGAATAAGCGGCGCCAATCGATACAGGGTCAGCACGCCATACCAGGGACATGCATGCCGCACGGGAGCGCTGATCCTCGAGGGAACAATTCGAGTAAAGATCTTCGCATGTTTCGAGGCAAGAATCCCGCCGTAGTACATCGTCATGGTGGAGTTCCCGTCCACAAATACTCATCACCACGTTCGATTTCTTAACCTGAATACCTGAGATATCTAGATCGAAAATGGCACAAACTTGAACAGAAGAATTCAAATTCAACATGGCTTCGCCTTTTGCTCTGCAGCCTGGCGAAAGAAATCAGTCTGTACTCGGTGAGACTTAACGGCGGCGGAAGTTATTGAAGTGTCCAACCTTCAATGGGAGCAGAGGGAGCAGGACTAAAATGATCCGGCCTCGCGGGAATCGAACCGAGGGCTCCCGCTCCCATATTCTGCCGTGAGCCGCTGCCAGGAAGAGCGGGTGTGCACCGTGCACCACGTCTGAGTCCTCAGCTTAGATGTGTACCTGAATAAATGAGCCGAAAATTCTCAGCTTAGAGCCGGACGAGAAAAAAAGGCAATACAAGATTACTAGTTCGGACGCTGGGAGTGGAACCCAGGGCTCCCGCCTCCAATCCTACGAAGCCCTTCCAGGAAGAGCGGGTGTGCACCGTGTACCACGTCCGAGCTCCTATCTTGGACGTGTACCTGAATATATAAGAAGAAAATGAGCGGTTGAACTTTGAAGAAAAAAGAGTTTGATTCCACAAAGCGCATTCGGATGTTGGGAGTCAAACCCAGCCTTCTCGCTCATACAATGCAGAACCAACCCCAAGAGAAGCGAGCGTAGACCACGTCCGAGGTACCTTCACTCCTCTGTACTTGGATACATGGGATGGAAGGAGCAGCGCGAACTTGAACCCAAGCAAGAATAATCAACATCCCCCGCCTCCTGAATTCCGAACCACCCACCATGCCAGCGCATGAAGATATTCTAACCCTTAAAATATTTGCTGAGGCGTTCATCCATCGTCTGCGCAATCAACCCGAAGGTTCCACAAAAAAAAAAAGACTTCCATTACTCGGACGCTGGGAATCGAACCCAGAGCTCCCGCTGTGAGCCATTGAAGACCATGCTATAGGAAGAGGGTGTGCACCGTGCACCACGTCCGAGTTCCTCTCCTTCTTATTTATCTGAATATATCAAAAGGAAATCCGAACACCAGTAGTTGAAACTTGAAGAACAAAAAGAAAGTCCTAAACAATGCTATTGAGTCGAACCCAGACTTCCCACACCGCAATACGATCTTCTTGAAAGGAGAGTGAGCATGCACCGTGCATCCTCCTGAGGTTCTTTCTTCAGCTGAGCGCTGGCTGAGATCATCAGCTTGCAAGTAAAAAAAAACGAAGGCAACAAATACCTTATTCGGACGCTGCGAATCGAACTGAGGGCTCCCGCCTCAACAAAGACACATTGTTTTACAAAGAGGAGCGGGTGTGTATCGTGCCCTGGTAAGCACCTGAATGCCTGGCATATAAATTCTCAGCCCAAAGTTGAACAGGAGATTACAAATTCAACATGACACTCGCCGCAGTGCAGCGCTGAACTTGAATTCTACTGTCCCGGCCGTCGGGAGTGACTGAAATGCTCTGCGTTCAAACGGAAGGAACGAGAAGTAAAAAAGGAAAAGCAGAAAAAGTGGGCTGATCTACTATTCGGATGCTGGGAGTCGAACCCAGGTCTCCCGCCTAAAATGTGCTCTGGCAAGAAGCGCGGGTATGCACCGTGCACCACGTCCGAGTTCTTAGCCTTGTTGCGTACCTGAATACCTGGCATCGAAAATGGCGTGAACGAACACTAGGATTTCAACATCGACCTCCTGTTCTTGAGGTAAATTCAGTTGTCCCAGCCGTCGAAAGTGAACGAAATGTTATGTGCTCAAACGGAAATAACAAGCGAGAAAAAGGCAAGAGTACTGGATTATTCGGACGCTGGGAGTCGAACCCAGGCCTCCCGCATCACACATCGGATCTGTTCACCCCAGAGATAGCGGCCGTGCACCGTGCACCACGTCCGAGTACTTAGCTTGGTTGTGCACCTGGATATACGAGACGGAAATCAGCAGTGGCCGCAACCAGGCGAAGAGAGATAATCTAGTCTAATGAATGTCAGGAATTCAGAGCTGCGTATATTTTTGTATGTCGAGCTCCAAGTGAGATGATATGCGTCGGGCGTTGCATGGACATGGGCATAGCATTGGCTGGTATTTGTGTCATGTACATAAAAGTCTGACAAGACGTGTAGGAAATACATTTGTGTAGATTCGATATATATATACGGCGGGTGTAGGAGGATAGGTATATGTGGCGGGACGTATTCGTAGGTGGGTGGTGTACGGGGATTATATGCAGGGCTATGTATGTACGGGGAGGGGTATACGAGGGGATGTGTAGGGTTTGATGTTCGGTTCGACATCGGTGTGCGCGGCGCGGAGAGGTCGCGGCGCAGGTGCGAAGCGCCGCTGTGGCGCCGCTCGCGATGAGGGCGGGGATAGGAGTTTGGTGATTGGAGAGGGTCGGCGGAGAGGCGAGGTGGCGCGACGCGATGCGGCGACGTGCAATCGGGGTAAGGTAGGAAGGGGCACGCGGGCGCCGGGGTGACGTGAAGCGGCGTACCTGTGGCGCTGCGCGTACCCGCAACCACCCTGCATTCAATACGTCTCCTGCCTTCTCGGTGTCCGCCGCCCACCCGATCCCTCCCGACTCCGGCTACTCTCCCGGCTCAGTCCCTTACTCCCGCCGCCACCGAACCCAAACATACGCTTCAGCAGCGGGACCTCGCGCGTCGGGCTCCGCATCGGCTGCGGCTGGGCGTACTGCGCGTACACTGGGGCGGGCTGGGCATACTGCGGCTGGGGCTGGGCATAGACGTACCCCGGCGGAAGCGGCGGGTAGTTAGCGGTGGGTGGGGGGTATGAGAGGCCGCGCGCGGGCATTGGCGCAGCGTGTGGATGGGCCACAGAATAGCTGCGCGAGCGTGTCGGCTGCAGGGGAGGCGCGGTGGGCGCCTGCGAGGAAGAGCGCGCGCGGCGGTGCTGATTCTGCGTTTGCGTGGGTGGCGGAGGAGGTGCGGCGGGGTAGTACGGCTGCACGACGGCGGGGTACAGATGCTGCGGCGGGGCGGTCTGCGAGCGCGGCGGGGCGTCTCTCGGCAGCGGCAATGGCGGCGGTGGCGAGCGCCGTCTCTCCCGGTCCCTATCGCGGTCCGACGAGCGAGTCCGCCGGCTACTCCGGCTCGCCTCCCTCGGCAGCGGGGCCGGGCCGTTGGCGGGGGTCGGTGGGGCGAAGGGGTCCTTCTGGGGCACCTGGTGGGTCGCCTGTGCCCACCGTGCAATGCGGGCCTGCGTCTCGAAGTGTCGCTGGTACGCTTCGGGCGAGTAGTCGTATTCCGTCATCGTCAAGTCTCTTTTCTTCTCTTTCCTTGTCTTCTCTTCTTCTGTTTTTTTTCAAGCGGAAACCAAGCGAACAAGCGAGGAAAGATGTGGGGGAGGAGAAGGAACGGCGGGGGGCGCAGACGGACGCCAATTTTTTTATGGCGCCACGTGCCGTGGCGCTTGTTTGATCCCTTTGATTCCCGATCCCGCGGGATCAATATAATCGGGCCTTCCCCCGAATCCCCGATCTTCCCGATTCGGCCGTGACGACTCTGATTTAGTCTTCAGAACACAACGACTGCCTCCTTGGGCCCACGCTACGCCCGCTTTGGTCTAGTGCGCTCTATTATACTTTCACTTCACCTTTCGCGCTCGCCCTTAGTGCGTATGCTATCCGCTCGCCCCGCCTCCACCCCCGGTCGCACGTATCGCTATCTCCGTTATTCCCGCTGTCAGCTTAATGCGCTGCCCGTGTGCGATCGGCAGCGGGGGACGTTCCCGCGGGACGGCGACCTAAGAACCCGCGCCGAGTTGAGTCCCTGCTGCGGATGACATTGAGAGGAGTCTGGCACACGAGCAGCTACTACTTATTATGACTCACCCCCATCTCACCTCGCCCGAGTCGCCTCGCGCATACCACGTTGACGCGGCCTGTTCATTTCGGATCCTGCTATCTTGCTAGTCAACTCAGATTGTCCCCGACAGCGGACCCTAAAACACGCTTACGCTGCATTGCCATGCATCTAATCAGCCCTCCTACGTGCGGCTGCGCCGGATTATCAGCGTCCGTCGACGTCCGTATTCCACGTTTATCCCTGCGTCTGGACCCCACACTGATCCCTGTCGTCGTCTAATCGCCCTCCGTGCCTGTTGCAAGTCTGTGCGGACTCGCATCCGGTCTATGGCGGATTCGCAGGGTCGCTCTGGATTCCACGTTTATTCCTGCGTTGCCACTCTCTGCATTCCAATCCATCTTCCTGCATCTAATCACCCTCTTGCGTGCGGCCGGTCACATTCACATTCACTCACATTGATAGACACCTACATATACTGATAGGCTGATAGATGATGGATGGGAATGCAGACCCTTACGGCGCACGCGCGTGCCTGCCCCACTACTTACGGCGTTTCCCCGCGCTACGTCACGGTGCGTGTGTGCTCAGTTCTTGTTAATATGAACGAGTTCTTATGTCGCTGCGCGTGCGGATTCAGATTTAGGTAAGTATGTCGCCGGTATGTCGTGCTGACGATTAGCGCCCCTGATTCTGATCCGTACCAGTCACTATGGGTCCGTTCATTTCAGGGTACGTGTATTCGTGGACTCAGGGTGCACCGCATCCGAGCCTTCAGGGCCTTTTGCTCTCAAACTCGAACGATGACTGTCTGTCTGTCTGTCCTTGTCTCAAAACAGGTCCGATCTGCACCCGTACGACGTCATCCTGATATAGCCTCACCTTCGGCCGCTGATTCCGCTGATTTTGTAGATCTTCCAATTATGGGAATCATGGCCGTGGGTAAGTTTGGATTCAGGTGGGCGCCAGTTGATGTGTCCGTGCTCCTCCTGACGCGAAGATCAGCGCTCCGTGCTCGGGCGGCAATATCAACTTGGTGTATCGATTGGCGCCCATAATTCGGATTCGTACCAGTGGCTCTGCCGGTGTGGGTCCGTTTCATTGGAGGGTACGTGTATTCCGGCCCTATTAAGGGCATTCATGGCTTTGGGGTGCACCGCCCCGCGGCGACTCGACGATCGGCGCTGGATTGCATTTGGCCGTGGTTCGTGCCGCAGGCGCTCTGTATGTCGTCGCCCCGATCGATATAGCCGCTGATTCCGTAGATCCTTCAAATATGGGTATTCGCGTTCTCCCGTGGCGGGATTCGCGACGCGTGTGTACGGCGCAAACTCGAAGCGATTGACGCGAATTGAGGGGTCTGCTCTCCGCGTTCTCCTCCTGGCCGGAAGATCAGCCCGCGAGTGCACTCCAGGTTCGTCATGTCGTGCTTCTCCCGTATCGATGCGCCGCTGTTGATTCGTACCAGTGACAGTATCACTGTGGGTCCCCTCACTTGAGGGTACGGGTATTCGTGGATATTAAGGGCATTCCTGGACTATTAAGAGCACTCGTGGGTTTGGGGTACACCGCATCGATTCGACCCGCATCCTTCTGACTCGAACGGCCCGGCCGGACTACTGTCTTCATGGGCTCGGTGACCTCGACTCCAACCCAATTGTTCCGTCCTCGCCTCTGATCTCCGCGCAGTCTTCCTGCCGTGCGGCTGCCGTCTCCTGATATAACCCGAACTTCGCCCGCTGATTCCGTAGATCCCTCAATTCCGGTGCCCTGCTAGGACGGGGTTCTCGACGTGAAGCAGCGCGAAGATGTAAGAGGTTGACTGAAACTGTTCCCGGAGGTCACACTCAAATGATCAGGTCCCCGTGTCGCCCCCCACGTTCGCACTTCCATTGCAGAAGGTATGTGGTCGCCTGATATAGATTCGAATTCGGCCGCTGATTTTGGAGAGCTTCCGATTATGGGTATTTGTGCACGGGAGCTCCACCATGACGATGTGCTGCGACGGGGTTCTTGACTCGAAACGCACGAATTCATGTGTTCGTTCTCTTTCGAAAGATCAACGCTCGAACACACTCCACGTTCGTCATGTCGTGCTTCTCCCGCATCGGTTGGCGCCGCTGTTGACTCGCACCAGTGGCAGTATCACTGTGGGTCCCTTCGTTTGAGGGTACGTGTATTCCTGGCCTATTAAGGGCATTCGTGGGTTTGGGATGCACCGCACTGCATCGGTCTGCGGAGCCCGCATCCTTTCCGTTTGCTGGTTCTGACTCGAACTAGCATTGCCTGTTCTCGAATCAATCCAAAAGTTCTCACCCTGATCTGCACCCTTATGATATATGAACGTCGGCGGCTGATTCCGTCTCCGTAGATCCTTTAATTAATTAATCATGGCTATCCAGATTAATCACGGGCATCCAATTTCCGAGACTTGACCTGATCATCACGTGTAATCTCCGAGAACAGTTCCAGTCACTGCATCTTCAATATTAACCGAGGTCCATGAACCCCGAGCAGATCGTTACGGTGCGGTGCTCATTTCACCTGTCGTCGTCTGATATAGCTTCTGTCGTCTGATATAGATTCGGCCGTTGATTCCGAGTCTGCGAATCGTTCAATTTAGGTATTCGTGTCCTGCTGCACCGCGATCTACTCGGACGGGGGTCTCGCGTCCGCGATGATCTCGACTCGACCTGTTCTTGTTGACTCGAAGAACAGCGCGCCCCTCAACCGCATATTCAAGCAGACCTCCGCGCCGATTATGGGTGTTCGTTCTGTCAGGTGCACCTATTCATTCTGTCAGATACACCGCCTCCCAACCCGCCCCACTCTGAATGCTCAGCGCGCGTGCGAAATTATCAAGCAATTCCCCTCTAGAAGGCTCGTCTATAGCGAGGTACAAAAGAGAGAGAGGCAGTCGGACGTGGTGCACGGTGCACGCCGGCGCTCTCTGAGAGTTCGACATACAGCAGTAGTGCGGGAGGCCCGGGTTCGACTCCCAGCGTCCGAATAAAAAATCAGTGAAGTAGGCTTTTTTACTTGTTCGCTCCCAGGCGGATGATTTTTGCTCCCACTTAGCTAAGGATTCAGACGGAAGAGGGAGGGGCAGTCGGATGTGGTGCACGGTGCACGCCCGCTTCTTTCCGCGATGGAGAGTGGGAGCTCTGGGTTCAATTCCCAGCGTCCGAATTCCTCGTTGAATGCAGAACCTTTTTCTTTTCCCCCCTTCTCCAAACTGATAGTGTGTTCTCGCACTTCACCAGATGAAGAGTAGGGAGAGAAACTCGGACGTAGTGCACGGTGCGCGCCCGCTCTCTATAATGCTTCAGTGAAGATACATGCGGGAACCTTGGGTTCGACTCCCAGCGTCCGAATGCAGCACACGCCTTTGCGTCCTTTTTGCTCTCATCCAAGCTGATGATTTTCCTCTTACTTAGCAAGGTACAAAGGAGGGATTAGAACTCGGATGTGGTGCACGGTGCACACCCGCTCACCTTCATACGAATGCTGAGTCGAGGTGGGAAGCCTGGGTTCGACTCCCAGCGTCCGAAGAATTAAGGCCCTTTTTTTCCTCGAGTTCAACTAATAATTTGTCGTCTCGTATATTCAGGGACACAGGAAGGCGGGGAACTCGGACGTGGTGCACGACGCTCTGCTTACTTTTGAGTGCGGCAGTTCTGGGTTCGACTCCCGGCGTCCGACTGGCAGTGATTTGTGTCCCTTTTGTTTCTTCGAGTTCTGCTTAATTTGCGCTCATTTGGGTACAGGAGTGAAGCGAGAAGCCTGAGTTTGACTCCCAGCGTCCGAATAATCGTTCAAATTTAGACACTTTTCTCTTCATTTCCTTCATAGCGGTGAGCTTTTCATCTACTTCGGGCGGCTGAGACTGCTGAATTTATTTTCAGCGCTGCAGAGCCGGAGGTGATGTCAAGTTGAATTTCAATTCTTCTGTTCAAGTCCATGACATTTTCAATGCCAGGCATTGAGGGGCTCAACAAGACCAAGAAATCGGACGTAGTGCACGGTGCATACCCGCCATCTGTAAAGGGCGGAAACATAAGTATTGAGGCGGGAAGCCTGGGTTCGACTCCCACCGTCTGAAGAGCATTGTTTGGACTTTTCCCCTTCCCTTTCGTTCGTTCATCACAGCAAGAAGTATGCGATGCTCTCTCTGTCTTCACTCCGAGATTCGTTTTTAGAGCGGGTTGTGGGCTCGGAATTCAGCAGGATGGGGGATTGTTGAATTTTCTTGGTCTCTAAGTGCAACTATTGAGTTTCATTACATGCATTTCGGTGCACAGGGAGAATGGCCATATGGAAACTCGGACGTAGTGCATGGCGCACATCCGCTGTCTATGAAGCTGTCACGCAGGAGACTTCGAGGCGCGAGTCCTGGGTTCGACTCCCAGCGTCCGAATAGCAGGTCAGCCCACGTTTTTTTCTTTTATTACTTCTCGTCCCTTCCGTTTGAACACATGGGAACTTCTGTTACTCCCGACGGCCGGGACAGTCGAATTCGTGTTCAGCGCTGCAGCAGTAGCAGCAGTGATCATGTTAAATTTGTAATCTCCTGTTCAACTTTGGGCTGAGGATTTATATGCCAGGCATTCAGGTGCTTACCATGGCTAAGGACTCGGACGTGGTGCACGGTGCACATCCGCTCCTCTTTGAAATATACTTTGTCTTTGTTGAGGCGGGAGCCCTGGGTTCGATTCCCAGCGTCCGAATAAGGTATTTGTTGCCTTCGTTTTTTCTCAACTTGCAAGCCGATGATCTCAGCCAGGGCTCAGCTGAACAAAGAACATCGGGAGGATGCACGGTGCACGCTCATTCTCCTTTCAAGAAGATCATATTGCGATGTGGGCAGCCTGGGGTCGACTCCCAGCGTCCCGAAAGCCTACGCTACGAATTATTGAGCTCATGTCTTCAGGGACACAGCAAGGAGGGGGACACGGATGTGGTGCACGGCGCATTCCCGCCCTTCTTATTCAGGGCTGAAAGAAGGATGTAGGCGGGAAGCCTGGGTTGTACTCCCCGCGTCCGAATTCCCACCCTCCTTTTTAGTCTTCTTCTAATTCCTTACGTTTATATGCGGAGTATTTCAGTCACTCCCGACGGCTGGGACAGCTGAGTCCATGTTTAGCGCTGCAGAGAAGCAGCAGCAGCAGAGCCGGAGGGCCATGTTGGATTTGTAATCTCCTGTTCAACTTTGGACTGAGGATCCTTTGCTAGCTATTCAGGTGCTTACCCCGGCTAAGGACTCAGACGTGGTGCATGGTGCACCCACTCTCCTTAGAAGCTTAGACAAAGCCAACCATGTCAGTGGGAAGCCTGGGTTCGATTCCTACCGTCCGAATTATGAGGCGCTGTCTTTTTCTTTTGGCTCATTCGCCTTTAAGCTGAGGCATTTAGCATGGTAGAAAGACGGGTTATTGCTCGGACGTAGTGCACGGTCCATATCCGCTTTCCTTCCCGAAGTTCAGTGATGAAGTTGAGGCGGGAGCCCTGGGTTCGACTCCCGGCGTCCGAATGAGTGTGTTCTCTTTTCCCTTTTTGAAAAATCCTTTCAACAGGGATAAGCACCCGAATGGCGCATCGTTATTTCTAGTAGTTCATCGACTCCTCCACAGACTCAGTACCTGCACGTCTATTCTTCGGTGGGTACACCCCGTCCAACTACCCGACCCCGTAGCTCTTAACACCAAATTTCTCTCGAGTCTTGTAGTATTCGAGGCTGTAAGATGATTCCCCGGCGAGCGTGTCGAATATCAAGAATGAAAAAAAGAAAAAGGTTATAGAGCAAACCGCACAAAGGTCTAGATCTAGGGGATTCGAACCCCCGCCGAGCACAGACTTCATGAAGTAATCAACCAATGAAAGGTGCCCAGTGCACCTGCAGACCGTATTACCCAGTGGTGGATGCTATATACGAAGCCTGATCAGCAAAGATGTATGTACTCGCGGACAGGCGTAAAAACAAATAAATAAGAGGTCTAAGGGGATTCAAACGCCCGCCGAGCACATGCATGAGATACTACGTGCATGAAAGGTGCCCGGTGCACCTGCAGACCGTATCCGCTTGCGTTGGATGCTCTATACGAAGCTGCGTCAGCACAGATGTACTCAGCACCAGGTATTAAAAAGCTCAAGCAAACCGCAGCGGACCAGAGGTCTAGGTGCCCAGTGCGCCTCCCGACCTTATTAGCCTGAATTTTCAGATTTATTCGAGAGATGGTTCTTTTTCTGCGGTAATGATGGACCCAAGGAGGAGCAGAGGTAGCCTGCCCCTGCATACGGATGATCGGACAGAGGGCGTCTTGATTTTTGTTCTGGTTTGCAAAAGCGCTTGAAAGAAAGCGAAAAGTTTGATAGCGAGCAGGCAGAACGAATGCGCCGCGTTGGCGTCGCAAAACCTTCGTTTAAGTAGTAGCAATGCGGAGGAAGAGTGGCTGTGAAGTGGCGGTGAAGTGGCGGTGTTGATCGGGGCAGTATAACTTTCTTCCCTCTTCCTCGTCGTGGCCAGGCAGTTTTAATCTTGAAATTTGGAGTACGAAGACCTCCCGATCGGCGTCATATAAGAACTACGGCTAGGCGCACTGACTCGGGTTGAATCGATGGCACGGCACGTGGAGCCAGCTTTAAAAAGCTTCCACTATGGGTCCGTCTTTCTTTACCCTTGCCACAACTCTCCTGCTACTGAACCCAAGCTGAAGAGCCAATGACGGAATACGACTACTCGCCGGAGGCCTACCAGCGACACTTTGAGACGCAGGCCCGCATTGCACGGTGGGCACAGGCGACCCACCAGGTGCCCCAGAAGGACCCCTTCGCCCCGCCGACGCCCGCCAACGGCCCGGCCCCGCTGCCGAGGGTGACGGGTCAGAGTAGCCGGTGGACTCGCTCGTCCGACCGCGACCGTGAAAGGGAAAGGGACCGGGGGAGGCGGCGCTCGCCACCCCCGCCGATGCCGCTGCCGCCGAGACACAGAGACGGCCTGCCGCGCCCGCATACTGCCCCGCCGCAGCAGCTGTACCCCGCCATCGTGCAGCCGTACTACCCCGCCGCACCTCCTCCGCCACCCCCGCAAACGCAGAATCAGCACCGCCGCGCGCGCTCCTCCTCGCAGACCCCCGCCGCGCCTCCCCTGCAGCCGGCGCGCTCGCGGAGTTACTCGGTGGCACCGCACCCTCACCCCGCGCCAACGCCCGCGCGCGGGATGTCCTACCCCCCACCCACTGCTAAATACCCGCCACTCCCGTCGGGGTACGTCGACGCCCAGCCCCAACCGCAGTATGCCCAGCCCGCCCCAGTGTATGCACGGTACGCACAACCGCAGCCAATGCGGAGCCCGACGCGAGAGGTACCGCTGCTGAAGCGTATGTTTGGGTTCGGTGGCGGCGGGGGGAAGGGCCTGAGCCGGGAGAGCAGTCGGAGTCGGGAGGGATCGGGTGGAAGGAGGACGCCGAGGCGGCAGGAGACATATTGAATGGAAGGTGGGCGCAGCGCCGCTTCACGTTACACGCGGCGCCCGTGTGCCCCTTCCTCGCCTCCTCTTCGGGCCCTCCTTGGCACAACCGCCTCCTCACATTCTCCATCCGGCGTACCTGCCATCATTACCCCGATTGCACGCCGCCGCCCCAGCGTATTACGCCGCATCGCGTCTCGCCACCGCGCCTCTCCGCCGACCCTCTCCAATCACCAAACCGCTATTCTCGCCCTTATCGCGGACGCTGCCGCCGCAACGTCCTTCTGCGCGTACCTACACATCTATACATCCTCCCGCCTACATACATCTCTCCTCTCCTCTCCTCCGCTACATCCCGCGATCTCCAATCGCACATCAATTCCTCCACCCTACACATCCCATCGTATACCCATCCCCGTACATACATAGCCCTCCATATCGAATCTACACAACTGTATCTCGTACCCGTCTTGTCGGACTTGTATGTACATATATAACCTCATCAAGTTGAATGAACGAGTGAATGAATGCTATGTCCATGCAACGCCCGACGCATAGCATCTCATTTGGAGCTCAACATACAAATATGTACGCAGCTCGTAATTCCTGACATTCATTAGACTAAATTATCTCTTCCCCTGGTTGCGGCCACTGCTGATTTTCGCTCCACTTATTCAGGTGCACAACCAAGCTAAGGACTCGGATGTGGTGCATGGTGCATGTCCGCTATCTCTGTTCCAGAATTGGGCCATGATGCGGGAGGCCTGGGTTCGACTCCCAGCATCCGAATAATCCAGTACTCTTGCCTTTTTCTCTCCATTTCCTTCTTTATAGCCGTGACCTTTTCGTTTATTTCCGGCGGCTGGGACAACTGAATTTATTTTCATCGCTGCAGCAGAGAGACGGAGGTGATGTCATGTTGAATTCAATTAATATTCTTCTGTTCAGATTCACGACAATTTCAATGCCAGGTATTCAGGTACGCAACAAGGCTAAGAACTCGGACGTGGTGCACGGTGCACGCCTGCTCTCCTTTCGGCATCTCCAAGTAAAGCTGTGATGCGGGAGCCCTGGGTTCGATTCCCAGCGTCTGAAATCATACTTGTAACAATCCTTTATTTCTTCCCTAAGTCTAAGCCGATAAGTAATCTTCGTAGCACTTCATCAGGTCCAGCAGGAGGCTAGAGATTCGGACGTGGTGCACGGTGCACGCCCGCTCTCTCTACTCCACGGCCATCCTCTGTAGGTGATGCGGGCGGCCTGGGTTCGACCCCCAGCGTCCGGATAATTCTTCGAGTATAAATCTTTTTCTCTTCATTCCCTTCTATATATGTAGCAGTGAGCTTTTCGTTTATCTCCGGCGGCTGGGACAACTCAATTTATTTTCTCCGCGTGCAGAGACGGAGGTGATGTCATGTTGAATTTCAATTCCTCTGTTCAAGTCCACGACAATTTAAGTGTCAGGTATTTAGGTATGCAACAAGGCCGATCGCGAGAAATCGGACGTGGTGCATGGTACACGTCCGCACTTATTAAAATGACACAGAAAGCTAGAGGCGGGAAACCTGGGTTCAATTCCCAACATCCGAATGCGCTTTGTGGAATGCCATCTCTTTTGTCTTCAAATTCAACTGTTAAGTTTTGTCTGATTTATTCAGGTACACGTCCAAGCTAGGAACTCGGACGTGGTGCACGGCGCACACACGCTCTTCCTAATAGCGCGGCACTCGATTTGGAGGCGGGAGCCCTGGGTTCGACTCCCAGCGTCCGAATAGCATCGCTTGGACTTTCTTTTGTTCTTCAAGTTTCAACTACTAGTTTTAGAATCTCCTCTTATAAAGAAGGAGGAGAGGAACTCGCACGTGGTGCACGGTGCACGCCCGCTCGGTTTAAACTTGAGTGTTCTGATCTCGATCTTTTGAGGCGGGAGCCCTGGGTTCGACTCCCAGCTAGTGTTGCCGCGACTCCAAAAGTCGAGTCGCGACTTGGTAAAATGACTCCGTGCCAAGTTTGACTCGACTCAACTCGACTCGACCCACCTTAAGTCACTTGGAGTTGCTCAAGTCGACTCGAGTCGGTCAAGTTGGGGAGTTTTTTTTCGGATAGAGTGGAATCACCACCAGCACCAAACCAGTACAGGAATCTTGGGAACAATTAAATCATGTGGCAGGAAACGATGAAATGTGTTTAATTTGCAATCACAGCAGGTTCCTGAGGGTATTTCATGGGTAAGATGGTTCAATATTCCTATATGTAGTGTGCAAGATATTTTCTATATTTTTCTGGATTTAATGAGCCTCCAAAACTGGATAGAAACGCAAAACAAACGCGGCGGTGACTTGGTCGTGACACGCGTCACATTACGTCACAGCTGTGACATTCGGTCCAACAAAAAATGAAAATTGCTCCAATCGCGCCTACCAATGTAGAGACACATTTTTAAAAAAAAGCTCGACTCAAGTCACTCAAGTCACTCCAAGTCGACTCGCATGGACTCCGAGGTCGCAAGGGAGTCATCAAATAACTTGACTTAACTCGGCTCAAGTCGACTCTCGGAAGTCGACTTGAGGGGGTCAAGTCGGAAGTCGCAGCAACATTACTCCCAGCGTCCGAATAGCTGGGCATCGGTTTGTTTATTTTTCTTCGAACTACGACTTTCATCACATTTATCCAGGTGTGGAAAGGGAATAGGAATCGAACTTGGTGCACGGTGCACACCCGCGCTCTTATTACTAAGACTAGTTCATGATCCAGGCGGGAGACCTGGGTTCGACTCCCAGTGTCCGAATACAACTCTTCTTTTTTTGGGGGGTTGTGATTGGCATGACGATGGACCTGCGCTTCAGTAATTTTTTAGAGCGGGCATTGAGGGTGATTCGAACCTCGTGAGAATGCACAATTTATTTTCCTTCTACTTCACGGGTTCATGCTGACTTTCCTCCCACTTATCCAGGCGTGGAAAGGGAATAAGAATCGGACGTGGTGCACGGTGCACACCCGTTCCCCTTTAGAACTCATGCTTGTAAACAGCGGGAGCCCTGGGTTCGACTCCCAGCGTCCGAATGTCCAAAATTGTATTTGCCTTTTTTCCTTCTTGGGTCAGCCTTCCGGTCCATTGCAATGCACTTCCTCCGATTCCATCTGGGTGCGGCATTTGTTTCAGGCTCTTTACGTACTTTATTTCCAGTTCTTTCCTTCGGCCTTGCATGGCTCACGCTGATAATATTTAGCTCATGTATTCAGGGACACATGAAGGAAAGGAAGTCGGACGTGGTGCACGGCGCACACCTGCTCTCCTTGACGGCCCGGAATTCTCAGTGGACAAGCGGGAGCTGGGTTCGACTCCCAGCGTCCGAATGACTCGCCGGAGTTGCTTTTTGTGCTGTCCTGACTCTGCTCGCTCTTCTGACTTTGAATTAACACTTTTATCTGTTCAATTCACGATGGAATTTTCGTAAGCATTGAGCCAGGTACGCAGTTCAACGAGCTCCTCGTGGGTGCGGACATCGCTCTGGACCGTCGTATTTCGGTGGATGAGGGCGGTATCTCCAGTCTCGATATTCAATCCTGATGCCTACTCTCATCATCAATACGCGAGAGGGAAGACCTAAATGCAGTGCAGGGCTGGAACAACACGTACCAGATTCTGTGCAATTTCGCCCATGACGTCTCGTGCATCCTCGTCGACATTTGGCTTTTTCGCCGGAGGAACGCCGAGGATGCTGATCTCACGCTGATGAACCGGGAGCGGGATAAATTGGATCCCAAGATTCGCGAACGATTCCTACATTCGACATTCAGCATAAGTATGATGAATCGAGCGCTGGCAATGGGCACACATCATCGGTGTGCTCGCCTCCCGTAAACATGATGTGCAGGTGCTCACACTTCGGCGGGCAAAGGGCGAGTGCCACTGAGAGTCGCTGCACCGCCGTTTTGAGCTCCTAAGAACTGGATAAATTTGATGGCCATTTCACTTCTTTCCTTCATGATGACGTCCTCGCGTGAGGCGGAGAGGTCAAACTTCCCCAGATCGGATTCGACCGAGTCAGCCCCCGCATAACTACTGAAGCCTAGCAATTCGGAGGGAGAGTGGTATTAAATCAGCGAAGTGAGTGTCGAATGGGGGAACAGAAGAGCGATGGTATAAGGAGTTTTTACGCCAGACTCGATTGAGAAGAACACTCGCTTGCATAGCCTTTGGAGCGGTGACCATATTCAAAGGTTGTGCATCTAACAAGTGACAAAAGCAAAGCAAACACAAACTCGCGCTAAGAAGGCGTGTCACCAGAGTGGAGTGAAGCCCAACAACCACTCTGGTTATTAGTTGAGAGAGCGGGATTGAATTGGCACAAATGAATTGAATAGCGGAAGATTGTTACAGGGGGGTTACGAGACAAGTTCAAGTTTGTTTTTTCAGAAGCGAAATTAGATCGAAGCTCGGCGTTAGTTAGAGGGACCATCAGCGGCCAAGGAAGACTTACTGTTGGATAGTGATGACATTGAAGGTATTGGCTAACGCTATGATTATAGCGCACATCTGATTTACCTATGTTGATCATTCAATGTACACTACGACTACAGTAGAGACTTTTATCGGCATACCACATAGAACACTTTATCCTGCTTCTTATTCTAAGCGGAGCCATTTGTCTTCTAGGTTCATTATAAAATGGTTTAACAACTTGAACGGGATGAAAGATACTAACTAACCTGATAGATCTTGATCTTACTCAGAGTATCAGAAAGCGATTGGAATCTGGTGGATTTCGCAGAGTTGCCCTGCTTCTTGTATGTGCGAATGCGAACGAGAGTTTCCATGGTCCACAGGGTGTAAGGATGGGCTGGTCCCAAGACCTGTTTCTGCTTTTCAGTAGCTACCACTGCCAGCTCTTCTGCCTCATTTGATTTCCCTAGTTTGAGGTAAGTGTTGGCCAAGTTGCCCATGGTAAGCAGGGTGTCAGGATGGTCTTCCCCCAAGACCTGCTTCTGCCTCTTCATCACCATCTCCTCGAGTTCTTTTGCCTCCTTGAACTGTCCCAATTTCGAGTAGGTACTGGCCAGGTTCCCCATGGTCAGCAGGGTGTCAGGATGGCCTTCCCCCAAGACCTGCTTCTGCTTCTTTATCACTGTCACCTGAAGCTCTTTTGCCTCCTTGAACTGTCCTGAATTAGAGTAGGTACTGGCCAGGTTTCCCATAGTCAGCAGGGTGTCAGGATGGTCTTCCCCCAAGACCTGCTTCTGCTTCTTTATCACTGTCACCTGAAGCTCTTTTGCCTCTTTGAATTGTCCTGAATTCGAGTAGGTACTGGCTAGGTTCCCCATCGTCAGCAGGGTCTCATGATGGTCTTCCCCCAGGACCTTCTTCATTTTTCTTATGGCTGTCACCCCAATCTCTTCTGCTTCCTTTGGTCGTCCCAAATCAGAGTAAGTCCTGGCCAGGTTCCCCAGGGTCCGCAGGGTATGAGGATGATCTTCCCCTAAGACCTGCTTCATTTTTTTTATGGCTGTCACCCCAAGCTCTTCTGCTTCCTTTGCTCGTCCCAATCCTGGCAAAATATGGACCAGCTCAGCCATGGTCAGCAAGGTGTCTGGATGGTCCTCCCCCAGGGCCTTTTTGTTTGCCAGAAAATCAGAGTTTAGCCTTGTTGCCTTTTCAAGATCTGGGTGGCCCTCCTCAGGTTCTATGGAAGAACCCTCGGACACTTTGTCAGGTTTCCCACTTGTATTTCTTCCATACTGTGCAGCCTGAGGAATGTCTCGGGGCATTTGTGAGATCATATCCACAATTTTATCATGGATTTCTCCTGCTGTTGGCCGTTCCTTGGCACTCTGGAGCCAGCATAGTTCTGCCAAGTTCCAGAGAGGATCTATCAGCCTGGGGACATCATTGATATCTGGGCGAGTTGGCCTGACTCCGAGTCGGAATACCAGCTCGATGAAATCTGTATGTGACACAGTGGCCAGCGGGGTTTCATCAGTGTACAGCTATTTTTATAGGATTTCAATGTTGAACACAAAAAGTAGTGAAGACAGTTTCACCTCATACATTGTCATGCCAAATGCATAGATATCTGATGGCATTTTGGGCAGTGAGCCTGCAAGGAGCTCAGGAGCCATCCAGCTTCGGCTCCCTGCCAACACAGTCTCAGGTTCAGCTGTGCGAGTGGTGATATCGGCCTTGACTCGAGAAAGACCAAAATCACACAAAAGTGACCTCCCGGAATCTTCAACAAGAATATTGATCTGAATTGATTGATATTGAGGGAAAAGAACCGAAATTCTCCTCGTCTACTCACCCCTTTTATGTCCCCATGGCAGATCTTGCGTGAATGAAGATATTGCAGACCGAGGGATATATCACGGAGCTACCTCATGTCATCGACAGGTTGCATGGTTAAACGAATGAAACTTACGATATACACAGGATCAAAATCAGGGTGCTTCTTGAGAAATTGTCTCGCATTATTGGGGATGTATGGCATCACAATAAATGGTGTATCATCCAAGGTATTTGCACCAAGGAATTGAAGGATATTTGGATGGCGAAGGGTCAACCAGATCTGTCAAATGATATAGACTTCATACACAGAGTTCAAAATGGACACAAACATTGATTTCTTGTCGCAAGAGCTAAAATCAAATGATTGGCCAAAATAAGACTTGAATGTGTTTAGATCCTTACAACAAGACTGGAAGTAGCACCTGCAACACTGTGCAGTACTTTGATGGCCACGTCCGTTCGATTCCAAGTACCCCGGTATACCTTGCCACTGTATAATAATCAGGACAGTGAAGATATCTCGAAAAGATCAGAACTCACAATCCCCCAACCCCAATTTCGGTGCCAAAATCAACATCAAAGGATACAATCATCCAGTCCTCCAGCTTGACTTGTTGGCCGCTCATTGAGGTCAGGTATTGAAGTGTGTGTGAATAGAACTTCTTTTCTGGGGGATTGATCTGCTGCTGGCCGTCAAGCCTTCTTTGAATGCAAGCCATCATCGCAATCATATTGTCTTGTTTGATCTCTGGGAGACAGCATCTTTCAATTCATAATTAACGAGCACAATGCAGTTGACGGACCAAGTGTTTCTTGCAAATAAACTTGATTCTGCTCAAGAGCTTTCAAGCGGGCATTCAAGACGTTCATGTCATCATTCCGCGCCAGCTCGTTCTTTCCTAGCATACTCTGAATACTCAGCAGTCCAGATATCTAGTGAAATGACCAGCCCATTCATACCACCGAAATTTAGGATCCGCACCTGAAACGCGTTGACAGACATCCCGATGCGGCGATAGAATGCCTCAATGCTAGCGATTCGGGAATCCTTGGTTAAAAGAGACTTGAAGAAGCCCTTGCTTTGCTCCTTGCGAACAAATCGGTGGATATCTTCGAGTAGGCTGGTTTAGATCGTAGTTAGCCTCAAAATCTCCCCCAAGACCCCATGCTCACATCTTCAGCTCTGCGAGTTGTCCTCTACAATTGGCCACAATCAGCCTTGACGACTTGAACTCCGAGTCCAATGTGGTCAAAAGCTGGCCGACCGCCACGGCCAGAACCTCGAGCTGTTTTTTGCTTTGGTGAAAATCCTGCGCAGAAGAGGCGATGAATTTGAGCAGAGTGAATGCCGCAGCGAGTGCGGGCACCGGAATAACCCCGAGCACAGCTTCTAGAGACATGGTGGAAGTAAGAGACAGATGACTGTGGTCCTAGAATCAGCCGTCGTCAGTACATCATGACAACGATCTTGATTCCGTTCCCGTCTCTAGACGCTCTAGACGGATCAGAATATCACAATCAAGTTGCAATCATTTTTGCAAGCGAGCGATGGAAGCATCGGATCCAATCTTGCGTTTTGAATATAGAAAAAAATGCATTGGTGGGCGGTGGCTACATGTAATATACGTTGTAACTAATGCCCAGAACGACTAGCAAAACTTCTAGGATGTACTGATGCTTTATAGCCCTCAAAGATGAAATCGTGGGAATGGACTTACACATCAGGCGTCGGAGAAGGAAAATCGAAACGTACGCACTTGACAATGATTCCCAACATTAAGGAGGTAGTAGGGGCCCGGCGGGCAGCTGGGCAGCTGTGGAAAATGCCTAAAATGTGGGCGAAGGCAAGGTGAAGGTCAGAAGAGACCACAAAACGGCGCGCTTCTTATAGCTTCACCGCCGCTGCGACTACGCTCATCATTTCGTGTGCTCGAGAACAGGACTTCGCAATTTCTTCAAGTCCACTCACCATTCTGGGCAACTAAAGATTTCAACAATGCAACAGGGCGACGGCCAGAACGGGACGGATCTGACAAGATCAACATCTGAACTTGATGGGAAGCTGGACCACGCGCTACAAGTCTCTAGCCGATGTCTACGCTTGTCTATGCATATGGCCGTCTATACGTCTAAATGTGTCTCTAATAGAAACAGTCCATCTAGCGCGGAAAGGGCATGTCTATTCAGAATGCGTTTCCAGATGCGTGGTGGGAAGTCCTTCTATTATTGCGCTAGGAGCCTCGGCGAATGCAACTGCTCACTTTCAATACACTACAGGCAGTCTTCCCTTCGTACCGACTGCATACCAGCTCGTCAAGATTCTTCTCAGGCTCGCCTTACTCTGCGATTTTGCCATGGTGAAATCCGAGCCTGCGCGTTTCAGTGTCCTGGATAAAGGTCCGTGCTTCCTCGCATTTGGACGATTAACAGCATTTGTTAATATTTCCCCCAATGCAGGACGGCTTCCGGGCATTTCACTGCCTAGGCATTTAATCCAGAAACTCCTCAAGCAGGCTCGCCGTGGTATCACTGCACGACATATACGGCTCAGTGTAAGGGATGGACCCCAACAGCGGGTGGAGTGATCCGGATCCCATGGTTGATTAGTGATTAGATTAGATATGAATGTTCGACGGCCTTGTTCGACTGCGGCCGTTGTACCAGTTATAGCCACCATTCATAGCATACAAATAAGTAGATATTTTAGATACAAGGACAATTAGTACAAGGACATTAGGACAGTATTTAGGTAGACCCCGAGTAGGTAGTTGATCAGTTTTCTTGAATCCAGCGTTCTCCCACTCACCTTTGTGCGACTCTACTTGGCTTCTTGACGACTCACGCGGGGTCCTATCCCATCTAACGACCGGGACCTCACACTCAGCGTCCTCAAGAAGGTCGTGCTTCCTTATATTTAGCCCATCAATAAGAATTGATATTTTGCAACAGATTCCGCGAGCGTCCGCCTCCCGGTGGTTCGAAGTATTCACCATTATGAATGGTTCCCGGTTCGCCCCTCCAGGCCGTATTTACCTGCATTCTCCGGATTATTCGAGGGCGATTTCGGACCGTAACGTTGATGATGTACGCAAGGAGGAGGAGCAGATGTGCCGGCCCGGGCCGACATGGAACCAGGGCGTCGTAGTTTGTTCTCTTATTTGAAGCTCTTCGCAGCTCGAGGCTGATGTGACGCGGTATCTTGGAGCGCCTGGGGTACAGAGTATTCGAGGCTGTAGGACGATTCGTCAGGGGCATTTTGAATCTCAAGAATTGAAAAAAAAAGGGTTGTGGATCAGGCCACCAGAGGTCTAGCGGGATTTGAACCCGCGCCGAGCATATTCATGAAATTGCACATGTATGATAGGTGCCCAGTACGCCTAAAGACCTTAGATCTGCTGTTGGATTCGAGGGATTCATTATGATATATCCAAGGAGTACGCAGAGGATAGAGGTGGTCCAGAACTAGGGACGCGCGCCGCCGCGGCGACGCTCGGAGATGAGACGGCAGGTGGTCTTAGTTTTTGCTGATTTGCTAAAGGGCTTTAAGAAAAGAGAAAAGCTTAGATGGCGAGCAGGGCGGAAGGAGTGCGACGCGGAGCGCTCATATACGCAGCAAGGAACCTGGTGCGCGGCGAAGAGGAAAAGTGGCTGTGATGTGGCGGTGTTGCGGGCGGCTGTCAAACCTTCAAGTTTTCTCCTCATCAGGACAACTTTGGCATTGCCGACGCGCTAGCGCAGCTACTCGGGCGCGCTCCGTCCAACACGAACTCCCGCGTACCGCCTCTCGTACACCCCCGCCTCACGCCCCGCCGCGAACGTGTATCCTGCGCTCCCGCCGGGTACGTCTACGCCCAGCCCCAGCCGGTGTACGCGCAGTACGCCCAACCGCAGCCGGTACGGAGCCCGACCCGCGAAGTCCCGCTGCTCAAGCGTGTGTGTTTCTGTTCGGTGGCGGTGGGAAGACGATGCTGAGCAAATGCTGAGTCGGGAGAGCAGCCGGGAGAGCAGCCGGAGCCGGTCGGGTGGGAAGCGGACGCCGAGGCAGGAGACTTATTGAATGAAGGGTAGGCGCAGCGTCACAGGTACGCCGCTTCACGTTATACGCGGTGCCGTGCCCCGTCCTCGCCTCCTCTCAGGCTCTCCTCGTCACATCCTCCACCGCCGTACCGTCCCTCCACGCCACCGGCTGCCATCCTTACCCCAATCGCGCGCCACCACCGCAGGGCATTACGCCGCATCACAGCTCGTCGCCTTGCCTCTCCGCCGACCCTCTCCAATCAACGAACCGCTATCTCCACCCACGCCGATCGCGGACACCGCCGTTGCAACGCCCTTCCCCGCGCGCACCTACACATCTATACATCTTCTCCCGCCCACATACACCCCTCCTCGCCGCCAGACGCCACACTTCTACAACCCAATCAGATACCCGTACATAGACCACATATAATCCCAGTACACCACCCGCCTACGAATACTTCCCGCTACATATGCCTTTCCTCCTACACCCGCGCTATATATACTGAATCTACACAACTACCCGTCTTGTCAGGACTTTTATATACATAACCTCATCAAGTTGAATAAATGAATGAATGCTATGCCCATGCAACGCCCGACGCATATCATCTCATTTAAAGCTCAACATACAAATATGTACGCAGCTCGGAATTCCTGAAATTCATGACACTAAATTATCTCTCTTCACCTGGTGCCACCCACTGCTGAAGGACTCGGACGTGGTGCACGATGCACGTCTGCTCTCCTTAGGTGTATGCAATTGAGCCATCATATGAAGCAGGAGGCCTGGGTTCGGCTCCCAGCGTCTGAATGTAATACCAACTCCGTTTTGCCCGCTTTTTTTCTCGCTCCGGGGACGGTGGACCTGCCCCTCATTGAAAGCGTGCAGAAATATTTTAGGCTGTAGAGCGCACGCTGCGGGTTCTAAATTCCGGACTCCAGAGAATGCAGAATTTATTCTTGCTTTTACTTTTCACTTACCATGGTTCACGTATCATATTCACGGTGATTTTCCTCCCGCTTATCCAGGCGTGCAAAGGGAGTAATAATCGGACGTGGTACACGGCGCTCGCCTGCTCTCCTTGCCAAATCTCTCCTGTACTGCGGGAAGCCTGGGTTCGACTCCCAGCGTCCGAGTAATGTGTGTTCAATGGAATGCTTTTTTTGTGGAACCTGCGGGTTGATTGCACGGACGATGGATACTTCGGCGCGGGCATGGTGGGTGGTTCGGAATTCAGGAGGCGGGGAATGTTGATTATTCTTCCTTCTGTTCAAGTTGGCGCTGCTCCTTTCATCCCATGTATCCAAGTACAAAGGAGTGAAGGTACCTCGGACGTGGTCTACGGTACACGCTCGCTTCTCTTGGGGTTGCAATTGGTTCAGCATTGTATGAGCGGGAAGGCTGCTAGCGTCCGAATGAGCCTTGTAGAATGCGATCTCTTTTTCTTCAAATTCAGCTGTTAAGTTTGTCTGATTTATTCAGGTACACGTCCAAGCTAGGAACTCGGACGTGGTGCACGGTGCACACCCGCCCTTCTTAAAAGGCCTTGACAGGATTTGGAGGCGGGAGCCCTGGGTTCGACTCCCAGCGTCCGAATGGCTGACCACCCGATCTTTTTTTTCTTCGAGTTTCGACCACCAATTTTCGTCTGATAGATCCAGGTGCAGAAGGAGGAGGGAAGGTCGGACGTGCACGGTGCACACCCACTCTCCTTTGAAGAAAAGCCTGTTGCGATGTGGGAAACCTGGGTTCGACTCCCAGCGTCCGAATGCGCCCGAGTTTTCTCTTCAATTTTCCTTTCGGCTCTAAGCTGATCATTTTGTCTCATTTGGCCAGGTACACAACAAGCCTGAGACCTCGGATGTGGTGCACGAAGCACATCCGCCTTCTCTCCGGATCATCGGTTCAGAGTTTAGAGCGGGAAGCCTGGGTTCGACTCCCAGCGTCCGAATACAGGGAATGAAGCACCCACTTTTTCTTCTTGAAGTTCCAACCGATAATTTTACTAGCACTTGGGTAAGGATAGAGGAGGGAAACCAAGTCGGACGTGGTCCATGGTGCACACCTGCCCTCCTTACAGTGGATCTCTTCAGCTGAGGCAGGAAGCCTGGGTTCGATTCCCGTCGTCCGAATAGCATCGTTTGGACTTTTTTTTGTTCTTTAAGTTTCAACTACTAGTTTTCGAATTTCCTCTTGATATATCCAGATAAAGGAGAGGAACTCGGACGTGGTGCACGGTGCACGCCCGCTCGCTTTAAACTTGAGTGTTCTGATCTCGGTCTTTCGAGGCGGGAGCCATGGGTTCGCCTCCCCAGCGTCCGAATGTACTAGTATTGACGGCCTTTTTTCTTCAAGTTCAACTAATAATTTTCGTCTGATATATTCAGGTACACATTCAAACTAAAACCTCAGAAATAGTGCGCGGCGCACACCTGCTGTCGTTATGTGTTCAAAGTATGCATATGTTTGAGGCAGGAAGCCTGGGTTCGACTCCCAGCGTCCGAATGACTTGCCGGAGTTTCTTTTTGTGTTTTCCTGCCCTGATAGGTCTACTGCGTCCAGTCTTCACTGAGTTGAGGACAAGCCGGACAACGGAAATCTGGCCTTCGACATTTACTTGAGCGCAATCCAGGATGAGTATCGATGAATGAAGGTCATGTTGATTTTATTTTTTTCATCTGTTCAATTCTGCTGAAAGTTTCGCGCATTTGGCGTGGTGCACGGTGCACGCCGGCTCTAGAGCGCATTCAACTGGTGATACAGAAGCCCTGGGATCGACTCCCAGCGTCCGAATAGTCTGTTTGTAGACCCCGTTTTTCTTCCACCTGCAAGCTGATAACTACTGAAATGATTTTAGCCTGGTGCGGAAGAACGAGGGAAACTCGGACGTGGTGCATGGTGCACATCCGCTACGATGTATTCTTTCAGCTGAGGCAGGAAGCCTGGATTCGACTCCCAGCGTCCGAATTTTTAATTGTAAACACCTCTTTTCTTCTCTAAGCTGATAGGTAATCTTACGATACCACTCAGCCAGGTGCAAACGATGAGGGAAACTCGTACGTGGTGCACGGCGCACGCCCGCTCTCCTTGGTAAAAAATTTACACTAAGTTGAGGTGGGAAGCCTGGGTTCGACTCCCAGTATCCGAATGCAGCAAGTCACAATGGGAATTTGATTCAGACGAGCCGAAAGCGAGCCATGCTAAAAGGTAAGGTGATGCAGGAAAACGGGTCGCTAGCTCGGGGTTTATTTGCATCGTGGGAAATGGCTGATTAAGTATTTAATCAACTTCCCCATACTCAAGTGCAGTTGAACATTCAAAACGATTTCGAGGAGGAACAGCAGGAACACGATGTTAATATAGTCCAAACTTTTCCAAGCGCACTAGGCCTTCCTGGATCAGCTATTTCCAGGATACTTGGCTGGCGTACTGATTGCTAGGCGGGGGTGATCGGGGCTTGGAACGGAACTCTGTCGGTCTGGGCGACCATGGCGAACATTCCGTTGGTCTGGGAACCGTCGCCCTGTAGATTCTGAGTACCAGTTCCATCTCGTGAGAGAAAGGAAAAGACATACGACGATAGTGTGAGGGAATCCAACGTCGAAGGCATTCATGCTTTCCAGATATTGGATCTGAGCAGGAGAAAGCGAGATAGTGAGAGCCTTGATGTTCTCCAGCATATGTTCAACTTTGCGCCCACCGACAATAGGGAAGACATAGGGTGCTTTGTGGAGCAGGTAAGCGATGGCAACTAGAACAATAATCAGTGACCGGTTGATTTAAAAGATAAAAGACTCACCAGCGGTGACGCTGTCGACGCCGACTTCCTTGGCAACTTTCTCCAAAGCGTTCGACATCTTCTTCTCTTGTGGAGTACGCTTCCAGCCGTTGTCGTCAGTCTTGATGTCTCTGCCCATTTCGCCGCTCTTTTCCCGACGTTCCTCTTCTGCGTCGCTGCGAAGCTTTCCGCTAGCCAGAACGTTCCAAGGACACAAAGCCATACCGTGTTCGCGAGCCATAGGAAGAATATCACGCTCGAAAGCACGGTCCACGACGTTCCAGCTGCCCTGGTAGACTGCAAATGGAGTCTTGCCGTGGTCAATGGCGTACTGGTTGCACTGGGAAACAACCCAAGCTGGGGTATCTGAGATTCCCTGGTGAACGATAAGACATCTAAATGGCGCAGAAAGCAAGCTACTAACCAAATAAAGAACCTTGCCCGAGACGACAAGGCTGTGCAGATTGTCCATGACCTCTTTGATAGAGGTCTCGAAATCCCAGACATGCACGTAGAACAGATCGATGTAAGAGGTTCGAAGCTTCTTCAAGCTGGCTTCGACGCTGAGATGCATGGATTTGCTATTGTTTCCGTGATAGTTGATTTTATATTTGATGTCGGGGGAAGCGAGCTTGAAGTTGAAGCTGTACTGTATGGAGAAGTAAGGAACCGGGGCACCGTTCTTTGCATCGACAAGAAAATACCTTTGTAGCGATGACCATCTGATCTCTGATGCCTCGCGATTCCATCCATTCACCAATGAACATCTCCGAGGATTCGTTTTGGCTTGAAATTTGGTTAAAAAAGCCGAAGAAAGCGAGAGATTCACTCACTAATTGTTGGAAGTATCGATGAAATTGCCTCCAGCCTCAAAGAAAGCGTCCAAGAGCTTGAAGCTGGATGTCTTGTCCATGGATCCAAAGCCGATGGCAGCCCAGGCGTCTCCGATGCTCATGGCTCCAAGAACCAGTGGCGAGACATGGATGGAAGCATGCTTGGACAGAGCCCGGTATCGTCCGAGGGGAGTTGGTGGTGGTGGTGCTGCAGTGAAAAAACTCATTTTTACAGGTATCGAGGAGGAAGAAGGGCGTAGGTAGTTAAGTCGCTGGCGTTAGCTTATAAATAAAAGGCATGGGTGCCCTCGGGCACTGCCGAGAATTCGGACAAGAAAGAAGCTTGCTGGGACGGTATGGGCACGTCAAGATATTGGCGACGGCACCTTGTTTTCGCCGTTCCGCGACGTAGTGACTTGCCGTGGTACGCGCGGCCCCACACGTCATCCAGTTGTTTGGTGAATCTTGGGTACGTATGGCACTCTCTGGAACTTGAGAGCCCACGCCAAGCAATTGCTGACGCGGCCTCAAATCTGCTCGGCAGAACCTGATGGAGGCGGTGTTCAGACCATCATGCCGAGGCGGCCACACAAAGAGAGACATCTCCGCGGGCCTCCTCCTCCATTTAAATTCGGCTGAACGCTGCCGTTGTTTGCAAGCCCAGAAGCGGGACCCCCAGGAAAGTGGCTCGGACACCGGCTCGTAATTCCAACAGTCAAATGCGGCACTTTACTGTATGCCAATTTATTATTGCTCCTCATCCATCACGGATGCGTAAAAAAAGGGACGCAATATCGGACGGTGTCATTTTTATACCCGAGAACGAGAGGTTTTCGCGTCACAAGGCGAACTTCTTGCCTTCATGGAGTGTTTAGTTGGCGGAGGACCGAAATATCTCAGTCTTGGAAATACAGTACTGTATTGTTTCGATCAATCCGGCGACGGTGTTGGCACGTCAAGATGGCGACGGCGCTTGGACAGCGCCGGGTTATATGCCCTTGCAAGTTGCAACTGTGCATCCAGGAGCAAGCACCTCAACACCAGGCACATCCCCAAGGGTCAATAGGGCTTCCCACGCCGATAGAGCGCACGAAGGGGTCGAGGAAAACACCGAAATTGATGATCGTCTACCCGGGGCCGCGGATAATGACCAAATACTAAGGTAATATCGCACCGGTGATCCTCGATTATCTACGATCTGGCATCCACAGTTTGCGGACGTACTCTAGTTTTTCGAGGTTCTTCGCTCACTGCAAGTCTGCCCCATTCCCATAGAGCGGCTAGGTTAGCTAGACTCATAACCAGCATCTCTACGTGAGAGGTTCGTGACAATGACTATGTATCCCCCCCCATCCTAAAAGCGAGACTGTTCTCAAATCGACGGATCCTGACATACTTGGACATTAATTATCTCCCACTTTCACTGTAATTTCCCCTCACTTGGAAAGGTAGGCAGCAAGGATGGGAAGTCGGACATGGTGTACGATGCACGCCCGCTCCCCTTTAGAAATGTTCTTTGTTGCAGCGGGAGCTTTGGGTTCGACTCCCAGCGTTCGAATACTATGACAGCACTCTCTCCTTTTTTTCTCTTGTTCTTTCGGGTTGAGCGCGAACCATTTCGGTCATTTCCGGCGACTGGGACTAGTACTGCTGAACTTATTAGCTGGAGGCGAGATGGATGTTGAATTTTCTATTATTCTGTTCAGGTACATCCTATTTTCGATCCCAGATATTCAGGTGCACCAGAAGCCTAAGGACTCGGTTGTGGTGCGCGGTGCACGCCCGCTCGCTTTGAAACTCCGAGTGAGCTGTGATGCGGGAGCCCTGGGTTCGAGTCCTGGAAATCTTCTACGCCGTTCCCGTGTTTCGGTTGAGCTCGAGACGTTAACCCCTGTTGATGTGCTAGCCTTACTTTGCTTTTTTGTAGTCTTTTAGATCTACGGCGGCGATCTAGACGTTTCGACCGACGGCTGCGACCGCGAGCTCGTCTAATTGAGTGCAGGAGGGCCCAAGGACGATGGTGTAATTAGTGCGTGTACACCGGGATAATTCCTAGAAACCGGCATTCATGAGTTGGACCGTGCCGTGTAATGCTACCTACCTACCTACCTACCTACCTACCTACCCTCTGCCTATGCGCAAGAAACCATTGACGGTGATCATCCGTCCTTTGAATACTTAGGGATTCTTGCCATGGCCCATCCAATATACATGTTTGTGTTTTACAAATTGTGGGAGAGAATCCGAGAGTGGCCGCGGTTCTCTTGTCCCAGTTAACGCGCTCACGCTGTGAGAGGAGCGTCGATCAGCCGGTTCAACCAGAAGTCCGGCTTTCACGTGCCCGTGTTGATCCGAACGGCATGACCCGATTCGGCTACTTCGGCACACCTCACGCGTCTCCTTTTACGGAAGCTCAACATGGCTCTGAGTCCTGAATTCCGAGCCTTTGCCCAAGAGTAAGACTGCCGCTCCACAAGGCTTGTGCGCGCTTCTGAGAAAGTAGCTGGTGGTTGCCTGCGATGTTGTGAGTCAAGATCGGCATCATTCGGCAACATTCAACCGTGAGACTTTTATTCGACAGTGACAATACATTCGTAATATGTCGCTTTACATCCAATTCCCCAACTTTAGTGATCAGGCTACGCGCGGCTTCTTTCGCGACCTCACAAATGCCTCTGCAGCAGCATCCGCCGTCTTCAGCTCCTCCTGCAATTCTTTCACCTGGGCCTTTAGTAAAGCAATTGTCGCGTCCTTCATTTCGCCGAACGCCTTGGCAGCAGCATCCGCTGTCTTCAGCTCCTCCTGCAATGCCTTCATCTTGTCCTGTAGTAGAACGACTCTCGCGTCCTTCATTTCGCCAGCACGACGCAGTTCGTCCGTTCGGTGTTTCAGCTTTGAACTAGCCTCTGCAAGGGCCACTTTCTGCTCCTTATAACTTGCGACTACCTTTCCGAGCGTGGCGAGGGCGGTGTCTTCGTCGTCAGGCTCTGCTGAGGGAATGGGCTCCCCTGCTCCGCGCACAGGTGGTCCGTCAGCTGCTGCCGGCGATGATACGTGTGGCGCGCGGCTTCCGGAATCGATTGTGTGCCCTACAGGTGTGTTGCTAGCTTGCGAGGGAGTGCTGTGAATAAGCCCAGCGGATTTCAACACCGACTGAAAGACCGATCTGGCTGCTACACCGTGAGATACAACTCGAACTCGATCGTCTTGAATCAGGAATACAATACTTACACGGTGTTCGGGACCGGGAAACAACTCTCCTGGGCGTCGAATGACAATTATCAATTCGTGGGTGATCATCTGAATCATTCCTCGTCAGAAGACGGAATTCCAAGGTAAATAACATACCTATATCCATGACATCGGGTGTTTTGACATCCTGCCCATCATTCACAGCAATATCGTCTATCATACACGAAAGATATGCGCGAAACAACTTCATTTTGTTCAGCGTCCCGCCTTCATAATCTCGCGCAGCGTCGTGCAGGAATGGTCCAACCCAACAAAAGCAGGTGTCCGTCGGATGTTCTTCGCATTTTGGGGGAAGGGCGAACGCGAAGACATTATTGTCCTTATCCCAAACGACACTCGGTATCCGTTTGCTGTAATTGCGCATAGTTATGTTGGCTGCTGGGACCGCGGGCGCGAGGTGAGAGAGAGCAACTCGAAGCCGCTCGAGTCCTTTCCCATTATTAGCTTTCTTCGAAGCGGCGTTAGGGACAGTCCTTTCGGGAATATTGGGAGGATCATCGGACGCGTCTTGGGGCTGCCTGTGGCTTTTCGACTTCTTGCGCTTTTCAGAGTCGGTGACAACAGGTGAAGACTTCTTGCGCTTATCGGAGTCGGTGAGGACAGGTGAAGACAAGAGAACTTGGCGTGCATAGTCTTCGATCGTCATGTATGCGCCAGATTTCTCCATAATTTCCCAGGCCTTCGACGATACCTTGATTGGGGTCAGACCAAATTGTTGGAACAGCTCTTCGGATTCGTCGTCTACCAATGCCGCCACGGGGTGAATCACCATGGGATAAATAGAAACGTCCGCCGCTATGTCTGGGTGCATTTCTCGCATCGCCGCTTCAAAAGCGGCGCGATAGGCACCCGCTCCAAGTTTATTGCTTGGAAGGACGAGAGATGCAAGGCTCTCGGAGTGGTCATCCGAAAGGATATCGAGTGCAAGTTCCAGCGCCAATTCTGGAAACGTCCTGAACGCCCGATCTGCGCTCTCAGACAGCGCAAGCTTGTAGGCCCCAAACAATTTGCGATCTCGAATAATCGCGACGCGGTCGGACGTGATATTCAACTCCCCGTGATAGTTGAAGGACACCCTGTTCAAATGAGGGCCATACGGGACGTATTGATCACGATGGTAAAATTTTGGGTCGGTAGATTCTTGAGCATGTGCGTCGAGAGTATCCATAGCGGCAATGAAAAACTGCACTGGAGAGCCATCAACACGCCAGGCCTGAGGGGGAGGTATGATCCCGTAGATTGCGGAGAACAGATATTCCGGTTGAAAGGTGCCTTCCAGACCGATGACGGTCATGGAAACCTCATCAGGAAACACAAGGCACCGACCGTCGTTGTGCAAGACTGCTGGTTCACCTTTGGAGTCGAGCTGCTGTGTGACTCGGCGACTATAACTCCCCTCAGAGCAGCTTCCGCCTTCTTTAGTAGCTGAGGAGACTCTGCTACGTCATCGGGTTCAACCTCGTCCTCGTCACTGGAAGTTTGGTTTTTGTGGCGAGCGTCAGTCGCTGCGGATAAATAGGTAAGCGCGCGGCACCCTGGTTCGATTGAGGCGACACGTACTTAACTTGTTCATATACTCCTCAACAGTGTAGGGCGTCAGATCATCGAGCACAACTTGAAGAAGATCATCTTCGCCGGAACGTGATTTTTTCCATCTCAGGGTGCCAATTTGGTGGCCGACGCGAAAGGAAACTCCTTCTTTCACGTCCTTGGGTATCTCGTGCCCGTCGTCATGGAGACGTGCGATATGTTGCTCAATGTGCTCGAACAGGAACTGAGTTGCCAAAATGAATCCTTTTCCCTTCTCGCCCACTGCCCACTCGTTAGACCTGCTTGTGGACGCACCATCGACCGTGAAACTCGTGAACTTCGCTCTGGGGTCGAGGTGATTGTTGCAAAATGAGAGCGCACAAAGTTCGACACTGAGATGCTGCCAAACTACAAGCGCGATCCGCAAATCGCTCATCGTCATCGGAGTTCGGCGCAAACGGGACTGCGGGATGATGGCGGAAAGGATGTACGAGGGAACCCACGCCTTGGTGCGCTTCAAAGAAGCGCCGTGAGGAGCAGTGAGCAGGCTAGGATACGCAGCGGTGAGGGTCTGTTTTCGCTGCTCTCGCTCTTTCAGTGGGAGCTCCTGTGGTGGATATCGGGACGTTTCAGCTCTTTCCTGGGACGTAGAAATGGGACTCACTCTCAAATCTTCCCTCTCCCAGTCGGACCACTCTCTAAGCTTCAAATCCTTGAGCACTTGACCGACGACATTCTGTACATATTCCTTGATGGCAAATGCAACTGTGAAGTGCTGGAATTCGGCACTCCCTCTAGCCTTCCAATCCCAAGTGGGTTTCCGAGGCGTCATCCGGTACTTGGTGAATTAGAATCCGCGCAGGGAGGAATTCGTGGGGTGGGCGGGAAAAAAAGGGAAAAAAAAACATGTGACTTACCAGCAAGCTTACCAGTCGGTGGGTCATGCAACGGGAACAAACAACTGCCAGTGTGGGATTAGAATTCTAACCCCCCCTGAATCAATGTACAAGGGTGTGTCAAACTTAGTGGAGGGATTTTCAATTTCTTTCGGATTTTTTCCCCCAGCACAAGCGCCGGCTACCGGAAGTTCAACTTTTCAAGCGTTTGTTGAACCCTAAGACCCTTGGTAAAAACTGAGGGCGACGAGTGTCTTCCAAGGAAAATGGATTACACATGCCGCGACGCTTCCGATGTGCTCGAGTGGGTCAGGGAGGGATGTTAGCTACATAAAGGTTAGTTGACGGCCTGTCACCCTGGGATCTTAAATGACGCCGAGTTGTAAAACGAATCTAGCCTTCTGAAAGAGCACTCAAATGATGAAGATGTGCATTCAAGAAATTACGACGACATGGTTGACAAGAGATTTTCAAGAGATTCCCTCTCCCTAAACGACCATCGTGTTCCATTTATTAGTGTCACGATCCAACTCGCGCACCCACTTGGTTGTACCGCGGCCTGAAAGACACACTCGCTGCAGCGCGGGGTCATGGTTATAGCGAGTCCAACAAAAGATAATACCCCTGAGGTTCAGCTCGTCCTCAGTCTCCTCGAGGTCTACGAGGTCCTGATGAGAGCAAACAACCTCTCCCTGGACCGTGGGTCCAAATGTCGGTCGCGGGAGCCTTTGATGGATGAGCGGAATCGCCCCAGTCTCCACATTGAGTGATCCCTGTCTCTAATCATTACACGCAAGCCGGATTGAAAGTTGTTACGATACTTGCCATTTTCTGGGAAACTACTTCGATCATTTTTCCTGCGTCCCTGTCAAGATTTGGCTGTTCAAGTAGAGGAACACGGAGGATGCTGATCTCCCGAAGATGGGCAAGGAGAGGGATAAATTCGGTCCCAAGGTCCACGAGAGCTTCCTACGCACAATGATGAGCCCAAGGCCTGGATTATGAATGTGCCTACCTCTGACGGTTCGCCAGTCGCATACGTGACGTCCAGATGCTCACACAGAGGGAGGGAAAGGCAGATTACCCGCGCTATCTCGACGCTCCAGAACGGGAGCGCCACAGAAAGTCGCCGCACGGGGGCCTTTCGTTCTTCCAAGAACTTGATAAACTCTATGGTGCCCTCGCTGCTCTGGTTGATGGAGACTTCCTCAAGGATGTTAGAGCGGTAGAGGTCGGATTTGCCCAGCTTGGCTGAGCCGCTCCCTGCGTAAGTGATCTCCACACGCTCGCACTGCGGCAGGCAACGCGAAATGACACGCGCGACCTCGGATGCCCAGGAGGGGAGCTCTACTGCAAGTCGCTTCACGGGAGCTTTTCGTTCTGCCAAGAAATGGATTAAGGATATGGCGCGCGGAGTGTTCTGTTTGATAACGACGTCCTCGAGAACATGGGAGGGGGAAAGGTCCAACTTCCCCAGCTCCGCTGAACCGGTCCCCACGTACGTGATCACCAGACGCTCGCAGTCTGGCAGACAACGCAGCGCGGTCCGCGCCACTTTGGAGTTCCAAAACGGGAGTCTCACTGAAAGTCGCCGGACGGGCGCTTTGCGTTCTGCCAGGAACAGTATTAATTCTATGGCCTCTTCATTATCCTGTTCGATGACGATGTCCTCGAGGAAGTCAGGAAGGGAGAGGTTCAACTTCCCCAGATGTGCGGAGCCGGTTCCCGAGTACGTGATGACCAGATGCTCGCACTGGCGGAAGCAGCGCAAGAGGGTCCACGCAACCTTGGAGCTCCAAAACGGGAGCTCCACCGAAAATCGTCGCACGAGATGGCTTTGTTGTTTCAGGAACTGGATAAATTCTATGGCTTCTTCTTCGTCTTCCGCCTTTACGTTGACGACCTCCACTGCATTAGCGTCAGCGAGGGCTACCCGCGCCAAGCTGGCTGCTCCGGTGAAATGTGTGAGATGCAGCAACCGCGGTGGGTCATGCTGTGCCGCCAGGGCTTGGAGCTCCTCGTCCGTGTAATGATGACGCAGGCCGTAATGATCCTTGTCATATTCTACATCGCACAGGTACGTGGTGAGACGTTCGACCTGCGGCATTGTCCGGAGAACTTGACAAAGGTGTGCTTTCCCGTGGTCCCGTGCGACAGGGTCGCTTACGCGGGGGAATCCAATCGTGAGCAATGTTATCCCGGATGGAAGGATCTCGATGGGAATGAAACACCGGTGGATGTGAAGGGTGTGAAGGCGGGGAAGAAGAGCAAAGAGGCCCGCAGCTGGTACGGTGGCAGCACTCCAGGGCTGCTTGAACGTCAAGGGGCCTGTCCGTAAATTGATTTTCAGGTTTGTGATATTCGAGGACAGAGGGGACCGAGCTGCGAGCTCAGCCAGGGCCGGCGTCAGTGCGCCGTAGTCTAACGTAAGTTGCGTGAGGCCAGGAAGTCCTTGAAGCACATCGGCCAAGTTCGGTGAGATGTTCCCTCCGACGAATGTCAGCGCCCGGAGCTTTGGGAGTTCCCGAAACACCTCAGGCAGGTTATCCAGGATAGCCCCACGGAGGGAGCGCAAAGTAAGCGCCTCCAGGTTTGGGAATGAGCGAATGCGTTCAAAAATGCGCGCAACCTGGTCTGCTATCTTTAATGCATTGAATGCTACAGGACTAATTGTCACTCACTTTTTGTAAGTCCCCGCGCTGGCATGTAGACATCGTCGGAGAGATCGTTAAGCGTGTTGGAGGAAGCGTCAATGGGATCGTCGAGGTCTGCCCAGTGGCAGGCGTCAGTGGGGTGCTCGAGGCAAACCGACACATCGCGGTGAAAGACTGGGTTGTGCACCCAATGCTGCGCATGGTCTAACGCTGTGGCTGGTGTACCCCATGTTATATCACGTATGAGGACGTCCCACGCTAAACTGGCGAATACGTGGCAGACGAGCCTGATAGATTTTAACGTTGGACGATCCATGAACTGGAAACACGCCATCCATGTTTCGTTCGGGAAGATTCCATCTGTGTCTGTGTCCATGAGGGATCGATGTGGAAGCGCAAGAGTGAAGCGATACGTTATACCACTCAAGTTAAGTATGAGTCGTTGTCCGGTGCCGATTGTGAACGCGCTTACAGTGCCGAGATTACGGAAAGTTTGTTCCGACAACGTGATTGCCGCCTGGGAAATAATGTGGAAATAAGGGGAAGCCGAAAGCGAACGAGCTGTAGAAGTGAACGTATGTTGGGAATCGCAGTGGATTTAGATCAACCATTCACCATAGTCGATGGGACCCGGACGTCCCAGATGGCGCAACATGATCGAAAAAGGAAGCTTGAACGATGCCGTTACATTCGCAGGCTGTTTAATAGGCGCGACAGCAGGCGTCCACAGGTCGCCGATCACCCCACGAAAACAAAAAGAAAGGACCAGCCCTTTGGATTTCATCTGGCGGCCAGAGCGTTCAGTGAAGCCCAATAATTCAGAGCATCCTTGAAGCGTCCTGGTTATTATTTGCGGGTGGGGCGCAGGGAGAGCGGTATTAAATCGACGAAGTGCCAGTGAGTGTTGAATGGGGACAGAAGAGCGATGATATCAGGAGTTTTTACGAGAAAGTCAATTGAGAAGAACGCTCGAACGCCCGCTTGCATAGCCTTTGGGGCGGTGACCATATGCAGCGGTTGCGCAGCTAACAAGCGACAAAAGAAAGCGAACACAAAACGTGCGAAGAAGCCACATCACGAGAGGGTGGAGTGAAGCCCAAGAAACGCGGATCATATCTGAGGGTGGCGGGGGGCAGATCTGGAGAGCGGGACTGAATCGGCGCAAATGAGTCGAATAGCGAATATTGTTACAGGAGTTGTACAGGAGTGTTACGAGGCAGGTTCAAGTTGGATTCCGTTAGAAGCGGAATTAGACCGAAGCTCGGCGTTAGTTAGAGGGAGAAGCCGAGGCCAAGGAAAACTCACCATTGGACGGTGATGATATTGAAGGTATTGGCTAACGCTATGATTATAGCGCGCCAATTACACCTCGGAGATAGAATATCGGAATTCAGGTCGAGTTATGACTATCGCCAACCAACGTAGGACATTGTGGTATTCTGGCAAATAACGAAGGCCGCCTAGCTCTCGTCAATGGAAGGCATTTTACAAAAATGATGTTTATACCGCGTCGGGGCTGAGGGGCTCATCTCGTCCATGACCAAAGTGATAAACATCGCGGCAATGAAGATTGTTAAGTAAAGTTGGGAGTGCAGATCGCAGAGAATATAATCGAGCTGAAAGCAAAGAATTAGACAGGAATGAAGGAGGCGAACAAGAACACATACATACTCTCCCAGCAGACGCTTACACCAGTTTTTTGTTTTTTGTTTTGTTGAGAAAAACGTAGACCAGTGGCTGTCTGTCTATGAAAGCAAAGCCTGTCGTGTCCATCGACAAGCTTGCTTTCATAGACAGGCTGGATTCGAGCCTAAGAAAAACGATAGACGAACGAAGGTGGAGGTCGAGAGCTCGAATTCCGCAGTAGTGAGTTCGCGCTTAAACTACTTCTTGTGACCCAAGCTGGCGGAAAGAGTCTAATCGTAAAGATTAGTCGAGTTTTCATCGAGAGCGGTAGAAGCTGGAGCGGACGTGGTGGTTTGAAGGACGGTCTGCTAGTTTCAATAGACAGCAAGAACGCGGTAGATGACCGCACCGTACTTGCTTCAACTGAGTAGCGGGAAGGTCCTCAGGCTGTCCGCACCACAAAATGCGCATATGAACAATATCAGGTTGTCGCGCCGCTGGCTAAGTTTCGCTCCTGCGAAAATAGGTCCGCGTGGTCTCAAAACGTGAGAAAAATATTGAAGAAGAGAAGAGTGTGGGGAACATACGATAATGAAGTGGATCATTTTAATGAATCTCCTATGCAGTCCTATCTCGCTCGACCTAAAAGTACATCTATTTCGGAGAAATTTTGGAGAGTCGTGTACTCTTTGGGAGCTCAGGACCTGGGATGGTTGCGTACGCGTGGAACGCGGCTTGGTCCATGGAGGATTATTAAATGGCATCTGAAACGCGTGAGGCGGCGGCGGGGCGCGCCAAGAGACGAGAGTGGCTGTGAAGTGGCGGTGTGCAGTGATATATCGATGAGGCGGCAGACCAATGCCGCCAAACAACTTGTTGTCGGATCTTTTCACCGCAACGCCATATCTTTCTTGTGGTTGCCAGGAACCTCTATGACAAGCGACAAGACCTCCTTCGACCGCTGGGACGATATAGAGCATTGACTGGGACTGTAGCCAACGGACGCTGGGGATGAATCATCCACCTTGAATGCAACCAGAGCAACCGCGCCCAGGCTCGCCCAGGTCAACGGTACATCCATCGTCGACAATTGCAACATGCCAAGCCCTGAAACACTGCCACTGAAACTGATCCACGCAGTATAAAGATGGCGACCCTTCGGCCCACCCCGCTCCCTGTTCCTCTTTCTCAGCTCGCCGTGCACTTGTTCTCCTTCTTTCTTTCCTTTCTTCGTGCCGGCACACGTCTCGTCTTTCTTTCTCAACGCACCAACCTAATTTCACCACTTTCTAATCTTATCTTTCTATAATCTCGATCATGTTTTCACGATCTGCTTGGAGTCTCCTGTCCATCGCGACCCTTGCGCTTGCGGCGACTATCCCCAAGAAACGGTGCGTCCTCCGCGGTCCTGGCAGTGGCAGAAGCTAATTTTTTTGGACTTCGGGATAGGGCGACCGTCTGCAATGGGCACGCCGAGCTGTGCAACCGGAGCTACGGGAACGTAACCTTCGTCGGCGCGCACGACTCGTTCGCGATCAGCGAGGACCCCCTCGCGCGTGCGTTTTGGTTCTACGCTTCTTGTGGGTAGTGGTGGCTTACATGTATGTTTTTCGGTGGCTAGTCGCACGCGACCAGGAGGTCGACATCCCGACGCAGCTCGGCCTCGGGATCCGCATGCTGCAGGCGCAGTCGCACGTCAAGGACGGCGTTCTCCACTTTTGCCACACCAGTGCGTTCCCTGCCTACATCTCGCGGATGGGGTGCTGACGCATGGTACTACACAGGCTGCGCGCTCTTCGACGGCGGCGCGGTGGTGGACTACCTCAAGACGGTCAAAACCTTCCTCGACGCCAACCCGAACGAGGTCCTCACGCTCATTTTCACGAACCCCGAGGGTCAAAGCCCCGCGACCGTGTGGAAGCCTGCTTTTGACGAGTCTGGTGCGTCCCTCTCTTCCCATCCTCTTTCCATCCGCCCTCTCCCCCCTTTCGCATCCTTCCTCGCCCTTCGATGAGCGTGCTGCTGACCCGCACGCAGGTATCTCCGACCTCGCCTTCGTGCCGCCCTCCATCCCCGTCAAGCAGGCCGACTGGCCAACACTCGGCGAGATGATCGACAGCGGCAAGCGCGTCGTCGTGTTCCTCGACGCTGGCGCGGACGGCGCGGACTCGGTCGACTTCATCCTGCCTGAGTTCCAGATGGTGCGTGCGTCTCCTGGGCCCTTCCCCGCTGTGTGGCGCCTGCGTCGACCGAAGCGGTCGAGATACAGTGGTCTTGTCGTGCGAGGCGTTTCGAGCTAGGGATTGAGCGGATGTGTGTGTGAGCGTGCCCCTCGCCGTCTCCTCAGGCTGCTGCGTGGCGCACACTTTGGACGAACACGCTCGCCACTGTTGCCATGGCCACGACGTGCCTGAGTGTGGCTGTGTAACACCTATCGTCGCGCGACGCGCGTCGTTCTCCTGCGTGGCCGCCAGAGAGGCGCACCCCCTCTTCCGCAGATCCCGCTCATCCTTCCGCATCCCACCTCTCCTCTCCACCCCGCGACTCTCGCTAACTTGCGCTTGTCCTCCGCCAGATCTGGGAGGCGCCCTTCTCCTCTACGGATGACACCTTCCCGTGCAAGATCGACCGCATCGCGGGCCCGCTCGCGGACGTGGAGCACATGTGCGTGCTATTCTTTACTCTCTTCCTGCCTCCCTGTGCGCACCACTTCCCTCATCGTACTCTGCTCTACGTGCGGCTTCGTCCTCATATCCTTTGCATCCCATGACGCCCCTCCCTGCCTCGTCCACACTACCCATCCCCGTGCCTCCCAGTCGCCACACGTCTTGTTTCTTCCATCTACTTCCATCCCACCACTACCATGTAGTCTTCCTCCCTCCATGGCCTGCACCTACTCCTTCGCTTCCCTCGTACTGACGCGTCCAACAGGTACATGATCAACCACAACCTGAACAAGAACATCGTGCCCTTCTTCGGCGCGGAGGTCCTTGTGAGCGATCCCATTGACGCGCCGAAGACGAACGGGATCGAGTCGTACGTGTCTTCTATCTCCCCCTTCGTCACTCCCACCGCCCGCCCATCCATCTTCCCCCTTCTTTTCGCCGGAGCTCGCCATGCCTGTCATCATCGGCGTGCCGCTCTCCCGTCTCCCCCCTATCCGTTGGTCTTGTCCACGAGCGTCTTCTACCCACGACGATGACGACCATACTTCCTCCGTACCGACCCTCTCCCCTCCGCCCGCCTTCCATTTCTCTTCGCTTCTCCGCTCCTCCCCTTCCTCGTGCACCCACCCACCACGATCCGCTTCTTCCCTTCTTTACCTGTCGTCACCTGTCGTTCTCTATCCCCATCGCCCGCGCCACTTTCCTTCTTTACCCCGTTCTCCCTGCCCCGCTGTCCGCCCTGCCCCTCCCGCTTCCCTCTGCCTCCCATACGTGCTAACCCCCCACCCCAGGATTCTCGCCGATGCCAACGGCTGCGCGCCCCTCGGCGGGAACCGCGCACCCAACTTCGTGCTCATCGACTACGTCAACAAGGGCGACCCCTTCACGGCGGCGAACCAGCTCAACGGACTTGCATGAGCACCTGCGTCAGCCGCCTGCCCACATCGGGCTGTTGGCGTGTCTTTTAGCACGAGCGAGCAGGGTCTGCTGCGCACGGTGGTGGGCGCGGGCATGGACGTGCAGGGGGGTGGTGGTATGAGGAGAGGAAAGCTACAGTACTTTATGACGCGATTATTGGGATTGGGATTGGAATGTTATTGGGTTTTTTTTTCTAAATTCTGGCTGGTATGCGATTCTGACTCGATCGTTGGGAGGGCAAGATCGACAGTTGTGTGGGCGCACAGTATAGCATCCTGTATTTGCGCTAACTACATGGGTCTCTGGAGGTCGTCGAATCAATGTTCCCGATTTAGACAAGAGACAGATTCCAATGCATAATACATTCATTCATTCTATAGGCCGTGACATACCGATCTACAGGACCTTGGTGATCCATCTGTTATCGTCATTATCCCGCTCGCGCACCCACTTTGTCGCTGCGCACATGCCTGGAAGGCATACCTTCCGCAACGCCGAGTTGCGGTTATGGCTCGTCCAGCAAAAGATAATGCCCCTGAGGTTCATCGTATCCTTCGTCTCTTCGAGGTGAACGAGTTCCTCGTGGCTGGGGCTGACGACCTCTGGCTGGATCGTCCGCGGAACCTGCACAATGAATGAGTCGGGCGCGTGAAGAACGGTTAAGCCACAAAGACGCATACCGTGACCACCGGAACTAGAATCCAGCCGGTGGGTTGGTCGTGGCAGGTCGCTGGCTTGGTGTCCCGCGAAACAGGGAGGATACTGACTTCCTGCAGATGGGTAAGGCTAGGGATAAATCCGGTCCCCAGATCTACCAATGCTGCCTACGCTGTATGGTCAGCATTCATGGCGTTGAAGGTTGGCAATACGCTGACCGTGGACGGCCGGTCGTTCTTGTACGTGATCGCCAGGCGTTCGCACAGGGGTAGGCAACGCACGACAGCTTTCACCACGGCCGGCACGCTTCCCGAGGCGACCTCCACTGAAACTCGCCGCACAGGCGCGCTTCGTTCGTGCAGAAACTCGATCACGTCGATGGCATGCCACTCGCGCAGCTTGATGTCAACGTCCTCGAGGACGTGCGAAGGGGAGAGGTCCAGCCTCCCCAGGCCGTCCGCGCCGTGCGATCCGTACGTGATCTCCAGACGCTCGCACTGTGCTAGGCCGCGCGAGATGCCCCTCGCGGACTCGCGGTTCCAATTCGGGAGATGCACTGAAAATCGCCGCACGAGCGGGTTTCGTTCTGCCAGCAACGGAACAAATTCTAGGGCCTCTCGTTCCGTTTCAGCTTCAACACACAAGTCCTCGACCGCGGGAGCCTTAGCGAGGGCTACCAGCGCCAGGCTGATCGCTCCGGTGAAATGCGTAAGGTGCGGCAAGTTCGGCGGGTCATCCATTTCTGGGGATTGTGGATGGCCGTGTTGATGCTGGTTTAAGGAATGATGAGGATGATGCAGGTTGAGGCCAATATGCTGAAGAGTAGGAAGGTGCAGGACTTCAAGCTGCTCTGTGCAAGCGATGAGAGATCTGAGGTGCGGCATCAAGCAGAGAACTCGACGAAGATAAGCTTTGCCGTGGTCATCTACGGGAGAGTCGCGTACGCGCGGGATTCCAATCGTGAGGGAGGTGATTTCGGTGGGAAGGTGTTCGGTGGGAAGGAAAGATCGCTCGATATGAAGCGTACGGAGGCGGGGAAGCAGAGAAAAGAGACCGGCGCACGACACGGTGTTGGTGTTCCAGAGCTGAGTGGACATGAAGGGGTATCCCCCTAGGACGACTTTGAGGTTTGTGATGTTCGAGGTATACTCGGAGAGCGGGGAGACAGGGAGCTGGGAAAGAGCCGGGGCCAGGGCGCAGCGGTCTAATGTGAGTTGCTTGAGACTGGGAAGTCCCTGAAGCACCTCCTGCAGGTTTGCTGGGATCTTTCCACCGACAACGGTCAGGCCCTGAAGTTTGGGAAGTTCCCGAAGCAATTCAGACAGGTTCTCTGAGATGGCCGCGCTGAAAATTCGCAAATTCAGCGCCCTGAGATTTGAGAACGACCGCACGCGTTCGAAGATGCATGCAGCGCTGTCTGCTATCTTTAATACATGTACATTAATAAGCTACAAGGTCGACGCTCACCCTGTGTAAACTCAGGCCCTGGGTGCTCCATGAAGGCAGCGTTGAGGTTTTCGAGGCTAAGCGACAAATCGCGGGGCAGGGCTGGGTTTTGATCCCAAGACTTCGCTCCGGCTATGGATATAGCTGCATTGCTCCAGGTTATGTCGCGTAAAATCACATCCCAGGCTAAACTGGCGAACAAATGACAGACCAGCCTAATGGATTTCAATGTCTGGCGGTCCATCCATTGGAAGGACATCATCCATATTTCGTTCGGATAGAATTGTTCTCTCTTTGTGCCCATCGGTTCAGATGAGGGAGGGAATCGTGGGGGATCGTAAGATTCGAGGAAAGGCTCCCAGGGCTTTATACGATTCAGAATGGCGTTATTGTCAGTGACCTCGTGGTGATTGGCGCCGATTGAAATTGATGCGTAATCGGCGGTCGGACCGATGTTCCACCAGTCGATTTCGACTTGGATGGAAAGCGGACATCATTCCAACGGACGTTCCAAGCGTGTACGACGTGTTTTTAGACAAGATTTACAGGCGTTAGTTTACAATATTTACAGACTCGAATGAACTACCTTTGTGGTCCACTTGTTAGCGTTGCAGTCCCACTCGCGCACCCACTGGGTTTTGTCCTGCATGCCGGAAAGGCACACTCTCCGCAAGGCCGAGCTGCAGGTACGGCCGGTCCAAAAGAAAATAGTACCCCTGAGGTTCGCGATATCCTCCGTTTCTTCGAGTTGAGCGAGTTCCTCATGGTCGGAGCTGGCGACCTCGGGGTGTTGGTCGATGAGCGGAGTAGCTTTGCTCTCGTTTATGTCTGATTCCTACTCTCGAAATTAGGCCGATCTAGACGAATGCCTCAATGGCACATACCGCCGTCTCCTGTTCAGCCTCTCGAATTGCTGGCCAGCAAACCGCGGATGGAACATGGAGGATACTTATTTCCCGCAGATGAGCCAGGCGCGGGATAAATTCGGTTCCAAGAGCCAGGAGCGATTCCTATTCTCAATCAGCATATGGCAGAATGACGGCTAGGAGTGCACTGACCGTGGACGGCTTTTTCTTCGTGTATGTGACTGCCAGACGCTCGCACTGCGGTAGGCAATTGGCGACGGCCTGCACCACCGCCGCGCTCCAATCGTAGAGCTGAACTGAAAGTCGCCGCACGGGGGCATTTCGTTCGCCCAGGAACTCGATCAAGTCGGTGGCCAACCGGCCGCCCTGGGCGATATCGAGGTCTTCGACGACGTGCAATAGAGAGAGGTCTAGGACGCCGCTCCCATACGTGATCTCCGGATGCCTCCACTGCGGTTGGCAGCGCAGGACGGCCCACGCCACCTGGGTGCTCCAACACGGGAGCCCCACTGAAAATCGCCGGAGAGGCGGGTTTCTCTCTTGCAAGAATGAGATAAATTTGAGGGCTTCACTTTCCTCTCTCGCTTCTACACGTATGTCCTCGATTGCCGGAACTTCGGCGAGGGCCAAGAGGCCCAGGTAGGCTGATCCGTTGAAATGTATGAGGTGCAGCAAACTCGGCGGGTCCCCCATGGTCGTCGGGAATTGGAGCCCCGGAACTCCCCGCGGGATAAGCGTCACAGCACACCCGTACGCCGTGAGGTCTCTTAGCTGCGGCATCGCCCGGAGGACTTGGCAAAGGTGAGCTTCTCCGTGGGCCGTCACAATGCGGTCTCGTGAGCGTGTAATTCCGATCGTGAGCGATGTAATCCCCGAGGTAAGGATTGCGGTGGGAAGAAAGTATTGCTCGGTGTGAAGTGTGTGAAGGCGAGGAAGAAGGAAAAGGAGACCGGCACATGGCACGGTGTCGGCGTTCCAGAGCTCAAACCTCTTGTCAAGGGATCTCCGTGGATTAATTTTGAGATTTGTAACGTTCGAGGTGTACGTTGGGGATACAGGACATTGAAAGAGGGCTGGGGGAAGGGTGCAGTGGTGTAATGTGAGGTCTTTGAGGTTCGGAAATCCCCGAAGCACATCGGACAGGTTCGCAGGGACATTCCCACCGACCAAAGTCAATGTTTCGAGTTTGGGGAGTTCTCGAAGCTCAGACATGTTCTCGAGGATCTTCGGACGCCAGATCACTTGCAACGTCAGCGTCTGAAGGTTAGAAAATGAGTGTATGCGCTCGAAGATGTGCGCAACCTGGTCTGCAGCCATCTTTAATATTTCATGATCAAATGCTCTAACATTTGTCACTCACTCTTCTTAAGACGCTCTTGACGGCGGGAGTAGTCGAGACAAGCCAGCAAATTGCGGGACAAGGCTGGATTTTGGGCCCAAGACTCCGCATGGGCTACCGCTCTAGCTGCAGTGCTCCACGTCAAGTCGCGTAGGATCACATCCCAAGCCAGACTGGCAAACAAATGACAGACCAGCCTAACGCACTTCAATGTCCGGCGGTCCATCAGCTGAAAGGCCATCATCCATATTTCGTTCGGATAGCTTCGTTCAATCTTGGTGCGAATCGGGTCGGGCGAGGGAAGGAATCGATCCGAAGAATGGAAAGATGTAAGCGAAAGGTTTCCATCCATCTGTATGAATCGGTGGCTGCCAGAGAATGGGCAAGTTGTGCGACGGGGGAAAGCGAGAAAAGATTCACGTCCTCACGTGCTGTCATCAGGAAATCCGCACAGGCCGGATTTACGCTGGCGGATCTGGTGCGTTGATGGCATCTGTTTTGGGCCTGATCCAGTCACACCAGCGCTCGCCAGCACGATACCAGCGCTTGACCTCTGGACGAGCAGTCGCCAGTCGGGCACGGAATCATCATGGCTCGTCCGTCGCTATGATTCCAATGCCCGCCATCCCTCCCCTGCCTTACTAATGGCTCAGTCACGTTGGGTCTCTCAACCTGCTTGCCGACGCACCCTCGGTAGCCGTAGTACAGTAGCTTTTACTCTGATGATCCGTAGCGCGGTAGCCGGTAGCGGCCGATATCACACGCCTCCAAAATAAAATTCATTCGACTCGCAAAGTCCTTCCAACCATCTTTCATAACTTGCATTCCCCACCGGTAGCTTTGTCCGGCTCCAGGTGAAGGTATTTCTTGCCTTCGTTTTGCCGAGAAAAGAGCAAGGAAAAGAGTTGAAAATTCGGCAAGTGCATTTGAAACTCCGCAGACACGTGCAAAATTGCGTGATTGTTTGGACCAAACAAATCGATGGTTGATCGTCTTTCTCTTCCTTTCCCCCACGACCTCTGCGTCGTCCCCGCCGTTGACGGCGATCTCTGCACCCATATCGTTCAATGCAGTCTGGAGATCGCCATTGCAAGATATCCTCTTCTTCCAGACCTCACTCTCAGGCCGTCGTACTCACTGTGCTAGGGTGCCAGCGTACCTCTCCCCTTCGCGCACCCGTATAGGCCTTTCGCAAGTTTCGCAAGTGCCGCAAGCCCGTCTTCCTATCTTCAATACTCCATACCTCTCTCCCCGTGTCCCAAGCTCCGTCGAGCCCCGTCAAACTGTATTTTCACGCACGTCCGATCAAGCATCCTCCCCTGGCCGTCCTGCAAATCTCAAGACGTCTTGCAATTCCTCCACCTCAAACCCCATCCTCAAGTTCTCTGGAACCTTCCTCTTACTCAAATCCTCTTTCTTCCATCCTCGGCGTGCATTCGTGCTTGGAGCCAAGCTGTAGCTCGTCACCAATTAGTACCCTTTTAGGTCGCCGATGTCGATCTTCTCGGCCTATCTGTGTTTTGGTACGTCTATTCGAATCATCGTGGCACAGCGCGCCGCAATGGAGGCTGAATAGGTCCCATGTCAATAGTTCTTGTATATCTCTTCAAATACAGCTTTTCTCCCCTCTCACTATTTTGTGTGCGTGCAATTGAGGATATGGAATATCAGTAAAGCAAAGTGGCATCGATGTGTCATTTATAGTAGTGAACAAAGTGTGCGGGCTTGGCCTGCCGGACGTCTGGATGGCCAGCATTTCTGCAAGTCGCTCGCGGCGGTCCGACCCTAATGTGCGATCATCAGCGGGCTCATCAGATTGTATGAGCTGGCGACGCTGGCCTCGCTTATCCGGCCTCGTACGTCCGGATCAGCTGTGCGCGAATTTCCTGATGGTTGACAGTTTGGTCGGAGTCCGGCCCGGTGCGCCTCGAGGTGTCCACGCTTGCCTATAGCCGCCATGGCCGCACCTGAGATATCGCAACGATGTACCATGTCCACCAACATGCAATGTGTCTACCTGACTTTCGTTCTTCCCAGTCTGGGCTACCGATGCGGATATCACGATTTTGTCCTCCGATGGTGTGATATTCAAGGTCCATCGCAAGAATCTGGAAGTGCACTCTCCTGTTTTCGCGAGTGCCGGGAGCACAACGCTACCGGAAAATGGGGGGGAGCCTGTCCAGCTCTCGGAGACCTCGGCCATCCTCGATCTCTTGTTTCAATTCATGTACCCACAGCCGCAACCGGATCTCCAAGTATTGGAGTTCGAGACATTTGCAGGGCTGGCAGAGGCCGCAGAGAAATATACGATCCATTCTGCTCTCACTCTTTGTCGCATGAGAATGAAGTGCGCCTCTATTAACTATTTCCATGCCGTTTCCAATTTTCTTTAGGGACTCGATTCCTGGCCATCCTTTGGAAGTCTTGGATTATGCCGTGAGGCATGGTCATACCCTCCTTGCAGACGAGTCGGCACGACAGAGCATGGGTCACAGAGTGAGCGAAGCCATGCGGATCCTCACACCGGATACATTCAAAACATGGGTCAGCTTGGATATTCATTTCCTAGTAACGTTTATAGACTTGCGAGATTCACAGATTCTGGTGCAGGAGCGGTGGCACCAAAAAACCTCGGAGTGTCTCAGTGACATGTTGTACAGCACTAGTGGACACAATGTTTCATTTGTGCGAAAGTGCCTTGGTGATCCGAATCCATGGTACAAATTTCGCGAAGAAGTGGCATCCGTCGCTGCCACGGTGCCCTATGCCAGTCGGACTTTGAAGGAAATAATGGAACTTAAATTCACTACCCCAGAGGAAGTAGCAGCCGATGACAGCGATTCAGATGATTTAGGTTTTGGTCTTTTTGATTGAACCCTTCCTCTGAACTTCAGTCCGATAATTTATTGAACCCCCCTCCTGGATTTCAAGAGATCACGTCGAGTGACCTTGATGCGCATGCTAGATCTGAACAATAACCTGATCATACACATGTTTAAGCGCGTGACAAGTTCCATATCAAGTCTCAGGTTCGTTACGTTTGTAAGGTACTCAAGACTTCGCAGACTTGATTATGGTCTCTCGTTCTCTTTCATGGAGCGTTGCCCTTGGAATGAGCCCGTCTGGGAGGCCTGGATGGACAATGATCTCCCAGTGATTCATAACCCAATATCACCGCGCCGCTTTTCATCCTCCCGTATCAGACATTTAGATTAAAATTTAATTTTTCCTGGCTTCTCCCGCCATGCCCGGCCACGATGTCGCCACTAGGACCCCAATATTCCCATTTAAAGCGCCCGGTCTGTCGGCGCTAATTCACCTTGCTCTTACCCCTCAGGGAGGCCCCTCAGCTATCTGAGCGATGTCAGTGCTACTATCCCTCCACGACGAGACTGTTGTTCGCCCTGCTGACGCTAGTCCAGTCTGCGCCGCCGATTCCGACATCACGATCGCATCGTGCGATGGCGTGTTGTTCAAAGTGCACCGCAAGAACCTTGAGGTCCACTCGGACATCTTCGCGGACGCTGGGGATGCGACCCATCCTGACGCTAGCGATGCAGTCGTGATGCTCTCCGAGACCTCCTCGGTTCTAGAACTCCTCTTTCAGTACATGCACCGCCAGCTCCCACCCGATCTCCAAGAAGTCGAGTTTGCCAACTGCGCCGGGCTGGCCGAAGCAGCCGAAAAGTATTGGGTATATTCGGCGCTGACCGTGTGCCGGATGAAGATGAAGTACGCACATTTTCTCAGCTTTGTTCACGGTGAATGATTGAAATTACGCAGGGAGTCAGTCAAGGAGCATCCACTGGAGGTGCTCGAATACGCCGTGCGACATGGACACGCCGACTTGGCGGCGGAAGCGGCACGCCAGAGCATGGGCCTGGAGGTGACGGCCGCCATGGAGTGTCTTTCCGCTGATACGTTCAAAGAATGGGTGAGGATGCGCCTCTTGATCTTAATGCACACTCACTTACAGCTTCACCAGGTATCGTTCCGCGAGCAGTGGAACAAGAGCACCAGAGCGATCTTGGCCGCCTGCGTCAAGGGGCTCCGGTACAAAGCGAATGACACCTTCCTTTGGCCGTTGGCAGAGTGCATCCAAGATGCGAACCCGTGTTACAACTTGCGCGGCCAGTTGGACGATATTATTACACACGCCGACTTCCTCCAACGAGACGCGCTGAGGAAGCTGTTGGAGACCAGATTCGGGAACAAGTAGATAGAGGGCAGCGATGTTGTAGACTCGTAACCAGTCTGCCTACGAAGAGCAACAATGTGGCGAGCACGTTGCCGTAGGCAACGGCAAAGTGCTTGCCACATTTTTGCCATTCGTAGGCAGGCTGGTAACGAGTCTAGCGATGTTGGCGTGTCGCCGAGAAGGTGCTCTGCATTCTGGCCATGAGGATAAAGATAACTGTAAAAGAAAGGCGAATATCCGATAGTGTGTACGTCGCGTTTGGACAATGAACCTGTATCATACGCCAGCCATGACGGGTAGAAGAGTCTCTACCGTGGTTTGCTTTCCGATTGGCCCTCCCCAGTCGCATTGCCGTTCTCAAGTGACAGACCATCCCGGAAGTAGACGCACCAGATCCATTAATCCACCGAATAATAACAATAACCCTACAACTAAACCGACAGGCGCTCATCCAGGAATTATAAGGGACACATCGACTTCGACGCTCGGCGCCAGCGCCGCGTGTATTTCGCGCACTAAACTCGCGTTGTCCTCGCCGGCGCCCGCGTCGGCCTTGAGGAACGCAAAGTCGACCTGCTGCAGGCGCGGCAGGAGTGCGAGCCACAGGAGCATGTCGCGCGCCGCGTCCCGCTGTAGGCACTGCAGATGCACCGCACGCACGCACGCGAGCGAAGCGGCGAGGGCGCGCTCGTCCGCGTCCAGCGGTGCCGCGATGCGCACTGGCAGAATAAGTTGCAGCTGCGTGTCCGTCGTACGCTGCGCGAGGCGGCGTAGGAGGGTGTTTAATGCGGTGGGCGTCGTCGGAGATGAGCGGTCGAAGCTGAAGCTGAAGTTGGCGAGCCTCGGCGAGGCGTCGAGGGCGTCAAGGAGGCGGATGAGGTTCGCCGGGGCCTTGGCGTTGATGCGGGTGAGCTCGGGAAGGGCGAGCGCAGGGGTAATGAGGGGCGCCGCGTCTGCGGAGGACCGTTTGGCGTCGTACTCGAGGGACTGTAACGATTTGTGGCGCGACAGGAATTGCGACAGAACGGTGGGGTCGATGCTGTCGGTGTTCAGCGTAATGGTGCGGAGCGCCGGCAGGATGAGGCAGGGGAGGACGACAGTCAGCTCGTCGCCAACAATCGAATGCCGAATACTGCTCTCAGTATACCCGAGGACCAAAGAAGTGATGTACTCGTGATTCAACACGATTAAAGTGGACGACGCGCTAGGGCGCCGTGTGATAGGCGGGATTTCGTAGATGTGGGCAGAGATTATAGAATGAATGGGGGATACGTAGGCGGACGTTCCATTGTGAAGGCGGATTGTGGTGCGGTTGGAATGTCGTGCTCGAAAGAGGTGGCGGAAATAATTTCCGAGGCCGCCATAGAAATGGAACTGGTGGAGGTTCCAGCTGCGTATGTCGCGGGCTCGGCAGGAAAATATGTCCTGCAGGCCCACGACAACTACAGGGCCGTTGAATCTTTGGGACATCGAATATACGATGTCGCGGAAAAGATTCAGAAGTATTTTTGGAGAGACCGGCTTCAGCGAGCCGTGACCGTGAGATATGGCCAAGTCCCCGTTAAATATTAGCTCCAGCCGTCGAATGGACTTGGACCGGCGTATAAGATTCCGCAGAGATGTCAGGTGTTCGTGAAACCTGCTCCAGAAAATTAAATGACAGGACAGGCACTCGATAGGAGGGGTATAGAAGGACAGCTGTACGGCTTTGACAAGGCCGGATGAGATAGCCAGGTCCCCGGCCCCAAGAGATTCTGAGGGTATCCCTTTTCGTACGAGGTATATGGGCATGCACAGGGCGTTAAAAGTCCTGCACGTCATTGAGATCCTCAGGAGAGGATCGTCGGGAAGCTCGTGAAAGATGCAGTCCCATATTTCGATGGGAAGTAGAGTGTCTGGAGATATCCCAGTTTTGCGGCGAGGGAGAATGGAGGTGAGTTGGCGGCCGGCTGAGCGGGTGAGTTTCTGGCTGGCAGTGAGAGGCATACGTCGGCATCAGAAAATCCAGGGCGATCAACAAACAAATGACGTTTCGGATCGCCCGCTGACTTCTCGGACCGATTCAACTCGGTTCAACATGAAGTTCCACGTTCAACCACCGCACTCTTTTGCCTGGAAAAGATCCACCGCAAGGGTTTTGTCAGAAATCCCAGTTTGGATGCATATATATATGTCAACTTGAACACGCTCTCAATATTAATTAAAAGCTATTAAAAGATACTCCGGTTTGATCGGAGTAGCGTCTACGCGTTGATCTCGCAAGATTCCGATTCTCCTGACTCGTTTCTCTTGCTTACTTCATGGAGGCGGATATTCCTGGTGTCCCTATGGAATCCCCTCAGATTTCAGAGCGATGTAAAGTATTATCCCCCTCTCGCCAGCGTAGCTGACGTTCCAGCTTTCTAGTTTGTGCCCCTGATACAGACATGACAGTGTCCTCGTCCGACGGGGTGTTGTTCAAGGTACATCGCAAATCTGGAAGTTCATTCAGATGTATTTGCCGATGCAGCCGCTGCCACCAAGCCAGAGAATGGTGACGAGCTCGTGCACCTTTCAGAAAGCTCCGATGTCCTCGATCTCTTGTTCCAGTACATGTACCGGCAACCCCAACCCAATCTTGAAGCGGTCGATTTCCCGATTGTCGCTGGCGTGGCTGAGGCCGCCGAGAAATATATGGTATACTCTGCGCTGCCGGCGTGTCGCACGAAAATGAAGTGCGTCATCTTTTCCTTGAAAAAGACTGCGCATGTACATCATTGTTATCAGGGACTCGATTCTTGCCCATCCCCTTGAAGTCCTCACCTATGCTGTCAAGCACAACCATAATGACCTAGCAAACGAATCAGCACGCCAGAGTATGGGTCTTGGAGTAGCCGATGCCATGCAAATCCTCCCTTCGGAGACTTTCAAAGCTTGGGTTAGACCTGGAAATAACGAATACTCAATCCTATTCAAGGGTTTACACGTTCGCAGATCCTGTTCTATGAACGTTGGCACAAGGGAACGATGCGCTCTCTCGTCGGTATGGTGGGTGTCGGGAGCCGCGAACAAATGCCTGCGTGATCCGAATCCGCTCTACACCTATCGCAAAGACCTGCCTGACTGGCCGGCATTTCGTCACGTACTGAGGATGGAATTTATTAGCTCGAAGGATACAGACGCCAACTAACTTCTCCGGTCTGCCGGTATTACCGTTACCCTCGAATGTACAGGCCGGACCTGTCATTAGCAAAGGCGGTTGGGAATAAAACAAAAGAAGCCTCGCGGGTTGTGGAATCAAGCATCGTGTCCGATGAAATATGCCTGATGCGCCGATCAGACCGTATGAACCTGAATTTTCACGTGTAAAAACGGGTTTGTCAGGAAGCGTTCCCAGGACCCACCCTTTCATTTGTTCATACTGTTCTCGGCTGAAAATTCAACGAGAATTCGCCCATGCTCAACGATCGTTGCTCTCGATCGGTTTGGCATTTGCTACATGTGTTGAAGCAGGCCTCCCAAATGTTTCTCAGGAATGAGTTGGTATCATCCCTTCCTACTCGCCTGCCGCTAAACCAAATTTATTTATTCCAAACGTTGTGTTCGATGAAAGCCGAACTTCGGTAAAAGCTTGAAATAAGCATTCAACTTTTTTTAGATACGCCTTTAAAACCTCACTTCCTATCCCCATCGTAACCTGAGCCTGAGAATGCCACGTTGGAAAGGCGTATACGTCCTTTTGCCCCCAGTGTCCTCGTTGACCTCATTTTCTCATCGCAGACAATCACTCCGAGTCGTTTCCGCGCGGCTAGCCATGCAGCTCGATACTGTCCGCATAGCCGACAAGGCGGAGAGTAACTCTGGTTCAAGTCGGTGTTGAAATTAGAGCCTTATACGTACTTCATTATATTTCGGGAAGATAATTAGCTCACTACCCTCCTATGGACCCATCGCTTGAGAGCCTGGACGGTACTCGAGTTAAATTTAACAACATCTTTCGCTAGTGCAAATAACAAATCTAGGCCCATCTGACCTCTTTTCTTTCCGCACAAACTTTAGAGGTTCATTCGGAGCAATCCTGGAGTTTTGCAAGATTTTCCCCGTTGTCCCTCGCGTAATCCGAAACTTGGACCGTTCGCTTTCATTGAAACCAAGTTGAAATTAATATCGAAGGTCGTTGAGAATGATCGCCCAAGTTGGTCACAGTGGTTAACTTTCGTCATGTACCCACTGCCAACCCACTGAGACTGCTATCCATGACATTCAACTATTCATACACAATGATTTATTTCGTTTCCAGCCAAATAGGTTGACTCCTACTCGCTACTAGAAGTGGCGTGAATAGCCTCTGCGGCATGGGCGGATCGAGGGGTGATAGAGCACTCAAAAGGGAGAGGTGCACTGCGAGCAAAGAAGGAAAAGATAAAATGTCCTTAGCAATGGCAGGTTGGAAAAATCGTGGATGTACTTACGAGATTAGGCCCGGGAAATACTCATACGAAGGCTCTAGTTCCTTCCCATGCGCGTCTCGCGCCTTCTGGATGTCCATGGTTGCTAGGATGGACGCGATAGTGATCCAGAGGGATGATACGGCCATGTGTCTTCCTGGGCAGATCCTGGATAATTTGAAGGTCAAGCGCAGAGTCAGTTAAACCAAGGGCAACAAGGCAACCTACCGTCGCCCAAACCCAAAGGCAGCCATCTCTGGGTCCTGCACGGTTGGGTATTCGTCACCGAGGAAGCGTTGCGGCTTGAATGTGTGTGGGTCGGGATACACATCCTATAGCGAGTTAGTGAGTTATAAAAGGATTCCGTGGACTCGGGAAGCCGAACTCGCCTCGTCGTTCAGTATCGCCCTGATGACAACTCGCGGGTCAATAAATATATTAAGAGTTTGATGCACACGAACCAGGCGTTCCCGATGACAATGGATCCCGCTGGAATCCGATACCCGCGATATTCATCGTCAATAGAGAGGTAGTGCGGGATAGCTGCATAATATGCACTTAACGTCCGGGTACATATCCCAAATGATCCACGAACCTATAGGCGCGACGTTCCGCCACCGCAGAACTTCTTTCACAACTGCCGATACGTACGGCAAAGCCGCCGCGTCCGTGAAATCGGGGAGGTGACCGGTACCAATGACAGAATCGAGTTCTGCTTGGGCCTTCTTTTGGGCCTCCGGATTAGCGAGCATTGCCAGTATGAAGGTTCCCAATGCGGCCACCGTCGTATCGGCCCCCGCGGAATACATGTTCGCGGCCGTGGCTTTGATAAGGGCTTCCTGTCCTCCGTTTTCTTTATCCTTCGATTCCTCCAGGGCAGCGAGACTCAAGGAAGTGAATGAGGGCGGCGCGATGCCAAGGGCCTGCCGTAAATACCCTCCAAATTAATATAGTTGTGCCAATAGCGTATAGGAAATTACGGCGCACGATTTCTCGCTTCGCCTGGGCAAATGGGAGCTCCAATAGCCCTCGCGTGGCTTTGTGCCAATCCTTCGCCTGACGCTTAAAATCTGCGCCCGGGACCCAGCTAGGAACGTATTTCAGCGCTGGGAATGTATCCTGCAAAATTAATTACGCGGCGTAAACGTGTATCGGAAAGATGGAACCTACCACAAGGAACCGTCCGGGGAGGCTGGCGGTGGATAGCCCATGCATAGCTTCTTCCGCCAGATCAATGTACTGGCTGTTGGAATCGACATCGATGCCATATGTGACATCCATGATCAGTGCTCCGGCCATGCTGTATTCGCAGATGCAGCTAAGCATATTGACACCAGGAGGTGAAGTACATACTGCCTGAAATGATGCATCACATCTTTGGCGTCACTGAGGATGCGGCGAAGTAGAGCATGGGCCGCGGCGCGTTCTTGTGGTTGAAACTGCTTTACGGCGACAGTGTTGAAGGCCTCATGGAACATTTTCCGGTGAGAACGCCTAAAATGTTATCAGAATCCAAGGTACATCACAATTTTCCAATGACACCAACCATTCATCACCTGGGAAGGGTCATGAAAATGGTCGTCAGGATCGTTTTTCGGCTCACCGTATTTCAGGAATCCTAAAAAAACCCATGGATCAGTTGCAGTACGTGCACACAACGGAAGATGAACTCAACCAGTGCCGAAGTCCCACCCCATCAGCTCCACAAGCATTGGCATTCGGGGCCTGCACATGCTCAGAATGGGTACCCGGCCATGTGCCAAGGACTGAATCACCTATCTGAATACAAGGTCGACCGTTTGTCGAAGAGGTCTCTGATTGCTTCCATCGAGGACAAGACAACAATAGACGTCCCCGCAACATCCACATGAATGATATCTGAATCTGCGGGAGGGTCAATACGTTTATAATAGATGGTAGACCGACGCACCAAATTCTTTGCTCCAGTCACGATAGGCTTCCCACTGTCGGTCTGCGGGCATGTCAAACAGATTCCCGACTAGAGGCAATTTCTTTGGTCCGGGTGGGAGCGGAAGTCGAGACCGGTTACGCTTCCAGCGAATGCCATAGAATAAGATTATTATGCCGAGGATGGACCATGTTGAGCTGCTAATCGCCAGAGGTAGTATCATGAGTGGTAAAGTGAATTGGGACGATGCAAGGTCTCCACTCACAGGGTCACTTTAAATGTAGCAGGAATCCGAGCGCACCGGGCGTTTCCTCCCAGATTCGATCTTTAATTCTCGGCATGTCTTACCAACCAACCGCACAGCACAATTCGGAGGGACGAAGGCCGACCTTCCTGACCGGGCAAACGCAAAAACAAGTACCCTAGGCAGTGGAGCCAATATTCAAGGTAGACCTCTTGCCCGTTCAACACGACGGAGTAGCAGACAGAGGGATCGAGGCGGACACCCAACTGTAAAATCTAATTTCAGAGCACACAGCGCACCGGTTCCACTCTCCAATTTGAGTGACGAAAGGTTGGGTATCGATCTGCGGAAATTGTGAGTCATTTAGGCAACCAAGAGCCGATTGAACGGGAGAATTGCGGGAACACAACTCTTATCAATGTTCCGCTGCACACGGCAGCCCGGATATCCTTGGAGGCAAACCATAATAGGGATGGCATGGACCTTGACGAATTCTTTGCTCCTCGGGGACTACTGCTATTTGGAGAGAAGAGTCAGGGAATTCATTTAATGGAACCGAAGGGCGGTGCAGGAGGAACTCCGAGTCACCGAATCTATGTTCCGAAGCCATTCTTCCACGCGACGCGTCGCCTACTAGGGGTTGATGACAATGATATCTCGGGCTGTGAGCACGAGTCCGAAGGAGTCGCGCATGCGGGATGTCAGCTGCTGAGAGTATCCATGGAGGCTAGGGACGAATGATATCAGAGCATATGGCGGGAGTGGCTTTCCCTCCGGCTAGAAAGAAGTGAGGGACATGCTCCAACAGCCAAGGGGCATCTTTCACCTTTGACAACTTCATCAACGACAGAGTTGGCTCCCTTTTCACTCCCATCATTGACAACGACATTGGCGCCCAGTTTGCCATAAATCAGGGCATAGGCCTGGCCTATACCGGCGCCAGCACCAGTGATGATAACTGTCTTTCCGTCGAATCGGACTTCGGGCAATGACTGTACATTGGATGACAGGGTGGCTGCGAGCTCAAGTTTTTCCTATGACACACTGTCAACAAGCAGATACTAACGGCAGAGGAAAAATACCATGGAGTCCACCTCCGCCATCGCACTGGCGCTGTAATCGTTTAGTTGATGTCGTCCTCGTACAACGGTGACTTACTAATGCGGCCTGCTAAAGTCAGTCAGCTCCGACCATTTTGCTTTAACCTAACGGTTGGATGGATGTTATTGGTTAAGTGTGCCAGTAAGATCAGTCTTACAGCAGATGGCGTGAAACTCGAGTCAGTCTTGAAGACAGTGCCGTGGCTCTGTTCCCATCGGATCTAAGCAACAAAGCCAGCTTCCACTTCGAAGACCTTGCCCGACGCATCAGGGCCGTAGGGATGACAGACAGCAAGAACGAAAGGGGCAACAAGCTCCATGATCAACATATGCAGAAGATCTAGTTGGTTGGATTACCTGTAGGTTGGCGAGCATCTCCGGAGGCATGACCGTCTCGGTCAAACGTGAGGCAGCAGACTGACTGAAAATTAGTACTAGCTGTAAGAGCAAATATTGACTTCGTACCGAAGCAATGACTATGGATTTTATGCCGTATTTGGCGCCTTCGATGGCGAGCGTCTTGGTGAATCCGACAAGAGCCATCTTAGCAGCACTGTAGTTCGCCTGCCCCAAGTTTCCTGCAAGGTTCGATGCAGCGGAAAAATTCCAAGTGCGGGGAGACGTACCATAGAGTCCGGCAGCGCTAGAGGTGTTGAGGATACGGCCAAACTTTTGCTGCCGAAATTGCGGCCACACCGCTTTCGTGCAAGTAAATGCGCCTTTCAGATGAACGTACATAATCTAATCCCACTCCTCGTCTGACATGTTCTTGAACCTACACGAGGTGAATTATGGACCGCATCTGACGAGAGAGCCACCGTGACAGACCCCTTGTAGGAACCCCGCATTGTTGACGAGGATTTTGATTCCACCAAACGCATCCAGAGCACTCTTGACAACAGCTACTCCATGGGTTGCGGAGGAGGTGTCGATGACCACTTTCCCGCCCACTAGTGTAAGGCAATGAGAACTGGGAGTGGTGGCATTGTCACTGCGCACCTTTCGTGATCTCGTCCACCACCTTCTGGGCGGCTTCTGGATTGAAGTCATTCACGACAACATTCGCGCCGCGCTCAGCAAACTTGAACAGAAGAGAATAGCTGAGGTTTTTGAAGGTTAGTGAGGTTCGTAAAGAGGAAACAACGAATCGCACGCTCTGCCGAGGCCGCCTCCAGCCCCAGTGACGACGACAGTATGGCCCGTGGAGTACAGAGACATAGTGGTGCAGAGAAACGCGCCCGTTGCATCATCGATCGAAGTGTCAGAGAATGGGCAGAGGATGCAGTGATGGATGATGCGGATTGCAAGCCGAAGATCCGGCAAAATGGGTGCCGGGGCTGCCGCACCGCCATTCGTTCCTCTTAGGCTTCGCGGCCGACGCATGTCATTGGACAGGACCGGGTAAGTATTTCGGAGCAGCTCAAGTTTCAACCAAAGTGGCTGCTGTTCGAGGCCACCCAAGAATTATTCCGGTGCCTCTCATCCCAACTTTTGCTTTTTATCTGGCACCATTCGCGATCCTCCAGTATTCGGATTAGCCGGGCTCGTTTGATCGTCGGTGCGGCTCTCAGTCAATCAAGTCGACAAGGACCAGAACAGAGATATGAAAGCCCGGTGGCTCACAGCCCGCGCCCACCCAACTTTACTTAGCTTTGTCGTAATTATATTCTATGGGAGGTCCCCGTTCGACTCGGGCTGGGTTATTTGTGCCTGGGCGTTTCTTTTACTCCAGGGCGCTCAAGAAACTCAGCATAACAAGGTTCAAACCACTGAAAAGAAAGCCCGGTGGCGGACGGTTCCGCACCCACATTCATTTACCTGGACCTACAGCGCCTGCATGTGAGAACTCCCTTTTATCGACTATCAATCTTGTGGAGTCTGACTACGGGAGACGACGTTCGACTCGAGGCTGGGCTATATTGTCTCTTACTCACTCTCCTTTTTACTTCGCGGTGTTCAAAAACATCTCTATGCAGGAAAGTTCAAAACAAAACTATGAATCCCGCGGCGGACGGTCCGCATGCACATCACCCACAGGCTCCAACCAGCATCTTGGGGGAGGTCCCGTTCGACTCGGGGTCGGGCTGTTACATTGCATTTTCACTTCTTTTTATTCCGCGGCGGGCTCAAAACATCCCTACGTAGCAAGGTTCAAAACGCAGATAAGAAGACCTGTGGCGGACGGTCCGCATCCACTGTATGTAATCTCTAGAGCTTTCAACCAGCATTCTGTGGGAGATTCCCGTTCGACTCGGGGCCAGGCTATTGTACCCTAGTAGGGTCAAATCCTTTTATTCCGTGATAGGCACAAAGCATTCCTACGTAGCAAGGTCGAAAGTAAGGTAGGAAAGCTCGGTGGCGGACGGTCCGCACCCACGTTCAGTAAAATGCTTCTGTCTTGTGCTGTGAGATGCCCCCGTTCGACTCGGGGTCGGGCTATAGATCTGAGTCGTTACATTTTTTATTGCCAAACCTTTTCAAAAGAATCTTCCCCAAATCCAGATTGAAAAGTAAGGCAGGAAAAGCGGACGGCGCCCATAGCGCTTAGTTCTAAAACCTGAACAGAATTCTGTGGGATCCCCCGTTCGACTGCTATGTTCTCTCTGAAGCCATTATTATTCCGCGATGCTTAAAAATCCCTGCGTAGGAAGGCTCAAAAGACAGATAGGAAAGCTCCGTGGCGGACGGTCCGCACCCACATTCATTGGGCTTCTCCAGTGTCCTGTGTTGTGGGAGATCCCTGTTCCATTCGGGGTCGGGCTCTACGGGAAATAGCGTCCTCTCTTTTTATTCCGCGGTGCTCAAAAACATTCATATGTTCCTAAGGAAGGTTCAAACCAGAGAGGAGAAAGCCTGGTGGCGGAAGGTCCGCATCCCACATTCATTAAATATCTTCCTGTCCTGTGTTGTGGGAGGTCCCCGTTCGACTCGGGGTCGGGCTATGGGAAGTCTGTCTCTGAACCTTTTTTAATTTTGAATGGGGCATCCTCGAAAATTCCACATATCAAGATTCAAAGAAAGGTATGAAAGCTCAGTGGCGGACGGCCCGCACTTACAGCCTGTAGTTCATGGATAGGAAATAATATTCTGTGGGGTCTCCCGTTCGATTCGGGGTCGGGCTATTCACCTGGTTTCTTTTCGCCGTTTTATTACGCGATAGGTACAAAGCATTTCTACGTAGCAAAGTTCAAACCAGAGCCATGAAAGCCCGGTGGCGGACGGTCCACACCCACCTCAATTTCGCACTAGTAGATGAATTAAAATCATATTGTGGGAGATCCCCGTTCGACTCGGGGTCGGGCTATAGCTCTCGTTCGACATCCTTTTATTCCGGGATGCTCAAAAACATTCCTACATAGCAAGGGTTCAAAACAAAGCTAAGAAAGCCCGGTGGCGGACGGTCCGCACCCACATTCATTAAATATCGTCCAATCGGTGTTGTGGGAGGCCCCTGTTCGACTCGGGGTCGGGCTAATGATAAATATGGGTCTCTCTTTTTATTCCGCTTCAAGTACAAAATATCAACAAAATATTCCTGGGTAGCAAGGTTCAAACCAGAGCTATGAAAGCCCGGTGGCGGACGGTCCGCATCCGCAATCCTTAATCATTTGTGATGAGGTTTCGCAGGAAGTCCCCGTTCGACTCGGGGTCGGGTTATTATCTGTAGTCAATGTAGCTTTTTATTCCCCGATGCTCAAAAACATCCCTACGTAGCAAGGTTCAGCCCACAGGAAGGAAAGCCCGGTAGCGGACGGTCCGCGCCCACATCACATCCCTGTGTGCTGAATCAGTATTCTGTGGGAGGTCCCCGTTCGACTCGGGGCCGGGTGATATAGTGGTCTCCGCCAACTTTTTATTCCAGGACGATCAAAAATGGCACATAGCAAGGTTCACAGAGCAAGTAAGAAAGCCCGGTGGCGGACGGTCCGCACCCACATTCACAACATCAACATCTTCCTGTCTAGTGTTGTGGGAGGTTCCCCGTTCGACTCGGGGTCGGGCTATTCACCGCGTGGTCTGTCCGATTTTTTGCTCCTAAAGCTCACACGCAAGTCTGTAGGTCGTACGCAAGTCGTACGTGAATCAAAGCTTAACCCAGAGCCACGGAAGCCCGGTGGCGGACGGTCCGCACCCACTGCCTGTAATCGTTAAAAGCAGTATTCTGTAAGGTCCCCTCCCCCGTTCGACTCGGGGCCGGGCTCTGGCTTATTTCCGCCCGCTTTTTTCTTTCTCTTTCCTAGACACGCTCCTCCTCGCATACAAAAAAAAAAGTATCCATTTCGCGAGAGTCGATTGAAGAGATAGAGAGATACATTGGCGGTAAGACTATAGAGACTAGAGACTAGAGCTAGAGAGATAATTATAACAACAGATGACCAACGATTCCAGTTTTGATTCCGACTCCCACTTCCACTTCCGATTTTCCACTTCCTCCAGTTTTCTTCCTCCGGCGCTCGTAAAAGGTCGTTACATCCCACTGGTGGAGAAGGGGAGAGGAGGCGCGCGGAGCTACCGCTTCCTCTTCCCGCCGACGTGCTCGCCCTCGAGCGAGTAGGTAGACGCAGTGGGCGACAGCGGCGCGGGCGTCAGCGGGAATTCCACCTCGTACAACGGTGCGGGTGTCCCGGGGCTGCGCGGGATCTCGATGCCCAGCGCCGGCGGCGTGGGCGGGAAAGCGGGGGAGGGTGCATCGGCGGGGCGCGGCAGGGAGGAGAACCGCCACATGCCCGGGACGGGCGTGGGGAGCGCGCTCTCGTCGAACGTGCCGTCGCCCACATCCCTCTCATCAGCACCTCACCCGCGTAACCGCCGTACGGGTTCTCCCCCTCGTCGCCATCCAGCTCGTCTTCGTCCACCCACGCGTCTCCATCGTCGTCATCTTCATCCTCATCCCCCGCGGTGACGGCCGCGAACGGCAGGCGCGGACGCGGATCGGGGCGCCCGCCGCAGACGCAGACGCAGATACGGATATAGGGGACACGGGGGACGAGGCGGAGGCGACGGCGAAGAGCCTCTTGACGGGCGACCACGCCTTCTTGCTCTAGGGCGATTGAGGATGCGCCTGGGGATGAGACTGGCCGTGGCCATGGGGATAGGGGGAGGGGGAGGGGGAGGGCACCCGCGGACGCAGATGGTGTCGTCCGCGCTGAACGCGGCGAGCGACGCGTTGGTGAGCACCGCGAACGAGGCCGTCTGCTGCAGTTGAGGCGCGGCTGCGGGTGCTCGGCGACGTGTGCGGGTGCGGGCGTCTGCGGCTGGAGGAGGTACAGCAAGAAAAATCAAATGGGCGAACTAGGATCCGTCGACTGCAACGGGGACCGCAAAAAAAGAGACAGGCATCCCGAAAAGAAGAAGGCGGACGCACGTTATAGCGGCGGCGGACGTAGCGCATGCCGTCGAGGTCGCTCCACTCGAACTTGACCGAGCGGAACGAGTGGAAGAGCGCCAGGCGCTGCTCCTACACGCATAGTACGTCAGTCGATGGCATTTGGGGCATTTGAAATAGACGCGGAACGGACGGCCTCGGTCGTCTCGAGCGCCTCAGCGTCCTCGATGCGCTGCGTGTTCTCGAGCTCGAGCAGGCGCTGCTTGGCATTCCCGAAACCTGCCTTGAAGGAGGTTTGGGTGCGTTTGAGGTTGATTTGAGGTGAATATTGCGTTAGAGGAATTTAATCTGTCACGACAGTCTCCATTGTCCGAACCAGTGTTCGCCCTAAGGGCTAAGGCCTTAAGACGATATTAAGGCCTAAGGCCCTGTTCGGGATCCCGAATTAAAATCCTAAATACTAATTTTCCGCCAAACGCTCTAATTACTATTGGGAGCCCAAAACGGCAGTCACCCATCAGTCACTGTGGTCTGGACCACAAGCACCGGATCTACCCGAAAATCGTCTAACACATCAAACTCTTCCCCTCGTCGTCGAACACAGTCTCGAGGGCTCAAAAGTTTGCTTCATTTTCTTCACTTCCCATCATGTCCGCATTGAATGGAATACATCTAAATCCATCTAAAATAAGTCGCGATTGATGCGCCTGAAGTGCGCCCTCAAAAGTGAATCAATTGTCGAGATAGCCCTCGTCGTCGTTGACGGCGGGACAATCCCACAACGGGCGGGATGAGGCGGGGTGCGCGGTTATTCGGACTGATTATTACCGGATTGCCGAACGGATGATCGCACCGGTCCCATGACTAGTGACCTGATGTGACGCTCTTAGATAGCCAGACAAAAATTAGGATTTCGGGATCCCGAACAGGGCCTAAGGGCTTAATTAAGGGCCCAGGTTAAGCCTTAAGTTGCGGACCGATTTTCACCGAAGGCCTTAGATATGCTTACGTGTACAATTACGTGACTTGGAAATTTTTCCACCCACCGCGTCTCAACCAGCTTCGCGCCCCTCGCAAGTGGCAGCCCATTTCTCTCGAGCGCCTGTTTGTGAAGACAGCCAAGGAGTCCCTCCGTACTAGGCGTGGCGAGCGAATGGCGCGGCGCGCGCAGGAAGAGGAGCAGATGTATATGCAGGTTATGGCCGAGTTGGACGCGGCGGACAACACCCCCGATGATGGCGAGGTTGAGATCGATGATTCGGAGGTGTACGGAGAGTAATTGCGACAGTTTTTGGCGTTCTAAGTTTCCGAGAATGTATTTCCTTTTTCGGAACTAAGGCCTTCGGCGAGGCCTTATCTTAAGGCCTGAACCTTAAGCTAAGCCTTAGCTTGCCAGCAAGCCGATTTTTAAGGCCTTAAGGCGAACACTGGTCCGAACTGTGGCGGCCAAGTGGCGGCTATGGGGAGGCTCTTGCGGCCACAGATGCCGCTTACAAATTCTTTCCCAATTTGGGGTGTGGGTCCGCGCTTTGAGCGCTCTCTCTCACACTCATCAGCCCGCACCTGCCCTCTATTCCAACTCTTCATGGCGACTACTCAGATATCGGAGCGATGTACGAGCGTTCCACTGGCAGTGTTGCGAGCCCATTTGATGTCCGTACTTCCCAGTCTGCTCCTCCGATGCCGATATGACAGTCTTATCGTCGGACGGCGTGCTCTTCAAAGTGCATCGCAAGAATCTGGAAGTTCACTCCGACATTTTCGCCGATGCGACGAGCGCCACCAAGCCCGAAAATGACGACGAGATCGTTCATCTTTCCGAGAGCTCCGATGTGCTCGATCTCCTGTTCCAGTACATGTACCGTCAGCCGCAGCCCGATCTTGAAGCTGTTGAATTCCGGATTTTTGCCGGTCTCGCTGAAGCGGCCGAAAAATATGGTGTTCACTCTGCGCTGGGTTGGTGTCGGGCCAAAATGAAGTACGTTCATCAAAAGACGGATATCTTGGTTCAGACTGACTGAGGAAACTTGACCCAGAGCCTCGACCGCTGCACATCCGTTAGAGGTCCTTAACTACGCTGTGAGGCATGGCCATATCAGCCTTGCAAACGAATCTGCCCCCCACAGCATGGGTCATGCAGTAAGCGACGCCATGGAAATTCTGGCACCTGATACCTTCAAAACTTGGGTGAGAGTCGTACAGCCAGCTCACGTCCCTGAAGACTGACGTTTTCCTAGATTCTGTTCTACGAGAAATGGCACAGGAAGTCGAATGAATTCCTTTCCGCCTTGTTGTCGCGGAGCGCTGGAGCGCCGACCGACGTGAATCTGGTGACGAAATCCCTTGCTGATTCCAAAGGATGCCACACTTTCCGCCAAGAATTACTGCAGGCGATGTCAGCCTCTAAATTGCATCCTTTGAGACGACAATTGGCGGAAATAACAGAAATGAAATTTCTGCGCGAACCGTAGGTACTGGTCGATAATGATATCCGATCTGCAGACAATTTCTGCAACTTCAGACTCGAAAAGTTATCTAGCTCAGTCTTGACCTTGTTATGTACTTCTTATGTTACTTCCAATCACATTCATATTCATCGAACTTCGTTCAGCCGGAATATTTCGATCATCTGTTTTGAACCCAAACTCAAACTACTGGAACAAACCTCCGCGATCGATCAATTGTGCGCGCGCAGACCGTGTTATCCCTGATACGACACTCTATGGGGGATTTCGGCAGCAAGTAAGCGCGGGGATAAAATAAAATGAAGACGCACACCTCATCCTTCTAGCGGTCTTTGGGAATCGAACCCGTGTCAGACAAATGTCACTTTAGTCGACAAAGTATTCGAATGGTGCGTACGCGGTGCGCCTGCAGACCGTATTACACTGTATTCGAGTCTCTATACGAAGGGAAGTCAGTGGGTGCATCAAATAAAAAGAAGACAGATTTCACCCAGCGGTCTCGGACACATACGTACTTCATTCGGCGAAATATGACTGAGGATTGGGCCTCTTCGAGGCGGGCGCTGAACCTTTAGGTTCAAGTTGAAGACTCAGACTTCGTACCCTTGGCCGCGGCGGGGTATTCCGGACCGGGTGATACCATCATTTGATGGTGTCACCGCTTCCTCCGACTCTCTCGCCTTGCTCTCGCCCAGCTTCGCCTCCCAACTTCCTTCACACACTCAAAACAAGAGAGGCTCTCGTTGCCCGCTAACTATACACTACACAACGGCTGACGTGGCAATCAATCAACTGATTGATTTCGGACGCAACATATTCCGAGTCCGATGCGGGCGGACGAACACGAAACGAATATGACACATCCAAAGGACCAGCAAGTATCATTTTGGTAGCGGTAGTAGCTCATGATCCTGATATTTGGCAAGAAAAAGGTGGTGGTATGGCATTGCATTTTTTTTGTATCCAAAGTTCCACGTCGAACACCAGGAGTAATATCGTTTCGCGAGATGACCAAATTTGTATGACGAATTCGTTGTTTGTGCATGTTAGAAAAACGGATATTGATCGAAACCCAAGTTCCCCAGGTTAGCCAAACCTAAAGGTTCAGCAATTATGGAAGGTGCCCGGTGCGCCGGGAGACCGTAGTATCCCCATATTCGAGCCATGAATAGGTTCGTCAACAAATTGGTTCAACGCCAGGAATAAAAAAAGGCGCCCAACGCCAGGAAGGGGTCTTGGGGGATTCGAACCCCCGCCGGGCACATAGCCTCCAATCCTTTTTGACTCAGGGTCCCCGGTGCGCCTGCAGACCGCAATATCCTTGATTCGAGCCTGAATGAGTGGGGCCGTCAGCGAGCGCATTGAAAGATAGGAATAAAAAATGACGCTGCCATTCAAGAAGGGTCTTGGGGGAGTCGAACCCTCGCCGGGAACATACACATTATTTTCAGCAATTATTAATGGGGCCCGGTGCGCCTGCAGACCGTATTTCCCTTCATTCGAAGCCGTATGAGTGGGGTCGTCAGTGGGAGTGTCTCATAACGAAAAAAATAAGGTTCGAAGGCAACGGCAGAAGGGGCCTTGGGGGAATCGAACCCTCGCCGGACACATGCCAACTTTTGTCTTATCTATGGAGGGTGCCCGGTGCGCCTGCAGACCGTACCACCCTTCATTCGAGACTTAATACGAGGGTGCCGAGGTGAGTGGGCGGGCTAACAAAAAAACGACGCGCCAAGCTGCAGAAAGGGCCTTGCGGGATTCGAACCCCCGCAGGGCACATACCCTCTATTCATGGGGACGGGCACCGCCCATGATTGATCCGGCATGTTTATCCTTATTTGTCCCCCGCCAAAACGAGATTCTGGATGTTCCACCATGTTTCACCATCCATAGGCACTTTATGGACACATGTTGTGAGAAGGAAATGCTCATTATACCCCTGACTATAAGGCGCTCACAAAATATCCCTCACTTCAGTCGAAATGCAATACCTATGCTCAAATTACCATCCACTCGGTATAAAATATTGTTGTAGTTCAGCAACATATGAGAAGGAAACTGAATGGGACACTTGCAAAAACGAACTACGAGTCACCAGGGTACATAAGGAATAAATTGGAACAAATTTCGGAGCCTATTGCGCCAAGGGTTGAGGACGCGACCTGCTTGTCACGCATGTCACTTGGGCGGCAGTGGTGACAACACGCGTTTGACATGCAATCGTAAACCATCCATCGTTTATTCAAACGTGTGTGGATTCCTTGGGTCCCGCAGAAAAAATGATAGGTAAATGGTCCCTCTACAGAAGTACTGTCCCCGATTTTTCGGAATGTCCATATTGCTCAAGAAACTGGTTGATTTGCCACAAAATCTAGTCCCATCTCACATATTTCAAAAAATTCAAAATTCGGCCACAGTACTTCTAATCTTTACCCTATTTTGCGTTGATCTGCCACCTCAGTTTTGATTTCAAGGTGTGTTGAGACCAAACGATGGTGGTTGCAAAACTGGAACCGACCTTTCCAGCCAGCCAAACAGGGCCAAAGCTGCCGGCTTGTGATCGAGTGATGCCCGTCCCCACTATTCAACACGCTATGGAGGGCGCCCGGTGCGCCTGTAGACCGTACTTCCCTCTATTCGAGGGTGTATGAGTGGAATCGTTAGCTCCTCCGTCGAATAAAAAGAAGTTGATAAAGCAAATTGAGAGGTCTTGAGGGATTCGAACCCCCGCCGGGCACATACCCTCTATGCAACATATTATGGAGGGTGCCCGGTGCGCCTGCAGACCGTACTTCCCTGTATTCGAGGATGCATACGATGGTTAGCGAGTGGGTGCGTCTGAGAACAAAAAAGGCAACAAGCCATATGTATCGGTCTCGAGGGAATCGAACCCCCGCGGGGCACGTGTTATTTTCGACGCATTTATGGAGGGTGCCCGGTGCGCCTGCAGACCGTACTTCCCTGTATTCAAGGATGCATACAATGATTAGCGAGTGGGTGCGTCTGAGAACAAAAAAGGCAACAAGCCATATGCATCGGTCTCGAGGGAATCGAACCCCCGCCGGACACGTACCACTGTCGTTGCATTCTATGGAGGGTGCCCGGTGCGCCTGCAGACCGTACTTGCCTGCATACGACGCTGTATGCGTGGGTTCGTAAATCATCTTGCACGGTAAAAGCACACGAATAAAATAAATAAACAATACCGAGTAGAAACCGAGAGAGTGTTTCATGGAGGGTTCCCGGTGCGCCTGCAGACCGTATTTCCCTGTATTCGAGACTTAATACGAGGGTACCTAAGTGAGTGGGCGGGCTAATAAAAAAAGACGCGCCAAGGCAGAAAGGGTCTTGGGGGATTCGAACCCCCGCCGGACATATACCCTCTATTCAACACGCTATGGAGGGTACCCGGAGCGCCTGCAGACCTTACCTCCCTTTATTTGAGGATGCATACGAAGGTTCGCCAACGAATTGAATGGGAGGAATAAGAAAAACCAGGAAGGGGTCTTAAGGGATTCGAACCCCCGCCGGGCACATACTCTTTGCGCTCCCCTTTATGAAGGGTGCCCGGTGCACCTGCAGACCGTACTTCCCTGTATACGAGACTTAATACGAGGGTGCCTAAGTGAGTGGGCGGGCTAACAAAAAAAAGACGCCCCAAGCTGCAGAAAGGGTCTTGTGGGATTCGAACCCCCGCCGGACACATACCAACTTCTGTCTTATCTATGGAGGGTGCCCGGAGCGCCTGCAGACCGTATTTCCCTTCATTCGAAGCTGGATAAGTGAGATCGTCAGCGAGCGCATCTTGAAAGATATGAATAAAAACAACGCCACAATACAAGAAGGGGTCTAGGGGGAATCGAACCCCCGCCGGGCACGTGTAATTTTCGACGCATTTATGGAGGGTGCCCGGTGCGCCTGCAGACCTTACTCACCTTGATTCGGGGCTGTATACGATGATTAGCGAGTGGGTGCGTCTGAGAACAAAAAAGGCAACAAGCCATATGTATCGGTCTCGGGGGATTCGAACCCCCGCCGGACACGTACTGCATCTCCTCGACTCCGTTATGGAGGGTGCCCGGTGCGCCTGCAGACCGTCCTTCCCTGCATACGAGGCTGTATACGAGGGTGCCTAAGTGAGTGGGCGGGCTAATAAAAAAAGACGCGCGAACCTGCAGAAAGGGCCTTGGGGGATTCGAACCCCCGCCGGGCACGTACTTGAAATATCTTGCCGAAGGTCGCATGTAAGGTGCCCGGTGCGCCTGCAGACCGTATTTCCCTTCATTCGAGCCTGAATAAGTGGGTTCATCAGCAAGTTGATTCGACGCCAGGAATAAAAAGAAACTGTCGAGGCGAAGAAGGGGTCTAGGGATTCGAACCCCCGCCGGGCACGTACTTGAAATATTATGCCGAACACCGCATGTAAGGTGCCCAGTGCGCCTGCAGACCCTCCCACCCTTCATTCGAGCCTCAATGAGTGGGGCCGTCACCGGGCGCATTGAAAGATAGGAATAAAAACAACGACAACCCAGGAATCCGAAGGGGTCTAGGGGGATTCGAACCCCCGCCCAGCACAATCATTAAAACAAAAGTGTTATGGAGGGTGCCCGGTGCGCCTGCAGACCCTATTCACCCTGTATTCGAGCCTCAATGAGTGGGGCCGTCAGCAAGTCGATTCAACGCCAGGAATTTTTTTAAAAAATCGACAACGTCTGAAGAGGTCGAGGGGAATCGAACCCCCGCCGGGCACGTACTGCATCTCCTCGACTCCGTTATGGAGGTGCGCCTGCAGACCCTCCCACCCTTCATTCGAGCCTGAACTTGAATAAGTGGGCTCGCCGGCAAGTCGGTTCGACGCCAGGAATAAAAAGAAACTGTTGAGGCGAAGAAGGCATCTTGGGGGAGTCGAACCACATACACATTATTTTCAGCAGCTGTTAACGGTGCCCGGACCCTCCCACCCCCGTTCGCAGCGGTGTGAGATCTACAGCAGCGGTCTACGTATGAGGTCAAGCAGTGTAAGATCGAGAGCGTCGGCGTCTACGGATTGTGTGTGATACTAGATAAAGTTTAGACAGAAACAGAGATACATAAACCCAAGGAGCGTGCGGTCCTTGTGCGGCCGCGGCTGGACCGTGACCCAAAGCAGCAACTCCGATTCCGAAAGCGGAGATTATCGGGTCGGTGTTTTGTTTATTTGTGATAAGTGCTAACCTCGATGGCGGGTACCTGGACCTGGAGGAGACAGCGCGTCCTTTGAGCTGTCCTTGGCGAGAAAGATGAAAGATGCAAGACGCCGTCCAAAAAAAAATTAAAGACGCCGGCGGCGGTAAATCCAGCCTCACTGATTGGTGGACAGATCTCTGATTGATGGGCTGGCAGCATTGAATTGAAAGCGATGGGATCTGTCGCGTTGCGGGCAGCCATGAGAAGCCTAGCCTAGGCCCCAGTATCCGCGTTCGGTATAGTCTTGGAGCCCCGGATGGGAACAAAAGCAAGGACAAGGGTTTCGCCGTTTCGGAGCGCACAAATGGGGGTGAAGGTAACTGCGTGAAGACGCAAGCAAAATGGAGGGGGGTGCACGAGAAACGGGCGGAATTGCACGAAAAAAGAACAGGGTGGAAGCGGGAGTGGTAGGCAAACCAACGCTGGTTGGTCGTCGTCGCAGCGGTCGACGGAGGGAGCACCGCACGCGAAGTGGCGCTACGGATCCGGAGATCAGCCCGTCGAGAATGATCGTCTCCACCGTTACCGTGACGGCATAACGCGTTATTGTCACACCAACTGATCGGTGGCAAACCTAAGGGGCGGAAATATCCGCGCGCCTCTCCTGTCTCCCCCACCAACCCCTCGCCCGTTTGCTGCCTGAATACCGCACACAACCTTCCCTACGCCCCCCGTCTCTTGCCAGACAAAGACAGACCACAGACTAGTACTACACCCACCTGCCACTGCCCTACCCACCACTCGTTCCGAACCACCACCTCGCGCGAAAGAACGAGAGAGAGACTACCCGCAGGACGAGATCGACAGAAACACACGATGGCCACGACTCTGCGCCACCCCGGCGCGGACCTCGCGCCCTCGCGCGCGGCGCAGCGCAAGCAGCGGCTCCTCGAGCTCGAGAACGAGCAGCGCATCGAGGACGCCGAGGCGCTCAAGATGACCGAGGTCCGTTCCGCGTGCATTTCAAATTCCTCTCGACTGACGTATGCGTTTGCGTGCGTAGGAGCAGCGCCTGACGCTCTTCCACTCGTTCCGCTCGGTCAAGTTCGAGTGGAGCGACCTCGACGGCATGCGCTCCGTGCGCCCCCGCTATAACGTGCGTCCGCTTCTCTTTTTCGGGGTGCCTGTCCTTTGCGGACCCCGTTTCAGGCGACGGATACTAATTCGCCTATTTGATTTTCTTGTGCGCAGTCCCCACCCCCGCCGCGGCTACACCTCCTCCAGCCGCAGACGCCCGCGCCCGAGCACCCGCAGTCCGCGCCCGCGCCCCAACTGCACCCGCAACCCCAGCAGACGGCCGCGTTCGCGGTGCTCACCAACGCGTCGCTCGCGTCCTTCAGCCCGGACGAGACGATCTGCGTCCGCGGGACGTCCTCGCCCTATCCCCACCACGCCCACTCTCATCAGCATCCCCATCCCCAGGCGCCCCCTCAATCGCCCCTCGTAAACCCACACTCATCGCAAGCGCACTCGCCCCTCACGCACCCGCGCGCCGCGCCCCACCCCAAGCCGCGCTCCCCGCACGGGGTGAAGCCGAAGAGCAAGAAGGCGCGCTCGCCCGTCAAGGGGCTCTTCGCCTGGTCCCCCGTGTCCCCCGCATCCGTATCCATCTCCGCATCCGCACCCGTATCCAGAGCGTCCCCCGTGCCGGGCGCCCCGATCCGCGTGCCCCGCCCGCCGTTTGCGTCCGTCGCCGGCGCCGGGGATGACGACGACGACGAGGAGGAGGATGAGGACGCGTGGGTGGACGAGGACGAGGAGCTGGAGGGCGAAGAGGCAGAGAACCCGTACGGGGGGTACGCGCGGTCTCGAGACGGGGACGGCGAGGACGAGGAAGGCGGGGACGACACGTTCGACGAGAGCGCGCTCCCCACGCCCGTCCCGCGCATGTGGCGCTTCCCCTCCCCGCCGCGCCCCGCCGGCGCTTCCCCATCCACCGCCAGCCCCGCGTTCCCGCGCACGCCGCCCGCGCTGGGCATCGAGATCCCGCGCTCGCCCGCGCCGGTGTACGAGGTGGAGTTCCCGCTGACGCCCACGCCGCACTCGCCCGCCGCGTCCGCCTGCTCGTTCGAGGGCGAGCACGTCGGCGGGAAGCGCAAGCGGTAGCTCCGCGCCTCCTTTCCCCTCCTACACCAGTGGGATGTAACGACCTTTTACGAGCGTGCAGCGTAGCCGTGGTTTTGGGAAGAAAAGGGGAGTCGGGAAGAAGTGGAAAATCAAAATCGGAATCGTTTGTCATCTGTTGTTATAGTAATTCTCTAGCTCTATTCTCTAGTGTTTACCCTCAATGTATCTCATCTATCAATCGACTCTCGCGAAATGGATACCTTCTTTTTTTTTTTTGTACGCGAGGGGTTTGTAGGAAAAGAGGAGGAGGAGGAGGGAAAGCATGAAAAAAATGCGAGAGATGGATCAGAGCCCGGGCCCGAGTCGAACGGGAGACCCCACAGAATATTCCTTTGAACGGCCAGGGATTACAGGCAGTGGGTGCGGACCGTCCGCTACCGGGCTTTCGTGGGTCTGAGTTGAACCTCGCTACGTAGGTATTTTTTTCGGCACCGCGGAATAAAAAGGTGCTCAGGAGCCAATTATAGCCCGGCCCCGAGTCGAACGGGGGATCCCACAACACGGGACTGGAACACTTCAATGAATGTGGGCGCGGACCGTCCGCCACCGGGCTTTCATAGCTCTGAGTTGAACCTTCTTTCGTAAGGAAATTCTTCGATGGAATTCAAAAAAGGTTCAAGGATAAACCTCTCAATAGCCCGGCCCCGAGTCGAACGGGGATCTCCCACAATATGATGTTGCTCAACCTCTGCGAAATTGAGTTGGGCGCGAACCGTCCGCCACCGGGCTTTCATACCTGCGGTTTGACCCTTGGTATGTAGGAAATTTTTCGAGAATGCCGAATTCAAAATTTAAAAAGGTTTGAAGGCACACCTCCCATAGCCCGACCCCGAGCCAAACAGGGGACCGCACAGAATATTCTTTGTCATCGTCATGGATCACAGGCAGTGGGTGCGGACCGTCCGCCACCGGGCTTTCGTGTCTTTGTTTTGAACCGTGCTACGTAGGGATGATTCGAGAGGGATTCGGAATAAAAATCACAAAGGAAAGCGAGGGGATAGCCCGACCCCGAGTCGAACGGGGACCTCCCACAGCACAGGACGAGGAAGACGTATACTGAATGTGGGTGCGGACCGTCCGCCACCGGGCTTTGGTTTCTCTTGTTTGAACTTTGCTACGTAGGGATGTTTTTGAGCACCCAATAAAAAGAGTTGATCATACAATATAATAGCCCGGCCCCGAGTCGAACGGGGATCTCCTACAGCGTAATTGGAGGAGATCTAATGAATGTGGATGCGGTCCGTCCGCCACCGGGCTTTCTTTGCTCTAGGTTGGACCTTTCTACGTTGGAAATCTTTCGAGGATGCCGAATTCAAAAAATTTAAAAAATGTTGAAAGGCAGATTCGCCGATAGCCCGGCCCCGAGTCGAACGGGGGATCCCACAGTGTCTTGCAGCAAGCACAAATTTAAATGGAGTGAGCACGGACCGTCCGCTACCGGGCTTTCATGGCTCTGGTTTGAACCTTACTGTGTTGGCATCTTTCGTGCCTGCCGCGGAATAAAAAGATGGCAAAGGACCGAACAAGTAGCCCGACCCGAGTCGAACGGGGGAACCCACAGAATGGTTGCTTCAGTCTCGGTTTACATGCAGTGGGTGCGGACCGTCCGCCATCGGGCTGTCTCTTCTCTGGTTTGAACCCTTGCTGCGTAGGACTCTTTCTTTCTTCGAGGATGCCGAATTCAAAATTTTAAAAAAGGCTCAAACGGATGCCTGTCATAGCCCGACCCCGAGTCGAACGGACGAACTCAAAGTATGCTTGTTGAAGGCGATGTGGGCGCGGACCGTCCGCTACTGGGCTTTCTTAGCTCTGGGTTGGACTTTGGTATGTAGGGATTTTTGAGAGGGTTTGGGAATAAAAATAAAATGAAAACGACCCTAGTGAATAGCCCGGCCCCGAGTCGAACGGGGATCCCACAGAATTTAATCACAAACCATTTAGTGAGTGTGGGTGCGGTCCGTCCGCCACCGGGCTTTCATAGCTCTGGGTAGAACCTTGCTACGTAGGGATTTTTTGAGGCCGCCGCGGAATAAAAAGGGACGAAAGATCGTCTGCGTATAGCTCGACCCCGAGTCGAACGGGATCCTCCCACGGAACCAAAAGGTCATATATAAGGAGTGTGAGTGCGGACCGTCCGCTACCGGGCTTTCGTAGCTTTGTTTGAACCTTTCTACATAGGGATTTTTGAGAGGGTTTGGGAATAAAAAGAGTGTGTGATCTTTCTCGTACAACCCGACCTCGAGTCGAACGGGGGATCCCACAGAATGCTGGTTAAGAACGCGGGAAAGTGGTGTGGGTGCAGACCATCCGCCACCGGGCTTTCAAATCTCTGCTCTGATCCTTGTCGACTTGGTTGACTGAGAGCCGTACCGACGATTAAATGAGCCCGGCTAATCTGAATACTGGAGGACCGCGACTGGTGTCAGATAAAAAGCAAAAGTTGGGATGAGAGGCACCGGAATAATTCTTGGATGGCCTCGAACGGCAGCCACTTTGTTTGAAACTTGAGCCGCTCCGAAATACTTACCCGGTCCTGTCCAACATGCGTAGGCCGCGAAGCCTAAGAGGATTGATTGGCGGTGCGGCAGCCCCGGCACCCATTTTGCCAGATCTTCGGCTTGCAATCTGCGCCATCATCTATCACTGCATCCTCTGCCCATTGCAGTGGGCGCGTTGCTCTACACCACCATGTCTCTTTACTTCACGGGCCATACTGTCGTCGTCACTCGAAGCCATCGTGAAAGCTGCTCTTGAAAAGTTCGGAGATGTTCATATACTCGTTGCGAACGCGGGCATTCTGCGGGACAAATCGTTCCAAGCCATGACGGAGCTGGAGTGGGATATCGTTCTTGCCATCCTCCTCCGGTCCGTGTTCATCTGCGATGAGCTCAACCATATGGTACGCGAATTAGCAACGTCATCTGCCACTGACTCAACCACGCAACTCAGGTCGCAGGAGATGGTCGACGCGCTTAAGGTATCTATCTACGCTGCTCAATCGTGGCTTCGTCAACTAGACTTTCGTTAGCCAGATTACATTGCACTGTTAGTCGGGTATCTGAGTAGTGCAGGTAAGGACGGAATCGAGACATGAGCTCGGAGGAGGAATTGCGAAAGGATCGGAGTATTAAATTTGAATGTGTATTCGAGACATGAGCTCGGAGTATTAAATTTGACTGCGAAAAGCGAGGCATGAGCTCGAGGTATGGATCGAGACATGAGCTCGTAATGCTGAGTGCGAGTGGGAGTGCGAAAATACGAGGCATGAGCTCGGAATGATGGAGTTTGAATGTGAAAGTTGCGAGGCATGAGCTCGGAGTTTAGAATGAAGTAGAAATGGGGGAGCGAAGTTGAAGGGGGAAAGAAATCAGAATACAGTACAGAAAGGAAGATTCACCTGAACCCATTGCGTGTTCAATTGCCCTGTCCAACACTACGGGACTGAAGCTCTGGAGCAACTGGAGACGAGCCGCTTGCTCCAAGTCGCGTGGCTCAGGGCTAGATGAAGCCCGGGGAGCTGGGGACGAAACGTTTGGGGAGGGAGAGCGAGAGCGACTCCCTGAGCCTGGGTTAATCCCGTTCCAAGAGGGTGGGGTTGGGGACCGGGCACGGTACGCATCTCTGGCTCATTTAGTGAACAGAGGTGCGTAGTCTGGGTTCCCCATGAGCTGCGGGTTGGCGTTTATATGCGCCTTGACGAGCGCTTTGAGCATTGATACCGTGTACGCGGGGGGAGGGGCGAGGTGGAAATCGGCCATTGCGGCCAGGAGCTGCTGGGTATTCAAGCTAGCGAGGGTCTTGGTGAACTTGGCCATGGTGAACGAGAAATGAGGCTGAAAAGCGAGATTCGGGTCGTATCGAGCGAGAGCGAGAGGACAGAGTCGGAGGATGTGGCGGTCGTGAAGAAGCCAGGAGGATAGGAGTAAGCATAAGACCATGCACCGCCTCCGCAAGCTACTCCGGTGCTCCCAACTTTCTTCCCTGTCTGCCTCTCCGCTCTTGCAACCCACTCTTTGAATGCATCCAGCGTAGTCGAAGGTTTCTTATTCTTCAAGAAGTACACATCCCGCTTGGAAGTGGCGCCGTCTATGATATGCATCATGTACTTTGCGCCGCCTGCTGAAACTGTTCGCAACTGCCCCCAAAGGTCTATATGGACACGCTCGAGGGCCTCCGTCTCGTGCGTGACAATTGCGTCAAACGGACGTCGTGTTTGTTTTCCATAAATACAGTCTTCACAGGCTCCAAGCGCATCTAGCTCCGAAGTAATTTCCAGTCCGTCCACCAGTCCCTTTCTGATCAACGCCCTCAGTCAACTATCTCCCACATGCCCCAAACGCCTGTGCCAGGTTGCGAAATCAACCGACCGAGACTGGGATCGTGCGCATGAGATGACTGCGTGTGTAACGGGGAGTAGATTGACCACGTACATGCCGTCGTGCACGTACGCGTTCATGAACTGGGAGCCGGCGGTGCCGTCAGCCAATGCGGGGCCGGTAAAGACTGCGGTCTTGTTAGTGTTGAAGTGGATGGAGCAACCATTCTCAATGAGGCGGCTGACAGAAATGAGATTTGAAGCGAAATCCGGGGTATGGATGGCGTCGAATTGGAGGACGGTATCACGGCCATCCATAATGACGCGCTTGTATACGGTTCTACGACCTAGGATACGGAACGAGGATCCGGTGTTGGCAGTCTGACCAGTAGCCGTGGTGGGAGTGTACGTCGTGAAGTCGGCTCTGTCGACAAAGCAGTGATGTGTCGCACCCGAATCAATAAAGGTGTGAACTTCCGGAGTCGTCGCAAGCTTGCTGACGGCTTTGTACTCCTTGACAGATGCAGTTGCACTATCGCTCTGGACAACGGCCATCAAGGCCATGAAGTCAAATTGGTCCGTAAGCGCAGTGCCGAAAGCTGGTGCTTGCGCGAATGCAGCGACGGGACTGGCAATGGGAATGATGGGGGCACCTCCAGGTACATATGCCTTCTTCCCCTTCCACCAGGCTGGGTACTGCCCTTCCTTCCCACCACCGGGATGGAAACAGTCCTTGGCAAGATGGCCCATCTTCCCGCATTGCGGGTTGGTGCACTTCAAGCCAGCATTCGAGCCACCACCACCACCACGATATCCGGCAGCCATTGCCTGCGTATTAGCAGCGCCAGTACTGGCGTAAGCAGGAGGTGCATTGACGCGACGGTCCCACAGGCGAAGTCGATTGATGACATTGGCTGTCGTCTTCTGGCTGTCGAGACCAGCGATGACAGGGTCCCATGAATGCGGGAGCGCGTTGATAAGAATGCCGCGGAACTGGGCGTCAGTGATACTGCCGCCTTGGTTGTTGACAGCCTCCCACTTCGTCCGGAGCTCGGCAACGAAGTCGTTAAAATTCGCTCCATCAACATAATTGGCATCGCGCAATTCACGCTCGGCGGTGACAAGCCCGAGATCGCTCTTCACATCATAGACAGAGGTGATTGCTTTGTAGGCCGCCGCGGCGGTCATCGAGTCCGTGATGCCAATGGGATTCTGGACATTGGTGATGATCATGGATTGGGTGTACCCGTCGCGCATCTCCCATTCCTCCTCGGTCGGAGTATGAGAGTACCACGGACTGGCGCTAGTGGCGACGTATGGAACAGGACCGGGCGGCGGTTTGGTGATGGTTCCGTTAAGGTATCCGAGGACTCCGCGAGCTTTAGCGCCAGCAAGAAGCTGTGAGTTGAATTTGATGAAGTTTGTGCCATTGAAGCGGTCAGCCCCAGGCATCGATAAGGGAGTCGGGATTCCAGACATGGTAATCGCGACGATAGCACGATGATTGGGTTCGGGTTCGGGGGCGAGACGATAGCTCGTAGATGTTGAGGTGATAACTCAAGTATTCGGTATGGTGGATTTAAACAGCGTGGGCGGGGCCCATAACTTGTTTAAATATATATAAGTCAACTCAGTCGTAGGGGGAAACGACTGCATTGATACTACGCTACCTGTTAGATATATACTTGTGCTTTAGGGCCATTGCATGCGCATGGCAGAACGAGTCCAGGCCGGGTTTTCCATTTCAACTACAACTTGAACTATACTATTCACTGATTGAATTGCACGCAGGAGACAACACAAATCCTCGGGGCACCAGGACATGATGCTGTGATCACACCTCGGGAATGTTGGTGGTGGTGCATAAGTTCATTTCAACAGAGGTCCATCACAACGACCAATTGATACAATACCAACTCACTGACCAGAGAACTAGTGTGAAATCCATGTCATCTGCTTGGTCAGTATACCTTCGAATATCCTAAGCTTCACAAGGATGGCTGAGAGAAACACAATTGGAATCACTGAGTCGATCTCAGGGCTGGCGGGACTGTTGACCAGCGTGATCATTCCAATTTAGAGTGAATCGAGGCTGGATTTCACAAGGATTGACTGAGGAAAGCCCTAGAGGCTCCTCGTTTCCAGATCGAAGGCAGCACTGCAAACAGACTCGAAAAACTAAAGTTGTGATGGGCATCCACTCTCCTTGTTCAGCAGATTTAAGCTGGATTTCATCTTCAGGTGAGCTTCACACCTGCAGAAGTTAAACCTTCCCCATCATTCTCTTTGCGTCTAATTGCGGTAGAACAAAAGAACTTCATAAATTTAGTTACAAGAATAAAGCCATCTAAACACTTATCCGCAGATAATATGGATTCAGCAGGCTTGACAAGAAATCCGAACTGGGCTGGAACTGTCGGCCAGAGATCGAACCCAAAAATCCTGATGGTGTTAGGAGGACTACAGAGCACTCAAATGTGAATCCAGTGCTGGTGGCATGCAGTGAAAGTTTCTGGATGACCTTGAAATTTGCCAACCAATTTTCCAGGGTTTGCGCAGGGATGGATAATATTAATTTGGCTCGCTTGTTATGCTCGAGGTCTGTGTGTCCAATGGCAATCTGATTTATGAGGCAGCCTCATGCATAGTTGACCAAGAGACAAAGTTTCTAGGGCTCTGCCGCTCATCGGCCTTTATTATTAAATGGCAAGTGATTACCTGCCAGGAAATGAAAACGTCCCGCACCGCCACGAAGAAAAAATGACTCGGCACAACTCGGAGAGGGACCTGTCTTGTACGAGACTCGTATATTCGTTTTTTCCATATGAGGGAAACATTCTCGATCGCTGCTCCCTTTGGTTCGACTTTTGTCATTCTATATGTCTTGTTGGTCGTTTTCTGTTACCTTGCCTGCATGCGCCGAGGACGTGTTGGGCTTCGAGCTGTCGAAATACCTGTCTGTCAGCAACTGGGCAGCAAACAAGCTCGACGACAAGCAGTTAGAATGTAATGCATAATTTCCCCGTGCCCAAAACCGTGCTAATGTCCATCTCAGATGCAGGTCTTGACACTATTGCGTCGCTCAGACTATACAAAGTTTTGGAAGACGCTCTGATGCGAAGGCGGATCGAAATCAATCAAGACGCTTGGTATAGATTCAACAGTAGATCCGAGAAGCTGACTAGACGAAAGCCCGGGTACGAGCAGACCGATATCGCGTGGAGGGTGAATAGTTGCACATGGTACTCAGGAGGAAAGTTCATCGAATACTACCCTTAGTTCGTATTAGCCCAGAGAACGAGCGGAGAATAGGAGATGATAGTAAGAGTTGGCAAGGAAGGCAAAAGAGGGGATAAGGCATCACTGCATCAAAGTTGTATTACAAATGTTAACATCCACAAACTGAAGATGTTGTGGCCGTCAATGATTGGGTCGAGGCTGGTGTATGGGAAAATGCCTAATAAAAATACAGGTAGACATGAGAATTGAGTAAGCGTCGAGATAATATGCAAACAGCAAACTTTAAACCTACACCAAATTACTCCTCTAAGGCAGGCGAGGGGAAGACGGTACGGGATTATTGACTTTGATGAAGGTGCGAGTAGAATCACTGTGCATGCAGACTATTGGGACGATAAAATACAGAGACAATGGAACATGGATTTACACGTACCACTTGGCCACGGAGACGCGGGAACCATCTTGTGGAGGGAGATCCTTATGTATAGATTGAAGGATCAATTGCTGAGCGGACCGGTTTAAGTGCTTTAAGTAAGGTGTCCACAACAGAGAAGGTGACAGAGAACGCACCAGAACATGACAGAGACCATCGCAAACAGGTGGCGCAAGGTAATGTAGATGACCAAAATGAAAGACAAGTCAGATAGAATGACCAACATTTCAACCAAAAGGAGCAGCCATCAGTGATTTTCTACCTTATATGGAAAAAAAGAATACACCAGTCTCATACGTCATAGTGGCCAAAAAACATCAGCTTTGGCGTTGAAACGGAAGTAAGAACGAGTGTAAAAATAAATTTTTAGGACTCGTAATAAGTCAACTAGAGAGTTGAATAAGTATTGGAAGTAAGTGGAATGTTAGAGATAGACTCACCTCAGTCGTAGGGGGAAACAACTGAGGGAGGAGATAATAGCTAACGAGTATATAAGTGATGTCGCGTAGGTAGAAGTTGGCGCGTACTCAGATGAGCGTGCGCACAATCAATACTCTTGTTGCCTCGAGGAGATGGCTGGTGAACCGAGTCCAATCATAACACGATGCAAATCCAACTTCGGGTACACTGGAGGAATTTCAGTGACGGCGCCATAGACCGGTGGAAGGTCGAGGACGCGACACGTTGCTTGGCATTGCTTGGTCATGATGACATATCAAGGGCACGTGTGCCAATCACTCTTTCTCTGACTCACCGCCGCCATCGTCTTGCGACCCAAGTGCTCTACGGTGATAAGCCGGCAGAATGACCAGGCTTGAATTTGCTTTATTTGCATGTTTCTGCACTGTGTTACACAGCTGTTATACATCCAGATATGGGCTAGTGTGAGACCCGAGCAGCTAGCTAGGACGCTAAGCATGTATTGGAGCAGCGGAGCTCGACTTGAATGATAATACTACTATGGGTTGGATTTCAAGAGAGTACCAAAGCTTTAATTAAAGAAAGACTCAACCATTCTGTGAACAAATTGGGGTTTATCTGCATGTGTTCTGAACAAGGGTATCGACTATCATCCATCTAAACTATGGGAGACCCAAGGGAGCGCTGGTTACAAGTTGAATTGTGTCAACAGAGTTGTTGTGTCCGTTGCGAGCACTTATTGTTCATTTGTGACTTTGTTGGTCACTGTGACTGGGAGTCACACTCTTTCGGGCTATTCAGGATGTCTCCAGGAGACATTCGGAATCAGTGACAGGAACTTGGGCAGTTGCCATCAGCATTTGCGGACTAGGATTATTCCGGGATGACTCGAGTTATCCCCGACTCGGCCGAATGAGGCAGTTATCCGTGCCCTCAGGCCCTGGGCTTACACGGGAGCAGATAGGGCTACAGAGGAGCCAATCATGGAGTAGACATTGCAGCAAGGAGGGCTGCGGGCTTAGTTTGATCAGCCCGAACCGGTGCTAGTTTGGCTTGGCATGTGATTACTCAGTGCAAACCAAGCCAACCCTAGGCCCTGGCCGCATGGTTGTGCACCCAATATACCATTTAAACACTATTTCGACACAAACTAACGTTCAACAGGTTCAGTTTGACAGCTATTTGCTATATTTGTCTCAGCTTTTCTTTAATTAATGTTTATATTCTGTGTTTCCTTATTTAGACAGCCAGTTTGTATAAATACCCGCTCGTTTAGCAGTAGTAGGACACTGGACCCTGCCCCTCAGGTGGTCAGCTTAAGTGCTGCCGCTTCTGGGAACAGTAGTCTTAGTCTGTTGGGGTTGAATTGAATTGGTTGATTTGAATTGTTCTGTTCTAAGAATACTGCAATTTAAGTCGCTCGGCCTTGCTTATATAGCTCGGTCTTACTCCAAATCATTGGCCATTGGCTATCTGAACACATATCTGGCTCGAAACATATAAGAGACCTTTGTTGACTGAGATAACGGACTTAGGTGGGTATTAATAGCCCCATGCGGTTGGCAGTTCCAGATCGCAATTGTCAGTGATTGTATGGATTAGATTTTATGGAACTTCTGGCTTCTGGATATATGGATATATGGCTTCTGGACATCTGAATTATATGGAACTTTTGGATATATTGCTCTATGCACTGGCTTAAAACACCACCGCTCGGAGAGATATAAATAGACTTTGGCAAACCAATTCGATCGCACAGATCACCGGGAGCAATCCCAACCACCTGTTAAAAACCCACCTACGTTCCAATTGTCCTTAGCGGCTCATCTGAGCAGCTAGAAGACCATTAAACGAACTTGGCAGAACATTAGTTAAAGCTTCGGCTTAGCTATTCTATTGTGTAGTAAAATTCAGATTCGTGAACAACGTTATCTAGCGTTGGAATCCCCGAACCCGCAGTCTGTCTGTAGCGGATATAGTGGTGTTAGTTGGTGTATTGTAGTGGTTTATATTTGAGCCATTATAGTATATCAAGATTTCACTCGTGTCCATATAGTCAGCGTTTCAACGGCGCGTGTGCCCATATCCGAATCTCACGCATTCATCCAACAAATCTCTCCGCCAGGTTTCCCATTCGACCAATCCGGGGAGAAGAGCCATTGTCTCGAGTCTAGAACGCATCGTGCTCACCGGCGCCGCGGGGCCTCCCGTCTTTCTTACGCGCCTCTGGGACTGTCGACAACCACTCTTTCACGGCTGCACCTCGTCTCTAGATGAAGGCTCACTTACCGATTATGATGGACTTCGCGTTGTTTGCTGTCGTCACTGGCCTGCATGAATGCCACCATAGGGGTTAGTTCATCCGTGGCTGACTGATTGAGTCTGGCGGAGAAAAGTCGCAGCGCTCCTTGCGTGCTTCCCCGTGCACCATCCTACCGCCACGCTCATCACGCTGCATCTAAGCCACGTGCATGCGCCAAGGTGCTGCCCATATGCCGTGGGTGCAGCGTGTCGACATCGCAGTGGTGGCATGCGGCGCGGAATGCCCTCCTCCGCTCTGGTGCGTCGCGTGTTTATCGCAAATAACTGACGACACTCACAGCATGCGTGCTGGGCGTCGACATTGCGGCGCTGGTGCGCGGCGCAGGATGCCCGAGTCTCATCCTCCGTGCTCTGGTGCGTCGCGCGTTTGCCGCGCAGAATACCAGCGGGATTTCGCGCCGTGACCTCCTACACATCCATCGACTCCGCAAGCTTGTATCCCCAGGCGGTATCCGGCATTGTAATGCTGCTTTTCCGACGAGGGAGGTGTGCGCATCCGCCTATTAGTGAAAACGCTGCCGCAGCCAGGCCTTTGCTTTCTTCGACGCCTGACGGACCCGCTCTTACTTCTCGCGGGGGCGCAGGCGTCCCAGGTGAAGACTTCTCGGGGGTGGGCCGTTGCGCGCACTCCAGGTGTCCCAGCGTCAGTACAGCACAGGTACCATCTTGCCCCCGGTGATTCGGTCCCCTCTGCGGTTCTAAAGATTGGGTGAGTTTCTTTATATTCGCCCGATACAGCAAGGAGGGTGGTATTTCGGCGCTGACACTGGCCGACGGATGGATTCGATCTCCTTCAACCGGATCTTCACATTGGCCAATGTCACTAAACGACGTAGGAGAACAACGCGGTGCGGAGGAACGATGGCGTTCGATGTCCTCCCGAGCGAGTGGTGAACTTTCAAAGTGTCTCTTCCGCTATTGAGTCTAGGCTGAGCTGCTTCCCTTGGTATATTATACCTGGGCTCAGGCCGTAGACAGGGGTTTTGCCATTTCTCTTTGCAGGAATAAATGATTGTTCTCAGATGGATGGCCAATGAGTTGCCGGCCGGTTCAATTCAGACCTAGTTCCCCTCTGCTTCTATTCAGACTCATGCAGTTTAATGTTGGGGGCAGGTTGGCCCCAACTCACGCAAATACGTACATTGGAATCCTGACTCACAGGCTCACAGAATTCCACCTCGATGATAAATCCGGCACAAATATATATTATGCTGAACTGAAAGTGAATGCTAGATGCATACCAATTGAGTCAAGAGAAATGTGGCAACGGCCATGGTCCATGGGTTCTACGTTGACCGAGTTGCGAGGTATCATGAGACTACCTTAGGTTATAGAGGTTTGATAGCGGTCGGCCAAAATTTCTGCAATGCATGCTTGTACGCTAACAGAGCTTAGCCTGCATGCGCAAGGCTCAAGTGAAACGGCCGCTGTCAGTAACCTCTATATCCTTGGAGACACCTGACGGAGGTTATGCACTAACCTCCCAGACACATCAGACGCCTCCCATTGGCATCGAGCCCGCGTGAGGACCGTGGATGGTTGCAAAGATTTTTTTTCCTTTTTTTTCCTTGCGCTGAATTGGTGTTGACTCAAGGCTGGGAAGCAAGATGGCTGATTGGGAGTACGCTGGAGGCCAACTTGAGTCCAGCCACTAATGTCGAGGGATCAGTTCAAACACCACAATAAAAGAATGCTTGTATCCCGTTCGTTGAAGATTATTAACAGAAAAGGAGCGCTGGGAAAGCAAGTCTTGGGATACAGGGGACGTTCGACGAGAAGACACGATATTGAAGTGGAAGAATGGAAGGCCGGGGAGCATCCCTACCAGGTACCAAGTAAGTGCGTTTATCGCACTTGCCTCTCAGGTGCCTGGGCGGTTACCCCCTGTGTCACCCTCTGGCTGCCAGCAGACTACCCCGCCGGTCTCCCTCCACCGCCGTCTGGTCAGATGAAGGTGCGTGCTCTCGCACGTCCGTAGCTACATGTGTGCAGACTCGGACATTGGAATGCATCCCCGCCTCCTTTCGAGCGGAATTTCGCTCAGTCATTCCTCTTGCTATTCAGCAGCTATTGTCCTGTCCTAGAATTCAAATCGCCGTGAGCAACAGGCTCGTCAATGATACGAAATCACACGTTGTCTCCTGCAAAGGCATCCATAAAAGTTCATTAACCCAATTCGGCCGATTCCTCTCGCCTTCCACCGAAATCACGCTCGCAGAGAGAGGTGGAATCCTTGGTGCCAGCTTTTTGATCATGGTGCAAGACTTGACAGGACGGCCAGCTTCTAAGTTAGGAAAAAAGCTGGAACAACTAATCTTCACAGGGACATGACTAGGGTGCTACGGAGCTATTGAGAGACAATGAGCAGTGGTGGAGAAATGTCTTTTTCACCGAGAAGGAAGTTGCAACCTTTGGCTTCAGAGCGCAACCACGAACGAACATCTTATTTTATGGGTCCCCACAGCACAAATTTGCATGACCACGACGTGCGCTGAAGCCTCTCTGATGTGTTGAATCAGTTGATCGCCGCATCGCTTCGCATCGCCGTCTTTCGGACGGCCGGGCCGCCTTGTGTTTACGACGACTTAAATGATCCTTTAACACGAGACCACTCTTCTCGATGCTATCGCTCAGTCAGGACTGGGAGATCTTGATTTCTAGAGTGGCTCTCCTTGACGATTCTGCATGGGCCCATGCACATTATATTAGAGAAACACACCAAATGAGATTTCAAACTACATATGTACATCGCACATGCGTCATAACGTCTTTTTGATGACTCATTTCCTTTTGTGGACGCAAGGAGCAAGCTGAAAATCAGCGATTCTCGTGAATGCCCAACCCAGTAGGGAAACTTTCTCATGTCTCGTTTCAATAGATTGTACCGTCCTCCAGACTGTTCCTGATTCAACCATGGAGTGCTGTTGACATTCCATCATGCAATGCGCATTATAATGTCGTTTTATTCAAAGCTCCCGCGACTACTATCTAGATCTTGTCCTTGTCGCATGGCTGAAATAGCAAGTAAAGCATGGAAATTTGGATCGCTTGAAGGAAATAACACATGGTGGCGAAGCAAAACTCCAACCGTTAGTCATAGTAATATCCGCCATTGATCGAAACCTGTGTAAACTATTTCAGACTTGAACCTCGCGGTAAGCGGTAACACAAACCGTTTGTCCTGCATGATACACGGTTACAGGTTAGGTGTGGAACAATAATAGGCTACTAACCGGTAATAAAATGTGCTTCCGGGGTAACCAAATAGGCTACAAGGCTGGCAATATCTTCAGGGTTACCTATGTAGCCCAACGCGGTTTGGGCTCTCGCCTTTTCGCCAATCAGAAAATAACGCAGGAAAGAAATGTTAGAGGCTTACGGCTTCGATTACAGCCTCGGCGTTGTCAGACACCATCGCGGCTGTTGTTCTAACTGGGATGGTTCAGTTTAACCCGTGCCGATTGATCGTTCGGACATACAGAGTTCCGTATCAATGGGTCCTGCCAGAAAATGAGTTCTCAACCCATCGAGAGGAGAGCGCATACCTGGAGCGTAAGAGTTGACACTGATTTTATGGCAGCCCAGCTCCTGTGCTGAGAAAGACTTATAAGTTGCATGTGCCACTGGTAGTTTGGTCGGAATGCACCGGCAACTTGTGTGAGCCCTTGAATGCCAAACTTCGTCGAGCTGTAAGCAGCCATCATTGGAATACCTGTCAAGAGCGTGATCAGGCTCTCGAAATCCAAGTCCCAAAAATCGCGAGGAACTAACCCTGTTTCCCGGCGGCTGAAGAGGCACCAATTATGCAGCCTCCTTTCCCCTGCTTGATCATCTGGCGAGCTGCGTGTTTGTAGCACAGCCAAGTGCCGCGACAGTTGACCGCAAATGTGCGATCCCAATTTTCAGTCGACACTGCATCGTGTTCTCAACATGGATGAACAGGTTGGAGGACTGGCATCTCACTTTCCAATAGACTGCCGGGAAGGAATGTGCCTCCATTGGCTACCATCTGAAACCGTGGTGAGAGTTAATAAAGATAATGCAAATTGAAGCCATACCACGTCGAGGCTCCCTAAGGCAACCACGGCAGTTTCAATCATCTTTTTGACCCCTTCCTCCGACGACACGTCTGCCAGCACAATGATGCTTCGGCGCTCGAGAGTGCCAATTGTCGCTTGAATGCTTTCAAGCTGCGCTAGGTTCGACGGGAGATCGTTGAGAGCGACATCATATCCGTCGTGGGCGAGTTTGAGAGCGATGGCTTTCCCGATCCCTTGGGCGGAACCAGTGACAAGTGTGACCCCTTTGGATGGCATGACAAGTATTGGAAGGTTTCGACTCCATTTTTTCCCCTCTCCTTTATACCCAACTATCCCGGGAGACTGAGGCATGCCGAAGGCGCGTATATCCGTAGGGATTGATGCCCAGCCTGTATAGTGTACGCTATGATAACCATGTACACCGTGTACCATCAAATTCGAACCGTGCGATACAAAGTGGACCACGATCAATGGTACCTGAAACTCGGTCCCAAATATCCTCCAATCCGAAAGCAATTTGATGACGTCTAAATTATGAGGAACATGTCACTGTAGTGTGCCGGAAATTTCTTTCCACCGTGATTGTGGCTTCGAGTCAATAAAAGAGCGTGCGAAATATGTGTCACATTAAGCTAAATCTGTCAGTGACCATGATGAGCTCGAAGAGAGATAATTCCCATAGTATTCAGCCCAGCCACTGGACAATGCGCAGCAAAGAGAGGGGAGAGCCATCAAAGACCGAGTCGAACGGGCTCCTCCTGCCAACCCCGGAGTCGTCGGTCCACGAATCAGGTGCAGACGCGAGCCGCTTCGCATTTGGACCGTGCTGAAGGGGTGGTAGGACACTTCAGGCAGACATATATATGACCCATAGTAGGGTAGTTGTGCCCCTCCTAGATGACTACCCCAAAGGGGTCCCAGCTATAGTGTGACACCCATGCGGGCGGGAGCACCCATCCACTGTGGTGTGGGAGCACCCAGAGAGCTGTCTGACTGGGTGCTCCCAGCGTGTTTCTCCCACCGGGTGCTCCCGGAACCAGCCCCGCAGGGGATTTTTTTGGGATTTTTGCCCTCCACAGGCTGCGTTTTGTGCCCCCTGGCTGGCCAACAGTGGGCCTAGCTATCAAGGCTACTTAGTGGGCATATACCCACCATTCCCCACGCGTAGCACGGGTGGAAAAAATCCGATTTCAGGGCTGCTGTAGCAGCTATTTTGCACTGCACAGGCTGCTTTTTAGGCCCCCTGACCAGCCCATGGTGGGCCCAGCTATCAAGACTATTTACTGTGTATATACACATAGCAGTCAGTGCATCCCCGCACTGTGGGTGGGGGGAAAAATGCAATTTTTGGGGGCCTTGGTAGGGCTGTTTGGGCTCTAAAAAATACACCCCCTAGCTGTCATGATGGTCGCAGCTATTGCATATCCTGCAAGCAACATGTCCATCCCTATATGTCTGTATGCTATGCTGCCGAAATCCCTCCACTTGCTTGGGGATCGGTGACAGCAGCGAGTGCCTAGTGCATACATGGTAGACATTCAACTGCCATGCTATGTTCGCCTTTCCATTACCGCACCCAGAAAAAAAGGCATGGATGTATGCATATTGGGAAAGCTCAGCAGCCCTCATTGCTGGCGTATATTGTCAGGCGGTAGTTGGCCACAGCATACATTTTCTTATTGGCTCACCTCTCATGGCTCTGCCTCAGCCTTAGACAGTTAGATAGCTTTGTCTTCTACATAGTGATGATAGTTGAAGTAGAATGCTGTAGCTCCATTTATCAGCCACCCGTTCCGCATTTACATTTCTCTCTGTTGCGTGGTGTAGTCCCTCACATTAACTCTGCCTCTTCCGCAGGCTCACAGGTTAGGTCCATATAACCATATTCACTTTATTCTATCCAATATTGAATTTCATCCTGGGCTACTGACTACAAGTTGACCATCATCCTACTCTCAGTTCCATTGTGTATGGTGAGCTTCATTGGTATTCCAGCTCACGTTCTGACAACAGTCACTTTTACTGTTTATCACTCTGATAGTACTTCAGCATGCAACATTCAAAGGCATGAACAACTCCTTTACTGCTCTGGAACTATTCACCACCAGTGACGGGAGCCCCCGCTGTGAGTGGTACAGAGTGGTACGGGAGCTCCCATTAGTGGGTGGCGGAAGCTCCCGCCCATGCTCCCAATGCAGGTATGGGAGCTCCCAGACTGGGTGGTGGATGCTCCCGCCCATTGACATGGGTGCTCCCGACTGTCTTCCCCGGATGCTCCCAATGCAGGTACAGAAGCACCCGTCATATTACCACCTGGGTGCTCCCGCCAAAGGCCTGGGAGCTCCCGCCCTGGTGCCTCAACAGCCTGGGTGCTCCCGCCCGAAGATGTTAACCTGGGCGGGTGCTCCCACTGTTTCGTTGCCCTTCCTGGGTGCTCCGGCCACAGATGTTTATCCAGCTGGGAGCTCCCGCCATTTTGCTCCCATTCATGGGTGCTCCCGCAGCAGGTGTTGGTCTCAGCCGGGAGCTCCCGCCATTTTGCTCCCATTCACGGGTGCTCCCGCCGCAGGTGTTTGCCTCAGCTGGGAGCTCCCGTAGCCTGCCACCATCCTCTTGGGAGCTCCCATACAATTGTTTTATTTGTACTTACTTCATCAAACCTTCACATTGACTTTAACATTGACTTAGGTTTCCTCACATTTTTATTTTTATGTGTAGCCTCAATTCCTAGTAGCACTAGCTAGATGTGTTTCCTTGGTGTAAATGAGTAACTGTCCTTACCTAATCAGTTCACCTTAATAATCAATTCCGAACTTACTTTTCTCCATGGCCATATAGCTTAGTGGTTATAGCGCAGACTCTTGATAAGCTCTCAAAGAGGTGTAGTCCCTGGCGTGGGTTCGAACCCCACTATGGCCTTGACTCATCGTCATCCGTTTTTGGGTTTTTCTCATCTGACTGAGGCCGTCCTTTTCCACATGTCCACGGTCCTTATTTTTCCATAGCGAAAACATAACAAAAATATTTTATTTCCTTCATTTTTGTATGTTGATGACTTGTCGGTGTTATCCCTGGATGCCGAGATGCCGAAGTTCACCAAACAAACAACCGCTAGCAGCCGAAAAAGGAAATAATTGCAACACAGCGATACAAAACTAAACTACATATTTCCACGATCAATTCAATGATTTGATGTTGACTTTGAGGCCCTGGTGATGCATTAGTTCAGCACTCAGTAGAGCGGTGCCAGTCAACACCTTACCAGCGTTCATAACCTTCATCGGCGGAAAAGTTGTACGTGGGGCATACTCCGGAGCTGTACTGGGATTGCTCAGGATCAAAGTAAGCTGGCTCAATAAATCAGAGCTCTCAAGAACAACGGATAATGACAGAACTTACTGTAATGGCCATAGAACGCTGTATCATAACATGAGTTCGGGAACAAAATTATAAATAGAGGGCGCCGACTCACTGCAGGCGGGCACTGTGGCTAACGCCTGGGCAACGATGGGGGGAATCGAAGGCGCTTGGGGCTTTTTAGCACTGGGTCGGCGGAGTGTTTGATCGAAGGGGGAGCGGGGCAAGGCGGGCAAGGACTTGCGAGAGCGGCGGGCTTTCGAAACAGTAGACATGATGTAGTAGAGGGCTTCAGATTGGGTTTTAGGTTGATGAGGATTGGGGCAAAACTAGGACGCACTTTATAGACCAACGCCAGTGGGTGGCCTTTCCTTTCGTGGCGGAGCCCATTGTTGCACGCTTTTGGTTAACCTGCCATTGTGTCCTAATCGGGTCAGACTTTGCATCTCTCGATCAAATGGACCGTATGCACCCATGGTGTTGATGGAGGCATGGCCGATTGGCCGGTATCTAAGTCCGCTGGGCGATTAAATTTATAATTAAAATTTCATCGAAAACAACAAGTATTCTACCAGAGGGACGGGCGCTTCACAAAAGGCAAGCGTACGTTGAACCGCTTTTCCCCCACCATGTCGCTCCATGCCTCAAAATGGTGGCGTTCTATCTCCTCGAGCAAGTCGCGAATCCACACGCCTGAGACATTTCTTTCAGTATACGGCCTCGGGGAAAAAAAAAATCATAACATACGTTTGTAATGTTGCTCGAGACGCCACTCGTGCCAATCTGGAGCATCCGCGTCGCCGTCCAGCATGCGCAGTGAGAAATGATGGCAGGAGTCCTGGCTGGATGCGGCGATCTCTTCAACTGAGCACTGTGGTCAGCCTCGACGGAACGTACTGAACATGGGCGACATACAAATGGCATCAAAGCGATTGCGCTTCAAGTCGTCGTCGTAATAGGGATTGCGGATGGTGAACTCCAGAGGTGTGGATAGTACCTCTTCAACCTCCTCGGCGGTATAATAAGTCTTGAGCGCATGCGCGGTAATGGTGTGCGACTCCATTTGCTTGAAGTGGTCGTCCAGTCCATCACCGCACAAAAATGCGTGGCCAAAATCGTCTTCAAACACATGCGCTATGAGAATGCGATATCTAAATGAGCCACCAGGAAAGCCGTACGCCCGATAAGTACGTACCAGCGGCGAAATACGCCAACATATCTGGATGATCATGGCGGCGGACTTTCCCTGGGAAACAGTGTTGACGAAAAACCGCTGCGCTCCATCCAAAACTAGGGACTCACCCGCATGGTGCCTTAGGACCATCAACTCTGCAACCCGAGGTTCTTTCCTGGCAAACCACGCCGCGTTCTCAGCGTCAGGCACGAACTTGCCATATTTATTCTCGTAGTCTTCCACTTATAAACATGTCAGTCGTCTGTGGCATCGCAAGTCGAACATATCACTCACATGCGTCGTCGTACGGGACCCAGGTCTTCCAGTTGGCCTCGTTCTGATCGCGCTCACACGCGATGGACGCATTGGCTTCTTTTGCCTTGTCTGACACCGGCATCAGCGCTGCAGCCAGATGACCAATGTAAACGTGCTCACCGTGGCGCTTCAGGAGCCTCCGTACCTTGCGGTTGTGCAGGATGCGCTCCGGTTCTTCTTCTTCGAGCTCCGCCGGCTCGATGAAAGGGCGAGGCGGAGCGTACGGGTCAGTAATGCAAGGTAACGGGCGCTTGGGCGCTGGCGCTTGCTTCTTGGGCGAATGACGGTGACGGCGTGCAGCAGGCATGGGAGGGGGGGTGGCATGCCACAATCGGTCCTGCTCTTTATAAGTAATGCGGTGGAGTTCTGTGTTGCCAGACTTACCATTTTAGCTCGAGCCACCCATGAACGATCGGCACTATTAGCGTCGGCGCTTTGTTGCGAAGGCCACCTATACGTGGCATAACCAACAAGTGATTAATCATTCCGAGTCCGATCCGCTACCGCTACTGGTATCGCTGTCTGCTCGGCCACCGCTGTACGCGTCACGGTACACGTCCGCAGTCCCGAGCGCGTCGAGCGCGTCGAAGTCCTCCAGTTCTTCCTCACTGTCCCCATCAGCGGCCTGATATCCGTCCTCCCCTCGCCCCGCTTTCCCGCTATCGATGATCACCCCCAACAATTCCTCTTCACTCGGTCCCCACGGTGTATCCCCCGCCATCTCCGTCGGCAAAAATCGCCGCCACGTCGCGCACAAGCGCAGCAGGCGCTCGCGACGGAAGAATAATTGATAACGGGACTCCTCGTTTTCTGCATAGCTCCATTGTTAGTAATTAGCACGCACGGATTGCCAAGTAACGCACCTGCACGGTCCATAGCTACGTTGACGATCGTCCATTCTTCTGCAAACCACGCGCGCAATGCCTGGCGTTCCTTGGCGAGGATCTTGTCTTCCTCATTGGCGCGATCCAACTCTAACATCGCCCGTATGCCGCTGCGCACAGTGTCACTGCTGAGCCACAGCAGCACCTCGACCTCCTCGTCCCCTTGCAGACCGGCGTCTTGCCAGATGGCGTCATCAACATCCAGAGCGTAGAGCGCCTTTGTCTCGATACGCTCCGGAGCAATGGCCCTCGCTGGAGCGCGTCCTTTCCGGATTTCGACCGCGATGGCGTCGCACAGCTTGTTGTAGTCGGTTTTCAAGCGCGAGATTTGAGGTTCGTGCCTTTTCACAGCTGATTCCGTATGAGTAAGAAGTTTGTGTTCTGTCAGATGCGTCAGTAAGGAGGCACAAGTACAATTGGACCACATACCCGACGCTTGCTGACGACGCGAGGAGTGCTCCACCCGATCCCGCTCAAACTTGCATGCACGTAGTCGGTCTCGCAGACGAGTTTTTAGCGCTAGAGCATTCATCCGCAGTTCGAAGTACTTGCTTTTGGCCAAGTTCTTCAAGGCCACTTTGTCCTCCACCCCGAGTGCGAGCTCCTGATGCCGTAGACGATCCTTCGCTTTCCCCAGAGCTTCTCGTGCTTTTGCCAATGCCACCCTCGTCTGAACAATAGCGTCGGTATCCTCCGCGTCCACGGCATCCAATGCTGCTGCTTCGCAGTCCTGGACTTGAGATTTTCGAATGGCGGTGGCATCGCACGAGGCCAATACGGCGGCGACCGCTTTCTGTCCCCGAGTCTTGGAGTGACCTGCACGGATGAAAAACCAAAAATCAGCCAGCGTTTCACACCAGCGCAAGGTACACTTACGCGCAATAGGCTTCGTCTGAGCCTTCACCTGCTGAGCCCATTGCGCTCGTAAAAACGGCAATGCATGGCCGGATTGCTTGAGCGTCTTCTGCGCTTCCACATGTTTTGCGGTACTGTGGAGTGCTCGACGATGATTCCACTCGGCGAGCTTGAATAAATTAGCTTCATCAGCGTGTTCCACCTGGGTATCGAGCGTATAAAGTCGGTGGTGATACTGTAAAGACGATGTAAGTCCAGGGCGGATATTTAAGCTGGAGTTGCACATATGCTGGAAACGCGCAAGTGCGCGATGAGGTGGCTGATAGAATGCCAGAACCGCTCACATCCCTCCCCGTTTGTAAACCCAAATCCCACTTGCTTCCTCGGATGATAGATGATTTGACATCCCCATTCATGTCCAAACACGTGGAACACGGCGACGGCAAAGATCAGGCGATGCAGATACCGGTCCAGGAAACCCCACTTATGGGCTGACCGTTCTAGTTGGCACGCTACGTCGTAGAGAAGGCCGATCGTAATCACGAGCGGCAGGTGCTGGAACAACGTCTCGAGAAGGAGGAGCACGTAGAATTGCTTCTCCCCCGCGGAATGCATGTTCACCAGCCATAAGATGCGGTCGTGGCGGCATAGCAGTGCCATGAGCGTGGTGTCGTCGTAGAACTGGGTGCTCGCCTTGACGCATCTTTCATCTGCGGCTTTGAAGGACGCCTCGCAGCCATCCAGCACCGAACGTGGTATGAGCAGCTCTGGGTGTTCGTAGTCGTCCTCCCTGTCGTCCACCACCTCTTCCACCGTCGCACGGCGAGGGCGCTTGGCACTGGGCTTTGTATCGCGCACGCCATCCACATATTCCTCCATCTTGGTGCTTAGCGTCTCCGAGATGAAGTGTGTACCCGGATGGGTTTTGGGTGGATCGGGAGCGCCGGTGTTCCTCTTCTGCGTGAAGCAGGCGTCGACGCAGACGAATACATCTGCCCTGCAGAATTTCAGTTAATAAGTGGTGTGTATCATGAGCGACAAACACGTACGTTGCCGAGGGATCGTGCGCCAAAGCGCCAAAACATGCAGGACAGCGCCGTCGCAGATACTCGCTGGGCCGTGTCCGTGGAGGTGGCTCGCAGAACGGATTTTTCACAGGTTCTGGTTCAGGAGTCGCATCTCGTCGTCGTTTCTGTCGCGCGCCGGACGGCACTGGAGTTGGGGATGTAGAGTTCTCCCGCGAAGGCGAGAACGAGAAGTGCTGCCATCGTCTGCCTCGTTCGTTGGGAGGTGGCACGTTCTGTGTTGTTGAGAGTGGTGAGGCTGGGGGTGTGCGCGGAGGCGAGGTTTGTTGTGTCGCCGCAGGGGTGGGAGTGGGGGTGGGGGTGGCAGCGCGATCCTCGTCGTCGTCTGAAACGTCCTCCAGGAAGTGGTAGTAGCGCGTTTGCTCGAGGATGTCATCGAACCGGTGGTTGACCGTGTGGCGTAGGTGGGTGTACCATTCGAGCGAACCCTGGCAGATGATACATTCGTTTCAGTAGCGGTGGCACTACGGACTGGCGACGCACCTCGTGTTCCAGACTGAACCCAAACCCACCCAGGAAGCTTTCTATCGTGCCACACCAGGCCGTGTTGTTCAGAGCGATGCGGACGAACAGCTGCATCGCGAACTCCAAGACGCGGACGTCCACTGCGAAACTCGGACGCTTGGGTGCCGACGGAAAGAACCCAGCATGCAACAATTGTTGCGGGGCAGGCGCGCACGGGCAAATGGCTGTCTCGATGTCTTTAATGCCTGGAGTCAATGAGCATAAGTCCCAAAAGCAAATGAGGTTCTTACAGGTGAAGTGGAGAACCGAGATCTTGCACCATGTGGACCTGCCGCAATTACAGTGCGGCCTACTAGGAAGTACAAGCGCATCCGCGTCCCGCAACCGGCGGGTTTTATGCCACAATGTCAGAAAGACGGGGACGAGCGCGGGGAGGATGTCGATTTGCCATGCTTGCCCCTGCACCTCGACGTTCGCTCGGTGATGCTTGCGCTTAGTAGGCGAGTCCTCGGGCTTGTGCGGTGAAAGTGGAGTAGTGTCGAAATCATCATTGTTGGGGTCAAAATAGTAGCGACCTAAGTCGTCCGATGCCAGCAAGTCATCGGATACCTGAGGCACTTCGGAGAATTGCGGTAATTTGGACGAGGACGCGATGGGCATGAGCTTCTGGATGAGCGTCCTGTTGTTGGCCAAGAAAACTAGGGGCTCTTGTCCCTTCTTCGGCTTCTCCAGATAATGTGAGTTGCGAGGACCCTTGACCATCACGTATGACCATCGGTTCTTGTCGAGGGCCCGTTGCTTTTCGTGCTTCGTCATTTTGGTGAAGCCCATGGCATTTGGCGGCTGAACGATGGTAGAGGGGAAGCGTAGATGCGTAAACGTGGGGACAAACGCGTAGATAGCGTGCGTGGTCCTGAAATTACTTAGTTTGGTAAATTGAGGACGTTCGTGCCACCCACTGCAACAACAATGGCGTCCATTTTGTCTCTCTGTTTCCCGGTGTTTTTCTTGCTGTCTTTTGCTGGTTCTGTCGCGTCAGGATCTCCGTATTGTATTTGCTTTACATGCCAGCCAGTAATACGTATGTAAATCTCTCCCTGCATCTACCAAATTCCACCGATGTACGAGCCTGAAGCCTCCTCAGACCGTGCCCTTGCCCGCCCCACCTACGCGCCCTACCCCGCCCGCGCCAGTGGCACTCCTGCTCTCAACATGGTGGTCAAGAAGCAAGAGGCGAAAAGCTGTGCACGGCTTGATCCAGCCGACTTGATGGGGTCAGTTTCGGGAGCTGACACGATATCCATTATCGATAAGGCGCCTTTATCGATAACGCCGTTATCAGTTATTCCGAAAGTTGCCCCATCATCACGGGCATCACCGCTGCACAGCCACCATTTCGCACTTAGCAAAAACCGTCATGTCGACCAGGTAAGGCGTCGTCCCCATCTCCCGTAGTTAGTAGTTAGTAAATGAAAGACGTGCAATAAGCCTTAACCAGGCATTCTGTACCATGGAAGCACAAAATGCCGCAGCTACGGGCGCACAGTGTGAAAAACGAGAAAAAATAGGCGCTGACGCCGTCGCCCAGATCTGCCAGGCAATTCATCGACGACTGCGCAGAGGTTGACCACAGCATGACGGTGAAACGGTGCAGTGGCGTGCAGCCGTGAAATCTAATATCAAAAGAGTAAGACAATAAGTCTTAACTCTAATCACACTAAACTCCAACAACCAATCACTCCAACAGTCTTATCGTTATTTAGTTCGGGGAGACGGGTACTCGTATCGACCCTTCAATTTCAGTAGAAAGACCACAGGTACTTTAGTGGGTGGAAGATCCTCCTTTATATAACCAGTGTCTCCAGATGTCTTATCGACAGGGGTGTAGATGTTTTAAGTCTACGAGTGAAGTGGCTCGCGCCAGAGATTGGACTTTATAAATAGGGATCGGGCCGATGAGTGTGGGGAAGGGCGTAGAAGCTAACACAGTGACTGAGCTGGCGCGAGTTTGAACTTGCAAGGTTCAGTGACTGGCGCGAACCGAGTGTGTAGAGAGCGGGCTGAGCAATGTCACAGTGACTGAGCTGGCGCCGAGTTTGAACGTAAGTTCAGTGACTGAGCAGGCAACCGAGTGTGATAGACAAAGCCGACTAGACACCTAGGCCAGTGACTGGGCGGACACCGAAGAGGGGTAGAGGAGCTGAGTGTGGAAGGTTGGCTCTAAGGCTCTAGCACAGTGACTGGGCCGGCGCGAGTTTGAACTCTTGCAATAATTCAGGGACTTGGCGCGGGATGAGTGTGTGGTAGGAAGCTGGCGCCGACTAGTGACTGGGCTGGCGCCGAGTGTGAACTTGCAAGGGTTCAGTGACTGGGACGGCAGATGAGTATAGTGCAGGCTCTTAGGCGAGTTGTCCAGTGACTGAGCTGAGCTCTGAGCTCAAAAGAGCTATGTGCCAATAACGGGGGAGTTTTCACTGTCTATCTACTGATTTACATGCGGCTTTTATACTACTGAACTAAGCGAGATATACAAACGTTGAATGAGTAATAATAAGGTATAAGCGAGCTCTTTGGCTCCATCCGTGGTGCACCTTTCTCCTTAGCGAGCCTTAGAAAGCCGCAGCACTTCCTTGGACCAATGAGAGGCCAGCTCTTAGCGAATTCAACCCAAAAAGGGCTGCCCTTCGTCGGCTAGCTTCGCTAAAGTCCTCTACTTCATAATTGTCTCCTACTAATACCATCGGCTAATAGCCTCTCTAAGCGAGTGCCAAGCCTCCTGGTAAGCCTTCATTACTCAGGACATCCTTGAGTCCGTCGAGGGAATTTGAGGGAAGTCGGCGCCAACTATTTATAGACTTCTTGGCGCCGACTTGTGCAAATTTCCTCTTTCAGATTCTTTCTTCCTTTATGAGATCCTCGCGCCAAGGTATGCATTATCCTTGTTCCTTATTTTACTTCAAGGGTTGGCGCCAGCTTTCAGCATGTAGCCTGGTGCTGACCCGTTTGAGCACGCTCCAATGTATACTGGCGCGCGCTCGCTTCATTGTCGATTTCCTGGCGCCGACTGGCTTCTATTTTGGGAAACCCTTCATAATCTCCTTGGCCTCAGTTCAAAGCCTCGCGCCAATAGCTAGTCTCTCCTGTTTCCTTCCAAAGTCCCTTGATTGCCTAACATCCATATTGACACCGAACTTGTAGCATTGGTTTAATACTCCGCGCCGGGTGAGTCCTATGGCTAGCTAGTGTGTTTTGAAGCCAGGCCAGTATCCTAAGCCCCCGTGAAGAGTACCTCAGACGGCAACCCAGTCTTCCTTTGTTGGTTATGCTAGTTTGCAATGCTTCAAACGGCTTAACACTCTGTTCCGGGATTGAACCAGTGCCCTCTAGTCTTACTGGAGTCACAAATACAAGCCATCCGCTTGCATTTGTACGAAAACAAAGATTTCAGGCGCGCAAAGATGCACGCCTTATCAACGGGCAGTGAGTATTGCATACTCCAGCCCGCCGCACGTTCTTGACACGCTCCGCAGGCAACGACAAAGCCATAGATGACCCTGATAGCACCGAGGCGCAAATCCGCAGCGCCGATGCGCGCGATTATGACATGGCGGACGTCCAGGAGGACAACGAAGCAAGATGGCGCGCCAGGGCACCGTATCAGCTCCCCCCGCTCGTCTTGTCCGATGAATCGCGCCCAGCCGACGCGTGCACGTTGCCCTCCATTCGCGACGCTTTTCCCGCCTTCGACCTCCCGCTTGACGATGTGCCCGTCCCCGCGAGACACCGCACCCCGCTCTTTTTACCAGAAACCCGTGACCCTACACCGTTTACAGCGCGCGATCTGCGGGACATCACCCCATTCGCGTTATGGGGGCCGCCGCCTCAGTTTCCGCCCGTCTCACAGGCGGGCCCCTCTGCGCAGACCGTGGCCTCGACTTCCAGCATGCTTTGGACACCCAGCGATGACGGCGACGTGGCCTTGACTTCCAGCATGTTTTGGTCCAGCGATGATGGCGATGACGGCGACGCCGCCTCGACTTCCAGTATGTTTTGGACACCCAGCGATGACGGCAACACCGCGCCGCCCACCACTAGCAGCTCCGCAGCGGTATGTCACGTTACACTGAGATTTTGGCTTACTCTGACGCGTGGACAGCATTATTCCGCCTTTGGATCGCCAAGCACATCCAGGCCAGTGTCCCCGCCGCCGCGGCGAGTGCACGTACACGATGAGGCGCGCACGCAGCGCATCAATGCATACTTGGATTTAATGGCGGGCGACTCTGACTCCGACGGCCAGGACACAGACGAGAATATGGAAGAAGATGCGCCGGATGACGACGATATGGGTGAGTCTGTCCACTACTGGTCAATGATCCAGCTTTCCTCAATGTTACCAGCATTCATCAACGACGACTCTGAAAGCGACGAAGAAGCGCCTCGGATGCTGCGTGCGGACAACGATCACGATGCCGCGCAGCTACAAGAAATTGCCGATGACTATGAGCTCGCTGCGAGGGACTATGAAGAGTCTACCGCCAGCGAGAAGCACGCGTCGCCTCCACGCAATATTTGGGATTGGGCGAAGACTCCCGATGTTGGACTCCTGGAGGACCCCGTCCTTCGCCAAAACATCCAGACCCTCTTGCCCATTCCGAGTCGCTGTGCGCCCCCTCCGCCGCGCAATGCCCCTCTGTCCCCGCCCGCCCCCGCCAGGAAGGGCAACAAGCAGAAGCAGCAAGTTATAAGCCGTCCGCCCCTCCCCCCGCACCCGTTCGAAACCGCACGACAGACGCAACGGTGCATCCACGCCAACCTTCCTCATCCTGAGGCTGATGCCGTTGTCACCCCTGGCAGCTGGGTGCGCCTCAACGCAAAACACGGAGCTTGCTTGGCTTTCGTGTTGGGACGCCGTGAATGTATTGCCGCATCCCCGGACTGGGATAGTGACGCCAGATTCGATGACTGCGATAATCGCTGGGAACCCCTCAAGAATGTGAAGCCCGGGTTCTTTCAAAAGAATTATCAGGTAGTCACTCCCACAATCGACAAAGTCCACCCATTCCGTTCGTGCCGTCGCCATGAATTACTGGAGATTTCCTTTGCGTCACCTTCTCAAGCTCTTGAACCGGGTGATCGTGCGGTTTGTTTGAAAGGACGGCATGCCGGAGAAGAGGGCTATCTGCTGAACTTCGGCTTCTATCGAACGCAGACGGGCCAAGAGTATTTTCCGATTAAAATCGTCCCCACTCTCGCCACCGGAGTCTATGGCAACAAGGTGCAAGGTTTCTGGATCCTCAGTTCCAACCTGCGCCACCACATTCTCTGCCCCTCGCCCACACTCCGCATTCACGACCGCGTCCGTGTAAATGAAGGAAACGAATTTCGCAACTGTGTGGGCTGGGTAACCAACATCGAAGATTACATGGTTACTATTAGCGGATGCACCAACCCAGAGGGTCCGAAGCCGGAGGGTCTAATGGCGGATGACACGACTGTCATCGAGATGAAGTTTATCAACAGAGACTTCCAGCGAGGCGATTTGGTTGTTGTTATCCGCGGCGAGCACAAATCTCGACAAGGTTTGATCGTCACACGACACAGAGGCGGCGTCCTGGAGATATATGAGGTATGTTCTTCGCTTAAACGTAGCGTTTCATTCAACTTTTGTTTTCTCGCTCCCAGGGGCCCACACACCATGGCGGCGCAGATGACGAGGATGTCGCGGCGAGAAATGTCAGTTTCCCATCCGTCTCGCCCTGATCCAAGCTGACTCCCATAACTAGTTTCTAGTTCAGCGAGCAGATGTCAACTTCCTACTTGCTGACGATGTCTTCAAGCATTCTGCCCCCTATACAGCCCAATCTCACGTCCCGCACCCAAACGTTCCAATCGCCCGTCCTGCTTTCACACAGACCGATGCTTTTCTTAGAAAAGAAGATGATTGGCAGGCGTACGAAGCCGACGAACTCGCTCAGGAGGCCGTCTTCGACAAAATCGTAGAAATCGCCCCGCCAGCATCATTGGCCGCACTCAGAGCCACACTGGACGAGATCAACGACAAGCAATCATCACTGAAGCATGTGGGAAAGCGCTACGAAGGAATATTTGTCAGAGTGATCGGGCTCAAGCAAGCAAATAGCGTGGAGAAGGGCAGGCGGGGCATGGTTGTGGGCGACTACGACAGTCGTGAGCACAGTGAACGACTGAAACGCCAGAACTTGAAGAAAAGGTGGAACACGCGGGGCGATACACGCGGAATTATGGTGACGATCAGAGACACCAATAACCGGCAGTTCCACGTTGAGATCGAGAAGGTGGCTCACGAGGCGTACGGGATTCCTTATTCTTCTTCTTCTTTTTTTTTGACGCGCAGAACTCCTTACAGGACGGGTCTACCACTGTCTCAAGTGTTATACCTCCCGAGGCATATTCTTTATGCCCAGAAATCGGCCACACATCTCTCGTTGCAGCCGCCAGCCCGATCTCCGACGCCGCCACCACTTGAACCCACCGAAGACTGGACGTCCAACAGATTCGCACTCGCGTCTCCGATACTCGAGGGCGAAGCTAACGGCGCCTGGCTGTGCCAACCAGCCTTTGTGGGTAAACGACTAGATGTGATCATCGTGGGCATCATTGGCATCGTCAAGACACATTATTGGTCGGTTTCCAAGACGCTGATCAATTTAGAGAAGAAGACGGGCCACCTGCTTTTCCAAGACGCTCACCCAGCGCGCGATATCGAGAAAAGCAAGGTGCAGGTATACGGCGTGGGGAAAAATGGGTTGGCACACAAGGTGCCGGCCATCTACATCAAACCTCTCAGGGAGGGTGCGGATGGTCAACCGATTACGAAGGTTGCCCAGCGCGTAGTCATCATAGGCGGGGACATCGAACGCGACATGTCGGTGGTCAGGGCATATGCCGAAACACGCCCCGAAATCATGCATCCCCATGGCGAAGATGTCGTTGCCGTGCGCCTCGAGGGCGGAGCAGGCCCTTTTTTCTTCAACATCCTCCACCTTTGTCGCTCGACGAGCACGTCTCTCACATTAGGCACAACCACCTTCCCTGCGACGACCTTTGTTTGAATAATATTTGACCTACGACGAATATATATAATGTAATACTTAGTCTAACCGCCCCCGTTCCCCATGATGGACAATGTATATATACAATGTAATAATTAGTATAGGCGACGACCATTGTATATAATTGACGCGTCAACGCGCGCGATGACCGTGTTTGGCGCGTAATAGCGTGTAGCGCGTCCACCCCACGTGATCGCATGAGATGCCGAGGTCCGAGTTCCGAAAGCGGCCCCATCAAGGCGGGCTCTGTTTGGCCCCAGCGCCTATTTCCCACTTGCTTCTGACAGCCATGTAGGTGGTATGGTCAGTCGTAGTACGCGTGCCATGTAGTAGATAGACAAAAATGTGCTCAGATTGGGCATTGGAGAGGAATACCTAAGGAATGATGGACAGATCCAGCGAGGGGAGGTCGTCGCAGGGAATGGGCGACCGACACGACTTGCAAAAAAAAAAAAGAAATGAACGAATAATGGACGGAATAGTGAAATGTATGGCGCGCGTTTATGACGTGCAGTACGCTGACACGGAAAATGCAGGCATGTCCGAGCAGAATGCACGCCGAAACCAAAAGCAGTAATCGGTGACCACCGATCGCGTCGCCGGACAATGTGGCCCTCCGCGTGAGTACCCCAAACCCTGGTGCCCTGTGCCACCGTCTGATTCTACCTTCTCTCTACCTACCCTCATCTCACCCAGTTTTTTTTTTCGTCATCTTTTGTGAAAATCAAGATTTCTCTCCATGTCGTCTATCGCACACCGTACGACGCGTAGCAAGGCGCGTACAAATAACGCAACGTTGAACCCTGGAATCCCCCCCGTCGTCAGAGCGAGTGGACGGCACAAGGTGTGTGTTCATTCGGTGGCGTGTGATACATCGTATATTCACCAAGTACTCAGAAAAAGGAAGAGGCGGCGCCCGACGCAGCTGAAGATACACCCCCTAACGTTGCCCCTGAAGCTGGCAGCCTGTCGACGCTGGTCCCACCTGCCGCAAGATCTACATCTCCGCCTGCGCCCCCAAATACCGCGTCATCCACCAATGTAAGTATTCTAGAATGGAGGGGCATAAGCCTGACTCCCTTGAAGGTAGAGGCGACGCTGCCAGAGGCAGACGCGACACCGCAAGAGTTGGTTACCTCGCCCCAGCCGCCGAAACCTACGACACCCGCCATTGGCTTGCCCGACACCCCAGACCAAGTACGTCTTCATCCACAGTCTCATGCTCACTAACTAAACCTATGTTAGATGACTGGTGTGGTGGCAACGGCGCCTGCAGAGCTTTTGCACGTCCCGGTGCCACCGCCGGCCACGGTACGTTGGATATATTGGGTCCGATGTGCGCTATTAACATCTATCTTCAGCTGGAAGAAGAGAGCATCGAACCCCTCACCGCTGGCTCGCCCGCGGATGCCTGGGACTCGAGGATGCACATACCCAAGGTACGTCCTCACAGTTCCTGCTGTCTTTCGCTGTTGACTCTCTCACATCAGGAGCCCGCAGATTGGAAGGAGCGCTTCAAAGCCACGATGCAGCCCTCTGCTGCCGAGGAGTCCCTCCGCAACGCGCTCCAGCTGCCGCCTGCGCCGCCGCTACGCTCAAGTCCCCTCGCGGGGCCTTCGCGCCCTGCCGAAGCCTTAAACTTCCTGTTGCAGCTGCCACGGCAAACACTTCCGCCATCGCTCCTGCCCGCCTTATGCCCGAGTCTCCCGGTCGCCCCTCTGCCTCCAGCCCAGACCCAAACTCTTCCGCCATCGCTGGCGCCCGCCTTACCCCCGAATCTCCCGGTCGCCCCTCCGCCTCCGGTCGAGACGAAGAGAATCGACTTTGCGAAGATGTCGTCTCAGCCGAAGCGGCACAAAGCACCAGCAGGGTCTGAAGCGCCAGCAGCCCGTGTTGCGTCTCCCGCACCTTCCTCGCCTCCCACGCCACGTCCAACGACGCCTCCCTCACCTCCCCGCGTATCATACGCGGAGTATCGCAAGACGATGAAAGAACGTCTTGGGCAGCGCAGAGATGCCCGTTTGTCGCCTCCTAGTCCTTCCCTTGGATCTCGGGCTGGCTCTCCCAATAGTGCGCCTGAGACTTCGTCCCCTCCTCATCGTAACGCCTCGCCGCTCGCGCCCGATACTTGGTCCTCCCCAGATCGCAATGTCTCGCCTCCCACACCTGATAAATTGTTCCCTCCCCATCCCGCGTCGCCATCTCGCCGTCTCCATACCCGCCCAGCACCTGTGCCCAGCGAATTCATTGTAGAAGATGACGCCTTCGCCAGTGATGCTTCAGAAGACAACTTCTCCGAGACCGAAAACGCCAAAGTCAAAGCACTCCTGCGCGAGCGCGAGTTATTCTCAGGAAGTCGGGATCTGCGGCTGCCGGAAGAAGAGGACGCGGACGACAAAGAGGATTTTGAACGGGAGGCGGAGGACGACGAGGAGCTCAATCGGTTGAGTGGCAAGCGCCACACGGACGGGGAGGAGCCGGTGATGAAGAAGAACAAGGGAAAGGGGAAGGCGGTTTCCAGCGTGCCGAAGGGGGCGCCATTGTCCGCCACTACCCGCAAGAAGCAGTCAAAGACAACGGCCGACGCGGGTAACAATGAAGAAGGCGAAGAAGAAGTTGGGGGCAGGTACAAGTCGGGGCCGGTTGACAAGCAGTCGCAAGAAGTGTTGTTGCAGTGGAAGGAGGAATACGAGGAGAAGGTCGAAGCGCTGGCCCTCGAAATCAACAAGCCCAGCTCGCTCCTTTGGGAATTCATCGAGGGTGCTCCTAAAGACGTCCGGAACATGAGTGCATGGAACATGTTCGAGCGCTGGCTCTACGCGCCGACGGGGGGCAAGCAGGTTCATGACAAAGATCGTTAGTTAGCCTGGGCTCTTAGACGGGAATCGCCACTGATTTTGTTATTATCCAGTACCTAAACCAGACCGGGGACGACTCGACCACGTGAGATACAACGCCTTCCTCGACGAATTCGATCTCAGGACCGAGGAGCGCAAGGACACCAAGGTCGTCCTGGACAAGCTACCATGGCTTCAGGAGTGGCACGACGACTTGGCCGAGAAGGTGCAGGAGGGGTGGTCAGAACAGGGCGTTGGTCGTGATATCGCCGCGCTGATGAAGCAGTGCACAAGGATGGTGAGTACTGAGCGGTCCTCTTTTACATTACACAGGCTGACTCAGGAACAGTCCGACCGGGCGTGGAAAGAGGCGAACCTGCACGTCATAGGATTCGTGGTTTGTACGGCGGGCGGGAGCAGGTCGTTCAGTGCCAGTAAAGCGTTCAAGCTGTTGAAGGAGCGCCACCTCGGTGAGTCAAAAAGACTCTAAAGGAGTACGAGTCGAGGCTACAGTACGTGTGTCCCATCATTGACGTTGCTCGCTCTAACGTCACTGCCAGTGTACTAGAGCTCGAGATCGCCGGTGCCAGCGCTGCCGCTATAATGAAATCGAAGAAAGAACGGGAGACGGAGTGGCCAAGCCTGACCGCATACGAAAACGTGACGAAAAAACGGGATGCGGGGCGAAAGTTTGTGAAGGACGGTCTTGTGATAGATATTGGTGAGTCTTTGTGATCGTTCCGAGCAGACGAGCCAGCTGACAGTAACATCAGTCGCCATCCAAGTTGATCATGGCCTGTTAACCGTGGCCGAGGCGGCGATGGCAACGCCGCAGATTAAATGGGCGAGTTGGGAAGATTACGCATACGAACACCACGTACGGCTAGAAAACTGGGACGACGACATGGCGAGCCGAGGGGCCTTCCCCAAGAGTGGCTTCACGCTCACCAAATTCTCCGAGAAGGATTTGGAGCGCATCCTCCCCGGCATGGAACGAAGGCACGGACTTCCTCCGGTCAAAAACGAGGATGAAGACGAGCGTCAAGAATTGGTAGACTGCGCGTTGCGCATCGTGCCGTGGACGGAAGGTACATTGTGGTTACATCCCTAGCTGGAGATGCGCTGAGAAGGATTCCGCAGCGGAGATAGAGCTCCCGCTGATGAAGCAGGGTCGGGTGGCGGTGATCACCACTGTCAACAGAACCTCGCTCAGCTCGGTGCAAGCGTCGGCAAAATTCACGCAGGCAGCGGAGAAGGCACGGACGCAGTCCAAGAAGGCAGCCGAGAAAGCAGCGGCCAAAGTAGGAGAAGGCAGGTCGAGGACAAAGCGTCGCCGGTCACCGTCACCATCGCGCTCACCGTCGCGCTCACCTTCGCGCTCATCTTCGGGCGGGCGAAGTCGTTCAGAGTCCTGCGGTTGTACCTCCTCCAAGAAGACTTCCCGCCGGCGTGAAGAGTCGAGCGCCGACCGTCGTTCTCACTCCCGCTCCCGGGGCACGGATCGTAGGGCACGTGGGCAATCTGACCGCCCTTCGAAACCGCTCCCGCGTCGCAAGTCGCGCTCCATCTCGCAATCGAGGCGAGCGCCCGTAGCAGGACCTTCGCGCAAGACTGCCCGCCCCCCTTTGGTCGCCCACCATGACTCGACATCCCCGGAGCGCGCGCCTGCTCCCAAGCGAGTTCAGCGTGACAATGATGCAGGAACCAGGCCCCGCCACCCTTCAGTCCATCGGCATGAACGACGAGGACGATCAATATCTCGGGAGCCTCCGCCTCCTGCGAAGCGGACTCGGCCTGACCCTGCGGACGTGGACGCCCCGAAAGCAGGGGAAAAGATGAGCAGGATGGAGAAGAAAGCACTTTTGGCACGCGCGGCAGACTACTTGAAGGACGATGAGGAGGAGGAACGAGCGGCAAAGATCAAGTTCAAGATCGTCGTGGATGGCGAAGACTCGCCGATCTTCTACAGGACGGCTGATCAAGTGCCTCGGCGAGCACAACAGCGCCCAAAAGAGGACTTGGTTCTGGGACGCGAACATAAACAGCTGGCACCGACTTTACAAGAATTACTGTGGGGAGTTCGAGGGTGATGACTTGACGAGATACGACAAAATCGTCCGACGCAAGAACTTGTATTAGTTTTGCTAATTTCTTCGCTATTATTGTACTCCGGATTTCAGGGTTCCATGTCGTTTGTTGTATATAGACTATGCTTAATTATGATCTGACCACTGAAGTGCTTTACCTACTTACTTGCTGCGCGCCGACCGACTGGGGTGAAGGGATTTTGGGTGGCATAACTGACACGGCCTGTGTCAAAGTAAGCGCATTGTTCCGAACTGGGCTGAATCCACCGCTGAACAGGTTTCCTCATTAGGCGAGAAGCGCACCGAATGGGTCGCGAATGGGTGGCTCCACGGCAATTTCCCAGAGAGGCTAGCAGGTGAGTGGCACTGTCCTAGGCGCAAGCGGCGGTATTATTTAACTGGGAGGAGACGCCGTAGGACCTCCTGTCGACCCACTCCCTCACGCGTCTACACACTCCTACGTCCGCTCTGCCCATCCATGTCCGAGGAGCGCCCTTACCTGCTTAGGGCCCTTCTTCCCCGTGCTGGCGATGTCGCCCGTCCTAGTCCGCCACTCGTCCCCGTCACCACCCCGTGACATGCTCCCCGTGCCGACAATATAGCTGCTTTACCAGTCGTCCCCTGTCCCCGCCCCTTTGCCTCTCACGGCCGTCACCACCCCGCACCCGGATCCGCAAGATCTCCTATGGGACATCGGTTTAATGTCCGATGGGTTCCATACTTTCCTCACCAACGCGGAACTGGAGCTGGTCCTGGAGAAGGATCACATTTGGGCCGAGTACCACGAGCGCTGCATGGATTGCAAGCAGTACGTCGCGCTATGGGGCTGGGGCGGCTACTCCTACAACACCGAGACCGAATGCCTCGACCGTGCAAGCTTGCTCTGCAAAGCCTGCACAGTCTTCGAGAGTTTCGGGTGGCGCGATGGGGAACAGTTACCGCGTCGCCGGGACACGGCTCCTGCGGTGAGTATCCTACGCCAAACATTGTTTTCTACGACTGACTCTTTCCTTATTAGTGTACTTGTCCTCCGGACGCAATCGCTTGTGAGATCACGGACTCTGGTTGTCTTTTGCACGTCGGTGAGTATTCTTGATTTTGCGCTTTGCCCTCGCTCACTTCTTGATAGTGCCTGCCAAAAACAAGGTCCCTGCCGGCGTTCCTCGTCAACTGCTGCCCTACACCTATTTCGGGCCGAAGGCTGATGATCCACGGCGCTTCCTCAGCCCTCTCGACCTTGCCGTGTTTGCTTGGCGCCGCTCTGTGAACTCCCGGATTGCTGTGTGCCCGATCAAGAGTTGGCGGGTTCCCGCAACCAGTGCTCGTACGTGGCGCAAGTTTCCTTTTCCTGTTTTGCGTCCTGATTGCCTGCTAGGTCATCGACGCGCGTCGGAGATGGCCTTAGAATTCGACGCTGAGATCGCAGCGGCAGATCTCCGTGCACGTCGTCGTCGATTGGAGCAGGACGCCGCGAGGGAAGAGGCTGAGGGCCAATTGATACAGTAGGCCGAGGTGTAGCGACCATTTTGGGGTTTTCGTCTTTTGTACAGTTTTGTTGGGTTGTTGCGCTCTCCCTTTGTATCAGAATTCATTGGCAATTTGACTTTGAGTTTGGACTGAGTTCGCATTGAGTCGGCTTTTTCTACTGAGACTAATTTCCTTTTTCGGACAGTAGCATTTGTTTGTTTGTACCCTTCGGCAACTCGGCAGCCTGGCATTTCAAACAACTTGCGAATATCTCTAACATGTCGGCGCAAGTTAGCGATAAGTGAAGCAAATCTATACACATGCTAAAAGAAGTGTGTGATAAGAGGAGTAACAAGACCAATTTACAGATCTCGCAGAAAATAAGGCTAACCCGGGAGTCGAACCCACAACACCAAACTGATTAATAATGAGGATTACTACGGCTGGCTTAATATGTAGTTTAATTTTGTATCGCAGTGTTCGTTGAAATTATTTCCTTTTTCGGCCGCTAGCAGTTGTTTGTTTGGTGAACTTCAGCATCTCGGCATCCAGCGACAACAACGGCAAGTCATCAACATACAAAAATGAAGGAAATAAAATATTTTTGTTATGTTTTCGCCATGGAAAAATAAGGACCGTGGACATGTGGAAAAGGACGGCCTGAGTCGGATGAGAAAAACCCAAAAACAGATGACGACGAGTCAAGGCCATAGTGGGGTTCGAACCCACGCCAGGGACTACACCTCTTTGAGAGCTTATCAAAAGTCCGCGCTATAACCACTAAGCTATATGGCCATGGAGAAAAGTAAGTTTGGAATTGATTATTAAGGTGAACTGATTAGGTAAGGACAGTGACTCATTTACACCAAGGAAACACATCTAGCTAGTGCTACTAGGAATTGAGGCTACATAAAAATAAAAATGTGAGGAAACCTAAGTGAATGTTAAAGTCAATGTGAAGGTTTGATGAAGTAAGTACAAATAAAACAATTGTATGGGAACTCCCAAGAGGATGGCAGCAGGCTACGGGAGCTCCCGGCTGAGACAAACACCTGCGGCGGGAGCACCCGTGAATGGGAGCAAAATGGCGGGAGCTCCCGGCTGGGTAAACATCTGTGGCGGGAGCACCCGGGAAGGGCAATGAAGTAGTGGGAGCTCCCGCCCAGGTTAACATCTTCGGGCGGGAGCACCCGGGCTGTTGAGGCACCAGGGCGGGAGCTCCCAGGCCTTTGGCGGGAGCACCCAGATGGTAATATGATGGGTGCTTCCGTACCTGCATCGGGAGCATCCCATGAAGACAGTCGGGAGCACCCATGTCAATGGGCGGGAGCATCCACCACCCAGTCTGGGAGCTCCCGTACCTGCATTGGGAGCATGGGCGGGAGCTTCCGCCACCCACTATGGGAGCTCCCATGGAGCTCCCGTACCACTCTGCACCACTCACAGCGGGGGCTCCCATCACTGGTGGTAAATAATTCCAGAGCAGTAAAAAGGAGTTGTTGATGCCTTTGAATGTTGCATGCTGAAGTACTATCAGAGTGATAAACAATAAAAGTGACTGTTGTCAGAACGTGAGCTGGAATACCAATGAAGCTCACCATACACAATGGAACTGAGAGTAGGATGACGGTCAACTTGTAGTCAGTAGCCCAGGATGAAATTCAATATTGGATAGAATAAAGTGAATATGGTTATATGGACCTAACCTGTGAGCCTGCGGAAGAGGCAGACTTAATGTGAGGGACTACACCACGCAACAGAGAGAAATGTAAATGCGGAACGGGTGGCTGATAAATGGAGCTACAGCATTCTACTTCAACTGTCATCACTATGTAGAAGACAAAGCTATCTAACTGTCTAAGGCTGAGGCAGAGCCATGAGAGGTGAGCCAATAAGAAAATGTATGCTTTGGCCAACTACCGCCTGACAATATACACCAGCAATGAGGGCTGCTGAGTTTTCCCAATATGCATGCATCCATGCCTTTTTTTCAGGGTGCGGTAATGGAAAGGCGAACATAGCATGGCAGTTGAATGTCTACCATGTATGCACTAGGCACTCGCTGCTGTCACCAATCCCCCAGCAATTGGAGGGATTTCGGCAGCATAGCATACAGATATATATATAGGGATGGACATGTTGCTTGCAGGATATGCAATAGCTGCGACCATCATGACAGCTGGGGGGTGTATTTAGAGCCCAAACAGCCCTACCAAGGCCCCAAAAATTGCATTTTTTCCCCCTGCCCGCAGCGCGGGGATGCACTGACTGCTATGTGTATATACACAGTAAATAGTCTTGATAGCTGGGCCCACCATGGGCTGGTCAGGGGGCCTAAAAAGCAGCCTGTGCAGTGCAAAATAGCTGCTACAGCAGCCCTGAAATCGGATTTTTTCCACCCGTGCTACGCGTGGGAATGGTGGGTATATGCCCACTAAGTAGCCTTGATAGCTAGGCCCACTGTTGGCCAGCCAGGGGGCACAAAACGCAGCCTGTGGAGGGCAAAAATCCCAAAAAATCCCCTGCGGGGCTGGTTCCGGGAGCACCCGGTGGGAGAAACACGCTGGGAGCACCCAGTCAGACAGCTCTCTGGGTGCTCCCACACCACAGTGGATGGGTGCTCCCGCCCGCATGGGTGTCACACTATAGCTGGGACCCCTTTGGGGTAGTCATCTAGGAGGGGCACAACTACCCTACTATGGGTCATATATATGTCTGCCTGAAGTGGGTAGGAGTTCAACTGATTGGAATTCTGGTTAGGTATCCTTCACAGATCATAGTCACTACCGTGAAGAGGAGGGGTCCAGGATCATTATAAGAGCTTGTGGATGAACATGGAACAACCGCAGCGCGGATTCGATCATATTTCGTGGTGTTGCAGACGGGAAAGGACGAACGCCGGCCCTTCATTTCTAGTGATATCAATTTAGTGCTCATCAGGACCCACTACCTAAATTTAGTGGGCATATGCTATCATCGTTCGTGCACTCCTGTTTTCCTCCTTAATCGTGCATTCCCATCGCCTGCACACTCCCCGCCAACTTCAGACTCAGATGACGCGTGTAAATCCATCCAATGGACTCACACGCCATCAAGAATTATCCCAGTGGCCCGTGTCCACCGCAAGTGGTTGGCAACTACACCGGCCGATGCTTCAAGTGATTCCTGGAGTTCCTCCCTCCATGGAACTCGTAGATCTAAGATTAGCTTTATGGGAGTGTATTTGCGCTCTAATTAATCCATTTCTCAGTCCCTCACAACGGTCCAAGTGCGGGACGGTGCGCACCTGAAAAAACTGAGTGATTTATTTTATTGTCAGCGAAGTGTGAAAGCCATGTCAAAGGAAGTTCTTTCGGCAGCGCTTTCAGGCATAATGAAACAAGGGCTTTGAAATTTCCACTGTCTGAACAAAGGAATTTTTGCAAGTCCTTGTTTCAATATGGCCGGAAGCACCACTGAAAGACCTTCGTGTGGAGAGCCTTTCATATCTTATTAACAATGGATAGTCTGGGGGTTTCAAAAGAGCTGCTGATTGGAGCTCTTTCTATTTACCTTTCCGGACCAAATGAAAGACCACTTATTTATAAGGCTGATGATTCATGCACTTTCAGGTACCATCTTGACCTAGGTCAAGGTTTTGTTTTCCACGGTGTGCATACGCACTGTATATTCCCATTCACTGTCTTCCTCTCCTTGAGCTTCGACAAAGGCCTGGCCCTCGGAATGCCACTGAAATGATTTCAAAAGCACCAACTAGATATCAAATAAATCATTTAACCACTTCCCTCCGGACTCGGAGGTGCACACACACATCCAAGTGAGAGATCCGGAGGTGCGCCGCCGCGGGTAGGATGCGTGACAGACACCAGTGGAAGTGGAAGTGGTGGGTGTGGCTTCACTTTCACTGAACTTCATTAATGGAAGTGGAAGTCGTGTTAGTGGAAGTGGAAGCCACTTCTGCTTCCACTACTTTGGTCATTCCTCCTCCGGGCTCACTTAGTACGTCAGTGACTGACTTCTCTGACAAGGCAATGCACTTATTGCTCGGGCGGATGTACACTAACACCTTGCTCGTGACGTGAGCACCCAGTTCCATCGCGATGCTTTCATTCTGAGACATTTTGACCCCAGCCTCAATTCGCGGCGCAATCTGCGCAAGGAGCTTGAAGGCACCATGCTACCGAACTCGGGGTCATCATTCCTGGTCCCCCTGCAAACAGTCACGCAAAACGTGAGTTTTTTTTCCCCCGGCGTGTTAGATAGATAATCAGAAGCTCGAAGGATCGTGAAAGGGCGTGTCTTTGATGCCCAACTGATTTCGTGTAATACTTGTATTCCGTGTACATGCTTAGCAAACTTGACATGTATCATTCAATGGATGATCGTGAATAGCTGACGTATCTAGGGGTTGTACTGCGATTGTTGCTGCCCGCTGGAGGCACTCAGGAGCTCGACACAAGTTCCTCCATTTCTTCCCGACAAGCCCGGATGGCGCGTAGCCTGTGCCAGATCATCAAAGGAACATACGGTAGAGTTGTCATGTTTTGAGGGGCTTTGCGTCCCGTATAGATGCAGGACACCTATCTTTTATAATTCAGGTGGGAGGGTACATTTGATACTGAGTACAACAAGCCTGAGACCATTTAATTGGGAGTATGTTGTACGTCTGCCTCCCATTCGTTTCCCTTCCGAGCCTCTGTTCACTCTCGCTGTGTAGCTCCATCGTACCCACCCTGAATATTCCTCCCGCCGGCTCCAACCTTATGCTACAACACTGGGAATATTGCCTCCAATGAGTGAGCACTTTATCCCCCTCGGATATAATTGGACCGAGCGGACGGTCATCCGTAGTCTAGGGCGTCATTGGTACGAACCCAAATCCCGTCTTCATTCCGCCGCCAGCTGGCGATCATACTGTTCATATTCTCAAACAATCTGTCTAATCGGAACCCCGCCAATATATTCCCCCCTCCGCCGTGATGTCCTCAGTCGCCGCAGTCGCACCTAGCAGATGCACACACAGTCGGCCACACATCTGCAAACGTTCATGATCGGGGGTAGTCCTGGGCCTGGGCACTGGAATGGAAGTTGCATGCACAGCTCGGCTGCACCTGGCTCAGTGCAATTAAGGCCGAGTTCGCATTCCTGTCGGGCGTCGAGGGAGGCAGCATCGCTGATAGGCTGCGCACTGTCAGTAACGGGTACACTGGCAACGTATTGGGCTCACATTGGCGATGGCAACTGTAATGAAGGGGAGAAGAGTAATAAGGGACTTCATTGGGGGGAGTGGAGAGGGGGCACTGCTGGTATGAGGATCTCGGTCTGCGCGCGGGCCTTAAATAGATTTTGGCGCAGCCTATAAATGGACACGTTTGTATTTTGAATTTGCTGGAATGCCGGAACATGTACTTCGGCGTTCCTAAGCGGGACCGTGCCGTGAATCCTACCTACGAATGGGGGTGCAGACTGCGGATGTTCATCATGAACGTAAGCCATAATCCTGTTCAAGCATGTTCGGTGTATTCAATCCTTAAAACCATGACGTGAATTGCTGATGCCACGACCATTTAGATCGTCACATGTCGTACTCAGAAAGCCCTCCAGTGGTCTGCCTCCCCTTCATTTCGCCCTGACCCACTTCCACCTGCCGTCCGAACCTCGGTCTTTAGCTCCACGAAAATACCATGCTGCATCACTCCCGCCGGCGTTCTGAGCCTCCGTTCAAGCCGGAAGGCAGGGACACACGGTGGAGCTCTGCCGCTATGTGAAAAAGCTCTTCATATGAGTCGCAAAAGGTAGAATGGTGACACTTCGCGAGTGGATCCAGGACATTGACTTCCATGTGAGCTACACAGAATAATCGTCGGTTGAGCGCAAACACCTCGCCATCGTTCTGGCGCTGTGAGGGGATTGAATGCGCATCAATTATTGAGACATGCACCCTACAACCAGCGCTGGACAACCCTCGGGGATTCCGCTACTAATGTGGCAAAAAAGAAATTGCACGTAGATTTTCCTCTGTTTTCTTTCAGGCTTCATTGTGAAGGAATATACATTTTGCCGTGTCTCCGAGATCTACGCCTTTGGACCGTTTTAGAAGGATGCGGAACCCGAGTTTATGCGGCGAACTGCGAAGGGACTCAGGACTGATTGAGCGCGGCGCGGAGGGAAAGAAATACTCGAAAGGTCTGGGGCATCTCTGAGTGTTCCTGGGGAGGGAAGGGACTGATTCATTATTCACGGCCGCTGAATGTGGGCCCGATTTATCTGCACTGGCAAGCCGCAGGATTCCAAAAGAGACTCAATATTATATTCAAGCTGGCAGTCCAGAGACTCGTGCGTTGCTCGGGGAAAGGCACGATTCAGAGACAAATGAATGAGTGGTGTAGTTGAGGAAACCGATTGGCCGCACAGTATTCGTAGATCAATGGACGGTCGAAGACGCGACGCGTTGCGTGGCATTGTTTGGTTATGGTGACGCGTGTCACCGAGTACATGTGTGATCACCTTTTTCTTTGTCATCACCAAGTTGCCACCACCGTCTTGTGCAAGGTCTTGCGATGCAACTCAGTAGAGCCCTACCGGCGCCGCGATGCCTCTCGCGCATCGGGCAGTGTCCTGCGCCCTCACTACCCTCGACCGGCTCTGCTCTTGCACTGCTGCTCCTGATCCCGGCCTGTCTTACAGACAAGCAAGGTACGAGCTTCTTTCGTTTGTAGCGTCTGTCTATGGGAGACTAGGCCCATCTGGACTACAGGCCACTTAGCGATGAAGAAGAGCGCCGGTAGGGACACAATCACAACATGGTTATTCGAGTGCGGTTGTCACAGTGCGTCTCCAGGCTCGATTCATCCGGGGCCGGCTGATTGAGTCTGACGCAAAACAGGCGCCGCGCCACATGTGTGGTTACCCGCCCCGGCGGACCTGACGCGCGATGTCCTTCCGCGACGCTCATCACGCTGCATCTTAAGGCACGCGCCACGCCAGGTGCTGCCCGTACGCTGTGAGCGCAGCACGTTGATATCCCCCGGTTGTGCACGGGATGCCCTCATGCGTGGCAGCCCTGTAGCGCAGAGTGCTAGACGACGATCACAGTGTGCGCGCTGACAGCCCGCGTGTCGATCTGTTCCACGAGCCTGTATTCTCGGGCGGTATGTGGCATCCCGAGCGCTGCTCTGGGGGAGGCACGTGCGCGCGCTGCGTCCTGAATACGTCGCCACAGCTCCTGCCACGTCGGCGTTTGCGGCCTTGCGCCATCTTCCCCATGCATCCCTCTCCTGCGCCGCGACTTCTCAGGGCACGGCGTGTCCTTCCTGGCGCATACACAGGTCGCTCTCTTACACATTGATTGATTCTACTGTCAAGTCTGCGGTGACCTAACACGTGCGATACCACACACACCACCATGCTCACACCTAGGCTCGCCCCGCATCACTGGCTGCCCCTGTTGTCCATGGCACAGGACTCCCCGTACCGCACACTCGTGCCCACAGGCCAGCGTGGGGCTGTTCAAGGATGTGCTACCCAACGTGCGATGAACGGGATGTTGCGGTGTGCACCACCCGAGACCTCAATTCTCTCCCGCAGGCGATGTCGTTAGCGTGGTTGGGGCTGCCTCCCGTCTGCGCACGAGTCCAGAATAGATAAATGTCATGTATTCGGTTAGATTCTAGAGATCCGCGTTATAGCCGCACGCGCGAATCGCCAGTCAAGGCGCATTTCATAGCAGTGTGCAGGGAGAGTACAGATAAGTGCGATGGCGTGCAAATCAAATAAAGGAAATTAACTTGAGATGTGGGATAGGACCATGGGATGGATCGGCAGATGGACTGTGGTTTCCCGTGCACTTGGGGCGGGAGCGACTCGACCGATCACTCACCGCTTGGGCTATTCCAGCTTAGCCAGACTGCCGCCTAGCCAAATCAAATTGGCGGTTTTATTTCAGTCCAGACTTCACTTTTTGTTATACAGTCCATCTCCATGCAGTTCATTACTTTCAACATCACAGCTGCATTCCATAGCCACTCACGCGAACTAAAATGAACTCGGTGCACTTTGGGAATGCTATTTTCTGGGGTATTCATAAGCCAATAGCAACACGTTGTTTGGCACGGCTTGGTCATGATGCGTATCAAGGGCACGTGTATGACCACTCTCTTTTTCTCGCCGCCACCACGCAACTCAGCATGCGCCCTACCCGCGCCGCTCCCCATGGATTCGTCAGATGCATCGCTTCCTCGGTTCCACTTGCACTGTGTGGTTAATACAACGAGCGAAAGCTCCGCCGCTATCATGCGTCGTGGGGCTCGAATCAGAGTCGTCATTCTCTCCCGGCGTTCTGGCGCGCATCTGGCTCGCTCCTGCACTCTTACCGCTCTCGGCCGGCTCTCTCACGGCTGCGCCTGATCCAGCCCTCTCTGACCTATGGATCGATACACCCTCCCTGCCGTCTGGCTCAATGCGCGTCCATAAGTACGTCTCCACACTCGATTCATCCGGTTGCCGGGGCTGGCCGATTGAGTGTGACACAGAACAGTTGCCGCGCTCTTTGTGTGCGTACCTGGGCGGGCGGACTTGCGTGCGACATCCGCCTGTCATGCTCATCACACTGCTTCTGAGACGAGCGCAGGCGCCAAGGTGCAGCCCGTACGCCATGGGCGTAGCATGTTGACATCCCCGCGGTAATGCACGGCGCGCAATGCTCTTCTCTGCTCTGGTGTGTCACACGTTTGTCGCAAATACCTGACGACGCTCACAGCATGCGTGCTGGGCGTCGACATTGTGGTACACAGGGTGGGATGCCCGAGTCATATCCTCCGCGCTCCGGTGCGTAGTGCGTTTGCAGTGCAGGGTACCAACGGGATGTCTCAGCATGCGTGCCAGCCTCCCGCACATCCATCTACTCTGCAAGCACGTATTCCCAGGCGGGTATCGCTCATCCCGAAGACTGCTGTACCCAGGAAGCACACACTTACTTTATATCCGCCTCTTCCTGATTGCGTCGCTGCAGCGCCTGTTTTACATCTACCCGAGTCGGAATGAATCCATCCTCGGGATCAGCGAATGTGTCGGCATTTATGTTGTGTTGCCCGGGCCCCGGCACCTCTTGTTCTCCATTGGCTGGTGTGTCTGAGTCGATCCACGGACTATGGCGTCATGAACACTTTTACATCCGTGGAATCGACTGACTTACATGGTTTCTTAGCGAAGCTCCTCGGTCGTTTCATTCCGGTTGAATCAAGTCAGTCTCAATCGCGGCCCACAATGGGCGAGTCTGACGAAAAATTCCAACCCCAGTCGCTCTCACTCAAGGATAGGTACGTTGCAAGGGTGAATACTGCTGCTGTCTCACTCAATCAATCAAGGTCGATTCATGTCTCGTCCGCGTTCCTTGATGCAACATCAAACCTGTCTCACTCAGTTCTCACTCGGGTGCCTGTCTCGGTGATACGACTGGTTTTGAACCACCCGTGTAATCACGCATTTTCGCGATTCTTAGCACTATTCTAAGAACCTCTGTTCGGTGGTATACAATTAGAGCCGGAGTGAGCTCCGAACTGCCGACTGTGTATTAATGATGCTAGAGGAGTCAGCACGCACTGAGGAGACATAGAAGCGCGGTCCTTATGAACATAGGGGATCCGCTTCATGATCCTAGAAGTGTTCGCGAACTCCGTCAGACAGAGTTGTTTCTTGTGATCCGGGAAGCAGCTTGCCCTGCAGGCTAGATACCATACCCAGGAGATATAACAAAAGCCTTGACACCCTTCGTGGATTGTACTGCGCCAGACAAAGGGCAGGGAACAGTTCACGAACCCCACTTCCATGTGGGAGGGCTGCAGAACGAGTTCGCGAACAAACATTGATTATTCGCGAACCTCACTTTCAGCAGACTTATGGCTGGAAGGGCTTCAGAACGAGTTCGCGAAAACATTGATTTTCGCGAATCTCACTTTCAGCAGACTTATGGCTGAAAGGGCTTCAGAACGAGTTCGCGAAAACATTGATATTCGCGAACCTCACTTTCAGTGGACCTATGACTGAAAGGGCAAAGGAACGAGTTCGTGAACCATGTTAAATGTTCGCGAACCTCTGACTATTGGTGCCTGGACAGAGTTGGTGCAAGCAGTAGCCAGCCCTGGGTCTAGGGGACCACATGTGATGATCGCAATGCGGTCGCGAGGACCAAATACTGCCAAAGCGGAAGCATATTGGTGATTGGAGCATTCTTGAGCCGAAGCCGAAGGGCCTCGCGTTCGCAAACGGCCGAATGGACTATTTACTGCTCTTACGAGAGCAGGGCAGTCAAATAGCAGTGGATTATCAACCATGCCGATGTGGGACGTGTGTGCCAAGGTGGCAGGCCGGGTCGCGAAACCCTTCGGCCTGTGCTGAGACATTCCAAATATACCTGAAACGGTTCGCGAAGTCATTTCTGATGACTGTCCGATGCCGGGCAGCTATCCCACCACCACTAGAAGGCCGCGTCACTATTCCTATTCCGTTCCGAAGCTCTCAGTTTACTCATTTTCTCTTATTCTTTCTTATTCATAGTCATCTGTCATGTATTTATCGAAAACATATAAAAGACCACGTAGAACCCGCCTTACAGCAGCTCACCCTCGGTGTTTCTAGATGGATTTCTAGTTCATCCTTGCCCCCTTGGTTGCGCTTAGACGGAAGTCGAAGCCACCTGTCAAAGGCGTTGGTGTCCTCTGTATCTGTGCGGAGATTTGTGATATAAAACATTTCTCTTGTGTAGATTCATTAATACAGAAGCTTTGATTTTGTTGGCTCCATAAGCTTTAAAGGATCATCTAAGCCAATCACTTCAACCTCGTCTCGTGGAGGGTCACGGCGAGTTCGCGAAAGTCCTCTGTTAAGTTGCACGAGGCAGGCTAGTGTTCTATTGGAATCGTCCACGCATAGTAGGCCGGTCGTAGTTCGTTAGTTGGGCTATTGGAATCGTTCCCGTCTTAGTAGAACGGTCGTAGTCGTGTCCGCTATTGGAATCAGCCCCGTTTAGTAGGCTGGTCGTAGCCGCGCACAGTTCGCGAACCTACTGTGGTTCCCAGAGCAAGCTTTCATCTACCTAAACTCCGATACCTTGTGTCAGAGCTGTGCACTTTTAGTGGTTTTCAAACTACTGTAGGCTCCTAGAGGTTCTATCGATCCTTCTTTGAGTTGATCCCGTCCCACGAAATTCCATCTTACCTGTATACTGCAGGGTGACCCGAACTCAATTATCTCGCACTTCGTATTGGTTGTGTGTTGTGTGTGTAGTGTGTGTTAGTGATTTAGTGTGGTGCTGTTCATTAGCATCTATCTGAGGATCTTACTGCATTTCAGCCTATACTTAGGTGCACCGTTTCATCGGATTCTTTTTTTCCCAAGCACGGTGCGCCAACACAATATGATATACCAGGTGACCATTCAGCCATAGTCAACTGACTGTTCCAGTTGTGGGACCGCGTCAGTACACTATACTTCCTTCCTTCCTTCCTCTCAGGATATACTGGTCATCTCCGGCGAAGTGCTTATCACTGGGAATACTGACCACTTTTGGTCGAAAGCGTGCATGGCGGATGACACGTCCTGTCAATGTCCTGCTCTTGACCACGACTCCCCGCTGAGCCCCCTTCCCCTCCCCTGCTGGATCCACCCTCTCTAGCATGGCGGACGGCATTGTGTATCATGAGGGGAAAGACTTGGACACGGAAAAGAACGCCCAGGAGCATGACACTATCGTGACCAGTAGAGAGGCAGGTATGGGCAGAGTCAACGCGAGCGGACATGTGGATCAGCTAGATAGGCAGTATGGGCTGTTGAGTATATGCGCGATGGCGCTCACTATCGGTGAGTTTTTTCCCGTATTACACATCTTCTTTCTCACGCTTATGCACCATCCATAGATAACGCATGGGTCGCCCTCGGAGGCTCCATTACTATTGCCATCGCGAACGGTGGTGCCCCGGGTATCATATATGAGTTTCTCGCATCGTGCGTATATTACGGCTTCCTAGCAATGAGTATTGCAGAATTGGCGAGTTCCATACCAAGTGCAGGTGGAGGCGAGTAGTTCGTATTCTCTCCATGTTTTCACGGTCAGCCTGATAGAACTCTGGGGCTAACTGCAGCTTTCAGTATATCATTGGGCGTCGGTTACTGGCGGGAAATATGGAAGGGCGTTGGGATTCTTCACGGGTGAGTCCATACTTCAGTGTTTACGCCAACACTGATCTGTTCGTGTAGGTCTAATCAACTTTTACGGTTGGATATTCGGCCTCACTGCAATAGTCACGATCCCTGCAAATGTCGTCGTGCAGATGTATGTTGTGTTTCATCCCGAGTTCGTTGTGCAGGTAGGTTTTCATTGTGCAAATTGTGCCTCACTCTACTTCTTGAGGATGACTGCTCATGAGTTTCCTCAGTTGTGGCACGTTTTCCTGGCGTTTTGCTGGTCAACTGGTGTTGTTGTCTAACTGTTATGTTCTTCAACTGGTTCCTGCCCGCGTTGCAAAAATGCGGGCTGTTCGTGATTGTCGTAGGGGGTTTGGTCACGATTATAGTACGTGTCGTTTATTATTTCAACCGCATCCACAGTGAAGTCGCACAATAGGTCCTCGCCGCTTCCAAATCCCATGCTTCCGCCGCATTTGTTTTCACCGACTGGGAGAACACGACAGGGTGGTCTGGAGGGGTCGCGTTCCTCACGGGCATGCTCAACAGCGTGTTCGCCATTGGGACACCTGATTCAGTGACACACATGGCGGAAGAGCTGCCGCATCCGAGGAAGGATCTACCCAGGGCCATCGCTGTGCAGATCTGTTTCGGCGCGTTGAGCAAGTCGCGTTTGTTTGCACTTTGAGCCCACAGTCTCACATTTGTCACATTTAGCGGCATTCGCTTATGCTGTCGCGCTCATGTTCGCCATCACCGACCTCGACGCAGTCCTCACCTCGAACAGCTCGTTCCCGCTAGCAGCAGTCTACGCCCAAGCCACGGAAAACAAGGGGGGAACATTCGGCCTGCTGTTTATCGTGCTTGTTTCCGTCGTGATATGTTCTATCGGAACATACATCACCGTGAGCGGTTCTTCGTACTTATAAAAGCTGGATGGCGCTGATGCCCTGGTTTACAGGCCGGACGGGCGCTGGCACGCGACAACGTCACGCCGTTCTCCACTTTCTTCAGTAAAGCATCGGCACGACTTAGCTGTCCCGTGCCCGCTACCTTTTTCTGTGGTAAGCATTTTACTCCTCACGCGACATACTCCCTAACGACTGAGGCTCAACCAATATGTCCCGCCTAGTGCTCCTCACAACGGCATTCGGTGCAATCCAACTCGGAAGTAAAACAGCATTCACAGACCTCGGTGGGTCATTCGTCATCCTCACCACGACATCCTATGCCATGGCTATTCTCCCGCATGTCCTCTCTTGCCACAAGAATGTTCCGCAGGGCCCGTTCTGGATGAGCAGAGCCGGCTTCTTCGTTAACACCATCTCGGTGCTGCTAATCGCCTTCACCAACGTGATGTTCTGCTTCCCGTATGCTGAAACGGTGCACCTAAGTATAGGCTGAAATGCAGTAAGGTCCTCAGATAGATGTAAACGAACAGCACCACACTAAATCACTAACACACACTACACACACAACACTCAACCAATACGAAGTGTGAGATAATTGAGTTCGGGTCACCCTGCAGTATACAGGTAAGATGGAACTTCGTGGGACGGGATCAACTCAAAGAAGGATCAATCAGAACCTCTAGGAGCCTACAGTAGTTTGAAAACCACTAAAAGTGCACAGCTCTGACACAAGGTATCGGAGTTTAGGTAGATGAAAGCTTGCTCTGGGAACCACAGTAGGTTCGCAAACTGTGCACAGCTACGACCAGCCTACTAAACGGGGCTGATTCCAATAGCGGACGCGACGACGACCGTTCTACTAAGGCGGGAACGATTCCAATAGCCCAACTAACGAACTACGACCGGCCTACTATGCGTGGACGATTCCAATAGAACACTAGCCTGCCTCGTGCAACTTAACAGAGGACTTTCGCGAACTCGCCGTGACCCTCCACGAGACGAGGTTGAAGTGATTGGCTTAGATGATCCTTTAAAGCTTATGGAGCCAACAAAATCAAAGCTTCTGTATTAATGAATCTACACAAGAGAAATGTTTTATATCACAAATCTCCGCACAGATACAGAGGACACCAACGCCTTTGACAGGTGGCTTCGACTTCCGTCTAAGCACAACCAAGGGGGCAAGGATGAACTGCTGTATGGCGGGTTCTACGTGGTCTTTTATAGGTTTTCGATAAATACATGACAGAGCAGTATGAATAAGAGAAAATAAGAGAGAATGAGTAAACGGAGCGATTCGGAACGGAATAGGAATAGTGACGTGGCCCTCTAGTGGTGGTTGGATAGGTACCCGGCATCGGAAAGTCATCAGCAATGACTTCGCGAACCGTTCTGGGTATATTTGAAATATTGTAGCCCAGGCCGAAGGGTTTCGCAACCCGGCCTGCTGCCTTGGCATACACGTCCCACACCGGCATGGTTGATAATCCACCCTGTGTGTCTGCCCAGCCCTCGTAAGAGCGGTAAATCGCTTGTCCGGCCGTTCGCGAACGCGAGGCCCTCCAGCTTCAGCTCAAGACTACTCCGATCGCCAATATGCTTCCGCTTTGGCAGTGTTTGGTCTTCGCGACTATCACATGTGGTCCCCTTGACCCAGGGTTGCCTACTGCTTGATCCAACCCGTGCCAGGTACCAATAGTCAGAGGTTCGCAAACATTGATGTCCATTCGCGAACTTGTTCCTTTGCCCTTTCAGTCATAAGTCCACCGAAAGTGAGGTTCGCGAATATCAATGTTCGTTCGCGAACTCGTTCTGAAGCCCTTCCAGTCATAAGTCTAATGAAAGTGAGGTTCGCAAATATCAATGTTCGTTCGCGAACTCGTTCTGAGGCCTTCCCGTATGGAAGTGTCTGTTCACGAACTGTTCCCTGCCCTTGTCTGGTGCAGTACAATCCACGAAGGGTGTCAAGGCTTTTGTTATATCTCCTGGGTATGGTATCTAGCCTGCAGGGCAAGCTGCTTCCCGGATCACAAGAAACAACTCTGTCTGACGGAGTTCGCGAACACTTCTAGGATCATGAGGCGGATCCCCTATGTTTGTAAGGACCGTGCTTTTATGTCTCCCCAGTGCGTGCCAGCTCCTCTAGCATCATTAATACACAGTCGGCAGTTCGGAGCTCACTCCGGCTCTAATTGTATACCACCGAGCAAGGGTTCTTAGAATTGTGCTAAGAATCGCGAAAAAGCGTGATTACATGGGTGGTTCAAAACCAGCCATATCAACGCGCTGCCTGCGACTGTGCCGGTATGTGCTCATAGCATAGGCGTTCGCCGAGGGATTCCGCTGATACAGTTGCCTGTAGGCAATGAACTATAATTCAGTCATACTCGTAGGCTGCGTTGTGGTCACAACATTCTGGTGGATCATACACGGCAGGACTAAGTATCCCGGGCCGCGTCTGCCTCATCTAGATGCGGCGGGGCACAAAATCGAGGAGGATATTTGAGCGCCTGGGTGTAACACCATGCATTGTGTGGACTGGTGCACTTTGAAGTAGAATAGATGACTCGAGCAATGCACCCTCACCGGATCAACATTGTATTCCATCGCGAGATTCGAAGTGGACGTTAAGTTGACGTGCATCACGTCCATTTGAAGACACACCGAATAAAGGAAAATATCGACCTAGTTCGATATGTAGACAGAAAATGTATTAATAAGTAGCGCAATCGAAATATTCTGAAAGCTTACCAATTGTTTGGTGCGAAAGTGCAACGGAAGTAGCCACAATCAGCGGCTCTTTCAAAGACAAAGTCCGTCCGAGGCGCGCGTGCCTTTTTCACTTCTAGACTTTTATTTTCCCACCCATTTCCTATAAAAGGCCCCGTAGTTTACTATGTACACCAGTGACTTGCACCCCCTGCAATACATCTCACAGTAGTCCCCGTCAGTCGTCTTAGCTTAGCGCATCGCTTCACAGCATATCGCCCTCGTCCTCGTGTCCTCCGTCGTCCTCCGATCACATTCCTTTCGACCTTAGATATTGACCCGTAGTATTAGATTAGATTAGAGTCCTCTATCAACCTTTGATCACAGTCATTAGCCATTAGCCTCCGTGTCCTTCGCCACCCTCGACCATAGCCGCGCATCGTTTGCGCCCTCTCCTCTCGCCCATCGCCGGAGCCCCCCTCACACTTACCTGATTGGTACTGGGACATTTTGGACCCACCTCGCACACCCTCGTCTATCACTCCAGTACACGGAGTTGCAGTTATTCATTTATTTGTTCAGCTTGCACTCTTAGCCCCGGAGTAGGCGTATCACCAGGCTGGGTCAGGAAGTCCGATAGCGTGCGGTGTGCACTACAGCCATGTGATGTTATTGTGGTACTGCACTGATGCAGGGAGCCTGTTCGACTCAGGGTCGGGCCGTGCGCGGCCTTGATCAGATTTCCCTTCGTAGAACGAATGTGATTTCCCTCTACTTGGGTTTTGGTTACGGGAGATTTGGGAGGGAGTGTAGTATCCCGACTCTAGACATTTGCCGTAATTCATCGAGCAGCAGCTGTGCATTTTTTCTCTACAGTAACAAGCCCAGAAGGGTCAAAGCTCTTTGTCAGGCATAGAAAATGGGGAGGATCGAGGCCTCGACGTGTACTCGCTGGATCTTCGACCCCACTCAGTACTCATCTTCGACTCCTGCTCGGAATTCTTGAAGCGGGAATGAAGGCCGCAGTCTGAAGTACATGTCATACTAAGCTGTCCACACAGAGAGGGCAAGTCAGCCCGACAGCGCACGGCGCGCACTGCGGATAGAATTCGTTCTACCACGCTGAAGCAGGAGCCCCGTTCGACTCGGGGTCGGGCTCTGGGCCGCCACTGTTTGGGCTTTTTTTCTTTATGGTTCGAATAGATGATTATGCCGTCCGTCAACGCCTTCGCCAAGTATAGCCTGAACCAATAACGGTGTCAGCGACGGACGAGACTCGCTCGATTTACTCCGACAGTCTGCTCGTGAATCAGATCCATGAAAACTAATACTGGTGGTGCTGCGTGAACGCTCCGCCAGGGCAGACTCCACCGACAAGTTTCATGTTGTCCACACACGTGCGAGTGTCAAGTATGTCAAGGAAGGAAAGCACGCTCCTGTATACTTCATCGGATTCCGAGAAAGCGTTCAGATATAACGTTCACGACGCGGCGGCGTGAGCTCCGCTGGGATGCAACTCAAAAGGTGCCACGCACCGTACGTTTTCTCTTCTTTCGAAGGAAGACGACAATATGGACGTGGGGAGAAAAGATCAGTTAAAAAATTTGAGCTCCGATCATGAATGGTCCAAGCCCGAGTCGAACGGGCGGCTCCTGCTAACACCGAATTTATCGCCCACTGATCGCAGGCCCGGACCACTCCACCTTTGGATCTTTCTACTGCTACTTCTATGGGCTTAATTTATGGTAGCTCGAGAGATCACCCAGCGGAGGCCACGGAGGCCGGACATAAACAGGGAGATGAATCCCGCATCAGTGCAGGCGCGAAGGACCTCCGCCTTCGGACATTGATATTGACCGACACGCATGTGGGACCTGTATTTATTTCAGTGATTGCATGGATCGCGAGGGAGAAAGAAACAAGACAAAACTATTATGGTCCAAGCCTGGATCGAACAGGCGAGATCCTGCAGAGGACATATACATTCAGCGCAGGCGGGGCGACTCCGCCTTTGGGCCGTTCTATGGGAATGCAAAGCCCGAATTTATGCGGCGAGCGGGGAGGAACCGAGTGAGTGCGGTGCGGAGTGAACGAAGGACTCGGGTTTTCTGGGGTTTTCTAGCAGATGTCTGAGCGTTGGCGCGCGAGAGCAGGAAATTTATCAGCGAGGTATGAGGGCCTGGTCTGCGGACAAGTGTTCTTTACACGGACATACTGAATACACCAACACATGTCCTTGAATGTACTTGTCCTCATTTGTAACGTACTCGTAAAGCCCGATTGAAATCAAGCAATACTAACAAACCCCTCGTTTCTCCAATACTGCATCCACCGTTCCGTATCCTTCGTGCTCAACGGTTCGACCAACCGCATCGCATCGCTGAGTGCTTGCGCCTTCAGAGTGGAAAATTCAGTATTCGCACCCCCCCGGCCGGCCACTGCGGAGATCAAGAAGTCTAAAAGCTTGATACCAGGCTGCGGGTTAGAATCAGAATCAAACAAGCATTGGCATCTTAGAAAGACGACGCACGATATTTTCGATATCCTCGGCCGTAGCGCGGGTAGAACGTGTCTCGAGTTGACGGACCCAGTCCGCGAACGGTATAAGCGAGCGCTGCGCTATGCAGGCCATGCTCGACATTATAGTGTCCCAGGGTACAGGCCGTGGATGAACCAGGTTAATCGCAAATGGTGGGCGTTCCACACCTAGTGCTGCATCAACGATGGTGCGAGCCACGGTCTCCGGAGGGATCCACGCCATAGTACTGGACGGATTGGAGGGGAAGCTTCCCAGCGCGATGCTAGATTTCACAATGGCAGGGATCCAGTCGGTGGTCGACCAAGCACCGTTGGTCGCCGCCCCAGTGACCTGCCCAATCCGGAACGAGGTCGCCTGAAGACCGGACGACGCGAGAATCTGGAAAATATATTAGCGCAAGGTAGGGTGAAGGAATGGCTCTGCTGACCCGCTCCGAGACGTATTTGCTCTCGCCATATCCATTACCAACAGCAACGTCTGCATCAAGTTGGAGTTCCTCGGGGAATGGTCCGTGCTTGAAGTCCCACCCTTGCGCAGAGGCGACTGAAGACGTAAACAAGAAGCGGACGATAGAAGCATTTGATGATCGGCGCGCCAAATCAATGAGATTGCGAGTTCCTTTTACATGAGGCTCGAATGTAGCTAGCGACTTATTGAAGTCCAGCATCCAGGCGTTGTGGACGACCACGGTAATCGTGTCGCGAAGCTGCAATACTCAGTCAACACGGCATTTGAACTAGTAAAAGGAGTTAGACGTACCGTGGTGTACACCTTGGCAGGTAACCCTAAATCAGCCTTCGACGTATCGCCTTCTAGATACACAAGCTTCTTTGAGGATAATAACTCGACGTCCAGAGCACGATCAACGAAGGCATCTTTCTGGCGATCTGAAACTGAAGCCCTGCCCGCCCTGTTGAATGCATAGACGCGTTCAACCGATGCAAGCCTGAGAAGGATCTCGAGGAGGTGGGAGCCGAGGCCACCCGTCGAGCCCGTGAGAAGCACCACTGCTCCACCAGACGGAGTGGCGGTCTTTGGTTGAACGATGGGTTCGTCGAAACCCTCGCTATACTTCGCAATCATTTCGTCGATTATAAGCTTCTGCCCAGGATCCAGATCTGATCCAGTAGATTTGTCGGATGCCAGGAGCTTAATAATGGCATTGGCCAGCTGCTCGATTGACGGATGGGTGTAAGCGAAATTCTGGGGAATCTTCTGGGCGGCAGCTTTCGCTGCCTCATCCCCAGAATTTTTCAACGCGCTCACGATACGGTGCCGCAAGAACGTCGCATTGAGGCTATCGAATCCCTGGTCAAACAGGTCGTGCCCGCCGCATATGTCCCGCTCTGCGAGCAAACTCGCGTGGTTCGCGAGCCAGAGTTCAAGCTCGTGGGAGGTCCATGAAGTGGGAGGCTCGATGTCGCTGGCCGCGCTGCCGCTGGATTCGATCGTAGCATAACTATTGAAATGGGTTAGCAATGCATTGCAAACCTGAAGAATTGAAGTATTTACAGTGTCTCGATTTCCTCTCTGTACAACGCGATTGTTGCCTTCCTGATTACCGTGCCTTTGGGAGCACGGACCATCGGCTTATCCGGTTCGGTCACCAATATCATCTCCTTGTAAATTCGACCGAAGGCGGGAGCATCCTGTTGAATATGTGAGGTCTAATCAGCTCAATACTGCTCCAGATTCAACCGACCTCGTTAGCCTCTTCTATGACAGGCCTGAACTGCACATCAGCATCTCCTACTTCCCGCTCGTGAATATTTCACTCACCAGATTAAATTCCGGAATTTCTCAAGCTGCTGCTCGTCCTTGGGATCGAGCTTAGGGCTCGGCTCAATGAGGACCCCGACCTGGTTGCGCTCGCGCCCGAACATGACCGCGCCCGTGATGAAAGGACTAGCCATCATTATGTCCTCCATCGGCCCAGGCACCGTCTTCTCTCCGTTTGCCATAATCAGCACGTCGTCCAGACGGCCCACACTTCACAAAAATTGTAAGAAAGAGAGTCGTTTGGATCTTAAATCATCAAACGCACATTCTGAACAGATCAGGTTTCGTGGGGTGTCGCTCGAACAGGTCTTGGGTTGCATATCCTTTCACGTCGGGAAGGTTCTCGACCGCGAGCTGGTGCTTGCCCGGTACAGTCTGAATTCCATCCTCCCGTGAGATGCGCGGGGCGAGATGGAAACCGAGTCAGCTCACCAGGAATTGGCACTCCAATGTCCCATCTCCCTGGGCAACCCACCGGATATTTACACGACTGCTGAAGCGCAGCCACACCCACTCGCTGGCATCGATCTCGGCTTGGGGTATCTTCGCGACGCTCACCGGCCCAACTAATAATATTGAAAGGACCTCTCGTCAGTATACTCCAAACCCGGACATGAAATGAACGGGGCGCATACACTCGGTCGCGCCATACATCGTCATGAGTTTCACGCCGTGTTTGACCAGCGCGTCGCCGACCTGAGACGCGAGTGGGCCCCCGCCAGTTACCTGGAACATTTCATCTCACTGGAGTTTTTCAATACGATGTAATGTGGAAAACATACGAGCACGTTTAGGGTCTTAAGATACGCCACATGCTCAGGCGACTGCCATTCCAGAATCATCGCCGGCACGGCCATGATTCCTGTCGCGTGTGCCTTCCGCGCATTTTCGAGGGTGCTCTCCGGCGTGGGGACGGGCGGGACGACATACGCGGTTGCTGTGGACGCAGGCGGCTGTATGCACGCCGTGCTGCAATGTGTGAGAGGAGGGATCATCTGGCTGAACATACCCATTGCGTGGAAGGGTGGTAGCGCGCCGACCCCCAGGCGCGGGGATATCTCTGGTGCGTCCACAGATATCTCTGGTCGGCGGGGTGAGTACCTCGAAACGCCGCGGACGAGAGCGAGGAAAACTGACCCATATTCGCGAAAAGGAGGATCATTCTGTGCGTCTCGGGGATGCATTTCGGGAAGCCTGTGCTCCCTGCAACCCAAAATATTCAGTTGACAAGGAAAGCGAGGATAAATCGAACCTACCACTGGAGTGGAGATACAGCGCGACATCATCCAGTGGGGTTCTCGTGGCCGGGCCCGGATAAGACTCGAAGGGATCGCCTTTCCTTTCACGACCAAGGTAGGGGTAGATTTCTCCAAGGAGGGGTATCTCCTCAATCGAGACCTCGTATGGCGGACTCTGCGCGGAAGCCTCGGCTGCTACAGCATCGACCAGATGGGCGAGCGAGCCCTTGGTTGTCAGGAGACGGTGCGATCCAGTGCCCCTTAGCATATGGAGCACGGCGGTTGCAGAATTTCGGTGCGAAATCGGGAAGGGCTGGTTCAAAATGAAAGAAAAGCTTTGGAATCAAACAGTGCAGACATACGACAATGCCCGCTTTGATGCAGCCTGCGACAAGGGCCTGGTAGAGCACGACATCTGTCAATGCGGCGATGGCTACCACCTGCCCTTCCGGCCCGCGGCGCTGGGGCCTGAGGAGGTGCGCGGCGCGGTGCGCTGCCCTGCAAAATTCTAACTGGCTGACCTCCGTTAGGTGGTCCGCGCCATCCGCAAACGCAAAGAAAGCCCCGCGGTTCTCGTGCGCGATGTGGTGGTCGATTATTTCGCTCAGGTTGAGCGAACAGTCTAGCGGTGGGTGGACGACAGGCATTGTAGTTTGGGTACTAGATGTCGTTTCTTGTGTGGAAATTGCAGGTGAGAGTGTTGAACTTGGTATGCCTGTCGATGGGCCACGCTTCGTTATATAGGTCGTTTACGATACTCCGCGAGCCCCAGTGGGCTGAATAAATCGGTGATTAATCCTGGTGACGATCCGGATGGCGCAGGAATTAGCCTCGGACTGCCAGAATCCTCGCCCGAAGGATGACAAGTATGATGGATGTCAAGTCTACTGCCCTTCGACCAGGGGCTGGACGCTGCTTCCATCCGCGCGGGGGGTGGAGTCGTCCGATGTGCGCGGCCAAAGCAGTCAGTTGCACATCGTCATAGGGCCTACAACTCCTAAAATGATAGTCAGTGACACGAGCACGGACACGTTATCAGGAAGGAACATTCGCTAAATGGCTCTCCAGATGGTCCTGCTCGACATAGTTAGGTAGACGGCACGGCTCGGCACGAAGTATCCCAGCGGGCTGCAGCTATTAATGTGCACCATCGACACTCGTGGGTTCGCGAACCCACGCGCTTCGGCATCGGGCTGCGAACGTAACTTTATTGGTGTTTGAACGTTGGTTTAATGATACAACTTACTAATCTGTCGCAGGAACTGTCTGCCTCGGCGGCATTGTCAATGGAAACCAGCAAGAGTTCAGCTCTTCTGCTGGATTGCGTTCTGACGACGTTGTAAAATTTCCAGCGTTGCCGAGCATATAAGGCAGTTCTGCGCCATTCTTCAGCGTGCCGTCGGACGGCGAGATGTATATCTCGGGACGTTGAGTACGCCTGTCCCGTAGGAATCTTGCGGAGAGCCCAGGAGGACCAAGTAGAGAAGGATGGGCCCAAAATATCCGGAAGCGGCCCGCTGTTTTCCGGCTCCCGAGCAGACAGGTCCGTCAGATCCAGGGAAAGAAAGTCGGAATCGGGATAAAAGTCCTCACTGCCGAAATCGCCGTTGGGCTCCACGTTGTCCGTGATGAGCGCAAGCGAGCCGCGGGATGTCCGATGGAGATCTGATCAATATTGCATTTGACACTCGAAAATTACTCGGGAGTTCGGAAATTGCGCGGGAGTCAATTTAAGTCTATGATTCAGAGCTATCGAGCTAGCGTTCGACCTGAGTAATCCCAGTGGCCGCGCAGCATTCGTAGATCAACGGATGAACGAGGACGCGACGCGTTGCTTGGTGTAGTTTGGTCATGGTGATGCATGTCGCGGGGCACGTGCGCGATCACTCTTTCTTTCTCGCTGCCACCGTCGTCTTGCGACGCAACTCAGTAAGAGCTCAACCGGTGCCGTGCAGCCTCCCGTCGTTCCCGCACGCATCTGGCTTTCTCCTGCATCCTTTCCGCTGTCCCCCGGCTCTTGCACGGCTGCGCCTGATCCCGCCCTCTCTGGACTATGGCATCCGAGTCACTTACCGATGATGATTCACGAAGAGCGCCTCTAGGACTTCAACTTTGCACGTTGTCCGACTTCCGATGACGCGGTGCGTCTCCGCGCGATTCATCCGGGCTAGGTGGTTGAGCTTGGCGCAGAGCAGTCACCGTGCTCCTGCGTACTTACCTGCCCGGGCGGACCTGACGCGCGCCGTCTTACCGCCACGCTCTTCACGCTGCATCTGAAGGCCTGCCCGTACGTCATGGGCACAGCGCGTCGACATCGCAGCGATAGCCCGAATCTCGCCCGCCCCCCCTGCACTGGGCCTGCAGCACAGAGTACCAGGCGATGCTCACAGGACTAATGTGCTTGCCGGAGTGCTGGGCTCGTGTCCCACCGCACCATCTGGCATTCTGAAGCTTGCTGGTATGCTATCTTCCCTGCAGATTTCTCTTGCCTTGCGGCTCCGCACCATTGCGCGCACGGCTGTCTCGCTCCCCCGCGCTGATACGCTCTGGCATAAAATAAGCATGCGCGGGGCGCAGATGCGTCGCCCGAGCTCCTGTGTGGACGCCCCAGATATAACCCACGCGTAGAAAGCGCTGCACCATTTCGCACTGGGGAGCGCACCGATTATCGCGCACCGCGCCCCGCGGCGCACTCCCAGCGTGGGCAGCACGCAGCCGACTCCGCGTCGGGGGTGTGCACATCCGTGTTCGATTCAGCTTTTCCAGGGACCTCGCGGCTCGGGGGCGTCTTGGTATCCACGGCTCCCGATAACAGTAACAGCTACCCTGGCTCATGGATTCCCATACGGTCGCTCGACACCACACGCCGTAGCGTGCACTAACGCCCGAAAATGACTTTCTTTGCTGCTGTGCGCAGGGCGAGGCCAAGAAAGCCCGATAGCGCGGTGCGCCTTGTACAAGTCAGCTCGATAGCGCGCGGTGCGTACTGCAGACGTATTTGAGAGCCGGAGCCGTATGTGATGCAGAGAGCCCATTCGACTCGGGGTCGGGTAATATTTGATCAGCGTGGAGCGGATTCCTTTTTCTGTAAATCTAACTTTCTGATTGAATTCCCCCGATGCAGCAATCTGGTTGGTATTTGACCCGGGATCTGGTCGCGGGATTGGGGCTCTCCAACCTATCGAGAATTGATGTCGAAGAAAAATATTCGGAGTCTATAAGTCTGGAGCTTTGAATGGGGAAGCATTGATGGTTTATTTCTGGAGGCAAGGTCGGAGCCAACCAGAATCCCGGTTACTTCTAGTTGAACCCAAGGCCCAACACTGCTTCACGCCCCTGAATCTTCGGCGCGTCGGTCGCAATTCTGATCTGTTAGCGAAGGTTGGAAATTACACTTCATATCCGTGCATATAGGGTGAGGAAGTAGGCCCGATAGCGCCCGCGGCGCACTGCAGATAAGATAGAGAGCATGGGAATCCAGCACCCTTATGTAAGCAGCCATCAGCTGCAACTTTCAGCCAAAATTGCTCAGTCCCATTAATAGTTAGGGGTATTCTGGTCAATAGGAATCATATTTAGGGTCATTATGTATAGTTCCTATTGAGCAGACTCAAGTTTAAAAGTTAAATAAGTTTTTCACTTTTTTGTGTTCCAGTTAGTGCTGCCGGAAGTTGAGTTGAGCCGAGCTTGAGCTGATGGAATTTCAAACTCAGCCGAGCTTGAGGTGTGATCAGCTTGAGCTGCCTCAAGGTGCTTGGCGAGCAATTGCCTTTTTCGGCCATCCCGCGCAAAACCGTGCATTTCTTCATATAGTTGAATAGAACTGTTTGAATACATATGACACCGCTCAGATATATCACTGATTACAGTGAGATTCATTTGAATGTATACTGGTAATATTTATAGCCACCAAACTATGCCTATGTAAGTATTGTGCAGTTCTACAACATATATTTCCACCACACCCACTTAGTGATCTAGAGATAGAGTTAAACTCACCGTAAGTAGGTCCCTGACGGCGCTACATAGAGCCCAAATTGAATTAGCAGCTAGTGGAAGCCCCCATGTTCGGCGGAATAAATTGAAATATTCGAGATTATATTACTATGCAACCGGAATAGAACGCCCCCAACCCTCGTGCGAACAGTCTATTAGTGCCATCAATTCGACGATTTTCCCGCTCGAAAAAAGCTCCTCAATAATTGCAGGAGGGACATCAATGACCGACAATTCCTGCTCCATGCATAGCAAACCTTCTGTGAAAGTGAGCCGGTCATTGCGGAACATGAACTTGAGGAGCTGCAGGATCTCCATCTTCACAGGGGATAGAGATGAGCGCCGCAACGTGTCGATCTCCTTGCTCGAGGAGAATACACGCTCACAGGGCACGGCAGAGGCTTGAACCGGCAAAACATCGAGCGCAGTCCTGTAAAGCAATCGAAAGACAAACTGCTTTGACTGGACAGCAACTTATGCGCGAAATAGATGTGAAAAAGACATGAAAACACTCACCTGCCAATAGCACAGAAGATCAAAGTCTTCGAGCTCCACACTATCGTCGTCAAGAATCGGCTCAGCTTTATACTTTCTCAACTCTTCGTCCACAATTTGCTCGTCCTCCAATCTAAGCCGCCGCTCCTCATCCTCTTGTTCGGCCTGAGATCTGGGAGTAGACGGCGTCACCTCCGTTCCATCAGAGGAGACACTCAAGAGAGAACGAGCCTGAGAACTAAGTCTGGCCATCCCAGATGCCTGCGCACGCGCTACGTGTGTTGCGGAGGCATTGACTGGGCGGCGGGAGGCGCTCTGTGGTGCGGCAGAGCCCGAAGCAGTCCCTTTCTGGTGAATGTCTCGTTGACACTCCAGCATCTGGAGATAGGCAGTGAGACGAAGTTTGAACAAAAATATATGGACGTACCGCTCCACGAACAGACGCCTGGGCCTGTAAGTAGTCCTGCGGGGACCAGTGCTCCTCCAACCACTTGAATTTAATCGTCGGGTGGAGAACTAGAACAGGAAGATAAGTACTCCGTCTCAGAAAGCGAGCAGCTGGATAATACCCATAGCTAATGCATAAATTGGCGCGCGACGAGATAGGGCGAGATATTCTTTGAGCTTCCTGATTGCCGCTGAGATGGCATGACCGAATTTCAGGAGTTGGCGTTTGAGATCGCGTAGCATGATGATGAGCCGCTCATAAAGAGGCAGCACAATGAAAAGTGTCGGGGTCTTCTCTGCAGAGACAAGCTCTTGAACAACATGGGGACTTGTAGAAATTTCCGGATGTCCCGGAGCACCTGCAACTCGCGGTCTGTCAGCGCGAAATACGCAATATCACTATACTTCTCCAGTTGAAGGAACGCGTCGATTGCCTGCAATAAAAGTCAGTACAGGTGGCGACAAGAGTGAAGAACCATACCTGGTACAGCTCGAGCACACGGTCAATCATTAAAAATATTGAAGACCACCGCGTGTCCACATCCTTCAGCAAGCCGACGATCCGCAGGAGTTCGGGGGGCTCTCCCCATCCCCCGGTGTTGTTACCCTTCTCAATGGTCTTCTCAAGATCCTCCCGACGCTGCCCAGAGGCACGGCACGCGGTTACAAGCGCGCGTGCCGTGCCGATAACATCCTGCTGAAGGATTCGCCAGTATTCCGGATCTGCCGCTAGCTCTGCAGTAATTTCCGGGAATGAGGTCCGGAAGATTGTGTAAGACCTTGAGTGCAGTTTGGACGGCGATATTGATGACGTGAGGGAAGCAACTAAGAATAATCAGGATGAGAACGACAGTCAGAAAGAAACACTCACCGGATTCGATTCCCTTCAGCACTGAAGGCGATTCCCGTGGCCGTGAGTTCCTCTTGGATCTGTACCATTTTCGTGTTGTTATTGCCTGCGTTGTCACAGGTAATCATCAACATCTGAGGAGAGTCAGACAATAGATAAAAGAGTTATTTCGTACGCACCATGTGAAGACAGCCAATGTCTTTGAGAACCTGCACAAATATCTTCCCTACATTTTCACCGGTATGACTCCCTTCGAGCTGGCGGAACGCGACAAGCTGGGACTTGAGCACGAGGTTGCCCTTGGCATCTTTCGCGGTGTAATGCAGCGAGATGGCCATGTACGACTCGAGGCTCATACGACTCCATATGTCGTCCGTTGTCGAAACTCTACCGAGTGAATTCTGCAATTAAATTCATCGGAATTAGTCGTCAACTTACCGCCATTTCCTCCACCATCCGTGTCCATTCGTATTTGAATCTCTGGGAGACCAGTTCAGAGAGTTTCGTTCGGTGTGGAATATCACGGTCCTCGAGCTCGGCGCCAATGAATAAGAGAAGATCCCGGGACTTTGGCATAAATTAATCTCGTGAGGTCTGTAATATCAAAGAACGACATACCTGGTCGTCGACGGCAATCCACCTCACCAGACACTCATAAAATCCGGGGAGCGAGAACGGCTCACGCTCCACGCCCTCGGAGGAACCCTTTGCTTGTCCGACAGTTTCCCAGCCTTTTAACTGTTTGAGAACGACCATCTCCCGCCAATAACGGCCGTGTTGACTGTACAGGTGTTTTCTAATCGTCGTGGTCTGCCTGTGTGTGTTTCTCCAGACAGTCCAGGTGTCGTCGGAGTCAGCGCTTAATAAAATATTATCAGCAGATGGAATAGTAAATCATGGATGAAAAGTACGCACGGGCAAAGATGACACGCCAAGTGAGTGAACTCCTTCATGTCAGGCCGCTTCTCGGATAAGGCTTCCCGCTCGGGAAGAGTTTGCGGACGCTCAGGCGAACACAGGCCACGGAGAAAATACCAAACATCCGTTGCTTCAGCAGTATTCTTCTTGGCATGATCCAGAAGTGAAGAGAAGTCGCCCGAGGGCTCGCGACTGACAGGTGCCGATGGTGGGTCCGTGTTGGTCGTTGGAGGCACTGCTGTTGGGCCGACACCGGGAATCGCGGGAGATGGGACAGAGGCGGCCGAGCGGGCAGGGGCAGAAGCCTCTTTGCGGGCCCTTTTCCGAGCTGTAGCATTGGCTGTAGTATTACTCTTACGCTTTGTTGCAGGAGCAGCCGGGATTTGCTGGATATTTACTGTATTTCCCGCCTCGCCTAGAACATAGCGAAATGGACCTGATGCGTCTGGTGTCGGATGTGGGTACTGTGCCGATGGAAAGGGGATGTGCGCTTGCGGGATCCGGAGGAAAATTGGTTCGACGTAAGTGTTGGGGCACATACGCAGCGACGTCTGACTTGATGCTTTTATCATGCTGCAGAATTTTACGGGCGTGTGGTCGTGAGGTTGACCTACCGGGAAGCCAGTTCAAAGGAGGATTCCCGGGCCGTGAGTAGAAACATCTGACCGCCTGTAACAAAAACAAAAACCATCTTTCCATTTCAAGCGCCAAAAAACTCATCAACTTTGCGACCGAAATGAAATAAATGTCTTGAGGAGAGGTGTCTCTGTCCATTCTTCCTCCATAAATCAAGATAACGCAACCACAAATATTTAGGCTAAGCGGAGAGGTAGCTCTCCACCCTGTCGTGGACCCTGGGATCTAGCCTCCCCAATACCTGGATTGTCTCGGCCTTCTTCCTAATGAGCTTAATTTTCCGCTGAGAGGAGAGTGCAATTCGACAAAAAAAATGGTCATCCTATGAACGGGCTCCTGCTGATGTAATGCGACGCATCCGACATTCAGCGCAGGCGCGGGCCACTCCGCCTTGGCACCCATGGCCCTGGTATTTAGGCTCACGTCCTGAAGCTAGCCAACGGATGCGCTATTTAATGCACTGGCTCTAGCCATGGATGGCTGGGTACAGGGCCATAGGTCTAATCCACCTGTAACATGTTCTAATTCCAGCAGGCCCCACCTTAGGAGCCAGGTTAGTGGTTAGAGTTCATGGTTAGGGTTTGTTAGGGCTTAGGCTTAGGACCAAGGTATATTGTAAAAGGTTGTTGAGGGTGATTTATCAGCTTTTGATGGTTAGTTGGTTAGGGTTGGTTAGTGCTAGGAAAATTAACAAAACCACATAATAAGCTTGGTAATACAATTTCGAAGACCTAGGGCAGCTTGCCTGCCCTAGGTCTGGGTATTAGCTAGTCCCACTTAGGGTAAGGGCACCTTACCCTAAGTGGGATGGGAAAATGTAGTGGAAAGGCTTTGTAGTCCAGGTGGTTATACTACACTTTCTGTTATTTGCTCTGTTTTTTGATGGTCAGTAGTCCAATCCTCGTAGGTACTATTCATTTTGCTATTTAAAACCTGCTGTGCCAGTAGTCTTGATCCATGGACCCAGCCATGTGATGGCTGGAGTCATGGCTTTAGGTAGCACTTACTATGGCTAGAGCCATGCACATTAGACTAAATATTAGTGCTATGGCTCGCCTTGGGCCTTTCAAGCTGGTTGCATTGATGCAAGAGATAGGACTGCAGACTGGAGGTCACGGGGTAAGAAAGAAAACCCAGAAAATGAGAAGGAGTCGGACAGAGTGCGTTCAGACCTCCCTACACCCATCGATGTCCGTGGTTGCTAGGTGAGAAGAGAGCACCTTTCTGAGGAAATGGACATGTTGTGGGTAAGAACTACACGCGAAATATGGGTCCAGCATCCAGCGGGAAACCCAGACCAACCCGGCGCATTTGCAACTGTTACGAGCGCGTTCCCTCCGCTGTTTTCCAGGACTGAAGTAATGCTTCCTGAACGCGATCACTCAAGACACGCGCATTCCGTGGCACCATGTTGAGCGGGCCCTCGGGGAGTCCTTCGTTTGCGGGATCTGAAGAAATATATGGCTAGCATAAGTTAAAATTAAAATGTTTGGTCCTTAAGATCCGCACGGGGACGAATGAGGGGTCGTACAAGCAAAAACAGATCAACCTTGCAAAGGATCCAAGCCCGAGTCGAACGGGCATCTCCTGCTGCTGTTATCGGAGTGCATTCCAGCAGGGATAACAGGCGCGGACCATTCCGCCTTTGGACCCTTCCACCCCTACTTGCTCCTCTCAATTTGTAGGTGGGCAAGTAAAGGAGAAACGTACGGTGGTTCGATGAGGAAACCGGCGTGCTTGGAATAAAAGTAATCTGCAGACATCGGCGCAGTGTTCAAGCCGGAGTCGAACGGGCGTCTCCTGCGGGTCAAGCGCAATCGGAATCAGCCATAAGTGGCAGGCGCAGGCCGCTCCGCCTTTCGACCTGTCCCGTAACTTAGCTTTTGGACATTGTGCAAAGCCGCACCCGAAACACAAGATTTTTGGCCTCGAGAGCTTACATCTCACTAGAATACATGTCAGACAAGCATATATTAGACGGCCATATATTGAGGCTGTCCGGGTAAGGCACCAACAGTGCATTGAAAGAGCCAAAAATTCAGCGGCTTGAGCAATGTCATGAAAAGAACAAGTTTCCTCAGCTCTGTTTGCAGACAAATCCACAGTACTGAACATTTCAGTGTCCTAGGCATCTGATAGAACATTGGAGATGCGATGATGGTGTTGACTCGAAAAAAAGAAAGAAAGCCGTTACGGCTTTGCACAAGAGCCAAAAGCCGCATGCGGTTCGTGCGGCTTTTGCACATCCTGTCTCATAGCCCGGCCCCAAGTCGAACGGGGCATCCCACAATATGACGTTCAAACATCGCTGCAAAATCGAGGTGGGTGCGAACCGTCCGCCACCGGGCTTTCCTACCTCCGTTCTGAACCTTTCCACATAGGGATTTTTCGAGCTTCCCAATAAAAAAGACATATACGAGCGCAAGTAGCCCGGCCCGAGTCAAACGGGGGATCCCACCGAACCTAGTCAATTTCGCGGCTAGTGTGGGCGCGGACCGTCCGCCACCGGGCTTCCCTACCTTTGTTTTGAACCCTTTCTACGTAGGGATGTTTGTGAGCACCCAATAAAAAGAGTTGATCATACAATATAGTAGCCCGGCCCCGAATCGAACAGGGAGCTCCCACAGAACATCGTCACAAGCGACTAGCGACTGTGGGTGTGGACCGTCTGCTACGGGCTTTCTGTCCTCTGGTTTGATCCTTGGTATGCTGGAGTTTTCGTGAGCACCGCGGGAAAAAATGGCTCGAACATGTCTAGGAGCCCGGCCCCGAATCGAACGGGGACCTCCCACCGCACAGGACTGGAGAAGGTGAATGGATGTGGGTGCGGACCGTCCGCTACCGGGCTTTCCTTCTTGCATTTTGAACCTTGCTGTGTTGGCATCTTTCGTGCCTGCCGCGAAATAAAAAGATGGCAAAGGACCGAACAAGTAGCCCGACCCCGAGTCGAACGGGGGAACCCACAGAATGTTTTCTTCAGTCTCGGTTTACATGCAGTGGGTGCGGACCGTCCGCCATCGGGCTGTCTCTTCTCTGGTTTGAACCCTTGCTGCGTAGGACTCTTTCTTTCTTCGAGGATGCCGAATTCAAAATTTTAAAAAAGGCTCAAACGGATGCCTGTCATAGCCCGACCCCGAGTCGAACGGACGAACTCAAAGTATGCTTGTTGAAGGCGATGTGGGCGCGGACCGTCCGCTACTGGGCTTTCTTAGCTCTGGGTTGGACTTTGGTATGTAGGGATTTTTGAGAGGGTTTGGGAATAAAAATAAAATGAAAACGACCCTAGTGAATAGCCCGGCCCCGAGTCGAACGGGGATCCCACAGAATTTAATCACAAACCATTTAGTGAGTGTGGGTGCGGTCCGTCCGCCACCGGGCTTTCATAGCTCTGGGCAGAACCTTGCTACGTAGGGATTTTTTGAGGCCGCCGCGGAATAAAAAGGGACGAAAGATCGTCTGCGTATAGCTCGACCCCGAGTCGAACGGGATCCTCCCACGGAACCAAAAGGTCATATATAAGGAGTGTGAGTGCGGACCGTCCGCTACCGGGCTTTCGTAGCTTTGTTTGAACCTTTCTACATAGGGATTTTTGAGAGGGTTTGGGAATAAAAAGAGTGTGTGATCTTTCTCGTACAACCCGACCTCGAGTCGAACGGGGGATCCCACAGAATGCTGGTTAAGAACGCGGGAAAGTGGTGTGGGTGCAGACCATCCGCCACCGGGCTTTCAAATCTCTGCTCTGATCCTTGTCGACTTGGTTGACTGAGAGCCGTACCGACGATTAAATGAGCCCGGCTAATCTGAATACTGGAGGACCGCGACTGGTGTCAGATAAAAAGCAAAAGTTGGGATGAGAGGCACCGGAATAATTCTTGGATGGCCTCGAACGGCAGCCACTTTGTTTGAAACTTGAGCCGCTCCGAAATACTTACCCGGTCCTGTCCAACATGCGTAGGCCGCGAAGCCTAAGAGGATTGATTGGCGGTGCGGCAGCCCCGGCACCCATTTTGCCAGATCTTCGGCTTGCAATCTGCGCCATCATCTATCACTGCATCCTCTGCCCATTGCAGTGGGCGCGTTGCTCTACACCACCATGTCTCTTTACTTCACGGGCCATACTGTCGTCGTCACTCGAAGCCATCGTGAAAGCTGCTCTTGAAAAGTTCGGAGATGTTCATATACTCGTTGCGAACGCGGGCATTCTGCGGGACAAATCGTTCCAAGCCATGACGGAGCTGGAGTGGGATATCGTTCTTGCCATCCTCCTCCGGTCCGTGTTCATCTGCGATGAGCTCAACCATATGGTACGCGAATTAGCAACGTCATCTGCCACTGACTCAACCACGCAACTCAGGTCGCAGGAGATGGTCGACGCGCTTAAGGTATCTATCTACGCTGCTCAATCGTGGCTTCGTCAACTAGACTTTCGTTAGCCAGATTACATTGCACTGTTAGTCGGGTATCTGAGTAGTGCAGGTAAGGACGGCGCAGCATCCTAATGGGTCCGATATTAAATCTCGCATAGAAAACGAAGACACAACTGGCGCCTTGTTTAAAGTCCTCGGGGGTTGGGCTGCCCAGACCCGGTGGCAGCCCTCCGGAAGTTACAGCTTCCCAGAAAAGGTGCCGTTCACGCCCGAAGACGTCGTTTCGAAGTGGGCAAGCATCACGGACTTCAGTGAGTTCTCTCAGGGTGTTTATACCTTGATCTCTAATCGATTATTCTCAGCTGACGGACGTGCTACGAACCCTCCACGATATCGGAGTCGCTTGAGCAGTGAAGAAGGAATAAGTGGTCCTCACGGGGACCGAGAAGTGTCCAGGTCATGCCAGTGACAGCGCCGAGTCGTGCAGCAGAATGTGAATGCCGGCTGGGAAATAATCAACGCAGCTGTAGATTGAAAAGAAAGGAGAATGAAATAGAAAACTTAGCTCAGAGTGATCAAACGGGGGTGGATTCGCACGGAGTTGCTCAGAATCGTGTGGATTGAGGTGGCGGTCAAAAGACAAAAGGAAAAGTAACGTAATCTCCGTCCCGTGCAAATAGATATAAACCGATGTATGTAAGAGAGTCCGTTAGAAAGCCTCAGCTAAAATCAAACCTTCGCCCAACGAGTCATCCGGGAGGTACGCAAATACGTATAGGGAGATAAATGCTGCCCCGCTCAGCACTGAAGATGGGTGCCCAGTCCACTTCAAATCGATCCCCGGCGTAGTCCGAGATGCCCGAGGACTTGGTTCGACTCTTCGCGTTGGCGGTACGTAGTGCGAAACAAATAGTGTCTGTGTAAGATATGAGAGGGGTGACCACGGGAATGTAAAGTCCGTGAACACAATAATAAAATATTTCCTTGGTAAATGAAGACTTGTCCTTCCAGTGTCGGATGAGTTGATTCATAAGCAAAATGCGTAAACTTGTGGTCAAGGAACTAGGAAATGAATTGTGATGGAATATTTGGTCAGATGGCCTAGCTGGCTCGGGAGTCGAAGGCGGCGTGCAAGGCAGGTCGCGCTTCCACAGCAGGTTATTTTTGCATGATTTTCTTTGCTCGTTGTCTAACCTTTAACAGATGGTGGCAAGATGGTGGCCAATTTTGGCAACAAAGGCGAAGATGTCCAGGCAAAACTGTGATGTACATTATTATTTATTTTCGCCTGGGTCTAACTCAACGGAACTGTCGTGCTTTGCGGGAATACATTTATTTGTAACCGGCTATGATATCATTCGTCCCCAGCCTCCATGGGCACTCTCAACGGCTGACATCCCGCATGCGCAACTCCTTCGGACTCGTGCTCACAGCCCGAAATACTTGTGCTTTAGGGCCATTGCATGCGCATGGCAGAACGAGTCCAGGCCGGGTTTTCCATTTCAAATACCATTTGAACTATACTATTCACTGTTTGAATTGCACGGAGACAACACAAATCCTCGGGGCACCAGGACATAATGCCGCGATCACACCTCAAGAATGTTGGTGGTGGTGCATAGGTTCATTTCAACAGAATGTCCAATTGATAATACCAACTCACTGACCAGAGAACTAGTGTGAAATCCATGTCATCTGCTTGGTCAGTATACCTTCGAATATCCTAAGCTTCACAAGGATGGCTGAGAGAAACACAACCGGAATCACTGAGTCGATCTCAGGGCTGGTAGGACTGTTGACCACCGAGGCTGGATTTCACAAGGATTGACTGAGGAAAGCCCTAGAGGCTCCTCGTTTCCAGATCGAAGGCAGCACTGCAAACAGACTCGAAAAACTAAAGTTGTGATGGGCATCCACTCTCCTTGTTCAGCAGATTTAAGCTGGATGTCATCTTCAGGTGAGCTTCACACCTGCAGAAGTTAAACCTTCCCCATCATTCTCTTTGCATCTAATTGCGGTAGAACAAAAGAACTTCATAAATTCCGTTACAAGAATCAAGCCATCTGAACACTCATCCGCAGATAATATGGATTCAGCAGGCTTGACAGGGAATCTGAACTGGGCTGCAACTGTCAACCAAAGATCGAACCCAAAAATCCTGATGGTGTCAGGAGGACTACAGAGCACTCAAATGTGAATCCAGTGCTGGGGGCATGCAGTGAGAGCTTCTGGATGACTTTGAAATTTGCCAACCAATTTTCCAGGGTTTGTGCAGGGATGGATAATATTAATCTGGCTTGCTCGTTATGCTCGAGGTCTGGGTGTCGAATGGTGATCTGAGTTATGAGGCAGCCTCATGCATAGTTGCCCAAGAGACGAAGTTTCTAGGGCTCTGCCGCTCATCGGCCTTTATTATTAAATGGCAAGTGATTACCTGCCAGGAAATGAAAACATCCCGCGCCGCCACGAAGAAAAAATGACTCGGCACAGCTCGGAGAGGGAACTGTCTTGTACGAGACTCGTGTATTCGTTTTTTCCATATGAGGGAAAAATTCTCTGATCGCTGCTCCCTTTGGTTCGACTTTGGTCATTCTATATGTCTTGTTGGCCACTTTCCGTTACCTCGCCTGCATGCGCCGAGGACGCGCTGGGCTTCGAGCTGTCGAAAGACCTGTCCGTCAGCAATTGGGCAGCGAACAAGCTCGACGACGAGCAGTTAGAACGTAATGCACAATTTCCCCGTGCCCAAAACCGTGCTAATGTCCATCTCAGATGCAGGTCTTGACACCATTGCATCGCTCAAACTATACGAAGTTCTGGAGGATGCTCTGATGCGAAGGCGGATCGAAATCAATCAAGACACTTGGTATAGATTCAACAGTAGATCCGAGAAGCTGACTAGACGAAAGCCCGGGTACCAGCAGACCGATGTCGCGTGGAGGTGAATAATTGCACATGGTACTCAGGAGGAAAGTTCATTGGATACTACCCTTAGTTCGTATTAGCCCAGAGAACGAGCGGAGAATACGAGACAATAGTAAGAGTTGCCAAGGAAGGCAAAAGAGGCGAAAAGGCATCACTGCATCAAAGTTGTATTACAAACATTAACATCCACAAACTGACGATGTTGCGGTCGTCAATCATTGGGCCATACACCAGCCTCGGGAAAATGCCTAATCAAAATACGGGTTGACATGGGAATTGAGTAAGTGTCGAGATAATATGCAAACAGTAAACTTTAAACCTACACCGAATTACTCCTCTAAGGCAGGCGAGGGGGAAGATGGTACGGGATCATTGACTCTGATGAAGGTGCGAATAGAATCACTGTGCATGTGGACTATTGGGACGATAAAATACAGAGATGGTGGAACATGGATTAACATGTACCACTCGGCCATGAAGAAAAATTGGCTGGGCGCAGGTCGGACAATACCGGAGACGCGGGAACCGTCTTGCGGAGGGAGATCCTTATGTATAGATCAAAGGATCAATTGCTGAGCGGACCGGTTTAAGTGCTTTAAGTAAGGTGTCCATAACAGAGAAGGTGACAGAGAACACACTGGCCATTATGTGATTGCATGCCAGAACATGACAGAGACCATCACAAACGGGCGGCGCGAGGTAATGTAGATGACCAAAATGAAAGACAAGTCAGATAGAATGACCAACAGTTCAACCAAAAGGAGAGACCATTGCAAACGGGCGGCGCGAGGTAATGTAGATGACCAAAATGAAAGACAAGTCAGATAGAATGACCAACAGTTCAACCAAAAGGAGCAGCCGTCAGTGATTTTCTACCTTATATGGAAAAAAAAAAGAATACACGAGTCTCGTACGTCATAGTGGCCAAAAAACATCAGCTTTGGCGTTGAAACGGAAGTAAGAACGAGTCTAAAAATAAATTTTTAGGACTCGTAATCATTGTCATCAACCCCTAGGAGGCGACGCATCGCGTGGAAGAATGGCTTCAGAATACAGACCCAGTGACTCGGAGTTCGTCCCTGCACCGACCTTCAGTTCTATTAATTACTCGTCTCTTCTCTCCAACTGGCAGTACTCCCCGACGAGCAAAGAATTTGTCAAGGTGCATGCCGTCACTATGATGGTTTGCCTCCAAGGATATCCGGCTGCCGAACATTGATAAGAGTTGTGTTCCCGCAGTTCTCCCGCTCAATCGGCTCTTGGTTGCCTAAATAATTCACAATTTCCGCAGATCGATACCCAACCTTTCGTCACTCGAGTTGGAGAGTAGAACCCGTGCGCTGTACGCTCGGAAATTAGATTTCACCGTTGGGGTGTCCGCTTCGATCCCTCCGTCTGCTACTCCGTCGTGGTGAATAGTGATAGAGGTCTACCTCGATACTGGTTCCACAACCCGGGTCCCAGGGTACGAGCGTTTTGCCGGGTTAGGAAGGTCGGCCTTCGTCCCTCCGAATTGTGCTGTGCGGTTGGTTGGTAAGACATGCCGAGAATTAAAGATCGAATCTGGGAAGAACCACCCGGTGCGCTCGGATTCCTGCTACATTTAAAGTGACCCTGTGAGTGGAGACCTTACATCGTCCCAATTCACTTTACCACTCATGATACTACCTCTGGCGATTAGCAGCTCAACATGGTCCATCCTGGGCATAACAATCTTATTCTATGGCATTCGCTGGAAGCGTAACCGGTCTCGACTTCCGCTCCCACCCGGACCAAAGAAATTGCCTCTAGTCGGGAATCTGTTTGACATGCCCGCAGACCGACAGTGGGAAGCCTACCGCGACTGGAGCAAAGAATTTGGTGCGTCGGTCTACCATCTGTGATAAACGTAAAGCTGACCCTCCCGCAGATTCAGATATCATCCATATGGATGTCGCGGGGACATCTATTGTTGTCTTGTCCTCGATGGAAGCAATTAGAGACCTCTTCGACAAACGGTCGTCCTTGTATTCAGATAGGTGATTCAGTCCTTGGCACATGGCCGGGTACCCATTCTCAGCATGTGCAGGCCCCGAATGCCAATGCTCGTGGAGCTGATGGGATGGGACTTCGGCACTGGTTGAGTTCATCTTCTGTTGTGTGCACGTACTGCAACTGATCCATGAGTTTTTTAGGATCCCTGAAATACGGTGAGCTGCAAAACGATCCTAATGGCCATTTCATGACCCTTGCCAATTGCCCCTGGCAGGTGATCAATGGTTAGTGTCGCTAGAAATCGGGGTTTACCTTGAATTCTGATCACATTTTAGGCGTTCTCACCGGAAAATATTCCATGAGGCTTTCAACGTCGGCGCCGCAAAACGGTTTCACCCACAAGAACGCGCCGTGGCCCATGCTCTACTTCGCCGCACCCTCGATGACCCCAAAGATGTGATGCATCACTTCAGGCAGTACGTACTGCACCTCCTGGTGTCAATACAAAATGCTTAGCCGCATCTGCGAATACAGCATGGCTGGAGCACTGATCATGGATATCGCATATGGCATCGATGTCGATTCCAACAACCAATATATTGATCTGGCAGAAGAAGCTATGCATGGGCTATCTACCGCCAGCCTCCCCGGACAGTTTCTCGTGGTATGTTCCATCTTTCCGATACACGTTTACGCCGCGTAATTGATTTTGCAGGATACATTCCCAGTGCTGAAATATGTCCCTAGCTGGGTCCCCGGCGCAGATTTCAAGCGTAAGGCGAAACATTGGCACAAAGCCACGCGACGGCTATTGGAGCTCCCATTTGCCCAGGCGAAGCGGGAAATCGTGCGCCGTAATTTCTATATGTTATTGGCGCAACTGTATTAATTTGGAGGGTATTTGCGGCAGGCACTTGGCATCGCGCCGCCGTCATTCACTTCCTTGAGTCTCGCTGCCCTCGAGGAATCAAAGGATAACGAAAACGGAAGACAAGAAGCCCTTGTCAAAGCCACGGCCGCGAACATGTATGCCGCGGGGACCGATACGACGGTGGCCGCTCTGGGAACCTTCATACTGGCAATGCTCGCTAATCCGGAGGCGCAAAAGAAGGCCCAAGCAGAACTCGATTCTGTCATTGGTACCGGTCACCTCCCCGATTTCACGGACGCGGCGGCCTTGCCGTACGTATCGGCAATTGTGAAAGAAGTTCTGCGGTGGCGGAACGTCGGGCCCATAGGTTCGTGGATCGTTTGGGATATGCACCCGGACGTTAAGCGGATATTATGCAGCTATCCCGCACTACCTCTCTGTTGACGATGAATATCGCGGGTATCGGATTCCAGCGGGATCCATTATCATCGGGAACGCCTGGTTCGTTTTCATCAAACTCTCAATATATTTCTTGACCCGCGAGTTGTTATCAGGGCGATACTGAACGATGAGGCGGGTTCGGCTTCCCGATTCCACGGAATCCTTTTCTAACTCACTAACTCACTATAGGATGTGTACCCTGACCCAGACACATTCAAACCGGAACGCTTCCTCGGTGATGAATACCCAACTGTGCAGGACCCGGAGATGGCTGCCTTTGGGTTTGGGCGGCGGTAGGTTGCCTTGTTGCCCTTGGACTTAACTGACTCTGTGCTTGACCTTCAAATTATCCAGGATCTGCCCAGGCAGACACTTGGCCGTGTCGTCCCTCTGGATCACTATTGCGTCCATCCTAGCCACCATGGACATCCAGAAGGCGCGTGACGCGCATGGGAAGGAAATAGAGCCTTCGTATGAGTATTTCCCAGGCCTAGTCACGTAAGTACACCCACGATTCTCCCAACCTGTCATTGCTAAGCTCCTTCTTTGCTCGCAGGGCACCTCTCCCTTTTGAGTGCTCCATCACCCCTCGATCCACAACTGCCGCGGAGGCTATTCACGCCACTTCTGGTGGCGAGTAGGAGTCAACCTATTTTGTTGGAAAGGAAATAAATAATCATGAATAGTTGAATGTTATGGATAGCAGTCCCCAATGGGTTGGCAGTGGTTACATAAAGAAAATTGAACCACTGTGACCAACTTGGGTGATCATTTCCAATACCACTGTATCCGAAAAGAGTGGTTCTGCGCCTGGGATTCAACACTCGATTTCTCTAGCACTTCCCAGCGACCTTCGATATTAATTTCAACATTTAGTCACCTGACAGTTGAAGGTAATGAAAACGAAAGGTCCTAGTTTCGGATTCTGCAAGGGACAACGGGAAAAATTCCCGGATTGCGTAGAATGAACTAAAGTTTGTGCGGAAAGAAAAGAGGTCAGATGGGTCTAGATTTGTCATTTGCACTAGCGAAAGATGTTGAATTTAACTCGAGTACTGTCCAGGCTCTCAAGCGATAGGTTCATAGGAGGGTGGTAAGCTAATTATTTTCCCTAAGAATAATGTAGTACGTATAAGGCTCCAATTTCAACACCAACTTGAACTAGAGTTACACTCCGCCTTTTCGGCTATGTGAACATCTATGAGGGTTCATTTGTACAAACAACCGCGCGAAAGAGGTCAGCAAGCGCGAAAGAGATCTAGCACGCGCGAAAGAAGCTTGGTTGCGCGAAATAAACGTCAGTTTTGGCATTCATCGAACAGAAGCAGCACAACGTTTGGAATAAATAAATCTATTTTAGCGGCAAGCAAGTAGGAAGGGATGATACCAACTCATTGCTTTGTGCCTGAGAGACATTTGGGAGGCCTGGCTCAGCACAGGAAGCAAACTATCAGAGAATGATCGAGAGCAATGACCGTTCAGCATGGGCGAATTCTCGTTGAATTCTCAGTATGAACAAATGAAGGAGTGAGTTCTGGGAAAGTCCATCTAGTGGATGAGTGATGTGCTCGATAGGCATTAGAATCCTTCTAGACCGGCTGGTTCGTCGAATTTTCTCTTCACCTCCACGCTTCCTGACAAACCCATTTTTACACTTGAAAACTCAGGTTCATACGGTCGGATCGGCGCATCAGGCATATTTCATCGAACACGTTCCCAACTGCCTTTGCTAATGATACCTTGAACAGGTTCGGCCGGAGGAGGAGGAAGGTATATTACTGCAGTGGTCCCATTGAGGAAACAAGCAGGCACTGTACCTACATACACAAGCCAAATGTATGCTACAGTCATCTACGCAAAGCCCCGGTGTGATAGAACTACAAGAGAACTTCTTGCGGAACCAGGCAATAGATGGGATTAAGGGACACAGGATCAAGACTCCGGTAATGATAACCCACAGGGATGAACCGCACGTAAGAATCAAACTAGCACGCCGTCCGACGATAAGACTGCCATATCGGCATCGCTGGAGCCTGGAGCAGACTAGAAAGGACGAACATCAAATGGGCTCACAACACTGCCAGTGGAATGCTCGTACATCGCTCCGATATCTGAGTAGTCGTCATGAAGAGTTGGAATAGAGGGCAGGTGCGGGCTGGTGTGAGAAGAGCGCTCAAGTGACCGGCGGACCTACACCCCAAATTGGGAAAGAATTTGTAAGCAGCATCTACGGCAAGAGCACCACATTCTGCTTCCCGATAGCTCGGACAGCGCAGACTGTCGTGACAGAGTAAATTCTCAAATTCCTCTAAAGCAATCAAATCAACTCAAATGCACCCAAACCTCCTCCAAAGCAAGTTTCGGGAATGCCAAGCAGCGCCTGCGGCTTGCCCGAGCTCGAGAACGCGTAGCGCATCGAGGACGCCGAGGCGCTCAAGATGGCTGAGGCCGTCCGTTCCGCGTCCATTTCAAATGCCCCAAATGCCACCGACCGGCGTATGCGTGTAGGAGCAGCGCCTGGCGCTCTTCCACTCGTTCTGCTTCGTCAAGTTCGAGTGGAGCGACCTCGACGGCATGCGCTCCGTCCGCCGCCGCTATAACGTGCGTCCACCTTCTTCCTTTCGGGGTGCCTGTCTCTTTTTTTGCGGTCCCCGTTGCAGTCGACGGATTCTAGTTTGCCCATTTGATTTTTCTTGCTGCACCTCCTCCAGCCGCAGACGCCCGCACACGACGCTGAGCACCGGCAGCCCGTGCCCACGCCACAGCAGACAGCCGCGTTCGCGGTGCTCATCAACGCGTCGCTCGCGGCGTTAAGCGCGGACGACACCATCTGCGTCCGCGGGGCGCCCGCGCCCTCGCCCTCGCCATATCCTTATCCCCACCACGCCGCGGTCTCCGCACGCGCACGGCAAGCCGAAGAGCCGGCGCTTGGCCGGCGCAGGCACGGTCGCCCGTCAAGGAGCTCTTCGCCTCGTCCTCATCCCCCGTATCCGCAGCGGGCGCCCCGATCCGTGTCCGCCGCTCGCGGCCTTCGCCGGCGCCGGCGACGAGGATGAAGATAACGGAGATGAGGACGTGTGGGTGGATGAAAACGAGGACGCGGACGCGGACGAAAACCCGTGCGGCGGCTACGCGCCCGGGGCTGATGAGAGATGTGGGAGATGGAGACGGAGAGGAGGAGGAGGAGTTCGACGAAAGCGCGCTCCCCACGCCCGTCCCGCGCATGTGGCGCTTCCCCTCCCCCCCGCGCCCCGCCGACGCGTCCTCCCTCGCTTTCCCGCGTACGCCGCCCACGCTAGATCCCGCGCGCGCGCACGGAAACAGGGACGACGAGCGGGGCGGAGGTGTGCGAGGTGGAGTTCCCGCTGACGCGCGCGCCACACTCGCCCGCCGCGTCCAGCCCCACCCACTCGCTCGAGCCCGCGCCCGGGTATGCGCTGGAGCTGCCGTTCGAGGCGAGGGCGAGGGCGAGGGCGAGGGCGAGGGCGAGCACGTCGGCGGGAAGCGTAAGCGGTAGCTTGCCTCCTCTCCCCTCCTTCTGCACAATGGCAGCGAGAAGTGCGGAATGGGGAATGGAATGACCTTTTATGAGTACCAAAGGAATCGGAAGAAGAAGAAAACTGGAATCATCGGAATTTGTTTGTTGTTATAGTAATTCTCGCTAGCTTTAGTCTCTAGTCTTACCGCCAATGCATCTCATCTATCAATCGACTCTCGCAAAATGGATACCTTTTTTTTTATATGCGAAGGGGAGGGGAAAGTGTCTAGGAAAAGAGCAGGAAAAAAAATCCCTCATCTCGAAGAATCAGAGCCCGGGCCCGAGTCGAACGGGGGACCTCACAGAATATTGCTTTTAATGATTACAGGCAGTGGGTACGGACCGTCCGCTACCGGGCTTTCGTAGCTCTGGGTTGGACTTTGGTACGTAGGGGTTTTTGAGAGGGTTTGGGAATAAAAATAAAATGAAAGTGGCCCTGGTGAATAGCCCGGCCCCGAGTCGAACAGGGAATCCCACAGAATGCTGGTGGAAAGCGTTAATGCTACAAGCAGTGGGTGCGGACCGTCCGCTACCGGGCTTTCCTTCTTGCATTTTGAGCCTTGCTGTGTTGGCATTTTTCGTGCCTGCCGGAATAAAAATCGAGAAAGTGCAATGCGAATAGCCCGACCCCGAGTCAAACGGGGACCTCCCAAATGGAGCCTGACGAAGTGGTGCAGGTGCGGACCGTGCGCTACCGGGCTTTCGTGGCTCTAGGTTGAACCTTGTTGCATTGGGAATAAAAAAATGCAGCGATCCGAGGGGATAGCCCGGCCCCGAGTCGAACGGGGACCTCCCACAACACTGAACAGGAAGATGATGATGTTCTACTGAATGTGGGTGTGGACCGTCCGCCACTGGGCTTTCTTGGCTCTGTTTTGAACCTTGCTACGTAGGGATGTTTTTCTGCCTGCCGCGGAATAAAAAAGTCCGCATCGCAAGTAGGATAGCCCGACCCCGAGTCGAACGGGGACCTCCCACAGAGTCCCAGTAGGAGGTGATGAAGTTGGTGCGGGCACGGACCGTCCGCTACCGGGCTTTCTTAGCTCTGTTTTGAGCCTTTCTACATAGCAATTTTTTGCGATTGATTCGAAATAAAAAGATGCATTGGTTCAAGTCTAATGGATAGCCCGGCCCCGAGTCGAACGGGGACCTCCCACAGAACCTCATTACATCACAGACAACGAGTGAGTGTGAGTGCGGACCGTCCGCTACCGGGCTTTCCTTCTTGCATTTTGAACCTTGCTATGTTGGCATTTTTCGCGCCTGCCACGGAATAAAAAGATGCATCGACTGCAGATAATAACCCGACCCCGAGTCGAACGGGGATCTCCCACAACAACGGACAAGAGCACTTTACTGAATGTGGGTGCGGACCGTCCGCTACCGGGCTTTCATAACTCTGTGTTGGACCTTTCTATGTAGGAATCTTTTCCCGAGCACCCGGGAGGAAAACAGATGCCCAAGTGCAATAGCCCGACCCCGAGTCGAACGGGGGGATCCCACAGTATCTTGCAGCAAGCACCAATTTAAGTGGAGTGAGCACGGACCATCCGCCACCGGACTTTCTTACTTGCTCTGTGAACCTTGCACTGTTAGAAAATTTTGGAGGATGAATTCAAAATTAAAAAAAGGTTTGAAGGGATACGCTGCATAGCCCGGCCCCGAGTCGAACGGGGACCTCCCACAACACTGGACTGGACAATTACTGAATGTGGGTGCGGACCGTCCGCTACCGGGCTTTCTTAACTCCTTTTTGAACTTTCCTAGGAAGGAATGCTTTTGAGCGTCCTGGAATAAAAAAAAAATCGGTGATGCACAGGAATAGCGCGGCCCCGAGTCGAACGGGGATCCCACAGAATTGGTTTTCAAAAGGAGACGATAATTGGTGTGGGCGCGGACCGTCCGCCACCGCGCTTTTCTACCGTACCTTTCAACCGTGCCAAGTAGGAATTTTTGAGAGTAATTTGGCAAAGCTGTGGATATTGTATGATCTCTGCTTTCGCAACCAATGCTGATCACTTACATCTAACACCAGGGTACCTATGGGTCTGGGACAGCCGCTCTCCGACATTTTCGCCCACATCTTGCCTCTGTGCATGGGTCATGCAGTAGATATCCTAATTCTCATCTCTGAGATCCTGGAGAGTCGCACGGGTAGATTTCCCTGCGGCGCACTGACAGTACCGGATTATAGGCAAGCATTATCTCCGGCGCTGGGCACGTCTACCCGGGGCGACGGTCTTTCTAGCCATGCGACGCTTTAGTGCATTGAGACACCGCTTGGCGCGGCGAATGAGAATTCGAGGGCGGGAAGAAGGAAACATGATAGCGGGGTTATTGGAAGAGAAGAAGCGGCCCACGAGGATACTGATGGCTAGTCGGCGCCTCTGTGGCGTATTATATGAGAGCAAAACAACAATAATACTTACAAGAGCTGCCACAGCATCCATTGTTCAACTTTGGTATAACTTGATAGTTCGTAAGTAACCATGCAGAAAAGAGACGGAACATAAGAACTATTGTCGGACGGTTACAAGACTAGGGCAGGACTAAGGGCCACCTTGCAGGCTTGCAGCTGCTGGCACCATTGAGCGGCGAGGAATCGACATCGCAATCCACTTCATGGGTCTGAGTCGTATGACTGCCCAAAATCGTCATGTAGGAATGTTAGAGCAGTGGGCGAAACAATATCGGGGAGTTAGCGCTGTCCGTCGGCCACCTCAGTGCTCAAGGCCCGACGTCAGATTTCAGACCAGTCACACGGCGAGAAATTCGAAAGTGCGTCTATTTTCTTTCCCAAACCACACAGACATTAAAGAGACCCCGGACCTACTAGTACACCGGCGAAATTCAGAACAACAAAGAAAGCGAGGAAAGCAGTAGGAAAGCATTTCACACTGGGTATCAGGTAATATCAGGAGAGATTCAGACACTATGAAAGGCCGTAGAAGTGAGCGAAATTGCGATCTAAAGTTTCCGAGGCTTACCTCTGCGTAGGATCATATTGAGCGGCAGCGGTCAAGGGATTCACGGCACTACGCTGGCGTCCTGGGAAAGGGAGTGAGTCAGAGGCAGCAATCAAATTGAATAGTCATGCCTATCATGAGGACAAACCGCGCGTCGGTGATCGCCTCAGTAAGCTTACGCTGACGTTCGGCCTCCACAATGAGCTGTTGAAAAATTGTCGCAGTTGACATGAGCCGCGGACGACGAGCTCACCCGAACTGTGGTACGGATCGCCTTAGCGCGAGTAGTGCATTCCGTGGTATCTCTGGAGAATAACCGATATTTGCCCCAGGTCATCTCTTCCGTTTCTAAGACGCGACATTGGATCTTCGAGACGACTCGTTGGACTCTGTCTTACTGGTAAGCATTGCAGACGAGAGAACAGTATGCAAATTTACTCCATGAGCCGCATCCCTTCCTCCGTGAGAGTGATCTGGTCCCTGGGGCACTGCACTTTGGCGCTTCGGATGGTCGCTTCGATTGCTTCGATTATTTTCTGAAGCTGGCGCAGCGTTGTCGAGGGATGTTCGAGATAGATAGTGTAGATAAGTGCCATGCAGATGGTGATCCCAAGGGCTATGTAGCGGAGAGGGACGCTTGGAATCAGAGCTGAGAGTCCCAGCAGAGTCGATACTATTAGCTGGGTCCGAGAGGTGTTGTCATCCATGCCAGTCTTGAAGGAAGCAGGATGTTGTAGTGATCATATGAAGTGGAAAGTATACCCATTATATACTTGACAAAGCCACGCTATGCTGGAAGGTACCGGTGTTTTCACCTCGGGGGGAGTCAAGAGCCAAAGAAAGACACCGAGTGGATCGAGAATCAGATTCGAGATTGGGGTCAGTGACGGGAGCGGGTTCTCATTTATCCGGGTCACGTGACACAACTAGTCTCTCGTAGACAGACGCTTCAACACGAAGCTCGTGCCTCGCTTGTTGAAGTCTGTTAGTAACCGCGGGGGTCCGATCGCGTACCGAGCTTATTACGTAATCTTAGCTAATCATTCTGGCAGTGTAGAAACCGCCGGGACGTTTGTTCATCCCTGCCACAAGTCTTAGTTGCTTCGTCAACCATCTGAATCAGTTTCAGTTGCCTTCTGGAGTACCCCTCAATTTTCTCGTCAATTTTAAGCCCGCCCTGAGTGTTTGTGTTCAAACCTCCAAAGATCACATGATTTGTTGAACTCACTCTCTGAACAGAGTTATGGGACACTCTAAAGGATTCTGAGGAGAGAGAAGTCGAGGCACAGCCAAGGCAACCCATTCTATGTAAAAATCCTATGAAATAACGCGTTCTTCCGGTGAAGTGTTTCGCGCCGTTCCATGATTATGTAAGATTACGTAATAAGCTCCGTACACGATCAGACCCCCCTTGTAACAAATAGACTATGACACAACACTGCCCAACATTTTCTTCCGGCCTCCATGCTAAAATTCCCCTCCTCGGCCGCGACACGTAGCATCTCTGTGAGAGCGGCGTCGGGGACGCGCGGACACCAATTTACCCTCATTTGGCGACTTTTGTTGCAGAAGAACTGACCTGTTCCTGAATCCTGACATCAGTGGATTGAATTGCGGATGGTCCGCCCTCTTAAAGTCCTTCCCGTGCGCCCGACCTCGCGGCGGACCAGATTGAGTAAACGGGCTTACATTTCGGACGGATGTGCGATTAATAATGCTTGCGTGGCCTTGCCGCGCATGCATAATACATTCATTTGTGAGCACATTTCCTTCTTACAAACTCTCAAACCTAAAGTCATTCTCGACCGGTACCAATTCGAATGACACCACTTTCTCGAAAGCAAGTGAGGATCCCATTGTCACAGCGACACCCACTCCCAACCTAAGATCCTTCCGTCACTTGTGGTGCCGAAGTTAAACTCCGTGATTCTTTCATGTGCTCTCGGAGTCCGAGTCTGCAAATGAAGTCCACTCATCTATTTGCCTCCTCACACTATTTGCACTGCCTCGCAAAAAACGAGGCAAAAGTTCTACTGCGCGTCCCACGAGTTGTCGGGTTCGCCCGAGGTCGCACCCCACTGCGGCCCAAAGCCAAGAAAAGGCGGTGTGCGTCCAAATGTCCAAATTAACGTTCGGTTTCCCAGGAGTCCCCAGGGCAACGCTATGCACATAGGTACATTCCCCAAAACTTTGGCGCGGTGAGTTGGCATGACTGGTCCCCCCTGGTTCCTCTGCCAGCGAATGCTTTAATTAACGTTCCTCTAGATTACTTCCGCGCCAGGCATGCATTGATCGTATACTTGATCCCGCAGATTGCCTCCGCAAACATACCAATCTAATCATTGAATCAAACGCTGATCCTTGATTGAAGATTGAGTTCTCTCCGAATCGGAGCGCCCAACGATCGAGGAGCACCCGATTGAGTAAAGTGGGCTTAGACTTCGGGTTTGGTACACGGATATGCGGTTAATAATACTTGCGTGGCCTTGCCGCGTATGCATGATACATTCATTTGTGAGCACACTCTCTTCCTACGAACTCTCAAACCTACAAGTCGTTCTCGAATAATTTTTGAATAGCACCACTTTCTCGAAAAGCAAGTGAGGATCCCATTGTCATAGCGAGAACGAGGACGCCAATTTTTTCCCGGTCCCTTGACGCCTCCTGCTACAGAGGAACGGCCTGTTCCTGAAATCTAACTTCAGGAGGATACTGCAAGTAATTTTCAAGGCTGGCCGCCTTGCGTAAGGGTTGATTCAGTCCACTAACAGCCCTTAGGACGCAGCTGGCTATTTTTAAGGCTGTAAATGGCCGCAGTCACTTGTTCAGTTAGAACCGCTCAAGAGTCGCTACTTCATGTGCGTCTTATCATTTATCAACTTCCAGTCAACGGCCACTCTCACTCTCACCGAGCTGCCGACTCGGATCTGTTGAATATTGATTAGTAAATGCAGCTCGGCATTCGGGCAGATGACTGATAAGATTGATAATCAGATTAGTAACATAGAACAGAGTAGATACACGTATTATCTGAGACTGGTTACCGGGCCACCTTACCATTTTTGCCCTCGAGCCCGTACAGAGAGTCAAATGGATACAGGTATATGGGCTCACAAACGAAGGTATACATCCTATGTGTGAGCTGAGATATTTTTTGGGAATTTACATTTGCATTCCATGGCCTGCCGAATTTTATTTCCGGCGGTATCCCAAAAGGGGAATAAACGGCTTAGTGGGCCACCCGGCCAAATCGTTCGTGCGCACCCGTACTATTCACCCCAGTGCATTCCAAATCATTTAGTGGATAGGGCTACATTATTGGGTACACTCAAACTGCAAATCTGGCATGTATTGGGACCATAACTGTTTGCCGTTCCAGCCATCTATGATGGGTGAGATTGCTGTCCGGACGGAATGGCCTACCTTCTGAAGGACAGAGTGCAATGAAGCCTAAAATTAAGACATAGACAGCTCCATGGGAAGTATCAAGACATACTTAAATGCAAAGGACGACCCACATATACCCATAACCCGTCCAACAAAATCCATCTTTATGTGCAACTGAAATTCGGTGCTTTGGAGTGGTAGCCCAGCGTGAACAGAAAGTCGGGCAGTTAAAAGCCAACTCGACATTTCAGAATAGTGGGTTAGTGGTATCAAATGCAACAACCAATTCCCAAGTCCTTAGCCAAGACCGGTGGATCGATATAGAGGTGGCTGGATTGTGCCGCTCAGGATCAGGTCGAGATGATCTCGAAGGGTCCAAGAGGCGAGGGAGAATCGTTGTCACATATAGTATGGCGCGGAGTCATTGGTTCAAATCAAGGGATGCGAACAAGCCCAAAAACTTGTGAATCGGCGAAGAATTGGTGAAGAAACAAGCCAAACACGAGCGCTAGAGCCGTTCGGAGATAAGAAATGATGTTCACACACCGGCATCTTGATCGAGAACCTCCCATAACTTTTGATCGCCGCATCACTCTGCCTCGAAATTTGACATACAGTGTCGCGATAGGTCATATTCCATCCTATAACCACCAAATCCCAGGATTCTCTATCACAGTGCCTTCTATTATGCAAGTGGCCCACTAACTAGTTTGGCCCGCTAAGCAGTCGCTGATAATAGAAATTCGGTAGAATACTCTAGATACAATTCCTGTAGTATATAAGCTTGTAGTGCAATCCTGCTAGAGCATCTGATTCTAAAGCAGCCTTCTAATCATCAGTGCTATTGCAATCTTACCTTACCTCTTATTCTAATCTTGCCCTCCCCGCTTTTATAACAACGGGATCGATCCAGAAGGAGTCAGGTGAGAAGTTTGCGGGATGCTCGCAGACAATCTGTAAGAAGTGTAAGAAATCACCTGTGTGGATGACACTTACTTCCACGGAGATAGACTCCTCCCAACGTGAGCAATGGACCTCTGTGCGCCAACAGAGTCGAAAGCGGCGGATCACCACTGGCTCTTCCACAAGCGCGGAATCTGATGGAAGTAGTACAACCATACCGGCGCTAAATAACCGCCATCTTATCTCTCGACGTACTCTACACAAATCCACGAGTCGGCTTTCCTCCATCCTTAACAACAGACTATAACACAACTATAACATATTTTTGAAGTCCCATTTAAGTTGAACCTGTCGAAGTAACTCTCATGAACGGTCCTGGTAAATAAATTCTGAGTAGCCCTTAAACAAGGGATATCTACGATGAGCATTACATAATTAATCACGACTCAAACCGCGCCGGCCCCTAGTCGAATGGGGATCCCACGGATTGTGATTGGACCTCCAATAAGTGGTGTGGGCGCGGACCGTCCGCTACTGGGCTTTCCTTCTTGCATTTTGAACCTTACTACGTAGAGATTTTCGCGAGGATTTTGGAGTAAAAAGGCACTTACTGAGGAGAAATAGCCTGCCCCCGAGTCAAACGGGGACCTCCCACAGAATGCTTGTTGGACCAACAGAAAGTGGTGTGGGTGCGAACCATCCGCTACCGGGCTTTCTTAGCTCTGGTTTGAACCTTTCTACGTAGGAATGCTTTGCGCCTGTCGGAATAAAATAAAAAGGATATACTGAAGATTGATGGCCCAGCCCCGAGTCGAACGGGGACCTCCTACGACACAGGACAGGAAGATATTTAATGAATGTGGGTCTGCCACCGGGCGTTCCTGCCTTTCATGTCAACCTTGCTACCCAATTGCTACCGTGACGTAGGGATGTTTCTGTGCCTGCCGCGGAAAAAAAAGAGCAAGAAACATCTAAGGAAGACCATGGATAGAGCCCGGGCCCGAGTCGAAGAACATTAATCGATCGCTTCTAGTGGTTTGAGCCGCCGCAAAATAGGTTATCGAAATATTCTGACCGAACGAAGTTTCCAGAATAAGGTCAAGACTGAGCTAGATAACTTTTGAGTCTGGTTGCAGAAATTGTCTGCAGATCGGATACCATTATCGACCAGTGCCTACGGTTCGCGCAGAAATTTCATTTCTGTTATTTCCTCCAATTGCTGCTTTAAAGGATTCCTAGCAGGAGCCATATGGGCAGCGAATATTGGCATCGATGGCATGGTCGCCACCTGCAGTAATTCTTGACGGAAAGCGTAGCATCCTTTGGGATCAGCAAGGATCCTCATCACGAGATTTAGGTTGGTTTGAATGTTCTGTGCCAACATGGCAGAAAGAAGTATATTCGACTTCCTGTGCCATTTCTCGTAGAACAGAATCTGGGAAAACATCAGTCTTCAGGGACGTGAGCTGGCTGTACGACTCTCACCCAAGTTCTGAAGGTATCCGGTGCAAGAATTTCCATAGCGTCGCTGACTGCATGACCCATACTCTGGGGGGCACATTCGTTTGCAAGGCTACCATGACCGTGCCTCACAGCGTAGTTAAGGACCTCTAATGGATGTGCAGTGACCGAGGCTCTGGGTCAAGTTTCATCAGTCAGTCTAAACCAAGATATCCATTTTTGCATGAACGTACTTCATTTTGGCTCGACACCAGCCCAACGCAGAGTGAACAACATATTTTTCCGCCGCTTCAGCGAGGCCAGCAAAAATTGGGAAATCGACCGCTTCAAGATCGGGCTGCGGCTGACGGTACATGTATTGGAACAACAGATCGAGCACATCGGAGCTCTCCGAAAGATGGACGATCTCGTCGTCATTTTCGGGCTTGGTGGTGCTCGTCGCATCGGCGAAAATGTCGGAGTGAACTTCCAGATTCTTGCAATGCACTTTGAAGAGCACGCCATCTGACGATAAGACTTCCATATCGGCATCGCTGGAGCAGACTGGAAAGTGGAGACATCAAATGGGCTCGCAACACTGTGGAATGCTCGTACATCGCTCCGATATCTGAGTAGTCACCATGAAGAGTTGAAGCAGAGGTCGATGAATGTGAGAAGAGCGCTCAAGTGACCGTGGGGATAGGAAGTGGGGTTTAAAAGGCAGAAAAAGCTCATAAGCTTCTGCCGAAATTCGGCGTTGATTGATTGTCCATCAAGAAGGGATGTTGGTGTGCGCCGATCCAGATCCGGGACCCGTTCCCACGGGGTACCCCCATCCCAACACCATTTGCGTCCGCAGGGCGCCCTCCCCCTCACCCTATCCCCACCACGTCCAGTCTCATCCCCATCCTCAGGCGCAGACGCCCTCACCTGGCCTACACTCACCGCAAGCGCACTCGCCCCTGACGCATCCGCGCGCCGCGCCCCACCCCAAGCCGCGGTCCCCGCACGCCCACGGGAAGCCAAAGAGCAAGAAGACCCCTCGTCAAGGGCCTCTTTGCTTCGTCCTCGTCCCCCGCGTCCCCCGTATCTGTATCCGCGTCCGCGGCGGGCACCCCGATCCGCGTGCCCCGCCCGCCGCTCGCTTCCGTCACCAGCGCTGGCGGCGAGGATGAAGATGAAGATGACGAGTACGAGAACTCGTACGGCGGCTACGCTCCCGTTGACGCCCGATTGGTGTCGCTGGAGAGGATGAGGAGGAGTTCGACGAGAGCGCGCTCCCCACGCCCGTCCCGCGCATATGGCGCTTCCCCAGTCCGCCGCGCCCCGCCGGCCTGCCCTCCCCCCTGCTTTCCCCCGTACGCCGCCGGTGCTGGGCATCGACATCCCGCGCTCGCCCGCGCCGGTGTACGAGGTGGAGTTCCCGATGACGCCCGCGCCGCACTCGCCCGCCGCGTCTACCTACTCGCTCGAGGGCGAGCACGTCGGCGGGAGGCGCAAGCGGTAGCTCCGCGCGCCTCCTTCCTCTCCTGCACCAGTAGGATGTAACGACCTTTTACGAGCGTGTAGCAGCTTTGGGGGAAAGTGGAATCGGGAAGAGGAAAAATGGAAGTGGGAATCGGAATCAAAGCTCGAATCGGAATCTGTTGTTATAATTACCTCTCTCTAGCTCTAGTCTCTATAGTCTTACCGCCAATGTATCTCATCTATCAATCGACTTTCGCGAAATGGATACCTTTTTTTTGGTATGCGTGAGGGGAGAGGAGAGGAGGAAAAAAACATCATCGAGAGAACCTTAGAGCCCGGGCCCGAGTCGAACGGGGGACCTCACAGAATATTCCTTCTAACGACTACAGACACTACAGGCAGTGGGTACGGACCGTCCGCCACCGGGCTTTCCTACCTTCAATTTGAACCTTTATGCCAATTTTTAGGGGCATCCCGATAAAAAGAGGACAAGACATGCCGAATAGCCCGGCCCCGAGTCGAACGGGGACCTCCACACAACACAAGACTAGACAATTCTAACGAATGCGGGCGCGGACCATCCGCCACCGGGCTTTCTTACCTGACTTTTGAACCTTCTTTCGTAAGGAAATTCTTCGATGGAATTCAAAAAAGGTTCAAGGATAAACCTCTCAATAGCCCGGCCCCGAGTCGAACGGGGGCATCTTACAAGATAAGAACAGAAGTATTTCACTGAACGTAGGTGCGGTCCGTCCGCCACCGGGCTTTCCTACCTCTATTCTGAACCTTGTTATGGAGGAATTTTTGGAGGATGAATTCAAAATCTAAAAAAGGCTCAAACGGATGCCAGTGCCTGCCATAGCCCGGCCCCGAGTCGAACGGGGACCTCCGACAACACTTGACTGGACAATTACTGAATGTGGGTGCGGACCGTCCGCCACCGGGCTTTCATAGCTCTGTTTTGAACCTCGCTACGTTGGCATCTTTTTCTTCGAGCATCCCGATAAAAAGACACATACGAGCGAAGTAGTCCGACCCCGAGTCGAACGGGAACCTCCCACAGAATTGGCTTTCAAATGGAGACGAAAAGTTGATGTGGGTGCGGACCGTCCGCCACCGGGATTTGGTTTCTCTTGTTTGAACTTTGCTACGTAGGGATGTTTTTGAGCACCCAATAAAAAGAGTTGATCATACAATATAATAGCCCGGCCCCGAGTCGAACGGGGATCTCCTACAGCGTAATTGGAGGAGATCTAATGAATGTGGATGCGGTCCGTCCGCCACCGGGCTTTCTTTGCTCTACGTTGGACCTTTCTACGTTGGAAATCTTTCGAGGATGCCGAATTCAAAAAATTTAAAAAATGTTGAAAGGCAGATTCGCCGATAGCCCGGCGCCGAGTCGAACGGGGGATCCCACAGTGTCTTGCAGCAAGCACAAATTTAAATGGAGTGAGCACGGACCGTCCGCTACCGGGCTTTCATGGCTCTGGTTTGAACCTTACTGTGTTGGCATCTTTCGTGCCTGCCGCGGAATAAAAAGATCGAATTCGAACGAGAACATAGCCCGATCCCGAGTCGAACGGGGACCCCACAGAATATTATTTGCTGGAGATGGACAGGCAGTGGGTGCGGACCGTCCGCCACCGGGCTTTCGTGTCTTTGTTTTGAACCGTGCTACGTCATGTAGGAATGTTAGAGCAGTGAGCGAAACAATATCGGGGAGTTAGCGCTGTCCGTCGGCCACCTCAGTGCTCAAGGCCCGACGTCAGATTTCAGACCAGTCACACGGCGAGAAATTCGAAAGTGCGTCAATTTTCTTTCCCAAACCACACAGACATTAAAGAGACCCCGGGCCTACTAGTACACCGGCGAAAATTCAGAACAACAAAGAAAGCGAGGAAAGCAGTAGGAAAGCATTTCACACTGGGTATCGGGTAATATCAGGAGAGATTCAGACACTGTGAAAGGCCGTAGAACTGAGCGAAATTGCGATCTAAAGTTCCCGAGGCTTACCTCTGCGTAGGATCATATTGAGCGGCAGCGGTCAAGGGATTCACGACACTACGCTGGCGTCCTGGGAAAGGGAGTCAATCAGAGGCAGCAATTAAATTGAATAGTCATGCCTATCGTGAGGACAAACCGCGCGTCGGTGATCGCCTCAGTAAGCTTGCGCTGACGTTCGGCCTCCACAATGAGCTGTTGAAAAATTGTCGCAGTTGACATGAGCCGCGGACGACGAGCTCACCCGAACTGTGGTACGGATCGCCTTAGCGCGAGTAGTGCATTCCGTGGTATCTCTGGAGAATAACCGATATTTGCCCCAGGTCATCTTTTCCGTTTCTAAGACGCAACATTGGATCTTCGAGACGACTCGTTGGACTCTGTCTTACTGGTAAGCATTGCAGACGAGAGAACAGTATGCAAATTTACTCCATGAGCCGCATCCCTTCCTCCGTGAGAGTGCTCTGGTCCCTGGGGCACTGCACTTTGGCGCTTCGGACGGTCGCTTCGATTGCTTCGATTATTTTCTGAAGCTGGCGCAGCGTTGTCGAGGGATGTTCGAGATAGATGGTGTAGATAAGTGCCATGCAGATGGTGATCCCGAGGGCTGTGTAGCGGAGAGGGGCGCTTGGAATCAGAGCTGAGAGTCCCAGCAGAGTCGATACTATTAGCTGGGTCCGAGAGGTGTTGTCGTCCATGCCAGCCTTGAAGCAGGATGGTGTAGTGATCATATGAAGTGGAAATGCATACCCTTATATTATATATACTCCAGGAGAACACTCACGCTATGGTAGAATGTCCCGGTGTTTGGTGCGCACCGGCAAGCCATGCATGCCCTGCCCCGCTTGAGGGGCCTGTTCATCATCGGCGAGCGAGAGGTGGCATGGGTGAGGTTGAGGTCCGTGATCATAGAGAGTGCCAGGCCAAATGGGGAGGGATTGAGCGTTTAACAAGAGATCAAAGGAAAGTTTTGGACCCATTATATACTTGTGACAAAGCCACGCTATGCTGGAAGGTACCGGCGTTTTCACCTCGGGGGAGTCAAGAGCCAAAGCAAAGCCAAAGAAAGACTGGATCGAGATTGGGGTGGGCCGTGGCAGTGCACCGACGGGAGCGGGTTCTCATTTAACCGGATCACGTGACGAGCACTGCCTCAACTCCGGCCTCCATGCCAAAAATCCCCCTCCTTGGTCTTCGGCCGCGACACGTCGCAACTCTGTGAGAGCGTCGTCGGGGATGCGCGGACAATTTCCCCCTCGTTTGGTGGCTTTTGTTGCAGAAGAACTGCTGAATCCTGACATCAGCGGAGCCAAATGCCCTTGGACGAAGATTTGCGCCCCAATAAAACTTGCTGCGGACGGTCCGCCCGACCTCGCGGCGGACCGAATTGAGTAAAGCGGGCCCACACTTCGCGCGTTGAACTGACCTGTTCCTGAATCCTGACATCACTGGAGTCAAATGCCTTTGGACGAAGACTTTCACCCTAAAAATACGACGGTGATGAATGCCCCCCTCCTTCGCATCGCTCAGCGTGGGTCAAACGAGGACGCCAATTTTTTTCCGATCCCTTGACGCCTCCTGCTACAGAGGAACGGCCTGTTCCTGAAATCTAACTTCAGGAGGATACTGCAAGTAATTTTCAAGGCTGGCCGCCTTGCGTAAGGGTTGATTCAGTCCACTGACAGCCCTTAGGACACAGCTGGCTATTTTTAAGGCTGTAAATAGCCGCAGTCACTTGTTCAGTTAGAGCCGCTACTTCGTGTGCGTCCTATCATTTATCAGCTTCCAGTCAACGGTCACTCTCACTCTCACCGAACTGCCGACGCGGATCGATCCAGAAGGAGTCAGGTGAGAAGTTTGCGGGATGCTCGCAGACAATCTGTAAGAAGTAAGAAATCACCTGTGCGGATGGCACTTACTTCCATAGAGATAGACTCCTTCTCCCAACGTGAGCAATGGACCTCTGTGCGCCAACAGAGAGTCGAAAGCGGCGGATCACCACTGGCTCTTCCACAAGCGCGGAATCTGATGGTAGTGCAACCATACCGGCGCTAAATAACCGCCATCTTATCTCTCGACGTACTCTACACAAATCCACGAGTCGGCTTTCCTCCATCGTTAACAACAGACTATAACACAACTATAACATGTTTTTGAAGTCCCATTCATGTTGAACCTGTCGAAGCAACTCTTATGAACGGTCCTGGTAAATAAATTCTGAGTAGCCCTTAACCAAGGGATATCTACGATGAGCATTAATTAACCACGACTCAAACTGCGCCGGCCCCGATAAGTGGGTGTGGGCGCGGACCGTCCGCTACCGGGCTTTCCTTCTTACATTTTGAACCTTACTACGTAGAGATTTTCGCGAGGATTTTGGAGTAAAAAGGCACCAAATAGCCCGACCCCGGGGCGAACGGGGACCTCCCACAGAATGCTTGGTGGACGAACAGAAAGTGGTGTGGGTGCGAACCATCCGCTACCGGACTTTCTTAGCTCTGGTTTGAACCTTTCTACGTAGGAATGCTTTGCGCCTGTCGGAATAAAATAAAAAGGATATACTGAAGATTGATGGCCCAGCCCCGAGTCGAACGGGGACCTCCCACGACACAGGACAGGAAGATATTTAGAATGTGGGGTGAGGGCTGTCCGCCACCGGGCGTTCCTGCCTTTCATGTCAACCTTGCTACCCAATTGCTACCGTGACGTAGGGATGCTTCTGTGCCTGCCGCGAAAAAAAAAGAGCAAGAAACATCTAAGGAAGACCATGGATGGAGCCCGGGCCCGAGTCGAAGAACGAGGGACGCCGGGGAGTTGGTGTGGGCGCATGTATGCGCCCGGCGGGTGTTCGATTCCGCTTGGACCGCTAGTACTACGAGGTTGCGTTTTTGCTTTATTTGATTTCCGCTGCTAAACGTACTTGGTGCCGAAACGTACTCGCTGCTGAACCCCCCCCCCCCCCCAATAGAGTGTCGTATCAGGGATAACACGGTCTGCGGGCGCACAATTAATTGATCGCGGAGGTTGTTTCTAGTGGGAGGTTATCGAAATATTCCGGCCGAACGAAGTTTGACGAATATGATTGTAAGTGACATACAAAGTACAGAACAAGGTCAAGACTGAGTTGGATAACTTTTGAGTCTGAAATTGCAGAAATTGTCTGCAGATCGGATATCGTTATCGACCAGTGCCTACGGTTCGCGCAGAAATTTTATTTCTGTTATTTCCTCCAATTGCCTCGCCAAAGGTTGCCTGTTAAGGCCCCAAAAAAAATCTGCCGTAATTCTTCGCGGAAAGTGTAGCATCCTTTGGGATCAGCAAGGACCCTCGTCAGGAGATTTACGTCGGTTTCAGGGTACCGTGCCAACAAGGCAGAAAGAAATATATTCGACTTCCTGTGCCACTGGTCGTAGAAAATAATCTGGAAGAACATTAGTCCGCAGGCTCGCACGCTGACTGCAACTGACCCAAATTTTAAAGGTATCTGGTGCGAGAAGCTCCAGGGATTCGGCGGCTGTATGACCCATGCTTTGGGGTGCGGCTTCGTTTGCGAGCTTTACATGGCCATGCTTGACCGCGTAATCCAGAACTTCGAGGGGATGGGAAATAATCGAGTCCCTAACAATACATGATTAGTACGCTCCAGTGCTGGAACGGAAGATGCTGGCAACAGAACTTACTTCATTTTCATACGACAGAGCGTCAGCGCGGAGTAAACCACATACTTCTCCGCGGCTTCGGCCAGACCAGCAAAAATTGGGAACTCCACAGTATCAAGATCGGGCTGCGGCTGACGGTACATGTACTGGAACAAGAGATCGAGGACATCGGAGCTCTCCGAAAGATGAACGATGTCGTCGCCATTTTCGGGCTTGGTGGTGCTCGTCGCATCGGCGAAAATGTCTGAGTGAACTTCCAGATTCTTGCGGTGCACTTTGAAGAGCACGCGGTCTGACGATAAGACTGCCATATCGGCATCGCTGGAGCAGACTAGAAAGGACGAACATCAAATGGGCTCGCAACGCTGCCTGTGGAATGCTCGTACATCGCTCCGATATCTGAGTAGTCGCCATGAAGAGTGGAATGGAGGGCAGGTTGCGCGCTGATGGGTGTGAGGAGCGCTCAAGTGACCTACACCCAGGGAAAGAATTTGTAAGCGGCATCTACGGCCGCAAGACCCCACATTCTGCTTCGCCATAGCCACCATGTCGTGACAGATTGAATTCCTCTAAAGCAATACTCAGCACATCAAATCAACCTCAAACGCACCCAAACCTCCTCCAAAAGCAAGTTTCGGGATGCCGAGCCGCGCCTGCTCGAGCTCGAGACCGTGCAGCGCATCGAGGACGCCGAGGCGCTCAAGATGACCGAGGCCGTCCGTCCCGCGTGCATTTCAAATGCCCCAAATGCCACCGACTGACGTATGCGTGTAGGAGCAGCGGCTGGTCCCCGACTCCCCGCCCCTACCGCGGCTTCACCTCCAGCCGCACACGCCGAGCACCCGCCGCAGGCATCACAGCAGATGGCCGCGTTCGCGGTGCTTACCAACGCGTTGCTTGCCGCGTTCAGCACGCTGGGACGACGCCATCTACGTTCGCGGGCCCCCGCGCCCTCGCGCCCATGCCCAGTCTCAGCCTCATCCTCATCCCCAAGCGCAACCTCAATTGCGTGTCGTGCACTCGCCCCTCACGCACCTGCGCGCCATGCCCCACCCCAAGCCGCGCACCCCCACGGGAAGCCATAGAGCAAGAAGGCAAGATCGCCCGTCAAGGGCCTCTTCGCCTCGTCCTCGTCCTCCGCGTCCTCCGTATCTGTATCCGCGTCCGCGGCGGGCACCCCGATCCGCGTGCCCCATCCGCCGCTCGCTTCCGTCACCGGCGCTGGCGACGAGGATGAAGATGATGGTGACGAGGACGAGAACTCGTACGGCGGCTACGCGCCCGTTGACGCCCTATTGGTGTCGCTGGAGAGGATGAGGAGGAGTTCGACGAGGGCGCGCTCCCCGCGCCCGTCCCGCGCATGTGGCGCTTCCCCAGCCCGCTGCGCCTTGCCGATGCGCCCTCCCCAGCGTCCCCGCGTACGTCGCCGGCGCTGGGCATCGAGATCCCGTGCAGCCCCGCGCCGGTGTATGAGGTGGAGTTCCCGCTGACGCCCACGCCGCACTCGCCCGCCGCGTCTACCTGCTCGTTCGAGGGCGAGCACGTCGGCGGGAAGAGGAAGCGGTAGCTCCGTGCACCTCCTTCCCTTTCTCCACCAGTGGGATATAACGACCTTTTACGAGCGCCGAAGGAAGAAAACTGGAGGAAGTGGAAAACTGGAATAGGGAATCGCAAAAGGAATCGTTTGTCATCTGTTGTTATAATTATCTCTCTAGTCTCTAGTCTCTACTCTCTATAGTCTTACCGCCAATGTATCTCATCGATCAATCGACTCACGAGAAATGGATACTTTTTTTTTTTTGGTATGCGTGAGGGGAGGGGAGAGTTTGTAGGAAAAGAGCTGGAATGAGCAGGAAAAAAACTCGGTCAAGACGAATTAGAGCCCGGGCCCGAGTCGAACGGGGGACCCCACAGAATGTTCCTTCTAACGGCTACAGACACTACAGGCAGTGGGTGCGGGCCGTCCGCCACCGGGCTTTCTTACCCGCCTTTTGAACCTTGCACTGTTAGAAGTTTTTGGAGGATGAATTCGAAATTTAAAAAAGGTTTGAGGCACGCTCCATGGCCCGGACCCGAGTCGAACGGGGGATCCCACAATATAATGTTCAAACATCACTGCAAAATCGAGGTGGGTGCGAACCGTCCGCCACCGGGCTTTCTTTCTTTCATTTTGAACCTTGCTACGTAGGGATGTTTTTGTCTGTCCAATAAAAAAAGGCCCAAACACAAGTGGGATAGCCCGGCCCCGAGTCGAACGGGGAGCTCCCACAGAATATTCTAACAGCCATGGACAGGCAGTGGGTGCGGACCATTCGCCATCGGGCTTTCCTTCTTGCTCTGTGAACCTTGCTACATAGGAATTTTTGGAGTCCGCCCCGGAATAAAAAGATACATTGGCTACAGATAATAACCCGACCCCGAGTCGAACGGGGACTTCCTGCGAAACCTCATCGCAAATGATTAAGGAGTGCCGGTGCGGGCCGTCTGCTACCGGGCTTTCCCATCTACGTTTTGAACCTTGCTACGTAGCAATTTTTGTCGAGCATCCCGGAATAAAAAGAGGTGTTCTTACAACATAGTAACCCGACCCCGAGTCGAACGGGGACCTCCCACAGAGTCCCAGTAGGAGGTGATGAAGTTGGTGCGGGCGCGGACCATCCGCCACCGGGCTTTCATAGCTCTGTTTTGAACCTCGCTACGTTGGCATCTTTTTTTCGAGCATCCCGATAAAAAGACACATACGAGCGCAAGTAGCCCGACCCCGAGTCGAACGGGAACCTCCCACAGAATTGACTTTCAAATGGAGACGAGAAGTTGATGTGGGTGCGGACCGTCCGCCACCGGGCTTTGGTTTCTCTGGTTTGAACTTTGCTACGTAGGGATGTTTTTGAGCACCCAATAAAAAGAGTTGATCCTACAATATCATAGCCCGGCCCCGAGTCGAACGGGGGATCCCACGGATTGCACTCGGACCTTTAAGAAGTGGGCGTGGGTGCGGACCATCCGCCACCGGGTTTTCGTGGGTCTGGGTTGAACCTTGCTATGTAGGAATTTTCGAGAAGGATTAGGGACAAAAATGAAAATGCGAAGGACCCTGGAGACGGTAATTGGTGTGGGTGCGGACTGTCCGCTACCGGGCTTTCGTGGCTCTAGTTTGAACCTTGCTACGTCGGGATGTTTTGAGCACCCGGAATAAAAGGGAAGAAAGCGAGAGGTGAATAGCCCGACCCCAAGTCGAGCGGGGAAACTGGAATCGCAAAAGGAATTGTCTGTTTGTTGTTATATTAGCTCTCCTACTAGTATTACCATCGATGTATCTCTCTATCAATCGACTTTCGAAAGGATTTTTTCGCAGGGGGGGAAGAAAAAAAAGAAAGAAAGAAAGAAAGAAAGACGCTTCCAGATGGATAAGAGCCTGGCCCCGAGTCGAACGGGGGGACCCCACAGAATATTCCTCCTGACGGCCATGGACAGGCAGTGGGTGCGGACCGTCCGCTACCGGGCTTTCTTAGCTCTGGGTTGAACCTTGCTACGTAGGGATTTTTTGTACCTATCGCGGAATAAAAATCAAAAAAGAACGCGAAGAAACATATTTAGTCCGACCCCGAGTCGAACGGGGAGCTCCCACAGAATGCTTTTTGCATGAGATGATAATTGGTGTGGGCGCGGACCGTCCGCCACCGGGCTTTCGTGGCTCTGGGTTGAACGTTGGACCCTTGCTGCGTTGGCATCTTTCGTGCCTGCCGTGGAATAAAAAGATGACAATCAACGAGAGCATAGCCCGACCCCGAGTCGACCGGGGACCTCCCACAACACTGGATTGGACAATTACTGAATGTGGATGCGGACCATCCGCCACCAGGCTTTCATAGCTCTGAGTTGAATCTTGCTACGTACTATTTGAGACCCCTTACCTGGCCACCCCACCTAGTTGGCCATTTGGAGTCTAGCGTGCCGACATTTTGTTCACTCCCAGGGATAATGGGGGATGGGACTACGATCTATAAAGAAGGTCTGAACCGAATTTGGACCCGGAGTGATGAGTTGATCGAAAGCTACGACATCTCGAATCAAGACCCGCAACGTGTGAACATCAATTTCTTACGCCGACGCGGCTTGGTTGTCTCAACTGGCTCTCTGCCAATTCTTGGCCGTTCCGGGACTTCGCGGGCTAGATCTGCTCCCCTGATTCGGGGGAATCACCTGCCAGCGTCCCCGCCACCGAGAAGTCAAAATCCTCCCCGCTATGCCCCCATGAACGCGCCGCTATTTTTTTGAGTCGCTCCCCTTGGCCGACATTGTATCAGACGACACCGTGGGGCTACCACTCTGGAATTGCCTACGATACTTTTTGGCGTCCAATGGCTCGACGCCGACGGTACGCTGGAATTTTATCTGCCCAACTCCCTTCTCACTGTAATGCTTTACCGCCACCCACCCAATTGTGGTGTTGCCAACACTGGGAATTTTCTGGGGAGCTGTGAAGACTTTACTACGGAGTTAGGGATGTAAATAAGTTGTAGACCTTCCTTCTAAGCTATTTGCATCTTAATTTGGGTCACAGTGTGGTTCCATCATCCAATAAACGTGCTATTGCTCCAGAGACCTTGTTTCGGGGCTTTCCCACATCTGAGGAGCAGTCATTTACACGCCTCATATGGGTTGCACGTGGAGTATTATGTGTTCAAATTGTCACTATATACCCTAGTTAACATTTTCGATGGATCCGGGCGCCGGATTCATGTCTCGCAACTTGATTTGACTGGGTGGCCAACTAGCCTGTTATTTGGCCATGTTGAACTGCCGGCCGAAATAAATTCACTGTAATGGCAAATCTTTAGATATTTGGGTGGGAGTGGTCCTGAACTCTTTGTAGGATGCCTGCACTCATTCTGACACAGTTGGGCGCGTGAAGGGTGAGCGGACAGATTGAGATTGAGGGATGAATGCTTAGGTGGCCAGGTAAGGGGTGTCAAATAGTAAGGAATTTTGAGAGGTTTGAGAATAAAAAAATGTAGAGTTCAGACAGTGGATAGCCCGACCCCGAGTCGAGCGAGGACTCCCGCAGAATTATTTACGAGATGGGATGATAATTGGTGTGGGTACGAACCGTCCGCCACCGGGTTTGGTTTGAAGCTGGATTCATGTAAGATCTACTTACGTGTGGGCTTAGGAGTAATATATATAAAAAGGAAAGTTCGAGAGGTGAATAGTCCACCCCGAGTCGAACGGGGACTCCCACAGAATTGTCTTTCTCGACGAGATGATAATTGGCGTGGGTGCGGACCGTCCGCAACCGGGATTTCCTACCTTCAATTTGAACCATCCTATGTATCAATTTTTTTTAGTATCGAGGAATAAGAATGGTTTCAACAAGAACTTAACCCGACCCCGAGTAGAACGGGGACCTCCCACAATTCGTGTGTACAGCCTTGAACAGAAGGCAGTAGAGTCTGCAGAAGCACAGGCACCCTCTATCGCTGAAATTGTGGTACGTGCCGGCGGGCTCAAGGCCGTTGGGAGATTGGGTAATGCGGCAGTTGGTTTCTAAATATCGCTCACGCGTTGTCTTTTGACTCTCACTAGAATCAGTACGGGCAACACAAATGCAACGACAATTTTATAAAATTGGGAAGGGAAAGGAAGTAGTTAACGAGGTCCTACAATCCGTAGTGCACAAAAGGAACCCAGCGCTTGAAGGGAATGCCAGGCTCATTCCGCAGCTTCGCGACGGCAACATGGAGTGCCTCCGCCGATTTTGTGACATCTGGCAGGATCGGCGGGTTCTGTGTTGCATCACAACCTTTGAAAAGATGCTCATAGAATGCGTCCGCGACCTTGGGCCCATCGGCGTCGTTTATGCCCCTATAATGATGGTCAGTGAACTCTCAGAACGGCAAAAGTGTTGAAAAATCACCACATCGTGGCCACTACCCCGCGGAAGCCGGCAAACAGCAGAGTTGCTGCGAGATGCATGGCTTCATCGACCACCTCGCCGTCACCCCTCGCGGTCTCGCAAGCGTTGAGGAATGCCAGCGACATCGCTCCAGAGGCCTCTTCGCTCTCGGGTTTGCGCATAATTTGTGAGACACGGAGACGACCATCAGAGAGAATGAGACCGCTATCGAGCGGTTGCATCAAATCTTGAACTCCATGACAGGCAAAATGGACTATCGCAGATTGGCGGAGATTGATGAGGCTGGTGTCCACCGTCGCCTTGGTGGTATTCCCTAGAGCCGTTAGTCATTGCTTCGGTACCCTGGTCAAGATTTTCTTCAGCTCTTCACGTGCACCTGGTAAATGCATAGAGTTCGGTGCATCGGGCTCTATGATGGCTGTCATTTTGAACGGGGCGCCAGTACGTGTTGGAGGATCAAGCAGCGCGGCGACGGTGGTTGTATAGGACGAAATAACATAGTCTGTTACACAGTCGGTATCATGTTCTTCATATATCCCAGCTGCATGGATAGGAAGGAAGGCGAAAGGTCCCGTAGGGCACCACCACAGCCGAGGTGGTTTGTTCGATTTCTTAGAAGGTATAAATCAGAACGTGAGACTAGGAAGGTTCAACTACTTACCTCGAATTTTAGAGCGTTGAATACTGGTTTCACAACTTTTGTCCACAGTTCAGTCAAAAGCCACCGAAGGGTATCGTCCGTGCTCATATTGCCCCAATCTTCTCGTTTGCCTATGAGTCGAGCTACCAGGTCCGAAGCTTGACCCTTGGAGTCTGTCCCCTGTCCGTCTTCGGAAAATATGTTTCTGATGTTGAGAAGAGTGGGCGGAACCTCTGATGAGGGTAGGAATGTGATTTCCAACGGTAGCTGCACATGTTGAACATCAGTGGATGATGTCACGATGAGGGCGGAGGAGTTTGTCTCAGTGACAGTGAGAATTACTATCGGTCCGTGCACTGCAGCTTGTTGCAATTTCTCCATAGTTTTGGGTCGCATGAAGTCCTCAAAACCGGACACCATTCGGACCGATTTGATGGCTTCCTCCCATTTCTGATTGAGGTGACGATGCTGGGCTCTTTCCACTTCAATGGAAATAAGTTCGTGCTGATCAGGATTATTTGCTCGAATCCTGGCGCTGTCACGCAAGGACGCCCGTTCCAATTGGCTTGATATTTCGGTGAGTTGGCTAGAGAGGTCAGGCCGAACAGTTGCTAGGTCATCAAGAGGTGTCCGCAGTTGGAGTGCTTGGGACCAAAATACTGAATGAGTGGCCTCCAGGAACTCCACAGCCCGATTGTACTGACCTAGACCCACAGCACAGGTGGTAGCGTCCCGAGCAAGGCGGGAAGTATTCAGCTTGGGTAACATCTGCTGGCGAGATAGAAGATCCAGGTCGAGTGCTGCCAACTGTGGAAGTAGCTCAATAGCTGCACCATATGCCGCCAGGGATGAGTCATGACTATACGAGACTGCACTCCGGGCCCAGGACTGTGCATGACGGAAGCGGGTGAGGGGAGATGATGAAGGGTATGTTGCGGCCTCTTCGAAGTAGGCAAAAGCCTTGTCAAGAGCATTACTATCATGGGTACCATGATACGCAGCAGCAAGGCAATGACCGAGGTGTGTTAGTGTAGTGCCTCTGGTTGGATGTGGTGGTACTTCAAGTGCCAAGGCCTCTCTGTGGAGTTTAATTGCCTCTTCAAGGTCTGTTGCATCCCCCTGCTCCTCAAATCTAATCTGAACAGCAACTGCAAGAGTATTGAGAGAGGATGGACGCTGTGGATCGGTAGGTGGCCTGAGGGCCAGGGCCTGTCTGTGGAGTTTAATTGCCTCCTCGAGGTCTGTGACCCGTTTTTGCTCCTCAAACCTGTTCCGAACTGCAATTCCCAGATTGTTGAGAATTATGCAACGATCTGGATGATTGGGTTCACAAAGAGTCAGGGCTCTTCTGTAGAGTTCAACAGCTTCATCCAGATCTCGTTGATCCCTAATGCTCTCAGCCCTTGCTCTCAATGTGGAAGCGAGATTGTTAAGAGCACCAACATGTTCACGATGCCCAGGTGCACGAAGACACAGTGCCTCTCTGTGAAGATCAGTGGCCTCATCAAGGTCTTTTGAATCTCCCCACATGGTAAACCTGGTGCTTAATGCATTTGCAAGATTGTTGAGGGAGGTGTCCCGATCTGGATGGCCTTGTGGACGAAGCACGAGGAATTCTCTGTGATGTTCAATAGCTTCATCCATGTCCTTTCGAACCCCTTGCTCCTCAAACCTCAGTTGGAGAGCATTTGCCAGATTGTTGATCCACATGCCACGATGTGGATCACCAGATGCACACAGGGTGAGGCCTTCTTTGAGCAGCGAAATGACTTCATCAATGTCCTTTGAGTTCCCCTGCTGCTCAAACCTGATTTTCAGTGCCATTGCCAGTTCATGGAGATGCATGCTGCGGCTTGGATGCCAAGGTGTACAACTTGTACAAACATCAAGTGCCTTTCTGTGAAGCTCAATGGCCTCATGAACATCCTTCAAGTCTCCTTGCTTCTTAAATCTCGCTAGGATTGCCCTTGCTAGATTGGACAGGATCCTGCCTCGTTGTGGATGAGAGGCAGCACAAATAGCCACAGACTCTCTGTGGAGTGTAATTGCTTCATCAATGTCCTTTGGGTCTCCCAACTGCTCAAACCGTATTTGGAGTGAACTTGCTAGAGAGTGGAGAACAATGCCACGATCTGAATCAGGAAGTAAAGACAGAGCCTTTCTGTGGAGCTCAACAGCTTTGTTAATGTCTGTTGGCTCCCCTTGCTGTACAAACCTGATTGTGAGTGCATTTGCCAGATTGCTGAGAGAACCACCATGATCAGGATGAGGTGGTTCATGAAGAGCTAGGGCCTCTTTGTAAAGCTCTATCATTTCACCAAGGTCCTTTGGATCCCCCGACTGCTCAAACTGCATCTGGATGGAATTGCCCAGGTTGTTGAGAGCCATTCCACGCTTTGGATGAGGTGGTATGCAAATGGTCAGCACCTCTCTGCGATGGTTTAGGGCTTTAGCTAGATCCTTTGGATCCCCTCCCTGGCCAAATCTCGCTTGCATTGCATTTCCCAGGTTTGTGAGAGTCATTCCACGATCTGGATGACCCAGTGGGTGAAGACTCAGAGCCTCTGTGTAAAGTTCAATGGCCTCATCAAGGTTTTCTAGATCTCCGGAGTGCTGAAACCTGATTTGAAATACACTTCCAAGATTGTTGAGAGGGCTCCCACGATTTGGATGACCGAGTGGATGGAGGGCAAGTACCTCTTTGTGTAGGTGAATGGCTTCATCAAGATCTTTCAAATCACCCTGATATTTGAACCTCACTTCAACAGCATTGGCCAGATGGGCCAGGCAGATGCCATGGTTTGGATCCTGGGGCACCAAAAGTTCATGTGCTTCTCTGAAGAATTCTATAGCTTTATCTAGGTCGATTAGATTCCCTTGGTGTGCAAGCCTAGTTCTGAGTGCAAGCCCCAGTGCACCAAGAGTCATTGCACGCTGAGGATGAGGTGGGGATAAAGATCCAATGCCTCTTGGTAGAGTTCAATCACAATATCAAGGTCCTTTGGGTCTTGCTGCTGTTGAAACCTTGTTTGTATAGCCTGGCCTAAGATGTTGAGTGATGCTGCACGCTTTGGATGAGGTGGTGGATGAAGAACTAGAGCCTCTCTGTGAAGTTCTATACACCCATTGAGGTCATTCACATTCCCCAGTGCTCGAAACCGTGCATGGACTGCAATGCCAATCTGGTTCAGGAATGTACCAACATCTTGCTGATATGTTGCACTGTTTGAATCTGTCAGACTTTTATATGCTGTTTTCACATATATTGAATCTGATGGTTGATCTCCCTCCCCCTATTCCCGGGTCAGCTATGCAGGAGTATGGACAGACTGATAACTGACAGCTTCCACACTGAGAGAATTTAAGGTGTTAGTGATGTCCATGAGACACAACAAAGATCCAGTGCAGGTCGTGAGACCCAGGCAGAACAGATGGGTGGTCACTCGAAGCAGTGCATGGAAGCCCGAGTTATATAAGCCTGTGGACTTGCCGTAAGCGGCCGTATATACCGGACGCCGATATTCACCGCTTCCCCGACTTCCCCGCGACGTGCCAACACGCGACAGATCCCATCGCGATTCAATTCAATGCTGCCAACACATCAATCAGACTCCATTCACCGATCATTAACCGAATTTGACGCTCCTTGGGTTTATCTAGTCACCCACGACCCATAGACGCCGACACCGACGAACGTTGTTATACCGCTGGAAACCAAGGATGGTACGGTCTGCAGGCGCACCGGACACCTCTTACACAAAATGGATTCGATCCCGCCGAAGTATGTGCCCGGCGGAGGTTCGATTCCCCCTAGCCCGCTGAGGTGTTTCGCTGGTGTTTTTATTTATAGCACTACACTACTTAAGGGTAGTACGGTCTAGGCACATCGGATATTCGCCATTAAAGAGGAGTTCAATCAACACTGCCACCGTGGTATGTGCCGGCGGAGTTCTACTTACGCGCTTTTATTCCTGCGCTCACTGCACACGATGATTGGCTCGAACACTCTTACCCGTCGAAGTATGTGCCCGGCGGAGGTTCGATCCTCGTTAGCCCGCTAAGGTGTTTCACTGATGTCACTGCATTCCGGCCCCTCGTAGGCAGAGGTTTGCCGACGTTGTCGTACACCGGGTCTACATTAGTCTACCTCCGCCGATCCCGGTAGGCAGGGTATGTAGTCATGGAGTCTGGCATCGTTGTCGTACATTGGTTTACCCGATGTAATCATACCATGACTGCATGTGTCTACGTTCATCGATCTACGTAGACCCACCTCGTCTACCTGAGCTGACAGATTCCATTATTGTTACTATCCACCCAAATTTTGAGTGACAATGAGCAAACCCACCCATGTCTATGGCAGTAGTCAGGCTTAGGCAGAGGTAGACAGAGGTAGACCAAGGTAAGCAGCTCGTAGGCACATCATCGTCTACGAGTGTAAATTCATGTAGTCAGACATCTCTGACTACCCTCTGACTACGAGGGGCCAGAACGCAGTATGTTTTTATTCAGAGCACTGAACTAAGGGTAGTACGGTCTAGGCACACCGGGCATCCAAGGAGTTCAATCAAAGTGGTATGTGCCCGGCGGGGTTCTCCGCGCTTTTTTTATTCCTGCATTCACCGCACACGATGATTGACCCGAACCCTCCTCGAATACAGGGCATTATGGTCTGCAGGCGCAGTGGGCAGCCTCCATATATCTTGAATGAATTCGGTATTTGCTCGGTGAGGATTCGATTCTCCAAGTGTTCGGCAACCATTACCTTGTTTTCTATTCATCCCTGCCTGTCAGCAGACTGGTTGACGAATATTCTGATACAACGTCGAATGCAGGGTGATACGGTCTGCAGGCGCACCGGGCACCCTTCGTTAATGTCGACCAGAGTGGTATGTGTCCGGCGGGGGTTCGAATTCCTCAATACCCCTTAGGTCTTCTCTCTATATTTGTATTCCGCCATTTACCTTGCTATCTTATCCAGGCTCAAACGAAAGGTAGTACGGTCTGCAGGCGCACCGGGCACCCTCCATACAATGTGAGTTTTGGTATGTGCCCGGTGGGGGGTTCGAATCCCACTAGACCGTTGAAGGGAAGGTGTCTTCCTTTTATGTACTCTGCCTGTTAAGGAACAAGCTAAAGAGCCATCCTACACAGTCATAACTGCGAGTGGATGCGGTTTGCTGGCGCACGGGGCAACCTCCATGAAACAATATACTCGGTCTTGTTTTTTTTTATTCCTGTGCCTTCACTGCGCATGATGATTGACGAGCCCTCGTGTACAGCTAGAAATCCGGGATAATACGGTCTGCAGGTACACCGGACACCCACCATCCATCGGTTTCAACGTGGTATGTGCCGGCGGGCCTTCAAATCGATATCCCCCTAGACCTCTAGGTGTTGCCCGTCTTCACTTTTTTGTCATCGGACGCACCCACTGACGAACCTTCGTATATAGCCTCGAATGCTGGCTAATAAAGTTTGCAGGCGCATCGGGCACCGACCATTCGAAAACTGACCCCACCAACCATTCAAAGACAAGAAAATTGCATATCGGCGGGGTTTGATTCCCCCAAGACCACTTCGGTACAACCTTTGTACTTTTTTTTCTTATTATTCCTGTCTTTCATCTTTCAGTGCTGACGGTCCCTCATATACAGGCTCAAATACCGGACAATAAAGTCTGCAGGCACACCGGGCACCCTACGTAGGATGTTCATCTGGTATGTGCCCGGCTGGGGTTGATTCTCTCAAGACCCTTTGCATGTCTATGCCTTTTCTGTTTGTTCACAGATTTATGGGATTTAATTGGGAACCAAGTTAGTGGACCCCAAAAACCTATGGGATTTAGCAGATAATGGCTTTCCAGAGCTATGGGTTAGGAAAGCTTCGACTGTAATCGAACCAAGGTACTTAATATAAACACTGTGCCTGTTATTTCTGGCACTTCTTTTGGCCTACTGAGTGTCTTGTAGATTCATTGGGGTACTGGGGTATGTATGGCGGTCCATCTGCACTTTTAATAATCCAGCATATTTTCTGGCTTTTCCGGTGTTTTTTTTCGGCCATTTGACACTGAAATTGACTTTTCTTGACTACAGTTGCCTCTGTCTTAATCCATACCCCTCGGTCACAAGAAAAAGTATGGGTTACTGCAGAGTATGGGTTCCAGCAGAGGTCTATAAATAAAATGCACAAAAATCATTAAAACCCATAGAAAATATCTACACATTCAGACAGTGAAAGGATCATGAATTTAAGGAGGTATCAAATGCTTCAAGTATTCCTCCCATCTTCCATGTTGAAGCCCACAGTTTTTACCCCAAAGCAACTTTTCTCATGAGTCACCGGTACTGAGGAAGTTCTCTCTTGTCAGCTATGGGGGCACAGTTTTCCCACATGGTGAATATACAGATTTTCCTTGCTGAAAGGCACCATATCAGACAGGCACAGCATGGTTGGAGCTGGATGGTGAAGCCCCAAAACAATCAGAGTCTCTATTTTGTGCTGAGACATGAAATCAAGTGAGCTTGATGGTCTTTTGTAACCATTTTTGAGCGCAGAAAGATGTTCACTGAGAATTTCACAAAACTGAGAGGAGGTATAGGCCATGCAGGCAGAAATTCTCCAGAAATAATGACAAAAATCAAATGAGATAGGGTTAAATTATGGGTTATGGATGTCCAAAAAGGTATGGGTTATGGGGGACTAGAGAGTTATGGGTTGTAATTGGTAACCACCTTGGTTACACCAAAAAACTATGGGATACTGCAGAGTATGGGTTATGACAGGTATGGGTTAGGACAGAGGCGACTGTACATCTGACAATCATGAAACTTTGGGCTCCTCTCCAATGAATAACTTCCAGATTAGGTCTCCACTCCTATTAAAGTGACAGGCCTCATGACTTAGTCTGGATCAAGTGTCGGGTCCCGACCCGTAGCTGTCAAAAGGTGACCATCACGTGGGTGCACCGTGCACTTGCTCTCTTACGCGTCATAGTTGATGCCTGCGGACAATTGAGCATCAAGGTACATTAAGACATCCCCATAGATGGCTCAAGACTTAAAGAGACTGTTAGAACACCGAGGAGGCTCAGTTCAACCTTGCGTGGATGCACGTGATGGTCACATTCGCGATCGCTGTGGTTCGACCCCTGACAGTTGAATCAGACTCCATACAAGTACTAAAAAATTTCAACTATCTTAATTTTTTGTACATTGTGGAGTCTGACTATGGGAGACTACTCATGACTGTCAGCTTCACAGGTCAACATGTGTCACAATGTCTCTTCTCGCATCCCTCACATCCCTCAGGACCTTGTCAAATGCACTGCACCCTTGAGTGCCTCACAGATGATCCAGAATCTCTACACCAATGTGCCTTGGTAGGGCACCTATGGCAATGGCCTGCACAGGCACAGATCTTTCATACCATTTCTCTTGGTGTTGGACTTCAGGATTGGTTTGCCTCTGGCCTCCTGGAGCTACTGCCTTTGGATCCAGTCCATAGGCTCAAGCAATGTGCTGACTCGGATCATTGTATCAGCTAGGGTCAGCACTGCCAATGACAAACTTTTACTTTCTGCAGGGATCAATATGTCTGGTATAAAGCTGCAAAAGTTTCCATTTGCACAAGAAAGAAATACAGGTTGACCCCAGAAAAAATTAACTTTGGGAAAACAAAACATTTCCATTCAAAAAACTTTACCAGACCGCTGAGGCCTGTCACTTTACTGTACTATTAAGACCGAATGTTCACACTATCATTTTTCGAGTGTTCATTTCTCGGTGATAAGCCACAAAATTTACCATTCTTGGAAATGTGCTATTTTAGCCATTTAGCGCGCATCCGAGGACTGACACGAGCTCCAAGTGGTCAGTTAAATGGCACAAACATATATCATAGCCACCTACCAAGGAGATGTTGGGTATCCACTCTGGGAAGCATGGTTGAGGTCCCAAGCAGTACTTTGGTGTGTAAAACCACCATGTTTGGTTGTGTTTTGATGGCGCTCGCAACGCGACCGATCACATGATCTGGTTATAGCATGTCCGAGTAGCAGTTGGTGCCGGAGTAAGTTCAACCGGCTTACTCAGGCTGCTGACTCGATCACGGTTCCAGAGAAAGTAAGCCATACAGAAGTAACCATAGCTCCAATTAAGGAGTTATGGGTATCAAATTAAAGCTGCGAGTAAGTGTTGGATACCCCGCGTTATCCAAGCACAACGGGAAGAGTGTAGCGAGTACTGAGAAAGGTTCAACTTGTTCAACAGGAGTTGGGTCATACCCGATCGCAACAGTAAGGAGGTGGTTGCTTGCAATCAGAAACCTGCTGTCAGAATATAACAGATAGAGCCTACGATCAGCCAATGGGAATAATATCCCGATACCAGATGACCTACTGGATACCTGTATATACCCGCGGTAGTGTAATCAAGCATTGTAATCATATACAATTTGTAGTATAAAAGCAGGACATTCTGACGAGGAACGGCACTGAATCTTTACCCAAGCTAGTGTGGAAGGCTAACACCACTGCCCCTTCCCATGCGTGACAGGTTTTGGTTGAGGGCTTTACTCTGAGGACTCTGCTATTTCCATGGTGGTCCCATGAAATAAAGTTTCTTTTGATTGACAAGTTGTGATTTGAGCTGCATCTGAAGTACCGTGTGTTGTGAACTTGTGCGGGTCTTTTTGAAGGTCCTGAGTACGATTGCACAAGTTTTTTTGAAGGTCCTGAGTATGATTGTGCAGGTTTTTTTGAAGGTCCTGAGTACGGAATAACAGGACTTGTGTCCAAAAACTCGAACTTCAGTTCAAACAACTTGCCGGCCCTCCAGCCGTTACTTGCGTTATAGCTGAGAAGCTTAAATCTAAACCATACCCGCTCGGTCTCAGTCTTGACTCTGCCAAATTGTTACTTGAACCCAGTGTCCGTAGCGGAAGTTCCTCTTTGAGTTACTTCTTGCAGTACAGAGTTCACTCAAGAAATCCCGAATTAGAGCTCCTTTAGACCTATACTTGTGTCTAAAAAGACCCTAACTCGTCAGACAACCATCGGTGCAATACAAGTGGTGTTTAGTGTTTGGAATTCAGTATTTTGAGTAGTTGGAGTTGGACTTTCTCGCTCGTTCGAGTTGTGTCCAATCTCAGTTGCTCGAAAGATTGGGTTTTGTTCATTTTGCATTTTGCAGCCTTTGACTCTGAGCAACTGCTTCATCGGCAATCACCATCAATTGCCATATCTGGATGCCCGGCATCCGCTGGGACAGAAATATTGACATTTTTAAGCCTCGAAACCTCAACGTCACTGTCACCTACGTCCCAAATGTTCAGTCCACAACCATCGGTCACCCGTCACCTGAACATTTGGTCATAATAGTACAGTAATAGGAGTGGAGACCTAATCTGGAAGTTATTCATTGGAGAGGAGCCCAAAGTTTCATGATTGTCAGATGTAGTCAACAAAAGTCAATTTCAGTGTCAAATGTCTGAAAAAAACACTGGAAAAGCCAGAAAATATGCTGGATTATTAAAAGTGAAAATGGACCGCCATAGGTATGTTCACCTTCCGTCCACATTATGCAACAAAATACATACAGTATCTAACCGTGAAGTGGAACAGCACGTGGAGGTGAAACGCTGTGCCGTTTGCCACCTTGCAGGTTGCCTATGACCCCAAAATTTTGGGACATTACTCTCCTCTGTATGAGACTCCCATGCACCGAAGGATTTGTGAGAAAAGCTTGTATAGCTCCTATTCTATTCAATATCTTTTTTCAAGTTTTTTTGCTATTATTTTCCCACTTGAACCCATGGGATAAATACACAGCCCAACCGCCATTTTGAGTTGGTTGAGAGTATACTGGCAGTTTTCGAGGTCAAATATTACGAATATACACCTCCCCAACCTCACATTTGCAAGTATGAGCTCGATTACTCGGTTCCCTGATGTTCCACTTCCACGTGATTTGGCAAATTTGATCGCTGAGAAAGATTGCCCTCTTTCTCCATGAGAACAGCACATAACCACATGGTTCTTTGTATGTTCGGGTAGCTGGGACGACACTGAACAAGCCTACAACAAAGTATGATGTCATTGGAGTACTCTCAAGTCCACAATTGGCTGCACGGCGTGAGCGTTTCACTTCACGGTTAAATACTGTACCTGCATCTTTGACTTGGAAGGTGCACACATTTGAGATGGCTTGGAACTGGGAATTGACCACTGAGCATCGGCCTGAGTGGATGATTATTAACTGGTCTAATGCTTCCAGTGTAAGTACACTGCCCCTTCCTGTGAATGACTCTGGTCTGGATTTAGACGGTGATTTAGGAAGCAGTGGTCACAATTTGCTCGGCGCAGTATTCATGATAGGGAGAATTTAAAATGTGTTTGATGAAGAGCTTCAGCTGAGGCCAAGGATCTCAGCGGTCGAATATAAAATGACGGCAATATTGATGGAAGTGTGGAGCAGATGGCCTCAGGCGGTGCTCAGGGCCAATCCGAATATCCCAGATCGAAGTTGTGTTGGCATGGGGGACATCTCGGAAGACGCATGCAAACCCTGTGCGGAAGTTGCCTCAACACGTCCCATGGACCGGTCCCATCTGGAACCTATTCTGTGAAAGGTTATGTTGCATTTTCATGTGTGGAGTTCATAGAACACCAGAGCCCGGCGATCTGGACAGTCCGGTGGAAAAAACCAACATCTGAGTGGAACCGGTGGAGCGGGTGACCTCATTCAGAGCCCAGCAGCCAGTATCTTAGTCTTTGTCCTTGTCTCGTGTTGTCTGGCAAAACCCACGTCTTTTCTTATCCTATAACATAGTGCGTCACAAACCTTCTCGGCAAAACGCGAACCGGATGAAATCGGAATTCAACAGAATTTCGCGCAACCACAAAGCCTAAAGGCATGGCAGGAATGAGATGGTTTGGAAACATGAACACGAACGGGGACAAACGTGAATGTGAATGGCGATGGGGGCTTTCATTTCCAGGGACACAAAGGTGGATGAGGATGTGAATGATAAGCATGGGAATGGGATGATGGGACATGGACGTTAACGCGAACGGGGACAGATGCAAACGCAACACATGCTATATCTGGGCTATCCTGCGGATTATTTATTCATAGGCACACAGGATGGATCTCGTGGATGAGTGAGGAACAACAAGCATACAGGTAATAAATGATTATGGTGCTGTTCACCAAAAACTCAGCAGGAATGGGAAATAGGACGTGAGCAGTATGAGACTGTGAGTGAGACAAAGATATGAACATGAACAAAGACAGAAATTCCAGGATGTGAATGCGAACCGGAAGTCTGTTGTCCTCGATGGAAGCAATTAGAGACCTCTTCGACAAACGGTCGTCCTTGTATTCAGATAGGTGATTCAGTCCGTGTTGCTTGGCCGGGTCCCATTCTGAGCCCGTGTAGGCCCCGAATGCCAATGCTTGTGGAGCTGATGGGGTGGGACTTTAGCACTGGTTGAGTTCATCTTTTGTTGTGTGTATGTACTACAACTGATGCATGGATTGTCAGGATTCCTGAAATACGGTGAGCCGAAAAACGATCCTAATGGCAATTTCATGACCCTTGCCAATTGCCCCTGGCAGGTGATCAATGGTTGGTGTCATTGGAAAATTGTGATGTACCTTGGATTCTGATAACGTTCTAGGCGTTGTCATCGGAAAATGTTCCATGAGGCCTTCAACGCTGTCGCCGTAAAGCAGTTTCAACCACAAGAATGCGCCGCGGCTCATGCTCTACTTCGCCGCATCCTCAACGACGCCAAAGATGTGATGCATCATTTCAGGCAGTACGTACTGCACCTCCTGGTGTCAATATGCTGAGCTGCATCTGCGAATACAGCATGGCCGGAGCACTGATCATGGATGTCACATACGGCATCAATGTCGATTCCAACACCCAGTATGTTGATCTGGTGAAAGAAGCTATGCATGGGCTATCTACCGCCAGCCTCCCTGGACAGTTCCTGGTGGTAGACTTGATCTTTCCGATACGTTTACGCCGCCTAATTGATTTTGCAGGACACATTCCCTGTGCTGAAATACGTGCCCAGTTGGGTCCCCGGAGTGGATTTCAAGTGCAAGGCGAAGCATTGGCACAAAGCCACGCGAGGGCTGTTGGAGCTCCCATTCGCCCAGGCGAAGCGGGAAATCGTGCGCCGTGATTTCCTATATGCTATTGGCACAACTATATTAATTTGGAGGGTATTTGCGGCAGGCACTTGGCATCGCCCCGCCGTCATTCACTTCTTCGAGTCTCGTTGCCCTCGAGGAATCGAAGGATAACGATAACGGAGGACAAGAAGCCCTTGTCAAAGTCACGGCCGCGAACATGTATGCCGCGGGGGCCGATACGACGGCGGCCGCTTTGGGAACCTTCGTACTGGCAATGCTCGCTAATCCGGAGGCGCAGAAGAAGGCCCAAGCAGAACTCGATGCTGTCCTTGGTACCGGTGACCTCCCCGATTTCGCGGACGAGGCGGCCTTGCCGTACGTATCGGCAGTTGTGAAAGAAGTTCTGTGGTGGCGGAACGTCGCGCCCATAGGTTCGTCGATCGTTTAGGATATGCACCCGGACGTTGAGCGGATATTATGCAGCTATCCCGCACTACCTCTCTGTTGACGATGAATATCGCGGGTATCAGATTCCAGCGGGATCCATTATCATCGGGAACGCCTGGTTCGTTTTCATCAAACTCTCAATCTATTTATTGACCCGCGCGTTGCTATCAGGGCGATACTGAACAACGAGGCGAGTTCGGCTTCCCGAGTCCACGGAATATTAATCCTTTCTAACTCACTAACTTGCTGTAGGATGTGTACCCCGACCCACACACATTCAAACCGGAACGCTTCCTCGGTGATGAATACTCAACCGAACAGGACCCCGAGATGGCCGCCTTTGGGTTTGGACGGCGGTAGGTTACCTCGATGCCCTTGACCTTAATTGACTCTGCGCTTGACCTCCAAATTATCCAGGATCTGCCCAGGCAGACATCTGGCCGTGTCGTCCCTCTGGATCACTATCGCGTCCATCCTAGCAACCATGGACATCCAGAAGGCGCGGGACGCGCATGGGAAGGAAATAGAGCCCTCGTATGAGTATTTCCTAGGCCTAGTCGCGTAAGTACACCTGCGATTTTCCCAACCTGCCATTGGTAAGGACGCTTTGTCTTTTCCTTCTTTTGCTCGCAGGGCACCTCTCCCTTTTGAGTGCTCCATCACCCCTCGATCCACACATGCCGCGGAGGCCATTCATGCCACTTCTGGTGTCGAGTAGGAGTCAACCTATTTAGTTGGAAACAAAATCAATCATCTGTATGAATAGTTGAATGTTATGATTAGTTGAATGTCATGGATAGCAGTTACCGTGGGGTACATAAAGAAAGTTGAACCACTATGACCAACTTGAGCGATCACTTTCCAATACTGCTGTGCTTGCAAGGAGCGGTTCTGCACCTGGAATTTAACACTTGATTTCTCTGGCACTTCTCAATTTCGATATTAATTTCAACTTGGTTTCAACATGCAGCCACGTGACAAGTTGAACGCGGAAGACCCAGTTTCGGATTCCGCCAGGAAACGGGACAAAATTTCAGGATTGCGGCCAATGAACTTTTCAAGTTTGTGCGGAAATAAAAGAGGTAAGATAGGCCTGGATTTGTTATCTGCACTAGCGAAAGATGTTGCATTTAACTCGAGCACCGTCCAGGCTAGCGACAGATTGGAGGGTGATAAGCTGATTATTTTCCCGAAAAATAATGAAGTACGTATAAGCCTACAATTTTAACACCAAGTTGAGCCCGAGTTACTCTCCGCCTTGTCGGCTAAACGGAGAACATCGTGCTGTACCGCTAGTCGCGCGTAAACTCGGGTGATTTTCTATGATGAGAGGCAAAAAGGACGCAGGAGCGTCCACGAAGGACGACCTTGAAGGAGAGCTGCGGAGGGCGTGAACGTTTGCGCGCGGGTTGGGGAGCACGATTGCGGGGATGCGCACTAGTGGGCGCGCGTTGATGGACTCGAGAAACCTGCCGGGAAGACGGGGACGCCTTGAGCGTGGGAGCGCGAGTACGAGCTTAATCACTGCGTTCAGCCGGTCCCTAGACCACAGGCTGGTCTAGGCGCCTATGCTGAGTTAAGCAGGCCTAGATGCGCACATGCGTCGAGATGAACCAGAAGACACGCGACGAGCCTAGTCTACCCTTAGACCTGACTAGACCTGACTAGACTGACCTCGGCGCACTTGTCCCGTCTACGTCCCAGCTTCCAAGTGACTCGCGGGAGATCCTCTCATGGCAGAAAATGGGGGGTAGGGGCAAGGTAGGGGATAGACTCGGATGTGGCTAGGAGGTGAGGCAGAGCTAGATGTGTCGTTCCATGCGAACTCGATTGGCCTCCCGGCCGCTAGTCGGCGATTAGTCCAGGCAGACTTAGATCACCACGGTCTAGCCCCATAGGCATAAATAGACCCACCGAGGCCTACCAGCCGCTACCCGCTGAGTTCAGTGAATGCTGCCAGTGGGGCGAGGGGCGTAAAGTCGACGCCAAGGGGCGCACGGGTTGGGGAGGACCAGGATCGACTAGTGGCGCGTGTATGAGGACGCAGCGATGCCAAGGAGTAGAAGGAGAGAGTCGCGGCGGTGCGGTCGACGAGGAGGACGTCGCGGCGTGCGTCGAGACGTCACGGGCAATGACGAGGGCAGCGGTGTTGTGCAGCGTGTAGTACTGGCGCTGATTGCCTTGTAGTCGCGGCAGGAACCACACGCGCGGGGTGAAAGTGCGAGGGTGGGAGGGCAGCGGAGGACGTGCAGATGAATGCTTGCCCGTGCGCTCGATGAGATGGCGTCCGCCTAGTGAATCGCGTGCGTCAATGGTCTGGAAACCGTGCCTGTAGCGGGGACGGGGACGTGGAAAACAGTCGTTGCAGGGGGCGCGAGGGTCGGAGGGCAGCGTTGCGGCGTCGAGCCGGGCGAGGAGACGAGCGGCGGAAGTCAGGGGTCCGATCACGTCAGCAGACGGCACGTGTCGTGGCTTGGTTTGCTTGTCCCAAGCCGGAACTTCCCGCACGTTGCGACCTTATCGCGACATGTTCGTGCCCTCAGATTCCAAAGAACATGCCAGGAAGTGGCATGCAAGGTGGTCGGAGGAACTCTCCTTTCAAAGCTCTCCAAGCCCACCAAAACGAACTGGAGACTCCAAGGGAGATGACGGAAATGCGCCAAGCCGCCAGGTTTATCTTCTCGACGTCTTCCAATCGTCGCCAATGTCATACACATTCTGATTTTCTCCAGCCATCCTCATCCTCGAAGATTCCAATGCGAGACATTACGAACACTGTCACGGCCGCAAGGATCTTCGCATCGTCGGCTACCCGGTCGCGACCGCTTTAACCTCTGAAGAAGGAAAATCTGTACGTTGTCGTTTTAACCTTCCGGGGAATTTGATGGCAAACCTGCAGAATCCCGCCACTATTATCCCACCGGCCGTAACGCAAGGCAACTATGATGTCTGTTAACCTGAGGCCCACCCTATCACCCGTCCCAGCCCCAAACGACGAACGCTGCCACTCGCTGCAGCACAATCATAATATCGCAGGCTTTGCAGCAAAGGTTTTTGAAGTACCTGACGTGTCGCTGTCTCATGAGACGCCTCCCAATCCCTCTCAAGACCGCTCAAGCACCCGCATAGCCTCCTTGGCGCGTGTGGAGGCTCTTTCATCGTCGCTTCCCCAGCTTAGAAGTGGACCCTCCTCCGCAGGCACTATTGGTGGGGGACATGCCCATATTGTATCAGTGCTGAGCCACACTATTCACCAGACGTCTATGACGGAAATTAAGCGATCTTGTGAGTCCTCTGAGTCGACTTCACGGGCTAAGGATTTGCGCGCCGCCTCCGTTGCGAGCGACCTTTAGAGTTGCGGTGAGACTATTCTGCTCCCAGTAAGATAACCTGAGCCCAAGTCCGCTCTTTGGCACGTAAACACCAACCCGGCATGTCGCCATCTGAAGCCATTTCCAACGCGGTGCGTACACTTTATTTGCTGTATCTCAGGTGCTCAAAGTGCTCCAGAGCCCCGGCGAGGTCCCGTATCCAGTCCTGCCAACCTCCGATCGAGCATCAGTGAACATGATGCTGAAAAGCGCGGGCCTTATCCCCGCCCGGCGCGTCAGGGTCGAGCGTATCTGCGATGAAAACGAAGCACTCACGTTGACGCTCTTATGATCATCTTCAACATCTAGCCCTCTGAAACGGCGCCTTGGAAACTCGATTTATGGCGATGAGAAAAGCGCCAACTTGAAGCGCCTTTGCACGGACCTCTCCCCGCTCCCGGAATACTTGGCGCGCAATTTCCTGAAACTCACCGCTGAGTGTTGGTTGCCGCCGCCGACAGCAATGTCCTCCTCATCGCCCAACCCGGCACTCGGAAAACGGTCCTTGCCGAGGCCATCATCGCCGCACACCCGAGCGCGCACATTCTCTTTTTTTGCTATCATCTAAGCGGCCTCTGCAGGAGTCACAAACGCGTCTCGGTTTCGCGGCACCAAGGTGGCCTTCCACACTCCCTTCACCTCGGAAACCGACTCTTTCCCGGCCAGGACGCATGTACTGCGGACGGTCTGCGCGCCGTTCTGACGAGAGGCGGCTTGCCCGAATGACGGGGGTTTGGGTACGACTGAATTCTCGCAGATGACTGCATGCCCGGATCTGTTTCAGCCCTTCATCACCCTCCTGCGTGTCGCCGATTCTGCTGTTGCTCCACGGTTCGTGTTTTCGGGGTCCCAGATCATTGTATCTACGGCGACGCCCGATTCCTCCAACTTACACCGGCATTACTCGTATCGTCATCCCCGCAGCCGTAGAAGACGTTTAGCTTACAAACGAACATGCAGATCTCACACCCAACCGTGACCGCACGGTTCATAAACAAGCTCTATCCCATCGGACAAATTGGTTTTCATGCACGACCGGAGCCCGAAGTATTGGACTGTCTCGACGTGAGCCTCCTCGTCGACCATCTCACCCGCCTCATCCAGAAATACCCCAGCTGTGTCGTGCTCGCGCCGTTTCTCCACAATCTCCCAGAAAGCCACCCACTGCTCCGCCTCACCAACAGCCTCACCATGCGCGGCATCAGCGTGACCGAGCCCAACTCAGACAATATGCCCTTAGATGCTGACACCTTGCGAGGGAAAGTGGCCATCAGCACCTATCGCAAGTTTCAAGGGAGTGAACGCGACCTGTTGGTTGTATTTATGACTGCGGACTGGCGCAAGAGGTGTCCCGAGGCAGCCTTGGTCGCGTTGACGCGGGGTTCTAAGCAGTTGGTGGTCGTCAAGTACGGTGCGATGGAACCGATATACAATACATGGCTCGCAGTGTCGCAACAACGTCTTTTATTCTTTCTGGTCCGATGGCAACTCCGACGTCGTTTACACCAACGGCGCTGGTGGGCAGTACGGCATTCAGTGGTTCGGAAATGGGGATTTCGTAGGCGGGAAAGGATGGAACCCTGAAGCTGGAAGGTGAGATATCGTTTTCTAATTCCACAACTCATCTCAATTTTTTTGGAGCCGATTACCTGGCGGCACTTACGGCCCAAACCCCAGCGCCAACAGCTACCTCTCCGTCTACGGCTGGTCGACCAACCCTCTCGGCGAATACTACATCAACGAAGACTTCGGCATCTTCAACCCTTCCACAGGCCTCACGTGTAACCTCCGATGGATCGGTGTACAGTATCTACGAAGGTACACGCGTGAACCAGCCCTCGATCCAGGGCACCGCGACTTTCAACCAGTACTGGTCTATCCCCCAGTCGCATCGCACAAGCGGGACTGTTACTACATAGAACCACTTCAATGCGCGGGCAGCACTGGGGATGCATCTGGGGACGTTGAATTATCAGATTGTAGCGGTAGAGGGACTTGACAGCAGTGGGACTGCGACCATCACTGGTTCCGGATGAAATAATGCTGCGGGTGCGTTGGTCTTAAATGGACGTTGTCTACTTCCTGATTTACGATTTTGGTTTCAAGGTTGACAAACATGTCGTGATTTTGCGAATCTCGGTCCTCAGCTATCCTCCTTTCGCATCTTCCTTCCTTCCTTCCACCCGTGGGTGGATTTCTCCAAGACAAAAATATTTTTGTTACTTGCAACTCAGGCTTAAGTTCGAACCTGGCAGTCTAATCATCGACGAAGCATTGACAAAGGACAGCGCATCCAGTGACTCGTCTGCAGCATTGAAATGCTGCGTGTTTGACTCGCCACTTGGGGCTTGCGCCGGTGCTTATCGGCGCTTCACTGAGAATCTATTCAGTCATGGTTGTTGTGCGCGTGTGCAGACTCTTTGCGGCGGGGCAACACTGCAGGATAAAAGAAGCAGAAGCGCACATCATGATCATGTCGAGCTCATCAAGTATAGGAGAGGAAAAAAAGCACGTTCTGTCCAGACCCTAACATGCAAGCTATGAGGTAAAAATGTCGATGCAGACGTCAAGAAAAAGCCCGCAGAGTAACTAATAGCTCTCCCTCCTTTTCTGAATCCATCATCTGTCCAATGAACTGGGACGAGAAATCGTGTTCGCGGCCCGGGAGCCACTGAACATGTATCTCAAATGGTCCTTTTTTGTAAGGACGAGACGTCTGGCGCGAGGTAAGAAATTCCCAGAGAGAGTCGTCGCGGAATTGGATGAGCGAGATTAACGACAAGAATGTGAGGCGAGGAACAAGGGATTTATCATCATCGGGTCTCCAGACGAGTCGGTGCAGGAGGATGTCTGTGATTAGAACATGACCGGTCTCATAGTCTTCGCAGTCCGAGATGTACAACGCCTCCAACGAGGTTATAAGTTCGAGGCATTGCAGGAGTTCATCGTGCTGGATCACGGCCTCGATGTCCAGTACTGTCAGGCTGGCGCACATTGAGGAACGCGAGGCGAAGGACAAGAAATGGGGCTGATTCCAGAGAAACGGTAGTTCGTCATATGGACGAAAGACCCGGAATTTGCGTAGCCGAGGCAAAGTGAGGCATCCAAGCATTGCCCCAACAACTGAGTCTGTGTCAGTGCGACTGGAGCTGGCGTGGAGTGTGATGGTCAATGCAGAGATGCCGGAGGTTACTGGCTTCAAAACCAATGGGAGGATGACGGACGAAATATCGACTGTGAGAGAATACTGAATGACATTCGAGATAAGAGGGAGCATGTCAAAGCCAATGGAAAGTTGGTCAGAGTCGCAGTTCTCGAATGCCACGTCGAGGAGTTGGCCCCAAGGGAGCGTTGGCAATCTGGTAGACCGCCCAGTCAATGTTTCGAATATATCGGCTTCGAGTTGGCCCTCGCAATGGGCATGAAGATGGAGTTTTTCCAGGACGGGCATGTTTCCCCGTGCACCAGCGAGGAATCTGAGAGACGTCGGATGAATCCACAGATAGATGCTCTTCCATCGTCGCGCATCCCGAGTGATCAGTTGTAATAGCGGGCGCTCGTTTGAGTCATCCTCAACGGCAATATCCAAAGTCAAAGGGACATCTACCCCACGTTCGAGGGACAACACAACGAGTCGCAGCAGCGTATCCGAAGATACAGGACATTTGTCCCAACAGGTAGTGTCCACTACCACGGTAGACCACAACATCGCGGTGTCCATGATTACATCGTGCCAGCGCGAGCAAACCTGGAAGAAACATCAGAAATCGGCAAGCGAACGCAGAAGGGTTAACTAGCTTGAGACGGTCGCAAAAGATAGGTCTTGGCCAGTCGTTCCAATTCTTCTTGTGGTGTTGTTTCGTCTGAGACTGTGTCGGCACCAGGTGGAGCGCACATGTCGAAAATGTCGACTAATAATTCTGTAGGGAGCCGACGCACTGGCGAAAATGCGCTCCGGCATCCATCTGCATAGGACTCCAGGATAGATCGTTCAGACCGTAGCGCATCGAGGGCTTCCTGCAGCCGTTGAATTTCTTCGTTGTATCGTGCAAGCTCGGCGGGTGCCTCGGCGATGAATGAGCGGAAACTGGATGTCTCGGGGGGGAAAGAGTTAGAGCGTATGCTGTCGCAAAGCTGGTTGATCTGGGCGGGATTGGGAAGGATGTGCGACTTCTGGAAGGGATTTTCGCTGCAAGTAACACACAAGGGCATTGCGACAAAAAGTGGTGGCAGGACTTGTGACAGGATTGTGACAGGATGTCGCAAAGAAGGAAGGGCTCAGAACAATTCCGAATGATCCGGCGGGGACATCCCGAAAGTGACGCCGCAACTTCAACATCATTACTTATGAAACGCAGAAATTGTCACCTTGAGGTGTTGTTCCTGCAGAACCTGCCATTACGCCTCCAGCAATATTTTACAAAAGCTGAAGAGACTCCCTCCATTTTGACGGCACCCTGCCAAGGAATCGAAGCCAGCCCTACGATTCCTCCGGACTGTGGTGTTAAGTGACTAGCTGTAACTTCTAAGCAGCCACGCTCATATATGATATTCAAGTTTGGGAGTAGCCTATGAGGTCTCGCGTACAACAATCATCCTCAGAACTAGCCGATCTTTGTTTAGGGTTGGAATGGCATGGACTCACAACTCGATGCACATACCCAGGCGTAGTTTACCGGAAGAGAAAGCCTGGTGGCGGATGGTCCGCACCCACATATAATTCAATATCTGCGTCCTCGATTACGCAAGTGGGGTACCCTCGTTCGAATCGGGGTCAGGCTGTCAGGGGTGATATGACGCTTTTTTGCCCAGCAAAAGAAACGGTAGCTGCCGTACTAGTAGAGCATGTATTGCAAGAGGGTCAGTATAGAAATTCAGGTGGAGGTACAGAAAGCCTGCACCCGCGCTCAATCGTTTTTTTTTTTTTGTTCAAACATCTTTGGTTGAAAAAAGGAACAGGCGAACTCGGTGCACATACCCAGGTGCCACAGAGGAGAAATCCTGGTGGCGGATGGTCCGCACCCACATATGATTTGAGTCGAGAACAGATGCAAATGGGATACCCTCGTTCGAATCGGGGCCAGGCTGCTCTGCGTCACGGTTCCAATGTCATTCTTTTTTTCAAAAATAAATAGAAGCACCTCATGTATTGTATGCCAAGTGCGCTGAGTGGAGGTATAAACCGGAAGCGGATGGTCCGCGCTCAGATACAATTATCGGTTGTAGAGGGCGACATCGGGCCGTACCATTTTCAGTTGCATACAGTTGTGTATAAAATGCGAACCGTGCGCTGTCAGAAAACGCTGTATGATAACCAGGGGCAGTTCATGCATAGAGAAAGCCTGGTGGCGGATGGTCCGTACCCACATGTAATGCGTAGTTCGTCCTTGCTTACTCAAGTGGGATACCCTCGTTCGAATCGGGGCCAGGCTGTAGTTGGAGAACAATGTTTGTTGCCCAACGAAAGAAATGGTAGCTGCTGTAGAGCATATATCGCAAGAAGGTCAGTGTTATCATACCTTTCATGTGGGTATAATTGGCGTATAAAATCGAACAGGGAGGGATCCATGCATCGGAAAGCTGTATGATAACCAGGGGCAGTTAACAGACAGAGAAAGCCTGGTGGCGGTTGGTCCGCACCCACATATGATTTCAGTCAATAGAATAGATGCAAGTGGGATACCCTCATTCGAATCGGGGTCAGGCTGTTTGACTTGATTGGTAAGATCTTTTTGTAGAAAAGGAATGGTAGGTTCTACTCAGTCCAAAGTCATAGAAGCCCTTGCCTTGCCAGCGGATGGTCCGCGCCCGCATGAAATCATTCGTTGTACATATATATAGTGAATTATCGGGTAGTCTTATCTTTCCATGTCAACACAATTGGCGCATATAAAATCGAACAGGCGGTGATCCATGCATCGGGAAAGCTGTATGCTAGACAGGTGTAGCTTGCCAGAAGAGAAAGCCCGGTGGCGGATTGTCCGCACCCACATTTAATAATAAGGCATCTAAGATGAATTACACAAGTGGGATACCCTCGTTCGAATCGGAGTCAGGCTGTCGTTGGAGAGCAATGTTTTTTGCCCCAAAAAATAAATGATAGCTGCGGTAGAGCATGTATTGCACGTGTGTTGAGTGTCGAGGGATGAAACACCTACGCCCCGAACGACAGGTTCAGATGGTCCGCGCGGGCACTCAATTATTCTTTTTTTTGTTTGTTTTCGTGTAAGTAGAAGAATTGGGCATGGAGCATCAACCAGATGCACACAAGGCGCACATAATCAGACCCAGCTTACCAGAAGAGAAAGCCTGGTGGCGGATGGTCCGCATCCACATATAATATCTAGTTCGTCCTTGCTTACGCATGCGCAAGTGGAGTGCCCTCGTTCGACTCAGGGCCAGGCTTTTGATGGAGAGCAATGTTTTTTTTTTCTTTACCCAAAAAAGAAATGATAGCTGCTGTAGAGCATGTATTTCAAGAGGGTCAGTGCAGCCGTACCTTCCATGTCGATACGATTGGCGTATAAAATCGAACAGGTCGTGATCCATCGGAAAAGCTGTATGATAACCAGGGGCAGTTCATGCATAGAGAAAGCCTGGTGGCGGATGGTCAGTACCCACATGTAATGCAAGCCGAATGTAGCATACACGTGGGGTGTCCTCGTTCGAATCGGGGTCAGGCTGTTGTTGGGTGGTTTGTAAGATCTTTTTGTGTAACAGAAGAATGGTGTCAATGGTCTCTGCTCAGTGCAGAGTTATAGAAGCCCTTGCCTTGCCAGCGGGTGGTTCGCACCCGCATAAAATCACTCGTTGTACATAGTGAATTATCGGAGAGTATTACCTTTCCATGTCGACACAATTGGCGTATAAAATCGAACAGGCCGTGATCCATGTATCACAAAAGCTGTAGGATAAGCAGGCTCAGTTCAGCGGAACAAAAAGCCTGGTAGCGGATGGTCCGCACCCACATATAATCGGGCGATAATTGCTGGATTACGCAAGTGGGGTGTCCTCGTTCGAATCGGGGTCAGGCTTTCGCGTAAGTAGAAGAATTGGGCACGGAGCATCAGCCAGATGCACACAAGGCGCACATAATCAGGTGCAGCTTACCAGTAGAAAAAGCCCGGTGGCGGGTGGTCCGCATCCACATATAATATGTAGTTCGTCCTTGCTTACGCAAGTAGGGTACCCTCGTTCGAATCGGGGTCAGGCGGTACGCTGGAGAGTGTGATAATGTTTTTTTTGGCCCAAAAAGAAATGATAGCTGCCGTAGAACATGTATTGCAAGAGGGTCCAGGTCGGTGCAGTCGTCCCCTTTATGCGGATACAATTGGCGTATAAAATCGAACAGGCCGTGATCCATGTATCACGGGGGCTGTAGCATAAGCAGGCTCAGTTCAGAGAAAGCCTCGTGGCGGATGGTCCGCACCCACATTTAATAACAAGGCATCTAAGATGAATTACATAAGTGGGATACCCTCGTTCGAATCGGGGTCAGGCTGTTCGGTCGTTAGCAAAAGTTTTTTATATCAAAAAAAGAAATGATCACTGCCGTAGAGCATGTATTTCAAGAGGGTCAGTGCAACAGTACCTTCTATTTCATTACCGTTGGTGTATAAAATCGAACAGGTGGAGATCGAGGTATCACAAAGTTGTATGATGACCAGGGCGGCCTACCAGAAGAGAAAGCCTGGTGGCGGATGGTCAGCACCCACATATAATATCGGGTATGTTCAGGCTTACGCAAGTGGGTACCCTCGTTCGAATCGGGGCCAGGCTATTGGGCGGGAGTATGGGCTTTTCTTTTGGTTTAAACGGTTTGGTTTCCGGGGCCCAACCAGATCGTGCGCAACATAAGCAAGTGCAGCTTACCAGAAGAGAAAGCCTGGTGGCGGATGGTCCGCACCCACAGTTAATGGAGGAGTTAATCCTGACTTGTGCACGTGGGGTACCCTCGTTCGAATCGGGGTCAGGCTGTCGTGGAAAAACAATGTTTTTTCCCCAACGAAAGAAATGGTAGCTGCCGTAGAGCATATATTGCAAGAAGGTCAGTGGAGTCGTACCTTCCGTTTTGTTTACAGTTGGTGTATAAAATCGAAAAGGCGGAGATCCATATATCACAAAAGCTGTAGGATAAGCATGCTCAGTTCATGCATAGAGAAAGCCTGGTGGCGGATGGTCCGCACCCATATATGATTTCAGTCGATAGGATAGATGCAAGTGGGGTACCCTCGTTCGAATCGGGGTCAGGCTGTCGTGGAAAAACAGTGTTTTTTGCCCAACGAAAGAAATGGTAGCTGCCGTAGAGCATATATTGCAAGAAGGTCAGTGGAGTCGTACCTTCCGTTTTGTTTACAGTTGGTGTATAAAATCGAACAGGCGGAGATCCATGCATCGCAAAAGCTGTCGGATAAGCAGGCTCAGTTCATGCATAGAGAAAGCCTGGTGGCGGATGGTCTGCACCCACATATAATATGGCGATTGGTGTTTCACATGTGGGGTACCCTCGTTCGAATCGGGGTCAGGCTGTAGTTGGAGAACAATGATTTTTTGCCCAAATAAGAAATGATAGCTGCCGTAGAGCATATATTGCAAGAAGGTCAGTGCAGCCGTACCTTCCGTTTTGTTACAGTTGGTGTATAAAATCGAACAGGCGGAGATCCATGCATCGCAAAAGCTGTCGGATAAGCAGGCTCAGTTCATGCATAGAGAAAGCCTGGTGGCGGATGGTCTGCACCCACATATAATATGGCGATTGGTGTTTCACATGTGGGGTACCCTCGTTCGAATCGGGGTCAGGCTGTAGTTGGAGAACAATGATTTTTTGCCCAAATAAGAAATGATAGCTGCCGTAGAGCATATATTGCAAGAAGGTCAGTGCAGCCGTACCTTCCGTTTTGTTACAGTTGGTGTATAAAATCGAACAGGCGGAGATCCATGTATCACAAAAGCTGTAGGATAAGCATGCTCAGTTCATGCATAGAGAAAGCCTGGTGGCGGATGGTCCGCACCCACATATAATAAATGTAATGCTAGCGTCTTACGCAAGTGGGATACCCTCGTTCGACTCGGGGCCAGGCACTGTATATGCCATGGAAGTTTTTATGTAAAAGGAAATGGTGGAGCAATGGTGGAGCAAGCGGATTCGGGGTAGGGACTGGCTGGATGTTTAAATCTGAAGCGACAAGTAAAATGGTCTTTTGATGAAATTAAAAGACTCCGGTGATGGAGCAGCTGACCCACGGTGACCCACCTTCCGTCCGCATCAACAGGAAATACAACGCCAGCTAGTGTGCCCACCTGTGAATCGAGGTCGGTTCTCGCGTCAGGAAGATGCATGCGCAGATCTCGGTTGGCAGAAAATGTTAGAAGTTAACGTTAAGATAAGCGTGGTGCGATTTATCGGGCCCCGCAGAAATTCGGATCAGTCGGGCTGTGCCGCGCACGCGCCTAGGCGGCGATTTTGTCGACGCCGGCGCCGTCTTCGACTCGGAGTTCCTCTGAAACGTCGTCTTCCTCGTAGCTGGCAGAGCTGGGTAGCGCCGCCAAACCCCAGCTGGAGGAGCCCAAGTAAGATTAAACGGCATTCAATTTATTCCGCGAGGTGTATTCCGAAACGATTCCGTCCCTGGTCCGTGATGCATGTGGCACATGGAGTCCGTCGAGGCCGGCGGCGGCGTTTGAAGGCGGGTGTGTCCCTGGGGGTACGAATGCCCGTGCTGTGGCCACTTACAACAGCGAGCCTGGACAAGGCGATCCGCTCACTTGCACGAGACCCCAAGATGTTTTTTTTCTTCCTCCTTTTTGGCAAATTTCTTTTTATATTGCAGACATGAGAAAAAGAAGCTGGAAAGAATATAGAGTGAGAAACAGACCCTGCGCAGATCCATTCCAGCTGTGGGGAAGGACTTCTAGGCTTATCGGGTGGTCCGTGCGCATCAGAAAAAGACGTGTGATGATCACTGGGTGGCTGCAGCTCTTTTCTTACTGAGCCCTTGACGTGTCTTGTAGCCATTTTTCGTTCGTTGTTGTTCTCTTCCTCTTCCCTTTTGTGCGTGTCTTTTTTTGCACCCCACACTCGTTTCAAAGGCGCCCCCGACAACACACTCGCTACTTTCGACGTTTTCTAACGTATTCTTGCTCCCCCTCCTTTCCCCTCCTTCGTACGCTACCTTTTCATCCGATGGACGAATCCCAGGCCGCCTTTGCGCAGCCGTACCCCCCATATTCGTTTGATCTCGACATGATGAAGGTACGTCCATTTCGTTGCTAGGCGATACCCCTCCAATATCTCACTCTCCTTTATCTTTCCCAGCGCTCGATGGACGCAGCCGGGGGCCCAGACTCGAAAAAAGCACGGTGGTCGCCCACCTCCTCGCTCCCCAACGCTTCTGCCAGCGGGGCAGCACAACAGGGCTCCCCCCGCGACGTCTACGCCAACTACGGCTACGGCGCCCAGACCCAGGCCTCGTTCCAGCAGCAGTCCCCCGCCCAGGGCGCCTTCAACGGCAGCCCGCTCTACTCCACCCCGCAGCTGTCCATCAACACCCAGACGAACGGCCAGCTCAGCCCCAACACCCTCGCCTCGTTCCAGCAGCAGCAGCAACAACAGCAGCAGCAGCAGCAGCAGCAGGCGCAGAGCCCCGTCGCGGGCAGCCCGTACGCGCAGTTCAACCCCTACAACATGCTCGCGATGGGCTCGTTCCCGTACCCGCAGCAGAACTTCCAGGTGCGTGCGCTCGCTCGTCCGATATGCTGCAGCGATAAGGCTCATTCAGTGGCCACAGGGCGGCCAGTTCACACCGCAGCGTCTCCCCTCGCTCAACATCCCCGCCGCGCAGGCGGTGTACGGCCCGCCGTCCGCCTCCGGGCTGTCCGGGCTCCTCTCCGCGGGCGCGTCCCCCACGGCCGGGCGCACCGTCTACATCGGCAACCTTCCCCCCTCCGCGTCCGTCGACGAGCTCCTCAACCTCGTGCACTTCGGCCCCCTCGAGTCGATCCGCGTCCTCCCCGAAAAGTCCTGCGTCTTCCTCTCGTTTTTGGACGCGCCGACCGCCGCGGCGTTCTTCGCTGACGCCACGCTCCGCAAGCTCACGCTGCACGCGCAGGAGCTCAAGGTCGGGTGGGGCAAGCCGAGCCCGGTCCCCGCGCAGGTGATGCAGGCGATCGCGCAGAGCGGCGCGTCCCGGAATGTGTATCTGGGCGGCCTGGAGGAGGGCATGACGGAGGAGGCGCTGCGGGACGAGCTGAGCAAGTTTGGGCTGATCGACCAGGTCAAGATCGTGCGCGACAAGAATATCGGGTTCGTGCACTTTTTGAGCATCAGCGTCGCTACCAAGGTGCCTTTCCTCCACTCCTCTTTTAAAATGCATAAGACTGACTCTTATCTAGGTCGTCAACACGCTGCCGACCGACCCCGCATGGGCGGGCAAGCGCGTCAACTACGGCAAGGACCGCTGCGCCTATGTGCCCAAGTCGCAGCAGGCCGCCGCGCACCAGGCCCAGGCCGCCGCCGCGCAGTCCCTCATGCAGTCCTTCGCCTCCCCCATCGCCACGCACGGGCCATCCTTCGCGTCGCCCGTCGCGACGCACGGGCCGAGCTTCGCCTCGCCCGGCTCCGCGCACCCCAACTCTGCATCAGCGAACCCGATCCTCAGCGGGGCCGCACAGGCGCAGCAGCAGGCACAGCAGAACGGCGGCGGGGGGCAGGGCGGGCAGGGGGGGAGCCCGAATACGGGGTACGCGCCATACACGCCGGCGCCGTTCAGCCCTGACGCGCTGAGTGCGATGATGGGGATGGGCATGGGGATGTTTGGCGGGATGGGCATGGGCGCGATGAGCCCGATGAGCCCTGGGGGTGGGATGGGGATGCTTGGCGGAATGGGTGAGTTTTTGTGACTTGCGGCTGCTTTTTCGGTCTTTTTCTCGCCCTGCTGCTTCTCTCGTCTCGCTATCTTTTTCCTTCGCCTTGCCTGCTTTCCGTCTTCCCGAGCTTCTTTTCATCCTCTTTGGCCTTCTCCCTCCTTGACTTCCGCCTTCCATTTGTATTCAATCATGTTCCTGTGGATCTCCTCTACTGCTATCCCCTCCTTCCGCTTCCACATCTTCCCTTCTACCATATACGGCACCTTCCATCGTTTCATCTTCTCCTGCCCCCTTCCGGTCTTTCCCCCGCCTTCGTCCTTATCTCCCACCCTTTTCATATGCTCCTGCTCCGATTCCCTTCCTCCTTTCTGCTAGTCCTTTTTATCCTGTTTTTCCGCTTCTCGTCATCGACGCCTTCCTTATTTTTTGCCCTCCTTCCCACCCTGCTGTTCTTCCTCTTCCTCGTCACCTTCGTCCGTCCTTCGCGCCTTCATCTTCTCCCTGCGTCGGCCGTTCTCCCTTTCTTCTCCTTATACATGCATCTCACGTCGCCTCCGCCTCCCTCTTTACCCTCCTGCGCTCGACCGTTCCGTCGTTCGTTGCGACGCCTTCAGCTGCGCCTCCTTCCCCTTCTCTCCTTTCTTCCTTCCTTCCGTTCCCCGTCCCTCCCGGCCTTTGCTATCCCTTTCTCTTTCTTCGCTCTCTACACCCCTCCTACCTCTTGCTAACCCACTCCCAGGCCTCGGCATGGCGGGCGGCAACCGCACCGTCTACCTGGGGAACATCCACCCCGAGACGAGCACGGAGGACCTGTGCAACGCGATCCGCGGCGGCGTGCTGCAGAGCGTGCGGTATATGGCGGATAAGCATATTGCTGTGAGTTTTTTCTTTCGGCGTGTTTTGATTTGCCCGTTACTTTCGGAGACGTTTTTGAGGTGGTTTTTCTTCCTTTTTTTTTTTTTCTTTTGGGGGGGGCGTGGTTTTTATGGGGCACGAACACACGAGCACGCACGAAGCTTCTTCGTTCTGCTGCTTCGTCCTTCGCCATCTGCTGATCCTTTGCTTTGACGTCGCCCCGTCACTTCCGACGGTGTCGTGTGACCACCTTGCCTATTTTGCTTTCGTCCCGTTTTGTCCCGTCCATCGTCTTTTATCTTCTCTCCCCTTCTGCCCGCTCTCCCCCACATGCTCGCTCACTACCGGCGTGGACTGGATGGAGGCTGAGACGGCGACTTGCCTCTTTCTCCTGCGTTCCTACTTTCCTGTCCCCTCCCATTTCCTTCCCATTTATTTGGCGACTTCGTCTGTTTTCGCTGCATTCTTTTGCTGCGGCTTTATTTTCCGCCCTTCCTTCCTGCGTCCCCCCTCCTTCGTCCCAGCTTGTCCTCCTTCCTTGACCCGCCGCTCCCCCTGCTCGAGCGGTGACGATCCATCCTTCCTCTTTGTCCCTCCTTCCCACTCCCTCCTCCTTACTTTGCTCTCCTCCCGTTCCTACTCCTCGTCGTCGCTTCCTCGATATCCCCTGACCTCCGTCATTCATCCATTCCTACCCCCTGTCGTCCGCCGCTCTATACTCGTTGCCGACGTCCCGGAAGGCGATGATCTTCACCCCCGCCTGCTTTATTCGCTCCCCCTTCGTCCTCAGTCCTTCCTTTCCCTATGTCACCCATTCCCTGTCATAAATACTCCCCGTCGACTGTTATCCTTGTTATTCTTCCGCTTCCTCTTTCCGCTGCCTTCCCTCCTTTTCTCCTTTTCTCGTTCCTGTTTTAGCTCCGTCGTCCTTCTTATGCTAACGGCCCCCCAGTTTATCACCTTCATCGACCCCGCGGCGGCCTTCACCTTCTTCCAGGTGTCGTCCTACCAGGGTCTCACGCTCAACAACCGCCGTCTCAAGGTCGGCTGGGGCAAGAACTCGGGCCCGCTGGCGCCGACGCTTGCGCTCGCGGTCCACGCGGGTGCGACGCGCAACGTCTACATCGGGAACGTGGAGGACTTTGAGGTCTTCAACGAGGAGCGCCTCAAGGCAGACTTTGGCGAGTTCGGCGACATCGAGCTCGTCAATTTTTTGAAGGAGAAGTACGTCTTGTTCCTTGCGATACGATGACGAATGGCGCTGACGGGCAGTGGCAGGAACTGCGCGTTCGTGAACTTCACGAATATCTCGAATGCGATCAAGGCGATCGACGCGATCAAGAACCGCCCCGAGTACGCGAACCTGCGTATCGCGCACGGGAAGGACCGATGCGCGAACCCGCCGCGGTCGGGGCCGCAGGGTGGGAGTGGGGCACGCCGCAGCGCGAGTGGGAATGGGCCGAACTCGGCGGAGCCCGTGAGCGCGGTGGAGCCCGAGGGGGAGATGGACTTTGATCTGGAGGCGGTGCAGGCGGAGGCGGAGGGCGCCGATGCTGAGGTTAAGCAGGAGCACGTGGAGGGGATGCCGGTGGAGGGCGTCGCCGCGTCGTCGTAAACTGCGTCCGCGCGCTACGCGAACGCAATAACGGCTCGGCGTCCGCGACGAGCCCACTCACCCAAGTCACTCATTCCCCGATACCCTTTTCTCTGCCTCTGCCTCTGTCTCTTCTCGCTCCCTCTCGGCGCCTGGACTGGAACATTTTGCACAACGAACGATAAAGCACCAACCATCCACACCCACATACACCCGACACACACTCACCTTTGCCCGCCCGCCGCCGCTGCCACCGAGTATGCGGGGGGGAGTGAGGAGGAGAACGAAAAAATCGCCGACGCGCGGACGACACGACAAAACGAATCGGGCCCGCCTGCTTTTTTGCTTTTGTGCGGGCCCGAGCCCCTTCGTCTTCTTGTATTTCCTCGTCCGTCCGCCCGTCGGCCTCTCCGCACGACCGCTTTTTGGGCTTTTTATTCCTTTCCTTCTTGACGTCGATACATATACACTCCCCCTTCCCATAACGTTCCGTATTCCTTTTCTTCCTTTCTTTCTTCTTTTTTTCACAAGTGTTATTGGGGCGGGCGCGGCGCCGACCCCGCGCCCGCCGTCCCCTCACTTAATTATGCCTCCATTTATACGTGCGCGTTTGTTTCCATAACGGACCGTTACGCCCGCAAACTCTCTCGTCCACCCACACACCCACCCCACCCACGTAATCCGCCCGCAGATATCTCATAGCTTAGCCCGCTCGGTCCACTCTGACTGTGGTCTCATACGCTCAATCTCAATCTCTCTCTCTCTGAGTCTCTCTCTGCTACTATGATACGTGTGCTAAATTGTGCGTAGGCTGTATTTGTGAAGTAGCATTAAATATGGAGTAATACATCATCTGCACTCTCTTACTTGACTCGTCTGACTTACTTGGGAAGAAGGAGATATTCGGGGCGGAGTTTGGCATACCCTTCAGTTCCAAACAACCGGCCCATCTTTTTGTGAAGCTCTCACCAGACGCGCGAAGACCTTGCAGTCAGTCTTGCCTTCCACCAGCAACTCCGGTAAAGGCCACGTAAAACATCGCACTTATCAGCACTTATCATTCCACGCTCAAAGTGCTTCCACACGAATCGCGATCGACGCGACTCGTCCTCGAGCGGCCCGAGCCAGGCCCTCGACTGCCAGTGCCCTCCACAGTCACTGCGAGTCGCAGCTTCGACGATAACTCCAACTTCTTAAAACCAGCACGTAGCCTGGGTTACTCTCATCCCAAGTGATTCCAGATCGTCTCCACCTATTTCTCTTCGCTACCATTTTTTTTACCCGATGCCACTTATGCCATAATTGCGGGGGAAGGACCTTCACGGAGTCCCACCTCCTTCCCAGCCCGCGCAAATCAGCCCGCTCCGCGACATCATACGCTCCAGCATTGAGTGGTCTATCAAATTGCCAACGCTCCCGTGGGGCCAACTCCTCGACATGGCATTCGAGAACTGCGACTCTGACCAACTTTCCATTGGCTTTGACATCCTCCCTCTTATCTCGAACGACGTTTAGTATTCCCTCACAGTCGATATTTCGTCCGTCATCCTCCCATTGGTTTTGAAGCCAGTAACCTCCGGCATCTCTACGTTGACCATCACACTCCACACCAGCCCCAGTCGCACTGACACAGACTCAGTTGTTGGGACAATGCTTGGATGCCTCAATTTGTCTCGGTTACGCGACCTTCGCTCCCTGGACGGAGCACCGCTTGTCTGGAATCAAAATAATTTCTTCTCCTTCGCTTCGCGTTCTTCACTATCCGCCAGCCTGACAGCATTAGAAATCGAGGCCGTGATCCAGGAGGACGAGCTTCTGCAGTGCCTCGAGCTTCTAACCTCATTAGAAGAGTTGACGATTACGGACTGCGAGGACTTTGAGGGCGGTCATGTCTTGATCACCGACAACCTCTTGCACCGACTCGTCTGGAGGCCCAATGACGATACATCCCTTGTCCCCCGCCTCATATTCGTATGTTTGATCTCGCTCATCCAATTCCGCGACGATTCTTTATGGACATTCCTCACTTCACGCCAAAGGTCCCCTGCTTGCGAAAAAGAAAGATTCGAGATACGGGTTCTGTGGCTCATGGGCGTGAACGCGAATTCTTGCCCCAGTTCATTGGGCAACTTAAGCATGAGGAAAAGGAGGGAGGACTATTAGTCAAGGTTCGGGCCTATGCTTGACACTTGTAATGTCACTATTACGTCGAAGCCTATATGCTGAGAGCAGAAAAAATTATTTCTTTATTCGCTTGCTTGATGAATTCGAGAAGACCTTGAGTATCTATTTCTTTCATCCTACAGTGTCGCCTCACTGTGAAGAGACTTCGCACGCTGCTCGCCGTGCGGCAACTAAGAATTACGATCACTGATTTATGCAAATCTGGTAGCTGCACTATCTATACGTAGAGATGAGGCTGGCAGAACAGATCTACGAAACCAATACACGCTGTAAGCTGGACAGTAAGCACGTCGTTGGTCACACGAGGCATACATGAGGACGCGTTAATCTCTTCGTTAATCTAAGAGACCCCGTGCAAGCTCCATGGCCATTTCGCGATTCAACATTTACATAATGTACCTAGATCTGCTCCGGCACTGTCCTCCTGCCAGGTTCGCAATTCCACAAGTTCCAATTACAAAAAATACATTGTTCTCTCAGAGAAATCCTGTCAAATGTGGTATTACTAAGTGGAAGGAAGATGCGAAACGGGCTTCTGTCAACCCTGAAACTAAAATTGGAAGTAGTAAGTACCAACGTACATTCAAACTAACACACGGAGCATTATTTCCCCCGGAAACAGTGCTATTCGCAGTCCCAGTGCTGTCGGGCCCTCCGCCATTACGATCTGTTAAAATAATTCATCGTCCCCAAAGGGATCGCCCAAGCTTCTACCATTTTTGTAATAAAGATTGATGTCAAACAGCCTGACCCTGAGTCGAAGGAGGGGATCAATGAATGTCAGTGCAGACCCCATCCACCACCGGTCTTTGATGAACCCGCCAGCTGCTAGATTCTTGCTTTGTTAATAATAAAGGAGAAAGAAAAAAATTGTCGGTCACGGTCTGGTACTACCAAATTGAAAATTCGCCTGAGAAGGTTCTTACACCTCAGGGCCCCGATTTTAGCATGCTGAAGTTGCATTGGTTCCAGAAATTGGATGCCGCCGGATCATTCTGAATTGTTCCGAGCCTTTCCTTTTACGTACCACGATTTTGCGAAATCTTTGCCACCACCTTGTTATTGTGTGTGTTGCAAATCCCTCGCATCCCATCCCCAATCCCGAGCACATCAACCAGCTCCGCGAAATCCTACGCTCCAATTCGCTGTCACCCGAGATATCCGGTTTTCGCGCCCTCATCGCCGAGGCACCCTCCGACTCAGAGCTCAGCCCACGATACAACAACGAACTACAAGAAACCCTCACTAGAATACACTAGAATACGGGCTGATCGACCCATCCTGGAGTCCCCGTGGCCTCCCGTATTCGGTGGCGTTGACTCGCATGGGCGAGGTTGATCCTGGAATGCGCCGGTTGCTAGTGCATGGTGTCACATCAGCTCGAGGGTCTCCCAAAACTAACTCGGCCTGCATTTTCTCGGGCTCATATTCGACGCAGGACCCTTGTTCCAGACCCTCCACTAACTCTAGACAACGGACGTGAGCCCGAGTTCCCTGGCGCGGCATGGAGCTCTGAGTCCTTGAATATCCATTCGGCGCACTGGCATGACAACATCCGTATCCTTGCCCGTTCCACGTAGTTCCCCGAACTACGTGTAATCGTCAGATGACCGTTTCTAGGGAATTCACGTCAGTCCCGCTCCGGGTCCGCGATATCCGCTATTCGTGCACAGCTATTATAATTAGTATGTGTCGGTATTTTTTGCGAACCCGGCCACAATGATGATCAAGGTACCACGCGCAACATCTAGGCGCCAATCTCAACGTACAATGATCTCGTTTCGTCTTTTGCACTCTTCCACCACTCGTACATTACTCACGCTGAGCTTGGGTAGGTCGTTCTTTGCGTATAACAGTTCATTCTGCTCATGTCTGTGTCAAAGTCACTAATGGTTCTCGGAATACTCGGAGCTCGCTTCATCATCGAGCGCCATAGCACCGCACAGGCTTTGAGTGGACCGACAGTTGGCGCAACCTGCGGCGGTCTCCACCCGTGCCGACAGTTATTCGACATTATCTGTGGCTGTCTCGCAACCATATTCGCATCTACCTGGATCTCTGTGCATCTCAATGTGCCCTCGCCTGGCCACAGCTGGCTGCGCCTCACCTTCAAGAGGCTGGGCATGATGGTCGTTGCCGCGGTAGCTCCCGAAGTCATCGTGTACTTTGCAGCCAGGCAGTGGTTTGTAGCCAGGGAATTCTCGAAGGGTAATTAATTTCGTGTTTCTGTGCATTATTTACTTATTTGATTTAGAATACGGAGTCTCCAAAACGCACGGGTTCTTCTTTTCCATGGGCGGATTCGTATCTCGAGTTGGCAACCATCCCATTACAACTATACATCAACTGCAAGATCCTCTATTTGGCGCAGAGTATCTGGCAGCAATACGAACAACCGACGTTGAGGATATCATGGACAAGAGCAAAGGAGATGCATTTTCCAAGGGCATTGCATTTTTGCAAGCTCTGTGGTTCATCATCCAGTGTATCGCCCGCGCGGTGCAACGGCTCCCCGTGACGCAACTCGAAATTGCGACCCTTGCATTTGCCGTGGTAAATGTTTTTACCTGGTTGCTGTGGTGGAATAAACCACTCGATGTTACTCGTCCTATTCTCATTGGGCCGACAGAGGAACAGTTCGCCGAGAAGTACCTTGGTTCCACATATAGTGTATCAACGCGGACTTTGGCCCCAGTCCACACACAGGCATTCAACTCGCTGCTTGTGGGCCCGGTCTCTGGCGATTACCCCGCCTATAATCCGAACGACGCAACTGCGGTTCCGACGTTCTGGTCTTCGTCAGATCCAAATCCTTACGCTATGTGGATCGAAGCCGGGGTAGGGATGGTTTTTGGGGCAATACACTGCACGTCATGGAATGTAAACTTCCCTTCAAGCCAGGAACAGTCACTCTGGCGGTGGGGCTCAGCACTTATTGCCACACTTCCCGCGATGATTGGCTGTTCCATCCTCACCGATACGACCCTCGAACATCTATTCTCCGACTCTTGGAACGATAGGAGCGCGGTGCGATTTATGGAGGCGCTGCTGAGCGGTCCTTTCGTCGCAATTGGACTTCCTATGTATATCATTTGCCGTGTTATGCTCCTTATCCTACCCCTCATCACCTTACGAGGACTTCCCCCTACATCATTTTTGGACATAGATTGGACTGCATTTATACCGCACTTTTAATTATATTACCCACGAGTCATCGAATGTTATTCTGGGATTTTGCTGCAATAATTTATGTAATTCACAGGAGTCGATAGCTATTGGATGGCAAATGCGCTTGCGCAGTGCGCGACCATCATGGTCTGCTGAAAGCTTTCAGTATGACAGCTAAATTGAAGACGATAGACGTTTTCGATTTTCGTTCTGAATTCGGCGGAGCTCTCCGCAATGCGTCATCCGCATTAAATTTAGTTCTCCCGCTCGTGTCCGGGGTCTCAGAATCGGCTATTTTTTCAGCAAGAGGCAGTCGGTATGTAGTCTATACCCAGTATAGTAGGGTTTGAGGAGGAAAATTGTGAACAGCGTTCTGGCGAGATGGTACGGTGGGTGGCGTTGGAGCGGAGTATGAGCGCCCGGCCCGAATTCAATTTGTTGAAGTCGGCTGGTTTAAAATTTTCCAAACCGCATCAAGCATGGAGCCCAAATAGAGCCAGTATGATCTGCATTCGTCTGAAAGTCGCACGGCCATACCCACAGCTACCAGTGGTTACCAACGAGTGGTTGGTTTTCAACTTGAGCTCCACGTTATTATTAAGGGTGCAAGAAAGAGCATCGGATCATTCCGAATTCTTCCGAACCTGATGACCAATCAATTTGTCGCATCCTTCGGTTCCTTCCTTCAAGTTGATCCTTCTCCAACCGACCGAAGTCGTCTCCAGACCAGCTTCGCAGCGGAATCAGGCCATACGTACCGCATCCAAACTCCCACTGCTCACAGCTTTACCACCTGAGACCTCACGAGGCCACTGTGCTGTGCCACTGCTATTTGCGGGGAAAATGCCTTCCAGAAGGTCGCATCTTATTCTTGGCTCCGCGGAAAGCAGCCAGCTATGCGACATCCTACGCTCCCACTCTTTGCCACCTGAAAACCCCCTTTTTCGTGCATTCATTGCCGAGGCGCCGTCCGAGCTTCCGCGCTACGACCGTAAAGAAATCCAACGACTACGGGGAGCGCTCGATGCGCTGCGGTCGGATCGAGCTGTTTTAGAGTCATATGCAGACGGTTGTCGGAGCTTATTGTCGCCAGTCCGGCGCCTTTCTACGGAATTATTGGTCGACATTTTCGACATGTGCACTCCGCCTGGTGCACTCGGGCTATCAGAAACTACAACCCCAGAAGAAATAGAGCTACTGATGAAGAGTTACTGTGCCTATTACAGCTTTCTCAGGTTCGCTTTTCAGTTTTCCTCTCTGCGCTCGCTCGTCGGTTTCTGATGTCCCTTCCGGGTTTGTTCGCGCTGGCATGGTGCTGGATCGGATCTCCTGCATATTCAGATACCCTGCTCAGCCTCGTTGCATTGTCCCTTGAACGCGGGTGGACTTTCCTTTGGCGCTATCTATGGATGTCGAAGAGGATGGCTCAAATGAACGCCCGCTATTGGAACTGATCTGTCGGCACGCCCGGCGTTGGAAGAGCATCTCCCTATGGTTGGATTCGGAGGCTCTTCGGTTCCTCGTTGGTGCGTAGGGAAACCTCGCTCGCTTAGAAAGTATTCGACTTCATGCCACAACCGAGAGCCAGCCTCACTCTCGCAGTGATATTTTGGAAGTCGCTCCGCGATTGAAAAATGCCGCCTTATTTGGCCTGCGAAACTCGCAAAGCTCCCATGGGCAAAGATCAACAATATGACCTTCCAGAACCAAGATTCCACTGACGTCGATGCTCGCTATTTCTCGCAGTCAATGTTTCAAACCGTCATCCGCCCCTTGGTTTTGGAACCAGTAACCGCCGAGATCTCTAGCTTCATCTGCAAGGTCGAGGCCAGCCCAGATCGAATTCACACAGACTCGGTTGTTGGGGCAATGCTTGGATGCCTCACTTTGCCTTGGTTATGCGAGCTTCGGATTCTTCGTCACTGGGACGGACTACCGTTTCTCTGGAATCAACCCCATTTCTTGGCTTCGCCTCGCGTTCTTTACTGTGCACTGGCGTGACGATATTACAAATCGAGGCTGTGATCCAGGAGGACGAGCTTCTGCAGTGCCTCGAGCTGCTAACATCGTTGGAGGAGTTGTCCATTTCGGATTGTGAGGATTACGAGGTCGGTCATGCCTTGATCACCGACAAGCTCTTGCGCCCGCTCGTCTGGAGACCGGATGATGCTCTGGACCTTGTTCCCCGCCTCGTATTCTTAGGTTGATCTCGCTCATCCAGTTTCGTGACGATTCTATATGAGAATTCCTCATTTCGCGCCGACGGTCCCCTGCTTGCGAAGAAGAACCGTTCGGGATACGGGTTCTGTGGCTTCCAGGCTGTGAACGTGAATTTCGTCCTAGTTCATCGAGCAACTTATGGATTTGGAGAGGGAGAGCTATCAAACGTCAAGGTTCTGGCTCACAGCCTGTATCTCAGAAGAGGAGGAGGAGGAGGAGGAGGAGGAAGAGGAGGATATATTTGGAGTCTGGCGTAGAAAATGTAAATTTTTATTCTTTTATTTGAACAGCCCGAGAAGATTATGATGGGCGCATCCACTTCTCGCACCCACAGTGTCGCCCCGCCTTCAAAAGTTTTAATGAGAAAACTATGACTCGGAGGGTATTTCCAAAACAGTTGACTGCCAACAATTATTTGGTTGTACCTTCCCGGATAGCCGCCCCGCCGCTTTCACGCAATTGAGGCGGGACCGTGAGATCGAGTGGCGGCGGGAGGCGGGGCGAATGGGGGTACTTGTTTCTTGTATGTTTCAGGAGTATTCGTGCTGTCCGATGCGGGCCCGGAGGCAGCGTATCAGGTTTAATGAATATCTTGTGGGAGATACGACGCCTGGCCGTTACAGATTCATACATACGCTTGAGACCAGGGTGGTGTATGCCTTAGTCCGCATGGAGATTACACGATTCCCCTCCTTACAAAAAGGAGATTCCAGATGACTGAAGTTGGAGCGATTCAACCCCTGCGACTCGGAGGCTGTTTTCCAAACAGTTGACCGCAAATTTACCTCATTAACTGCTGTGGCTACTAACTGAATGGTGTCTGAGGCAATTTCGGTCGGTAAACCTAAGATGTGATGACTGAAGTTGGAGCGATTCAGCCCCTGAGCTTGATGATCTTGGCTCAAATGACTCAGATTAACATTCTGGTCCTAAATGAGCTGGCCAGATATAAAGCGAACTTGAATCCGCGGGATAACGAGCGGCCGTGCTAAGGCTGTCAATGTGGCATCTGAAGCGAGATTTAAGAAGAAAGCTGACGGAAGCGGCCGCCATCGTTGAACAATCTCGGCTGCAGCCGGGCGCCCTTCAACTTCAACTTCTTCCGCGATCTTCCGCAAGGTTACAGTTCCAACCTATGTCCTCCAAACCTTTGGCCTGCGTACCTGCGTGTGAGGGTATCCGAAATCAATGAAGTCCGCCATGCCCGATACTGGGCAAATCGTCAAACACGTCAGCCTTGAACTACACGATTACCAACCGATTATTTTTTCTCTCGATCGTCCGGATGACGCGTCTCAAACCACTTGTACACGATAATCGCCGCGGCACAGTAGTCGGCCTATCACATCCTCCGTGATGTTGAACTCAATGCGCAGTAACCTTCTAGCTGCTGTTGACTTGCTCTTTTTTTATGCTTTACATTCGAACGGTGTCCGACGGCGTCGGTGCGCTTGGGGTTAGGGAATAGGCTCGTTACCAGCCTGCCTACGAGTTGCAACAATGTGGCGAGCACGTTGCCGTAGGCAGGCTGGTACAATTCGGGACAAACAAAAGGGCTGGGCGCGGAGTTCGATCACTTTCCTTTTCCTTTATTCTGAGCTTATTTTACATCTGTTGGAAGAACTCCAAAGGGAAGGACAACTCCAATTCCACTCTTCTCAAAATCTGTCTCTTCAGAATTTCGATTAAGCTCGCTGCGGGTGAGTTCTGGAGCCTCAAATTTAGGAGGGAATTGATCGCAGCGTGATGCCGATCATCGGCACCACTCAAAATTTCGAACTCCGGGCCCAGCCCTTTGGCGGGTCCCGAGTTGTACCAGCCTGCCTACAGCAAAGTGCTCGCCACATATTTTTTGCCATTTGTAGGCAGGCTGGTCACGAGCCTAGTTAGGGAAAGCTTTCACGCGTGGATGCACTGTATATCCAGGACAGCATTAACTCTGCACCCGCGCGCGTTTTATCCCGACAAGTATATGAACATGGGCGTCAGGGAAGAAATCCGAACAGCCGTGTCCTGCAGCCGAATTCAAGCATGGCGGGGTCCTTAATTTAACTTGTTTTATTTTCAACTCAGGTGCACATGCCCCCCTCCGTCAGTTTTTCCGGTTTACTCCTCGTCTCGTCACTCCACGGACTATCCGGTTCCCGCAGGGCCGCGGCCGAGAGCATAGCCTAGATGTACGTATTTTCGCTCCAGGGCTGACGCGTTCGCGTACCGGTCTCCCGATTGTCCAAAATATCAGGCGGGTGCGGGCCGAGGAGAGTCAACACCGTATACCATTAGGGCTGCACGCCGTGCCCCTGACGGGAACGGCCCTCGTTTCACGGGAATCGAACGGTCACATCCGTCCTGTCGCCATGCCGTCGGGAGCTCTGGAAAAAACCTCTACGGGACGCAACGGTTGACGGGACGGCCGTCAACGGGCAACGGAAATTGTCGGTTCTGCCGCGAGCGAGATTAGCTTGTGGATGCATCCAAGTAGACTCTGAGGGACAGTACTAAATCTTAATCGAGCAGTAAGAGTGTCTTGTGGGAGCTTCTTGAGGTTTGTGGCCAACTAAACCTCACTTCTAGATGGGGAAATTTTCGGCCAGTCACCCGCGACTTTGATTGCTGGCCCTCGGTTCCATAGCCGTAGAAAAGATGAGCCAAAGTTATAAAAGAATGCGCGCCGGTGCAGCAAGGCAAGGAAATTTGACAGTAGGCCGGGGGGAAAACTTTGCACAAGACATACGGGAATAGGGGTGATGTATCAGCCCTATCTTTCGGCAAGCAAAGTCTAAGGGCTGTCGACAGAGAGCAAGGGACGTGTGCCATGGAATAGATGAATACCACGGACCTCGGCACGTTTAACACGTTACTCCAGGAACTAACGCGCCACGATGCAGCGGGAGAAGACACAGAGATTGACACCGGCAAGAATACGTCCATCGAATGGTCAGATTGCTCTCTGCGGCCTGCGCGGCACTGGGTGTCTGCGGCAAAACCCGTCGTACCGTCGACGGCCGTCGAGCCGAATACCCGTCTTGTCGCCGTCCCGTATAAAAAAATTCAAAACCCCCGACGGAAAGGGACGCCCACCCGTCGCACGGGACCCATAGAACCGGCGCGACGGGCACGGTGAACAGCCCTATATACCATGCACGACTTGATTGCCCGGCCCGAAACCCCATCTTGCGAAAAGAATCGCAGAATACAAGCAGAATATATATACTTATAAAAAAATCTTTAAAGTTCAGCGCTTATCCTTGTCCTAACCATCCATCAGCCAGCGTCATGCGGTTCAGCGGCCGTTTCGTTAGATTTTTAACGATTCCGAGCCATTTTGTCTCCAGAGTGCCAGATGAACACAACAGTGTGATCTCAGTGCGTGTTGCATGGATCTTTCCTGCCCGATGGTCCAGAAAGGAGCAGACCCGCTGGTTCTAGCCTTTGAACACTGTGGTATTAATAATTGAAGGCCGCTAGGCTTTCAGTCCGCCCGTGGGTTCAAATAATCAAGTTGTTCAAGTTCACCTCTAAAATCTAAGCACCGGTTAGTTGATGTTTGAACTGTCTTCGTCTTATCCAGTCCTTTAGTAACAGCCTCAGAATCGGTCGAGAGTTCGCATTCGGATTCTCGAGTTCGACTATTAGTGTCCGTATCGGTTGACTGACCGATGTAAGTAATAGATAGGGTCCCCTCCTTCTCCAAACCAAAACGAACCCACCACAATCCTTCTCTTCCTTCCCCGTAACCTCCCTCACTCGTAACATCGTTCGTTAATTCTTCTTCGTAAACTCGATCGCAAGCACGATCGCGAGGATGGCCACGACGATGAGTACGATGATGAAGCAGATCCAGCGCTTCTTGCGAAGGCTGCGGGCTACGCATCGTTGTCAGCTACCATATATTAGAATAGTCTTAGAGGTAAGCTTACCGATTACTACCGCGCGCGACACCTCCTTCTCCCTGAGGGGTCGCGAATTTATGTTTAGGTACCGAGGAAGAAAGGAAGAGAGGAAAGCGAGCAAAGACGCACCCCTCCGCGGCGTTCTTCTCCACATCAATCGCGGTGTTTTCGATAGCGACGACGGTCTCGTCTTGTTGTTGTACGAGGACGGCCATCTGCACGGGGCCAGGGGTTTATCAGTCGTCGTACGCGGGGCGAAAAGAAGCGAGGTGAGGCGAACAGAAAAAGCGATTGGGGAAGAAGCGGAAAAGAAAAGGATAGGGGAGGGACGAGACGCACATCGCTAAACAGCTGCGCGAGCTCCCCGAGCGTCTGCTCCATCTTCTTCAGATCCTGCGCACGCGCCTGTACCTCGTTGTACGCCGAGCGCGACTGCGCGTAGCGTGGACTCGTCGTCAGCTATACAATCAAATCAGTAAATTAGGATTCAAGGACGCGGGAAGCCGGGAGGAAACGCACAGCCTGCATAAAGACCTGCTCCCCACCCCCAGAAATGGCGTCTGCGATTTCCTCTTGCGTCGCGTCTGGTTTGACTGTGCGGGCGGTTGGTGGGGTTTAAAACATACGCGAAAGACTTACCGATGCGATATTGCCGCTCGACGCGCTGGCGCGACTTCGCGCGGTATTCCTGCTCAACCCGCTGGTACGTCTGCAGCGCCTCCATGAACTTTGTCCGCACGAGGTTCACCTGCCGGCGCGTAAGCTACGCAGTGCACAAATTTAATTGCGGGGAGCGCGCACTTGATTCTGGCGCATCTCCTTCTGCTGCTTTTCGGGCACCCCTGGAAGCACCGCACCTTGCAGCCGCGTGATGCGGTCCTTGAGCGCGGTGCTCTGCGCCATCGTCTGTGCGACCAGCCCGTCGAGCTCGGCCTTGATTGCCTGCCCGTCGTCCGCGAGCGCCTCTAGTGATCGGTTATTCAGCGCGGCGATACGTGTGATGTTGGCGCTGAATGCGCCGATGGCGTCCTGCACGGAGGAGACCTGCCAGAACGTTGTTATTTTCACAAAGAGAGACGGGACGTAGAGGGAAGAGACAAGCGCACCTCGGCCAGGAATGCGGGCCTGCTGTCTAGGGACTGCCCGTTCGCGTCGAGGGTCATGAGTTCGTGGGACGGGCCACCCGCAGGACTGTCGGTCTGCCCGGCCTGTCGTTGCGCCTGTACGCTGCAAGTTAAGGCCAATTCTGCGAGGAATGAGTGAGCACACCCTGTAGGCTGCCATCCTGTCTGTGGCCATGGTGGGAGGACGAGACAAAGGGCTGCGCAACACAGCGTTGGGCAGCGGGCGTCCGAAAGGAAAACAACAGACGCAAAGCGGGTTTGTCAGCGGCCATTACAAAGTTTCCGGTGGCAGTGTACAGATCCGCATGGGGAGTTCACAGGAAGAAAGGAAGGAAATAACTTTAACAGGTATCAGAAGGTATCATATAAAGGAACAAGACCTAGTCTTAATGGATGAAGGAAAATAGCAGGACCCACGGACTATATGCGCATGTGTCACTTGTATGTGACTCAATGTTCAGGAAAATCCATCACATGGTTCAACTTCATTTTCAACGTTCGAGGTCAGTTCACAAAGAAAGGGGGGGGAAATCCACACAACGCCTTACGCACACACGTACTCCTCAATTTTGTTGCACCCCAACCTGCCCCGCCACAAAGGCACACCTCTGACTCTCCAGCGCCGACTGCACCTCTATAAAGCTCCCGCTCTGCGTCGTGATATTGAGCGGATCCTGCTGCAGCACCATCCTTGACTTGACGCCGCCCGTGAAAGGCGCCCAAAGTGGGGATCTTGCCAGCTTGAACGTGTTCGGATTCCCCGCGCGCACGAACGAGAGCCAGTACGCGATAAGTTCCGCGGCAAAGGACGTCTCGACGGGCGTCATCGGGCTGAACGTCCCGGAGCCGTTGAACCTGGACTCAACACCATAAGCATCCACGTCGGAAACGAGTGGGATTTGAGGGAGTCTAGTAAGGCACCCTCTGCATACCCAGTATTGCTCCCCAAAAACATCATCCAGTTCTCCGCGGCATGGCTGACGCTCGAACCGCCCGCCGTAGGGTTCGGCTGGTTATACCGGTACGTCCACGCGTTATTGCGCTTAGCCGCGGCGCTTCCCATGATATGGCGCTGTATACAAAGCCATGATTCATTCAATCAATCAAACAGAATGAGGAGGCATTTAACGCACCGCGCACAAAAGCTCAGACTCACCCGTACTGGCCTGGAATTGCAGCGCCGCGGAAGCGAAGTCGCTGAGTGGGTACTCCTGTGGTTTTATTAATTTGTTAAAAAGAACAGCAGACAAGCGCGAAATAAAAAGACTTGCAGCCACAAGCTCGGCCGCGGTCTCATTCGTGAAGGACGGGAAGAATGATTCCAGTGCCGCCGCGATGCTCGTTCCGCCCGAGAGTGTCTCATTCGTCGTCGATCTGAGATTAAATTCAGGCTCTTCAACGGGAGATCGTGGCCGGAACAGGAACAACATACCCAACGATAATCGGCACATTCGCGAAGTTCCCTTTTGAGATTTGTCTCGTGGGGAAGTCGGTAAAAAGTTTTCCGTCCAGGACAGGCTGGAATTGCCTGTATCCCACGCTGTTAAGGGCAATGCGATCAGCTGAGTCTCGTACAACAGACGTTGAAATCCGTACAGCGTGGAAGATACAAAATCTTGAGCCATGGCGAGGGCGCTTATGTCCGCAGCGCGCAAGCAAGCCAGCTGAGCAGCGACGGTACCAGTTCCGCACCCAGCCTTGGAGACATAGGCTTGGAACTGGGGCTGATAACACCGCGCTCATCAGCGAACCGACAATTAAAGACCGTGAGACTTACCACCCGCTGCTCGGGCGTCGCAAGCGGCGTCCGGTACACGCTCTGCGCAATCGCGCCACGGAACAAATCCCGTCCGGTGTTCGCGACGAGGTGAAGCTCAACCGAGCTACCACCCGCGCTCTCCCCGTTGATCGTGACCGCACGCGGATCCCCGCCAAATGCTGCGATGTGCGCCTTTACCCACCGCAGCGCCTCGATCTGGTCGGAAAATCCCGCATTGAAGTCCCCGAGGGCGGGGTCAGAGAATTCCGGGACAGAGAGGAAGCCGAAGGAATCGAGGCGGTAGTACACTGACACAATAACGACGTTGGGGCTCTGATGGATCCAATGGTCGAACGGCCAGTTCCGCGGGTTTCCGTAGAAGTAGCCTTTCATTCAAGACGTCAAATTTTCATCACAGGCTGTCGATCATTAGCTAGTGAAAGCAGCTCACCACCGCCGTGGATATAAACCAAGACGGGCACTGGAAGGGCGCTAAGCATCGACAACCCACGGGAACCGCTACAGACTCACGGTTGCTGCCAGCTTTAGCGCCAGCGGGGGCGTAGATGTTGACTTTCAAACAATCCTCCGTTCCCGCACCTCCGGCATCACCAGCTGCAATCAAGGTCACAAGGTACACAGCGACAACAATGAAGTGCGGCGGACTTACCTCCAATAGAGCCCTGCACGCAGAAATTTGGATACTCGGTAGCATCAACGATCGCGCGCCCCGCGGCCGCCGCAACGCGGCTCGTATTAAGCGGCAGAGGCGCGCGGAAGCGCAGGTCGCCGAGCGGCGGCTCGGCGTACGGGATCCCCAGGTACGCAACGGTGTTCGGGAAGCTCAGGTTTCCCCGGTACGTCGCATAGCCAGTGTCGACGATGTTCCCGGCATGCGTAGAGGAGAAGACGGGCAGGACGGCGCCTTGGAGGAGGACGAGGAGCTGCGCGAGCTGATGGAGCTTGGACACGACCATCTGCTGTATGTCGTTTGCGATTGACAGTGACGTCGACGGGGCGCGGAGAAGGAAGGAGGGCCACATTATCAGGCTGGTATTTATCCTCTAGCGGTGGAGCTTCGCAATCCAGCTTGCTGTCACTCCTTCACCGGTCGGTCAGTCAAGTGCTAGTCAAGGTCAGTTGCCCAGCGGCAACAAAAATCTTGCAAATACTGTCACAACATTGGAAGCAAGAAAGGCCGATGGAACTCCGATGCGTCACGATGTTTACATCACGCGATTTCGTCACGGGATCGTTTCGGCAGCCTCCCTCACCCAGCTTCCTCACCCGCTGAAAAAGATTCAGTCGCTAATTTCATCTCAGGAAGTTGTGCCGGGCCGACGATGGCCAGAATAGCTTTGTGCTGTAGGGCGTGTTCTTGCGAGAGCAGACTTTGTCGGCTTCAAGTTAAGCGATCAACAAGTGGTTGATTCGGATTTCGCTCAGGCTTAGCGCCCAGACTCAAGAGTCCCTGCTCAGCGCTGGACTGCGTGAAACATGGCGTGAAACGATAGACTTGAACTATGTGAGCATGCTGCCTTCAAACTATTTACTATTTTAGACCACTCACCTGGCCACCTAAGCATTGGTGCCCCATCCGTCATTGTTGTAGTGAGTCAATCCAGGCCCAACTGTATCAGAACGAATGTATGCATCCTAGGAAGAATTCCAGACCCTAAGCTCTTCAATATCCCAACATTTGAGTTCGCAGTGAATTTATTTTGCACGGCAGTACAACATGGCCAAATAACAGGCTAGTTGGCCACCCCGCTAAATAATGGGCTGAGCTCTCAAATGGCGGCCACCTGTACTCTAAATCATAGAGGTAGATCATATTGACTATTTCACATAGTTTTGGTGTATATGTGAGGCATATGAAAGGTCAGAAAATCTGCTTCCGACCGATGGGGAACCCCAAAATCGGGGTCGTGAAATGAACGAGTCTCCTACAAGTATAAAAAACGCCGAGATGAACCAAATTACAGCTATTTGCGGAACATAAGGCGCGCGCTCTTTTTTTTTTCTTTTTTGGTGACTTTTTGATCCCTTTGACTGAGTGCATCGTAGCGGGCTCAATTCTTCCCCGATTACCTTAGGACTGTGCTCATTTGATTCGTATCACATGCCCGCAGTGTGTAGGATATATTTATATTTTATTTGGGCACCAGGAGCCTCGGTGACCAAAATCACAGTGTTTTGAGTAAGTACACTCTATAAATGGTTGGAAGATTCTGGGGGCTCTGCATTTTTAATAGGATGGTATTGGGCATCTAATACAGTGCGCCGGATGGTCAGATCATCAATATATAATCAGGGAGCTCCGGAAATGCATTCCGAGTACCGCCATCAGTACTGAATGTCATTTCCGAGGCTCCCTGACTATATATTGATGATCTGACCATCTGGCGCACTGTATTAGATGCCCAATACCATCCTATTAAAAATGCAGAGCCCCCAGAATCTTCCAACCATTTGTAGAGTGTACTTACTTCAAAACACTGTGATTTTGGTCACCGAGGCTCCTGGTGCCTAAATAAAATATACATACATCCTACGCACTGAGGGCATGTGATACGAATCGAATGAGCACAGTCCCAAGGTAATCGGGGAAGAATTGAGCCTGCTACGATGCACTCAGTGAAAGGGATCAAAAAGTTACCAAAACAGAAAAAAAGAGCCCGCGCCTTATGTTCCGCAAATAGCAGTAAGATCCATGTTGCTTAATGGGAAGTATTGGGACGTACCTGAGGACCCAACTCTAGTTCAAGATGCTGGCAGCTCCTCCAAAAAATCCGACTATAAGCGAGACCGAAATTACGTGGTTTGGGATAATGCCCGGCAGAGCCAGGAGAGTTGAATGGATAAAATTTTGAAATACCTCTCGGAAGGATGCTTTGAATAGTAAGAAATATTGTGTAAGATTTCGGAGCGATAGCATGACGGTGTCGTGTACCGCGATGGTGGCCAGTATGGCTGACTCAAAAAAGAAGCGGTCCTTTCCCAAATGTGTAGAGGAGAGTAAGTAGTTGGGACAAATGCAGTCCAGTAGCATCAGGGACAGAGGCCCAGCATTGTAGGATCAGAACGAGCCCAAAAGGTCGTGGATCGACGAAGAATTGGTGGAGAAATGGCGATGGCAAGTGGGGCGAGCGGTGTGAAGGCAAGAAACTGGTGTTTCCACGCTTCGGATTCTAATCTCCGATACCATGGCTTTCAATCAACCCATCACTTTCGGCTGAAATTTGGTTTGAACCTTCGTTAGAGGTTGTACTTTGTTCCTACACTATGCCTGGTAATAACTCTCAAGACCTGCCCTCCTAGCTGCCAAGTGGCCAACTAAGTAGGGTGGCCCAAGGGGCTTCCGAAATGCGAATTTTTTATATGAGGTCCCATTCTGACCCGATTTTCAATGGAGATTCCGAAAATCGCGGTCCCGAAGTCAACGGTTCCGTGGTCGTCGAGTTAGAGACCAAAACTTTATTACTGTATTTGGAGGGGGGCGGGGGTACAGCCACTCGGCAGAGAGAAAATCATCACGTGTATTGATCTCGGCGGAAAGTGCCGACAAGTTTTTTGAACGTAAATATATATTGTCACTGTGGAAAACCACCCAAAGAGTGCTTAAGATGATTTAAAGGACATAGCTACCAAAAGTGCGGACTCTGGTACGTTTTTCACTAGGAAAGGCTAAGCGGAGCCCACGTGCTGCTTCCAAATCGCTTACAAATCACTTACGTAGGAGGGGGGGGATACCCCGACCCTCTGAGAGAAAAAAACCGACCCCTGGTGCATTTTTCAGGTTTTCAAACCCTCTTGGGGTGGCCAGGTAGGTGATCCCAAATAGTATTTATTCAACAGTCCTGTCCCCCAAACAAATGTTCAAGTCAACATCGGCCTTTAGAGTCGTTACCAGTTTGCCTACGCATGGTAAAAAATTGTGCATTTTACTGTAGAGACTGGTACTCGGGCCAAACAATTGAGGCGCGCGGGGAGTTTGAAAATTTGGCTGGTGCCGATCGGCGGCGATTGCGGTGTCTCCGCCGGCATCATTTCCCATGTAATTTTGAGCATCTGTAGTAGTGGTGGGCAGGTTCGGTTCGGTTCAGGTTCGGGGGCCTCTTCGCCGAACGCCGAACCTGAACGTCGCGTTCGGTTCAGGTGAACGTTGAACGCTGAACCTGAACGTGCGTTCACGTTCAGTTCAGCGTTCGAACGCGTTCGAACCTAGAAGAAATTGATCAATTCTAAGAGCAAAAATGTGAGGTCAGAGAGTGCAAAATGGTATCTGAGCTAGCCATGGATCACACATATATTCCCATAGTGCACCGAACAGCCTCAATTAAGCCTCCACGCCCAACCAGAGACGTGTTCGACTGGAAGTGCAAGGTGTGACATGATGTGACTTACGGTACAGACGCGTACAAGCACAAAACTTGCGCTTTGGCACAAGATTGACAGCTTACTACGATATAGTCTCAATTCAGCGTGGATGAGACCCGAGAAAAGCGCCCAAACTCACGAAATTTCCTATGTTTTTCCCACTGCAGGTTCGGTTTGAGGTTCGGCGTTCGAACGCCACCCGGGCGGCGCGAACGCTGAACCAGACGTTCGGTTCAAGTTCAGAGAAAGCCCGAACCTTGAACCTGAACGTCGCGTCCAGTTCGGTTCGGTTCAGGTTCGAACCGATTTTCGAACCGGACCCGCCCAGCACTAATCTGTAGTACCGTTGCCAGACCATCTGGGGAAAATCTGAAGAGATAGAATTCAAGTATTAGGCTCGCAGATTTACCTCTCTCTTTGGTATTTCATCATCCAACTTGAATTGAGCCCAGGGCGGAGGCGGGGAGAAATTTTCAAACTCCTCGCGCGCCTCGTTTGTTTGGCCCGAATTGTACCGGTCTGCCTACAGCAACGTGCTCGCCACGTTGTTGCTCATCGTAGGCAGACTGTGTTACGAGTCACAAATCTAATTGGCTTTTGAACTCGGACAATACGCTGCATTCCTCGATTTACCAAATCTTTCACTGCCAGCAACGCACGCGGGTACTAGATGGCTCTCAAAAACCTTATGGTGGCCATTCCGCTTGTCTCTCAATGCGCCCTCCGGAACCGGCCCGCGGCTAGTGTTGTCAGGGTCGCGGGCTCAAGCCCAAGCCCGACCCGAAGTCGGGCTCAGCTAGGGCTCAGGGTGGGGCCCAGAAATTCGCCAGGGCCCAGGCCCGCGACCCTTGGCTTGAGGCCTGGTCTCTCCATCCAATGAACTCCTTGAATTTATGTGATTACATAGTGACTTGCGAACACATCTCAACATAGTTGAGTTTATTCTTAGTGCTGTCGTCGACTTCGATCCATTTTCCGTAGGTTTGTTGAAGTCGGGTAGGTGGTATAAAAAATGCCCGTGCTTTGATGAACCTCCAGATTTATTCAATACCTTCGAGAGAGTTATTACAGCCATTGAACCAGATTAGATGGCTTTTGGAAGTTCATCTTATAGTTGATATGCTCTTATATCACTTACAAATTCACCTCACAAGAGTGGAAAGAAAAATTCAACCAAGCTCGGGCCTGAGCCCGAGCCCGATTCCACCTGGGCCCGACCCTGGAGGTAGGGTCGGGCTCGGGATATCTTCAAGTCCAAGCCCTCCCTCCCTGACCCAAGCCTGGGCTTTTAAGCCCTAGCCGACCCTGGCAACACTAGCCGCGGCCCTTATTTCCATAGCTTCCGGTGTGGATGGATCTTCGGGCCTGTCTTCATGCGCGTGGTACCTTCAAGCTATTTACTCAACCATTCTGTTTCCTACGACAAACTGCCAAATTGAACATCGGCACTTGAACTCTGATGATGTGTTCTTCAACGTACGATAACAGTCATCGCGCACATAGAGCGGGAGATGGCTCTCAAATTCAACTGCACCGCATGGTCCCATTCTGCTTGTCTCGATACGCGCACTCCCTCCGGAACCCCGACCGCCATCGGCATGCCGTATTTCCGGAACCCCCGTCTTGGTGATTCTTCGAGCAATGGCGCCAGATCTGGCTACATACTGGGATAGCACCCACTAAGGATAGTCTGGTCGGCCTCAGAGCGGCTCCGCTCAGCGCTGGACTGTAGTTTACGGAGACTGAGACTTGACGGCGTGTTCTAATCTCTCGTCTGGGTAGGCGTAATTCTTCAAAGAAAGTTAAATTATTCAACCGTCCCTGACCCCCTTCCCTAAGAACACTGCTCAAGCCAGCATCGGCATTTGAACTCAAACGACGAGTTACTAGGGGCAACTTACGTTTACCGAAAGATGCTCGTCCATGTCGGGAGAAGAACCTCAAATCCAATTGCAACCGCATGGTTCCATTCTGCTTGTTCGTCAACGCCCGCACGCCCTCCAGAAGTCCAACCATCATTGCGCGCAATATTTACGTGCCACGGCCGAACCTTTTGATTAATATTCGTCGGGCCAGATACATGCCTGGGATATCCACAGCCTAGAACGGTATGTGTCTACTTCATTTCCCATCCACCGGACTCCCCGAATCGAGGCTATTTATATACTGAATGCCCCTTCCGTCGGGCGAATTCTATCGCCATGGTTCGTTGACAGCTGGGTGAGTCGAAGTGAGTAACTAATAACAACAACTAGGCCCGACCAGTGCATGGCCACGAAAATTATCAGCGCACGAAGCTATGCGTTTGCTTGCATGCGCTACTTTTGCGGCAGGATTAGGAGCGGCGCTAAGGCGGCGCTGTCGCTCGTCCGTACGCGCTTATGTTCAGCTGCGGACGAGGAGAAATCACAGTGAGGCGGTGGTCCCGCTCCCAGCTCGCGCTTTATTTGATCTCGCCAAGTCTAAATTATTTATGAATACATGTCCAAGCGCGGGGACGGATGCCCGTCAGAAGGCTAATAGGGGCAACGTTGCGCACGAGTATTGAATATAGCAAGTCTCTGGTTCGATCCGCGCAGTCCGGCTGTAAATCTAAGTAGGGTGACAGATATTCTTTGATCGCGCGACTACACGCGCCCTCTCAACAAGAACCTCGCTGTGATGGGGGCGATGTTGGATGTTGGAATTGAAGGATTTACGTACCCATGGCGGTAGAAAATAATCGAGCGGATCTGCGGGGACGCGGGGGTAAGAAGAGTATGTACCCACCCACCCACACGAACTGTCAGATCCACTTCCACCGCCGAACTGCGCAGATTGAACCTGTGCAAAAGCGAACCATAAGATAATAATCGAACATAGGATACGGATTTAGTAGCTAGATATACAGTACACTACTTTTGCGATCTATCTGTCCCAAGCGGGCGATAATACATAAAAAACCAAGAACTATAGCACTGTACGTGTGGATGTATGTAGGTAGGTTATTGATACAGCGCGAAAGCCCGCCCAATTAAAAAAAAAACAAGAGAGAGAGAAGATGCAGTCCAAGTCCGGAAGTCCGAATAGCAAGTAGCAAGAAGCCCGATAGCAAGAAGGATAGGGGATATATATCTAATGTACGTATGGGGAGGCACAAGTACACGGATTAGGTAAGTACAGGCGAAAAATACATACGGTGTACACCATGGTTGGTAGTGATACAGTGAAGAGTGGGTCCAACCATCCCCCGTCTGCGATGGCATCGGCGTCGGAAAAGCAACCGTCCGTCGGCAATGGATGCGGTGGTATCAAGCAGGGCGGGTATGCAGGCGTGTATGTCGCGTCGGCGTGGTGTGCGTATAGCATAGAGTCGAGTGGGGGTAGACATAGTCCAAGGTTGACGTTGAATAAATCAGATCGCGCCCACAGCCTCTTGAGCTTTCGTGAGCTGGTGCCCTGCGAACGCCATGAATACCAGAACGTACCTAGCCTATTGAGCGGAGCCACTTACGCATCAGAAGGCTCTCGCGTGCGAACGCGCTTAGGGCGGCAAGCCCGTCCTGCAGGCTCGCGTATACCGCCTTCTCGTCCTCCGCGCCGTGTACCGGCCACGCGTCCTCGCGGATGCGCTTCAGCTCGGCAACGAACACGCTGCACGCCGTCATCCATAGCGTCTGCACAAATCAAGCAAGTCAGCAAAGCGAAGGGAAGGGAAAGAAGCGAAGCGAAGCGACGCACTCCCATGATCGGGTTGAGGTAGCCGAGGCCCTGCAGGCTCGTGTCCCCGAAGCGGAACATGTCCCGCGCCGCGGCGAGGCAGTGTTGCCTCGACGTCGGGTTCGTATACATAAAGATACTATGCAGTTTGATCGTCGCGGCATTAAGCAGCGAGCGCGTAAGCAGGATTGTACGGGCCGCGCTGACAGTCGGGCTGCGGCCGTCATGCGCAAGCTGTGCGCGCTCCGGCAGCTGCGATCGCAGATTATTGATGAGCGACTCGACGGCATCGAAGGCCGTTAACAGCGACTGCGCTTCCCGCGCTGAAACATCTGAGGGTAAAACAAAAGGGAGCACCGCATGAGCACCGAGAAAAAAAACATGAAACTAAAAATAAAATAAACGCACTAGGTGTCCATTGCCCGTTAAGGTACACCGCCCGGTGTAGCAGGATGCATGCGCGGACGTTCAGCGTGATGATCGAAGGGCGCTCCTCGTAGGCCGGCGCCCCTGGCTGGCCGAGATAGTTGCGCACGGTCAAGTCTCCGCGAACGTCGGAGAGCAGCCCCTGTAATGAAGATACATGTCAGTCAAGCGCACGGCGCGTTTAAGCTTGACATTCGTCGTACCTGCTCGTATTCGTCCATTTCGAGCGGCCAGGGCGCATCGATCTGCATGCCACCCGCTTCGAACACACCGCACACGTGTGCGGCCGGCACCAGCGCAACCGCGATGTTGCTCTGCAGCATGAACACGGCCCAGAAGCCGTTTATCCGCTCGCCCTCCTCGATCGCGTCAGCAGGTCCAGGGAGCTGTATCTCTTGCTCGTTCGCCTTCGTTATCTGAATGACGGGAACGTCGGGATGGCGGGCGGAGCGAATCTGGTGTAGACCAGCGCCAAGTGCGAGGGCGACAGCCGTCGCGGTGTGTGCGCGCGCCTCCAGGAAATTACCGTTCCGGAAGAAATACTGCGAAAGGAGAACCTCGGCTTGCAGCGTGTGCAGGAAGGACTGTGGATGCGACGGTGTGAGATCGGTCGCTGCATATTGCAGCGCGCGGAATTTGAACCGGTCTTCGCGGGAGTCCGCGGCCAGATGCGCACCCCACATGTATACCGCGTTCAACAGCGCGGGCGAGGGCCGTATTGAGCGCTCCGGCAGCATGGCCGACTGTGCAAATCGCTTCGTGTCGAGAAAGAATCCGAACTCGGAAGCGTGAGGAAGGAAAGTTTGCAGCCTAATAAATAGGAGTTCGGATGAGAAAGATACGATATGGGAGTTGTCGAACGAGCTTACAGAAGGTCCGCATCTGGAGGCTGCTAATATAGAGAGGTTAGATTGCATCAGAAAACACAGCTGAGGAACGTACGTCAAAGTCGAGGCTCGACGAGCTAGACTCGGGAGTCGCGACCGAACCACGGGAGTCGAAGATGCCGAGTGGGCTCGAGGCGTGGCTATGGCCCCCGAAGGGTGGAGTGCTGGACGGCGGGGAGAACGGTGATAGCGGCGTGAAGCTCTGGGAGTCGGGCGAGGAGTTAGAGGGCGATAATAGCCGCGGCAGCTGGTGATAGGGTGTGTTGGGCAATGACTTGGAGGAGGAAAACGACGGCGATATCGTGAGTTGCGGCGGCGGTGCGTTGTACTGCGCGTACGGATCATGCAGTGTCACCGCAGGCGTCGAGTCCTCGGGGTGCTCTAGCTCGTGGAGCCGAGCCTCCAACCGTGCCACCGTGTCCTCCAGAGCTTTGGTTCTCGACCTCGCAGGCCCGTCCGAGTATTCACACTCGTCGTCCTTGGGGTGCTTTCGACAAGGCCCACAGATAGGTTTAACCCCATCACATTTCTATAGCGGTTAGTCAGATTTTTGCGAGAGCAGTGAGCTCAGACGACGCACAATCTTCAGAAATCTGGAGTGGCATTGTTCAATGAGTACAAAGGACGACGACGACAAGTCAAGTGGTGCGCACCGGCAAGCCATGCATGCCCTGCCCCGCTTGAGGGGCCTGTTCATCATCGGCGAGCGAGAGGTGGCATGGGTGAGGTTGAGGTCCGTGATCATAGAGAGTGCCAGGCCAAATGGGGAGGGATTGAGCGTTTAACAAGAGATCAAAGGAAAGTTTTGGACCCATTATATACTTGTGACAAAGCCACGCTATGCTGGAAGGTACCGGCGTTTTCACCTCGGGGGGAGTCAAGAGCCAAAGAAAGATACCGAAGGCAAGATCGAGATTGGGGTCGACCGTGGCAGTGCACCGACGGGAGCGGGTTCTCATTTAACCGGATCACGTGACAAGCACTGCCTCAACTCCGTTCTCTTCCGGCCTCCATGCCAAAAATTCCCCCCTCCTTGGTCCTCGGCCGCGACACGTCGCATCTCTGTGAGAGCGTCATCGGGGATGCGCGGACGTCAATTTCCCCCTCGTTTGGCGACTTTGTTGCAGAGGAACTGACCTGTCACTGAATCCTGACATCAGTGGAGCCCCAAATGCCTTGCACGAAGATTTGCGCCCCAAAAAAACGAAGTTGATGCTCCGTGGCACTGCCTTGAATGCTGCGGACGGTCCGCGCTCTTAAAGTCCTTACCGCGCGCCCGATCTCGCGGCGGACCAGATTGAGTAAAGCGGGCTTACACTTCGGGCTCGTATACGGATATGCGGTTAATAATGCTTGCGTGGCGTTGCCGCACATGTATAATACATTCATTTGTGAGCACATTTCCTTCTTACAAACTCTCAAACCTAAAGTCATTCTCGACCAATTTTCGAATGACACCACTTTCTCGAAAGCAAGTGAGGATCCTATTGTCATAGCGACACTCACTCCCAACCTAAGATCCTTCCGTCACTTGTGGTGCCGAAGTTAAACTCCGTGATTCTTTCATGTGCTCTCGGAGTCTGCTCCCCCTCGCAAATGAAGTCCACCCATCTATTTGCCTCCTCCCACTATTTGCACTGCCTCGCAAAAACGAGGCAAAAGTTCTACTGCGCGTCCCACGAGTTGTCGGGTTCGCCCGATGTCGCACCCCGCTGCGGCCCAAAGCCAAGAAAAGGCGGTGTGCGTCCAAATGTCCAAATTAACGTTCGGTTTCCCAGGAGTCCCCAGGGCAACGCTATGCACATAGGTACATTCCCAAAACTTTGGCGCGGTGAGTTGGCATGACTGGTCCCCCCTGGTTCCTCTGCCAGCGAATGCTTTAATTAACGTTCCTCTAGATTACTTCCGCGCCAGGCATGCATTGATCGTATACTTGATCCCGCAGATTGCCTCCGCAATCATACCAATCTAATCATTGAATCAAACGCTGATCCTTGATTGAAGATTGAGTTCTCTCCGAATCGGAGCGCCCAACGATCGAGGAGCCTCCTCCGTTTGGCCTCTACTAGCGTCGACTACTACATTTTAACGCCCACCCCAGCCAGGCACGACGACAGCTCTCGGCGATCATATTCGGGCGCCAATCTGGCCCTGCCAATTGCCGCCAAGGCCAACAATTTGATTCCGTATTCGCTGCTTTGACCGGTACCCAGCATCAGATCGAAAGGAAGACCGACCGGGGGATTTTTCAGCGGGAACAGGCAGGCATACAGCTCGCATTCTGACTCTGGATGACTCCTCGCGCAGGGCTGGCACGATGGACAGATGTTCCCTTCCTCCCTTCCTCTGGTCCCTATCTGGATGCATTTGGCTTGATATGCAGTATCATTATACACTTGATATCACATCGATTTGCTGGGGATCCGCGCATCGCGGTCCACCATGAACATTCAACCGCAACGATCGTCTATCATCTAGCCATGTACGTATATCTATAATTAGGCGCCTCGTTCGGACCGAAGAATGGAGAGGCCTTATTGTTAGTTGTGGCACACACCAAATCATCAAAAAAAAAAAAGATCCAACACAATGAACTCGCCCACACGTAATTCGCAATATGCGTACCGCGTGGTGCACCTTTCCATCCTCGTTATTATTGTCCTGCTGCTGGCATGCGCATTAGTATTGGCACCGAGCCTGAAGATGTAAATCGAGCCCTGAATTCCTTACGATAGGGACTTCAGGATCCGGATGATTCAAACTGAGTCTACTTCATCACGGAGAGATAACTCTGCGTGCCTTCTCGTCCAGAGTACAAGGGCATTGGCCCACACTGTCAAGGGGCGGCTGTGTGATTGACACGATTGAACAGGATTGAACGATGCTCATTGCGGAGCCGCTATGAAGTTTGACACATTGCGTAATGACAAGAGTGGGAGTTATGCGGAAAAATCTGAGTGGGAGTGGGAAGTGCACTGAGAAGCGATGAACCTTGGACGCGATGCTGTGGAAGCGCAGGCTAAGAATACTACCAACATGGGAGAAAACGACTTGGACAAATGAGCGAAGTCGGTTCCAGCATTTTGCGAGCCAGAGCACCCTGAAAAAAAAAGTGAGCGACTAAAGCAGATGATCCTGTCAATACGAAAACGGATCATGAATGATGATGATCAGGAATCAGCTTGCGGAGTTTACATGGCGGTAACCCGCACCGAGATCCTCCGGACACATCCAGAACGTGCCATCGGGCGAACCTCGGACTCGGAACGAGCCCGGAATGAACCTAGACCCGCCTAGACCTCGGGGGCGCATCGCATGCGCTTAGGCAGTACTCGGTGCGTAATTGTCCGCCTCGGGGTGCGGAGTAAGCCTGAACGATGCACCCGAAGTTCCCGTGGGCTCCATATGGTTCGAACCCGACGCATACCCGCATACGTCATCTTCGGACTCCTAGCCGACGTTTCGGGAACACCCGCCCGAGTTCATCTAAAAACTTTTCAGTGCTGACTGAAACGCATAGATGCAGAGCGCGCTCGATATAAGTCGCTTGCTTACGACGCCCGCGTAAATGATGTCCCTCCTGGAACACCGACGCCGTCGGACGCCGTTCCAAGTGAGTCGACGCGAAGTGCGATTAGTGAGGACTGAATAGGAGGAGCACATGGACGCGCAGCTCGGAGGATGAATTAGCCCGACTGAACTTCCCCGCGCTTTTCATTATCTGTCGTGGAGGAGTCGCATGGAGCCGCGTCATCCCGGCTAGAGTTCGCAATTTTTTTTAGGCTTTGGTTGCATGCGCCTCAAGATTAGCGCGGCGACGGTAAATAATGGTGACGGGCACGTCGGGCTTCATTAATTTAGGTACGTCCCGCAGGCGAAGACGACGTAAGTCGGTGGAGTGTGTCAGAACAGCGTGGAAGTTTTGAACAAGTGAGTGACGCTGTTGTGACCACTGGCATCAATTCCCCAAGTACGCACAAATAAACAACGCCCACGGCCAAAAAAGGAATTCTTGGGGAATTCGCCTAGAATTCGCCTATTACGACCGAGAGGCTGTCCATGACGCGGGCGCTGTTCGAGGACATTTTTTAAGCTGTATTTTGTTTATTTTCCGGTCCATTCCGGGAAAGAACCACATTTTGTGCCATTTATACGACTTGTACACCATTGAAAAATCTATTCCTTCCCCGCTACAGTAGGAATGACTTCAGGAATCGCATGACCTCTCCGTCGCCTGCGCGGAAGATTTGAAATATGCGGTTCGAGGTGTCCCTTCGCTGCGATGATTACGGGCCGGTTCGGATTCGCAGTCAAAGCGGTTTGGATGGTCAGGTTGAAACCACAGAGCCCGAAGCAGTGTAGATGATATTGAGGAGCTCAGAGAGTTTCTCGAGGCCATTGTAGAACTTGAGGGGCACGACGAACCGGGAACGTCGAGGGTTGGTGGCAGCGAGAGGTCGTCACGGCGATGCATTTTCGTGCTCGAAGGCGGCGTGGAGGAAATACTAGTAGTCGAGTTTGTAACCAGTAGCACGTGACGAATATGATCCGCTATACGTGTTTGAAGGGCAGGTCGTAAAGGTCGTCAAGGGTCGTAAATTTGGAGTTGAAGGTTCGCTGACGCCGTGGCATGAGAGGTGCTCATTTTTATACCAGCCCGGCGCACAGCCTTTATCTGTCACCGCCGTGCTTCAGACTACTACGAACACCGCTGGGTATGGCGACGTCCGAGTTGCCATGGTTTTGGTATGCTCCAAAGGGCAACTTTGATCGGCGAAACTCGGAGAACCGAACATGACCGAACCGAATTCACTTTTTGAGATGAGCTTTTTGCGGTTACTCGCCCGCGTTCTCCCGGGTAAAGTGAAAAAAAAATCCTAATTCCACTAAATCTCAACTTCGGACAGGTGAGCTCTTTACGTTATTGGCCGCGTTCTCCCGTCTAGTGAAGTGTATAAAATTGCACTAAACTCCAGACACCAAACGACTCATTCATGGTCGCTAATTGGTTTTTCAGGGACAAGTGCCCACATAACCAGCATCATGCCCAACATGGCAACCACTCTGTAGTTCGATTAGCCATAATCAACCGTGGGAAAAAGCCACTAACATAGGCTCCAGACTCTTAATTCCGGCCCTGGACGCGATAGCTCCTGTGGCGAACGGGATAATGGCTGCGCCTGCAGTCGCAATCGCTGCAATCCATCCAATGGCACCAGTAACCAGCCAACGCGGAAACACCCTTCCCGCGTGGTTCATCGTGATTGGGTAAATTGGGCCCATTACAAGCCCGACGAGGGACACGGCTATCGCATCCCCAACGATAGACGGGACGAGCCATACCACTAGCTCGAATCTGGCCCAGCGTGAGCTCGATGAAACGATAAAGGGTGTTCGTCTTACGCGATGGCGATCAGTCCGTAGATGTATACGACGCGCCGCTCGCCAATCTGATAATACTGCGTGAGACTTGAGACTGAAATATGTGAGTGCTTTGTCGTACTGTTTTGTTGACAGGAAGCAAAATGACACGCCCGAGGGTCAGCCCTGCGTCAACATTTATTCGAATAGCTGGTATATATGTTTGTGAATAGACTCACCCCCGAAAAATCCAACGGAGACGTAGCCTGCCGACGGACCACCTCCACGGACGTTGATAATGAAAGACACAATCCATCCTGAAGATGAAGAACGGTTGAGACGAGGCTATCAGGGTCGTCTCGAGGATTTACTTACCTCCAATAGTGACCTCCACCCCAACGTAGACGAATAGGAACAGGGCCAATAAATGAACCGCCTTGATTGAAACGATCTGTCGGAGGTGGCTTTCGTCATTTGGTCCTTTTTCGCCTGGCTCTTGGCCGATCTGCGCTAGGCAGTCTGCGCAATAGATGAGAAGTATTGTTTGCGATAGAAGTGGAATCCCGCGCACCATCTTGCGCCTTGGCGCGGAAGACAACAGCCAGAAATACGGTGTTCAGGGCGGTGATCCCGAGCGAAACCAGATAGTGGAAAGACCAGTGTCGCTGTTGAGCAAATTGTGTTGAAACCAGTGGGGCGATGAGCGCGCCCGCACCTAATTTAAACCCACGCTTAGCGAACTCCCAAAAAAGAAGATAAGGGGATACCGTAGGCCGCTTGAACGAATCCCATTTTAGTTGCGCTATTCTCCGCGATGCTAGCTACGTATCCGTTTGTTTGGGCATCCTTCGCGAATCAGTTCAGAGAGATATAAATAGGAACGGTTAAACTACCTGTATCGCCAGTCCTGCTCCATTGATAACACTCGCGAGCACAAAGACAGGGAATGGCAATGCAGCGGCTTGGAGAGCATATGCAATTACTTGCATGGAAGACCCTGCATATAATTAAATCGTTAGATATGATCGCGCACCGGCTACGCGGGAAATAAAATCACCCAAGAGCAGCAACTGAAGGGACCGTTAAAACTCCTCTCTCAACCGTTTTGATGTGTACTCACTTTGCCAAACCCCAATCTCTTGGTCAGCAGGATGTTGATTAGTGCACCTCCCAGACAACCCTGGATCAAAGTTAGGTCGAGAGACTTGAGGGAACCGTTAAGCCACTTGCGACACATTGGAAGACAAAAATTAAGGACACGACCGTGTACCCTACCTATTTTTTAAAAAACGTGGTGACCGTCAGGGAAACTTGAAGTCAAGAAGATGTACACACTTGGTACACTTGTTTGATTCTAGGTATTAAAGGACCTAAGCTTCCGTCGTTCCAGCCCGCGAGACCCAGCGTCCAGCACAGCGTGACAAGCTGGATACTCGCCTGGATCCGATGCTTCTTACCGCTCAAAGCAGTCGAAGGTTCATCCTTGGAGTAGGTATCGGTGACTTGCTGTTGGGTTGCTGTAGTCTGCACCCCTGAAGAAGAGCATTGCGCCGAATCGTTCATGAGGGCCGCCTGCAGGCTGAGGGAACCAGTGCATGCGGGATATAATGGCTGATAAGGATCGTGTGGGGGAAGCACGGCCCGATGCGATGACTGACTCGACTCGGGCGTACGAAAACTTTTGGGGTTGGTATTTCCTGCCAAGTCGGACAAATCTCGGCTTCCCGCGGGCGGCCGCCTCTTCGATGGTATCGTGATTCAGTGATTGCATCAAAACGTCTTCCTCTTACTCCAGAACCCACGTCTGTGTGTTCCAAAGTAAAGTGTTATGGGCGATCTCCAGCTTCAAAACCATTAGGGCTTGAACTATATCGAGCTCTGAGCGGATTCGGGAGATTTAGCACTGCTGCTCGATCAGACCAAAATCAAGCATCCAATCCAGAAAGAAAATCGCTGGGGTTCAGCTAATGGGATCTCCTTGGACAAGCTTCAGCCACCGAATATTTACGGTGCTCAGTGGTCACATCACTCGATGCAACGTAAAGTCTGTTAGAAAGGTGCGCCACACTACTGCAATTGTTAGCCGCTCTGGCTTTGTACTTCTTTCTAGGCTATATAATCTCTGGGGGAAGACGAGCAGATGCACGCACTTCCCTGAACGAACTTGTATTGAACGACCATGCATCGCATCTCCCGTACAACCAACAACATCTTCCAATGGATGAAGCGTCCAAGTTCGCCGTCGCTGTCGATTCCCTCAGTGCACAACGCTCCCGAACATGTACTGGACGGCACAAATGCTCTTGAATTACAGGAGCTGCTCCTCATCAGCCCCTCTCGCCTGCGGAGGAGGCCAGCAGCGCAAACGCTGCGGGGTCTGCATCCGAATCTGGGACTTCCCTCCCGCTGCGCCGTCGTATCTTCCAACGGATTAAGCGTACATCTTCGCCGTCCAGAGACCTCTCATGCGCCGCTCCAGTAGTATCGAACATCTCTACTCCTCTTGAAGACCAGATACCCACCCCGGCTCGTCCTCGTTCGGCCCTCCCGCCCCTGACGGAGGAGGATGCTCCCGACGCCACATCAGATACCACGCATACTCGTTAAGAACAGGCATTAACAGATGCTACTGGGGCTACATCAGAGTCAACAGACCCACCCCCTTCGCTGGAGTTTGTTATGCAGGAAGGGGTGGATCCAAACTCATATCGCTTGTTGGGTCAAGGCGGCCATGCGACGGTCTAGGGATATCACAGCCCTAAGGTTCAAAGTTCGTCGCGGTAAAGTGATTTGAAGACAGCCGCGGGCGTTCCCTCCCAATTGGTGCAGAGATCGATACCTTCAGAACGTTATCGAAGCACCCACACCCACATCTTTTGTCGTTAGTATTTGGAGCCAAGTCCAGTTCGGTCAGAAGCGACGGTAATTATACTGCGATTATTATGGTACGTGGAAATATTTTCGGGTGTCCCTGGCTAATCATCTAGTTCATACCTACAGGAGTATCATCCGATGGATCTCAGAAAGACAGTCGGTAGGGTTCCCTCTAGAAGATGTCTACATTATGCTAATATACGCCACAATCGCTCATGAAATTGTGAACACCTCCAGGTTGATCTACCGATGCGCGACTAAATATCTCGACGGATTTTTAGGCGGCGGGTTTGAACCATATACATCAATTGGGAATAATCCACAGAGACATCAAGCCCCATAATATCCTGATCAGTAAGGCAGCACCGAGTGGGAAAACAAAATGGCTAACTTATCGTAGGTCAGCGTGGCCATTGCGTGATCTCAGATTATAGCACATGCTTTTAAAATGAAAATGCCGATGAACAGTGTGTGACAACACCAGGAATTGGTACCCCATCGTACGCCGCTCCCGAGGTATGGTATCCCAAGCTGCTCAACGCTGGGGTCTCGCGGTTTGATAAGCGATCCGATTTTGGTCTCTGGGAGCGACACTTTATGCCTTGATGGGAGCGTACACGGACGTTCAAAACCCAGATGGAAGACTTCTCCTCGACGGCGGCCAAAATATACGGATGCACCTTGGGTCTCGCGGAAGCCCCAAGGAGTTGACGGATCTGATATATTTAGTATGTCTCATCCCAGTTCCGGCCAAGCAAGGATACTGATCGTATCTAGCTCTCTCAGCATAAAGTGGAGGATCGACTTCATGGGGAAAAGCTTTTGTGCATGTTGGGCGATATGGGGTACGTCCGCGGTGACATGTGGACAGACCCACGTACAGCAACGCAGACTAATTTTATTTAGCGTCATGGCTGCCTGGTTCCCAGACGAGGAGACGCCACACCTCCAGTGGAACAGCAGTATGAAACCCAAGAGACGTAACCGAAGTGGATTAATGCTCCACCGCTCTATTAGGCAGACCCCCACTGCGCGACCTAAACCTGACGAAGAGCGTGAGAGAGAAGAATCCGCTACTAAACCAAGCACCTAGGTGGCGCCCGACTGGTGTCACGACATTGACGAATGGCAAGTTGATCACGTCCAGGAAGAGCCCACTGAACCTTCCATCTGAAGTTATTATATTGCGAACTGGAGTGGCTGCAAATATCTAGTGCAGGTTGTCGCTCCGGTTCCGTAATATGCGACTGGCCTGCGTGAGGTTCGCTGGAAATACTAAATCGAGGCTCTTGTTCAATCATCACGTTCATGACCAAAAAAAATGGCATCGGCATCCCATACATTCATCCGTCCCCTCCGAATACAAGACGTGTGAAACGATTGTGCGGAAAACGGATATGTATGGCTTGCACTGTACCAAGGGAGGCAGTTAGTATGTGCAATTTGTGATTCGCGGTGGGAAACTCACTAATCGACACTCAACTTAAAACCACTCGGCGCAGACTGCAGGATGGACATTGGCCGGCGGGGTCGTCTTCATTCGCCTGAAACGTTTCCCCGCAGGATGCAGAACCGGCTTGGCGACTCTCGTTGACGGTGGGTCGATGGGAGGCGCGCCGCGTTTGGGGCGGGGTAGGATATCATTGGAGCCGAGGGAAGGGGCGGGCATCGACAAAAATTCTGGGCGCACGGGCACAGGGAGTGGGAATGCCATATAGAATGAGGATTCGGAGCGGCGCGGCTTGGAAGAACTGAACGATGACCGGAGGCTCCGAGTCGTATTTGTAGCGCAAAACGATGTGTGAGGGCTGAGAGACATTGGGAGAGTTATGTTTCGTGTTCTCGAGTGAAGTAGAGAGTCGAAGATGGATGTTTGAGAGAGCGAGTGTTTAGGAGGCTTTCAAGACCCAGGTGGCTGACACGAACAAGAAACAGCAAGTCTCACTCTGTCATGAACAATTGTTGTCCAGTCAGGGGCAAAATCAAGAGTCTCCTATAGTCCATATTTAGGAAATAAAGTGGTGTATAGAACTAGTGAGGAGGATGTAGAAACTGGATTGGAACTTACATTCAAATTGGCGCCGGCGATCTAGAAGTAGACCGGTAGGTTCGAACACAAGAGTAAACTACATGTACAAATTTGGATAGAGGGGGGAACAAGCTTTGCGAGTCAATGTCAGTTTACATTTATAACGGATTAGTAGTGCAATTTGGCGTCGCAGCCATCTTGTTTGAGGAGAGCGGTGATTTTCTGGGCCACCACGGGAAGATACGGAGAGTTTTCAAGATCCAGCCCGATAGGAAGGCTGTTTGCGATGTCATCGATCCCGTCCTGTACAGCGGAGGTCGCCGAATGCATGGGAAGTATGCGATATCGAATATTTCCACCTTCAGGCAGAATCAAAACAACCAGGTGTATCCGCCCTCGACTGCGTGAGGCCCGCGACACACTGTCCTCCCAAAGCGCACGAAAGCTAGGAGGATCAGGCTTTATCGCTTGAAGTAGTCGCACGCCGGTCTCAACGGCGCCCGCTGTGTAGTCCAGAACGCTAAACAGCATTTGGTTTGGATATTTGTTCGTGATGGAGACCCTCTTGACATATAAACTCGGTTTATTCGTCAGGTAGTCGTACGTGGCTAAGGCCCACAGGAACGATCTGTCGCGCGTACTGACAGTTTCAGGATCGTCTAGGGACCGGTGAGAACTAGACGGTGGACATGCGTCGCGATCCTTACTCAAAAGGAGTGAATGCAAGCGCGCGCAAACTTTTCGGTGTCCGCCTTCTTTCCAATCGACCGTCTGGCATTCTTTCGAACAATAATAGAATGTACCGCAACGCGAACACCGCTGCTGATCTGGTGTTCTCATAAGCTTTCCACACTATTTAAATTTTGTGAGCATGCAGGTAAAACAAAAGTTGGGCAAAATACAGACGTTTAAGTTGTCACAATTCCTCCCAGACAACCAATCGCCATTATCGTAGCGTTTCATTATCTCGAGACGAGTTGCTGCGAAATCCATAAACTTCGCCCAACTTTCGAGTGTTTCTGAGGCCCGAAAGCGAGCGGTCTCTGTGAGTTGTTGCACTGTATCCAGTTCTGCGTCGAGTTGCCTTAGAACCGAGTAATAGACCGTGGATCGAGGTAAGAGAACAGTCAGGAAGAACTTCACGCCAATGATGAAAGACCGGCATAGTACAATGGCATGAAGAAGGCCAGCCTTTAAAGCGTCGACGATATACTGGTGCCGACGGGTAACATCAAGGAGGCGGACTAAAATGGTGAAGCAGTCACCTAGCATAGTGTCTGCACCGTCGACGGCTGACACAGCCAGGCATCGCATGGTATGGACCAGAGACTCGACGATGCCCTCCGATAAGAGCGCTGAGTTCCAGAGCTCGTTGCGGTAGTTTATTTCGTCCAATAAGCGGATGACTCCGCGGAGGAGCAGTTGAGTTTCACTCGACACCGGAGACTCGGGGCCGGGGATGACGAAATTTAGATGCGCAACAAAGAGTCTGGCGAGATATGTGATGTTTCCACCCGCCCCCATCATGATTCCATCGATATTAATGGGCGAGACGGTGTCCTCCAGTATAAACCGGCACACGTTGGAAACATCGGCGTCGGGACTGCGTTTGTTGTCCAGAAAGATATTCCAGCCCCTGGTGATGACATCGCGTACGCCAGAAGTTGCATATATAACATCTCTGGTTTCCTTGTGATCCTGTAGACGCAAGATGATTGCGCAATAGATAGCATACGAGTCGGTCGCGGAGAACGGATTCACGTTCCCGAGGTCTTCCCGGTGGCGGTCAAGAAGCTGTATCCATTTCCAAACTCGAGGCCAAACGTCTGGAACGGCGTCTGTCGCCAACACCAGTTCTCCACCATCTGCATTGCGAGCGGACAGAGCTTTTAATGAGAGGATAGCGCGCGGGGATCGGAGAGTCGATGGGGGATGAGGATGCTTTCAATAGGGCTGGACTGGGAATTCCAAGTGGATCTAGATTTGCAAAGAATACGGGAGCGAGAAGATCTGGTCGAGCCTGAGGATGGTCTGTGGATATAAGAGCGACTTGGCGCAAGGCTTCCAGCGATCCGGCCGCAGCGGATCTGGCTAGCCTCTGAGAGGCAGGGTAAGAAAGTGTTGAGGCACGCAGAATTCGGTGCATGTACCTCATGAGAAGGGCCAAGCTGCGAGAGGTTTTGGAGCTTCAGTGTAGGATGCATGAGGTGAGGTGATGTGACATTGATTGTGACGTTCAACTCTTCGCTGCGTCTAAATCTCAATGAACCAAGTAGAAAGAAACTTCCAAATGGATTACTCGTCGTTCTTTCTCGTTTTTCATTGCAAGGAGCTACTTAACTACATCGCATGTCCCTAAATTCCGTGGATTCCTGCGCAGAGGACTCAGTTCATTGAACCAATATAATACGATAATGATATGATCGGTAGCGTTCAATATTCCTAATCCGAAGAAGTAAGTAATGAAGCCGAACCCGCAGCTGTTAGCGACCCACCAAACATAAAATCCTATGCGCGGCAGAAAAAGGATCATCCCTTGTATTTCAGCGCACGACGCTGCGAGCAGAAAAGAAACACCAGTTCTTTTCGAGCTCGAAGATCAGTTATTTGTGAAATGACATCCGGCTTGAGTGCTCGACGATGACCGTGTAACCAGAACATCGCGCTTTGAAATGGATCTGTCGTCGTATTGCGACAACCAGCGCTCCGGGATGACAGGAATTTGAGGAAGACCTGGTCGTCGAATTGGAGGAGGGACGAACATTCAAGGTAACGGAGGAGGGGAACGAGATCGGCTTTGTTGAGTTTTGGAGTGAGTGCTGTGAGCAGGGTGTCGGTGATCAGGAGCTGGTCTGCTCCCTTGTCCCCGACAGCCTGGTGATCTGAGATGGTAAGCCGTTCCAAAGAGGGCAGGTTGGACAGACATTCCAGAAGCTCGCCCTCCGTGACGATAACATGATGCAGTTGGAGGGACCGCAGATGAATATGGAAAGAGGAGCGCGCACAGAGGGAGAGAAAATCATTGTGCGGCCATGGTAGAGGGAGATGCGGATATTGCTCCGATTTCAGTTTCAGGTCCTCGAGAGCGGGCAGGGTGAGGTTTGCGAAAATCTCGCCCAAGGTATGCCTGCACTGCGCAGGGATGAAAGTCTCCAGGACTTCAATCGTGATGCTGGAGATGTTTGAGGTAAGGGGCGGTATATTGACATCGAAGACCTGAGACGGGTCCTCATGCCAAATTTCCAAATCCAGGCGAAACTCTGCACTGCGCTTCAGTTGTGTCATTACGGACATAACCATCGGCGCCTCGACCGACAACATGTCAAGGCACGAGAACGAGTTTAGTTGCCCGATGGGTAACTTCGAAATGGCAACTAGTGGGCCACCGAAAGCGAGGCGCTCCAATCTAGGAACAACCTCTAAAATATCCAACTCGCGCGATTCATCGTCCCAGATTTCGAGTTCGAGGTTTTCTAAGCGGGGCAGTCTGCCCTTGACACCAGAGAAGGCGTCGATGACAGTCATAGGGCATTTGAGTGAAGCGATCTGCCATCGCTCCGAGTGCGCCGTGAGGAGTTGGAGTGCCGGATAAAAAGGCGGCTTGTCAACATCGCAGATCATCATGACGGTGAGCGACGAATTTCTGCCACGCGCTAAAGCGGATTCGAGCAATTCCAAAACTTTATCGATGTGGCTCGACTCGGACGTGTCCCAGAGGACATTGTCGAGCTGAATTTCCCGCCATAACGAGGGGGTTCCCAGAGCGATGGTATGCCACCGCGAGCAGACCTGGGACAACGAGAGCAATGGGGCATGGGCGAGACGGCAAATCTCGGTCTGAGAAGACGCGCAAGTCAGGCCGGCGATATCTTCAAAGGCCGGAGTGAATGAAAGCCAGTGAAGGTCGAATATCTGGGCGAGGAGCTCGGAAGGCAGCTGAATAATTGGGGAGAGCGGGATGACAGCGTGCTGAGGGGTCGACTGGCTGGGGGCCATCCGCTCGGACTTCGAGGTGGGCTCGGTCGCGGGGGTGGATGCAGGAGGCAAGATATGATCTTGGATGATATGATCCGAGTCAATCTCCAAATTGTGCCATCAGTTTGGCATACCCTTCCGGTTCAAACAGTCCGCGCTTTCACCATCCTCGACCACATGTCACGCCTTCGAAAGCGACGATAAACGCTGGCTTTTTAAAACCAGCCGCTCAAGGCATTCCAGAGCTCTCGAGTTCCTCAGGGACTTCGCCATCGGCGTTTTCTCTTGCCGTCGCGACGATGTCACTGTGCAATAATTGCGGCGAAAGCCCGCTCCAGAACTTAGAAGTCACATCTCCTTCCCAACCCCGCGCAAATCAGCCAGCTCCGCTACATCACACGCTCCAACTCTTTCCCTCCCGAGACATCCAGTTTCCGCTCATTCATCGCCGAGGCACCCTCGCAGCTTGCACAATACGACGAAGAAATTCAGCGACTGCAGGAAGCCCTCGATACGCTACGGTCTGAACGAGCTGTCATAGAGTCATTTTCAGACGAATGTCGGAGCGTATTTTCGCCAGTACGGTGCCTCCCGACGGAATTATTAGTCGACATCTTCGACAAGTGCGCTCCACGCAGTGCACATCATCTGTCAGACACGACGCCCCCGGAAGAAGAAATCGAGCGACTGGCCAAGAGTTATCTATTGCAGCTATCTCAGGTTAGCCTTGTAGTTTTCTCTCTGCGCTCGCCCCTCAATCTCTGATATCCCTTCCAGGTTTGCTCGCGCTGGCACAGTGTTGTCATGGGCACCCCGATGTTGTGGTCCACCCTGGTAGTAGATACCGTCTGTTGGGACGAATGTCCTGTATCTTCGGATACCCTGCTGGGCCTCGTTGCGCTGTCCCTTGAACGCGGGGTAGACTTCCCCCTGACGCTATCTGTTGGTATCCAGGAGGGTGACTCAAAGGAACGCCCGCTATCGGAACTGATCAGTCGGCACGCCAGTCGGTGGAAGGATATTTACTTGTGTATCCCTCAGGAATCTCTGGCATTTCTCGCTGGTGCGCAGGGGAACTTGCGGTTACTCGAACGTCTTAAACTTCCGTCCGGGATTTTTGAGATCGCGCCCAGACTTGTGGATGTCTCATTGTTTGGGTGGTCTGCCGGTTTGCCGACACTCCCTTGGGGCCAACTCCGCAAAGTGGCATTCGACAACTCCGACTCTGACGAACTTGCCGTTGGCTTTGTCATCCTCCCTCTTCTCTCGAACGATGTTCGCTATAATCTCACAGTCAATATTTCGTCCGTCATCCTCCCCTTGGTTTTGAACCCAGTAACCTCAGACATCTCGGCATTGTCCATCGTACTCCACGCCAGCTCCAATCGAACTCACACAGACTCCGTTGTCGAGACACTGCTTGGATGCCTCACTTTGCCCCGTTTACACAAGTTTTGGGTCCTTCGGCCCTCGGACGGACCACCACTTCTCTGGAATCAAACCTATTTCCTATCCTTTGCCTCGCGTTCTTCACTGTGCGATTGCCTGACAGCATTACAAATCGATGCTGTCATCCAGGAGGACGAGCTTGTGCAATGCCTCGAGCTGCTAATCTCGTTGGAGGAGTTGATCATTCCGGAATGTGACGATTACGAGGATGGCCATGTCGTGATCACCGACAAGCTTTTGCGCCGACTCGTCTGGAGACCCAACGATGGTATGGACCTTGTTCCCCGACTCAGATCCTTATGTTTGATTTCCCTCATGCACTTTTCCGACGATCGCTTATGGGAGCTCATCGACTCGCGCGGTACGGAAGACAAACCGCTCGAGATGTATGTCTTTTCGCTCCCTCGCCGTCAACGCGAATTATCAGTGGAGTTTCTTGCACGATTCTTGGATTCGGCACGGTTCTCGGAATTGAAAGAAGAATGGGATGTGAAACCTCATGCGATACTCAAAGTTGGGGCCTGGGTAGAATAATTAGTCCAAAGATTCTTGTTTTCTTTTGGAAGCGGCCGTCTATGTCAACCTGAAGGTTCGAATGAAATATGATTCTAAGGACGGAGGAGGAAGAGTATATTCCTGCCGGAGTCCCAATAAGGAACAGGCAGATGTGTATACAGACATGAAGCAATTCTCATGGACAGATGTGATAATTTATTTGATTACGGCCGGGAGTATAGAATGGTTCTAAAGTCCTTCCACTGCGCTCGGGTCAGTGTCCGACACGTCCGGCCAAAGAGAAAAAGATGCACGCACTATAATCATACACAAGATGTGCTTCGACATTCCTATTGGACCCCGTAAACTCGACGTGTCGCGCAAACCGCCGCTGCCCCTCGACTTCTTCTATGCCCCACGTCTGAAGCGCAAGTATATATTTTAGATCTCAGAAGGCAAGATGGAACTGGAAGCGGACACCTACCTCAACCACGTTCCACCCGCGGCCGCAGACGTGGTAATGTAGCACCCCGTACTTTAGCGTGTCTGCTGTCCAGCCCCTCCTCAGGAATCGAGGCTCGAGCCCGTGCGTCTTAACGCGCCTGTGTAGTTTAAAAGCGATGAGCACAGGACAATTTGAAGAGCAGGACTATCTGCACCGTATCCTGCCAACGACCGGCCCAAAGAACGGGTCGTCCCTCGCGCGCTCCCGCCAATCCAATGCCCACTCCTCATCTGCGATTTTTAAACGACCCTCTTCCTCCTGTTAGGCGCTTTAACGAGGGTCAGCAGGCCCGGAGGGAGCTACGTACTTGCGAGACCCAAATTCGCTCGTCCCCGTCGTCGTTCTTGTAGTGATTGAAAGAAAGGCCCCCGCATAGAATTGCGTGGCGCATCTCCGGCTCTGCGACCCCCTGCTGTTCCAGCACGTCTGCCGCAGCGTCGCTGAGAGGTTGGTTCTAAGCATGATTTATTCAATGTAAGCCGACGCGGACATGGGAATATACTCGAGCACCGCACCAAGATAAATCTGCCGCTGAGATCGAGAGTTGTGAAATGTGGTGGGACGGCCATGACGGGAGAAATGGGGTAGGGTCACAGATTTCGCTGTTAAATATCTTCGCCGGACACCCATCGGATTTCGACGGTGGATGGGCCGCCGTGGCGCAGGCTGTGCAGAACGTCAACCTGGGGTAGCGTCGATTAGCATTTGGCCCGGATGACCGTGCGCAGATGACAGCCGCTCGATGGATGACCGCGTATCCTGCGCGGCGTGCGTCGGAGTTGGTTGGGCCCGAGGTTGTGGACTCCGACGGCCCAAGTATGCACAGCATTCTGACGCAGTCTGAGTCTCGAAGTGAGATGTGCGGGATTCGTATATACACTGGTACCCCGGGCTGCATCTATGGAGTTCACAACCCTTCGAGAATTTCAAGGACGGGCAATTCCGAGACTTTTCCGACCTCAGGGAAATTGACAGTCAATTGAAATTCGAAGCTTTCCCCGAGTTGTCTGGATGGTGGAATTCGTCCTCGAAGCTCGGCGGATATCAAGGACAAGTACACTGAGTCCATCTTTTCGGGACGTTTCGCGGGAGGTTAGACGGCGGGAGTTGGTCCGTGGCGGGAGGCAACCGCATCAGTTTGGCTTATCCAAATAAAGCCACCCTTCTGTCAAACTTCCACCTCCCGGAATTTGCCCGGAATTGCTAGACTCGTGAACCAGTCGACGCTACGCTGATCTCACACTGAGACCGGACATCAGGCTCAATCGGGAACATCATACAACAAAGACAACAATCAGACAAAGAGAGACAAGCACGGGAGATCATGCGTAGCGGACTGGGCCCTCTCGGCGCACTTTTGGCTGATGGAAATTTCCCCGCCATTTAAAGGCTCTGACTTGGTGAAAAATGGCCAAAATGACCCCCAGATGCTCTGAAAAAGTGTAAAAACTTCCTATATCAAAGTTGGATAACTTTGAATTCTAAGCCGAATGAGCCTAGGAAGTTTTGAAAACTTACACCAACTCGAGCTCGTCGTCAGCGCACGGACCACTTGGTGGCTAAAAAGAAACTTGAAAAATATGTAGAGCTCATTGGATACAGAATCAAAAACTATCCATCTTTCACATAGGAAGTTAGAGAAGGTTTTTTCAAAGTTTTGAAGCTCTTGCGACGAAGTCGGAGGCTTCAATGGCAGGGGACATTTCCATCAGCCAAAAGTGTTCCGAGAGGGCCCAGCCGGTATTGAGTGTTGCGAGCCTTGGCGAGTGATCGGTTTGTTACTGTTTACTCAATACCGGATGGGGACGAGCCTACGGAATTGCGACATCGTTATCCATCCTTTTTTTTACGTGGCACCTCTGCGAGAATCGTTTCAGTTTCTCTCGTCTTTCTCCGTCGCGATGTCAATCAAGCAGTGCGATAATTGCAGCTTCCAGAAGTCGCATCTCCTTCCCACTCCCGCCCAACTCAACCAACTCCGCGACATCATACGCTCCAACTCTTCGCCTTCCGAGATATCTGGCAATAGCTTTCGTGCATTTATCGCCGAGGCACCCTCCGAGGTCGCACGCTACGACAAAGAAATTCAACGCCTACAGAATACCCTCGCCGTGCTAAGGTCGGATCGAGCTATCCTAGAGTCCTATGCAGATGGATGCCGGAGCGTGTTTGCCCCAGTGCGGCGGCCGCTATTTTCGACATGTGCACTCCACCTGGTGCCGATACAGTCTCAGACGAAACAACACCACCAGAGGAATTGGAACGATTGGCCAAGACGTATCTTCTGCGACCGTCTCAGGTTAGTTGGCCCCTCTGCGCTCGCTTGCCGATTTCTGATCTCTCTTCCAGGTTTGCTCGCGCTGTTACGGTGTAGTCATGGACACCCCGATGTTGTGGTCTACCATAGTCGCGGACACCATCTGTTGGAACAGCTCCCCTTTATCTTCGGATACAATTCTGGGCCTCGTTGCATCTTCCCTTGAACGCGGGGTAGACGTCCCGCTGACCCTGGACATTGCGGTTTGGCCTCGCGATTCAAATGAGCAGCCTCTATTGGAACTGATCAGCCAGCACGCCCGGCGATGGAAGAGCATCTACCTTTGGATTCATCCAAAGTCAATCCGGTTTCTCGCTAGTGCGCGAGGAAACTTGTTTCTGCTCGAACACCTGGAACTCCACTCCAATACCAAGAAGGTGCCGGCGCCCGAATCTGGATTCGGAGATGACATTTTCGACATCGCGCCGCGATTAATGCATCTCAAATTAATTCGGTGGCCTTTGAAGCCCCCACCGCTGCCATGGGGCCAACTACTCGACGTGTCATTCACCCCCAGGGATCTGGGCCAGCTTTCTCTTGGCTTCGACATCCTCACTCTCATATCCAACGCTCGCTATACTCTCGAGGTCGATGTTCCGTCCACCATTTCCTCTTTCGTTCTACAACCAGTAACCTCCAACATCTCCGCGCTGGTCCTTGAATTCATCACCGGCCCCCTTCAAATGCCGCCACAGATGATTTTCCCCGAAATTTTGGAACGGCTCACTTTGCCCTGTTTATCCGAGCTTCGAGTCGTTTGCAAAAGTGCTGGGTCACCTAGTCCCTGGCCGCAGCAGCACTTCTTGGTCTTTGCATCACGCTCCTCCCTACATGTCAGCTTGACGAGCTTGGAGATCCGAGCCGTGATCCAGGAAGACGAGCTGCTGCAATGTCTCGAGCATCTCCCCTCGTTGGAGACATTGATCATTTGCGATTGCGAGGCTGCCGAGGGCTTGAACCATGTACTGATCACAGGTAACCTCCTGCACCGACTCGTCTGGCGACCAGACGATCCGAGCCTTCAAGTCGCTCCCCGCCTCTCATCCTTATGCTTGATCTCCTTCATCCAATTCCGCGACGATTCTTTGTGCGAGTTCCTCACCTCGCGCCTTCTTCCTGGTCCTTGGGATAAGGGCCCGCTGCATATAAAGGTCTTTTGGATCCCGGGTCGTGACCGTGAATTATCGACGGACTTCATTGAATGGTTCCCGCGCTCGGAAAACTTGGAGGAACGAAAGCTAGTGCTGAAGGTTGCGCCGTATTCCTAGGACGCCACTTCATGCCGATGTTCATCTTCCACACCGCACGCATAATTCTACTCCGACTCGCATTCGAATCATGCCTAATCTCTCTCAATTGCTTCCCAAAACTCATTCCCTCCAACTTATCGCTATATAAACATGTCCAAAAATGAAATAAAACACATTCCCTACCGGCAAGTCTTTCTGAGACCTAAATTCATCGCAGCCAAAATTGACACAAGCCAAGGGAGATGTAAATACGATTCGAGATACCCAGCATGTTCGTAGCACGGTCGTCGAGGTTTTGAACCACAAAGACATGAAACATTGGGTTCATGTCTACTGTATCTACTGTACAGACGAGGTCCAGTTTCAAAAAGTGAACGGGCAACTCGGCCGAGAACTGAGAATACACTGCGCGCCACCACCACTCCGACACTCACCTGCCCGCGACAAGCTTCCTTTCAGCGGGTTGGGTGCATCCTAGCCAAGAAGAATAAAATGCCCGCCGCTTCATTAGTCCAACAAACCTCAAGGCACGTATCATGATTAAATCCCAAACAGAAAATTACATCCTCTTCAAGTGTCTCTCAGACTCGATACGATATCCACACCAGTCAAAAGTGCCCACCTAAATTCTTCAGAGCTGCGCCGCATGTTCGTTGCTGGTGGTCGAAAATTTCGAACCACAAAGGCCTGCAAATTTATGTAATGAAATGAACGCTTGCGGCCGAAGTCGCACGATCTAAAGCCAAAGGACAATGATATCTTCAGCAGCACGAGGAAAGTAAGGCCCAGACCTAGCGCGAGGTCAGCCGTCGGGGAATGGGACGGAATAGTTAGGACTAGTCAAAAAATCTCATACGACATTGGTAGGAGCAATGCATGTTTTAGGGTTATGAAAGAGAGCGACCATGTCTGCAAGGCAATGACCGTTAACTGGGCTGCCCCCCTCAGCTAGACTCGTAACCAGTCTGCCTACGAACAGCAAAAAATGAGGCGAGCTCTTTGCCGTAGGCAGACTGGTACAACTCGGGCCAAACAATCGACGCGCGCGGGGAGTTTGAATTTTTTGGTGCCGATCACGGCATCATCGATTGCGATCAGTTGCCATCATTTCTCTTGTAATTCTGACCATTTTGGTGCACTCTTAGCAGGGACTTTGAAGAAATTCTGAAGAGACAAAATTCAAGTATTATGCTCCTAGATTGAACTCTCCCTTTTGCACTTCATGATCCGACTTAAATTGAGCACAGTGCGCCAGCGGGGAGAAATTTTCAAACTCCGCGCGCGCCTCGATTGCTGGTCCCGAGTTGTACCAGTCTGCCTATGGCAAAGTGCTTCCCACATTTTTTTGCCGCTCGTAGGCAGACTGGTAACAAGTCTACCCCTCGGCATTGTCCCGGTAAGGCGAATAACTGATGGCCCACGATTCCACCCCAGAAATTCAATTTTCGAACTTGACCTCTGAGAAACCTCTGCGGCACTATCCAACGACAGCATGAATGAATAACATCAACAGGAATGAAGGGTTCGTTTCAACTGACTAGCGAGCTGGAGGCTGCTGTAGTGACGGGAGACGGCACAACGGCAGGATTCGACACACTCAACAATCACTGACCAGCGGCGGTTCTACCCGGCATCTCTCTGGAGAATTGATGCCCCAGCGGATTCGATCTTCTGAGGCCACTACCTTTCGAGGAGGTCCGGGATAGAGTAAATCAGGCCCTCAAAATGACCCCTAACCAAGTCCGCCAGATAGAGTAAGTCAGATCGGAAAGGGCTGAGGCCCGTCCGACATAGAGTAAATCGCGCGGAGCGCGAGATTTTTTTTGGTGTATCCGTGGACGCAGTGAAGGGGGAAAGGTTCTTTTTTTCTTGGAGAAAACTGTTCCAGCAACGATGCGATGAACAGCGGCGACTCAAATATGCGAAAATACCGCTGTGAGAGAAAATTTGGCCATTTTCGTCCCAAATGTTGGTCCGAAATAGAGTAAAACAGGCTCCGAAACCGAAATTTCATAGAGTAAAATGTTTATCGAACGAGGAACGAGTTAGAATCGATGAAGCGTCTGTCAAGAGAGACTAAGTAAAATGGCGATTTCCTTGGGCAAAAACGGACCAGCTCGAAAGCCGGGGGCCTCCTCTGGTCCATCGGATCCTCAAGATTACTTCCGCGCCGCCAGACGATATCCCCGTAGATTGCCTCCGCAAACATACCAATCTAATCATTGAACCAAGTGCTGATCCTTGATTCAATTCTCTCCGAATCGGAGCGCCCAGCGATCGAATAGCCGTTCCCGTTTGGCGTCTACTACATTTTAGCGCCCACCCCAGCTCTCAGTCACTCAGTGATCATACTCGGGCGCCAATCTAGTCGTGCCAATTGCCAAATGCGTTAAGGCCAACAATTTTATTTCGTACTTATTCGCTGCTTTGACCAGTACCCCAACAGGAAAGTAATGTGCGCATCAGATCGGTCGGGGGGATTGTTCAGCGGGCACAGGCAAGCATACAGCTCGCACTCCGACTCTGCATGACTTCCCCGCGCAAGGCTGGGGCGATGGACAGGCGCGATGGACAGATGCTGCCTTCCTCTCCTCTGGTCGCCTATTTAGATGCATTTGGTTAGATATGCAGTATCATTATACGCTTGATATCACATCGATTCGCTGGGGATCCGCGCATCGCGGTCCACCATGAACATTCAACCGCAACGGTCGTCTGCATCTAGCCATGTAGGCATATCTATAATTGGGCGCCTCGTTCGGACCGAAGAATGGAGAGGAGAGCGCCTTATTGTTAGCTGTGGCACACTCAATCATCAAACAAAAAAAGATCCAACAAAATGAACTCGCCCACGCGCAATTCGCAATATGCGTACCGCGTGGTGCACCTTTTCATCTTCGTTATTATTGTCTTGCTGCTGGCATGCGCATTAGTATTGGCACCGAGTTTGAAGATGTAAATCGAGCCCTGAATTCCTTACGATAGGGACTGGGATCCGGATGATTCAAAATGAGTCGACTTCATCACGGAGAGAGAACTCTGCGTGCCTTCTCGTCCGTAGTACAAGGCCATTCGCCCACACTGTCGAGGGGCGGCAGTGCGATTGACAGGACTGAACAGGATTGACCGATGCGCTTTGCGGAGCTGATTGACACATTGTCAATGCTCAGAAGCACGTAATGACAAGAGTGGGAATTATGCGGAAAGATCTGAGTGGGAGTGGCTGGGAGTGTGAAGTGCAGTGGGAAGCGATGAATCTTGGATGCGATGCTGTGGAAGCGCAGGCTAAGAATACCACCAACACGGGAAAAAGCGGCTCGGACAATTGAGCGGGGTGGGTTCCAGAATTTTGCGACGCGATGAAGCGAACAAGCCAGACCACCAGTGGATCCTGTCATTGTCAATACGAAAACGGGCCATGAATGATCAACGTGGCGAGAATACAGGAATCAGCTGCTTCCTTGCAGAGCTTGCTTGACGGTAAACCGCACGCATCCGGAACGCGTGATCGGGCAAACCTCGGATTCGAAACAAGCCCAGAATGAATCTAGAACCTACGTCGCGCGGCATGCGCTTGGGCAGTGCTCGGTGCGTAACCGTCCCGCCTCGAGGTGCGGAGCAAGCCTGAACGACGCATCCGAAGTCCTGACGCATATCCACATACGTCATCTTCGGCCTCCCAGCCGACGTTTCGGGAAACACCCGCCCGAGTTCAGAAAATCCTTGACTGAGAAAGTGCACCAGCAGCAGTGAACTTGGTGAACCTGGTGAACTGAACTGCTTGATAAGCCACCGCCGTCCACCATAGATTACATGTATTTGGTGACATCTCGAGTCGGCGGCGCGTGACACGTGACGTATCGCGTTCTTCACCAGTCGCGCTCTTGCAGTGACGACGCCCACTCGAATACGGCCTCCTCAGCCATGTCTTCCATGGACGAAATCAATACCTTCTTAAGCCAGGTTCCTGGACTGAAAGAAAGTACTGTATAGTTTCGATCAATTCTCCCCGCCTGTGACCTGTGACCTGCAGATTCAAACTTGAGTATTCGTAAATCCGCCAGAGCGCCCGTGACAGCCCAAAAATATTCATAAATGTGGTGGAAAGGTCGCAGGGCATGAGCCTAATGCACTGCTGGGCCTCCGTGGTCACATCACTCAGTTGCATTGTACCAGTTCTCAGTTAACTGTGGTGTTTCTGTACATCAGATGTTCAAAACTGCTTCCTCCATTTTCTTTTGTTGCATTTTTGGCATTGCGAAATATTCCATGGCCCGCAAAGTAAACAGCCTTCGCGAAAGGTACTTAAAACTGGAATCGTATGTATTTCTGCTACTGGCTTTATTTTATAGTACCCCAAATCTGACCTACTTGCCAAGCACATTGCCGAATCAAAGCGGTGTAGATCATCAGATTACTTACATGACCTGTTTTCTGCACATTCGCCCTCGATCCCGCTGCTTTCCTCGCAATGAGTGGCCTTCCTGACATGATCAAAATCCCGGATAGGCCACAAAAGCTCTCGCTACCCCCCTCCCACGACGACCTCCCGGTCTCCAGCCTCGTCAACTTTCAGTTGCTGCCACAGCGCAAATCCACCGGAGAGAACACGGTGCCAAACGCCGGCGAAAAACAGGGTTTTTTGGTGGTCTCTTGGCGATTTCGTGACTCTTTTCGCATATTCGAATATGCCCTCGGTGACCTGTGACAGGTACGAAAATTTTCTTAAATTTTGGGGCCTGTGACCTGTGACATACGAATTGATCGAAACTATACAGTATCGGGATGGACAAGGCTATGACCTTTGTCAGGCTTGCGGCACGCCTGAGAGACGAGATTATCTTGGCTCAAGCATCTACCTACGACCCTTCGCAACCTCCTTCTGAAATTCCTGAGCATGTGCGGGCCTTCCTTGGAGCAGCAACTGATATGCCGGACGACTTTGTCTCGGGCTGCTGGGCGGCATTCAATCAGACTATCTGGACGTACGAAACCGACGGATCTAGCTCAGGCAAGGATGCGAAGATGTTCCGAGAGTTCGGCCTGGACCACCTTCTCTGTAGGCTCTCGTTACTTTATTTCTGGCTCGCTGATATGAATACTCTTCTGTAGCAGCCCGTATGTTGTTTCCCCCATCCAAAACCTGCACGACTCCAGCTGGAAGATGCAGCAGATCCACGAGTGGCCGGTTGTTGTACGCGATGCCCTGCGTACCGGCACCCCTTGCCTGCACGCTCGCAACACTGCTTGCACATTTTCAAGGTGCAGTCACGGGCGCCAGCAACTCGGCCACATGCAGAGGCACACTTGGGCTTGGCCGATTGAGAGGAGGCGATAGGTTGTGAGGGTGGGGGAGTCGCAGCATTGGGAGTAGAGGGGAGAGGTTGAGGAGCGTATGAGAGCTGGAGGAGGTCGGGGTCGATGCGGGTGCTAGACCAATCCGCGAAACGGGGAGAGGCAGAATACGGGTCCTCTGGAAACTCCGGCGGCGGGTACGGGGGGGCGCCATTAGCAGGGGATTCCTGCCACCATCGCTCAGCAGCTGCGACCTGGTCTGGATCCAGCCACTGGAAGTAAGTACACATTCCACACTGGAAGAGGTGTCAGGATGATCCAAGCGGATGAAGGAGCGAACAATCATACCGTCTGGTATTCTAAACCACGGTGAAATGGCACATACTTCCCCCTACAGACGAGGACGGAAGGTATGCGATTGGGGCAGCCGTCCCGAGGACAATCTATGAATTGATGAATAGGTGCGGCCATGGGCACCTTGGTGGACTAGACGGAAGGAGCATTGTGAGTGATTCTGTTGCTGGCCTAGAGCTATTCATGTTATCTCCTCTTCCATCATCGCCAAAAATGTGCGACCCTTGAAAGGCGGTTCAAAGGTGCTTACAAGGGATCAAAGGCCTTAAAGGGACACACGAGCCTTGTACCACTCTGAAAGGCCTGTTTTGTGAAGGTTAGAATTCACGAGGCCTTTAAAGGGCATCCAAGGCTTGGCGGCCTTTTAAGGCCTTTCGGCCCTTGTAAGGCCCCTGCAATGGTCTGCAAGGCTTGCGATGGCTCCCAGGATCCTCCTCGCATTTCACTTATAATTCAAAAACAATGAGAACAAAAAGATACATTTGCATTTATAAATACAGCACGCCGAGCAACATGTGGGTATCGAATACAGCAGAGAAAAGGATCAGGGTGATGCTGCGAATACATGATCAGCAAAATTATGGAGAAGTGGGGTGCTAAGACTTACAGGACGACGAACATGAGGCGGAGAACCGATCTGGGGACAGAACAAGTCAGGGGAGAGCGCAAAAAACCGCGGAAAATGACCACTTACCAGTGCGAGAGAATGCGGACTGGATCTGTGAAGACGAGGGGATTAGTAAGTCGAAACCCGATGTAAATGAGCGCTCACGAGAGGGACAATAAACAGGAAAGGAGAGTAGATGGTGCATGCGGGGTGGAATCAATTTGATGTCGACTGAGCAAGATTGAGGCACTTACAGACAGTAGAGCAGACGAAGCATTGACAGGAGGAACAGCTGGCGGGCAGACGCTTGTCAAGATGAGGTGAGCCTTGGAGTGCCTTTAAAGGGCCTTGCAAAGTCACGTCAAGGCACGTCGGCACTTGCCGAGGTCACGGGGGCCTTTCAGGCGTCGGACAATTTTGGTGATGTCATAGACTTTGAGACTAGGCGGGACTCACAATGGTGTAGAAAGCGCGATACATACCGGCGAGTGTGGCGGCTGGCAGAGAGTGACAGGTAACGTGTAGCGCGATGCATCACATAGGAAATACAGGCTGACAGGCTTATATAACGGGTTCACGGGGTAGTTCACCGAGTTCACCAAGTTCACCAGGTTCACCGTGAACTTCCGTGAACTTTTTCATATAGGTATGTTCTCCCCGAGTTCATCTAAAAACTTTTCAGCGGCTGACTGAAACGCACGGCGGGATGCAGAGCACGCTCGATATAAGTCGCTTGCTTACGATGCGTAAATGATGTCCCTCCCAGGAACACCGACGCCGTCGGACGCCGTTCGAACTTGAAGTGAGTCGACGCGAAGTGCGATTGAATGGGGAGCACATGGGCGCGCAGCTCGGAGGATGAATGAGCCCGAACTTCCCCGAACTTGTCATTGTCTGTCGTGGAGGAGTCGCATGGAGCCACGTCATCCCGGCCAGAGTTGTCAAAATCTTTTTGGGCCTTTGGTTGCATACGCCTCGGCCCTCAAGGTTAGTGCGGCGACGGTGAATAATGCGCAGCGTCGGGCATGTCGGGCTTCATTAAATTCTGGTACGTCCCGCAGGCGAAGACGACGTAAGTCGGTGGAGTGTGTCAAAACAACGTGGAAGTTTTGAACAAGATAGTGACGCTGTTGTGACCATCAAATCCAAGTACGCACAAATAAACAACACCCACAACCAAAAAAGGAATTCTTGGGGAATTCGTCTAGAATTCGCCTATTACGACCGAGAGGGTTTTCAATAACGCGGAAGCTCGAGGACATGTTTTAAGCTTTATTTCCTTTATTTTCCGGTCCATTCCGAAACCACATTTTGTGCCATTTATACGACTTCAAACACCGTTGAAAAATCTATTCCTTCTCCGTTACAATATGAATGGCTTCATGATTCCCATCGCCTCTCCGTCGTCTGCGTGGAAGTTTTGAAATATGCGGTTCGAGGTGTCCCTTCGCTTCGATGGTTACGGGGCGGTTCGGATTCGGATCCAGAGTTGTTTGGATGGTCAGGTTGAAACCGCAGCGCGCCCGAAGAAGTGCAGCTGATATTGAGGAGTTCAACGAGGCGCTCGAGGTCATTGTAGAGCTTGAAGGGCTTGCCAAACAGGGAACGTCGAGGATTGGTGGCAGTAACAGGTCGTCGCGGTGATGCATTTTGTGCTCGAAGGGGGCGTGGAGGAAATAGTCGAGTTTGTAACTGGTAGTAAGTGACGAATATGGTTGGCCCGTTATGCGTGTTTGAAGGGCAGGTCGTCAAGGTCGTCAAGGGTCGTAAATTTTCAAGTTGAAGTTCGCTGGCGCCGTTACATGAGAGGTGCGCATTTTGTACCCGCCCGCCGCACAGCCTCTGTGTCACCGTCGTGCTTCAGATCACTAGGGACACCGCTGGGTATGGCGACATCCGAGTTGCCATGGTGGTGGTATGCCCAAAGGGCAGCTTTGATAAAGCGGGTAAGGCCGACAAGCGGCACAGCCCGCTATAATTCCCTGAAGAGCTGAACTTTATAAATAGCCTAATTTAACCTCAAGACTCCTTGGCATCAGCAATTCCTCAGAGTTTCGGACAACATGGAACACAGTTCCATTATTTCTCTTTTTAATCCTGACAACTTGAAGCAGAGGACGGACCGCTCCGTGGTCCGTCCTCTCCTTTCCGAATTTCTGAGGTCTGCCTGCAGCTTATCTCTTCAATGTCCAACGGACACCTAGGATTGAGGACAGCCTGAGACTCAGATATCATAACAGTAGGTTTAAATGTTGGTTTGAATGAAGGAGGGCGTGCCAATATAGAGTATAGAATAGCAAAGGAGTTTTATTTTATTTGGGTGAGAGTTGCTCCTCTCTTGATATGTTTCATGCCGGCAGGAAATCCTCAATTTGAAGCCAGCCCGGAAGACGCGACGCGACTGTCACGTGCTGCGCAGCGTTTCAACTCTTCCGAAGTTTAAAGCTGATATTCTCCGGTCTCAAGGCTGATGAGCCAAAATCGGAGTTTGGAAGTTTTCGGACAGACAGCCCTAATTTTATAAAGAGAGAGATAATATATTCAAGGACATGAAATAAGACTCAGAGACTGGTCCCGGTTCGAAGCATGCAGGCCATTACTAACTTGACTCTGAAATCGACCGCAAAAACGAAATAGACCGCGTTCCCTCCAGGTCTTTCTCGACCCTTGAAACTCGAAATCAACTTGAATTTATCCATACCAGCCAAAATTGAGTAATACGTCAAGGGAGCGCCCGACTAAATACTTCTGCGGTGAGTAGCATGCACATGTTCACATTATACAACACGGTGGTTGAAGTTGTGAATCGCATCCTGCGTACAGACGAAGTCGCTGTTATGGGATTATTTTTCGTTATTTAATACTAGTCGGAAGTCGGAAGTTTTGCTGTAGACTGTAGTTGCAAGTCTGTACTCTCGATCGCGGTTTGATCTCGGCCCGTGTCTTTGCCAACTGCCCAAATGGGAACTTTTGCCCTATTTAAAACCTCATATTCAGAAAAGAATCATTTGAGGTCTTCTTGGGAGTCCCAAAATTTGGGTCCAGGTAGATAGGTACATTTTTTTGTTACCTCTGCGAGGAATTCAGGTTATAGATAGCCAACCCCGGATCAGAGTTGCAGAACAGAGAGATCCTGGATTGCGCTCAAGATAATTGATGGTGATTCAACATGAAGGCCAATCGGGCACACAGGGGCCGATGTTTCATCAATCCTGCTGCAGACTGGGCCCAGACTCGAGAAATGTAGCATCAAACACAATAAAAGGGAGACATCTGGTGGACACAGTTCCTGTGTCTGATGTATTTCACAACAGAGAGTAAATATAAGCTTATTTAGAGTGCCTTGACTGTCCTCTCAGGCAGCCGGGAGGCCCAAAGTAATATTTAAATGTTGTGGGAATAATCCTGTCGTTGATTTGCCGAGCATGCCGAGATCAATCCGGCTTCAGACTTCGGAATATCAACTTTGCGCTGCCAACTTGGGACTTGCAGAAAAATATAGACTGCACACCAAGATCCACTGAAATTCCTTGGGACTATGATTATTTAGCGAAATTTGATCCCATACGCTGTGATCCAACTTTGAGGTTGAAGCGAAGCTCCACGAGTAATATTCAACGAAACGGCGGGATAACTCGTAAGACTCAGGGTAATATCTTAGAAGCGCGTCGAAGGAGCTTGCAACTAAATACTTTCTATGCGCGGCATTTTTAGAGCACCCTGCACGCCAATCGTTGAAATTATATATGAGCCTTGAACTGTGAATAGAAGAGCCAAAGGGAAAAAAATTGAACATCATCTTCAATCATGCCGGACGGGCGTCAAATAAATGTCGGAACATTAGTTTAAGCCTACACCGTACGGAGGACGGGAAACGGGTCTGCGCAGAGGATTAGTGAGAGGAAGTTGATTGAAGGCCAAAAAAAAATACGAAGACGCGCATGAGTATTCGGACGCTGGGTATCGAACCCAGAGCTCCCGCCTACACACATTGTACACTACGGAGCGCGGGTGTGCACCGTGCACCGCGGCCGAGTTTCTCATCCTCGTCCTGCACCTCATTAAACGCGCGAGATTTTTAGGGTGTGGGTTTGCATATAGATGCCAGATCGGCGTCAGATAAATGTTGCAACATCGGTGTACGTTGTACGGAGGATGGGAAAAAAACGAGTCTGCGCAGAGGATTAGTGAGAGTAAAATTGATTGAAGGCTAAAAATATGAAACGCCGATGAATATTCGGACGTTGGGGATCGAACCCAGAGCTCCCGCCTACATACATTGTAGCGCGAGTGTGCACAGTGCACTACGTCCGAGTTTCCATCCTCCTTCTGCACCTCACTAAATGTGCGAGATTTTTCGGGGTGTCGACGGTCTTGCATATAAATGCCAGATGGGCGTGGTGGAGGGGAACCGAACCAAGTCTGCGCAGAAGATTAGTGAGAGTAAAATTGATTGAAGGCTTAAAAAAAAAACGAAGACCCATCTGAAATTCGGACGCTGGGAATCGAACCAGAGCTCCCGCCTACGCATCGAGAGCAGGTGTGCACCGTGCACCACGTCGAAGTTTCCATCCTCCTTCTGCACCTCACTAAATGCGATCTTAAATGGAAGAGCCAAAATAATAATAATTAATGGAGCATCATCTGCAACCATGCCGGACGGGAGTCAAATAAATGTCGGAACATTAGTTGAAGCCTGCGGCGTACGGTGGAAGGGAACCGAACCAAGTCTATGCAGAGGATTAGTGAGACTAAAAATTAATTGAAGGCTAAAAATACGAAGACGCGCATGAGTATTCGGACGCTGGGAGTCGAGCCTAGGCTTCAGGTTCTTCAAGAGGCAAGAAGAGCGGGTGTGCACGACGTCCGAGTTCTCATCCCGGAGCACCAGAATATCGAGATCCATCGTGAGCCTGCACCCGGCGTGAGGGCCACGAACTCTTTGAAAAGCATAATATATCTAGAGGTCCCGAGGAGAGTAATATTCTGGGAAAAGGAAAAAAGACGGGAGCCCAACCCGGGCGGCGACAATATGTGGGACCGGAAAGATGGCGGAGGGGCTGAACGCTCCGGAAGACCACTTCAGTTCGAGTCAGCGCAGGATATGTAAAATAAAAACAACCCTCTCCATAAATGACCTGACCCCGAGTCGAACGAGGGACTTTCTACTGAAGGAGTGAGAATAGCATACAAATACAGCAGACGCACTAACCATTGTGCTATCAGGTCGTCCCTCCATCCATCCTTTATCAAAGTAAGGTACCGAGGAGCTAGACTGAAGACAACTCACCGAAAGGTTGAATTCTTTACGAAAGATGTCTGACACAGCGCGAAGTTGACAGACTGCTTCTCGAGAGGCAAATTATGAGCTGAGAGGAAATCGAGGAAAAGGAAAAAGAACGCAGAGGCGCGATAGGGAGCCGAACCTAGATCTCCGGTTTTCAAGGACTGCCAAGTGCGAAGCCAAAAGACCGCTGGCCATAATATCAGAGACCATTGGTGACCTGAAAAAGATTGAAACCTCCCGGAAGTGCTTCCACCTCAGTTCGACTCAAGTAAAAAAAGATACCGACGAGGATATATGACCTGAACTCCGAGTCGAACGACCTTCTGCTGAAGGTCTACAAAATAACACATAAGTACAGCAGATGCACTAACCGTTGCGCTACCAGGCCATCCCTCCTTATACTCCTTCTCAACATAAGCTACCAAGGAGCTATGTAAACTGAAGACAACTTGCCGGAAAGATTGGATTCTTTACGAAAAACCGACAGGGGATGACGTGAGGCTTGAAGCTTGAAAGACCGCAAACTCGCTGGGTAGTTTCCCTGGAGAACACTTCGGAACGCAGATACGCTGTAGTCTCGCTCGCTTAGTGGACGTTGAGTGGAAGGACCAAATGACAACTTGAATGTGTGTCAATGGCAGCCGCATAACTTGAAACCGGGTAACTCTCTGGTCAGATGTCGACCAAAGAGCAAGCAGACAATCCAGACGGACCCAGACCGTGCAGAGCTAAAAGTTTGGAGGTAAAAAATGAATTGGATCTCCGCCCGAAGCTTGAAGCGCCTAGGCCCTGCGCCGATCATCTAGATCTCCCGCCCATCATGTCCTCCGAGCCCATGCACAGTCCGCCCGTCTACTCCAACATGCACCGCGACTCGGGAACCCTGCGCTCAGCGCTGAAGCACACCTCGAGCCCACCGCTCACGAGCCGCTCCGCGTCGCCCACTTCGCTCATCTCCCCCGTCCTCGCATCGTCCCCGCCGCTCCCCTCGCCCTCGCCGCACCTGTCGCACATCTTCTCGCCCACCGCGCCGGGGTACACGCCCAAGGTCTCGTTCGACACGTTCGAGAACCCCGCGGCGTCCATGTTCTCGTTCACGCTGCAGGTCAAGAACGCCGGGTACGCGCGCACGCGCAGCACGCGCGTTCCGTCGTCGTCGGCACACGCGGAAAGAAGGCATGGCAGGCGATGAGCATGATGAGAAAGGGCGGGATTGGGAGTGTTAGCAAGTGAGTGCGTGGTCCTCTTTTCGCGAGCAGGGCCCGAAGGGCCCTGCGAGCGGGCCTTCGGGCGCCGCAGGCAGTCCCTTCCCGCGAGCATCAGCGAGCTCTCTCGCGCACGCGCGAGTCTCCCCTTCGGGCGCCGCAGGCGTTCTATGCTCGGGCCCCGAAAGACTCGCGACTCCACTCCCGCCCCATTAAAAAAACAAAACCCAAAATATATGACTAGATATATTAATATTTACTTGCTGTCCGTCAGCTGAGAAGTTCCAGGCATGCCTCTCGCGCCTTCCTAGACAAAGCCACGACGCCCTTCACTTCGTCAACATCCCTCAGCCCAATATTCAGTGTTCCCGCAGCAAGCAAGGCAGAAACCTGGGCGTCAGTGCGCACGTCCGCCTGGTGGATACCCGATGTCTTCGCCCGCACCGGAACCTGAATCTGCAGCCAAAGACCCATCCGGCACGGGATCCAGTACCACCATATCAACCCGGACCCCCCATTCGGCGCGCCTTTCGGAACATAGGTGGACATGATGTTCTCCGCGTCGAACTTTGTCATGGGGTCACTTAGAACTCGTGCGGCGGGAACCGCGACAGACCGGCGCGGCGATGCGGCGTGGTTCGATTGGCGAATCGAAAATACGACGATGCAGCTGTCGTACAGATCCATCGGCGTCGCATTTGACCCTGTAATCCACATCGCGCTGGACAGCGCCGTGTCTCCGAAAACAGCCTTGATCTCGACGGGAAAAGAGTGTGGGTGGACGTCAGGTAGGGGGTACAAGTTGGGGGGCTTGATCCCATCCGAGACCAGCGTCAGCTCGCTAGTGGAAAACGTGTCGTCGGCGTATTGGGGCTGCCCGCGCGGATGGATCATGCTCTGGCACTGGGCCAACGCGAAGGTCAGGTCGATGACGCGCTCCTTGAGCTGGGCGGGAAGACTGGGCAACGGTCGCACTACTAGTATCCGCAAGGCCATGGGGTTCGCTGGATCGGCGAGGTGGTAGATAAGGATGCGGACTGTGAGCCAGAGGAGCTGGAACCCCGCCCAGATGAACACTACGGAGCGCGGTTGCTCGGCCATGATGATGTAGGATAGTATGATGGATGCCGTCGATACCAACGCGCCGGTGGCCCAGAAAATCCCCCAAAGCACGGACGTTTTTGGATTCTCAGCAGCACCTAATATGACCTTCCGTCGCCCGCCCTGACGGCTCACCATCGGAAGGTGCCCCGCGATGATATCCAAAGTGCCCATCTCGGGCTCAGGATGCCGACCCAGCAGTATTTCTTGGACCTGCATTACTCCTGCGCCGAGGAAGAAAAAGGCCCACGGGGTGGCCGACGCGATCCCCAGAATGAAGGAACCGTGCGTCCAGAGAATATATACTTCCACTAATTTAGCGGAAGACAGCATGATGGCGGGTACTTGGAACCGGCTATATGGCCGGAAGAAGGTGTAGTTTCCGTAGGTGAACACCTGGAGCGGGCTCCCAACGGCCGTGTCTGGAACACGTCGGAGCATAAGGGAAGTGGAATGATCCAACGCGTAGACGTCGCTCCATCCCACTTTCCTCTTGTGTGATTTGGGGCCTTTGCCGGTGCCAGTTGCATCCTGCGAGACGGAGTCGGTCGCTCTCCCCCTTCTCATCCTTGAACCAGGAACGTACCGGCGTTGCATGACAGAATATCGCCAACGGCTCTCCAATATTCCGTCGAACCTTGGCCGCCAGGGCGGAATCGTGCGGGAGTTCCAGCCCCACCGCCAAATCAGATGACGTCGTGCGGATCCCCAGCGTCTCGCGCAACCACCCACCGTTGGCGCCGCAAAAGCATGCCTTTACGACCGAGATGGTGCCAAACGCGCTCGTCGCGGCCCATGCGATTTCCCAATATGAGGGATTCAGCGACGCTCGAGCCGATCAGTGCCGTGAGCGCGCTGATTTCGACGAGATTATTGCTGAAACTGAAAGATGCAAGGAATCCCCCAGTGGCTGCGGTATTATCGCCAGTTCCATTGGCGGGGCTCGCCATGGGCTATTGGTAGAGCTGTTTGGTGAAGGGGGAGACCCTGAAGGATAACACAAAAAAGTGTTTCATGAAGCCTGATGAAGGTGGCTGCTGTCAGCTGACAGAGATTGACAGCCGTAACCGATATCAAAACCAACCTCGGCCTGTTGGTTCAACTTGTTGAAGACACGACGCCGCGAAGTGATTCATGAAGGGGCTGGTTGTTAGAAAACGACAGTGCTGATCGCTATATAATAATAGATACACTGCGTTCCAACCCTCCATAGTCAGAGGGTGTGACTGCTTCTGTAGTCAGGGTAGTCAGAGATGTCTGACTACGTGAGTGTAGGCCCGTAGGCAAGGTCTGTCGATGTTGCGCCTACATCTGCCTACCTGGGTCGGCCTTGGTCTACCTACGTCTGAGCCTGCCTACTGGTGTAGACATAGGTGGGTTTCCTATGATTATGCTCTTGCCCAACCACTCTGTGCCTGGTAACAGTGGCGCGTCCTACCATCACTGCTGGGAGTGGAAAAAGAGTTGAACATCGCTTAAATTGAATTTGCACCTGTTCGGGCCTCGGATCAGTCGGCAAGCCGTGATCGCTGACCTCACCTCTTCTCATTTCCGTCGTAACCACTTTGCGGCATCACCAGGACCCTGAAAAAGAAAACAGCGGCAAGGTCAAATAGGGATGTAGTCGAGGCCGAGTCCATAGACCAAGTAGACAACGTCAAGGCAAGGTAGGACTACGGGGATCGACGAAGGTATAGCCACGTGCACGTAGTCAGGGCATGACCCAATGGGGTAGGACATGGATGTCAGACACCCTGACTACGAGGGGCCGGCCCTGCCGTCTCAAACCTTGCTTGGGCGGGTCCCGGGAAGTGTCTAACCAATTGTGTTGACCCAGGCAAAAACTTGAAAAATGGTATACTGGTGGATTGTTCGTCATCCAATTGCAGTGTGTTGACAGCCTGAGCTCGAGGGTTTTGAGGGATGGAGATACTACAGTATTTGGATCTATTTGTTCCTGGCAGATCAAGAGTTTTCAGGTTCAGCGAACCCCGAGTATTTGGACTTGTTTGTTCCTGGCAGACAGAAGGCAGTTCGGGAATCTAACGAAGACGCAAATATTTGTTTCTGGCAGATTTCGGCGACTTAATTTTGAGGGAGGGGGACCTTACTAAAGCAAGGTTACGAGCCCTACTGGGATCGGTGGAGGTAACCCCACTAGGACATGCAAGTCAGACCTGTGACTACGGGGGTCGGAATGCAGTGATAGCTCAACCGCTGCACAAGAGTGTAGAACAACATCTATATTCACCTAGATAATAACAGATAGCTAGGCGAAGGAAGAAATGTAACTCTGGAAGAATGAAACTCACCTCAGCCGTTGCACAAGAGCGTAGAAAAATGTCTGAGGTGCTGGAGTAATTTGCTGGGGCTTTTATTCTACAAGGGGAATGAAAGGAAATAGATTACAGTGGCTTACCCACGAGCGAAACACTCAAGGAGGGGGCCCTTTCGCGCACCACACGGACGGATTTTGGTCAAAGCTTTTTTATGGGTGAATAGATATGCTTCCGTGGTACTGGCCAGCAGAAAGGTTCATGCGATTCAGTTCTGTTTTCGTTGAGAACGAGCGCATTTTGTCGGGAGGCTAAATTTGGCCAACGTGAGAGCGAAACGCTGAAAGATCGGCGATTGTGCCTCATCCGTCGAACTTGAGCATTCCGGGTGACTATATTCATAATCAAAGACTTTGAAAACCTCACTCCCATGACTCCACACTGAAAGAGAGCATCGTATGGACTCACATGTATCACATCGGACAAATGCCGCAAACACGAATGCAAATGAATCAAATTCCGCTCCCAAAATTTTGAATCTGTGGGTGACCTCAAAGTAGCGAAACTACCCCGCGTTTCGCTCTCACGTGTTGTTTCGCTTGTGGGTTAGTCACTGTATCACTGGCGGCGTCGTGGTGGCTGTCCGGTGTGGCAAACGTCCGATGTCCGAGCCCGCCGCCACCACACTATCAATGCCGAGTCTGCGTAGCGGCTTGATATTCCAACAGTGGCTGCTGACAGAGATCGACAGCGAGCCCGAATGAATTTACACAATCGAGTATGATAAGTACCATTGCGGCGGCCTAGTGATGTCTTTGGCTTGGCTTGGCTTTGGTCTGGCTTCACCGGGCTTTGGCTCAAGCCATGGCTTGCTGTAGAAATTTTTTTATGCTGCCATTTCAGGTGAAGGACCTGGTAGAATAGCCATTTACGCCTACGATATGCAGAGGGCACTACTCAGAGAACGATTCTTGACACCTCATTGCTTTTAAGGCGTGACCGAGGTTATTTTGTCGAAGGTTCAAAAGACACGTGACTTCGCATGCCATTGAAATCTTCGGTCGTAGTGTACTAAATTGTCGGCCCAGAAAAGTACCTGGAATGGAGGATATCAAAGCAGGGAGGAGACACAGTCTACTTGCACCAACTCCAGAACTTCAGCCAGATAAAACCTTGCTGAGGGCGGAATTTAGCCGGTCAAAGCCAGGGCTTGCAGCCCTGGCTTTTGGCTTCCCACATTTCAAGCCAAAGCCAAAGCGCTGTCGAAGCCGAGACTGTGGCTTGGATTGGCTTTGCAAAGCCAGGGCTTTGGCTTCTTGACTTGAAGTCAAGCCACGGACATCACTAAATACCGAAGGGGAAATTGAGGAGGGCGGGCCTTGGGGCGGGCTGGAGGAGAAGAGGGAAAAGAAGTGTAGCGAGGTGAGGGAGGAGAGAAAACCGGGAAGATAGCTACGACTATCAAGAAGGGTAAGAGGTAATGAAATAACTAAGGCGGGTAAAGCACAAAAATAGTGACGCGTGAAGCTCAGTTTCCGACGTACGCCCGAGGGAACAATGAGGGAATAAGTATCTTCGTAGTGACGCGTGAAGAGACTGGCGGCCCAAGCGAGCTTCGTGACGCTGGCAACACAATAGAGCTCAGCCCAGTATTGTGCGCTTGGGCCTTAAGCGGCGGACGCGCCATCCCCCGACGGGACCAAGCTTGAAGCAAGGACCAAGTATACGTCTCGCGGCGATCGAGAGAGCGGAGCTTGAAAGTTTCGGCCCGACGGCAATTTCCGCGAGCTTAGGTTTCTCCAGCTGCTAGCGCGCAGAAAGTCGGCCCATCCTCGAGCAGGGCATCGGCGCGCACAGTCGATCAGATTAGCGTAAACATTCTTTTTAAATCCCATGACAGCTGTAACCGAGTCAAACCAACCTCGGCTTGTCGGCATGTTGACGGTGAGATCACGTTGTTCAACACTTCAACTTGTTGAAGGCGCGATGCCTACATAGAGGCGTACTGATCTCAGGGTCCTTGCGAGAAGCATAAATTTAATCTAGATTGCCAAGATCTAACCCCCGAAAATAGGATAATTCTATTGAGAAACCCGTCGGTTTCTTGTCGGTTTGTGACTTTGTTATCTAGAAACCGGGTTCCTGGAAACCCCAGGGATGCAGATGAACATGTGGATTGACTACTGCGTAGAATAAATTCCCTGAGTTATGCTTGAGTTGTGCTAAGGTCCAGAGGAGTCAGGGACTGTCCAGAATTCAACTTTGCTCTACTTTTCCTGTGCCAGTGAAAAATGCTAGCCTCATTTATTGTTCAATGATTCAATGTTGACCACTCGGGGGTATGTTGCGTACTATACATACACTGTGTTCAGACCCCCCCGTAGGCACAGATGAGCCTATGTACGCCGATCTCTGCCGAGGTGTGACTACGTAAGCCGACGTTGGCCAATGTTGGTCTATCACCTCGGCCTATGTGAGGTCGGTCCACGTACACCGATCCCGATGGTGGTGTGCCTATCGTGGCCGACCCTGGTCTAGCTGAGTCCAGGTCGCTGGCTGTCAAAGTTAGATCCCGGATTTGCCCCAGTTGTAGTGGGGGACTACTGAGGTGTACAACTGAGAGTGCAGGCAGTCAGGATGATGCACGGGGTTAGCTAAGTATTACGGTGTGCGCGTGACTTCTGACAGTTATTTGAAGGCTGATAAGCCACTGATAAATCCTGATAGCCTAGCAAGGGTGTTTGAGACTGACGAAGAGTCAAAACTCATGTTTGAGATTGGAGAAGGTATGATTTCTTGAGATTGCATAGCTAGGCACATCAATGGAGGCAGTGGTTCTACCCGTGCCTATACATGCAGGAACACATAGACCACCCTGGGCAAAGATCGACAGACGCATAGGCAGACATCGGCACACTGGTTGGCCTACACATCTGCCTATGGGGATCCGGCAGACCTGTGCCTACAGGGGGGTCTGAACGCAGTGATAGTTGGGATGTAAACCAGGCAGGATGTCTGTATTGCAGCTAATTGAGCCTCATTACAGTCAACCTATAGTACGTATCCTATAAAGTGCAAGCCCAACGGGCTTTTATCACGGGATCAAATGCAGGGCTCAAGAGCGCCCGGATGTTGAGAGTTGAAACGGCCAAACAGCAGCCAGGCACTTTCAAACTCCATTGACGGCTTGGTCGCCGTGAAAATATTCCTACAGGGCTTCTCATTAAACTTTGGCAAGGATTTCTACGGAATTTCCTAAAGCGGCAGGGTTTCTGTCTGCAACCGGGTTTCTCAATAGAATTTTCCCCGAAAATACACACACGTATCGAATTATTCCACTTGGTTGGTTCAATTTGTTCAATCCCCAAATTTCGAACCTCAACACAGCCAGTCCACGTTGTGTTACATCTAGAGTGGGCCAGCTGTCCTCATCGATTTAATTTTTAATCCCACTGCCTCGAGATAAAAAACAAAATGCAGCACGCACCGAAGTCATACACAAGCCGCACCTGGACGACCTCGCCCTTTGCGCCCGTGCACTGGAGGTGCCGCGTGTGGCGCCGTTCGCCGTTGACCTCCTCGGTGCCCCACATCTGCGTGCGCGCCACAAAAAAAAGGAAAAAAGGGGGGAAAAAGGAGAAGTATGAATCAGCGCGGGATTGGGCGACATATGCGAGGGCGGATTAGACGCACCTGCACAAGCGTCCACTCATCGCCTTTCATCTCCGTCTCGATGAGCCCTGCCTCAAGCGTGTCGGGCGTCCAGCCAGTGGAGAGGAACTCGTCACCCAACCCTTCCGCCGTGGCGCGCCTAAACCGAAGGAAAGAGATGTTATACACGGATTGAACGAGCACAGGGAGGGTGGGATGCTTACCGCGTGCGGGCAACGATGCTCCCGAAGAGCGGCGACTCAATTGTCTGCTCCGTCCACGTCAACGTGCGTGTTTCAGGCTTGGGCATAAGGTATCCCCCATCCATCCTCGACAAACGTCACGTGTTATCTCCTTATCCGGCAAAACAGAGAAAAAGAATTATTACTGGAACCACTAGTGACATTAGAGCAAATCGCTTCGACTAGATTGCAGAAATAGAGGCAAAGAACCTATGAAATAATATTCAGCTTTGTCCAGTCCTCATGTGTCGAGGAGTTAACGATTTGGGCAGCAGCATTAGCTCAGATCATAAATTGATCGCGGTTGATGGGAGTTGACATGGCTTGCTTAACGGTGTAACTCCTCAGCATACGAGCGCCGAGGAGACCCAGATTTAATTCTATGGATGCCTTGTATGTATCCCCGTAATCTGGTCGAAGCGATTTGCTCTAATGTCCCTAGTGGTTCCAATAATAATTCTTCTTCTCTGTTTCGCCGGATAAGGAGATAACACGTGACGTTTGTCGAGGATGGATGGGGGATACCTTAGGCCCGCCGGAGATGCGCTGCCATCCCAAAATAAAAGTAATGAGTTAAAGAGTTGTGAGGGCGCAGCGGCAGTGGCGAATACGCACCGCCTCGATCTCGAGGTGCTCGACGCCGGCGGCGTCCTTGGAGTGCCTGATTTGGATTGTGGGCGAGACGTGGTTCGCAACCTGTCGCTTGAGCGTCCCGACGCCCTGCGCCTTCAGGATCGTGTCAGTCGCGTTTGCGTCGGTGAGCGTCTTGTTCTGCACCAGGCGATTTAGGTTGGAAATATGTTCGGTGATGTGGAGCCCTCGTACGAACCACGGAGAACTTTCCGCTGATATCGAGCATCGAGAAGCTTTGCGGGACGGCCATGGTTGATAAACTAGTAGATTGGTTGTTGTCTAGCGGGACGAAGAGTTCAGGAATTGGGTTGGATTGAGTTTGGGGGTTTTGGATGGTGTTAATTCACTAAACGTCGCCAGTTAAATACACAAATGCAGCTCTACTAGTAGTGCTGCGCAGTCAATTTGCGGTTGCATTTCGACACCTCCGACGGCTTCACTTCCGCCCAACAGGTGTAGCGCTATGTTGCGGATGAGGTTCCGATCATGCTGCACAGGATTCGCTGCCAGTGGTCGGATGAGATTCCGTGGTTGCAATGGCAGGCTTTGATGGTCGTCAATACGTTCGACGTACAAGCACATATGCCGGGAACTGGATATAAATTGGGACGCAAATTTTATAACAGTTAATTGCTTACGGCCGATCAGTTCGCGGTAAGGACTGTGGGATTCGGCCGGCGATCGCAAGCAGAATTTCTTTGACCAGTTGGTGGAGAACACGAAACTCTGGCGCTAAGCCCGCATCGCCTTCTCTTGTCCAGTGCACTGACACAAGCGTGATTGTTCCCATCAATCCAAGATTTGGCCTATGCCGCCGGGCCGCTTCTGGTCCAAACAAACCACTCTTCTTTCAAACTTCCACCTCTCGTAATCGCAACTTCTCCAAATTGAAAAACAGCGATAAACCCAGAGGCTTATAACCGCTGATAGACATTTGAAACCCTCTCATTACGGGGCACCCCCACTCCGAGACTCGTCTTTCCTCGTCTTTCTCCGTCCAAGCGCCGATGTCACTCAAGCTATGCGATAATTGCGCCTTCAAGAAGTCACGTCTCCTTCCCACTCCCGCCCAAATCAACCAGCTTCACAACATCATACGGTCCAACTCGCCAGCCGTGCATTTTGACAGTATTCGTGCAGTCATTGCCGAGGCACTGTCCGAGCTTACACGCTACGACAAAGAAATTCGACAACTACAGGAAACCCTCGCTACACTACGGTCGGATCGAGATCTCCTGGAGTCCTATGCAGATAGATGCCGGAGCGTGCTATCGCCAGTCCGCTGTCTCCCCATGGAATTATTAGTCGACATTTTCGCCATGTGCGCTCCACCTGGTGCCGATACAATTTCAGACGAAACAACACCACAAGAGGAATTGGAGTGACTGGCCAAGACATATCTTCTGCGACTGTCTCAAGTTAGTTGGTTCTCCTGCGCTTGCTTCCCTATTTCTGATGTCTCTTCCAGGTTTGTTCGCGCTGGTGCGGTGTAGTCATGGACACCCCGATGTTGTGGTCTACCATAGTAGTGGACACCATCTGTTGGAACAACTCCCCTTTATCTTCGGATACCCTGCTGGGCCTCGTTGCATCTTCCCTTGAACGCGGGGTGGAGGTCCCTTTAACCCTGGAGATTGCGGTTTGGCCTGGCGATTCAATTGAGCAGCCACTATTGGAACTAATCAGCCAGCACGCCCGGCGATGGAAGCGGCTTTGGATCCATCCAAAGTCTATCCGGTTTCTCGCTAGTGCGCGGGGAAACCTGTTACTGCTGGAGCGTCTTGAACTCCACTCCAATACCAGGGAGGTGCTGGCGCACGAATCTGGACTCGGAGATGACATTTTCGACATCGTGCCGAGATTGACACATCTCAAATTAACTCGATGGCCATCGAGACTCGCACCGCTGCCATGGGGCCAGCTCCTCGACGTTTCATTCACCCCCAGGAATCTGGACCAACTTTCTTTTGGCTTCGACATCCTCTCTCTCATATCCAACGCTCGCTGTACTCTCGAGGTCGATGTTCCGTCCACCATTTTCCCGTTCATTCTACAATCAGTAACCACCAACATCTCGACCCTGGTCCTTGAATTCAACATTTTCGGCCCCTTTCAAATGCACGCACAGACGCTTTTCGCCAAAATTTTGGAACGGCTCACTTTGCCCCGTTTATCCGAGCTTCGGATCGGTCGCAAAAGTGCTGGGTCACCTAGTCCCTGGCCACAGCAACACTTCTTGGCCTTTGCATCGCGCTCCTCCCTACATGCCAGCTTGACGAGCTTGGAGATCCAAGCTGTGATCCAGGAAGACGAGCTTCTGCAATGTCTCGAGCATCTCCCCTCATTGGAGACATTGGCCATTTGCGATTGCGAGGCAGCCGAGGGCAACCATGTGCTGATCACAGATAACCTCCTGCACCGACTCGTCTGGCGCCCAGACAATCCGAGCCTTCAAGTCGTTCCCCGCCTCTCATCCTTATGCTTGATCTCGCTCATGCAATTCTGCGACGATTCCTTGTGCGAGTTCCTCAGCTTGCGCCTTCCTCCCGGTCGTTGGGACAAGTGTCCCTTCGACGTGCAGATCCTTTGGCTCCCCGGTCGTGAACGCGAATTACCGACGGACTTCATTGACCGGTTCCCGCCCTCGGAAGACTCGGAGCAACGAACGATAGTGCTGAGGCTTGCGCCGTATTCCTACTAGTAGCAAGCTCCTTCATGCCGAATGTTCGTATGTTCATCGTCCACGGCACATAGACTCGTTACCAGTCTGCCTATGAATAGCAACAATGTGGCGAGCACGTTGCCGTAGGCAGACTGGTACAATTCGGAAAAGTTGATTGGAGTGGGCACGGAGTTTAAATTTTTTTGTGTGCCACGCCCTGGGCTCAAATGTGCATATTTCATTTTGGTCACAGCGGAGGAGTCGGATCTCATAGCAATTTCTTACTTTTTGTCTCCTCAGAAATTTATTTACGGCCCCAGGGTGCCGTAGCATGGCCCCGAGTTTTAATCGAGAAAGTGACTTACCGGTCCGAGGAACCGGGAACCGGTGATCGGCAAGTCTTCGGCACCCCTCTAGAATTTCAAACTCAGGCCCACGTCGATTGACACTTCCGAATTGTACCAGTCTGCCTACGGCAACGTGCTCGCCACATTGTTGCCATTCGTAGGCAGACTGGTGACGAGTCTACACGGCACATACATAATCGTTCCCCGAATCACATCCCAATCGCGCCAGTCCCTCTGAATCACTTCCATTCATAAACACTTCCAACACGACATAAAACCCTTGCCTCCACCGGCAGGTCTTTCTGAAACCCCTAAATTCGCACCAGCCAAACCTGGGAGATCTAAATACGATGCGAGGTACGCCGCATGTTCATAGCACGGGCGTTGGCGTTATGGACGGTCCATGTCTACAAACACCGTCTTGTTTCGAAACATGCGAGAGTAGTACCTCCGAGTCGGCCGAGAATACACTGCGCGCCTGGGGATCCGAATTGTATACAAATCGGACCCCGCGCTAGGAAATTAAAGGCTTCCTAAACGTCGCAAAACGGGATCCACAAATGGAGCACATCCTTAGATCTAAGCTGAACACCACACCGCCGAGAGCAGCCTTTCAAGCGCATTTACTGTTTGAGTTGGTCCAGCGGGTCTAATACGTTTGCTTGTAGCTCGGCTCCACACTGGCAGAGGCGTCTCTGGGAATAATATGCCCCATCTACTTGTGCTTTAGGGCCATTGCATGCGCATGGCAGAACGAGTCCAGGCCGGGTTTTCCATTTCAAATACCATTTGAACTATACTATTCACTGTTTGAATTGCACGGAGACAACACAAATCCTCGGGGCACCAGGACATAATGCCGCGATCACACCTCAAGAATGTTGGTGGTGGTGCATAGGTTCATTTCAACAGGATGTCCAATTGATAATACCAACTCACTGACCAGAGAACTAGTGTGAAATCCATGTCATCTGCTTGGTCAGTATACCTTCGAATATCCTAAGCTTCACAAGGATGGCTGAGAGAAACACAACCGGAATCACTGAGTTGATCTCAGGGCTGGTAGGACTGTTGACCACCGAGGCTGGATTTCACAAGGATTGACTGAGGAAAGCCCTAGAGGCTCCTCGTTTCCAGATCGAAGGCAGCACTGCAAACAGACTCGAAAAACTAAAGTTGTGATGGGCATCCACTCTCCTTGTTCAGCAGATTTAAGCTGGATGTCATCTTCAGGTGAGCTTCACACCTGCAGAAGTTAAACCTTCCCCATCATTCTCTTTGCATCTAATTGCGGTAGAACAAAAGAACTTCATAAATTCCGTTACAAGAATCAAGCCATCTGAACACTCATCCGCAGATAATATGGATTCAGCAGGCTTGACAGGGAATCTGAACTGGGCTGCAACTGTCAGCCAAAGATCGAACCCAAAAATCCTGATGGTGTCAGGAGGACTACAGAGCACTCAAATGTGAATCCAGTGCTGGGGGCATGCAGTGAGAGCTTCTGGATGACTTTGAAATTTGCCAACCAATTTTCCAGGGTTTGTGCAGGGATGGATAATATTAATCTGGCTTGCTCGTTATGCTCGAGGTCTGGGTGTCGAATGGTGATCTGAGTTATGAGGCAGCCTCATGCATAGTTGCCCAAGAGACAAAGTTTCTAGGGCTCTGCCGCTCATCGGCCTTTATTATTAAATGGCAAGTGATTACCTGCCAGGAAATGAAAACATCCTGCGCCGCGAAGAAAAAATGACTCGGCACAGCTTGGAGAGGGAACTGTCTTGTACGAGACTCGTGTATTCGTTTTTTCCATATGAGGGAAAATTTCTCTGATCGCTGCTCCCTTTGGTTCGACTTTGGTCATTCTATATGTCTTGTTGGCCACTTTCCGTTACCTCGCCTACATGCGCCGAGGACGCGCTGGGCTTCGAGCTGTCGAAAGACCTGTCCGTCAGCAACTGGGCAGTGAACAAGCTCGACGACGAGCAGTTAGAACGTAATGCACAATTTCCCCGTGCCCAAAACCGTGCTAATGTCCATCTCAGATGCAGGTCTTGACACCATTGCGTCGCTCAAACTATACGAAGTTCTGGAGGATGCTCTGATGCGAAGGCGGATCGAAATCAATCAAGACACTTGGTATAGATTCAACAGTAGATCCGAGAAGCTGACTAGACGAAAGCCCGGGTACCAGCAGACCGATGTCACGTGGAGGTGAATAATTGCACATGGTACTCAGGAGGAAAGTTCATTGGATACTACCCTTAGTTCGTATTAGCCCAGAGAACGAGCGGAGAATACGAGACAATAGTAAGAGTTGCCAAGGAAGGCAAAAGAGGCGAAAAGGCATCACTGCATCAAAGTTGTATTACAAACGTTAACATCCACAAACTGACGATGTTGCGGTCGTCAATCATTGGGCCATACACCAGCCTCGGGAAAATGCCTAATCAAAATACGGGTTGACATGAGAATTGAGTAAGTGTCAAGATAATATGCAAACAGTAAACTTTAAACCTACACCGAATTACTCCTCTAAGGCAGGCGAGGGGGAAGATGGTACGGGATCATTGACTCTGATGAAGGTGCGAATAGAATCACTGTGCATGTGGACTATTGGGACGATAAAATACAGAGATGGTGGAACATGGATTAACACGTACCACTCGGCCATGAAGAAAAATTGGCTGGGCGCAGGTCGGACAATACCGGAGACGCGGGAACCGTCTTGCGGAGGGAGATCCTTATGTATAGATCAAAGGATCAATTGCTGAGCGGACCGGTTTAAGTGCTTTAAGTAAGGTGTCCATAACAGAGAAGGTGACAGAGAACGCACTGGCCATTATGTGATTGCATGCCAGAACATGACAGAGACCATCACAAACGGGCGGCGCGAGGTAATGTAGATGACCAAAATGAAAGACAAGTCAGATAGAATGACGAACAATTCAACCAAAAGGAGAGACCATTGCAAACGGGCGGCGCGAGGTAATGTAGATGACCAAAATGAAAGACAAGTCAGATAGAATGACCAACAGTTCAACCAAAAGGAGCAGCCGTCAGTGATTTTCTACCTTATATGGAAAAAAAAGAATACACGAGTCTCGTACGTCATAGTGGCCAAAAAACATCAGCTTTGGCGTTGAAACGGAAGTAAGAACGAGTCTAAAAACGAGGGGCCGGCCCTGCCGTCTGGAACCTTGCTTGGTCAAGGCTTGTGATTTAAAATGTCGGCACACATTCGGTGAATATAGTCGGCAAACTCGGCACCCTGCGTCGTGTTACAAAAGTCCTAACTAGTCCAGTGGGCCACAGAATTAAGGGGAAAAGACTTATTAACACATTGACTTCGAGATATTGGGAGACAAACGGGTCGCTGATGGCCTTGGTTTGTCTGCACTGGGCGGACTTGGAAATGTGCCCGCTGCCACCAAATTACTGCATGTAGGTTTTTAAGCTTTGCGGCGGAAGTCAAAAATGAACAGAAGGAACAAGCAAGGAGGTCTGTTAAGAAACTAGGCTTAGGTCAAACTTGAACAGGGAGGCACGCGAGGACATTATAGTGGGAATTGACGCGGCACGGTGCAAGCGCAGAGGGATCCAGTATGTGGGAAATTTTTGAAACTTGGTTCAATTTTCGGCCAGACACCCTAAGTGTATGGATCTATTTGTTCTTGGCAGGGGGAGCGTTTTATGGGCGAGAAGCCCTACAGTATTTGGATCTATTTGTTCCTGGCGAGAAGAGCGTTATATGGGTGAGATGCCCAACAGTGTTTGGATATATTTATTAGGACACACGGGACAAGAAAAGCACATGGGTTGTGTTTGTCTTTGGCAGAATTCGGTGATTTAATTGTCAGGGAGGGGGACCTTACTAAAGCAAGGTTATAAATTTTTAGGACTCGTAACATGGACGCAGTCCGCGTCCCCCTCTCACCGGTGAAACCTCCCACCTTCCTCACTTCAGTAAGTCATCTTCAAGCTAGCTATTTCACCCTTTTCTTATTCACGTCAATTCGTTTAGTTGCCAGCGTGATCATGCGGCACTCCGAGTCCGTCTGTGTGTTCTTTTCAGCAGCAGATAGTATGTCTGACGGCGGAACCGCGGATATCTGCTTTTCAGGCTCGCGTTTAAATATGGAAGCGGACACGGCGAAGATGTACATTCTTGTTCGTGGCTCGGCCGCCCGCCCAGGCGATGGCTCGGTGGCCCACGACCATGCTGGCAGATTGACTCGGACTTCGTCCTTGCCACGAAGAAGGTCCATCTTACCGTCGGAGACACCACACCACGAAGAAAAATTGTGGGCTCGATCCCGCAGTCCTCGCGTTAGAGGATCCGCTGAGGAAGAGCCTGCGTACCGGCCCTGAATTGGCATGATTGGCGTCACGGTCCAAGAATATCTCCGGCTTCGTGTATATATCCAGCGCGTACGCGAATTCATTTCTCGCAAACGGTGTCGTGAAGGAGAAGATTTACGAGGTGGTCGACGCCGAGAGGTAGCTTTCGGAGATTTCAGAGGCAGGAGGGTCCGACAGAACAGAGCGAGAATTATTATCGCCGAAGGGATATCCTCAGAATCGCCGACTCTGCAGCTCCAAACTCTAACGGAATCCTCAAGTCGTCGATGGCCATGGACGCTTCACGTTCCAAAAACTCGCTAATAAAATTAATGCTCTCCTTGTCTTTCCGAGCCTCGGAATTCATACCCACCAAATCCGAGGGAGTTTGAACCAGGTGCAAAGCACGCCCAGAGCACGGACGTCGGACTCCCAGTCGTGATAAAGTAATAAAAAAAGATTGAAAAAAGACTTAGGTTCCTTCCGCGTTAGCACCGCCACCTCCTAGCCTAACTTACTACCCACCTATGTATCAAAAAAACATCCGATTCGGCTCTCGGGACGATCTTGGACGTTGGACGTCGCAGAACCTCCCAGTCCCGCCTCCCAGTCCTGCAATCTCTAGAGATCTAGACCAATATATTCAGCGACGTGGGGTGCCCAATAAGTAAAGTAGAAAATAAAATAACATAATACACGCCTCCTTGCTCCTTCTCCGCTCGATCCGAGTCATTAATCCTACAAGCCCACATTCGATATCGATTCGACCTGCGATAACATTACATACAGTAGCATAGATAGCGGGGGATCCCCCCGGCCAGGAAGCGCGAAACGGGAAGGCACGGAGAGGAGGGCCTCAGCCGCCCTTGGCCCCGAGCGGCACGCTCGCCACCACGTTGTACGTCTTGGCGTGGCGCGTCATCGGCGGGGGGATGCGGTCCCTTTACATGATTAAAATGTCAGCGTCAGTCAGCGTCGACAATAAGGGACCAAAGGAAGGAGGGAGGGGAGGGGACGGGGAGAGACGGAGCGAGGCGGAGGCAGGGAGGGCGTGGGGGAGTGTGAGGGGAGGGGGCAGGGAATGCGGTCGGCGCCGACATCGACAACAGAGCGAGGGACGGGGGAGGGGAGGGGAGGGGAGGGGAGGAGGGGTGGCAGCGCGGAAGAGTAGGGGAGGCACAGGACGATGCGGTAGAGCGATACCGACAGCAAGAAAGCGAGGCGGGAAGGGGAGGGGAGGAGGGAGGGAGGGAGGAAGTGATAGCAGCGGAAGGGGAGAGAGGGAAGGAACGGAGAGCGGTAGGCGGGCAGCAAGCGAGGACGAGCGCAGCCGGCAGTCGCGGTAGGGAGCAAGAGCGCGATAAAGGAGCGAGTAGGAGAAGGAGGGAGTGATAGCAGCGGAAGGGAGCAAGCAGGAAAGCGAGGACGAGCACGAGCAGCCCCACTCGCTCAGCCGGCGGTCGCGGTAGGGAGCAAGAGAGCGACGGGGACGCGAGGGAGGAAGGGAAGGAAGGAGCAGGGGAAGGGAACGAGGGGAGTGAGGGAGTCGGGAAGGAGGGTGGTGGAGCACGGGAGGCAGGGAGCGATACCGATACCGAGAGCAAGGAACGACAGGGAGGCGTAGGGAGGCGGTGGCCGGTGCGGTAGGAAGGGAGAACACGGGAATGAAGAAAGGGACGAGCGAAGCGAGGAAGACTTGGAGAGAGAAGACAACACGCACCCCTCCGAATCAAAATGCGTCCCGCGCTTCGGGTCCGCGCGCCGCTTCTCGACCGCCTTCTTCACCTTGCGCTCCGGCCGCACCACGATGATCGGCACCGGCGAGTGCGTCAGGCAGTATCTGTGCGGTGTCGTTAGTCTCACCGGCGCGAAGAGGATAGGGAGGGATGGGGAGGAGGAGGGAGGGAGGGAATAGGGAGGAAGAAGAGAGGAGAGGGAGGGGCGGGGAGGAAGAGGGCAAGGGCACGGAGGATAGAACGCCTGCGGCGCCCGAAGCACTCGCTCGACGTCCCGCCTACGGTTCCTCTCTCCGCTCGCGGGAAGGAACTGCCTACGACGCCCGAGCGGAAGACTCGCGCGCGCGAGAGAGCTCGCTGGCGCTCGCGGGAAGGGATTCCCTGCGGGGCCCGAGTATAGAATACCTGCGGCGCCCGAAAGGGTCGACTCGCGCGTGCGCGAGAGAGCTCGCTGATGCTCGCGGGAAGGGATTCCCTGCGGGGCCCGAAGGCCCGCTCGCAGGGCCCTTCGGGCCCTGCTCACACTGCTCACACGGTCCACGCACTCACTTGCTAACACTCCCAATCCCGCCCTTGCCCATCATGCTCATGGCCTGCCAGGCCTTCTTGCCGCGTGTGCCGACGACGACGCTGTCGGGGCGGTAGAGGGCGATGAGGCGGTCGAGCGTGTTGGTGATGCGGCCCGGGATGTACTCGAGGATGAGCGAGAGCTGCGCGTGTCCGTCAGCGTCGATGGCAAGGGATGAGAAGGGAGAGAGGGAGAGGAGGGAGAGGCGGACCTTGCGTTCCGGATCATACTCGACGCTCTTCTCTTGCATCTGCAGCATGAGCTGCCGCGCCTCCTCCCGCACCGAGTTGTGGTCCTTCTCTACACCCGTGAAGTTAGACGATGCGCAGATCGCAGGTCGGGGACACACCAAACGCATCCTCGTCGACGCCGCGGCACACGATGAGCTCGTCGCCGTCCTGGACGAGCGCCTCGAGCGACCAGTCGAGCGCCTCCCGCCCGCTCTCGTCGGGCCCCGCGGCGCACAGGAAGACACGCGTGCTGCGCGTGCGCGCGTACCCGGCGCTCTTGACCTGCAGCGTGAACGAGAACATGGACGCCGCGGGATTCTCGAACGTGTCGAACGAGACCTTGGGCGTGTACCCCGGGGCGGTGGGCGAGAAGATGTGCGACAGGTGCGGCGAGGGCGAGGGGAGCGGCGGGGACGATGCGAGGACGGGGGAGACGAGGGAGGTCGGCGACGCGGAGCGGCTCGTGAGCGGTGGGCTCGAGGTGTGCTTCAGCGCTGAGCGCAGGGTTCCCGAGTCGCGGTGCATGTTGGAGTAGACGGGCGGACTGTGCATGGGCTCGGAGGACATGATGGGCGGGAGATCTAGACGATCGGCGCAAGGCCTAGGCGTTTCAATCTTCGGGCGGAGATCCAATTCATTTCTTGCCTCGAAACTTTTAGCTCTGTGCGGTCTAGGGCCCGTCTGGATTGTCTGCTTGCTCTTTGGTCGACATCTGACCTGAGACTTACCTGGTTTCAAGTTATCGGCTGCCATTGACACACATTCAAGTTGTCATTTTGCCAAGACCGTCCTTCCACTCAACCTCCACTAAGCGAGCGAGACTACAGCGTATCTGCATTCCGAGGTCTTCTCCAGGGGAACTACCCAACGAGTTTGCGCAAGCAGTCTTAGACTTTCAAGCCCCATGTCACGTCCATTTTTTCGTAAAGAATGCAATCTTTCTGGCGAGTCGTCTTCAGTGTGCATGATTCCTCGGTAACTTAGCACTAGAAAGGGTGCGGAGGAGAAAGACCTGATGGCACAATGGTTAGTGCATCTGTTGCATTTACCTCAAGTGGGCATTTTTTCGGCAGAAGGTCCCCGTTCGACTCGGGGTCAGGTCATTATGTCTTCATCGGGTACCTTTTTTATTTTACTTATCCTGCGCAGAGTCGAACCGAGGTGGAAGCACTCCCGGCGGGTTCCAAGCTTTCCCAGATCACCGACGGTGTCTCATATTATAGCCAGCGGTCTTTTGACCATTTATGCTTCGCGCTTGCCAGTCCTTCTTGAAAGCGAGAGATCTGGGTCCGACTCAGCATCCGCCTCTGCGTTCTTTTTCTTGGTTCCCTATCAGCTCAAAATCCAAGCAGTCTGTTCAACTTGCCCGCTGTGTCATCCATCTTTCGTTAAAAAAAATTCAATCTTTCGGTGAGTCGTCTGCAGTCTGGCTCCTCGGTACGTACCTTACTTGAAGACAGGGCATGAGGAGGAAGGACCTGGTAGCACAACGGTTAGTGCGTCTACTGTAGCTACCGGCTTGTAGAAGACGTTTCGGCAGAGGGTCCCCGTTCGACTCGGGGTCAGGTCGTACGTCAATGTCAATGTCAATATTGATGTCTTTTTATTTTATTTTACTCTGCGCCGAGTCGAACCGATGCGAGCCACTCGCCATCTTTCAGGTCACACATACCGGCGCCCGGGCTGTCGGGATCCACCCCTCCCGTCTTTCGTCCTTTTCCCAGAATATCCCATCTGACATCTATATGCAAGACCGACCACACCCCGAAAAATCTCGCAGGTGCAGAAGGAGGATGGACGCTCGGACGTAGTGCACGGCGCACACCCGCGCTCCTTAGAGGTACAATGACAATGTGTGTAGGCGGGAGCTCTGGGTTCGATTCCCAGCGTCTGAATATTCGGTTGCATCTTCGTATTTTTTTTAGCCTTCACCTCCCACTAATCCTCTGCGCGGACTCGTTTCCCATCCTCTGCACGATGTACATGTTGCAACATTTATTTGACGCCCATCTGGCATCTATATGCCAGCCCACACGCTGAAAATACGGCGCATTTAGCGAGGTGCAGAAGGAGGATGGAAACTCGGACGTTGTGCACGGTGCACACCCGCGCTCCCTCGTGTACAATGTGTGTAGGCGGGAAGCCTGGGTTCGATTCCCAGCGTCCGAATATTCATGTACATCTTCGTATTTTTTTTAGCCTTCACCTCCCACTAATCCTCTGCGCGGACTCGTTTCCCATCCTCCGTACGGTCTAAAGCTTAAATCAATGCTATACCATTTATTTGACCCCCATCCGGCATGCTTGAAGATGATGCTCAAATTCTTTTTTGGGGGGCTCTTCTATTCACAGTTCAAGGTCCTTGTGGTTCAAAATTTCAACAATCGGCGAGCAGCGTGCTCTAAAAATGCCGCACGTAGAAAGTATTTAGATCCAAGCTCCCTCGACGCGCTTGTAAGACATCCTGAGTCTTACAAGTTATCACGCCGTTTTGTCGTGGAGGTTCGCTTCAGCCTCCAAGTTGGATCGCAGCGACTTCATCTGTAAGCAGGGAGTTTCGGCCGACGCTTCGGTTCGCAACTTCAACAACCTGGCCGTTTTATGAACGCGCGCATGCCGGCGCAGGGCCTAGGTCAAGCATAGGTGCTTCAATGTTCAATCTTCGGGCAGAGACCCAATTCAATTCTTGGCTAAGAGTCTGGACTCGGAGCCTATGTGGGTGGTTTTTTCAGTGGTTGATTATGGCTAATTGAACTACAGCCTAAGAGGCGCTACCATGTTGGACATGATGCTGGTTATGTGGGCACTTGTCCCTGGCAAACCAATTCGCGAATGAGTTTGATGTCCGGAGTTTAGATTTAGTGCAATTTCATACACTTTACTAGACGGGAGAACGAGGGCGAAAAACATAAAGAGCTCACCGGTCCGGAGTTGAGATTTAGTGCAATATTAGGATTTTCTTTACACTTTAGTAGACGGGAGAATGCGGGCGAGTAACCGTAAAAAGCTCACTTCTTCAAAAAGTGAATTCCGTTCGGTCAGGTTCGGTCCTCCGAGCTTCGCCGATCAAAGTTGCCCTTTGGGCATACCACCACCATGGCAACTCGGATGTCGCCATACCTAGCGGTGTCCCTAGTAATCTGAAGCACGACGGTGACACAGAGGCTGTGCGGCGGGCGGGTATAAAATGCGCACCTCTCATGCAACGGCGCCAGCGAACTTCAACCCGACAATTTACGACCCTTGACGACCTTTCACGACCTGCCCTTCAAACACGCATAACGGGCTACCCATATTCGTCACGTACTACCAGTTGCAAACTTGACTATTCCCTCCACGCCCCCTTCGAAGACAAAATGCATCACCGCAACGACCTGTTACTGCCACCAACCCTCGACGTCCCCAGTTCGTCAAGCCCCTCAAGTTCTACAATGACCCCGAGCACCTCGCTGAACTCCTCAATATCATCTGCACTTCTTCGGGCGCGCTGCGGTTTCAACCTGACCATCCAAACAACTCTGGATCCGAACCCGAACCGCCCCGTAACCATCGAAGCGAAGGGACACCTCGAACCGCATATTTCAAATCTTCCACGCAGACGACGGAGAGGCGATGGGAATCATGAAGCCATCCATACTGTAGCGGGGAAAGAATAGATTTTTCAACGGTGTACAAGTCGTATAAATGTTAATTTGTGGTTCTTTTACCGGAATGGACCGGAAAAGAAACGAAATACATCTGATAAATATTCTCGAACACCTCGGGCGTTATCAAAAGCCCTCGTCGTCGTAACAGAGCGTATTCTGGGCGAATTCCCATGAAATCCTTTTTTGGCCGCAAGCGTTGCTTGTTTGTGCGTACTTGGATTTGATGGTCACAACAGCGTCACTCACTTGTTCAAAACTTCCACGCTGACCTGGCACACTCCACCGACCTGCGTCGTCTTCGCCTGCGGGACGTACCAGAATTAATGAAGCCCGACGCTGCGCATTATTCACCGTCCCCGCGCTAACCTTACGGCGCATCATGCGCATGCGACCAAAGGCCCAAAAAAAATTGTCCACTCTGGCCGGGAAGATGCGGCCGCATGCGACTCCTCCAGGACAGATAATTAAAAGCGCGGGGAAGTTCAGTCGAGCTGCGCGTCCATGTGCTCCCCATTCAGTGCTGATTAATCGCACTTCGCGTCGACTCACTTCGAACGGCGTCCGACATCCGGAAGAGACCACCTTGCTATGGCAGTCTGGGAGTGCTATGGATTACTACCGTAGCGCTGCATAGCACCGTAGCAAGGTGGTTTTCTGCCTGATGGACGGCATCGGTGTTCCTGGGAGGGACATCATTTACGCGGGCGTCGTAAGCAAGCGACTTATATCGAGCGCGCTCTGCATCAGCCGTGCGTTTCAGTCAGCGCTGAAAAGGTTTTTGATGAACTCAGGTGGTACGTATGCGGGTATGCTTCGGGTTCTAGCCATATGGAGCCCACGGCAACTTCGGGTGCGTCGTTCAGGCTTACTCCGCACCCTGAGGCGGACGGTTACGCACCGAGCACTGCCCAAGCGCATGCCGCGCGACGTAGGTTCTAGGTTCAATCTGGGCTCGTCTCGAATCCGAGGTTTGCCCGATCACGCGTTCCGGATGCGTGCGGTTTACCGTCAAGTTGAGACGGTCAAGCAAACTCTGCAAGGGAGCAGCTGATTCCTGATTCTAGCCACATTGATCATTCATGACCCGTTTTCGTATTGACAGGATCCACAGCTGTTCGGTTGCTCACGTTTTTTTCTAGGTGCTCTGGCTTCTTCGCTTCATCGCCTCGCAAAATGCTGGAACCCACCTCACTCAATTGTCCAAGCTGTTTTTTTCCCATGTTGGTGGTATTCTTAGCCTGCGCTTCCACAGCATCGGCGCGTCCAAGGTACATCACTTCCCAGTCGACTCATCACCAGTCTGCCTACAAATGGCAACAATGTGGCGAGCACGTTGCCGTAGACAGACTGGTACAATTCGGAAGTGTCAATCAACGTGCCTGAGTTTAAAATTCTAGAGGGGTGCCAAAGACTTGCCGATTACCGGTTCCCGGTCCCGTGTGGCACTGGACAGCATTCAATCTACTGAACCCCGTTCAGATCAGTTTCGGGCGATTGAGTACGACAAATTGGTCCAGAGTGCGCTCGAGCGGATGCCCGATCTTCACATCACAAACCTCTGGACCCCTGCTCATATTGGCACCATTGGGAACAAGCTGGCAGATTCCGCGGCCAAGGCAGCGACACTCCTCGAACCATCGCCTTCCATCCTGGTCTCACTGACTACCTGCAAGCACCGGATCAATGAACATATTCTGCAGCACTGGGGGGTGTTGTGGGATGCATCGAAAACTGGTCACGGCCTTCGTCAAATCGACGCCTCACCTCCCTCCCTCATTTTACATTCTCCCTACAACTCCGACATTCCCCGTGCTGCCACCTCCATCATATCTCAGCTCTGGACCGACTTCTCGTCTCTTAACGTGCGGAGATTTAGCCTCAAGCAGATAGACTCCCCACGCTGTCTAGCCTGTGACGGCTCTTCCGAGACTAGAGCTCACTTCCTGCTTCACTGTCCTGCTTGGGATCGATTTCATCCCCCCTCTCCAGCTCGCCCCATACTCAGCGGGGATCCTTGGAGCCATCAATGTTTGATCCCTCTTGTCGCACCCCAAACTGCTCAAGCCACTTGTTTCCTTCATCGCTGCCACCAATCGTTTCCGTTCTCCGCCTTCCAGTTGAAGTTTGTCTATTTATTTCTCTCATTCTCTTTCTTTATTTCCACCTCCCCTCTTACTATACTTATTGAATAATCTCTTACACCATACACATAAACCACCAGCTCCACCTCTCAACCACATCCTCCCATAAACATGGTTTCCCCGCATAGTATACATCTTTTCATCTATTGTTATCCCTCTCCTCTCATTCTCCCGCATTAGAAAATTGTTCGCAAACCCCAGACTGTGTACTACTTATCACCCCCTCTACTTATTTGTTGGTACTGCCGCATGACTCTAGTAGTTAGGTACGGTAACCCCAGAAATCAAATCAAGGTCCCTCGGACCAGAAAGTCACTTTCTCAATTAAACTCGGGGTGATGCTAGGGCACCCTGGGGCCATAAAATAAAATTCTGAGGAGACAAAAAGCAAGCAATTGCTATGAGATCCAACTCCTCAGCTTTGACCAAAATGAAATATGAAGATTTGAGCCCAGAGCGTGGCACACAAACAAATTTAAACTCTGCGCCCGCTCCAATCAACTTTTCCGAATTGTACCAGTCTGCTAGTCTCTCGACAGACACTTCAACATGAAGCTCATGCCTCACTTGTTGAAGTCTGTTGGTTATCAGGGGGGTCCGATCGGACTTCCAGCTTATTACCAATCTTTTGGCGGGTGACTACCAATCTTTTGTCAATCTGACTCAATCATTTGGCAAATGCTCGTAAACTGACCATCAAATTTGTTGAATAGCGAAACACCCAGGCCAACTTGCAAAATTCTGAAGAGACAGAACTCTTGACAGCAGGGTAAAGTATCAGTTTGCATCGTTGCCCGTCGCAAATACTTGATTCCCAGTGCTACAAAGATGATTGGTAATAAGCGGTTACCCCGATCTGACCCCCTTTGTAACAACAGGAGTACCAGTCTGCCTACGGCAACGTGCTCGCCATATTGTTGCCATTCATAGGCAGACTGGTAGTCTAACTTCCCAGTGCACTTCCCACTCGGCCACTCAGATCTTTCCGCATAATTCCCTCTCTTATCATTACGCAATGTGTCAAACTTCAGAGCGGCTCCGCAAAGAGCATCGTTCAATCCTGTTCAATCCCGTCAATCGCAATGGTAGGGATCGAATCGAAGGGCCTATGTGCGTCGGGGGATTGTTCAGCGGGCACAGGCAGGCATACAGCTCGCACTCCGACCTCTGCATGACTTCCCCCGCGCAGGGCTGGCGTGATGGACAGACGCGATGGCCTTCCTCCCTTCCTCTGGTCGCCTATCTAGATGCATTTGGTTAGATATGCAGTATCATTATACGCTTGATATCACATTGATTCGCTGGGGATCCGCGCATCGCGGTCCACCGTGTACATTCAACTGCAACGGTCATCTATCATCTAGCCATGTACGCCTCGTTTGGATCGAAGAATAGAGAGGAGAGCACCCTATTGTTAGTTGTGGTACACACCAAATCATCATATGTGTACCGCGTGGTGCAGTCCATCCTCGTTATTATTGTCCTGCTGCTGGCATGCGCATTGGTACATATTGACACCGAGCCTGAAGATGTATATCGAGCCCTGAATTCCTTACGATAGGGACTTTGGGATCCGGATAATTCAGAGTGAGTCGACTTCATCACGGAGGGAGAACTCTGCGTGCCTTCTCGTCCATAGTACAAGGCATTTAGCCATACTGTCGAGGGGCGGCGGTCAAAGCAGCGAATACGGAATCAAATTGTTGGCCTTCAATTGGCAGGGCCAGATTGGCGTCCGGCGAGTTTGATCGCCGAGAGCTGTCGTCGTGCCTGGGCCCTGGGGTGGACGTTAAAATGTAGTAGACGCTAGTAGAGGCCAAACGGAGGAGGCTCTTCGATCGTTGGGCGCTCCGATTCGGAGAGAACTCAATCTTCAATCAAGGATCAGCGTTTGATTCAATGATTAGATTGGTACGTTTGCGGAGGCAATCTGCAGGATCAAGTATACGATCAGTGCATGCCTGGCGCGGAAGTAATCTAGAGGAACGTTAATTAAAGCACAGGAACCAGGGGAGACCAGTCATGTTAACTCACCATGCCAAGGTTTTAGGAATGTACCTATGTCCATAGCGTCGCCCTGGGGACTCCTGGGAAACCGAACGTTAATTTGGACATTTGGACGCACACCGCCTTTTTTTGGCTTTGGGCCGCAGCGGGGTGCGACATCGGGCGAACCCGACAACTCGTGGGACGCGCAGTAGAACTTTTGCCTCGTTTTTGCGAGGCAGTGCAAATAGTGTGAGGAGGCAAATAGATGGGTGGACTTCATTTGCGGGGGGGAGCAGACTCCGACAGCACATGTCAGAATCACGGAGTTTAGCTTCGGCACCACAAGTGACGGAAGGATCTTAGGTTGGGAGTGGGGAGTTGCTATGACAATGGGATCCTCACTTGCTTTCGAGAAAGTGGTGTCATTCGAAAATTGGTCGAGAACGACTTTAGGTTTGAGAGTTTGTAAGAAGGAAATGTGCTCACAAATGAATGTATTATGCATGCGCGGTAAGGCCACGCAAGCATTATTAACCGCATATCCGTGTACTGAACCCGAAGTGTGGGCCCGCTTTACTCAATCGGGTCTGCCGCGAGGTCGGGCGCGCGGTAAGGACTTTAAGAGCGCGGACCGTCCGCAGCATTCAAGGCAGTGCCACGGAGCATCAACTTCGTTTTTTTGGGGCGCAAATCTTCGTGCAAGGCATTTGGGCTCCACTGATGTCAGGATTCAGTGACAGGTCAGTTCCTCTGCAGCAAAAGTCGCCAAACGAGGGGAAAATTGGCGGCCGGGCCCCCCCGACACCGCTCTCACAGACATGCTACGCATCGCGGCCGAGGACCAAGGAGGGGGAATTTTTGGCATGGATGCCGGAAGAAAACGGAGTTGGCAGCGCTGTGTCACGTGACAGGCGAAGCAAGTAAAACAGTCAACCCGGCGCCGCCGTAATATATAGTCCCTGCTCACCGCCGCCTGTGATGACAATGGATGCGTCTATCTTCAAGTTCTTCCTGTGACTTTGAACATGGCTGTGATCAATGCGGACGGGTGAGCGCTTAAAGTACTGAATTGATGGCGCCTAAGTGTCTCGCTGGCTCTTGCTGGGCGGACACCTCACAAATGATGGATATGGAAGAGAAAACCCCGCTGGAAAAGTTCCAGTGTCTGGTGTGTTTCACAACAGCCATGAAAGAAGCTCAAGGAAGATTGACGGATCTGGAAAAGAAAAGCCCTCTAATCAACCTCTGATGTGTCTCCCGACTTTGCTCGCCATCAAGGCTTCCTAAAACTGTAGGAGCATGCATGCGCAGATCTCGATCGACTTCCACGGAATCCGAATTTAGAATAATGTTTACGGTGTGCCTCCAGACAATATAAATACACCGCATACCTTCCGTTTTCTGGCCCAGTGCCCCCCCATGCGCAACACCCCCATCTCTCAACTCCAATCCTCGCTTCTGCTGGGCTCCCTGTCCTTGATTCCAAGCGATACGCTCCGATACACATTGCTCGTGATTACCGCTTGCTTAGCCCTGGTCTACGTCGTTCACCTAAAGCACCCGTCGACCCAACTGCGCCAATTGGAGAACCTCGTTCAGAAAGTGGAAGAAATCTTACGGGATGCGAAGTTACACTGCCCGAGGGACCTCCTCCGTTTGACGGAGAACGGGGTTCGATTGCTAGAGTAGAATTCAGGCATTCGCTTCATGTTCGGTGCTTACCTTCGCGGCAGAGTCAAACGATCTGCGTCGATAATTCAATGCTGCCTGTTGGAAACTACCACTCTCACGTGGAATAAATATCGCATGCTCTCGCGCGACATTTCTATCTGGGCCGAGAGCGTCAAGAAAATTCAGACTGCCGTCCAGGTGTGTATTCATCTTACAGCCAGACAATGTGAATTGACAAGGCTTATGTTGGCAGCTCATTGTTGAGGCCGAACGTCAGCGGAAATACACGGATGACATCAACGAGACGGAGATTATCCTCACGAGTGTTGGCTTAAGCCCTGGTAAGTGTATTCATTTAAACCAAAGTGTATTTCAACCAAATTTCAACTCACCCTATTTCCAGGCATGAACTTGCTCGTTTCTCAGCACAATATTTCCAATGCGCAATCCTCTATGTCAGTTTTCAAGCATCGTGGTTGCCCGTTTGCTGACACCCGAACTTAGCGTCTAGTCGCCATGTTATTCTGCTATCCCTGCTATATTTTGTTGTCCACCATTCTTCCGACGTTATCTTTTGCTATCTTTAATGTCGTATCTTCCAACGGAGAGGCTGGTTTCTGGAAGTGTAGTCCTGTATAAGAGCTATGGATGTATATTCTACTGCTGTTTACCCATCTCATGGCACCTGTTCTTTTGTCGTACAATTGTCCTGATTCTACTTAGCATGAGAGCCACACAGCAATGTGTTACGTTCATATGGCTCCTCTCTGCCAGTGACCTTTTATCCACCGAAGTCCCGCCTTGACTAGTTTGTGAATAAAGTCTGGCTTCATACATCAGCAAACCTTGATTTGGGTACTAGCGCGCTAGTGATCGCTAGCGGATCGGCGCAGGGCCTAGTAGGCGCCTCAATCTTCGGGCGGAGATCCAATTCATTTCTTGGCCTAGTCTTTCACTTGACTTTTTGCTGCGCATCGTCTAGACCCTTCTGGATTGTCTGCTTGTGCTTTGGTCGACATCTGAACTAAGGTTTCTTGTCGAGTTACCTGCGCTTCAAGTTATCGGCTACCATTGACACACATTCAAGTTGTCATTTTGTCATTCTCAAGATCGTCCTTCCAGTCGACTTGGACTAAGCGAGACTACAGGCAGTCTGCAGCGTATCTGTGTTCCGAAGTCTTCTCTAGGGAAGGTACCCAACGAGTTTGCCCAAGCGGTCTTTCAAGCCCCACGTCATCCCTCGTCCATCTTTAGTAAAGAATTCAATCTTTCCCGAGTCGTCTTCAGTCTAGCTCCTCAGTACCGTACCATGAGAAAGGGTACAGGGAGGGAGGACCTGATAGCACAATGGTTGGTACATCTGCTGTATTTACCGCTGCTGGCTCACGGGTGTTTCGGCAGAAGGTCCCCGTTCGACTTGAGGTCAGGTTATCAATCCTCAGATGTGTTTTTATTTTATTTTATTTATATTCTGCGCTGAGTCGAACTTGGGTGGAAGCACCTTCTGTGGGTTCAGCCCAACCGCCTCTCTAGGTCTCAGATATCTGAATTCCTCGGGTTTTTTTTCCTTCTTATTTTTTTTTTCGCTCCCAAGTTGATGATTTCATCAGTACTTCGTAAAGTGCGGGACGCAGGAAGGGGCTGCACACCCGCTCCTCCTACGACCCGTGAGATCGATCACCTTTGGAAGTAGGGGCCGTGGTTGAACGTTGAACTCCCGGACGGCATTTTAGGCCGACTCGGATGGAGTCTTGGATTAGATCCCTGGACTTCGTCTGTGTTGCAGGGACCTCAGACGTCCACGACCGAGGCCTAGTAAACATGCCGCGCACCTCGACGCATTTAGTTCGAAATTCCCCTGATTCATGTTGAACTTGCAGGGCGTGAGCTATGAGCTAGCGTCGAGGCTGGTCTGAGTTTCCAGTCTTCGAAAACGTGTTGGGAATGTGTTTGATTCTGATGTTGGAATTTAGTGCTCCTCGATCAGGGACGAAGCGCTATTCCCTGGGATGCATCGTATGACGAACGGGTGGGCATGGAATGCGAGGTTGGTTGTTGGGCTGCAGCGATTTATTTTTATTTCATCACACCCATCTCCGGCCCTGCAGAGAGATGTTTCGAAACGAGGCGGCGCCAGGCTCAAATTATCTGGGCCCTACATTCGTCGTGTCGTTGAAGATACCATTGTCCTTTGGCTCTAGATCGTGCGACTTCCGCCGCAAGCGTTAATTAAATTAAGTTAACATACAGACCTTTTGGTTCGAAACTTTCAAGTTTCAGCCACCAGCGACGAACATGTGCCTGCTGCGCAGCTCGGAAGAATTTAGTTGGGCGCTCTCCTAACTCACTCACTGGCATATCACTTTTGGCTGGTGTGGATATCGTATCGAGTGACTTGGCAATGGAGAGGATGTATTTTTTTGTGGAAGGGTTTTCGATGACGCCTGGCGTTCCCTGGGATTTAATCATGGTACGTGCCTCGAGGTTCGTTGGACTAATGAAGCGGCGGGCATTTTGTTTTTCTTGGCTAGGACGCACCCAGCCCACTGAAAGGAAGCTTGTCGCGGGGAGGTGAGTGCCGGAGAGTGGCGGTGGCGCGCATTCACTTTTTGAACTGAACGTCGTCTGTAGACATGGGCCCAATGTTTCACATATTTGTGGTTCAAAACTTCGACGACCGTGCTACGAACATGCTGTTCATCTCGAATCGTATTCACATCTTCTTTGGCTTGTGTTAATTTTGCTTCTTCCACGCCTAAGCTTACTTTTGCTTACGCCGACTCACATTCCAATCATTCCCAGTCCCTCTGAATCTGAACCACTCCCCCAAAATTCAATCCCTCTGATGCATCGATAAACACTTACAAAAACGAAATAAAAGACACCCTACCGGCAAGTCTTTTCTGAGACCTAAATTCATCGCATTACCATCGGCTTGAAGGAGCTTACTACGAATACGGCACGACCCTCAGTATCAGCTTTCGTTCCTCCGAGTTTTCCGAGCGCGGGAACCGTTCAATAAAGTCCGTCGGGAGTTCGCGTTCACGACCCGGGAGCCAGAGGACCTGCATCTCCAGCGGGTCCGTATCCCAAGGACCAGGAAGAAGCCGCGAGTTGAGGAACTCGCGCAAAGAATCGTCGCAGAATTGCATGAGCGAGATCAAGCATAAGGATGAGAGGCGGGGAACGACTTGAAGGCTCGGATCATCTGGTCGCCAGACGAGTCGGCGTAGGAAGTTATCTGTGATCAGCACATAGTTGCCCTTGGCTGCCTCGCAATCGCAAATGACCAATGTCTCCAACGAAGGGAGATGCTCGAGACATTGCAGAAGTTCGTCTTCCTGGATCACGGCTCGGATCTCCAAGCTCGTCAAGCTGACATGGAGGGAGGAGCGTGATGCAAAGGCCAAGAAGTGCTGCCGTCTGTGGCTGCATTTGCAGAGGGACGGTGATGAGTTCAAGGACTAGCGTCGAGATGTTGGAGGTTACTGGTTGCAGAACGAGAGGGGAAATGGTGGACGGAACATCGACCTCGAGAGTATAGCGAGCGTTGGATATGAGAGGGAGAATGTCAAAGCCGATAGAAAGTTGGTCCAGTTTCCTGGGGGTGAATGACACGTCGAGGAGCTGGCTCCATGGCAGCGGTGGGGGCTTCAAAGGCCACTGAGGTAATTTGAGATATGTCAATCTCGGCGCGGTGTTGAAAATGTCATCTCCGAGTCCAGATTCGTGCACCGGCACCTGCCTGGTATTAGAGTGGAGTTCAAGGTGTTCGAGCAGAAACAAGTTTCCCCGCGCACTAGCGAGAAACCGGATAGACTTTGGATGAATCCAAAGGTACATGCTCTTCCATCGTCGGGCGTGCTGACTGATCAGTTCCAATAGTGACTGCTCATTTGAATCGCGAGGCCAAACGGCAATGTCCAGAGTCAGCGGGACGTCTACCCCGCGTTCAAGGGAGGACGCAACGAGACCCAGCAATGTATCCGAAGATAAAGGGGATTTCTTCCAACAGGTGGTGTCCGCTGCTATGCTGGACCACAGCATCGGGGTGTTCATGACCACACCGTGCCAGCGCGAGCAAACCTGGAAGAGACATTAGGAACGGGGAAGGAAGCGCAGGAGGGCTAACTAACTTGAGACGGTCGCAGAAGATACGTCTTGGCCAGTCGTTCGAATTCTTCTTGTGGTGTTGTATCGTCTGAAATTGTATCGGCACTAGGTGGAATGCACATGTCGAAAATCTCGACCAATAATTCCGCGGGGAGCCGCCGCACTGGCGCCAACACGCTCCGGCGTCGATCTGCATAGGACTCCAGGATAGCTCGATCCGACCTTAGCACAGCGAGGGTATCCTGTAGTCGGTGAATTTCTTGGTCGTAGCGCCCAAGCTCGGAGGGTGCCTCGGCGATGACTGCACGAGAGTTATCAGATGTCTCGGGAGGCGGAGAGTTGGAGCATATGATGTCGCGAAGCTGGTTGATTTGGGCAGGAGTGGGAAGGAGATGCGACTTCTTGAAGGCGCAATTATCGCACAGCTTGAGTGACATCGGCGCTCGGGCAGAGAAAGACGAGGAAAGGCGAGTCTCGGAGTGGAGGTGCCCCGTAAAGAAATGAAGATGTTTCGAATGTCTATCAGCGGTTATAAACCTATGGGTTTATCGCCGTTTTCAATTGGAGAAGTCGCGATTACGGGAGGTGGAAGTTTGAAAGAAGAGTGGTTTGTTTGGACCGGAAGCGGCCCGGCGGCATAGGCCAAATCTTGAGCCAAATTGATGGGAACAATCACGCTTTCAAGTTTGCCTCCTACATTGTCAGTGGACAAGAAAAGGCGATGCGGGCGGAGCGCGAGAGCTTCATGTCCTCCACCAACTGGTCAAAGAAATTCTGCTTGCTATCGCCGGCCGAATCCCACAGTCCTTACCGCGAACTGATCGGCAGTAAGTAATTAATTGTTATAAAATTTGCGTCCCAATTTATATCCAGTTCCCGGCATATGTGCTTGTACGTCGAACGTACTGACGACCATCAAAGCCTGCCATTGCAACCACGGAATCTCATCCGACCACTGGCAGCGAATCCTGTGCAGCATGATCGGAGCCTCATCCGCAACATAGCGCTACACCCGTTGGGCGGAAGTGAAGCCGTCGGAGGTGTCAAAATGCAACCGCAAATTGACTGCGCAGAACTACTAGTAGAGCTGCATTTTTGTATTTAACTGGCGACGTTTAGTGAATCAACACCATCCAAAACTCCCAAACTCAATTCAACCCAACTCCTGAACTCTTCGTCACAACCAATCTACTAGTTTATCATCCATGGCCGTCCCGCAAAGCTTCTCGATGCTCGATATCAGCGGAAAGTTCTCCATGGTTCGTACCAGGGCTCCACATCACCGAACATATTTCCAAACCTAAATCACCTGGTGCAGAACAAGACGCTCACCGACGCAAGCGCGACCGACACGATCCTGAAGGCGCAGGGCGTCGGGATGCTCAAGCCACAGGTTGCGAACCACGTCTCGCCCACGATCCAAATCAAGCACTCTAAGGACGCCGCCGGCGTCGAGCACCTCGAGATCGAGGCGGTGCGTATTCGCCTCTGCCGCTGTGCCCTCCCAACTCAGTAACTAATTACATACTTTCATTTTGGGATGGATGCAGCGCATCTCCGGCGGGCCTACGCCCAAGCCAGAAACACGCACGCTGACGTGGACGGAGCAGACGATCGAGTCGCCGCTCTTCGGGAGCATCGTCGCCCGTACGCGGTAAGCATCCCACCCTTGCCGCACTCGTTCAACCCGCCTATAACACCTCTTTTTCTTGTTTTTAGGCGCGCCACGGCGGACGGGTTGGATGACGCGTTCCTCTCGACCGGCTGGACGCCCGACACGCTTGAGGCAGGGCTCATCGAGACGGAGATGAAAGGCGATAAGTGGACGCTTGTTCAGGTGCGACTACTCAGCGTCGCCCAATCCCTTGCTGATTCATCCTTCTCCTCTTTTTTTCTGACACGCACGCAGACGTGGGGCATCGAGGAGGTGAGCGGTGAGCGGCGCCACACGCGGCACCTGCAGTGCACGGGCGCAAAGGGCGAGGTCGTCGAAGTGCGGTTTGTGTATGACTTCGGTGCGTGCTGCATTTTGTCTTTCATCTGGAGGCAGTGAGATTAAAAATTGAATCGATGACGACAGCTGGCCCGCTCTAGATGTAACGCGACGTGGGCCGGTTGGGTTGAGGTTGGAAATTGAATAAACCAAGTGGGAATTCGATACGAGTTTGTTCAAAGTCCCCGGTTTTTGTTTTCCTACTCATGCTCCTACTTGCCTCCTACTTGCAGTTTTGGCTGTAAAATGCCAAAAACTGAGCCAGTAGGACATTGAGTAGGAGACCTCATAGGAGCATCTTTGAAACCCCCCCAGCATTTTACAAGTAGGAAGCAAGTAGGAAAACCCTCCTGCTCGGAAAAACCCAAAATCTCAGCCAAAATATGAGTAGGAGAACAAGTAAGAAGTGCAAGTAGGAGAGTTTTTGCAAATAGGAGGCTCCGAGGCTCCTACTTGACTTCCTACTCGTTCTCCTACTTCGGTTCAGGAAGCCAAGTAGGAAGCAAGTAGGAGAGCAAGTAGGAAAACTTTGAACGACACTAGTGTATTTTCGGGGATTAGATCTTAGCAATCTAGATTAAATTTATGCTTCTCGCAAGGACCCTGAGATCATAAGTACGCCTCTATGCAGGAATCGCGACGGGATCTCCAAAACCGTGTTCGCCGTCGACGTGCCGACAAGCCGAGGTTGGTTTTTGACATCGGTTACGGCTGTCAATCTCTGTCAGCAGCCACCCTCATGAATCATGAATCACTTTTCTGTCTTACCCTCCAAGGTCTCTCGCCTCACCAAACAGCTGTACCGCTAGCCCATGGCGAGTCCCGCCAACGGGACTGGCGATAACACCGCAGCCACCGGGGGATTCCTAGCATCTTTCAGTTTCAGCAACAATCTCGTTGAAATCAGCGCGCTCACAGCACTGGTCGGCTCAAGTGTCGCTGAATCCCTTATACTGGGAAACCGCGGGGCAGCTGGCATCGCGTGGGCCGCGACGAGCGCGTTTGGCACCATCTCAGTCGTGAAAGCATGCTTTTGCGGCGCCAACAGCGGGTGGTTGCGTGAGACGCTGGGAATCCGTACAGGATCTTCTGATTTGGCGGTGGGGCTGGAGCTCCCGCATGATTCCGCCCGGGCGGCCAAAGTTCGACGGAATATTGGAGAGCCGATGGCCATATTCTGCCATGCAATCCCGGTGCGTTTTCTGGTCTGATACGGTATGGAGATCGACCGACTCCATCTCCCAGGATGCAACTGGCACTGGCAAAGGGCACAAACCACACAAGGGGAAAGTGGGGTGGAGCGACGTCTACGCGTTGGATCATTCCACTTCCCTTATGCTCCGACGTGTTCCAGACACGGCCGTTGGGAGCCCGCTCCAGGTGTTCACCTACGGAAACTACACCTTCTTCCGGCCGTATAGCCGGTTCCAAGTACCCGCCATCGTGCTGTCTTCCGCTAAAGTGGTGGAAGTATATATTCTCTGGGCGCACGGTTCCTTCATTCTGGGGATCGCGTCGGCCACCCCGTGGGCCTTTTTCTTCCTAGGCGCAGTGATAATGCAGGTCCAAGAAATTTTGCTGAGTCGGCATCCTGAGCCCGAGATGGGCACTTTGGATATCGTCGCGGGGCACCTTCCGATGGTGAGCCGTCAGGGCGGGCCACGGAAGGTCATATTAGGTGCTGCTGAGAATCCAAGAACGTCCGTGCTTTGGGGGATTTTCTGGGCCACAGGCGCGTTGGTATCGACGGCATCCATCATACTATCCTACATCATCATGGGCGAACAACCGCGCTCCGTAGTGTTCATCTGGGCGGGGTTCCAGTTCCTCTGGCTCGTAGTCCGCATCCTTATCTACCACCTCGCCGATCCAGCGAACCCCATGGCCTTGCGGATACTAGTAGTGCGATCGTGGCCCAGTCTTCCCGCCCAGCTCAAGGAACGCGTCATCGACCTGACCTTCGCGTTGGCCCAGTGCCAGAGCATGATCCATCCGCGCGGGCAGCCCCAATACGCCGATGACACGTTTTCCACCAGCGAGCTGACACTGGTCTCGGATGGGATCAAGCCCCCCAACTTGTACCCTCTACCTGACGTCCACCCACCATCTTTCCCCGTCGAGATCAAGGCTGTTTTCGGAGACACGGCGCTGTCCAGCGCGATGTGGATTACAGGGTCGAATGCGACGCCGATGGATCTGTACGACAGTTGCATCGTCGTGTTTTCGATTCGCCAATCGAACCATGCTGCATCGCCCCGCCGGTCTGTCGCGGTTCCCGCCGCACGAGTTCTGAGTGGTACTACTCTGAGCTCCATGATGAAGTTCGACGCGGAGAACACCATGCCCGCCTATGTTCCGAAAGGCGCGCCGAATGCGGGGTCCGGGCTGACATGGTGGTACTGGATCCCGTGCCGGACGGGTCTTTGGCTGCAGATCCAAGTTCCGGCGCAGGCGAAGACGGTGGGTATCCACCAGGCGGACGTGCGCACTGACGCCCAGGTTTCTGCCTTGCTTGCTGCGGGAACGCTGAATGTTGGGGTAAAGCATGTTGACGAGGTGAAGGGCGTCGTGGCTTTGTCTAGGAAGGCGCGAGAGGCGTGCCTAGAGCTTCTTAGCTGACGGACAGCAAGTAAATTTATCTGGTCATGTATTTTGGGTTTATTTTTTTAATAGGGCGGATTCGCGAGTCTTTTTACATAGCTCGCCTCGTCTGCGCATTCACCTCAGTATGAACTTTGTTCCAGCGACTCCGAGTCGACATTACTATTTGAGACCAGTTAGTTGGCCACTTAAGCATTTATGCTGCAGCCCTGGTGTTATACCGGTGCCGATGCGAGCCAAACTATATCAGAATGAGGGCATTCATCCTACGAAGAGTTTGAGTCCGCCAGCACCGAAATACTCGAAGATTTGAGTGCGTAAGGAATTTATTTTGACCGGCAGTCCAACATAGCCAAACAACAGGTTAGTTGGCCACCCCGCCAACTAACATATTGAGCTCTCAAATGGCAGTGGCCTGCACCCAGAATCATATATACAGGTTATATTCACTATTTAAAACAGTTATGGTGTAGATATGAGGTATAGAAATGGGCAGAATACATGCTTGCGATCAACGGGAAACCTCGAAATTAGGGTTGCAGGATGAATGAGTGTTCTGCCACTCAGAAACAGGCCGCGATGGGCCAAATTACGATCCAGGCTACTTAATGGGAAGTATTTGGACGTACCTGGATGCCCAACTCCATTTGAAGTTGCTGACATCTCCTCCAAAAAATCTGACTATCAGCACGACTGAAATTTGGTGATTTTGGACAATGGCCTCCAGAGCAATCAGAGGTCATTGGATAAAATCTCGAAAAGGGTCTCGGAATGAAGGATTGTATATTAAGAAGTCCTGTGTAAGGTTCCAGACCGATGGCATGGCAATGTCGTGGACCGCAACGGTGCCAGCATGACTGGCCTACAAATGAAGTCGTGCTTTTCCCGGGTGTATTAAGAGTGATAGTTCAGTCAGTTGCTGTCCAGTATCTCTTCAGATGGAAGGCCAGCATCGGGGGATCCGAACGAGCCCCCAAAGTCGTGGATTGAGGAAAAAATGGTGGAGAAATGGCGATGGCAAATGAGGCGAGATGTCTGATTGATAAGAAATTGATGTCCCCGCGCTTCGGATCCCGATCCGCGATGCCGTAGCTCCCGATCAACCCATCACTTTCGGCTGAAATTTGGTCTGAACATTCGTTGGAGGTCGTATTCTGTTTATACATGCCCAGTCATAATTATGAAGCCCTGGTCTTATAGGAGTCAAGTGAACTAAGTAGGGTGGCCAACTAAGGGGTCTCTAATAGTACATGTTGTTCAGCTGTGAGCTCTGTGTTAAGGAGGTGATCACAGGCCGGACTTTCCGAGTATTTAGACGTTGTTTTGGCATAATATACAGGAGTTCCGCTGCTTGTTTCATACCACGACGACCCGACGGCTTCGACTTCAACACTCTGGAGTCTTGACTTTGAGACGCAAATATCAATGTACATGCTTACACAAGTATGAGATGCGACGTAAACTGTACGTACGTAGCTAGACGATAACATTGGAGCTAATTACTTTGTTACGGCTTCCTTGGCGTGCGCCTGCCTTTTTCAGAGAAAGCGGTGGTTTGTTTGGCCCGGTTATTTAAATCGAATCGGCGATCATGACAATGACATGATGGCCGCGACACAGCCTCGGCCGCGTACCCTTTCCTCCAGCCATGATGGACGCCCAAAGCGATTTCCCTGTTCCTGGGTCCAAGCGGAGACGACTCAGAGGCTCTTGTGATATATGCAAGCAGCGAAAAAGCGAGTCTGTTCGAAACGTCTGTACACCTCGAGTCTGACCATCTTGCAGTTCGATGTGAGCGGCAGCCGAAGTCGCTTTGTCTCCGATTCATCTCAAAAAAAAAAAAAAAAAATTAGGTGATAGCGCTCAGATGCCTGGGAACCGGTGCTCCAACTGCATCGCTTTCAACTCAGAGTGCACGCACGCTACGAAGCCTGTAACTGCACCCAAGGTCCGTGTTAGTCGAATCATAAGCGCAGACTCATAACTCTAGTTCCAGAAAACTCCTGCTTCCAAGACGCCTCCTTCTCGGGTAAATGATGCTCTAGTTTCACCGACTTTTCAACTGATCTGTGTTTTGCTCCAAGATTTCCCCTGGACTTGACAAAACTGCGCAAGCGCATGTAGCTGCCATCGTCTTGCAAGCAACGGCATATATCCCGGACAGCGATGTCCGCCGAGTTCTCCTTGATGTGGCTCGCTATGCTCGCAGTTTGGAAACCGAATTGGCTGAGCGGAGACGGTCTCCCTCTCTCCCTAGTTCGGCTAGTGCAGCAAATTCTCCTTCGCCACCCGTCGTTATCAAAGAAGAGGACGACGACAAGTTCGTGAATGGCACCTTGACTGAGCGTTTTGATCGCTTTAGTTTGGTCTCTGATCGTAATCGATACTTTGGCAAGTCAAGCCACTTCGAGCTTATCAACACAGCAATGGATGTCAAAAATACCTTTGTCGAGAGCCCTTCACCCCCCAAGAATGATCTTCCTCCGACAAAACGACCGGAATTTTGGGGCAGTCCTGTACGTTCTTGGTTCCCTAAGCTGCCTACCTTTCTTCTGATCGCTTGCAAGTGGGAGATCGCGCACTTCAGCAAGGAAAAGGACTCTCCCCCACTGGTATTTCCAGAGCCGGACCTTCTGCACAATCTCGTTTCACTCTTCTTTACGAAAGTGAACATTGTCATGTGCCTCCTCCATCGGCCGACATTCGAGAAGGCCCTAGCCTCTGGTCTCCACATGGTCGATCACCACTTCGGTTCCACAGTGCTTGGAGTATGCGCTGTGGCGGCAAAGTACTCTGATGATCCTCGCGTTGTCCTCGAAGGAACGAATACACAGCTAAGCTCCGGCTGGAAATACTTCTGCCAGTTGCGGCCGTTTCGGAAGGCCTATATGAGGTCTTTCACCCTTTACGAAGCTCAGACACTTTGTGTACGACTTTTTGCTTGTTCGCATGCGAGATTTGACATCCTTCGCAGTTGGCTGTGTTTTTTATCCAAGGCTCGTCGGCGCCAGACGGATGTTGGGCGCTCGCTGGTGCTGGAATACGCTATGCGCAAGAAGTCGGTGTTCATCGCCGGAATCGATATAATGATAAATTGGTCGACGAACAATGGAAACGCGTGTTTTGTGAGCTTGCATTTCTTGTTATGGCTCCAGTTTTTAATGAGTCTTTGAAAGGGATCCTCGTGTGTATCGATACCCTTGCGAGTTCGTTCTGCGGGCGCCCAAGAGCCACTTCCTCTGACAAGTGAGTTTTCTTAGTGCCAGTATTTTGCATGGCTAATTTTGTGTCGAGTTACGATGTGGATTACCCAGTTGAATGTGACGACGAATATTGGGAAACTTCTGATCCCGCTATGGCGTTCAAGCAACCTCCTGGGAAGCCCTCCGTTGTTTCATACACAATAGCGTACTTGAAGTTGTTGGAGATCCTTGGGATGGCCCAGAAAACCATTGTCAGTCTCACCGCTATTGTCACGAATTGCGTGATCTCATGGCACATAGTATTTGGTCAAGCAAAAGGACAAAAGCCCAGAATGGACCGAGAATGTCGTGGTCGAACTCGAGTTAGTGATCCTTCTTTACCCACCATAATTCCCATATCACGATAATCAATAGCTCTGCTCTCAACGCATGGATCGACATGATACCTGACCACTGTATGATTCGCGAACTTTTCCATGTTCTCCTTCCTGATGACGCCCGTCCAGTACGATGGGATCCACATATGGAGGACCCTATTTTTGCGACACAAAGCGCGATACTCTATACTTGTTACTATCACGGTCCGTCCTATCTGTCTTCTTGTTACGTTAATTTTGAATTCCTCCCAGTTCAGATCCAGATCCACCGCATCTTCATCGTTTCCCCGGGAACCAAGCAGAACCAGCTACGATGCCCACTTACATATGTAAGGGCCTTGTCAATGACAGCGTGAATTCTACTTATTCTCCCAGAACTACCCGTCGCTCGCTATCTGTGCCAGTTCTGCGCGCGCATGTAGCCATGTAATGGACATTGCGTCGCGCCGCGGTTTTCTTTGCAACCCTCACATCTTGGTATTTACTTTCTCCTTTATCGACGGCGAGTACGCCTGAACCATCATTAGAACGCAGTCTTTGACTCATGTCTTGTACTTTTACTGAATGTTTGGGGTGGGCGCCGAGTGGGCCTAGCCGTCGACCCACAGAAATGTCTGCAAGATGTGGAGATGTGCTTGCGTGTATTCCGGATTTATGAAACGAGGTCAGTCCCTTTCAGCACAGGATCTGCATACTCACATTGCTCTGTAGATGGCAGATTGCCGGTCGTCAACAGTGCGTCGTCCGGTACTCTCTCCGCTCGCCACTTATCTATCCTCAGTGATATAATTACCGAGCTCATGAACGCAGCAAATATGGACGTACCATATACTCCGAACCCTTTAAAGCGCGGGCTGGATCGCGATCCTGAGCCATCGACGAATGATAGTACCCCAGAATCACAGCCAGTTCCCGAGGACGAGGCCCTGGAAACCCAACAGTTGGACGCATCCAGTCTAAATATGGATCCTCTACTTTCGCTTCCTATGTACACGGAAGACCTGGGTCGAATGCCTGTGTACGAGCCCTTCAACTGGAATAAAGACTTATACGACAACATTATACTCCCCGAACACCTCGAGAACCTTGCAACATCCGAATCGATAATCCCCAACTCAACTGGTACCGATCCCACGGCCTTTTTAAATGGGGTCCCGTCGGGTTACATGTACGAGTACGTGTCGAGCCTCTTGTTCCTTGTGAAATATTCACGCGCTTTCTAGCTGGAGTGATTGGGGCAAGTATGTCACAAATGTGGAAGAACTCATGCAGTCGATGGACAACTCTGCTGAGGGTAGAGTTTAGATTATTTTTATCGACGCGTTGAAAAGGCAGTGTACACGTATTCCTTCATCAGGTAGCAGACCTCTAGTGGGCTGATTAATGTAAACCTATATTGAACCATCTGCGATGGAGACCGATACCTTTCCGTGGACAAACCGGCATGGCAGGCAGAATATTTACAAGTCGGGTTCGGTGGTATAAACACGAGTACATACAGGTGGTGCAGTGGCAGCCAACAAGAAAGCATAAAGAATGCAACAAGAAAGTAACAACAAGAAAGCAAGCAATAACAAGAAATCAACGAAAGCAACAAGAAAGCATAAATAGCATGTCAATTCATTGTCTGGTGTTCAGGGCTCTGCGTCCCACGCGTCTACTACCCTCCGGAACCGGGGCGCTGCGCGTGGTCGTTAGTTCAGGATACGCAGAAGAACATAACCCTCGACTTGCCCAATGGACCAAGACCACAATCCTTGCGTTCCAAGTGAATCTTCATTCCAGCGTCCTTCAGATTCGATGCACGAGCCATTAGGTCTGCAGCAAAGGTTGTGGAGCCCCATCCGTCGTCCACTACGAAGCCGCACCGCTCAAGGCGAGGCTCTGCCTGCGCCCGCACAGCGAGGGCATCGAGTAGGGCGCGCAGCCTATCGTCCAGCGATGCCTTCCGGGAGTCAGAGTTGTAATGGTTGCGAAGCACGAGAAAGAGCGTTTGGAGGCGGGGGAGGAAGGCGGGTGAACTTTTGAGGTGCCCGACAATCTCGAGAAAGTCCGTCTCCCTATGAAGCTCTAGAGCAAGAACCTTCAGCGCGGGCATGGCCGCGAGGCAGGAGGTCATCGCTCCGGCAGCGGACGCAAAAGAAGAGACGGCAACAACAAATGTGTCGATGAGGGGCGATCTTTTTATGAAGGACAGGAAAGTGGTCGTTTCAGCGATGTTCTCAGGAGCATACGTGAGTGTCAAGTCTAGCAAGGCGGGTAAGGTGAGCAAAAGGAGGATTTTGAAGCACATGGAGGCGTATCCGCTACAGATGCCCGAGTGGTTTGGGTCGATCGCAAGGCCGCGGAGGGCAGAGTGTGGGGGCAGAGGGGCGGTTGGGACGGGGTGCTGACTGTAGCTGTATATGCCCGACCGGCCGTCTAGAGCCTTCCGGAATTCTATCTCATTACTACGAAGCAAGCAGCAGACGAGCCGAGGGGCACGACGCAGAACGTCCACGATGTCGTTCGGGGGGAAATTCTCAGCAGAGAATGTGGTGAGATTATTCCACGACAGGAATGAGGAAGGGGAAACGGCGGCGAGGTCGAGGACGCGCAAGGCAGGCGTATGGAATACATCTTTATTGAGGCGGGTTGGGAATTCATTGGACATGCGAAGGCGGAAATTTTCGAGCTTCGGGAGTCTGTGGCTGATGGTGTGGAAGCTCTGCTCGAAGCGCACTGCGGCACAAGGCGCCATCAAAGACAGCTCGATATTCTGCCACTGAGAGGAACGGGCGATCATGGCATCCACCACCGAGGGCCGGAATTTTTGGGGAACCGCCCCAGGAAAATGTGAGCGGCTGGTACAGCAGTGGTACAGCCAGTCGAACGTCAGTATCAGGGTTAATGGACTGGAGCCCGAGCGACCGAGCCATTCGCGCACCAGCTGCTCGAAGCCGGCCTTCTTCCCGTCGGTGAAATCAGCCCTTACTACACTCCACAGAGCGGGCGCTCCGCGAGAGACGTCTCGCCACTCGTGACAGACGGCTCCAAATAACATGGGTGCCATGGATGCATTGGGTTCGCTCGGCGTATCTGGAAGGCAGTGGACGAAGATTCGGGACATGACATCGTCGGGGAGGGACAGGATGCGGCATGATGTGGACTGGAGAGCCGAGGTGAGGAACGCTGCCTGCGGGGGCATTTTAAAATAGGCTGTAGCGGGAGAGGGCCTTTGAACTCGAGGAACAGTCGCAAAAGGATATCCGAGTCGTATTGAGAGTAATCAGTGAGCTATCGAAAGAACGAGGTGGTTCGTCGCTTGAAGCTCGGGCTCCAGGTAAGCTCCAGGAATCGACGAGGAAGTTACGAGGAAGCCAAACGAAAAAAAAAATCCCAGAAAGAAGGAATTTATCCACGTGATGCGAATGGGCGAGGCGCGTCGCGTACACACATGCAAGTACAGATAGAAAATCACAAAATCAGAGATAAATCGACCTCGCGATAGCTACAAATTTACACATATTTGTTTAAATTCTTCTCTCCATCAAATCCACTCTCCATTCAAGGCCTCAGGTAATTCGTCCTGCTCATCTCCGCCCCACAATTCCCTAAAGATCTCGTTGACGGTCAATACTTCGTCTGCATCACCCGCTTCAGCCAGTGCTACGGATCTGAATAAATAAAAGAAAGAGGAGCACAAGAATCACCCACCTTTACCTCTCCCATCGCCTAAGCTCTGCTCCAGACCTTCTTCGCCCCCTCGAATCGCAACCAGCAGGACTTCGACGCCCTTGTAGTCCAACATCTCGGGCCGCACACACGGCGCAAAGCGTAGCCCAGTCGGGTCCCTCCCCCGGGAACCCTGTCCAAACACGCCCTTCATGATCGCGGGCGGGTATACGACGTGTTTCGTCGTCGACGCACCACTATCGCTCGCCGGGGCTTGGGGATTCTTCACCTGCAGGATAAACGCTGCAGCGCGCTGGATGCCAAGCGCCGTTTGCACTGGCCCAAAATCGGACGCCGCGGGGTGCGAGAGGCTGTATCCGAGGTAGGTTGTCTCCTGCGATTGTTTCTCTGCGTCGTTGTTCACGAGCGCGTAGCACCCGCGTGCGGCGAGGCGCGCGGGCGGGTCGTGGCGCGTGCCTAAATACAGTACCAATTGAGAGAAGAGCGAACGCTCCAAGCGGATTCGCTTACCGCGCGTCTTGGTCTCGTATACCTTCTCACCCAGTCCCTTCTCTAGAGCGTCGAGATCATCTCCGACGGCCGTGACTGTCGCCCAGAAGCTCTCCTTGCGGCCCCCGCGGCGCGAATCGGGGTCGGGGAGTGTCTTTTTACCGATTGTGATCAGACGATAGTGTTTCTCCGCTGTATCCAACGGTGCTGCGGCGGGTACTGCGTCTGCACCTTCCTGCAGCATTTCCATATCTTTCGAGTCGTCGTGGAGCGAGACTGCCGTGTCATCAGCTGCACTGAACTTGGGTGGCCGCGGGACGAGGAGCATATGCAAAGTCTTCACGTCGTCGATTGAGGAAGGGTCATCTATCTGGACGCGCGGCCGGAAGAAAAAGTAGACGTGTCCGCGCTCGGTTGTTCCTGTAGTGTATATTATTTCGAGTTGCTGTTGAAATTGATCCCAGGCCCGATCCTTACCTACATCGCGCGCACCGTCTTCAACTTTGTGCGCCTCCTCCTCTTCTGGCGTTTCAATCTTAACCTTCTTAGTTGGTGGCTCTGGATCCTCGCTGTTGTCGCTTTCGGGCACCGGGCTAGTGGGCCTCAAGCAGGAATTTTCTGGAGCTGCACGGTTCGTGAGATTATCGGGGGCCTCTGCTGCCTCTTTTTCTTCCGCCTGTACGATTTCTTGTTTTCGAGTGGTGACCATGGTGGTTGGAGTTGAGTTTGGAGTTGAACTGTAACGCGTGACGTCATGAATTGAACACGAACCACAACATGAACCAATATTGTGCACCGCCTCCGCTTCCTCCTGATCTTGCAACATCAAGGACGAAAGACCGTTGGGATTGGATAAGCTCAACATCACAATTCCCCAATTTTTTTGGGGGGTGTCGGTTTCTAAAGTCTGTCCGTCTTGGTCCAGTCAGAAAAGCTGGGCCTGCCGCCACGGCGCCACCTGGCAGTGTTGATTCGCGAAAGCTGTTGTACAGCGTGCGACTTTAACAGCCCAGCTTTCTTGCTCTTGACCTTCACCATCGTAATCTCTCACCATGTCATCGTTCACCTTCAGCAACAATCTAGTGGAAGTGGGTGCTTTGACTGCGCTTGTAGGCTCCAGCCTAGCGGAATCGCTTATCTTGGGGAATCGGGGAGCGGCAGGGATGGCCTGGGCGGCAGCAAGCTCCTTTGGAACTATATCGATCGTCAAGGCCTGTCTCTCTGGGGCTTCTAGCGGATGGCTGCGCGAGAGTTTGGGAATCCGTAGCACAGCATCAGACGAAGCATTAGGACTGGAGCTGCCGCAGGATTCGATCCGCGCTGGAAAACTTCGGCGGAACCTGGAAGAGCCATTGGCAATATTCTGCCGCGGAACTCGGGTAGATTGCCTTGTTTCTCATCGGAGTGTTTGAACTGAGCTTTTTCAAGGATGTCAAGGGCAAAACTCGGAAGGGGGCATGGACAGATGTATACGCGATGGAATATTCCACTTCATTGATGATCCGAGGAATTCCTGAGACTCAGGTTGGGAGTCCCACTCAAGTCTTCGCCTATGCAAACTACATCTTTTACCGTCACCGCTACAACCTATTCCAAATCCCGGCCCTCCTCCTCTCGGCTGCTAAAGTCACTGAGGTGTATGTGCTATGGACCCACGGCACGGCGGTTCTGGGTATTATATCTGCAATGCCATGGATGTATTTCTTCATCGGTGCGATTGTTATACAGGCCCGCGAAATTCTGCTCAGCACCAAGCGCGAGCCCGAATTGGGGGACCTCGACATCGTCGTCGGGCAGCTCCCTATGGTCAGCCGCCGCGGAGGAACGCGCAAAATCATACTCGGTGCCTCTGAGGACCCACGCGTCTCTTCCCCTTGGTGCGTATTCTGGGCGGGGGGCGCAGCGGTATCGGCCGCATCCATCGTCCTCGCATACATCTTCATGGCGCAGGAGCCGCGCGGCACAATATTTGTCTGGGCCGGGTTCCAGCTCCTCTGGCTCGGCGCGCGCATCCTCGTGTACCACCTCGCGGAGCCCGCGAACCCGATGCTTCAACGCCTCTGTGCCACGCGGCCGTACGAGGCGTTGCCCCCCGCCCTCAAGGCGCGCGTCGTTGACCTCGCATTTGCGCTCGGCAAGTCGCAAACCGCTATCCACCCCCGCGGGCAGGCGCAGTACGCCGAGGACGCGTTCTCGGTGAGCGCTCTGCGGCTGGTGCGGGTCAGCGCGGCACCGGGGGACGTGTACCCGCTTCCCGCCATCCACCCACCCCAGATCCAAGTCGACATCACCGCCGTGCTGGGCGACACCGTGCTATCGTCAGCGATGTGGATGGCCGGGGCGCACGAAACCCCGATGGACCTATACGACTGCTGCGTCATCGTGTTCACTTTGCCAACGTCGCACCGCACCGTTGCGGTCCCGGCTGCCCGCGTGCTCAGCGGCGCCACCTCGCGCCCGGCAGACAGGGATGCGGAGCGCGGCGTGCCGGTCTTCGTACCGAAGGGCGCGCCGAACACGGGCGCGGGGCTGACCTGGTGGTACTGGGTCCCATGTGCGGAGGGGCTGTGGCTCGAGCTACAGGTCCCTGTCTCTCCGGGGGTGTCGCTGCTCGAGGCGCACCAGGCGGCGGTGCGCACGGACGCGCAGGTATCGGCGAGGCTTGCGTTGGGGAAGCTGAATATCGGCCTGAAGGATATAGAGGATGTGAAAGGTATTGTGGAGTTGTCGCGGAACGCGCGAGATTCATTCCTTGCGCTTCTTGAGTAGTATCACTCTCGCAATTATGCAGCCTGACTTCGACAATTTCGGGTGGTAAGAGTAAAATTGTTGTCGAAGCATTTGTGTACGAGAGACTACATTATTGCGACTCTTCGAGGTTGCGGCATCAAGTGCGTGTATTCCTAAATCCCTCGAGTTTCCCTGTTAGAACCCAACCGATCGCCGCCTCTGAACCATTGTCTTGACGAAATTAGACCGGCCCCACTGTCACGAAGAGCTTTCCTTGCTTCTCCAATTGCACGAGTTGTTCAATGAACTGGGACGAGAAGTCGCGTTCGCGGCGTGGGAGCCAATACACATGTATCTCGAAAGTGTCATTGCCCCAACTACCAGGAATAATGTGCGAGGTGACAAATTTCCATAAAGAATCGTCGCGAAATTGGATGAGCGCGCTCAAACATAAGAACGTGAGGCGAGAAACAAGGCACGTATCATCGGGCCTCCAGGCTAGCCGGCGCAGGAGGTTGTCCGTGATTAATATATGCCCGTCCTCATAATCCTCGCAGTCCGAAATGGTCAGCTTTTCTAACGGGGTGAAAAGCTTCAGGCCTCAGGCATTGCAGAGGCTCATCCTCCCGTATCACGGCTTTAATTTTTAATGATGTTAGATTTACATGTAGTGAGGAACGCGAGGCGAAGGACAAGAAATCCTTTTGATTCCAGACAAACAGTGGCCCGCCTCGATTACGAAGGACCCAAAGTTTGCGTAAGTTAGGCAAAGTGAGGGAGTCTATTAACTGTGCTGAAGACTACCTGTGGGCTCAATGGATTGGAGCTGGCGATGATGTCAATCATCAAAGTCGAGATTTTGGGGGTGTTCCGGGGCACAACTAAGGGGAAGTTGACGGATGAAGCTTCGACTTGGAGCTGATACTGGGCGCCGCGAGGAACGAGGCACATCATGTCGAGGCCAGTGGCAATATTGCTAGATTCCCAGTTGTTGTATCTCGCCTTGAGGAGCTGCCCCCAAGGGAGCGTCGGAAGTTCGGTGATTTGCCATCCAAGCAAAGCGACCGATTTCAACCGGGGAGCGATCTGGAACATATCCAATCCAGAATGATTGCTCCCAGGACCATTGCAGAGTGTAAGATATTCCAGGACCGGAAGGTTTCCCTTTATACTGGCGAGGAATTTAAACTGCACAGGATTGAGCCCAAGGTAGACATTTTTCCACCGGCGTGCATGCTGGGTGAGTAGTTCTAAAAGCTTACGCTCGTTCCACCCAGCGCATTCAACCACAACATCAATGGACAGAGGAAAGTCTGCCCCGCGTGTGAGAGAAGACGCGACAAGGTTAAGAAATATATCTGGAGATGCGCTCCAGTTATCTGTATCCGTTTCTATGGTACACCAGAGCATCGGAGTGTCCATGCCTACACTGTACCAGCACGAGCACACCTGTAAGGCAGGTCAGAAACGAATCAAATCTACTAGCGAGACAACTGATTTAAAAGACTAATCTGTGACAATTGCAACAAATAGCTCTTGGCGACTCGTTTGACTTCCTCTGCTGGGTCAAGAATTGGATTCTTGGCAGTGTCAGGAGCGCACATGTCGAAGATGTCCACCAATAATTCCGTGGGGAGACGTCGCACTGGCGAGAACACGCTCCGGCACCCGTCCGCATATGACTCCATCGGAGCTCTCGATCCGACCTTGGTGAAGCAAGGGCTTCCTGCAGCCGCTCGATTTCGTTGTCGTATCGAGAAAGCTCGGACGGAGCCTTGGCGATAAGCGCGCGAAAACTGGATGTTTCGGGTGGCAAGGAATTAGAGCGTATAGTATCGCGGAGCTGGTTGATTTGCGCGGGGTTGGGCAGGGGATGAGACTTCTGGAGCGCGCCGCAGTTATCGCACAGTGGCATCGCTGCGAGGGGAACAAAAACTGAAATTGAGGGTGGCAAAGGAATCCTGAGCAAGTCGCGGCTGGCGGCTGGAAGCGGTTTCGATGGGGGCACGGTAGTCACTATTTTTAGAAGCTGTGGATTTGGACCTTTGGAGATGTTTTTTGGAAGTGAGATTGAAGTGAGGAAGAAAGCGGTGCTTGACCAGAAGGCAGAATTGATGCGGCCACCTTCGGGCCGATGGGATCTAAGTCCGCACAAGAGATCTGAAAGCACTTCAATTACTGGTTGATTATTTATATGTACAGTGAGATCTATGATCCACAGCGCGATAGCAAGGTGAAGAGAAATGCGAATAGAAAGCTTCTAGAAAGCAACGGCGGAGAACAAAGGCGAAATTGTGCGAAAACGAAGACTACGCGAAAACGAATGGATGGTGGTACAGTGCGAGGATGTTGATCGTGAATTTTTGGCCGTTAAGAAACCTCTACCGGCGCGAAAGCGTGGCTGGAAAGGAAACATGGTTGAGTCTCGGTCCAGATTACTCGCGGAATGAAGAGAGCTCACTAGCGACGCAGTTAAGACCCGTTGTACCTTTCAATCCTGAGCATGCGCACGGCTTCAGACCGACCCCACTAAAAGGAACCAATAAGTACGCATGATAAAGAACGGGACAAAGAGAGGCTCACCAAGTCTCGACGCCACGCAAGGTAGTCACGAGCGAACACAGCTCGCCGACAGCCGCACCGACTTCAGCACTCGCGGTATTCAGCCCGAGGTTGGACAGCAGACCCGTCGCCACGGAGCTGGTGGCGGAGAGTAAGCTGTTGCAGCAGTAGGTCGTCTTCGATGTGGACGTCGCCGTGGCTTTGGCCGAGCTCGTCGTCGAAGTGGACGACGAGGAGCGTGATGCGGAGGACGACGCTGCCTGCGAGCTGGTCCGGGCCGTCGAGGAGCTGCTGGATGAGGTCGAAGCGCGGGTGCTCGAGGTGGACGAGGTGGTGGCGCGCGGAGCGGAGGAAGAGGCTACCGTGGAGCTGATCCGGGCCGTGGATGAGCTGCTGGATGAGCTCGCGGCGCGGGGGCTCGAGGTGGAGGATGAGGAGCGCGGGGGGGACGAAGAAGCCGCCGTAGAGCTAGTCCGGGGCGCGGATGAGCTGCTGGATGAGCTCGCGGGGTGGGGGCTCGAGATGGACGATGAAGAGCGCGGGGCGGACGAAGAAGCTGCCGTGGAGCTAGTCCGAGTCGTCGATGAGCTGGAGGAGCTCGCAGGGCGGGTGTTCGAAGATGAGACGGCTGTCGAACTGGTGGTAGCGCGAGCGCTGGAGGAGCTGGAGCTGGAGTGGCTCGCCGATGAGCTGGCGTGCGTGCTGGACGCAGCGCTGGGGGAGTGCGTGCTAGAGGAGCTCGAGCGGCTCACCGATGAGCTGATGTGCGTGCTGGAGGACACCGTGACGGGAGGGGTGGAGGAACGCACAGAGCTCGTGGACGAGGAGCTTGGACGAGCCGAGGAAGACGAGACGGTGGTAGTACGAGCGCTGGAGGAGCTCGAGCTCGACCGGCTCGCCGATGAGCTGGCGTGCGTACTCGAAGACGCAGCGCTGGTGGAGTGCACGCTAGAGGAGCTTGAGCGGCTTAGTGATGAGCTGGTGTGCGTGCTGGAGGACACGGGAAGGGTGGAGGAACGCGCAGAGCTCGAGGACGAGGAGCTTGGACGAGCCGAGGAAGAGGAGACGGTAGTAGTACGAGCGCTGGAGGAGCTCGAGCTCGACCGGCTCGCCGATGAGCTGGCGTGCGTGCTCGAGGATGCAGCGCTGGTGGAGTGCGCGCTAGAGGAGCTTGAGCGGCTTACTGATGAGCTGGTGTGCGTGCTGGAGGACACGGGAGGGGTGGAGCGCGCAGAGCTCGAGGACGAGGAGCTTGGACGAGCCGAGGAAGACGAGACGGTAGTAGCACGAGCGCTGGAAGAACTCGAGCTCGACCGGCTCGCCGATGAGCTGACGTGCGTGCTCGAGGATGCAGCGCTGGTGGAGTGCGTGCTAGAGGAGCCCGAGCGGCTCACCGATGAGCTGAGGCGCGTGCTGGAGGACACGGGGGTGTTGGAGGAACGCGCAGTGCTCGAGGACGGGGAGCTTGGACGAGCCGAAGACGACGAGACAGTGGTGGCGCGGATGCTAGAGGAGCTCGAGCGGCTTGACGATGAGCTCGCGTGCGCGCTAGAGGAGCTAGTGGATGCACGTGTCGACGAGTGGGATGAGCTGGCGCTGGGCAGCGGGACTAAAACGAATAATGAGCACATCGTCAGACAGAGCATGGTATGAATTTACCGCTGGCACAGTCGATCCCAATCGTGTCGAACAGTGTCTTGCAGCATTTAAGGGGTTTCTTTTCCCCGGAGCTGAAGGAAATCAAAATCAAGAGAATGAACAAGGGACGGAGGGCTTACCAGGACTGGGTTCCGTCAGAAGCCGTAGTAACGGGGACACACGCAACACCGATATTCTCGCCGACGTGCAGAGTAGAGGAAATACCGGCATTGTTCAGACAGCTGCTGCCGTACGATCCAGTGGAAAGTGTAAGGCTGTCGCAGCAGTATGTGGCCTGGCCATTGCAGGATACTGAACCGGAGGCGGAGGCCGATGGCGCGCTCGAGCTGGAAGTGCGCGAAGCGGAGCTGGAATGAGGCGCAGAGGAGCTGGAGCGGGTCGCTGAGCTGCTCGTGTGCGAGCTCGAGGACGTGTTGGGGTGAACGCTGGAAGAGGATGCAGCGCGCGAAGCCGAGCTGGAATGAGCTACCGAGGATGACGAAGCGGAACTTGAACGGGCCGTAGAGCTGCTAATGTGCGAGCCTGAAGACGAAGAGGCGCGAGTAGCGGAGCTGCTTGGGTGAGTGCTGGAAGATGTAGCGCTGGAGCGGCTGGCCGAGGACGACGCAGAGCTAAAGCGGGCCGTGGAGCTGCTGGCATGCGAGCTCGAAGACGAAGACGCGCGAGTAGCAGAGCTGCTAGAACGAGCGCTGGAGGACGAAGCGCTAGAGCGGCTGGCCGAGAACGACGCAGAGCTCGAGTGAGGCACTGAGCTGCTAGAGCGAGCGCTGGAAGACGGAACGCTGGAATGGCTGGCCGACGACGAGGCCGAGCTAGAGCGGGCCGTGGAGCTGCTAGCGCGCGAGCTCGAGGACGAAGCCGGGCGAGTAACGGAACTGCTTGAGTGAGCGATGGACGACGTGGCGCTGGAGTGGCTCGCTGAGGACGACGCAGAGATAGAACGGGCCGTGGAGCTGCTGGCGTGGGAGCTCGAGGACGAAGAGGCACGAGTGGCCGACGTTGATGAGGAAGAAGTGGGCCGAGATGCTGAATTCGATGCGCTCGAAGCACGCGAACTCGAGGAAGCGTGCACGGAGCTCGGGGCACTGCTAGAAGATGCAGCGTGCGAGGCCGAGCTCGAGCGGGCCGTTACAGAGCTGCCGGCGTGCGAGGAAGAGATGGAGCTCGAACGGGACGCGGAAGAAGAACGGGGCACCGATGCAGAGCTGCTGACAACCGAAGCCGAGCTGTGGGAGGCGGCGGACGATGATGCTAAAAAGGGTCAGTTAAAGCGACTTAGACAAGAGGAAAGGCACTCACCTGCGGAGCTGCTACTCGACCGGGCGGACGAAGATGACCGGGACACCGATGACACCGAGCTGCTACGCGAAGCAGAGCTGGTATGCGACGAGACCGCCGACGATGCAGAGCTGCTGGCGTGCAACGACGAGCTGCTACGAACACTGCTGGAGGACGGCGTGTGCGAAGAAGCCGAGCTCGTGCGGGCACTGCTGGAAACCGCAGAGCTGCTGGTACGCGAGCTGGATGCGTGCGAGGACGACGGGGACGCCGAGCCACGAGCACTGCTCGAGGACGCCGAAGACCGAGAAGCAGAGGTAGAGCTAGCGCGGGATGATGAGACGCTCGATGCGGAGCTGCTAACACGCGAAGACGACGGCGAGATCGAGCTGCTGCGGGCGCTGCTAGAAGTGGCAGAGCTGGTGGCATGTGAGCTGGATGCGTGCGAGGACGACGGGGACGCAGAGGTGCGAGCACTGCTCGAGGACGCCGAAGACCGGGAAGTAGAAGCAGAGCTGGCGCGGGATGAAGAGACGCTTGATGCGGAGCTGCTGATGCGCGAAGACGATGGCGAGACCGAGCTGCTGGCATGTGAGCTAGACGCGTGAGAGGACGACGGCGAGGCCGAGCTGCTGCGGGCACTGCTGGAAGCAGAGCTGCTGGCGCGCGAGCTGGATGCGTGCGAAGACGACGAAGATGCCGAGTTGCGAGTGCTGCTGGAAGATGCTGACGAACGAGACGGAGACGCCGAGCTGCTGGGGCGCGAGGACGACGAGGCGCTCGAGGACGAGCGGGACACTGGCACAGAGCTGCTAGCACGCGAAGTGGAAGCCGAACTGCTGGAGCGAGGAACCGATGCTGACGAAGATGAAGACTGGGAGCGCGAGGCCGAGCTGCTAGCACGAGACACAGAAGATGCTGTAAACGTATCCGGTTAGTTGATGAATAAATTTTGGGGAGCAACCAACCTGCGGAGCTGTGCGCGGTGGAGGGGCGTACGCTGCTGGCGCTTGCCGAAGACGAGCGAGAAACCGACGCCGAGGACGCGGAGCTGCTACGAACGCTGCTCGAATACGAAGAAGACGTGGGCACCGAGCTGCTCGAATGGACCGACGACGACGACCGAGAGACCGACGCCGAGGACGAGGAGCTGGGACGAACGCTGCTCGTGCTAGCAGTCGAGCTACTGTGCGCACTGCTCGAGCGAACGGACGATGCCGAGGTACTCGCGCGGGAGGCGGAAGAAGACGAGGCTGGAGACATATTAGTTCAGGAAAATTCAGGTAGCAATACGACCAACCTGCCGAGGTGTGCACGGCGGAAGAAGAGCTGCGTGCACTGCTGGCCGAAGACGAGCGAGAGGCCGACGGCGAGGACGCGGAGCTGCTCGAATGCCAAGTAGAGGCGGGCACAAAGCTGGAGTGAGCCGAGGACGACGAGCGAGATGCCGACACGGACGATGAGGCACGCGTGCTGGCCGAAGACGAGCGAGAGACGGTCCCAGACGAGGCGGAGGTACTGCGCGAGGCAGACGTGCTCACGGTGCTGGAGGTCCCATGCGACGAGCTTGTAGGGTGCGAAGATGAGGAAGAAGCGGCGTGCGAGGACGAGGTGGAGACAGCAACTGCAAAAAAAAAAAAAAAAACTAAACGCGGCCCGGAAAGCAAGAGGAATGAAGCCTACCAGGCGTGCAGTCGATACCCACGAGCCCGAATAGACTTTCACAGCACTTGGCAGGGGTGCCAATTACGCTGAATGGCAGACAACATCAGCTAATGCACAAAAAAAGAAAAGCTTTGACCACATACCAAGAATCGCCAAAGGCGGCGACACAGCCCGTGCCGATGTGCTCACCACAGCTGCTGGAAGAGATTCCGAGCCCGCTGATGATACTCTTAGCGGCTGAGCTGCTTGTGGCCGTGAGGTCTGAGCAACAGAACGTTTTCTTCGTGTTGCATTGGTGGGGCGTGGAGGAGGGCGTCGTCCGCTTGGCGCCTGAAGATGAAATCAATACGATGTAGAAGATAGAAGAGAAGAAGGGATTCACCATGTTGGCGGCGCCGTGGCGGGAGTGGAGGAAGGCCGCGAGCGAGACGTTGGGCATTGGAGTCGCTAGGAAGGGCGCCGAGGGCGGAGATGGCGAACGAGAGAGCACAGAAAACGATAGAGGACTTCATGTCGAGTGTGATTGAGGTAGGTCGAGTTAGTGGGGGACATGTAAATTTTTGCGGGGTTTTATAGCTTTTGGTGAACGGGTCCAGACCGAAATAGGGGAGAGAAAAGTAAAACCTCCGCGGGACGATCGGTGTGGGGAAAGCATCCGCGGCTCCAATTGAGGCTGCGTTTTGGGCAGTGCTTTGCCGCTGGCGCACTCGAAGGGAGAAGAGGACATATGCGGAACGAACGGCGGTGAAACAAGTCTGCCATAACCCAAGGAAGGCAAAATCGAGTCGCAGAGAAGTGAGACACGAAGGGCCTAGAACGTGTTAGGAGTGCAGAAAATCCAAAAAACATACAAGACATCCTGGATGCCCGACTGAGACACGAAGTCCAGCCCAGCCTAGTCATGGCCAGACCTCGGGTATCGCGGGCACAATCGAGTCGGGGGCTGCTCCAATTTTTTCTGATATTTCACCAAGTGGTGCGTATAAGACCCGGCGGCAAGCGTTATCACTGTTTCACGAAAATGATTCGAGTTCGATTGCAGTCAGAACGATACAGCACGAAAGATGGCATAAATTTTTAACGAAATTAAGAGAGCCAAGGAGTCTTGGGATGCTGCGTTGACATTTGCCTACCGGTAGCTCATCAGGGATAAAGAAAATACGAGAAGTTTTGGTAACGCACCAGCCCATTTGCGCTGCTGTAAACTAGCCCGGGGTATCTTGAGACTGTCCTTTCGTGCAGCCTCACAGCGTCCCTCTGCTTTGAATTCGTTGGGTCAGAATCGTGGATTTGTGACGACGAGGATACCACGTACCTGTCGGTTTCCGATTTAAAATAGGCTACCGCCGTGCTGGGTCCCTGTCCTTCCCTGCGTGTCCAATACTTCGTGCGATCATAGACTTGATCCTCCTCAGGTCGTCGCGTCGCGACGCGTTTCGACGCGCTGCCACGGCTGCATCTGAGGGCTAGGCTTATCCGCAGAGGGCTTCGGTCCAAAGGGTTACAGAAACTTGGGCGTTACATTGAGAAAGGTGGAAAAGACCACCGAAGGGTGTTGAACGTTGAGGCAGGCCAAGAGCAGGTTGAGCGACTTGAGAGGTTGGGTGGCTGTGTACCAATAGCGATCGTGACGTCACACGTCACTCCGAGTCCGAGTCGCTCGCGACATCCACGCCCGCCCAATGCACGCTTTCACTGCGACATTCCAAGCTTCGAGGCCTTACTAATGGCATTGATCAAGCCTTGTAAATTCCAGATGATGTTGCTCAGGTTGCGTCAGAGGAAGATGTTGTCCTCGTTCAACCTCAGTGCTCCACTCGCGATTCTGTCCTAAACGTGCAGGGCTTTCCACTGAGAACCTAGGCTATTGTGGGAACTCAGAAAAACTTTGTGCCCTTGTTCTCCTGTATGCCGCCAGATTCGTCGGACATCGACCCATTCAGCACGTTGCGAATTCTTCGATATGGGGCCGGTGGACGCTTTAGTGACTTTAGCATGCAGCATTATGAGGCTCAACACATTCCTGTGCGTATCAACTCCCTGCCCATCTGGCAAACTTCTAATTTGGTTGGCAGTGCAGGTGCTGTGCCTGCCGCGTCGATCTATATCACTCCCCCTATTGGACTCATTATATAGACACCTTCTCCCTTTCACCCACTGCTCACACGCAATGCCCGCCCCACCCCTCCACCTCCAGCCCCTCGTCGCTGCCGCCCCAAGCACGAAGATCCGCCTCGCCCTCCTCGCGACCGCGCTCTGCGACGCGCTTGGTGGCCCCGCCGAGTTCCGCGCGCGCTTCTCTTTTGACTTCCTTTCACACATGGTGCCGAACGAAAACTTCGAGCTCCCCGCGGGCGTGTGGACGGACGACACCTCGATGGCCCTCGCGCTCGCACACTCGATCGCCACATTCACGGAAGACTCCGAGGCAGGTGTAACGAAAGGCAGGGGCGGCTTCGACGAGGAGGACCAACTAGACGCGTACTATCGCTGGTGGCAGGACGGCGCGCTCAGTGCGACGGGGCACTGTTTCGACATTGGAAACACAATCCAGCGTGCGCTAGCCTTGTACCGCGACGCGCTGAATACTGGAGGACACGCCCAAGGCAAGAACGCGCTCCGGCGTGTCGGCGCCGCGCTTTCTCTGTCCGCGGGTGGAGCAAAGGCGAAAGAGAGGGAAGGGCGGCGGGCAGCGGCGGGCACGGCGCTCATGCGCATCGGACGCGATCTGAAGGGCTCAGTGTTCGGCGGGAACGGGAGCCTGATGCGTGTAATTCCTGTGGGGCTCGCGTACTGGCGCGACGAGAATGCTGCGGCGGACTATGCTGTACGCAGCAGCATGACAACGCACCCCAACCCGGTTTGCGGCGAGGCGTGCGCGGCGTGGACGCGGTGCGTCGCGCGCGTGGTGAAAGACGCATCTGCTGCTGGGCCACGACGGATGACGAAGCTCGACGTCCTGCACCACTTTGCGACATATCCCTATGCGGCAGACGCGCTGAGAAAGGCGCTCGTGGCGGACGTGCCCTTCCTCGCCACGGCCGCAGACGACCCCGCGGCGATGGAGGAGCACTACGCGGTGCACCACCCGCTTATGCGACTCCGCACGGCGGCGCTGCAAGCGGCTCCCGACGGCGCAGGCCCAGAAGAAACGGACGACGCACTTGCGGAGCGCATCCTTGCCCTCCTGCCCACCGCAGAGGCACTCCCGTCTTCGGGGTATGTCGTACACACGCTGGTGGCGGCTCTCTACACATTCCTCGCGACGCAGACGTTCGCTGACGGTGCGATGCTCGTCGCGAACATGGGCAACGACGCGGACACGGTCGCTGCCGTGTACGGGGGGCTTGCTGGGGCGTGGTATGCTGGTGAAGAAAAGCAAGGGGACTCAGACTCCCTGTTCTGGTCGCCCCGAGTGCGCGAGTGGCGTAGCGCGCTGGTGCGGCGGGATATGGTGGAGGAGGTGGCGGAGGAGCTCGTCGCGTTCGCGGAGAAACAATAGGAACTGTGAATTCGAGTAACGTTGCACTGTACGAATGAATTTTCGTTTTTGGACTTGTGCCAGTGGGCTTTGTTTGAGCCATATTTTCTTGAATGCAAAGCCCAAGTGGCAGTGCACCTGTCACTCTCCTTGCTCTTGGCTCCCACCTTCAGACGCGTTAAACGCTACAAACTTGCTCTATCTATGCTTTGACCGGTTCCTCGAAACTAACGGTATGTCTCTGTCATTCTCCTCGTCCCGCGTCGCGACTTACAGATGGCATCCGTCGCGTCAGCACGACCTCCAAATTTCGCCCTATACAGTACCGCCATGCATCCAGCTTTGAGAGTGGTAGAACTCGTCCAGATGATCTTCGAAGAAGTTGCCTGTCCCGTCGACGATGCCTCGCCAGGTCTCCGATCTTCTGCGCGTCAAACGCGCCTCGGCACGCTCGCCGCTCTGTCGCGCACCTGCAAGCGATTCCAGGACCCCGCCATAGACGTGTTGTGGAAGAATCAGACAAGCCTTGAATGCTTGTTCTCCTACACTTTGCCATCCGACGTATGGATTGAAATGGTAAGCTCTAGCATTTGGTGTAGCCTCCTAGCGGCTAAATTTCCCTATGTACTTAGAAGGATCGAAATCGTTTACCCAAAAGCTCTGACTGGGTTAGAGTTCTCTTCTACTCCTCTCGCATAAAAGAAATCACTCTATCCTCGGGCGACGAGAACTTGTGGGAGCAAGCTCGTATCTCTCTTCCTCGCGGAACTTCCCTCTTGCCAAACCTCCGACATCTTCATTGGCAGATGAACATCGGTCTTGTCTCGACCATGCCCAGCTTTTTAGGACCAAGGCTAGTTTCTCTCGACCTTCAAGTTTACGGATGGCAACTCTCGAATTTGCCTAAGCTAGCTCCCCTCCTTCCCTCCCCAGTCGAGCTCAAGATCGAGCTCAAGACTCCTTCCACTCCCACACAACCAATATTTTTTCGACAAGCATCGCTCTTTATCTGCGGACTGAATATGACTCGTCTCGAAGTAACGAATCTGGACGCACCTGCGCTCCTCCATATATCACAGCTGCCCCTCCTCAGTTTCTTGTCTCTCCTCCCTGACTATGAATGTCCCTGCACCTTCTCTCCGTCCTCGTTTCCCGCCCTCCGGACTTTGGAGCTGACATGCAACCGCAATCCCGAAGAGCTGAAACTACATGTACCTGCCATGAAAGCATGCTATTCCGACTGTCTCATCTCGTTTATCACAGCCCACCCCAATTGGAATCTCGAGAGCATCGCTATCAAATGCGCCCCAATGCATGCGGTCCTCGAAGCCCTCCACAACCATTGTACCCACTCCACTTTGACGCGCCTCGAAGTGGGACTCGGCGCGCATCACTACATGACCTCGTACCCTCCGAGGTCCACAGCCGACATCGCCCGCATAAAACTTCCCTCAGGCGCAGTGCGACCCCTCCTCGCCTTCACGCAGCTCCGCGCCCTTGCCCTCAAGTCCCCCATCGGTATCGACCTTGACAAGACGACCTTTTGGCAGATGGCGCTCGCATGGCCGCACCTCGAGAGCCTCGCGCTCACCGCCTACGACCCTGTGCCGATGCTCGCGCTGCCATTCGACGCCCTGCGCGCCCTCGCACAACACTGTCCCCGCTTGCTGAGCCTGAAAGTCCCCGTCAATGGATACAAATATCCCGACCTCCCTGCAGAAACCCCGCACGAACAGCGGCGCGTCGCGCTGACTGCCGCCCACACGTGGCTTGCTGAACACGCCGTTGTTGCAGACTTTGCGTCGCGCATCAATCCGACGACGGTGGGATGGGGCCAATGGGCAAATGCCTCCACGGAATATGATGATGAGGAGAGCGATGAGTCTGATGAATACGACTTGTATGGCGATGAGTATGGAATTGGCGAAAGGAACGGGAAGTATGGGTCTGGGTGTCACTGTGGGTGTGAGTGTTGCGGGTCTCTTTATGACTGACTTGGGAGGGTACATGTCGAAGTGTCCGTGCTGATAATTCTGTCTCTCTAATCGCTGCTAAAATCATTGCGTTTCGTGTTATGTTTTGCCGCCTTTCTCTCTTCATCATTCACGTGGTTTTAACTTTAGGATTATGTGGGGCCGAGTCGGCGACTCGGGAGATTGACCATCCTCCGAGGGTAATTACGATTGGGTACCAAGGGTGACCTTTAAGTTTCAAGTTGTTCACTTTCTGAGCCGAAGCCCCTATGTCACATGTCACCGCTTCCGTCCTACCACCATGGCTGTTGGCCTCCCCCAAGAGATTTGGGACAAAAGCCTTGACTTTCTTGATGATCCTCGAGACCTCAGGTCGTGCGCACTTGTATCGCGTTCGTTGAGGCCCCGGGCGCAGTCACACCTCTTCCATGACATCACCCTGGTGAAGCCGGGTTACAACCCCATAGACGATTTTTTCGACCACGATCCCACCGACGACCAGTTCGACGACGGTGCAGCCTGCCGCCGTTTAGTCTCAGTCTTGGACGTTTCGCCTCACCTGGCACGACACATCCGCCGTATTCGCATTCCTTTTCGCAAGGATTTCCTCACTCATGTCTGTGGCATGCGCTTGTCGCGGCTGCGAGATATAGGATTTTCCAGCTGTCCTCCAAGTCATTACCACATCGCAGACGATCCATTGTCCAGCACTCTTGACCTCGCACACAGCCTGGTTGCACTGCCAAGTATCCGAAGCGTACAGCTCGAAGTCCAGAAGTGGCCTTTCGACAATACCGGCCCGGGATTCGCATTCAAAGTCATGAGCCGCTTGTTCAAAAATCCCACGCCGCACATTCAAGCCTGACAGTTAGCTTCCTCGGGTTGGACGACTCTCACAACGATTTTATGAGCAGCGAGCTGACCATTAGTCCCTGCACGAACCGAGCTATGCTGAAAAGCCTCAGGATAATCTCCTCCTCAGCGATAGGGGATTATTTAATTCATCCAGGGTGTTCGTTCGACCTCTCCCGCCTAGAGGATGTCCGGATATCGTACTCGATGACGCCCGTCGTCGAGAAGGCATTGGAATGCGGGCGATTTACGCTCAAGCGGCTCGAATATTCGGACGGTAATAATGGTCACCGTCCGCATGAAGTTTCAACTAAACTCTGTCCCTTTCCCAGAGTATATCGCCCAGGGCCCCAAACTTGAGCATTTTCCAGCTTTGACTCGTTTGGATGTAGCCGTCGCCAAATCCCCGATCGGCCACATTTTAGATGGCATCTCTAATGCCGGCAAGACTTGCATCGAGACCCTATGCATCCTTGGTCATTTCTACGATCTCCCGGACTTCGAGAATTGGGGCGAAGACCACGACCTTGAACGCTTCGATACTATTCTTTCCTCCTCTTCCTCCATGCCAGCACTTCAGAAAGTCGAATTTAAGGTCTACACCCTTTCATGGAAGGGACAGAGGGAGGTTTTATTAGAGACATTCTTCTTTCCTCCTGTCCAAAGCTCTGTGCGAGGGGGTTGCTTGAAGTTGTAAGTGCTTCGTTTGACATCGTATTGGAGCGTTGTTGATTTGACTTGTAATAGAGATTGAACGTAGAAGAAGAAAATAGAAGTCTGTAATATGTAAATGCGCACGAGAAAGCTGCATGGCGTTCGAGTGTTCATCATAGAGTGTTATAACTCTTGGTATGTTTTGTAAAAAATCAAGTCCTGCGAAACGAAATATGAGGCAGCTGCGCAACTCATCCCGAGAGGGGCTAACTGCGAGAATCGTGGGAAGCTAGGGTCGACGCACAGTAAGCTTGAAAGAACTAGAGCCCTCATTGTATAAAGTCGGACAGACGAGTCGACTCATCGACACAAAAGCGTACTGCCGGTCGACGTCCGTCAATAATTATTAGTTTGTAGTTTGTACCGGAGGAAAATCAGGGGTGAAATTTTGAGATGTCTAAAAAGCCGCCGTCATCTCCTGGGTCTCTTGTCATGCCGTCAGACTCCTATTTGACTCAAACTGCGCGTCAATTTTTTATTACTTACAACTACACGTGACCGTGATTCGCCAATCAGATTTCTCACCACCACCTATGGCTGCACTCCTCTCTGGTCTCCCCGTTCAAGAGGTTTGGGACCAGATTATCGACCATCTCCGTGGTTATAGAGACCTCAGATCATGCGCCCTCGTGTCACGCGCGTTCACGCCGCGGGCCCAGTACCACCTTTTCTACAACATCGTATTTCAGAGGCCTCAGGCTGGCAGTGATTCCTTCAGCCCCTACGACGAGGTTGCGTTCTGCCGTCGTCTAGTATCAATCCTGGCCGTATCTTCTCATCTAAAACCCCATATCCGTTGTATTCGTATCCCGTTTTGCACAGATATCCTTGCTTGCGTGGATGGCATGCGATTGCCTCGTCTGCGAGAGATATCATTCATTGAATGTCCTTCCACCCATGTCGCCAGCACAGCCGATCCATTCTCTACCACTCTTGACCTCGCACATGGTCTTATTGCTCTACCATCCATTCGAAGCGTAGAGATTGACGTCGAAGAGTGGCCTACTGCCGCCGCCGAACAGTGGTTTTTGAATTCGGTCGGCCCGCGGTTTGTATCGAGGGCCATGGCCCGCTTGTTCCAAAAATCGACACCGCACATAGAAGCCCTGGTGGTCCGGTTCGCCGCAAACTCTGATGAACTTCATGAAGATTCTGCGACTCACGAGCTGGCTCTCAATGCCTGCACGAACGAGGCAACGATAAAGATCCTTGGGATTTGGTTCTCACCAGAAATGGAGGAATTTTTCGCTCATCCAGAATGTCCATTCGATTTCTCCCAGCTTGCGGATGTCGAGATAGTCCATTCTATGACCCCCGCCATCGGAAAGGCCTTGGAGCATGGACGGTTCACAATACAGCGGCTCAAATGTTGGACTAGTAATCATGTTCAGCATCCACACTGAGTTTAAGTTGACCTTACCCCTTTCACAGAAGATCTCGCCCGGGGCCTCAGGCTTCAACGTTTTCCTTCTCTGACTCGTTTCGAAATAGTGGCCCACGCCGTTGACTTCCCTGACATCACAGATGCCATCTCCAACGTCAGTGGGAAGTGCATCGAGACCATTATCGTCAGGATCATACATCATGGCGGACGCTTCATCGAACAGAGCGAAACTGGACCGTTCGACACTATCCTTTCTTCTCCGCTCATGCCAGCACTTCAGAAAGTGGAAATCAGCTTCATGCCAATGGACAAGACACAGGAAGATTATTGTTCGAAAAGAGATATCCTTCATTCCGCCTTTCCTAAGCTCTACGCGAGAGGGCTCCTCGAAGTTCCAACCAGATTCTATAGAGTATGTGCTTCTTATTCAGAATGTATCTGAGTATTATTAACTTGTAATAGAATGTGAACGAACAATGAAATACGAGTCTATCGACCGTCAACGCACGCTGGAAAGCGAGATTATACATACATTGTAGCTCCAGGCATCATTTGTAAAAGCCCATTTTAACTCAATCAAAGAGCTTCTCGAATTGTGCGTCGGACAATTTAGTAAGGCCAAATTTCAGTGTTGGAATTTGGAAGGAGAGCCCAAATTCCATTGGTCAGGGCCAGTCTGGCGAACAACCCAAACCTCGGGAAGACTGCCGCATAAACATGATGAGGAAGACGAAATTCTATGTGGGAATTTATTTTGCGACTCAGGTAGCAATGGTTTGCGATCCAACTCGGTTGCGCCTGAACCCCTCTTGGGCACAAACAAAAGCGCCTCGATATACGTATTTGACTGCGGCTTGGTCGTACTTGTATTCACAAACAGAATTGTTGTGTTTAAGAGGTCTCGTTGAGCATACGCCCGACGCTTCTGGCGTTTGGGACTATGGAGTCTATCGCACGGTGCGCGAAATGAGATGTCATCGTTAACATTCGCGGCACGCGCGACTTTTCTCTCTTGGACATGTACTCGCCGCGGGACTTCAGAGTTACAGCGGAGGTTTGTCCTCAGGCGTGGTCGTACATGCGCGTCGTGTTTATGCTTCTGTGGCTGCATCGATGTACGACCCAAAGAGTAGCCCTGTGCGCCGGAAAGGGAGAAGCTCATGGGGAAGAGAGAATTTTCAATCTTGCACGCCCTTCCCGCCCTTTCATGGAGCCGCACGATCGCCATTACTGCCATTACTCCTACCCACTGCCATAAACTACCCACCAGGGTGGCTGCGGTGGCGCCCGCGGTAGTGATATCACCTTCCTCTTCACCTTCATCTGTACCTTCCTCCTCGCCTCCAGCTGCACCTCCCTCCTCACCTCCTCCAAGTCCACCTTCACCTCTTTCACTGCCGGCCGTGCGCGGCCCCACGTCGCCAGGAAGCTGCCCTCGAGCCGGCCCGCCACCTCCACCTCCGCCTGTCTTCGTTCCCGCCAACGCCGCTGGCGCTCTTCCCGCGAGCCGCGCACGATCGCAAGGACCCTATCGCTCGCAGGGATCCGCCCCGCATCCCCCTCCGGGATCCGCCGCGCACACGGGTCCGGCGCGAACCGGAGGTTGCACGCGAGGTACACGGGGTCCGCGACCGCGATGTGCTCGAACGCACGCAGCGCGTCGTCCGCGCGCGCGAAAGCGACAAAGGCGTATCGCTGCTTCCTTCTATAGGCGTCGGCGTTAGCGTCGGGTCGCCGGGCGAGGGGGAGAGCGAAGGGGAAGGGGGAGAGAGCAGGAGGGACTAACGGGTGTGGGTGTGCCCAGACTCGGTCGATAGTGCCGAACAAGCCAAAGTCCGCTTGGAGCTTGGGAAGTGTGATGGTCACCGCGGAGTCGATGAAGATCCGCACGCGGAGGACGCGCGTGCATTCGGGCGGCAGGGCGGGCGTGGCGGACTCTTCCTCGTGATGGGGCTCGACGCTGATCGCGCGGTGGCGGATGGTGAGCCCGCGCGTGCTCACGCCGACGAGGAAGTCGCGCGCGTCTTCCATGCGGAAGAATGAGACGACCTGCGCATCCGCGAGTGAGTATAGAAGAATCAGTGAAATAGGATGGAGCTCACGGCAGTCCCGTCGCCGAGCAGGTCGACCGCGTAGAGCGGCCCGCTGTATATACGCTCGCACAGGTCCGCGACGGTGGTCTCTTGGTCCAGGTTGCGCAGTACCAGCGCTGTAAATGGGCGAGCGCCTCCGTGGGCGTCGGAAAAGTACGTCGGCGCGTGCCCCAGCTCCGTTTTGAGTGCGGCGTGGGCGTCGGCGAGCGAGAAGGCGGGCGTCCCCGGTGGGGCCTCGCACGGGTCAGGGCCATACGCGACGCGGACGCACACCATGCCCGGGTCGGCGCGGATGAACGCGTGGGTCTGCACGGCAGGTTGAGTTAGCTGAGGACCGAGACGGGGAGAAAGGGCAAGAACATACGCGGATCGCGCTGGCGATATCGCCGAAGTGCACCACCGCAACCTCGTTATATTCGTCCTTGTCGACCGCGTGCGTGGTGAGCGCCACGATGGACTTTGAGCCTCTCTCTAGGTACACACGCAGATGCGGCGCGGACCAGCGGTCCGCACGGTCGCGCGCCTTGTACAGGATGAGCACCCTGCGCGCGCGGTCATTGGCCGCGGCGGTCGCGATGACGGGGTGCAGAGGCTTGTACGGTAGCCACGTGCACGCGAGGGGCCGCCCGCCGAGCAGCAGCGGCGCGGACGCGCTGCCCGTGAGCGCGATGAAGCGCGCAGCGCTGTGCCCGTCTAAAAACGACAGCTCGGCCATCGAGCTCGTTTGTCCTGGGAAGACCTTGACGTATTCGAGACCACCGGTGTGCACGAAAGCAAGCAGCTGGTCGACGCGCGCGTCAGGGGGGAGATTTGTGACCGAGACTGCGCGTCGCATGAGAGGCGGGTCATATGGGCCGATTGCCCGCGCTGCCATGAAGGCATCGGTCAGAGGGGTGGGCGAAGCAGCGGTAGCGTCATTTGCAGCTCTGTGAGTCTGAGAAAAGTGGCGTCGGGACGCGCTCTGAGCGTTGGAAGAGGACACATCGTTCGATGCCGATCCATAATGAGCGATAGAGAACAACGAGGCAGAGCTTGAGCGGGTTGTAGAGCTGGTAATGTGCGAGCTCGAAGACGAAGAGTTGGGTAAGAGCGCGAAAAGAGCAGACTGGCGCGTCGAGAACAGTGGGAGGCGGCGGCAAGAGAGTGTCTTCAGCCACCCATTCATTCGTTGGCCTAGAGCTTGGCCTAGACAGACAACACGACGGCTGCTAACCAGCGCTTGGACCACAAAGAAATCCAGGGAGCACGTGCACAATACACACATACAAATACGTCCCTGGTCCGTGCGCGCACCTTGGGTATAAACCTGAGCGCTCGACGTCTGAGCAACTCATACTTACCTTGATGGCATACGCCCCTTCATCTACCTGGGTGTGTGGGCCGTGGGAGCACTCCATAGCACGGCGACCCTGTCCATACAGAGTGAGCCTGCGGTTTGTATGGGCTTAGGCTCATGCACCGTCCCAATATTTTCCAGTTCTACCACGGCCACTCGGCTGGGTAGGCCTTTTTTTTCGACCTTCCGCCCTCCTAACCCTAACCTTAATTGCTACTAAATATGTAAACTGCAATACATCGATTTGCCCGGCCTTTTCATGCAAGGAATCAGGCCACTTCTAGTTCTACACATCTCCCAAATCGATTAGAATCCTTATATTCTTCCTCTCCCTTTCCCGCCATACACTGAGAGCCCCGAGTTCATGTGTGTGAGGAGGGGGTGACCTAATCGGGCCGGGAGCGGTTGTTTATTTGTACTTGTGTCCCGTCTGCCATCAATTTTCGTTACCTATCTCCTCATCTCACCGCCATGGCTCGTTTCAAAGGGACAACAGAGCTCTCCTCGCTGTTTTCATCTCTCGGTTCTGCTCGTTTTCTCCCGCGTCTCGGTGATTCTGGATTCGCAGCCAAGTTCGCTAATCCTTTGTAATTCTGCCTCAATCCTTGCCTCACCGGCACCTCAATTTGTCCAATCCAACACATGATGAAATTTCCGCAACTGTCCAGTTGGGCACCATGCTTGCTTCCTCGGCAAAGTTGGCAGCCCTTCTGATTGCGATGAACACTCCGTTGACACGGCTACCAGTTCTACAGACAGGGATACAACGTTTATGCGGTTGAGAGTTCAATAAACGCTTACTGTGTTGCTCATCCTCTAGATGAATCTTGTAGACACATCCCATTCCTTGCTACCGCCGTTCCGCTTTTTCCATGACAATCACTTACTATCATAGCACCTAGAAGTTCCTAAACGACTCCGGCACAGGCTCTCATTATTATCGCTCTGGAGTGCCGCCTGCCCACAGTTAAAACTCAGGGTTTCCGACCATTTTCTCACCTGCCAGGTGACCCTCCCAAAAGATGAAACCCGTAATTCATCCCGCTGTTCTCCGTTATATCCATGGTTCTCAATCTATACTTGACCCTTTTGGCCTTGTATGGTTTGAAGTCGACGGCTTCAAGATCAAACACGGATGTGCTCTACTGCATTTGGGAACGGAGCCAGCCCGTCGCGCGTTCAATGCTCATGCTCATCCCCAACCTCCGGTTGCTTTTTCTTCCCAGATGTTAATTTTAGGACATTCCTCGGAATCGTTCTGCAAGAGACGCTGCCAGTGTGGACATCGACGATCTTCCATTTCGCGAAGTCCAAGTGGTCCGTTCTCATCTCCATTTTTCGAACCGATTTTCTGCAAGGATCACTGCACCTTTTCCGCTTATCGGATGATTAAAGTACCTTGAACCACGGACAAAGGATACGCGTTCTACAACCGGAGATGAATGAGAACCAGTTACGTGGGCTTTGCGAGTTGTCTCTGTGCTCAGCGGATATCATCCGCGCTATTTTTAGACGGTCAACCCAACCGCGTTTCCTACGGTTCCTACCCGTATTTGCGTCAGTCAAGTTGACAAATGTTTTTCGGGTCCAAGGGGAAAAAAATTACTATCTTCGTGCAATAGACTTGATAACACGTTTTGTAGAACTCTAAGAATAGCAGGGCATTTATTTTGGTTGCGTTCGGTTCTGCGTGTCCCAAATTGGAATCTCGGAGTCAGTACGCTGACTAAGACAATCCGGCTGATGCGTGTTGCCGAGCCTATTTAAAGAGCAGAGATAGTTGCACTTGATCTTCACTTGATCCCGCCAAAACCCCGCCTTCTTTGCTGACAGTTGTCCTCCTGCAAAGCCATGGTGTTCCTGAAGCTGCTTACCTCTGTTTCTGGGACTCTGGGCGCCTACGCGCTGTATCAAGTACTGAAACTCGTCTACCAGGAGTTCAATTCCCCGATCAGACATCTCCCAGGCCCCAAATCCACGCATTTCTTCTACGGTAATTTCAAGGAGATATGGCAGGATGTGGGTGTCGTTTCCTGATCACTGCAACACATCTTGACACTCGGCTCTAGAACTCGGGCATACATGAGCGGTGGGTCCAAGAGTATGGACCCACGCTGAAATTTAAGGGATTCTTCGGGGTGAGTGCTTGCTTGAGCTTGAGTCGAATCATATTTCAATCCTTCGTAGCTGACCCGGCTTTTCACCACCGACACGAAAGCATTGCACCACTTCCTTACGAACAGCCACATCTATCAGAAGCCGGACCCTTCACGATACAATCTCGCTCGGGTTGTTGGCCCAGGTGCGATCTACTCAGGAACTACGTCAAACAATTCCTTACTTACTTCTTTCGCGCGGCGTTTAGGTCTCCTAGTCGCCGAAGGAGAAGAACACAGACAACAGGTCGGTCGATGTGCTCGACGAAAATTTCCTGATTAGTACTAATTAGATCTGATTCAGCGCAAAATCATGGTCATCATTAGTTCTTCCTCCTAGGCGGAAGCTGTAATGATCGGTCCGTTATAGAATCCAGCATTTGGAGCACCACAAGTCCGGGAACTGACCGGTATATTTGTCGAAAAGTCTGTAGAGGTGCGTGTTCCTCGCTTCTATTTAAATGGTGAAATCATACCGGCCTCCTCAGCTGCGCGACATTTGGGCTGCCCAAGCATCCAATGCGGGCGGAACTGCCCGCTTGGATGCTGTATCGTGGCTCAGTAAAGCTACCCTCGACATCATCGGACTTGCAGGTACGGTCTGCTTTATTTTGCGAAGTGATAGAGGCTAACCCGGGTGTAGGTTTCAACTACCATTTCAACTCTCTCAGCGGCTCCGAAAGCGCGAGCGAGCTTGGCGCAGCCTTCTCCGCCATCTTCCAGGCCGGAATGCGCATGAACCCCATCCGTATCCTCCAAACCTGGATTCCCGTGTTCCGAGTCATCGTACGTCCATCCTTAACAATGCACAATGCCGAAATGCTCATGATATTCAAAAGCCTACGAAGCTCGACGCAGATATCCGGACATCCCAAGGCACGATGAATCGCATCGGCCGCGAGCTCCTTCAGGAGAGCAAGAATGAGATGGCGCAGGACGGGACGTTCGAGAAGGGGCGGTCGCGGGATTTGCTGTCGCTGCTTGTGCGAGCCAACACGGCTAAGGACATTCCGGTCAGCCAGCGTCTGTCGGATGAGGATGTTTTAGCTCGTGAGTTCTTGTGTAAGTATGGGATTATAGCTCGACTAATTACCGGAACAGAGGTGCCGACATTCTTGGTTGCGGGCCATGAGACGACAAGGCACGTCGGTTTTCTTCATTTGTGGTACGGATATTAACTCGGTTGCACAGCACGGGGACGACGTGGGCGCTATTCGCCCTCACGCAGAATGTAGCCGCGCAGACGCGCTTGCGGGAGGAGCTGCTGAAGGTCGAGACGGATAACCCGACCATGGACCAGCTTAATGAGCTCCCGTATTTGGACTCCGTCGTGCGAGAGACGTTGCGCCTACACGCTCCAGTTCCCGCAACGAGTGCGCGCGCTTCCTTCCTCTCCTCTAACGGTGTGCAGGCGTCTCATGCAATTTTCAGGCCGCATTGCGACGCAGGACGACGTGGTGCCACTGGATATGCCGTTCACGGACGTCCACGGCACCGTACACGAGACCCTAAAGTAAGCGAACGTCGTTGATTACTCGTAGAAGTGGGCTCATCGGGTGCAGAGTCAACAAGGGGCAAACTATGTGGGTTTAATTGTACGGCCTCAAGTTGAAATCGCAACTGACGAAATGCAGTATTATCCCCATCCTCGCGATGAACCGCAGCTCGGTGATTTGGGGTCCTGATTCGATGGAATTTATGTATGTTGGGAATTCTGTGTGTTTGCTGTCTTGTGGCTCATTCCCCCGCAGACCCGAGCGCTGGGAATCCCAGACGCCTATATCCAACTCCATCCCCGGAGTCTGGGGCCACATGCTCTCGTTCCTCGGCGGTCCTCGGGCCTGCATTGTAAGTCCCTACCCTTCATCTGGACGAATTTTACTCATGTGCACCAGGGCTACCGCTTCTCCCTCGCCGAGTGCGTTGGCCTGCGTCATGCACAGACAATCTACTAACAAGGGCTTGCAGGATGAAGGCCCTGCTGTTCACGCTCGTCCGCGCCTTTGAGTTTGAGCTCGCGGTTCCGGTGGAAGACATCGGAAAGCGGTCGTCGATCGTGCAGCGGCCCATGGTGCGGAGCGAACCCGACAAGGGGAGCCAGCTGCCGTTGCTCGTCAGGCGGTATGTCCGGGCGTGAGCGGGATCGTGACGATGTAAGCTATAATTTAGTGTGGTTGGTAAGAGCCCTGGGGTAATGTAAGTAACTGCACTTCTCTGGATTTGTTTATGCCCAGGACCCTTCTCTCATTGTCAATTGTATTGCGTAGGCAAAGCACGCTGCGATCATGTAGTTTCTTGAGAGGTCCCTTGCGACTTGGCAGGTGGAAAGTACCGTCTGCGCCTGCACGATCCGCTTCCTTGCGGCGGTTGGGCTTGATTCCATTTTGTTGTAACTCAACAGAATGGCATAGCGAACAATATTCATCCACTTGCAGTGTCGAGAAGAGAGTTTGGAAGTTCATTAACGTTCAATGGTTATAATTCTACGTCTTCACAAGTGGTTTTAGATGTTGGATCTATGAGTAACCGCCCAATACATCTACTCCACGAGCTTCTAAACCTTTCCAGTAGAACTTCAAGTGTTCCCTACTTGCATTGGTGAAAAAATAAGGGATTGCTCTTGCCCAAAGGTGATCGAACGACACAATGAGCTCCCATTCAGTTTTAATTCCTAGGCGAATTCTCTTTCGAACTGTGATTAGCTGAGCGTGCTCGTAGTCTAGGGGCTACATTGCGACCCTATCCATACCCAGCATGCGGTTTGTATGGCTACTCATGCACTGTCCCAATATTTTCTAAACCTTCCGCGGCTGAGCCTGGGTAGGCCCTTTTTTGGAATTCTTACCCTGCACTGAATATGTCAATTGAGATATGACCAGCCTCTTTCATCATAAATGAATGAGATATTTTCTCTGCTGCATGACATCCGCCTAATTATAACGCGGTTGTACAAGAAATAGAGATCGCGAGCCAAAACTTACTTCGCGCCGCACAACCGTCCGAAGCTGAAAGAAAGTCCTCCGCCGGCCCATGATACCCATCTGACAGCCCGTGCTACTTCCCCCTCACGGCATCCGTATTTCCGTGGTTCCGGCGGCATTTCCGGCGGTTGAACAAGTTCACTGTTCATGAAGTTGAGGTTTCAGGAACAATTAATTGGGTAGAAACAAACATTTAATCTTTTTTCTCCTCAAATGTCACCCTCCATAGCACTGCCTTCAGTGGAGTTTTTTTCTTTTTTTCCTAGAGGAACACCTCCGCCGGGATTTGTTGATGTAAAAACTGCTGACTAATCCGGCACCTGCCACGGGCCATCATGCTCGTTGCCGTCGCTCATAAGGGGACTCCCACATCCCACTTGCCCACCGACTCCCTCTTGCTCTAACCATGGCGTTCCTGAAGCTGCTTGCCTCTGTTGCTGGGACTCTAGGAGCCTACGCGCTGTACAAAATATCGAAACTGGTCTACCGGGAGTTGACCTCCCCAATCAAACATCTCCCAGGGCCTAAATCCTCGCATTTCTTCTACGGCAATCTCAAGGAAATATTCAAGGCTGTAAGTCTATTTCCCCTATCCCAAACACGCTCTCTCAAACTTGGTTCCAGGAAAACTCGGTTCTACACGAGCAGTGGGTACAGGAGTATGGATCCACCCTGAAATATAAGGGACTTTTGGGGGCGAGTGCTTTAGCTGGAAGCTTGACTGCTGTTCCAATTATTTGCAGCTGACCCGGCTCTACACTACGGACACCAAAGCACTGAACCACTTCCTTACGAACAGCAACATCTATCAAAAGCCAGAGGCTTCACGGTCGAACATCGCCCGGATGTTTGGTCCGGGTGCGACCTTTTCGGGCCCTAGGTTCCACCATTACTTACTCCCGTCGTGTTAGGTCTCCTCATGGCCGAGGGAGATGATCACAGACAACAGGTAGGTTATTGTGCTCTACAAAATACTCCGACTCACTGATTCGATTCAGCGCAAAATTATGGTGATCATTACTTCTTCCCTTCAGGCGTAAACCATAATTTGGTTCATTTTAGAATCCAGCATTCGGAGCGCCACAAGTACGAGAACTGACCAGTATATTTGTCGATAAGTCTCTCGAGGTGCGCATTCGTATTCGATTTTATCACGGTAAAATCATATAGGCGTCCTCAGCTGCGAGACATTTGGGCTTCTCAAGTATCTAATGCCGGCGGAACTGCTCGCTTGGATGTTTTATCATGGCTCAGCAAAGCTACGCTCGATATCATCGGGCTCGCAGGCAAGGTCCGATCTATTCCACGAGGCATGGGCTGATTCGTATATAGGTTTCAACTACCATTTCAACTCGCTCACCGGCTCCGAAACGGCTAGTGAGCTTGGTGGAGCCTTCTCTGCCATGTTCCAGGCCGGAATGCAGATGACCCCCCTCCGCATCCTCCAAGCTTGGAGCCCCGCGTTTCGAATCATAGTGTGTTGACTCCTCGTTGTAATTTGCAGTGATGCTGATAACATGTAACAGCCAACAGAGATCGACACAATTATCGGGGCATCCCGAGCCACAATGACGCGGATCGGTCGCAAACTCCTGCAGGACAGCAAGAACGAAATGGCTGAGAACGGAACCTTCGAGAAGGGGAGGGCTCGGGATCTTCTTTCGTTGCTCGTCCACGCCAACACCGACAAGGGCATCCCGGAGAGCCAGCGTCTTTCGGATGAGGACGTTCTCGCTCGTAAGCTCCTGTGTGTGCGGTAAGTTGACAATTGATCCACTAATTTAACAGAGGTGCCTACGTTCTTGATTGCGGGCCATGAGACGACAAGGTATTTCATTTCCTTCATATGTGATGTCGTTAATCTGTCGACTACGAAGCACGGCGACGACTTGGGCGCTGTATGCGCTCACGCAAAACATGGCCGCGCAGACGCGCTTGCGGGAGGAGCTGTTGAAAGTCGAGACCGACCACCCGACCATGGACCAACTCAACGAACTCCCCTATTTGGACTGCGTCGTGCGAGAAACGCTGCGCATACACGCTCCGGTGCCCTCGACGAGTGCGGGCGCCTTTTCCTCCCTTATAATGTTGTTCACCCAGCTCATTAATGCAATGATCAGTCCGCACTGCGACGCAGGACGATGTGGTGCCGCTCGCCACCCCATTCACCGACGTTAACGGGATCGTTCATGAGACCCTGAAGTGAGCCAATCTCTTCAAATCCCTGGTTACGAGCTCATTGATTACAGGGTGAACAAGGGGCAGACTATGTGCGATAGATCGTCTCGAGTTGAAATTGTAACTGACGAGAAGCAGCATGATCCCTATCCTCGCGATGAACCGCGACCGGGCGATTTGGGGCCCGGACGCGATGGAGTTTTTGTGCGTTGGGCATTGTGTGTGCTCACCACTTGGCTAATCCACACCCAGACCTGAGCGCTGGGAGTCCCAGACGATATCCAATTCCATCCCTGGGGTCTGGGGCCACATGCTCACGTTCCTTGGCGGCCCTCGGGCCTGTATTGTGAGTCCCCCAAGCTGGAGGTTGTACGCAGTTACTTATTCTTGCGGACCAGGGCTACCGCTTCTCCCTCGTCGAGTTTGTCTCCTCACATTCTGCGCATTAAATCTCCTAATAATGATTTCCAGGACCAAGGCCCTTCTGTTCACCCTCATCCGCGCCTTCGAATTTGAGCTGGCAGTCCCGGCGGAGGATCTCGGGAAGCGGTCGACGATCGTGCAGCGGCCTATCGTGCGGAGTGAGCCCGAGAAGGGGAACCAGATGCCGCTCTTCGTTAGACGGCATGTCCGGTCGTGAGCGGGAAGATGTAAGCTATACTTAATGTCGGTTGCATAGTGAGTGGTTGGAGTTATATTCTGTTAGTGGGACCATTCACGCGAAATCTCTTATGTCCATTGTAAGTCATTCACTGAACATGGACTTATTTCCCTCTCGCTATGTAATCCAATATCCGAGAATCGCTCGCTGCATCCCGCACCGGACCGAAGCAGGTGCGCCAAATTTGGCGGTGAAAGTAAGGGTAGAACCAAGGTACATTCATAATCCGCAGATGTTCTGGGATTATCATCTGAGTGATAAAGTGGTGGTAGTAAATTGGTAAGAATCGCATCCTGACAAGCTTCTCCGAAAGACTGATCGCATCTATCTGAACTTCGGTTGACAGAATCGGTTGAAGTTGCCCTGGTTCACTCCACGTGCGTTCGTCCACCTGAAAAAGCAGGGGATTCTCGGCTTCTTGCGTGGGACGCACGAAGGCGAGAAGTTAGCTCCTGCGCAAGAAGTGAAGCGCAAAATTATAAGGAGGTTGAACCGTCGGAAGCTCTCCGAGACTTGACGACATTCTCATTTGTCAACGTGCACTCAGCCGTTGGCATTCTAGCGCCTAATAAATGTTCGTTCTCATCACGCCAGTGACTTGGAAAGTTGTATGAGTATTCGGTTGTGAATAGTTCGCTTCAGACTGCCCTATTATAATTAGTAACCATTACCGACCAGTTGACAAGGCAATTTCGCGCATTTTACCCACGAGATAGGCGCCTTCCATACAATTCATATCAAAGTGGACGCCAATCGAAAAAAAGAGGGGCGTCTTCTGCCGGGATGGGCTGCGGTCTGCTTCGACTACTGCGACATCTGCCAAATAGGCTTGCTCAGATGAAACATTGGAGGATGGGTCATCGGATTTTATCAGCCTTCAGAACGGCGTATAAAAGGGAGCCAGCCTTGTTGCGAGACCTCCAGATCCAAATGAAGTTGTCTCTCAGCTTTTCCTCCGTCCTCGCAGCGATCCTCGCCTTCCAAGGCGTTGAAGCGGCATTCAACTGTTCTATGAACGTCAATGTGAACAGCAGAGCCTGCGCCGCTCTGAGCTGCGCCATAACCGGAACATACCTTGCTGGTCAAGTAGGCCGCTTCAGAGTTAGTTAGAAGTAATGCTAATCGAGCAACTTTAGATTGTGGCCTTTGATTGCGTGGACGCATCTTCCTCTGTGGTTGCCGGTAGCCCGTATGCTCACATTTCTAGATGACGGAGTCGTTGTCAATTTCCTCCTCCAGGTGGTGGGCCCGCGATCCTTTGAAGGATTTCGTCCCAGTGGGTGATATGAAGGGCGTCGATGGGTTCTCTTGCGACAGTAAGTGAGAGAACACCCTGCAGGACCCATGGTTTACGTTGGACAGCTCATCTCGGCCTCTGTGCAAGCTTGCCTTCTTCGTGAACACTTTCGGCATGTTTTGCGCTATCCGCGTCTTCTGGAAAATGCCTTTTTGTGATCGAGTCGCGAGTGAATGCAAATTTTCCTTCCCCTAGATTTGCATTGGTCGCCAAATAAGATTGTTTCCCCCGGAGGCTGCACAGATACGCGCCGCACGCCTCCGTTGAGTTCGGGCTTTGGCGCGCCACGGTCGCCGTGCATAATGAGCCATCGCCGGCAAGAAATTCGGAGAAGGCCAAGAAGAACCTATAAACTCAGTGTAAAAACATGGCTTCCCGGTCGATAGGGACTGAGACCTGGAATTTACTCCCGTGGCGGTAGAGCGAGAGGGCTAAGAGAGCACAATAGGCTTGGATTGTATGCGGCGAACAAGGGACAGAGAGCGAGGGACGTGCATCATACTACGCGCATGACACCTCGCGGTCGCCGCGACGACGACTCTAGGTGCACACAGAGGACAAGAAACTACTGCAAGCAAGCTCGCAAGATCGCCGCCCCAGTGAAGCTCCTGACAACGAGTGTCTAGAGCTGCTTTTTGAAGGCGAAGATCCACGGAATATATATGTACTATTGCCAAGTTTCTTGAGGACAGAATTCAAACGCTCACCCACATGCAGTCCTCCTGGCTGCGAGATGCCCTCTCTGAGCTGCGTTTCTCCTGTATATTGGCTTTTGGGCAGACACGGAAGTTTTCGTTTTCCAGATTCAACTGGGTTACTTATAGTTGATTCTCTGAGTTCTCATCAAATTCGTGCCTGAATCAGTGTATGATGCAAAATGGGTGCACCGTGCACAGTGGGAAATATCGGGATTTTCCTCGAATTTGGCAGGAATTTTGGAAAGGCGAGCATAGATATCCTTTGCGTGCATAAAATGAGCAAGATACGCGCCAAGCTATGGTCGGCGGCGTCGCAGTGGTGAAGGTAGGAGCCTAAGCCTCGTGCCAAACAAACATAAAGGGAAGCGCTCTTTCACTTACCTCGATCAAACCTCGATGCTGCCCTCTCGACCTGCTGCCCTTCTGTGGCCATGAACACGCTGCAAGAGCTGCGGGAGTACATTCGAGCCTCAGGGTTCCAAAGCCCCGTCGCGAACGCAAAGATCTCCGGTTCGCGCGCCTCGCTCGCTGTGCCCGCTCTCTTACCCAGCGCAGCATACATAGAAACGAACATCATCCACCACCCGAACGCCCTCTTCAAGCGCCGCGTCCCTCCACTCGACATCATCCTCTACGCGCTGCGCGCCCTCCTTGCGCCCCCCGACGCGCCGCGTCTCCATGACATCCCGGACCTGCTCGACTTTGCCACCACGATCGAGTTCTACCGCACGCTTGCGCTGCAGAAGGGGGAGGAGGCGCTGGAGCTGCACGAGAGGTACCCGGGCACGACGCTCACCCCCACGGATGTGGACCGCCTGCGCGCGCACCGCGAGGCCGACAGCGATCTGCGCGCGGTGTACATCGAGACGCTCCTGCAATACACCCAGCTAGTGCGTTGCTCTTATTCTAACAACCAGCGCAATCCTAAGCACTTGCCACAGGACATCTACCGCCTCTGGACGTGCTCGCCGCCCTGCACGGCAGACGTGACGTTGCGCCTTTGCGAGTACTTCCCCGAGCTCAACGCGCTCTATACGCGCGTAACGGCCTCGCCGCGCCTTTTCCACTATGACCTCTCCGACATGGAGCGCGCCCGGCTCCGCGACAGGGGGCTCGACTGCTGCCGCTTCCTGTGCGACTCACACGCTTGGGTCGCCACGAGCGGGTGCGTCCTATCCGCAGGTACTTTTTCTTCCTGCTGACCCGCAGTACGTGGGTAGCCTCCCACATGAAACGGCATTGCAGACGCCCGCGTTCGCCAAAGCATTCCCGAATGAGATCCGCGTCGAGCAGCTCCGGGGGACGATGGACTACTACATGGACGCCGTTGAGGGCATGGTCAACGAGCTGCAGGATATGTTCCCACAGAGTGATGCGCAGTAGGCGCGTTTTCGTTCTTTCTGGCGTGATATTGGTCGCCTTCCTTTTTGGCTAATTTATTCTTGCACATATATATTGTATCCGTAGGGCTATCTGAGATGTCTGATGTTGGCGTTGAATCCATTCGACAGTTCTATGTCCTCTGCTTCAGGGTTTTTGACAAGGTCCATCTCGACGGCCCGCAGGCCACTGGAACCTCTCCGACGCGAACCCCGGAATATTTGAGCCGTGGCGCAACACGTCGACGTCAAGGTTCTTTCTGGAGGTTATGCGCGCTTTCAGCCATCAGGTTTCTGGTATTCGTGCCTTACGCACACGGCTTCCGAACTTGGGGACCTCCCTGTTAACAATAACATGTCCCCCACGCTTTCCCGTGCAGCGACGTACGGCATCGCCCGCACATTCCAGTTTGTGCTTGCACCTACATGTATCTGAAAACCACTTTCGGTACTCTTGGAGCGTGGCTGTTAGTAGTCGTACTCGCCGACCAGGCGAAGGCGTCAAGCTATTGGCGGATATTAGCAGCACCGGCTGAATACCTACTTACTTCAAATACATCTCACAAGTTCGAGGAACAATTCGTCAGCGCTGGAAGAATTGGATATAAAGGCCAATTAAAGATAAACCAAACGTCTCGAGGCGATTTTTTTCTGCCTCATGAAGATGAGGCCCGTCTATATCGAACTTGACTTCGCCACTGACATCTGAGTCGGCGCCGAGACTTTGCGAAGCAACATGAACTTTCCTCTCGAATTTTCTAACTTCTCTCCAGTATAACAACATCTTGATCAGCCTGGAATTCAATGTGCAACCAAATAATTTCTTCGACCTCGCACGAATATTAATTCTCCAGATGTTGCAATGTATGCATGAATCAAATGGGACTGGGGACATGCAGTTATGCGTGCTGTGCATTCGGCTCGCAGATTTCATCGTTCGTTCCCTGTCTGCATCAAGTTTATAGCCTGATGTGTGTGACAAGACGCACTTAATCTATCAGAACTTCGAGGATCCCTCTCGCATGGAGCTGTGGGAAGGAGAAACGAATGGCGTTTCTCATCGGCTCGTCGAATTCATCGGACCTGATTTCCACTTTGTGGAGTGCCGGCATAGATGAAGAAGAAAGGATGTCATCCAGCGGTCCGAATACGTCGTCCGGGCCCCAGTACTCAATGTCCTCGATCACGACAACGACGGTCTCGATACAATTCTCGCGTATGTTGGAGATGGCGTTTGTGATGGTGCGCATATCAAAGGTGTCTCCCGTTATTTTCAAATGAGTCAGAGATGGAAAGCGTTCAAGCCTCAAGTCTTTGCTAATATCATCTGCAAAAGATACGCGATTCAGTGTAAACTCGTCGGAAACGCTGAGCACGATTACCGGCGTAACATTCTAGCCGCTTGATTGAGAATCGTCCGTGCTCCAATACCTCGCCCATAGCGGGGGTCATAGAGTAGAGTATCTTGACATCGACGAGCTGGGAGAAGTCGAATGGACGCCCAGGATGCATCAAATAGTCCCCAATTGGGGGAGAGAACATGATCATGATGCGTTTTATCATTGCCGGCTTGTGCTAGGCCTGTCAATGAAGGCCAGCTCAGAATGTCCATGGGCATCAAACATTCCCAGGAAGATAACCGTTAGAGTTTCTAGGTGTGGTGCGGGGTTTTGGAACAAGCGAGCCATGACCCTCACTGCGAATCCCGGCCTGGTGACGTCGTAAGGCCAATTCCGGACATGGATCCCAACCCTTCGAATAGATGGAAGTGCAATGAGACCATGTGCGAGGTCAAGGTTGGCGAAGGCTGGATCGTCTACGCTAGTAAAAGCTCTTGAGGTAGAGGTGCAAAATTCTATCTCTCGCAGCCGCGGCAATCGCATGCCCCGCACATGAGTAAGGACATCCATGCAAAACGGAATGTGAATACGACGTATGTGTCGTGCTAGGTGAGGAGAAGCGGCCAGGATTGAACCTAGGCGATTGCAGGCCGCAACTTCGTCATAAGCTTGATTGGCGATAGCCTTGGGACCCGGGCGCGCAAAAACGATGTCGTGGAAGAGGTGGTACTGTGTTCGCGACGTGAACGAGCGCGACGCGAGTGCGCATGACCTCAGGTCCAGATAGCCATCAATGAAGTCGAGAATATGGTCCCAAATCTCTTGAATGGGGAGGCCGGGTGGAAGGAGAGCCATGGTGGTGGTAAGAGCAAAGTCACACTGATCGCCGGAATGTCACTCATTATCTTGGCAACTCGCGGTCACGTGAGGAGAAACGCTGCTCGCATCCGTTGTTTAACTTTGGTATAACTTGGTAGTTTGTGAGCAACCATGCAGAAAACAGAGGGAGCATAAGAACAATTGTCGGACACAAGGTCGGACAGTTGCAAGACTAGAGCAGGACTAAGGGCCGCCGCCTTGGTCCTTGCAGGTACTAGTAGAACTATTGAGTCAATCATCATGATTGAGCAGCGAGAGATCGACCTCGCAGCCCACTTCATGTCTGAGTCGTATGGCTGCCCCGAATCGGCATGTGTCGAGTAGTGTTAGAGCAGGGGATTGGCAGGGGAAGGAGTTAGCGCTGTCCGCATGAATCGGACTTGGTAAGCTCGAGATTCAAACTCCGCCTAGAATAATGACTCGGATCGGGAAACCCGGCTGCTGCCGGCAACATCTTCCGAGTCCATCATCAACTTCTTCCGCTGTCTTTCTCACCTTAGTCACTCTGCTTCTCTGACTGAGGGACACTCACTGCGTCCTCCCACAGCGAGGGGGGCACTCCCTTCCCTCCTCCGGGCTGTTGTGCCTGCGAGAATGGTGGGGCCAAGCGTCTGGCATCTGCCTACAGGCTACGGCTTCTGGGCACTCGAGACCTTTAATCATTAGGTGGCACCCCCCGACTCTCGGGTCCCTCTGGCCCTGAGGCTCTGGCAAACGTTGTTGATAACTCCGCTTTCAAAACTTGCTATTGGAGCACATCCAACAAATGCGCGTCGCTAATTCTCTGATTCTCTCGGGCCGTGAGTCACCTGGCTCAACCGATCATATGGGAAGCTGTTCTTTAGATCTAATTGAAGAAAATTGGGTTACGTTGTCGACGACTCTTTGGACATCGAAGCATTCCAGCTGTTTCCGAGAATTACATTTCTATTGGGAGGAGCACCCGATCCGGTTTTGCGCCCCCACGGTGGGCAGTTCGGCCTAATATGTCGCCGGAAGGAAGCGCCTGCCCTGCCAGACTATGCGCATATTGTCTTCGGGGCAAGTAATTCGCGGGGTTCTCGGCCCTATCATGGACTAAAATTAAGTCACGCAACTGTATAAATCTGGTTCGGATTACCCTTGATTCCAAGACGCGCGATGGCTCTTCTCTCCATTTTTCTCGCAGTCCTTTCAATTTCTCAAGCGGTTCGCGCACAGGACGATCACGAGTGGATCGCTCCTACGGCTACTGACGTTCGCTCTCCGTGCCCGGGACTGAATACGTGGGTGTTTCCAGGTTTCTTTTACTTGTCTCTAACATTCGTTAGTCTTGCGAACCATGGTTTTTTGCCCAGAAATGGAATGAATATTTCCATTCCAATGATTCTTCAGGCTGCCCTTGGTGCACACCAAATGAAACGACAATCCCTAAATTAATTCCGTCCTCGTAGATGGCTTCAATGTCGACTCCGATGCGATCATACAGGCAGCGAAATTCGGCATCCTTTCTGGTAACGCTCCGGATACTATGAACCTCGATGCCCTCGCGCTGTAATAAACTCACTCCATAATCGAGACGCGGCGCTGATACAGGATGAATTTAAAGACACAATCTCATCGAGCACGACGCCTCACTCTCGCGCAACGATTTTGGCGTCGGTGACAACCTCCATTTCAACGAGACCGTTTTCTCCACACTCGCAAACTCCAACCCAGGGTATATATTGATTCGATCCAGAAGATAGTCGTTCTCAATGATCTATAGTGTGGACTTTTACAACACGACATCCGCGGGACTTGTGCAGCATGCGCGTCTGGCCGATTCCATTGCAAGAAACCCCAATATCACCAACACACTCAAGGAGCATCTCCTCCGGAGCCGCGAGTCTTCGCTCTATCTAAGCATCATGGGCAACCCTCTCACAGGTGTCGCGCCAAAGAAGTACGTGTGCTATTCCTTGCCGTGTTGGATCAAGGCTTATTGGTGTGCGACTGTAGCTTCGTCCAGATTTTCTTCCGGGAGGAACGGCTGCCCATTGAGGAGGGGTGGACTCGTCCGACGACGCTGATCAACTCGGCCAGCCTGGGACCCCTTGAAAACATCATCAGACCGGTATCGATGTGGACCCCGAGCCAGGATTGCGAACTCCTCGTGATCGGACCGGGTCTTACTATCTGAGAATATAACACATCTCTTTGGGTTTGGGGCTGTAATTTGGGGACACACGAATATTAGCGTTGGTGGCCTTCCTCGGTCTGCCGCAGTTTAAAATATTCTTGTTAAACTTCCCATCGATCAAGGTACAGGAACGAGAACTTAGAAGTACTCATTCTACACCCGCTGGCAGATCGGAATCATTTGCAAGTTTGACGTACATATTTCGTTCGTCCGCGGAAAACCAGTTCTGCTTGGACATAGATATTCTGCAAGGAATCAGTTGAAATACTCAAATCATCATCGTACAGTGTACTCCATCCCGTTTATTCACGTTCAGCCTCTACAGTCCTCATCAAGGTGTATGAACGAATCTGCGAAATGTTCGACGTTCACAAAGCGAATGCTCGGACAGTCCTCAAAGGCAAGTGGGCCTCTAAAATTGACACAAGACACTTTGCGTAGCTTTTAAAACGGGACGCTGAGGACATTTCGGCCGAATTATCCCAACACGGGTGTGTTTAACCATTCATTCCCCGAGGCAAGTACCCATGCGGCTCCCCGAAGCCCCGGGACGTATGAATACGGAGAGGTAGGGATTATATTTCTGTTGATAGAACGGGTTTAACACTGGTCGAAACATACAAAGGCGATCGGCCTTACATCTGAACATCTGAATCGGGCGCAATGCGCCGACTGGAGGTGGGCGGTGATGTTGGGGCGCTGCCATATATCAAAACTTGAACCCACATATGCCTGGAAATAAACGTCGAAACAGTTGTCCACCTGACAGCTCGCGCTCAACGCCCCTCAGATGGTGTTGCGATACGGTTCGGTTCGGTAGGAACTCGATGAGGGTGGAGGGGGGGGGGGGTCCTACTAGTAGGTGTAATTTGAGGCTTGAGAAGGACACAGGGAAGGCCAAAGAGGCTGAATTTACCATATCTGAACTCACCGTCCCTCGCTAAGCCTCGATCTATCACCTCATATTCGGCTTCAACCCGTACTGTATAGCTAAAAAATGATACACTTACGGCCGTATTTTAGACAGTCGTAACCGTATACGGTACGGTGGGGATCCCGGGCCCCAGCTTGACGGCTGTGAATGTACGGCGAAAAATTCCCTCTCGCTTGTAGGGCTGTTCACCGTGCCCGTCGCGACCGCTGTACGGGTCTCGTGCGACGCCCCGTCGGGGGTCCTGTGGCTCCGATCAGACTATTCAAGTTCGCTAATTTCGCTTATTCCCAATCATCTTCAAGTTTCTAGCACCCGGATTCGTGTATTTTCAACGGACGACTACGCAGACTAATACAATATCCTCCTGAAAAGAGTTCTGTCTCTTCAGAGGGTTGAGAATTGGCCAGGGGCTTTCGTAAAGATGCCACTTTATGAGTGTTTGCCAAATGATTGGCAAAAGATTTGCTGGTAATAAGCGCATAGTCCAAGAATAGTCCGATCAGAAGCGAGGTACGAGCTCATTTTGTTGAAGCGAGGGGCCTGCCAGCTGGAGTTTTTCTACGGGACGGACATTTCACTAGACCGGCGAAACAACGGCCGTCGACGGAGGCCGATGGCGCCGGGTTTGTCTCTTAGGAAGGTCAGTTCAAGTTTCCTGAACTTGTTTCGTGTTGCACAAGCCAATACGAATATCGTTGGTAGTTATTAATTTGTCGTACACAAGTTCACCTTTTCAATGTCAATTTTCAGGCACTGTTGTCGCCGTTTACCGGATTTTCTCGCGGCACCCAGGCCATAATTCCTTTGCAAAGGAACGTCAGAAACAAGTCACTTAGTCAGAAACCAACATGATGCTTACATACCGTGAATCTACCAGGCAGTCAGTTGGTTTGGCTTTGGCTTCTTGGCTTGAAGCCAAGCCACGGACATCACTAGTCGAAACGATGGCCGTGCCCCTCGCCACGTTGAACAGCCCTATGGAGGTTCCCGCCAACTACAGGCCTGTCCCGGTCCCCGTATGGCAGGAACGTTGGTCTAAATTTAAGCCTAGGATTTTTGTATAAGTGGGCAGGTATTTATTCCCCAAAGTTCCCCCAGACAAGACAAGGAGATATGATGAAGCTCCTCAACTTTTCGCTCATGATCCTGGCAGCTGTGACTATTTCGAATGCTTCGGAGTCAAACTCTGACAACAACCAATGGATTGCCCCCAAGGCCACCGATCTGCGTTCACCTTGCCCCGGTCTCAACACGTACGCGTATTTCTTCGCCGTTCTTTTGTAACCATCGTTGACGATTCCAAAGCCTCGCGAACCATGGTTATCTTCCTCGAGACGGGAGGAACATCTCCATCCCCATGATGTTGAAGGCTGCGCTCGGTAAATGGCAGCATGACTGACTTGGGGCCAGACTGAAATTTCTTTCGACATCCAGACGGGTTCAATGTCGGTCCAGACCCCATCCTACAAGCAGCGAAGTTTGGTCTCCTCTCCGGCGACGACCCCACGACGTTGAATCTTGATGCTCTTAAGCTGCAAGTCTCTCGCTACATATATAGACCAGCATTAAATTTATCCATCCCAGGCACAATCTCCTCGAGCACGACGCCTCGTTGTCGCGCGGTGACTTCGCACTCGGGGATAACCTCCACTTCAATGAAACCATTTTTACGACTTTAGCCAACGCCAATCCGGGGGTAGACTTCTACAATGCAACATCTGCCGGGCAAGTTCAACACGAAAGGCTGGCTATCAGTCTCGCCACTAATCCCAACATCACCAACACGCTGAAAGAGTTCCTGGTGCGGACCCGCGAATCGGCATTTTATCTGAGTATCATGGGCAATCCTCTGACAGGTGTAGCACCGAAGGAGTACGCAAATTGCCTCGGTCGGATAGGATAATAACTGAACTCATGCTTCTGTGTTCCCCAGATTCGTCCAGATTTTCTTCAGGGAGGAGCGGATGCCCATTGCTGAAGGGTGGAAGCGTCCTACCACAACAATCACCGCAGAAACGCTGGACCCGATTCAAAACATCATCGCCGATGTCTCGAACTGGACGGCGACCCAACAGTGCGAGGACCTTGTCCTCGGTCCGAATACCACAATTTAAGCCAGACAAGTTATCATATATGCCATGTATTTACTTTCGTTGATAAATCTCGGTTTTGCCTTTGTGGCCCTTAGTTCCAAAGATCGCTGACTGGCCACCTCGAGCTTTGAGCTATTTCGTCCGTGCGCGACGGGCTGCGGAAGAGGATCCAAATCCTGATTCGTTCCTGTAAACAGAGTCGGACGAGGTAAAACCAGGGGCAATCCCCTTCGAACTTATACTATTGGTGACTGGGTAGTGGACCACCTAAGCCTTTCAGCCCACGGGCAAAGCTCACTAGAATGGTTACACTGTCTATACGAGTTCAGAACAAAGGCGTGCATCCTACGAATCGTTCGAACCCATCCGGCCGAATTTAGGCAGTGGTTTGAGGCCACGGTGAATTTCTCCGGCGACATGGTGAAATAGCCAAATCCAGGGTAGTTGACCGTGGCCCGAAGTCAGTCAAGACCTGATTTGCACCCGCAGCATATCCGGAGTCCAACAGGAGGTCCTCACGTATAGTTCCAAGTATTTAAACGAAGCCTCTGAGCTTCTTGTCGTGGTTCAATATTTACTTCCAGCGCGGAGAGTAATAGGCACGATTATTGGCCGTAACTTACCGACCCCAGTGGAACTGTCAGAGTGCACGGAAGGCCAAAACAAATTGCGGGTAGCTTCACAGGATTAATATTGACCAGCATGACCTATCTGCACCACTTGACTTACAAAAAATCCTGGAATTCGACGCACACAATTGGAGTGCTTTGATGTATTGAAGGGCAGTGAGAGAGGAATGAAACAGGTGAAATATTGGAATAGCTATAGGGTGGATGTATTCAATATGATGAGGGCCCACGCCAACTCCCAGACCTGTAGCAGCGACGGTTCGCCCGCAGTGGGGGTGGTCAGGTTGTCTGGCTTGAGATCATATTTGACGAGTTCGCAGGCATCTATCGACAAGGGATAGCGATCTCATGGACCGAATGTGGGGCAGATTGGAGCCCTGAATCATGGCAGAAAAACGAGCCCCAAAAGTTGTGGATTGACGAAGAATTCGAGATAGCTTACGAGCAGCAAAAGCTTTTCGGAGTTAAGAAACCGGATGTGCCATGAGTCCCAGCCGGAAGGTCCCGGCTGCCGTGATCATTGCAGGCCATCTAACTTCGGATTGGACACCTCGCCGGCGAAAGTGGTGAAATTCCACACCACAGCCCAGATGGAGGATTTTGGAATGCTTCTGCAACCTGAGTACCTTACTCCAAACATCCCAAAAAAAAAAAAACCAAAACCCCCGATGTTCTCACGTCTTGCACGTCTCGGCCCGCAATCAACGACGGCACAGCATTTGCCATCAACCCTTTTTTTTGGTCTGGCGTCAGCGACGATGCCAATTGGATGCCAATGAGGATTTCAAAGCCTGGGATTTGAGCTAGGATTTATGAAGGTTAAGAGGAGGGATTTTATTCTTGTCAAAAACAATGTCCAACTGTCATATAGCACCAACTGAGCGTACGGAGTGTAAGTAAAGAGCCGGCTGGAGGCTGTGCAGTCTAGACCTCTTCACGAACGCTTTTCAGCTTTTCACTTTCGCGGAAATTCAGCTTGCTTTCGAGTGCGATCAACTAACTAAGCTGTCTCTCGACCCCGCTTTCCTCAACTAAGACCACAAGCCCCGGCGGAACAACTCGGCCGCGCGGAGCGAAGCGGATCGTTGAGACAACCGTGTCTCGGCCTGCACTGTGTGGGCCACCCTGATTTCGACTGCGCTTTTGTGTGGACTTTGATCTGCTAACTCTATATATCTAACGACATGGCATGTAATTGCAAGTCACAAGCTCCTTCGAGGCACAGGGATCACTTTCAAGCCGAGGATGAAGAGCATTCGCGATCCATTCCGAGTGATTGAGGCGGCCTCGGCGGATGGCACAGCCTGAGACGGCGATCCTGGAGCTCTTGTCTGAGACTTGCACTTGTATAAAGATCCGGGGGACTGCATCATTCCACTCCTTATCACACCAGTTGCATTCAAGCTCTCCACATCCACCACACATCTCTTAAGTTCTCCATACCACACATACCATGAGGCCTTGCATCTTCGTACTTGCAATCTTTCTCCTCTCATCGACCATAACCAACGCCGCTCCTATCCGAGATGGAAAGGTGAGTCTCATAATTTACTCTCACCTGTTCTCACTAACTCGGTACTAGCTGCCCAGCAACTGCCCCTCTCCGTCGAAGGCCATAAAATTCTACCGCCTCTTCCAGAACAACATTGAACACTACCTATACACAACGAGCACCGCGGTGAAATCCCGTGCGCTCGATGACGGGTACGAGTTCGATGGCGTCGCCGCGCGCGTTTTCAAGACGGAGCAATCGTCGACTGTCCCATTCTACCACGTCTTCAACCGAGCGACACGAGACAACTTCTACACGACAGATGTGGGCGCGCGTGATGCGGCGCTCGCAAGCGGGCCCAAGACGGCCGTCGACAAGGGCGTCGCGGCGTACGTATTTTCCCGGCGCATGTGCGGGGGCATACCGCTGTACCGGCTGTACAACAGCGCGACGCGGGACCACTTCTATACCACTGATGAGAGCGAGCGTGAAGATGCGGTGACAGACGGCGGGTACGACGATCCGGTCATTGCTGGGTTCGTTTTGAGGAAGTGAGGGTGGGGTCAGGAATGGATGTTTGAGATAATAAAAGGCACAATGTATTATACCGAATGCACTTGATCTTGATAAAGTCCAATATGACTCGTATTAAACCTGCTTCGTAGCTTCCACGACTCGTTCGAGTCTTAAGGCACTAGCTAGTACTACTGAGTGCTCTCTGTTTGCTTCAAATCGAAATAGGGGATGTTGAAGGAAGCCAAAAGGAAGCCGACGGGTTCATTCCAACTCAACTGTCGCAGAACTTGTTCTCGAGATGATCAACTGCATCTTGATTCACACTTCTGCGGTTTTTACTGAATTTTCTAAACTGCTCCTCGAAATGGTCACCGTTGCTCGAGATCGTTGAAGAATACACAGCAAATGAATTTAAACAGAGAATGTATTCGCTACAACATATGTACATGATTTAGAGCCTCAAGTCTCGCAAATGAATTGTATTAAAAAAAGGGCCGGCCAAAGCGATATATTGCAATGTACATATTCGGTTGTAGTTAAGGTTAGGGTTAGGAGGGCGGAAGGTCGAAAAAAAAGGCCTACCCAGCCGAGTGGCCGTGGTAGAACTGGAAAATATTGAGACGGTGCATGAGCCTAAGCCCATACAAACCGCAGGCTCACTCTGTATGGACAGGGTCGCCGTGCTATGGAGTGTTCCCACGGCCCACACACCCAGGTAGGTGAAGGGGCGTATGCCATCAAGGTAAGTATGAGTTGCATGAGTGTCGGGCGCTCAGATTTATACCGCGGCGGTGCGCGCACGGACCACCAAATGTTTGGATCTGTTGCGGTCACGTTATCTTCAACCTTCAAGCTGTCCGCAACCACACACCGGTTCTCCTCCAATCTCGTACATTTAAACTTGCTCAAAAGTATCTGCTGGAACTCTGCGCTGCTTAAGCGGGCCTCGATCCCTCGGCGACGACTGGCTGCGCGCACAATTCAAGTAGGCTCCCGGAGGCAGCTGTCGATAGTAGGTGAACCTTCGCAACCTAGTCAGATCAAGGAATATCCTGAGGCACGAAGTTGAAAGGAACTGATCTACTCTACCTCAGGGAGCCTATATTCAAGGAGCGATCGATTGCATGCCGTGATCTGTCATCCTCCGCAACACACTGTCTTTTTACTGCGGTAACTTGGGTCACTTGGGGTGCTGCCCTCCAGCTTTAGTCGGCCCACGCCTCTAATCTCCGCCACCATGCCAAGGCGATATACGCCCCAATTTCTCTACAGCATCATGTGGGGATGGATACAGTTCCCAGTTCCTCACGTCTAATGCTGGGAATTAAATTGGGCGGAAATAGCCTCGGCCTCGCCTGTATGGTACGCCCCATTCCCATAAGGTTTTTTTTTTTTTTGTGAAACGTTGAGTGGCTGGGAACAAGAAATCCCATAAGGTGTAGTGCGATTGACCCACCCCTGATAATTACTGTTCTCGATAATGCGATGGGTCGGGTTTCCTGCAAGTGCTTCAGCCTACACATGTTTCACAGCTTATGTTAGGACTGGATCATTTAATTGCATCAAGACATGGACTCGACATGGGCTAATGGAGGCTTATGGACGGAGGTGTACTACGCGCCAATTCTCCCCACCCTTGGGATTCTAGACATGCCCAACTACTTCTTCATTCTTCGCCAAGGAGCAAATATATGTCGATGGCACACAGACCAGGGATCGCCGTCTACCAGCGCGGAACGGCGATCAAAAATGTCGATCTGGGGTTATCTGGGGGTGGCCGCGGCCCGCCGGACAAGCGATGCCTCGCGACTACATTTCAATGCTTCTAGTCGACATCTGTGCATTACATAGATTTCGGCAATCTTTTTTGTTGTTTGCCGATCGGTCCCTTCTGGCTTGCAACGAACCGTGACGTACATATGTAAAACTGCCTCTCAGGACTTTCTCAGGACCCAGATTCTTTCCCTCTCTTGCGTCTGGCGTCCGCTACATGTCCCAGTCCTCGGGGGACCTTGAGGAACTCCCTGCCTACCTCCAAAGGCAAATCCAGATTGCGGGATACATCTTTGTCGGTTCCACATCTGTGCGCCGTCCTCTCTCGTCCCTTCCGCCTCTTAGTTCACGCATACTAACGAGATGGTTCGCAAGGTATTCATTTGGGATATTTTAAACAACCTCCGGAACGATTATGCATTATTCTTCAAGAAAAAGTTCCACGTTGCCTGCTTGGCGTATGCGGTGTCGAGGTAAAATCCCGTCGTATATCGTTGACCTTCGCTAATGCGAGAGCGAACAGAATCGCGTCTTTGATGTACGTCCTGGGATTCACAGTGTTTGCGAGTAAGCAGGGGAGTTTACGCAGTCTACGACTACACTCATGCATTCCGGTCCAGCATATCCTCTTCAGGCGTGCAACACCAGCTACGTCGTGTTTAACGTCTTTTACCCAATTGGCGTTTCTGCGAGACGTTGTTCAGCGGCGCCAACCTGCCCGCCTTTTCGAAGGCGCTGTTTGTAGACGGGCAAATGTATTACATGTGCGTACACATTTCCCCACTGTACCACCGCTCACATGCTGATCGTTTGCCAGGATTACGGTCCTCGTTAACATTTTAGCCACGCTCCTGGTGTATATCCCGAGCATCAGCCCCGTATACCATGGAGTGTTGGTCGTGCCGAGCACCACGCTGACGAGCATCATGGCCTGCCGCGTCTACCGCAACACGAAGCTCGGCATCACGCGCGGGACATCCGAGCTGGCCCTGCCTACTCTCAACTCGAATGCTGTTGGCACTATTCCGCTTAGCGTCGTGCAGTTCTCCACGCAACCCAACAGGACGACGGGATGGGAAGGCGATGGGTCTGGTTCCTCAGGCGACAAAGACGACACACTTAACGAATCTTCGAAAGCGAACAACTCGGGCTTCTCACCGACTCTGCATCATGACACGGGTATTGCTCCTTAACTTAAAATACCTAATGACCACCGTTGTAAAATTTCTTGTATTATATCAAGCAGCATATAGTTGTTATTTCCTAGCTTAATGGTGCATGCTTCTTGACGATACGAATCATCTACGGGGTTACGGGAAAAGTTGAGGACTGTGAGTACGTGAATCAGGTTCCGGTGAATGTTCAACCGTGTCAACCGTGTTCATTTCCTCACACCTCGCGCCAAACTCACCTCCCTTTGATAACTTGATCAAGAGTCTACAAATTCCGAGAGCGAGGCTGAACATAGTCTCTAGGCATGTAAGTTCAGCTGTTACAGTTGAAGCAAGTTCTAACGAATTTTGGTTCAACATGTTGGTTCAACCACGGTCACTATTTGCTTCAGCCATGGTAAGTTCACACTCTCAGGCCCATCGAGCCGAATCCCAAAATTGCGAGAGCGGGATTAAGATTCATCCATCTCTGATAACCGGATCCCTTGTTACAGTCGATCTTGAAGCGAGTTCTAGCGAATTTTTTGTTCAATATTGAATTGTCTCGGCGCTGAGGTTTACCGTTGATTTTCGATTTAACTTCTTCATACTTCAGCAGAACCTTGCTATGTATGTGGAATCAGGGCAGAGGAGTCAGGGCAGAGCGAGGAAAGACTCGGTGGCGGATGGTCTGCTTCTGCGGAGTGTTATCGCGGTCCAAGGAGTTTAGCAGAGATTGCTCGTTCGAATCGAGCCGAGCCATAAGACTGGTGCATCTTCTTTCTTTCTTTTCTCGCGATGAAGTCGGGGCTCGTAGGATCCCAGCCTGCCGAGAGAGCCTGGCAGAAGCCTAACTTTTGCCTTGAAGCGATGTTGGATCTGAGATAGACCAAAATTTAGTTCAATTTCTTTCTCACCTCAAAAACTAGCCCATTTATTTCAAGGCGGGACTGAGTAAGAAAGGCTCAGTGGCGGAGTGGTCCACATCTGCACGTTGTGGTTGGGAGAAGTCTTTCAGTAGAAGTAGCCCACTCGATTCGGGCCTGAGCCATATAATTTGTTAGATTTCTTTTCCATCTGTGCCCCGCCCCGCCTCTCCCGAGAGCAGTCTGAAAATCAGGAGAACCTGAACCGGGACTTTGTCTATTAATGCTAGCCTGTCGCCGGATCCGTGTACAAAACCAGTCCGTGACTAAATCCAGAGCTAAAAAATTTTGGTTCAACTTCCCTTCACCTCCGAGTCAGAAGAACTTGCCCATTGATTTCGAAGAGGAATAGGGTAGGGAAGGCTCGGTGGTGGATGGTCCACATCTGCATGTTGTACATTGTGGTCAACGAAAACAGTTTCAGTATAAGTAGCCCGTTCGATTCGGGCCCGAGCCATTCATATTGTCGATGGCCTTTTTTATCTTTCTATTTGTGCCCTGCCCCCACCTCTGCTGGGAGGAGTTACGCTTGTCTGAATTTAATCAGGAGATCCTGCAGTGGGACTTTGTCTATTTCGTGCTGCCCTGTCGCCGGATTCGTGTACACAACCAGTCCATGATTAAAATGAGAGTCAAAGAATTTTGGTTTTCATTCCCTGCTTGCCGAACTCAAGAACTTACCCATTTATTTCGAGTAAGAGTAAGGTAGGGGGCTCGGTGGTGGAATGGTCCATATCTGCATATTGTTGGGTCAAAGAGGAAAGTTCCCGCAGAAGTAGCCCGTTCGAATCGGGCCCGAGCCATAAAGTGGATAGTACTTTTTTGAAAGCTGCACTGGACAGCTTGCAATTTCACGACAGAGCTAGCAGATTGGGAGAGCAAGATGAGAGGGACCTGTCTCCGAGAAGTACATACATGTTAGGTTAGGCTCCCGCAAATTTGGTTCAATTACCCTTTGTCATGGACTGTGCAGCAATGTGCCCTCCTATTAAGGATTAGGGGAGGGGTAAGAAAGGCTTGATCATGGAATGGTCCACATTTGCATGTTATACACACCATGGGCGACAAAGAGAGTTTCAGCAGAAGTAGCCCGTTCGATTCGGGCCCGAGCCATTTATATTGTCCGATGGCCTTTTTTATCTTTCCATCTGTGCCCCGCCCCGCTTCTCCCCTGAGGTGTCACGCTCGTCTGAAAATCAGGAGAGCTCGAAGCCTTTCGTGGTTCACTATCCTCCGGTCTGTAACAAGTCCACGATGAAATTGAGAGCCGAAGAATTTTGGTTGAATTCCCCTCACCTGCGAGTCAGAAGAACAAGCCCATTTGTTTCGAGTAAAAATAGGGCAGGGATGGCTCGGCGGCGGATGGTTCGCGTTTCCACTACATGGACGGAAAGTCATCGCCTACGTTCAGCAGAAGTCGCTCGTTCAAATCGAGCCCGAGCCATTCATTTGCCCGGACCATTTTATTTTTCACAGCCCTGTCCGACGGATATTACCCATCCATTTACGTCCACCTTGGAGAACCTAATGGAAGTCTTGGAGTTGAAATACTTAGCCGAAGTTGAACACCAGCTCCCGAGAATTTGGTTCGAACTTTCGCTGCATTCCTTCTGGCATTTCTCTCCTACCTCCCCAGAACTTGCCCACCTATTGAGGAGCAGAGGAGGGTAAGAAAGGCTCGGTGTTGGAATGGTCCATATCTGTAAATTGTGGGCATTTGGGAACCAGATTTCGGCAGAAGTAGCCCGTTCGATTCGGGCCCGAGCCATTTATATTGTCCGATGGCCTTTTTTATCTTTCCATCTGTGCCCCGCCCCACCTCTTCTGGGAGGCGTTACGCTCGTCTGAAAATTAGGACTGCTGATAGGAGAGCCTAAAGCCTTTCGTGCTTCTTTGTCCTCCGGTCGGTGTCGTATCAACTCCCAAAAGTCCACGATGAAATTGAGAGCCAAGACATTTTAGCTCAACTTCTCCTCACCTCAGAAGAACTTGCCAATTTATTTCCGGGAAGAATAGGGCAGGGAAGGCTCGGTGGTGGAGTGGTCCACATCTGCATCCTATATGTTTGGGGCATGAAAGTTTCCGCAGAAGTAGCCCGTTCGATGCGGGCCCGAGCCATTCATATTGTTGATTACCTTTTTCATCTTTCTATTTGTGCCCCGCCCCCGCTTCTCCCCTGAGGTGTTACGCTCAGTTAAGGAGAGCCTTGAGCCTTTCGTGCTTCCCTGTCGTCCGGTCTGTGTAACAAGTCCACGGTGAAATTGAGAGTCGAAGAATTTTAGTCAACCCTCCTCGCCGAACTCAAGAACTTGCCCATTTATTTCGAGTTAGCAGCCGGGTAGAGAAGGCTCGGTGGTGGAGTGGTCCACATCTGCATATTATAAACTGGGAGTATTGCTCCAGCAGAAGCTGCCTGTTCGATTCGGGCCCGAGCCATTCGTCTAAGTTTCTGTTCTTTTTGCACAGCGTCCGGATTGTTCCCAACATTCTCAACCCTTGGAGGTTTAGAGGGACGTGGCACAAACGTGGCAAGCCTGATTCCAGCAAATGCAATCTGTTACCGCGCCACGGTGAAACGCGTCTGGGCCCGGGACGGTCTAGACCGGCGGGTGGTCGCGTGACCGTAAATGCTGTGGCGAGTCGGGAGTCAATAAACTGCTGTCTTCTCCTGACCACCACCACAGCAACACCCGCCAATGGCGATTCTCTGAAGAGCATCCCCCGCCCCGTCCGTCCGCGGCATGCACATGCCCCCAGCACACACGCCCCACCACCCCCATGCTCGACCACTACTACACCCCCCGCGACGCCCCCGACCCCCGCCCCCACCCCCATTCTCTCATGGCCATGGGCATCCCCAGCGACTTTGAGATGGAGATGGACATGCAGGCGCAGGACCCCAAGGCCCCGCGCGCGCCGGCGGTCGTCGACCTGCGCACGCTCGACCTCGAGCACCTCGCGTTCGACTGCGACTCGGGGAGCGAGAGCGGGAGCGACGACGGGTACGTCTCGACGCTCCAGCGCATCCAGCGCGCCCTCCCGCCGCCGCCCCCGCCCCCGCGCAAGATCGCGGGCGCGCGCCGTGTGGCACGGGCGGTGTCGTCGCCGCAGGCTGTCCGCGTGATGGACATCGAGGTCCAGGGTAAGGCGACGGCGACGACGGCGGGGGTGGGGACAGGGCGGAGCACACCCGAGGGCGAGGTGTTCCAGAGCATCACCGCGATCCCGGGGCTGGAGAGCACGTCCTTCGAGGTACGCCGATATTGCGCTATATTAGCCTTTCCTTGCCTTCCTTCTCCCGCTCTTACTGACACTGACATTGATACACATTTAACCAGGAACTCCGGCTAGAAACGTACCTCCAATCGCTTATCGCGACGGGCACCGCGCGCCCGCAGCCCGCCTTCGTGCCCGCACTCGTCATCCCGCCCGCGTTCTCGCCGCCGTTCTGCGAGTGGGACAAGGACGCCGGGGAGGCGGACGTCGACATGGTGCGTGTGCCTTCCCTTCTCTCTCTCTCTCTTCCCTTCTTTTTTGGTTTTTTGATTTTGATTTTGGGTACTGATGAATTTCGTGCTCGACCAGACGCCCGTCCCCGCGATACACCCGCCTCCGCAGCCCGTCTTCCGCGCGGCGTCCTACCCGCCCGCACACCAGTGGCCCTGAGACCTCGTTCCGCCTCCCTCTCCTGTCCCGCACACCATGCACCTCTCTACCTGCTCCCTGCTCCTTTGCTCCTTGCATACCTACCCACCCATGCCCTCCTGCTTCCTTCTCCCTCCCCTCCGCGCCGCCCGCCCATGCCAGCTGTGCCCCTTGTATGTACCTTTACCCCGCTTGCCACCTTTATCCCGCTCCGCCCCCGCCCCCGCTCCCGCCCCTTCTTACTTAACGCTGGGACTACTTGTTGTTGTTGTACCTACAGTATCTATTCTTCGACCTCCCCACCGGCCTTCTTACCCTCCTGAGCCCGCCCGCCCACCTTTGGACCCACCACGCCTCAGCCCAGCCTGTTCACCCGCCCGCCCCCTTTTTACCCCACGCACCCGCCTACCCCCGCCCATCCCGTATCCTAATCTACCGGTACCCATCTAGTCCCCCTCATACATACGTCGATCGGTAGTCTAGTTGACTGTTTAGTTTGTCTTGTCCCTCGCAAATGCATACGCTATGCGTTGTCGTCTCCACTCCACTCGCACTTGCGCTCTCGTTCAGCTCTTCAGTCAGCTCGTGAATGTGTGGTCTTGAAGAACATTTAGAATAAATGAGCGTGCACCACATGAGCATGAGCTGGGATTTGTTCGTTATGTCCTCGTGAGATCTATTACATCCAATACTGATAGATACATTCGTGGTGGATAGATACTTTTGAGCTGTCGTCCTCGCGCCCTTGTCTGCGCGCGATACCCCAAGCCGCACCCATTGGTAGACTCCCCACTGACGAACTCCTCTCCTGCATCTGCGCGCTCCCCCCGTCCCATCGCGGCGCGCGTCGTGCCCGGCCCGGTGTATGCGAAACGCGAAAAGCGGAGGGCGCAAGGCGAGGTGAAGCCCTAAAAGCGCGCGACGTACGGGAGCTCGGGCTGCGTCTCGGGCACCTCTGCAGTGGCCTCTGCATCGGGCACCGCGGCGATGTCCGCCTCGGGCGTGTGCCCCGCCTCCGCCTCGGGGACATGCGTCCCCAGCGCGGCGCTCTCCGAGTCCGACGCGTCCTCCGCCGCCGCCGACACAGCGGCCGCCTCTGCTTGCGCCGCCACCTCAGCGCCCGTCGGGGCCTTCTTCTTCTTCTCCGCCTTCTCCGCCCCCAGCGTCGCCAACCGCGCGCTCGCGACCTGCAACCTTGCCACCCGCTCCGTCTCCATCTCCGCCCTGCGCTGCGCGAGCTTCAGCCGTTCCCTTACCTCGCTCAGGCGCTCCTTCCCCCACGTCCCCGCCGCCGCGCCGCGCTGCCGTTCGCGCTCGAGCTCGCGCTCCCTTGCCCGCGCCTCCGCGGCGTACACCCGCTCCAGCCGGCGCGCCCACCCCTCGCGCGCGCCGCCCTCATCTTCCTCGGCGCCCGGATGCGAACGCGAGCGGGAGGAGAAGGCCGAGGGGGCGGAGGAGGCAGGGAAGAGCGCCTCGCGCCACGGCTCCAGCACGAAGCGCACGTTCACGTCGGCGTACGCGGGCACCTGCTCTGGCACGAGCGTCCGCGCGCGCGCCGCCGCCTGCGTATCCGCGAAGCCCACCAGCGCGTGCAGCTCGTGCCGCCACGGGGGCCTCGCCTCCCCCTCGGCGTCAGACGCCCCGGACGGGGAGGGGGAGAAGGGATTGAAGGCGGGAGTGGTGGGCACGCGCGCCGCGCGCACCCACACGCCCTCGAGCGCGCCGAATGCGCCAAAGACCGCGCGCACGTGCGCCGCCGCCTCCGCCCTTGCCGCCTCCACCGTTGCGGCCCTTTCCGCGCGCAGCTCCGCCTCGAGGGCCCGCTCGCGGACGAGCGCCTTGCGCAGCGCGCGCGCGTACAGCGCGGCCGTGTGGTCCAGCGCCGCGTCCTCCTCTGCGTCTGCGTCTGCTGCGGCGGGCGCGGGGGTGGGGTGCGGGGGGAGGACGGGGAGGCCCGGCCCCGGGACGCGCAGGCCGAGCCAGCGGCTATGCCCGTGCGCGGTGAGGCGCGCGAGGCTCGCGGGCGTGTAGAACGGGTGCTGCGTCCACTTCAGCGGCACCGCGACGATGCGCAACGGGGCCGAGAGCGCCGCAGCGCCGGCGTTGGTGTCCCTGCAAGGCGTCAGCGTATAGCACAGGCCGCGCGGATGGACGTACGTCTCGGAGTCGGATTCGAGACCGGGGTCGACAATAGGGTTCCAACTATTGACGATGTGCATAAAGCGTCAGCACAACTTCAACGAGGCGCGATGAATCCGTACCTCTCAGCTTTTCGAGCAGCCAGCCGAGCAGGAAACGCGTCTAAATCCGGGTCGGCTGCGTCTGCACTGGGGACCCGCGAGTCCGTCGCAGTCAACTCCTGTACATCCATCGTGCTGTGAGGAGGACGAGAGTCAACATAGCGTTTATGATCCGCGAGGAACGTCGTACGTCTCAGGCGGTGCCGCATCCTGTCGGGCGCCCTCGGATTCGGATTCGGGAACAGCTCCCAATTCCACGTCCGCGCTGGGGGCCTCCGATTCAGCCGCCGCCTGCATTTCCAGCTGACTGTCACCGTCCATCGTGCTGTGCGGTGGGTGGTACATCAATATAGTGTCAGCGATTCCTGAGAAGAAAGTGTATACGTCTCAGCTGGTACTGCGTCTTGAGGCTCGGATTCGGGAACTCCGTCCAAATCCACATCCGTCGTGCTGCAAGGACGAAGATATTAAGGTGGTTAGAGCTATCGACGAGGAAATACGTACGCGGCAGTGGGGGCGGCAACCTCCAGGGCGTCGTCTGACTCGGAGGCGGGAACCGCTTCCAAAATCGCGTCCTCGGCGTCTTCGCGGAGGACTTCGCGGGGGACTTCAGGCTCGGCCTCCGCCGTGCGCACGTCCTGCAGACCATCCTCATCGCTACATGGCGTCAGCACAGCGACATTGTCGACGAGGAAATGCATACGTCTCGGAGGCAGGAACCGCTTCCAAAACCGCGTTCTCTGCGTCTTCGCGGGGGAGTTCGGGCTCAGCCTCTGCCGCTTCCACGTCCTGCAGACCATCCTCAACGCTTGGGAGACACGTGAAGTCAGCGCAGCGACATTGTCAACGAGGAAATGCGTACGTCTCAGCAGGTGCAGCGTCTGTCTCGGAGGCGAGAACCGCTTCCAAAACTGGGTCCTCTGCATCTTCGCGGGGGACTTGGGGTTCGGCCTCCGCTGCCTGCACTTCCTGCAGACCATCCACATCGCTGCGGAGATACATGGAGTCAGCACAGCAACATTGCCCACGAGGAAATGTGTACGTCTCAGCGGGTGCAGCTTCTGTCTCGGAGGCGGGAATCGCTTCCAACACCGCGTCCTCTGCGTCTTGGCTTGGGGCTTGGGGCTCGGTTTCCGCTGCCTGCACTTCCTGCAGACGATTCGCATCGCTGGGGAGACAAATGGAGTCAGCACAGCGCCGGTTGTCGACGAGGAAATGCGTACGTCTCAGCGGGTGCAGCGTCTGTCTCGGAGGCGGGGACCGCTTCCAAAATCGCGTCCTCTGCGTCTTCGCGGGGGAGTTCGGGCTCGGCCTCTGCTGCCTGCACTTCCTGCAGACCATCCGCATCGCTGCGGAGACACATGGAATCAGCAGGGCCACAGTTGTCGACAAGAAAATGCATACGTCTCGGCTGGTGCAACGTCTTGCGGCTCAGATACGGAAACCGCTTCCAAACTTAGGTCGGGGACCTGCGATTCCTCTACTGCTTCAACCTCCAGAGTATTCAGGTCCACCGCGCTGCGGGAAGAAGATAGCGAGTCAGCGCAGCTGCAATGATACGGAGGAATGCGTACGTCTTAGGCGGTGCTGCATCCTGGGCTTCCTCGGGAACCGCTCCCAAATCCGCGCTGGCTACGTCTGCGTTGTGGACATCCGCCTCCATCACCTCTGCATGCACCTCCTGTGCATTCATCGCGCTGTCGATAAAGTGTCATCGTAGCGTCAATGATGTGCCAGGAAGGCGTACGTCTCAGCTGATACGGCACCCTCCTCGGCGTCTTCTGGCTCAGATATGGAAACCGCCGCGTGTTTCGTGTCGGAGCTGGGGACATCCGCCTCAACCGCCTCTGCGTGCACCTCCTGTGCATTCATCACGCTGTCCATAAAGTGTCATCATAGCGTCAATAATGTGCTGGGAATACCTACGTCTCAGGTGGTGGTGTGGCACCCTCCTCTGGCTCAGATATGGAAACTGCCTCCAAAGCTGCGTGTTCCGTGTCTGCGCTGGGGACGTGTGACTCGAGCTCTTCCGCGCGCACCGCCTGCTCCGCAGCGGGCAAAGTCCCCTTTGGCGGCGCCACGCCACTCTCCAGCGCGTCCCACCTGGCTTTTAGGGCCAGTTCGTGCTCGTGCTCCTTCGCCGGGTCCGCCACAGTCTCTGCCGCAGTCTCCGCTTGCGCGTCCTCATAGTCGTCCGCATAGTCGTCCGCCCTGAGCAGCCGCCGGGTTGCCTCGGGGTCCCGTCGCAGAAGAGCCTTCGCGAGTTTGGCGACGCGCGCGGGCGGCCACAACTCCTTGTCCTCCGTGGGCGGGAAGAGGTGCACCTCGGTCCGCCCCTCACCGTCGTCGGTTGTGGGGTCCGGGGCGCGCGCCTCGACAAGGAGCGGCATCGCGGAGAAGGCGAACGCGGCGGCGTGGTTGCTGAAGTGTATCGTCTAAGGGAGGTGTGAGCGCGGTCGAATGGGTGGGAGACACAAGATACAAAAATACGCACCCCGCCAAGATTCCATCCAGCCGCAGTAGAATTCGTGGGGCGGATCAGCTTGCTTTCGCCCCCGTCGCCGGCCTTGGTGCTGACGCCTGTCACCCACAGCTGCACCCCCACGACCTCAGTCGGCTTTGCGCCCCCCCGCATCGCAATGCGGCTGAGGTCGGAAAGCGTAGTGGACGGCGGCAGCGACAGGAGCGCGACGGACGTGGCTAGGGGGGAATCGGGGCGGAACTGTTTGTGTGTCTCTGGAGCGGGAGGGGTGTGCGCTGGCCTCACTGGGGTGAACGGAGACCTCCATGAGGCGGACGCTGGCCTCAGTGGTGCCTTTGCGAACCGCAGCCTCGGTGGGGGCCTTCCGAGTGTCGGTGTGTCGTCCCACCCTTCTTCGCCCTCCAATGACTTGTTTTCTACAGTCCCCAGCAGGTTCTTTAGTGTCTCCAGCATGTTCTTGTTTTTCGCGTTCTTAGTTTTGGTTGTTGGTTTGGTCAAAGGGGGAGGATGGGAGGCCGTGGGGTCTTGCATCTCGAGGGCTTGCTTCTTCTTCAATGCCCTCTTTTCCTTCCTCCTCTTTCTTTTCTCCTTCTTCTCAGCTCTCGCCTGCAACTCCTCTGCCTTCGACCCGAGGGGGTGTTTGCTTGCCTTCTTCGCTTTCACGGGATTCTTGGCATCCTTAGACGCGCTGGGGGGTTCAGATACCGAAGAGAGTGGTGCACTGCCATCCAAGGGGGGTGGAGTAGTCAGGGAAAGCGATGCGAAAGTCCGCGAGGTCTGGGAGCTCAGCACGCCCGCCAGACGCGCCCCAGAGGGTAAGAGGGCAGATCGAGAGACGCGTACGGCCGGTGAGTAGCGTACCGCAAAGGGCCGCAGGCTGGCCCGCATAACATTGAGGAACGCCAGAAAATATCGAATTGATGTCAACAAAGACAAACAGTTGCTTTTCGTGTTCGAATTTCAACTTTCCAACCAGCTTCAAGCAAGGCTTCAAGCTTCAAAGCTTCAAAATTTGATACCCTAGCTGTTTTCGAGCGCACGTTCTCTTGTCTTCGGGGGGGGGTTCTACTAGTTTTGGATGGTTTTGATAAGCCCGGCATGTTTTGATGAGGATAGAATGAATCGCTGCCCATGGCACTGTGGCGGAGTGGTTAACGCGACAGATTAGAATTATCACACAACGAGTAATTCAAAGATCTGTTCCTCTTGTAGGGCGCATGTTCGAGTCATGCCAGTGTCGAGATAAAAGTCTTTTTTCCCTTCAAGGTGCCAGGTTCGCCTCCGTAAACTGTGCGCACATACCTTTCACTTCCCCAATTCTGTAGGCGGGCCGCGCCTTCGCCTTATGGCGTCTTTCAAACAAACCTTATGAATGGCGCGGAGGAATCGCGGAACCAAATATGATTTTTTCAGGGCAACCGTCTCTTATGTCAAACCAAAGAATCGGACCTGGCAGCGCTCATTCCCAATCGTAGCCTTGATGAAGCACAGGAATGATCAGTATGCAAGGTACAAGCAGAAAAGCTGCGGGTCCACAATTTTCTTACCACCGCTGAATGTGTTAGAGGCGAATGAGTCTCAGTTTCGTCGGGTCCGGGACAGAAACAATGAGAAAGACGAGAATCAAGGCTTAATCGACGTGACGCAGCGGGATCGTTGAAGATGATTTACAGGAGCCTGAATATCGGGAAATGAGGTAAGGAGGTAGTCGCACCCGTGTTAATCCTGAGGCGCACAGCCGGACGTAGGCACGGACTTTTGTTTCCCTCCTTGGGAGCTCATTGTGCAACGAGCTAATCGTTCCCATCGTGATGGAAGCCCGAAGGCCGCGATTTTGCGATGCTGTTCTTGTGGTTGTTCAATCAGACCATACCTTCTTGTGAGGCGAAAGCCGAATCGCGGACAAGGGCATAGGACAGTCGAAAGCGTGGTATTGCCGGGCTGGGGACAGGCATGAAAAAATTGCACCTAGAATCGGTGAGACGAGTTGGGCAGTGTCAACGGCGGACTTGACGAGCCGAATATCCGCATGAGATTGAAGCAAGTAGCGAAGAAATCACAGTGAACTTGCGAGCAACAGCTAGGGGTTGGCTAGAGGAGATTTTTTCTTGTAAAGAACCGTCCATCGGCATCGACGCGCAGGAGCTTCATTGTTGTTGCTAGAGCCTGGCAGTGTCAACCCAGTGATATTTGGTCGGTTTGACGGCGTCCAAGTTCAGCTATCCGCACCATAGAACGTAGAGAGCCCAATTTAAGTTGATTCAGCTTCGACTTGGAGTAAATTGGCCATGGCCAGTCGCTCAGGCCCGACATGTAGAAAGAAAACGGCAAACAGGACGCGTCGGAGTTGACCGTTATGGTTGACGGCAGAGCCTCTGTCGACCCCCCGTCGGCAGACGTCGACAGACCTGGGCATCGACATGCTCCGCCGACGTCTGCCTCTGTTCAGAAGCCTGCACTGAGTCTCAAACTACCCATTACCTCGACTGAATTTGCCCTGGCTGAGTGCCGTGAGTTGCCGCCATCACTTTGATGCCCTCCGGTGGTGCCGCTGGCAGGTAGCCGCTGACTGATGTCACCTGGATTATTGTAGTGGTGAGCACCTTGCAAGCATATGGTAAGGAGTATCCATTTCATCTGGAAACTGGATGAATGCAGGAGCACAGACAGTGAAACTAGCGGCGAGCGGCCGATGAGGAGTCGTGAGCCAGCCTCAGGCTATTTATGGAGGGGCTCGACTCGGCATCTATTTTTTTTTTTTTTTTTTTAAATTTTAAATTTGTACATACGTCTCCACGCGCACGGCAACTAAGTTTGGTGCCAACCGTCCGCTGTGGTGAGCTGGGCATGGAGCCCGGGGTAGAGTTCGGCAGGCTTGGTCGACCCCACGCACACAGACGTCGACCGTCGGCACAGGTCGGCACAACTGTGCTGATCTGATGTCGACAGGTCAGCACATGTCGGCAGGCTGTGCCGACGGACGCAGTGATGATTCGTTCGTCAAGAAGCATGCACCATTAAGCTAGGACATAGCAACTATATGCTGTTTGATATAAAATTTACAACCGTGGTTATCGGATATTTTAAGTTAAGGGACTATACCCGTGTCATGATGCAGAGTTGGTAAGAAGCCCGAGTTGTTCGCTTTTGAAGATTCATTAAGGGTGTCGTCTTTATCGCCTGAGGAACCCGACCCATCGCCTCCCCAGCGCCCCGTCGTCCTGTTGGGTTGCGTAGAGAACTGCACGACGCTAAGCGGAATGGTGCCAACAGCATTCGAGCTAAGAGTAGGCAGGGCCAGCTCGGCTGTCCCGCGCGTGATGCCGAGCTTCGTGTTGCGGTAGACGCGACACGCCATGATGCTCGTCAGCGTGGTGCTTGGCACGACCATTACTCCACGGTATACGGGGCTGATGCCGGGGATATACACTAGCAGCGTGGCGAAAATGTTGATAAGGACCGTAATCCTGGCGAACGCACAACATGTGAGCGGTGCGGTGGGATAATGCATATAGGCCGCGACGCACATGTAATACATCTGCCCATCTACAAACAGCGCCTTCGAAAAGGCGGGCAGGTTGGCGCCGCTGAACAACGTCTTGAGCTGCTCTCCGCGCGTTTGCTGCTGCGTCTGCGCGAAATTCGAGACGAGCCGGTACGAAATCGCGAAGAAGACGAGTGTGTCATGCACCGTTAGGATGATACCGGCTGCGCCGAGGTATGCTTCCCCGTGCGCAAGGACGCACTCTGCGGGGTGACCGAGTTTGATAGCGCTTCCGCCGAAGGGGATCGTTATGGACGCCCCCAGAACCGCGAGCCACAGAAATCCGAATATTGCGGTAACCAGGCGGTCGCCGCTGTATATTGCCCGTACCCGGAAGAAAAAGAGGAAGGCCGATGCAGAAAGGCCAATTGGGTAAAAGACGTTAAACACGACAAAGCTGGTGTTGCACGCCTGGAGAGGATATGCTGGACCGGAATGCATGAGCGTACTCTCAGACTGCATAAACTCCCGTGCTTACTCGCAAATACTGTGAATCCAAGGGCGTACATCAAAGACGCGATTCTGTTCGCTCTCGCATTAGCGAAGGTCAACGCTGTACGACGGGATTTTACCTCGACACCGCATACGCCAAGCACGCGACGTGGAATTTTTGCTTGAAGAATAATGCATAATCGTTCCGGAGGTTGTTTAAAATATCCCAAATGAACACCTTACGACCTATCTCGTTAGTATGCGTGAACTAAGAGGCGGAAGGGACGAGAGAGGACGGCGCACAGATGTGGAGCCGACAAAGATGTATCCCGCAATCTGGATTTGCCTTTGGAGGTAGGCAGGGAGTTCCTCAAGATCCCCCGAGGACTGGGACATGTAGCGGACGCCAGACGCAAGAGAGGGAAAGAATCTGGGTCCTAAGAAAGTCCTGAGAGGCACATATGTACGTCACGGTTCGTTGCAAGCCAGAAGGGAACTAGAAGGGACCGATCGGCAAACAACAAAAAGATTGCCGAAATTACGAGTCCTAAAAAGTATTTTTAGACTCGTTTCTTACCAACACTTGGCCCGCCATTTTTTTTTAGCGCTGTGTAAGAAAGCCGGTGTTAAATAACGTGACCTTTATCACACGGTTATTAACATGTTATTTCCGTTTCTCACATCTGGGGGGTCTGAAACCCATGTAATTAATGTGTGAGAAACTATAAACTCCTCCGAATCCTCCCCTCCGACATACAGAAGTCGTAACTGACTTCACAGGAGATGAGAATGAAGTTTTACGTCGTAAACTGTCATGTCGGCTGAGGGCTGGCTGAAGGTCCATAAACGGCAACATGAGGTAAGCCGGATCAAGCAATTTTTCTCCGCCCATTTTTCGCTCATCCGTATTACAAGCCCATGGACCCAGCTACGCAGGATTCTCTGCCCCGACTACGGCAGAGATTCATCACTGAAGAGGACTTTGGGCTTAATCACCTTCAGGATGGGATGGAAAGCCTTCTCCCCGATCAAGCGTCTTCTACTCGGAAAGCCTGGTCCGCCCACATTACGGCACTCGCTGCCACATACGACCGGATCGTGAAAGGAAAGGAGGATCTCCGGTGTGTCAATTGGACTATACGTATTGACATGCACTGATGGCTCCTTTAGGCGCCGTTTTCCGAAGACGCCCCGGCTGAGGCTGGGAACGCGTTCCAACAACTTAATGGAGGAGCCAAGCGCGCGGCAGAACGAGCGCAACGCATACTAGAAGCTTCTGTGATGCCGCCACCCGGGGAAGTAGGACCAGTCCGCTCCGGAAAGTCTATTTTTGCACTGCGCATCGAGAAACGGCAGAAGGAAAATCAGGGCGCGAATGGCCGCAAGCGGGACTACTTGGCGGATGAGTGTGTCATTACTGGCAAAGCTCTTGTCAAGCGTAGAAAGGGACAGATGGTCGAGGACAAAACTACTTGGTGCATTGGGTGCGACCGGCAGACAGCAGGCCATGATCCTACGCGCATCAAGAATCATGCCGTTATATGCCAGGTAAAATTAGGTTACTTCCCCAGAGCATGTAATTAATCAATCCTGTAGAAATTACAGGCCGATTTCCCCGGCTTATGGGCCTTGGTCGATGCCGAAAGAGGCGGATCATCTCTCTCGGTCGCGCTCGAAACTGGAAATACTAGTTCTTTGCCTAAAGTCCGGAAGGCTGCTGATGCGACAACGGCAGCAAACTCGAGCCGAGCGGAGCCTGCTGCCTCCCAGGATACTACGACGGGCGGTCAGAACATCACTGAGTATTTTGCACCCACCAAAATCTCGCGCGAACGGCAGGCGCAAATTGATCTCCTGCTCTTCAAGCTCATCATCTGCTGTGCTCTCCCATTTTCCCTCCTCGGCAACACATTTTTTATCGAATTCATTCTCGCTCTGGCACCCAACTATAAAATTCCTGAGCGGACTTCATTCTTTGCTCGGAATATTCAAGCCGAGTTGGCTGCGGTCGGGCAACAGTTGATGAAATTCCTAGCCACAAAGATCCATATGACCCTCTCATTGGATGGCTGGAGTACCCGCGCAAAAGACGAGATCTACACGTTTCATGCGACCATTCCGAGTCGACGGTCATTCTTTGTGGATGGCCATGTATTCAAGGGTATTTCTGTCACCGGCGAGAACCTGTTTGAGGTCATTAAAGGGGTAAGAATAAGCCTCTCAGTATTCGGTCCATGTATTGACAGGCATTCATAGATTTTATTGCCTTTCGACCCACGTAAATTTAGTGCAATTGCTGGAGACGGCGGCCGAATGTGCGTGTCACGAGACGTCTCATTGCGGCATATTTTCCCTGGATCTTAAATATATATAACCCTTGTCATAACTTGAATCTCATGATGAAGGATCTTGGGTCGCTTTTCAAGAAAGTGAGTCGAACTTATGAGCTACAATTCGACGTCCCAACTAACTTATCTATTTTCAGGATCTTGTTGTCGTAAGCGGGCTGTCGAACTACTTCGGCAAGTCCAACTACGGGACGGATCAGTTGAACGACGAGCGCAAGAAGATGAATATCGGGACGGGTATGAAGTCCGCCTCTGAGACCCGTTTCTCGACCACGTATATTCAAGCTCTCGCTGTCCATACTTGCATGCCCGCCATTAATTCGTGTTACCGTTCCGGCAAACTTCTCTTCAATACAAAAGCGGTAAGCCTTCCTGTAGTTTTGTCACAGTGACTCTCGTTAATTTGCGGACAGACGAAGCCCCTTCGAAATTTCCTAGGCGAAACACCAGCTCATTATGAATTTATGTCAAACCTGTCGACAATGATCCAGTTACTCTCGGCCCCCGCAAACGGAATCCTGACACTCGAAGGCCAGAATACAACATGTGCTGATGTATTCTTCGTCTGGGTCGCCATCGCATGGCATCTTGAGAAGACTCTGGCCAATCCTTCGAGCAGTGCGGGGCGCTACCGCGATGAGGTCATCAAAATCTACAACGAGCGCTTCGCTCAGATGATGTCCGAATCATCCTGCCACGTCTTCCTTCTTGCATATTTCCTCCATCCGAGTGAGTCGTCTGGATTATCCGCGTGACTTGTTCTCACAAAGTTGTAGTCTTCCGAAAATGCGGTGGTCTACAGTTAACCATGCCTACACTTCTGAATGGTGCCCAGCTCCAGCCGTCTCAGTATCCCGCACTTTTTGTCACTCTCTTCCGAGCGGCAATGCAGATTCTCAAGGGCGAGCAGCAGCGTGTCGACGCCGGTGGAAAGGGAGAAGTAACCAAGCTCCAGGAGGAATTTATCCGCTATGCGTACAATCAGGCTCTGTTTGACAGTCAGTACTGGGACTCGTCAACGAAGCCGCTTGATTACTGGACGAAGCTCTCTAACGACTCGAATGCGAAGCAGATCAGTGCAAGTCCTCGGTCTCAGGCTCTGTATCAAATGCCTACGCTAATATCTATTCTATACAGAGGATTGCTATCAAGCTCTTTTCGATTCTGCCGTCCGAGATCTGTGACGAACGTACTGCATCACGTCTCGGTTGGTTCAATGCCGCGCGACGCAGCTCTATTCTTCCAGAAAACTTGGTCGGCTGTGCTCAGCTCTACGCCTTTTATACCCACGGCATCTCGGAGGGAGATTACTCCCATGTGGCCCATGTCGTCCTCAGCGAGGTATTCGCTCCAGCGGGGATGACAGTTAACAGGTCGGCGCCAACGTTGATGGATCTGATTCATGAAGAGAACATTTCTCCCTCGATGGCCGACAAGGAGGCTCTTGAGGAGATGATGTTTAATCATCCGGACCCATATGACCTGGCAGAAACAGAGCGCGTCAATTTCAGCAACTCTTCAGCAACTACTGGGCCTGCCGTTACTCGCTCCAGCACTGTGTTCGCCATCGCAGAATACATCAAGTTGGAAAGCCCAGCCTTGGCGGAGCTGTTACAACCTTCGAAACAGCCCGCACCAAGTGCCGAGAATTCGGTGGCGTCGGAGGGTGGTAAGGCAGGTTGTCCGGATGACTGGTCCTTCGAGGACTTCCTCGCTTAGTTTATAACATAGCTCACATGGGTTTATAACATGTAAATTACATGTTATAAACCTCAAAAATTTCCGCGCTTCGCGCGGTGACGTCATTGCTGAACCTTTAGGTTTGGCTAACCTGGGGAACTTGGGTTTCGATCAATATCTGTTTTTCTAACATGCACAAACAACGAATTCGTCATACAAATTTGGTCATCTCGCGAAACGATATTACTCCTGGTGTTCGACGTGGAACTTTGGATACAAAAAAAAATGCAATGCCATACCACCACCTTTTTCTTGCCAAATGCCAGGATCATGAGCTACTACCGCTACCAAAATGCTACTTGCTGTTCCTTTGGATGTGTCATATTCGTTTCGTGTTCGTCCGCCCGCATCGGAATATGTTGCGTCCGAAATCAATCAGTTGATTGATTGCCACGTCAGCCGTTGTGTAGTGTATAGTTAGCGGGCAACGAGAGCCTCTCTTGTTTTGAGTGTGTGAAGGAAGTTGGGAGGCGAAGCTGGGCGAGAGCAAGGCGAGAGAGTCGGAGGAAGGACGGTCACGGTGACACCATCAAGTGATGGTATCACCCGGTCCGGAATACCCCGCCGCGGCCAAGGGTACGAAGTCTAAGTCTTCAACTTGAACCTAAAGGTTCAGCGCCCGCCTCGAAGAGGCCCAATCCTCAGTCATGTTATATAACATGTAATTTACATGCCTAACATATCTCACATGGGGGCTCTGACCCCTCTCATGTTACTAACCTAAGTTAGTAACTTGCTTACACAGCGCTAATTTTTTTCGTTGTTTCAGCTCAATTGATGTGTCTATACCCATATGGAACCGTAATGATCCGGTGGCAGGTGATGTCGATTACGCAATGTGCGTCACGCTGAACGACGTCCAGCACTTTGACCAATGTGGAAAAGCGCATTCGGCATCGCATTATCCGTACCGACCTCAACCGTCGACGCGTCAGCCACCTCACGCTGGCATCCGTCGGCACGTGTGGCCGTCGTAGTCCTCGCGTGCCGAGATCTTGCCTGCAGGCGCATCGACGTGGACCCACTAGTACTTACTCCCGTGCATCTATCTTCAAAACCCCGACCGGCGGCGGGGCAGAGCGGCCCAGCAACTTTCAACTTTCGATTTTTTCGGCATCCCGCGAGCGAAGGTAGACGACCAGCGCCGCAGCACGGCCACCTGTGTCCTACGATCGTGCCGAAGGCTCCACCGGCGCGCGGGATGAATGTTTAAACGTTTAGTTGATTTTTCGCAGCCCTGAGAGCGCAAGGGTGAGGCGTCCGAGGTATTTCTGTTCCTTCATTTGACTCACAACGTTATGCTGCATTCCCGTGAGTCCCACGCATCGCTCCCGCCGCACCCTCAAATTCTGACACGATATTCGGAAGTCCTCCGAGTGGGAGTACGTGTCGGAGGTAGGTTTACTTCCCCTTTTAATTTCTTGAGTCCAACCTACTGACAGCTCATTGGAAAGCGCGCTGCGGTGTCCACACCGCCACCACAAAATCCGACTCGATTTTTTGCGGTCCCCCTAGTGAGTGTTACGCGTCCGAGGTAGTGTTTACCTCCATCCCATATTTGTTCTTGAGTATAACTTACTCTGATGCCTCAGTGGGATTCGAATGTACCCTCGCAAACCCATTCTTCCTGAACCATGCACCTGTTCTTAACTCCTACCATAATCGACTACTTTGTGACATAAGCTCGGCATCAAAAGCTTTTGCTATGCCTTCCGTCTGGGTGGGTTGTTTATCATTACACGCGCCCTTGTGCTTAACATGCTAGGCGGAGTCTCCGGTTCCTCTTCTTATTTTCTGCTTGGGGAAAGTCCGAAGAAGGGGGCATTGGATCCTACTCCAATGTTTATCTATAATAATTCACAGTTTTGGCCCCTTATTTGGTTCAAGTGTGAGTTCGAAATGATCCCGGATGAGGTCCCTTTGCCACCTTGCCCCAAACTCCGGACTCAGTTCACATTGCTAGTGGTCCTGGTAGAACCCGGAAGCCAGGGTAGCTAGTTCTATGAAGGTCAGCAAATAATGTATGGGGAGGTCGCTCAATGCGAGCTGGTCGACACGATAGCGTTGACCGAGCGAGCATTGAGATACAACTGACCTTTGGATTCCAGTTAGGACTCATAATGCCATGCACGCAGCAATGGCCCTAAAAGCCACGTCTAATGCACAGATGTTGACTAGAAGCATTCAAATGTAGTCGCGAGGCATCGCTTGTCCGGCGGCCACCCCCTGCCAGCCCCTGCCACCCCCAGATAACCCCAGATCGACATTTTTGATCGCCGTTCCGCGGTAGACGCTGGTAGACGGCGATCCCCTGGTCTGTATGCCATCGACACACTTGCTCCTTGGCAAAGAATGAGTTGACCGATCCTGGGAGCAGACAAGAAGTAGTTCTAGAATCCCAAGGGTGGGGAGAATTGGCGCGTAGAACACCTCCGTCCGTAAGCCTCCATTAGCCCATGTTAAATGATCCAGTCCTAACATAAGCGATGAAACATGTGTAGGCTGAAGCACTGCAACCAAATTGCAGGAAACCCGACCCATCACATTATCGAGAACCGTAATTATCAGGGGTGGGTCAATCGCGTTGACTAAACCTTATGGGATTTATTGTTCCTAGCCACTCAATGTTTCACAAAAAAAAAAAACCTTATGGGATTGGGGCGTACCATACAGGCGAGGCCGAGGCTATTTCCGCCCAATTTAATTCCCAGCATTAGACGTGAGGAACTGGAAACTGTATCCATCCCCACATGATGTTGTAGAGAAATTTATAGATAGGAGACGTCAGACCGCTGAGAACGTTGGTTCAAGTTTCGAGTAGGCCAAGCGAGAGAGAAAAAATTGGGCATATATCGCCTTGGCATGGTGGCGGAGATTAGAGGTGTGGGTCGACTAAAGCTGGAGGGCAGCACCCCAATTAAAGTGACCCAAGTTACCGCAGTAAAAAGACAGTGTGTTGCGGAGGATGACAGATCATGGCGTGCAATCGATCGCTCCTTGAATATAGGCTCCCTGAGGTAGAGTAAATCAGTTCCTTTCAACTTCGTGCCTCACTGGCAGGATATTCCTTGATCTGACTATAGTATCCTAAGGTTGCGAAGGTTCACCTATCGACGGCTGCCTCCGGGAGCCTACTTGAATTGTGTGCGCAGCCAGTCGTCACCGAGGGATCGAGGCCTGCTTAAGAAGCGCAGAGTTCCAGCAGATACTTTTGAACAAGTTTAAATGTACGAGATTGGAGGAGAACCGGTGTGTGGTTGCGGACAGCTTGACGGTTGAAGATAACGTGACCGCAACAGATCCAAACACTTGATGGTCCGTGCGCGCACTGCCGCGGTATAAATCTGAGCGCTCAACATGGGCGCAACCCATACTTACCTTGATGGCATACGCTCCTTCACGTACCTGGGTGTGTGGGCCGTGGGAACACTCCATAGCACGGCGACCCTGTCCATACAGATTGAGCCTATGGTTTGTATGGGCTTAGGCTCATGCACCGTCCCAATATTTTCCAGTTCTACCACGGCCACTCGGCTGGGTAGGCCTTTTTTTTCGACCTTCCGCCCTCCTAACCCTAACCTTAACTACAACCGAATATGTACGTTGCAATATATCGCTTTGGCCGGCCCTTTTTTTAATACAATTCATTTGCGAGACTTGAGGCTCTAACTGATGTACATATGTTGTAGCGAAATTCTCCGTTTAAATTCATTTGCTGTGTATTCTTCAACGATCTCGAGCAACGGCGACCATTGCGAGGAGCAGTTTAGAAATTTCAGTAAAAAACCGCAGAAGTGTGAATCAAGGTGCGGTCGATCATCTCGAGAATAAATTCTGCTACAGTTGAGTTGGAATGAACCCGTCGGCTTCCTTTTGGCTTCCTTCAACATCCCCTATTTCGATTTGAAGCAAACAGAGAGCACTCAGTAGTACTAGCTAGTGCCTTAAGACTCGAACGAGTCGTGGAAGCTACGGAGCAGGTTTAATACGAGTCATCGCCATCGCCTGCCGATTGGACTTTATCAAGATCAAGTGCATTCGGTATAATACATTGTGCCTTTTATTATCCAAAACATCCATTCCTGACCCCGCCCTCACTTCCTCAAAACGAACCCAGCAATGACCGGATCGTCGTACCCGCCGTCTGTCACCGCATCTTCACGCTCGCTCTCATCAGTGGTATAGAAGTGGTCCCGCGTCGCGCTGTTATACAGCCGGTACAACGGTACGCCCCCGCACACGCGCCGGGAAAATACGTACGCCGCGACGCCCTCGTCGACGGCCGTCTTGGGCCCGCTCGCGAGCGCCGCATCACGCGCGCCCACATCCGTCGTGTAGAAGTTGTCTCGTGTCGCGCGGTTGAAGACGTGGTAGAATGGGACAGTCGACGGTTGCTCCGTCTTAAACACACGTGCGGCGACGCCGTCGAACTCGTACCCGTCATCGAGCGCGCGGGATTTCACCGCGGTGCTCGTGGTGTATAGGTAGTGCTCAATATTATTTTGGAAGAGGCGGTAGAATTTAATGGCTTTGGACGGGGAGGGGCAGTTGCTAAGCAGCTGGTACTAAGTTAGCCAGAACAGGTGAGAGTGAATTATGAAACTCACCTTTCCACCTCGGATAGGAGCGGCGTTGGTTATGGTCGATGAGAGGAGAAAGATTGCAAGTATGAAGATGCAAGGCCTCATGGTGTATGATGTGGTATGGAGAACTCAAGAGATGTGTGGTGGATGTGGAGAGCTTGAATGCGACTGGGGTGTGATAAGGAGTTGAATGATGCAGTCCCGCGGACCTTTATACGAGCACAAGTCTCAGACAAGGGCTCCAGGATCGGCGTTGCAGGCTGTGCCATCCGCCGCGGCCGCCTCAATCTCAAAGGGATCTCAGATGCTCTTCATCCTCGTCCTGAAAGTGATGCCCTTTGCCTTAGACTCGAACGTGCTCCGAGTCGCAACTTGCTATTTTGCGTCGTATCGTCAGATTCAGCCTACAGGAGCCCCGAAAAAGTGTTCTCTAGAAGTTAAAGGCACCTCTACATGCATACATGCCTAGTTCGAGACACAGTTGTCTCACCGATCCGCTTCGCTCCGCGCGTTATCCGCACATTGCAGAAGTTGGTCCGCCGGGGCTTGTGGTCTCAGTTGAAGAAAGCGGTGCATCCGGGGTCGATAGACGGTTTAGTTATCTGTATTGCGCTCGAAAGCGAGCTGAATTTGCACAAAAGTGAAAAGCGTTCGGGAAGAGGTTAGACTGCACAGCCTCCAACCGGCTCTTGCCGCAAATGCCCGATCCGGATCAATTTGGATTCAAGGTTTACTCTTGCACTCCGTACGTTCAGTTGGCGATATACGACAGTTCACCATTGTTTTTGACAAGAATATATACAACACATAAAATCCTCTTCTTAGCCTTCATAGATCCTAACTCAATGCCCAGGCTTTGAAATCCCAATGGCATCGCCCCTCGAGTCTGAATTCATGTCAACGGATACAGACGATAATACTACATTAATTTCACTATTGCGTGTGTTACATTCTTTCCCCCGCTTTCATGGAGCCTTGTGTCAATTCCTGGGTTTCATACAGTATGTCAGAACGTAGACGGAACACGACCGTCAGCCAAGGGATAGTTTAACCGCGTCTTGAGGAAAATTTAGCCTCGTACATCTCTCTGCCAAGGCGAGGGACTTGAACATTGCTTGAACGCATCCACAGCCGCAATTGCCATTTTAGGCCGAGAGCGGTTGTTTGCAGTCGTTGTGACCCGCTGATTTCTCATGTCGTGGCACAAGCCGCATGCCCATCCCATGGACGTCCGACGTATGGCTAGCTCTTTTTCTACCCTTCGCCATTGCTTTCGTAGGGTGGAGATTCTCTACGTCACTCCCAGTCCCTAGGACCTGGTCTGACTTGCGCGACCTCTTCTCTCTTAACCCTGACGAATCCGGCCCATTCTCCTTGCAACGGGCGCACAACACATATGCGCGATACCGGAATCTTTCGGTGCTCGAGGCCTCCCACCTTCAAGTGTCGTATGCGAGCATCGGTCGTGCGCATAAACGCCTTGGCTACACCCTCGGCTACCCCGCGAAACTCGATAGACTTGCGCAGGTTACGAACGCGAACGCAAAGATCACGGACGCGATCGCTAGACTTGCTGAGAAGGAATTTGAGTTCGACTTGCCCCCACGCGGTGGAGACGCGATGGACCTAATGCGGGTGAGAGAGTCGCTCAAGCACTTCATGCGCGACTGGAGTTCGGATGGCATCCGGGAGCGAGAAAAAATATTCACGCCTATTTTGGACGTGTTACGAAAGGTGGACGTCGATGAGCGGGCAACCAAGCGCGTGCTTGTACCCGGGTCGGGGTTGGGAAGGCTTGCCTGGGAGATTTCCGAGCTTGGTGCGTACATTCTCCGATTACATGCTTCTTTTGTTAATCGCGCGCAGGCTTTTTGGAAACATCTGCGAACGAGCTCTCGTTTTTCATGAATCTTGCATTTCGCTTCCTACTCTCGCCTTCTACTACTTCCACCGTACACGAGCACGCGATTCACCCATACGCCCACTGGTTTTCGCACCAGAGGTCCGGGGACTCGCTTTTCCGCTCCATCCGGTTTCCCGACGCTGTACCGCGTCTCTCGCCGAGTTTCAAACTCGTCGAAAAAGACTTTCTCACCTTGAAACCGCCCCCACCCCCAAACTCCTTTCTTCCCCCCATTCCTGGGTACGATTACATCGTCACGCTCTTCTTCATCGACACATCCCTCAACATTCTGACTACCCTCGAGCATATCTACCACCTCCTCCGCCCCGGCGGTACGTGGATAAACCTCGGTCCCCTCCTGTGGACCAGCGGCGCGCAGGCGAAGCTCGAGCTGAGCCTCGAGGAAGTGCTACATGCGGCAGAAGAAATTGGGTTCGTCATCGATCCTCAGGATGATGGGCAGCAGAGCAGGACGGTGGAGTGTGAGTATACGGGGGACGCACAAGCAATGATGCGCTGGGTTTATCGGGCAGAGTTTTGGATAGCTCGCAAGCCAAAATAAAGAGGCTTGAGGCGTCCCTTGTTTCCTTTTGGGTTTTTCCTCGTCTAGAATCGTGTTCATTAGATCGTATTGTAACACACACCAGTGCTCCCCTTCAAAAATACGGAGCCGAATCCGTTCTAAAGGACGACCAGCCTCGAAAAGGAACATGCAAATGCCTATCTTCGAGAAGGGGAATGCCCCTGGTTTTACCTCATCCGAGTCTGTTTACAGGAACGAATCAAGATTCGAATCTTCTTCTACAGCCCGTCGGGCACGCACGAAACAGCTTCGAACTCGAGGCGCCCAATAATCGGCAATCTTTGGAACCAAAGGCCAAACCGATGTTTATCAACGAAAGTAAATTCATGGCATATATAACTTGGCTGATCAATTTTAAATTGTGAGATTCGGACCGAGGACAAGGTCCTCGCATCGCTGGGTGAACGTCCAGTTCGACACATCGATGACGATGTTCTCGATTGGGTCCAGCGTTTCTGCGGTGATTGTCGTGGTCGGCCGCTTCCACCCTTCAGCAATGGGCATGCGCTCCTCTCTGAAGAAAATCTGGACGAATCTAGAGATCACGGAAGCATGAGTTAAAATGTGATTCAATCAAGTTAATTTGCACTTCTTCGGTGCTACACCAGTCAGGGGGTTGCCCATGACACTCAAATAGAGTCCGGATTCGCGGCTCCGCACCAGGAACTCTTTTGGCGTGTTGGTGATGTTGGGATTAGTGGCGAGACTGATAGCCAGCCTGTCGTGCTGAACTTGCCCGGCAGATGTTGCATTGTAGTAGTCTACCCCCGGATTGGCGTTCGCTAAAGTCGTAAAAATGGTCTCGTTGAAGTGGAGGTTATCCCCGAGTGCGAAGTCACCACGCGACAACGAGGCGTCGTGCTCGATGAGATTGTGCCTGTGATGGATAAATTTAATGCTGGTCTATGTATGTAGCGAGAGACTTGCAGCTTAAGAGCATCAAGATTCAACGTCGTGGGGTCGTCGCCGGAGAGGAGACCAAACTTCGCTGCTTGTAGGATGGCGTCGGGACCGACATTGAACCCGTCTGGGTGTCGAAAGAAATTTCAGTCTAGCCCCAAGTCAGTTATGCTGCCATTTACCGATTGCAGCCTTCAACATCATTGGAATGGAGATGTTCCGCCCGTCCCGAGGAAGGTAACCATGATTCGCGAGGCTTCGGAATCGTCAACTATGGTTACAAAAGAACGGCGAAGAAATACGCGTACGTGTTGAGACCCGGGCAAGGTGAACGCAGATCGGTGGCCTTGGGGGCAATCCATTGGTGGTTGTTAGACTTCGACTCTGAGGCATTCGAAATGGCTACAGCAGCGAGAATGAGCGAGAAGTTGAAGAGTTTCATTGTACGTCCTTGTCTTGTCTGAGTGAAAATTGGGGAAGTAACACCTGTTAATTTATACGAAAATCCTAGGCTTAAATTTAGACGAACCTTCCTGCTATACGGGGACCGGAATAGGCCCGCAGTTGGCGGGAGGGAATTTTTCGCCCGTACATTTACAGCCGTCAACCGCTTTTCATCGTTTGGCGAAATTGGGCGCACCAATATCAGACGGCCGAGATGTATACCAGCGGCATCGGAGGTGCATTGAGCGCGAGCTGTCAGGTGGACGCGCCGCCACGCCACAACAACCGTGTTTCGACGTAGTAAAGGTGGCCCAATGCCGTCAACCGCGCGTTAAGGGATTATGGCTGCACCTCGATGAGTTCGAAACGACTAATTGTTCTGAGGCTAAGGGTTACCTAGTTATATTGATCATGCACGGACTATTCATCGAGAGTTCACATCCCACCCACTCGGAGGTGAAGTAGTGAAAATCGCGGATCATAGCACAGCTGTGTGTCCAATGTGGGCCACTTGAAGCCCCTTTTTTGACGGCCTCGGCAATTGCTTCGGCTGCTTCGAAAGATCAAATACATAGTTGATTCTGCTGCGGTCAGTCAGGTCGCATTTATTTGTACGCATGAGCGCAGTACGTCCACGTCGTGTCAACAGCATCGAGTGCCTAAATCGGCTATTCACTTACAGCTTTTGCTCGTCAGCAGGGGTGTTGACACATTCCTGCTCTCTGACTGGTTGCACCTTAGCCGGCTCTATCACAGCAGAGTTGGGCCTGTGATCTCGCAATTCAGCGATGGATACACGGTCGGAATTCGACAAAAATAACACCAAAAATTGCATCTCACACGGAAAGAGTAGTATAATCCACGGGCAGAAGTATGCGGAAAACATGCGGAAGGTACGACTCCTCCTAAACTCTGCAATTATCAAGGTTGAAAATTAAAATGTCTTCAGCTCCGATTTTGACCAAGTCGTCCATAATTCCGGCGATTTTCTTCTTTTCGACCATTACGTTGACGGCGACCCAGTTTTCCTCCTCCAGGGGACTTATAGTTGGAGCGCGACGGCCAGGTGTAACAAGTGTAGCTGCAGGAAGCTTGTCGCGCGAAATGTTGTACTGGCACACAACATATTTGCCGGCCGCGACGACGCCCGCTATCCGACTCGTTACGAGGTCGATTACGGGAGCGAGCTCCGGGTGTTTTGGGACAGTCGACTTGATGAGTACGGCTTCGGACTCGAGAAGCGTCGCTATGGCGTGCAGGCCGGCTGCACGCATGGTATCACCGGATTCTGGTGAATAGTGGGGTTAGTGACCGCAAGACCAGGCAAACTTCCGGGACATTTACCGACGAGATCGACTGAAAAAGAGACGTTAAAAACTTGGTGCTGACTATTAGCATTGACCACCCACCAATACCATCCGCCAGGCCCAGGGCACAAGCGGCTTCGACGCTCCCCCCGACATACTCTATCTTCGTTTTTTGATCCCCAGAGAGGTTAAATTTTTCGTCTAGCTTTCCGAAGTACTCCCCTGAAAGCACTTCGAAACTCGTGACGACGCGCTTTCCAGCAAGGTCCTCTACGGTCTTTATGGACCCTGATTCTGGGACCTGGACTTGGAGAGAGCATTTCCCGAAACCGAGACGTAGAGCTTCAGTAACATGATCCTGCATTTCAGCCTCGAGGATCACATCGTGCCCCGTAATGCCAAGATCCACGTTTCCTTTCCCCACAAAGGACGGAATATCCGAAGCAGGAAGAAACACGCTAGAAATGCATTAGATAAGCATGAGAAGATCAAGCGGCAGAGACAGACAGAGCAATGTTATGATTGAGGACAAGACACACGTCGAGCCTATTGTGTCTCCGGAACTGGATGTCAGCACCTATGAAGGGGTCAACATAGGCGTGCCGAGAACTGCGAAGCATCGAGGACCTGAAAGAATGCTGAGACATTTTTCGTGGAGCCTGCCTAAGGAAAATTGGAACTCGGGAAGGATGGAAATCGGCACTCGCAAACCTTTCTTGGGAATGGCGAACAGAAGGCGGCCGTCAAGTGCGTCTACGTCTTGAACGTGCTTCAGTGATCGGTTCAGTGTTCAACGGGAATGTCGCATACTCATGTTCCCGAGATGACGAACACCAAAAAACGAGGTGAGGGTTTTTGGAAGAGAAGTGTGACTCAGCTCGATCGCGATCAATATCACCCGGATTTGGTAATTCGCTAAATTCCATTACGCGCCAACCACGTCAACAGCGAATAAACCTCCGTTTTCATTTACCCCTCTTTTAGTTTCAATCTGCCCTATCCCAATCCTCGTATATATCTCCTCCTCTTTATGGTCGAATTCCCCACGGAGAGGCTGAAATAAACTACATAGTAGTCATGGACACCTACGAGAGACACACAGACAACCGCTGAATAGTAACCAACCACCTTTGCGGTGACATCGAAAGCATCCTACCTGAAGGAGTGAGACAGTTCACGACGGCATGGTTTATTGGAACGAGTGTCAAGATGTCATTCTATGTTAACGAAAAGAAATGAGAAGCGGAAGGGGTTTGCGGGGTTGCTAGTGGAGGTATTCTAAAAGGGTAGCAGTGAGACCGCTCTGGATGAGGGAGAGGTACCAATATCCTCGACTACATTACCGGGTATTATTTATCGTACCAACTACCCATGGATCTCCAAATATTGTGCTCCCATTCAAGTCATTCGAGCGATCAGCTGAGGAACGCCGTCCTGAGCGTCCGTCTCGGAGATCCCCCCGCTCTTATCGCTGTTATCATGGACTGGAGGATTTCGGAAGCCGTACCGTCGCTGGAATAAATCGGGAAGATAGTGGGGAGGGATCGATTGCCATACGGAACGACGGCGACATCGATGCCGACTTGACCCTGCGCCTAGAGCACGCGGGTGCGTAAATACGACCACTGGAGCTCTTGGAACGGGGTCGGATCCGGGACATCCAACGCCCCGGTGACTCCGTCATCACTCATCGTAGCCCGCCCTTTTAATAAACGTTGCGCGCCCTGTAGTCAAATCAAATATGGTAAAGAGAGCCGGATAATCGAAGTTCGTGCCCGAAAGGAGCTTGATGTGAGCTAAATACAACGCTGACCGATGGGCCTTGAAGTCCTGGTGTAAAGCCCACGCATGAATGAGCGGTCTCTGCTGGATATCGAGTTTCCGGATGTTGGAGGGAGAACGACTGTGAATCGGTCAATCACGGAGCTAAGAAGGCACCTATATCCATTGGCGCCTCGAAAAGCCCTGCATATATCTCGATGTCTGGTTTTCCAGTCGCGCCTTTGGCACGGAGAAGAGCAGTAATATGCATACCAACAATTAGCGCACGTATTAAACTCTGTTTTCTTGTCGATGCGGGCGCACTTTCAACGCAATATTAGACAGATAGTGAATAATGTAACAAATGCGTACTTACCTCTAAACTGTCGCAGGATTTGGAAGAGATGCCATAAGCATCGCAACTGCGTTTTGCATGTAAACGTTGAAATATCAAGGCCATGAACTGCTGCCAGGCTGCACCACCGCAGACCCGCACAAGCGGGGATCCTCATCCAATCGAGCCAGAGTCTGTGCCTTTGGTTCAATCGCAGCCAACACCGAATAGTAGGCGAGGTGCAGGTAGGTCGTCGTTAACAGGTAGGCTGATGACTATTTGCAATGTTTCTCGTCCCAGACGCTAGGATGGCCGTAAGGAGCTCTCCTTTCAAGGCTTCGAGCACGAGCGAAATGCCTGGCCTAGCATTCAATTGTTTGGCGCAGAATGTGTAGCATTGGGCGAGCTCTATGTCGAAATTGTCTTCGCCGTCAACCGTACTGAGCGAATTGGCAGCGCGTGAAATGAGGTTGATGTATAGGACAAGATAGCCTCCTGCAATTCGGGCGCGCCGGGACCCGGAATCGCCTGTGTCGGCGGATCCGGAATCGTCTGGGTCATGAATCCCAAGATACCTAGTGCTGAGCATCCGGGTCAAGCGCACTGCCTTCAATGGTTAGGCGGAGGTGACTCGCAATGTGATGGGCGAGGCTCAGGGATGTTCCTCCGGACGCCATCACAATCTCGTCGATGTTTCGCCGTTCCGAGGGCTGCATGTTTAGGATCTGGCTGATTCTCCTAGTATTTGGGTCGGTTCGCAAAGGTGAACACCTTCTCGAATGGATCCATATCCTGGTGAAGAAGGCCCGCACGCCGGGAGTGTCGGACACGCACTGCTCTACGGCCTTTTGAGGAAATAGATTGCAAATGAGCAGTAACGATCAGTATACACAGTGGATTTGTCCCATCCTGTGGCGGCACGAAAGCGACGCCACTGCCGCTCCATGAAAATGATTCACGGGAAAATGCGCGGCCACAGTTCGAGACAGACGTCATCGTAGGGAAGTAGATGCTGGTTGCATAACAAAGTCGATACTCCTTCCAGTGACGATTGGGCGGTGTAGACTTCGTCAGGGAGCTCAGAATCGGCGAAGTCCGCGCCGCCGGGAATTTTCGAGGGGTCGAGGTCACGGTGGATGTAATAGACAGGGAGGAAGTGGAGAGCCCAGTCGGGATACTCTTCTATGGCCGCGACGGAGACTCGCGTTGCGTCTCTCGAGTCTCTGGAACCCCTGAGTGCCTTCCGGGCGAGGACCTAGATTATAATCAGTGAAACTTGTGTATTTAAGAGTTTGTACTTGGATTCAAGATGCGCACCCTTAAACGTCACGGTAGTGGTACTAGTAGGATGGAGATTCTGGCTTGGTTCAAGTACGGATGCATGTTGTAACAGCCCACAGGGGCTTCCACTTGAAACGTGTTTGGGATGTTTGCGAAAAGGAGGATCCATAATTACTCAGCACAGACGAACAGTGGATGCGTTGCAGAGAACCGGACGGGCTTGAGAGAATGCCGAAGCACGTGATCTTGCGACGCGTCAGGCGAGACCAAACATTGCCATACTACGTATAACGTGAAGCAAACACTTGGAGGGTGCGATGACCGCGAAACTACGGCAGATTGCGAGCAGGTCATCTAATCAAGTCCCGAGATGAGCTCTACCGGACGCTTGTAAGTACAGGGCCTTTGAACACCGTTTAACCATCGACATGCTCCTACATCCTCTCAGATGGTTCGGATTTAGGCAACCGGACGTGGGACGTTCGCCAATTTTTGTGAGATCTGATATCCATCGCTCGGTCCGCTCAAAAGTACGCTGACAACTGCTACAAACTACAACATGCAAGGCGCTACCGAACTTCAGACGTCTTCGTTGTAGCGTCTATCACGGAGAGTAGGATCAACAGATCCCACGACCTCCTCAAGAGGTTTACGTAGTATTTCCAGAAGAAATTTTTTGGAATTCTCTCGCACAGGTACAGAATTACCGTTACTTATTATCATCTGGAATTACCTTAGACCCCATTATTCCCATCTAATCAATTACACGCACTGGTATATAACCCGATCCGAGGGATCGTATTCTAGATCTTCTCTTCGGTCGGTGGTTTTTTCTCCGAAGCGGCTTGAACTCTGCGGCGCATCAACCATTGGAAGAAGGGTAGTGTAACGCAGGACACGACAACCCATGCTATCAGGATGCCGAAGTTCGTGCCTACTATTAGAGTATTTGAAATATCAGCTCCCGATGGAATGATGAAGAGAAAGCACGGACGGTTGTTCTTCGTGCTGAAAACGATGGTTCGTGCCCCACGTGAAATGTTGTAAAACGGGTACGCGTAGCCAAACCTGTAGAAATGGGGCAGGACTTCGAGGGGGTATCCCGCTACAGACATGTTCGAGATGATCCAGAATATGAGGAACAATGGAATGAAGCGGATGGTGATCAGTGTCGCCAGGGATTCCAGTGCCAGACCGCTGGTGGAAGTGCTCAGTATCAATGTTGAATAATGAATACAGCGAGGTGGTTTACCATGCAAGCATTCCTATCCAGTTGAGGATCCAGAATATCACAAAGCCAGCTTGACCAAATCTATTCAGGTCAGTCAGGGGAGAAATGACAGTCGATGTGAGCACGAAGTAAACCTGCGATCGAATGGTAGATGGAAGGCGAAGCTCAAAAGCGTGTAAAATAGCTGGGTGTGGTCAGCATGTGTTGAAGAAAATTAAGATCGAGAGTTACCGCGACGAATAAGTAAGCGACAAACGAAGTGCCGAGGCGTACCCCAATAAGGGACCCCAACGTGAGGCGCTGCTCAAGACCAGAGGCTTGGCGTGCGCCAGCAGAGACGAGCTGGGAATATGTGAGGGTATGACGGGATACTATAGAAAATAGCCCGCACGACCATGAAGAACTGTGATGACTATTATTAATCACGGTGAGGTCACAGTTCAGAGAATACTTGCCGAAAGAATTAAAAGATAGATAAGTCCGACAAAAGTAACGGCACTTGCTCTGAAAACACAAAATAAGCTGAGGTTTCCTCGCTTAAAATAATATGCGGGACGTACAACGGGACATCGAACGGGCGAACGTTTGTGACGGTGTAAGAAATGGGCTGAATTATAATCTGAGGTGCGATCGAGAGGATTGTAGAGGTATTGGATGACAGAGATATATTCCGGGCGAAGTCAAAGGCGAACGTTCGGCTGGTTTTTTCTAGTTGGGATGAGACCTGAAAATGTTGCCTGAAAAAAATGGTAATTTGATCTGGTAGGACTGGACGAACCAGGGGCAGAAGGAGGTTGCGACTTGACAATGATTCATTTGCAAGTCAACATTAGAGTGTCAGCGGACAGAGAAACATACTATTCAGCCTCGTTCCGCGCCTCAGATCCAATAAATGTAATAGCTAAGGAGGAGTTGTAGGACACATCAATTGCGGAGAGCGCGGCAGTCAACTTTGAACTAGCTCCTGCATTAACTGCGAGCGAAAAATATAGTTGTGGTTGGAAATCGACGCGCCGAGAACTCACTAGCGACTACCACCCACGTCTTCTCTTCCACGATTACATTTTCCACTTGGGAAATTCCTTGCGGAAATTGGTTTGCAGACACTACTTGCCACACAATTCCATTTGACCCGGCGTTGATCCCGGTGAGACTTTTGGTGACTTGCTGCCCCACCACTCCGCCATCAAAGTCCTTCAAGAAATGTTAGGCGTCGGAAGAATTCCACATGGAATGAACGGACGACAATCCAACCAGGAAGAGTATGGTGTGGGGTGCTCCGAATCGATCCCCAATATATAGCGCACACCCCGAAAACCACAATGCCCAGTGCTGTTACACCCGCGACTATGATCTTGAGATATGTGGCCCGAGCAGCGGAAAGGGCTGGCGATTGATCAAAAAACTGCGCGGAAAATGGGCGCTCGGATTCGGATTCAGAGACGACCGGGTAAGATAACTTCGTGTGTCCCGCGGGTTTTTCCGAGTAGATTGACTGTAGTCGCAAGGTTATTGGTGTGGTATCGTCCATACTAGAAAGAACAGAGAAAGGGAGACGTAGCGGCGTGAGCGCGGGCAGCTCAAAGTTATCCCGGTACGCGACGAGCGTCGGCCGGGCCCTCCGGACACCTGATGAAAGCAATGAAAAATTACCATAATGGGAGGAGGATCAGTCCGTTTAACCGTTATAATCGCTTGCGGGTAGTCGGCGGTAGGAGACGAGCGAGGATTAAAAATGGCCAAGCGAATGACCTTGAGTCGTCCACTGGCCTGACGCCTGATTTTGCCGCATCCAAGGTAAGAAATCGACTTCCCGTAGGATGCGACTGGATTGTGCTATATGATTTTGAGCTCGGACTGCCTAAGCGACTGAAGGGGCGATGATAGTTTTCGATAGTTATCTCTGTACGGCCGCGGCCGAACAGGGCGGAAAGGTGAAACTCGCGTCAGAATTGTCGGAGATTTTAACCGCAAGTGGTAGGCAGGCTTCTGATCGACGGTCCCCCATGTTGTGATTTAATTTTGGTCCAGTGTCCATGTCGTTACAGCTCAAATGGTCTCAAAAGTTCAACCCATGCCGTAATGTTCCGAATTCGGGTTGGATCGGATCATACACTGGCAAACCACTGATATTCTATTTGGATTCAAGTTGAAACTACCGCGTGAAATTTGTTGAAAGGGTGAGGATCGACGAGAATTGTATCGGCGGTCTTGTCTGGCTGGGAGGTGCAGACCAGGCCAGTTCCGGCCAATTTAACTGTTGAATTGCCAATGATTCTTACTCATTTGCCATATGCATACCCCTCAACAGCGTATATCGATTGTAGCAGCACCTCTCACCAGCTCTATATAGCGCTCTGTGGTATGCTTTTCCCTTCTCGCACCGTTCCCTTTGTCGAGCCTCGCGGCGTATGGTCTGATTCGCAACCCGCGGAAATGAAATTGGATTGTATTAGTGAACTTGGACTAGTGTCCCACCGCCGAGCACGTGGGTCGCAGAGCTTGAATATTTGACGCCTCTCTGCTTGATAGGCATCGATGTGCCCTGATATTGAAGCTTCAGCGGTAAAGTTCTCGCAATCCGATATCCCTAAAAAGGCACCGAAGGTTTTGCAATAGCAGCAATACTAATATAACTCGGATGTCATGTCCTAGTTTGAATTCTTACTAGATGACATGTGAGCCAACTATAATTCTTAAACACAAACATTCGGGGATCTTCTCTGACTCACATTAAAATGCAGAAGCAACATGACTGTTGCAATCAATCCACTTGTACAGTTCTCGACACTTTCCTCATATTCCCGGCGCTCACCACTGACACCTATCAATTAGAGTTGCATACATGTTGGATTGTTTAATAAAAGAATCCTTCAGGGCTGCGGCTTTCCAAAAAAAAATGAAGATGCAGCACGGAAAAGCGAGGACGTAAACGCCTGCCGAACCTGCCTGAGCTGACAGTTGGAATCATTCACTGGTGCCCTCTAGACATTTTCCTCATAACCCGGGCTTTCTAACCGAATTTAGACGAGCCTTGGATATAAAAGCCGGCCACCGCTGCACGCCTTGCTCACCTCGAACTGTTACGATGTTTTCCAAGATATCAGGCACCTTCATCCTTGCCGCTAGCCTCTTTGCATCGTCGTCTGGAACACCATTGTTGAATGCAACAAACCTCGATGGGAGGGCGGCTGCCTGTCAGCCGGCTGCCGAATCCTGCGCTACCACCGCGTGTTGTGCAGGCCTCTTCTGCTCCCTGACTGCCCCCCATGTCCGCATCAGTCCTAGCTTCCGAGCCAAACTCATCTGACATTCACCAGACGTGTTCAAACTGCATACCCTCTGCAGAATTCTGTATCGGCGTACCCTGCTGCTCTGGACTTTTCTGTGGATTGGAGACCGGCGTATGATTCTATCCATCTATTTTCTGTTGCTCTTCAATAATATCCATACAGACTTGTGGCCCTTGTACCCCTACTGGACGCGCATCTTGCTTTAATTTCCCTTGCTGCTCCGGGCTCTGCGGCACAGACGTTCGTGGAATTTCTATCATTTATACTTATCTTCAACCCTGCCTCTTTACAGGGCTTCTGCCATTAGGTTCCGAAGACTCCAGTGCGTGCCGAAGTCTTTGGATATACATAATTGGCCATCTCATATTTACCAGACCAACCAATCTCTACGATTTGATCTTCCCGTGATAGCCACCCTGTTGTCCAGAACCGTGCTTGACAGTCAAATTAGATTCTTGCTCGGTTTTTGACCGCAGCCACTATGAAATGCCATGCAAATTTGTTACAGTCTATTCTGTATTTTTGGGTTCCTTACTGCTTGCGAATACATGCTTGCGCTTAAACTCGTGATCAATGAGGTGCTTAGATGTACTCTCCAAGCCCACGCAATCAGATGCAAGGTTGCCTAAGAACAGCTCGAGTGGGTTATTCAAACCCAAACATGGTAGAGTGAAGAATTGGACAATGCATTACTCGAGAAGGAGGGAATTTTTTTGTCTGCAGTTGCTGAGTGCGAAATATAGAAGAGCCGAGACTTCGGCAAGCCTCCGGAAACGTGATGCAGTGCAATGCCGAGATGTGCCGCGATGATAGGGTGATCGCCTCACGATCCCTTCCTGCCAATCCATAATCCAACCGAGACTCAAATTTTCCTAGCTGTCCTGAACGAGGCAAGATATGAAGACTCTTTAGAAGCCGACGACATTTTAACTTGGGTGATCGGGCCAGGTCGGCTAATGTTAAACCAATGTTGAACTTTAAACTTTGAACGTTGCAAGTTGAACACCGACAAAAATTGTATCAATATCATTTTAGGACCAAGATTGCAGTCTATCTTTACTTCGCAATTCCCGACCTGGTAGTACGTCGCGTTCGTATTTCCAAAATAAGCGGGTTATGTTCCTACCATCGTGACCCAAGTAATATGCCGCTGGCATTAATATTGTTTCAGCCACCTTCAATCCCTTGGCACCTGCCCGACTGGTTTCTATGGCGCACGGAATATACGGATGGGTACACCAATAAGCGCGTAGACTCTCGACTCTTAAATGGAAATGACGTCAACTCAATTAATCAAAGCGTCGTATAGCACGGTCCAGTGGTCCTCGGGAATAACGGTCCTCGAGAATAATTATACCAGCCCCGTTGTAATGCATGTACCGTGTGTCCACCAGTCGCCAGGTGCGAGCGAATTTGCCCGCTCTGAGTCGCCTCACTTTCTGTACATACATTTGGGCTGATTTAAATTTGAGCGGCTGGCGACACAAATACTAGTGAAGGTTCTTACGGATGCGAACACGGGTCTCTGACTGGACTTCGCTACGACTCCTCTGCTAACACTCCTACAACTGTACCATATATCTCAGCTCCAAAATGCGAGGTGATTGATTCCTGGAGAAAGAAATGCTTCCGAGTCTATTATTGAGTGCCTGGTAAATTGACTAGGCGAATATTTACGGGTACTTAAAGGTCCAACGGATGTATACCACTCTTAATTAATTTAACTCAAGGCGTGCACCCGGGGGACCGTGTCCATCGATCGACTCGGTTGGGTGGATTCGCGCTCGAGGATCTTCGCATTGCGCCAAGAATTCGCACCAACCAATTTGGGCAACTTGCGTGATTCCATCAACCAAAAAGAGGCGAGTTTATTGTTAAAGTGTCTCTCGACGAGAAACTGAGTGACTCTGGATGTACACCGATCTCATTTGTGGGTGCAAGCAGCCCAACCGACCTACCGCCACCGCCTCGGGGCTTCAGTACGCCCATGGTGTGGTTTAAACCCCCTGAGGGTCTAATAACTCCAGTTGAAACGACAGCTGCCAGCGTCCAAGTGTGGCGATAATTTTTGAACTCGCATCACGTGCCCCAAGTTCAAGTTTTCAATTTACGCAGTTTTAATTCATCTAACCTGCGATGCGCGCCACAGCGAGTATAAAGCCAGGCGCGCTTTGCGCATATTCTCCATCAGCCAATCTCAAGTACTCTTCTGCACTCTGCACCTCCAGTCCAACAACATGCGCTTCACTCCGTCCACCGCCGCCGCACTTTGCATCTTCTTCTCCCTCTCTTCCGCCGTCCTTGGCCAGGGAGAGGTAGTGCGAAGAGACGACGAGGCCGATAATTACCACAAGGTAAGTGCCCGTTTTTGGGACGCACACATCTGGATATTAATTAGTGCCTCTGCGATATAGCACAAGCCCCACCCGCCTCCGCACCCGCCGCCGCGCCCATGTCGTCCGTGCGGCCCGCCTATTTGCGTGAAGGGTAGAGAATGTGTCGAGCGTCGCATCTGTCCTGCCGAAGGCGAGAGCGATATTATATGCCCGTTGGACCGGCGTGGGGATGACAGGTACGGCGATGACGGGTACGGCAACGGCTACGGTGGTGGGAAGGACCATGGCAAAGGAGGCAAGGACGATGGCCACAACAAAGGAGGGAAGGATGATGGGGGACACAAAGACGGCGGGTATCCAAAGGGGAAGGACGATGGCCACCAAAAGGGAGGGAAGGATGATGGGGGTCACAAAGGAAAGGGGGATGACGGGTACAGTCCAGGCTATCCTAGGGGCGATGGCGGATACGGTGATAACGGCAAGGACAATGGCCCCAACAAGGGAGGCAAAGATGATGGAGGGCACAAAGACGGCGGGTACCCGAAGGGGAAGGACGATGGCCACCAAAAGGGAGGGAAGGATGATGGTGGGCACAAAGGCAAGGGAGACGGCGGGTACGGTCCAGGCTATCCCAGGGGCGATGATGGATACGGTGGTGACGGCAAGGACGATGGGCACAACAAGGGGGGAGGGAAATATGGTGGGGACAATGGGAAAAATGGCGGTGGGAAGGGAGGCAAGGACGATGGCCACCAGAAGGGAGGGAAGGATGATGGAGGGCACAAGGACGGCGGGTACCCGAAGGGGAAGGATGATGGTGGGCACCAAGGCAAGGGGGACGGCGGGTACGGTCCAGGCTATCCCAGGGGCGATGACGGATACGGCGGATACGGCGGTGACGGCGAGGACGATGGCCACAACAAAGGAGGCAAAGATGATGGAGGGCACAAAGACGGCGGGTATCCGAAGGGGAATGACGGCGGGAAGGACCACGGTAAAGGGGGCGGCTACGGCAAGCCTGAGGGGGGAGATGGCAAGGGCAAAGATGGATATGGGTGGTAATCGGGTTTTCGAAGCCTTCAATGCGCGGTTTCCCTCGCGCCTATACCTCAGCTATCTTCACTTCTCGCCGTTGGAATATCTTGTACTAATGTGTATGTTGTCAATGTGATTGTTGCCTTGTCAATAAATGAACGTTTTAAGCGAAAGATCCAGGTGAACAGCAGCGAGTTCCTTCAATACGGTAAATTGGAGGGCGTGTCTTTTCGTCTACCTTTAAATATATCGAATTACTTCAGAAAATATGTGAACACAGTAGTAGGAACTCGAGCGACCACAAACGACAGTCGTTGAGCGGAAGAGACGTGCCTAGAACTTTGAAAAGCATGGGAGGCTTTTGCCAGGAGCTCCACGCTTTGGGTCCGAGTCTTTCCGGCCTAGTTAGTAGCTATTATCCAGGTTGAGACATTTCGATATCCTTTCCAGCTTCTCGTGAAAGAAGCCGAGAATGTGAGAGAAAGATTGAGAGCAAAGAGGTGGGCAACAAGTCGGCAACCCGACGGCAGTGACGTCGGAGTTGCTTAAACTGATCCGATTAAATGTGCCTGATGCATGTGTTTCTTGAGCACAATACATTCGAGTCTCGATGCACCCCCAAAGGAAGCTTCAAGCCCTCAGGCCTCAGGGACATTACAGTATATTACAGCTAATGTTACATTCTCGCCATCGTACACCATCCATACAACATACATGGGGCCCTCAAATATTGCCGCAATTACCCCAATAATTATAAAACCTGGACGCGATGAGCTAGCGCTGCGGCGGCGGCGGCCGTTCGTGTCGAGGTGCGGGATGCGCAGCTGCTACTGCAGCAGGCTCACTGCCTGTCAAGTCGAGATGTCAGAGACAATCGCGAGGTAGCGGGGGAGCTTGGATCTGGGACGGGAACGACGACATTGGGTGCCACTCGCGATGAGGGGATAGAACGGATACTTACAGGAGGTTCCCTAGCCCAACGATTCGCCCTGAATTTCCGAATCCCGATAGCTGATACACAGCGTACCCCATCGTGGACGCAGCCGCCAACGAAACGGCCAGGACGGCAACTAGTCTCGTCTTCGATTCATCGTCTGCCCACACGTCCTCGGAGTTTGGTGAAGGGTCCTCGTAGATCGAGAAAGCGGCGCGCATCGTCGTAGTGTGGGTGTGGAGGAGGGTAATGGGGGGTGGAGGCAACAAAGAAGGAGGCGACAAGGCGATGTGTTGACTCGATCAAAGTACAAGGTCACGATGTCAGACCTGAATTCAGATGTGTTGGTCACACGAGGGACAAGGAGGTCGCAGAATGATATGGGACCTGAAGTGGAAAGGTTCCTTTAATATGATCGTCGGGGAGACGTGGGGCCTAAACCAAAGGAGGTCGCGTATGTACGCCGCCCGCTGCCGCACACCAAGTAGCTCCGGCCCCCAAGCAAATCCCGCGGCCCAAAAGGCGATGCAATTTAGATTGACATCATAGGCAGAAGATCCTCAGGTTTGCCTGATAGTTGTGATACTGATTTCCGCGGGCGGTCAACGACGGGGCGCTTGAGCTCGACGACTAACATCTGAGAATATTCAAGCTCGCTTCAAGCTGGGGAAGCCATTCGTGCTTCCGGCCATGCGGACAAAGCGATGGATACCAGCTCTCGCCACAATTAGCGGCCGCAAGCGACAACGAGGTGCGTCAAAAGCGATTGTTACCATGTCCGGTGGCCCGTCAGTCAAGTCCGAGCCATCTGGTAGAGGGCAAGCGTTAAACTGTGTTAAAGGTTTACAGTACAACTGATCTCGTTGATTAGACTCGAGCTCGTACTACTCGGATCAACCGCTGGCAATCTGCGGCGTTTTTGTGGTGTTCAATTTTAGCGCCGAGCGCCTCGTTCAATGAGCGTCAAATAAAAAAAAGTAATTTCACTGTGATTATGTAGATGAACCGACGATGAACATGATTTCGTTTTGAGTGCCAGCTGAGCTGAGTAGTGTTTGGTTCAGTCTGACGCGTCAAAAGATCACGTGGTTAGACAACCTCTTTCTGAATCCAAATCCTGAAAACTTAGCAGTGCACCAACTTCGCACGCAGATATCACCTACGTTGCTCAGGCTCCAGCCTGAATCCCACTAACTTATAGGGCCAGTATGCACTGTTTCTCAAGTCAAACAAGCTAGCTATTGCTATTCCTTGGCCGTTCCAGTTGCTTTGCCCCCCACTGCTGAGTGCTCTTCATCAACTCCTGTCATCGATGTCCGCTGTGCCTCGAGTCTGCTTGGGAGTCCATCTGTGATTGACCATTCCGAGTCCCGTATGAGCAGTGAGAGATGGGAATTTCTTCATGCTTTTCCAATGACTCGGACCGCTGTCGGCGACATGATACGTCAATATAGTTTGTCTCCTCAACCCCTCGAAAGTCTCCGGATAGCTTTCGGCTGGACGTCGACATCACTGGAGCAGCGATCGAATTGCGTCCCCAAATTGCTTGGGCAAGAGGTAAGCGATCTCTGGATCTCTGGATCGCGTACACAAATCAACACACGTGACTCTTGTGCTTGGGGAGCTCGCGCCCTCAACTAGACATGTTCTGTCGTCCTCGGACATGATAGTCCTAAGGTCGATGGCAGATGCTGCCTTTAAATGTCACGATGATAGATCAAGACCTATCATTTGAAATCGAGGGCGTCCGTTCCTCCTCCGGATGCATCTCACAGACGCCTTCAGTGGTCAGAATGCCGCCCACAAAAACCGCCGCAACACCCTCTCGCTTCTCATCTCCCTCCACAGACACGGCAAACGACGTCTTGACACCCGCTCCAATAAACCACGCCGTCCTCATCAGCTCGCTCCCGGGATGTCCAGGACTAAACGAACCCAACTCAAGCTCCGTCTCACCCTCGTTCGTCGAAAGACGCTTGATATTAACGGTAACCCCCTTGTCGAGGAACGCAGGGAGGAAGACCATATTCTTGTCAAAGGTTTTTTCGACTGGGGATGCACCGGTGGGATCGTGATGGATGGTGAAAGACGTATGATTTGGCGCTCGGAACGTCCCTAACTGACAGTTAACTTAAGATAGCACGCTTCCAATGTCGTTGAAGACGTGGTTATCTGCAAGTCGCTCGTAAGCGTTCACGCAAAAATAAACTGCGTGGGTGACCTACACGTATTCAGAATTTCCATCCTCCACGCACTGCCCACATCGTCCTTGTCGGGATTCTGCTCGATCAGCTCCGGATCGCCCCACTGCAACTCCGCATTCCCGTGTTTGGTCATCCACCTCTGGAGCGCCGTTTCCACGCCAGAGGATTCGATGACCTCTTCGGGGACTTTGGCGGTCCAGGCATTGTGCATCAGCGTGACGACGGTGACTTGTGGTCCGCTTTCGAGTGGGACGGTGCGGAATGTGGGGTTTGAGATCTCCTCTGGGCCGCTGAGGCGGGATGTACTAACCCACATGCCCGCCGAATATAGGCGCCGATCAGAGCGAAAGGGGTATGTAGTCTGGGGCGCAAGGCCGAGCTGCAGACGGCGACCTGAGGCGCGCGAAGTGCACCAGAAATTAAGTCGAGGTCGAAAGAGAGACCAAAGTTGCGAGCGAGACTCATATTGACCAAGACTCGACCAAACTCTTGACCAAAGACGTCTGGAAACAGAGGTAGTGGTAGCCGTGCACGGGTCAACCTGTGGCGCCCTCGTCACAAGCTAGGCGCGTAGCGACGCGTAAGAAAGAGTCGAGCGATGGCACATTGGCAAGAGTCACGGTGATGGTGGATCATGGTAGCCCCATTCGTAAATGTTTCCTTCCAAGTTCCCGCCACCCTCAATTACTTCCTCCTAGTGGTCCGCAAAGATACCTTCACCTTCGGCGTCGGCATCGCAAATCGTGAAAGGACTCTCGAATTTGAATATTAATGGTCGACCGGTGCTGCCCCACAATCCCCGGGAATCGGTGACGGTACGGCCCAAGATACAGGTAGCTGCCGCTCATTCTTTCGCCACGGCGTCGGAGTCGCCTTCCACCGACTTTTTTCCACCATCGGGCGTCGGGCGCCCTGCGCACCATGCATCCGCAAGCCAGGCGCCGGGCCCCATCGTCTTCCACACCGTCCACTGCCAGCCCGCGCCCCAACGCGCGCCCACCTATGGGGTGAGAAAAACTCGGTCGCAATCGCCGCCCCCGCCTTTTCCGCCTCGAGCATCTGGCCCAGCCCGTTCCCCCGCACCCATTCTTCCACCGTCCGCGAGGGCGTCCAGTTGAGGAACGCGGCGATGGCGGACGACGGTAGCGCAGAGGATCCACGTGTCGCGCGCGAGCAGGGTCGTCCCGTGCGATTTTGCGGGCCAGCGCGTTGACAGAGACGGCGATTGCCGCGGAGGCATGCATGGACCGATTGTATTCGGTCGCTAGGCGGATGAGCTCGTCGTTTTCGGCGGGCGTGAGCTCCGAGACTTCCTCGGTGGGGATGGGCGGGCGACGGGTGTGATGCGTTCGGCACTGGTCCGCAGCTACCTTGCCATCGTCTCCGCTGGATGGAGAAGAGTTGACCACGACAAACGGCGGACGTATTGGGCTGCCTCGATGCCTAGGGGACCCTCGGGAGAGTCGCCAATTCCAGCCATCAGTGCTCACCCAGCCCCGACGTCGAAGCCGCGGTCAGTAGATGTCAACTCCGCCTCGGCGCGCAACCAACGTCCACGCTTCACTCCTCCACATGCTCGCGCAGACGAGAAACACGTATTCCCGAGGGATTGGGATCAGCGCACCCTCGACCTCGACTCGCACGAGCTGCTCGCCGTCCCCCTCGTCGCCTATCGTGATGTCCCATATATATATGCGGGCTCCTCCAGCCACTCATGGCCCGCACACGACGACCACAAGAACGTCCGCGCATCCGCACGGCTCCCTGCCTCCCTGATGCCTAGGATGGGTCTTGAGGTTGTAGATCCGCTGGATGAGGATGGTCTCGAGCTCCACCGACGGCTTAATCTCGCTCGTCGGTGCTGATGATATGGGGGGATGCGCGGAAGGATGTAGATACCACCTTTAGCTGCCGGCCCAGGACAAGATGTCCCTCCACATTAACCACTCGTTCACTCAAATTCGCTATCGGTCGTAGCGGGCAGCCCGACGATGTGCACCTTGCAGCTGCGGTCCTGCTTTCGAAGACGCTGCCCTCAGCTCCCATTGACGCGCTCCCCTCAAGTTCCATCGACGCCATCGAGCCAGGGAAGTTGAAATGGCACGCCGCGGGAAGTTTCCCGTGGTGATCGCCTTCGTTGGCCCTCTCGAGCGAGACAACGTGCAGAGGGTTGGGAGGGTTTGGGAGATAGGGGTTATTGGGTACAGCCACTGCTTACGCAACCTCTCTCAATGATTCTGCTTCCGCTTCATCGACACGTTCAGGAATCAGAGGCGCGTCAGCCGCTTCATTTTCCGTACATGGAACATATTTCCTCCAGTCACGACCAAGCAATATAATTTCTGTGACTGCGACCACGGGGCCTTTTTTTTCTTGGCGAGAGCCCGGTGAAGTTCTGCGCCACCACCCCTTCTCCTGTGCACCATCTTGAGCAGATGATATTTGTCGCGGACACGGAAGCGTACCGTAACCGGGCCAGAAATCGCGACTTCTGATAAAGTCGTATATGCAGCAGCCGCATAGGATGCAGCATAGGCCGCGCGCCAAGTCGACGTGGATTGAGGAAGACTGAGACGGCGTTTCTTCCGAATGGGAGGAACGTTCGAGATGAACGCTGATAGTCGAGGTGCGCGCGCGGATATGAGAACGATTGTATGAGTTGCTGGAGGGCTCGGAGTCGGAGGTGGGGGATGAATCCATGGCGCAAATGTGAGGGGATGTGAGGCAACTTTCCAAGCTGGATGGAGCCTAGCTAGTAGCTTGTTCCATTTAAATAGTTGAAAGAACAAATAACAAGGTCGGACGCCACAGGGTGGGCTCTAGCCTGGCTACGACGTGGCTCCCACAGAAATACAAAAGCGCCATGATTGCAGTCGCTCAAGGGCTTCTCTGGCAATGCTATCCATGCAATCTGTGTGCTCGGTGGCCCATCGGCCGCGCTCTTTCGAATGGACAATACGAGGCAGCAAGCACCAAGGAGGTCGTGGGCGGTCCCGGAAAACTAAGTCTGTTACGAGTCCCGAGTCGATGAAGCGCGTATGGCTGATCGTTATGATATCCGAGGAGCTCGCGGGGTGAAGGACGATTACAAGTAGGAACGCGTCGACTGGGATGGGGCATACGTATAGCTGTATAGATCTATTTCTGAGGCTACGGAATTCGATTGCCAAAGTTTGAATTTGCAGCGGGAAAGGAAGAAAGTGCTCACCAGGGGTTGCACTCGATGTTTGAAAGGAGTTCAACCGGTACCAGGCACAGAACCAGTCGTTAGCGTTGCATGCGTCCTCACATATGCAGCAAGAGAGGCTGCGGGGGCAGCAGGATCCCGAATAGGATGGAATGGTCCTGGAGTTTGGGCGAGCATCGACAACGTTGGAGGGGTCCGGGGGGACTGTGATCTGAGAAGGATCTAGCATGCTAGGGGAGGGGGCGGGTTGGGTAGCATAAGATGGTGGCGCAATGGGTTGGGGGGTACCGGAGGGGGAGTAGGAGGATAATAGGACATGTAGGTTTGCAGTTCAAGTTGGGTCAGCCTGGGACTGACTCTGGCTAGAGTTTGCTATATAAACGAGACGACCACAATGCCACAGCGTGGGCGTGCTCGGGCGCTACGTTGTGCATGGCTCAAGAAGTATAACAGGCGCCGTGGCAGCAATTTCATACTTCTGTCGCGCTCATGAAATCAAAGTCGGGAAAATTTTGGTAGACCCGAGGACTTGAGGATAACAGGGAGGTGTCGCATGTAATCATTGCGAATTCTGTTGGCAGGGCTAGCATTGAACATATATGTGAGAAAAAATACATTTATGGCTCATCCCAGTCGATTCGAGAAGTCATCGTCGGAGTCAATGAATACAGACGGCTTTTTAACCTCCTTGACGCGGTCATCCGTGATCATCCTATTCAAAACAAATCAGAAGACGGGACAGAGCTGCAAGTACAGGGAAGGCGCACCTTGCGTCCACTCTAAGATCCTCTCCTTCAAGCTTAACGACAGCCTGCGGTGTCTTCGCGTCGATAACCTGGCTCATGGAAGTCACTCGCAGGAACAGAATGAGAACCAGTGGACGCACGTAGTGGTTGTCGCAGTGGGGGCAGTACTCGTCGCTCTCCTCATACATGGACATGTCCTTCCTGAACGCCTTTTTGCACTTCTTGCACAGGAAGGTCATTTCGGCGGTCTTTGCGAGGGGGTGCGTCTGGGCCTCTGCATGGCACTCCGCGCAGTCGTACCAGAGCTTGCAACAGGGTGCACGAATAGCCACTTGCGCGTTTAGTATGTGTTTACTGCAGAGCTGATGGGTCTTCAAATTTAAACGAGAGTGAGTGTATTGTGAATCGACTGACCACATAGCTGAAGCTGCAAGAAGGAGGTGATAAGGCCACCGAGGTGCAGTTGACGAAACGGGAGATGAAGGTGATGAAAGAGAGCGAGGAACTGCGAGGAACCACTGCTTGACCACTGCACCAAACAACGTTCTTCACGGTTCCTTTACCGCAACCGCCACCACCACCACCACCAAAGCACTTCAACCTCTCTTTGCTACCTAAGCCTCTTCAAAGCTGTTACTGGAAAAAGCACATAATACTTGATTGAAGATTCATATGCCTTGCAAAGCACGATCCCTACATCTTCCCTATCGACGTCCGGACCGTCTATCTAGTACTCGTATCTACCTGAACGTGCTCGGCTTCAATAATATCCAGTCCAGCCCTGAATCTCATCAACGGGGTCCCGCTCAACCGCGCGGTCCACAAGAGAGTATCTTATCTTGGATCACTCATCACTGGCTTTCTTCACGCGATGATTCTTTGGTACATAAACACTGAACTGGAGGATTCTCTACGCGTTGGAGCATCTTTCAGCATGTCTTTCGACCTCTATCGCGTTCTGGGACGCGTCGCGCTTCTAGCCACATCCTTGCTATCCACCTCGCAGACACCCGTCCTTGCAGCGACCGTCTCTGGCACCCCGGCCCAGACCTTCCTCGGGATCGGTGGCTCGGGCGCCTGGTGGCCGTACGACCTCTACCACTTCCCCGAGCCCGTGCGTCAGAACCTCTCCGCCCTCCTGTTCTCGCCGGCGGGCCTCGGCCTGACGAACTACCGCTGGAACATCGGCGGTGGCGGCGTAAACGTGACGAACCCTGTCCGCGCGATAGAGACGTTCTATGTGAGCCCAGGCGTGTACAACTGGACCGCCGACGCGCAAGGCATCTATTTTCTCAAGCAGGCCGCGGCGCACGGCGTGCCGTCGCTCACCGCGTTCGTTAACAGCGCGCCGGCAGCGATGACGTCCGGCGGCGCAAGTTGCGCTGGCGCCTTCGTAAATGGTGCGCTCTCGTCCCTTCCCTGTGTTATTCCCGGCTAAACCTTCTCCAGGCACGGGCTTGGAGTACGGCACATACCTTGCGGACGTCATCTCGCACTGGCGCGACGAGGGGATCAAGATCAAATATATCTCCCCGATGAACGAGCCCGACAACGACTTTGGCCCGTCGCCGTGCGGGCAGGAGGGCATGGAGGTCGACGCGAATCAGTATGTCGTCGCATGCGTTTGGATAATAATAAGCTAATCGCACCCAGGCGTGCAGAGGTCATCAACGGAGTGTACAGCGCCCTCGAGGCGAAAGGCCTTGCCTCCACGGTGGGCATCCTGGCTGACGAGTCGTCGTCCCTCTCCCGTGCGCGCGCGGAATACTCGACGTGGCTCCCGGAGGTCATAGACAAGGTGCGTAGTGTCTTACCTTGTCACCTGTGCCAACTACCCACGCGATTCCTCCAGGTTGCCGCGCTCGTCCACCACACGTACGAATTCCCGTCGGATGCGAGCTACCTGAGCTTTGTCAACCTCACGAAGACGCTCTATCCTGAGAAGGCGACGTGGATGTCGGTGCGTGCACGCCGCGCTTCTCCTTGCGGTCAGCTGAATGCGTCTGCAGGAGATCTGCTGCTCGCTCGGGGAGGCAAATGGGACCGGCCGCGGATGGTCCGGTGGATTCGACCCAACGATCACGAACGCGCTCATGTTCTCCGGCTTGGTGTTCCAGGTGCGTGTTGTCCTTGTGGGAGCATCGCAAAAGGTGTTGACGGGGCGGTTTGCAGAGCTTCATCGTTGGCGAGGAGCCGCACTACGATGTAAGCGTATGGTTATAGAGCAGTGTTCGCCCACTCACTTGTATTTCTCCCCTAGTTCTGGACTCTCGTATCCAACGGTCAGTCTTGTGTCTCCTTGCGCCGACGCTATACTCAACTCCCCCAGGCATCGGGTGCTCCCCCCTGGACGACCCCACGTGCACCAGCACCCCCAACCCTGACGGATGGACCGTGCGGACTACCCTTTGCAACTGATGATTTCTAAGCTGACTGCCGCCGATTGTAGGATGGCGTGATCTACTACGACCCCGACTACGCGACGAACGGGAACTACGAGCTCTGTGCGCTCCATCCCCTCCCCTCTCCGCGTGCACCTCTGACCTAGCTCTAGATCTGACGAAGCACTTCTGGGCGTACAAGCACTTCGGGAACTTCGTCACCCGTGCGTTTTAATGCCCTTCTCCTCCTCGTCCGTTATCTTCATCTCCATGTTTGCAGCGGGCAGCACGCGGCACGCGCTCACTGGTGTCGGCGCCACACAGTCGATGCTTGCCGTCGCCACGCAGCACACGTACGCGGTGCTCGCGATGAACCCCAACGCCACCGACGCGACGCTCGTGCTCGAGTTCCCCCCGTACGAGCGCGTGTGCGCCGCGCGCGCGGTGCGCACGTCCGCGAGTGAGAACTTCGCCGCTGTCCCGCCAGCGAGGAAAGCGAGGGGCGGATGGTCGCTGGAGCTTAAACCGATGAGTCTGACAACGTATGTGTTTGAGAGGGGATGTTAGTGGGCACCGGGACGGCTCGTACCCTACAAGCGTAATTATAACTTGCTCTACAAAACTAGACTTACAAATCTCGTCGTCAGATTGGACTCAAAGTTGACACAGATTTTTTTAAACGAACAAGATCTATTGCTCGACAGGGACAGTGGCAGTAATACTTCTGGGTGTCTCTAGAACACTCAGAAGAGCTTCTAAATCATCTAAACGCTCCTGGACCGTCTCCAAGAGGACGACTTCTGACGACGCCCCGACGCTTTCGGCATACTCCTCCAACGCGTCCTTGATAGCCAATATAGCTGATTGTTCATACTGCCCACCCTGGGCACATATTACGCGGAAATTTGGCTCGGCGCTCTTCAAGGCATCACCCAAGATTGAGTAATCATGAATGAGGTGGACCCATACATCGTTGTGTTCTGTACTCATCGTTCGAGCTCTCATGAGAGCCTGAACACCGCTGGCGAATCTATTGCGATGAGCTGGATGTGCTAACAGAATGCTCACGCCTGGGACCGCAAGGTGATTAGCGAGGGTGTCCCTGGCCTCGTATGGTAGTGTCGGAGAACTGCAGGCTTCAAGGAAGTCTGTGTACAAGACAGCTCTGGCGTCGCAAAATCGGCTGGCCACAACTGGAAGAAGATCCAGATAATGGACGTTCTTTTCCACATTGTTGTCGCAAGCTTTGAAGTCAAAATTAGGATCAGGTTCCCCCACCGTTCCGAGAGTGCTCTCCGATAACAGAGGGTGTGAGAGGAATGACTGGGCCTCGTCCCAATCAGACTGAGTTGGAATACCGTATTCATTGTTCGCATTTGGCAACTCTGGAATGGTTGCGAAAAATGATTCCGGGACATACAGAACGTCCCTCGGCGGTATCTGCCCCTCGAAGTGACTTCGGCGCAAGTCCACAGGATACACCTTAATTTCTTCCTTGTTCAGTCGCAGATAAAGCTTGGCCTGTCGGTATCTAAGTGTTCGTAATATTCGAGTCTTGACCATAGCCAAAAAAGAGTAGTGCGGTGGAGAGACGGGGAGTGTTTGCAAGGTTGACAAGGTGGATTCATTAAACCATGAGAGACGAGATTCAGCTTGCTCAGGCCGACCTGGATCATCCAAGTAATACCTCCCGTGAAGCCAGTGATATAAACCACACATGACTTGCAAAGTTGCTTCCGACGTGTTTGATTCCGGACAACCAGAGCTCAAATAGTCCATGATCGCAGCCCATAACTGGGGAATGTTACAGGCAGAAAGCACAGAGAAAAGCAAAGATGTGTGGGATAAATGAGCTGCAAAGTAAGATATCAGAAGGTTTGTGCTGCGGAAGTGGATAGATGGCCGCGAGCTGCTTTGAGTGGGAAAGAAGATGGACATTGCAACCACCAGCACGTCTGTGTTGGGACGATTCCAAGGGTTCTCCTCATCAGGATCATCCAAGATATCAATCCTATGCAGAAGAGCATTGTACTGATAATTGTATCTCTCCATGCCGAGCGCCGAAGGTGAAGCCAGCCGGAATTGGAGCAATTCAAGGGTATTGTGGAACTCGTACAGGTTAACTGGCATATTCGACTGCCTCAGGCACTCATGCAGGAATCCGGAGAGAAGGGTATGTCTGGCATCATTCCAATAATCCTCGGAACGATCTAGAAAGAACAGTGCTTTCTGCAACCAGGCTGGGGCATCGTCAGAGGTAGATGGGATGCTAGCGGAGAGCTGCCGGACATCCTCCTCGCTGATGATGCTACCCGAGTCCATCCAGCTGACCAAAGAGAAATCGAGGGAGGCTTCTAATACTTGATTCAATTCCGTCCGGACGGCGTCGAAACTGATCATGCTCCCAGTCGTCATATCAGCCTCGCACTTCTGCAGGTCGAAAATCAAGCGTTGCATGAAGGTGTCGAAGGAACAAAGGATGCTCCAGGCAAGAACGGCACGCGCGGGACACGTGTGCTTTTCGAGATCGCGAAAGAGAGCTTTTCTATCGTTCTGGTTCCTCGGTTGATTCCAATGCCAGTGTTCGAGCTGGCGTGCAAGGCTGTGCAATGGTAAATTTAATGGAGCACTTTTGTCTGAAAGTGTACAGATAGTCCACAAGGCTTTGAGGCAGGAAACCTTATGGCAAAATTCGATGTCTGGTGCAAGAAGGCCGCTGTCGGAATGATGCATGAGTTCAAGCAGCCGGTCGCCCAATCTGACATCGGGATCGTCGAGCAGGGTCCGGATTAGATGATCATGTTTATACTTTCTACCGCTCGGCCCCCGCAAGACGTCTGGGATCCCGTCAATAAACGGTTCTAGCTCCGTGTCGTCAACAAGCGACTTCATCGTCCAACAGAGCGCCCGTTGGTCGCGTTGATCACGCTCTGCGGAGGGTTCTGTCGCTCGGCTGATCATGACCTCTACCATCGTTTCGTCTGCGGTATTTCCAACGCGCTCTTGGGGTCGCCCAAGACGCGTGGCTACAAGGGTGGATATCCTGCGCCAGAGTTGGCTAACGCGCCAAAGGACGGTGGAGAACGGGGTTCGGTACGGGCAGTCGAAATATACGAGGGGAAGTAGGGTGAGAACGCAGTACACAGCGAGTACGATCCCGAGAAGTGCAGCCGCCACTGCCATGACGGCGCGATTGATAGGTAGCAGGAATGCTACGAGGCCCGCGAAGAACAGAACGAGCGACATGTGCAACAGAAGGGGGACAAGATCCACCAAGACATGCATATTGAATCGCTTGAGCCCGTAATACAGATATGAGAAAATCCTGGCCCGAATGACGGGGGTCGGTCGCATGTCGGCCTTTTGGACAAAGTCCCGCGCCCATTGCTCGACGAGCGTGGCGATAAGGGCGCAAGATAGGCTGAGTCCGAGGCTGATGAACCAGAGGATGTTGCAGACCACCGACGTCGTTGGGACGGCGAACGCACGGGGGGTAGGCACCTCGAATGTTGTGCCGCTCGCGCTCGCGGCCAGTTGGCTGGATATTTGAACCAAGAGGGCAGCAGTGGTGTCGCCCGAGTCCGGGGTGAGCGTCTTGTAACTCTCGACAATGAAAGCTGTTAGACTTGCAGAGAAAAGACCCGCCTGGGAGGAAAGTTGAGTGACGGGACAGTCGGCTCAATCATAGAGACTCACAAAGATTAGCATGCCATCCATGTCTCCTCTCCAGCTCTCAACCAGAGCCTTGTCGTATTGCTCTGCTTCCGAGATGTAGACGGACCATATTTTGGCGCATGAAGCCTCCAGGTCGTCTTGATTGACTGGGGAGGGTTAGAAAGACATGGTCGGGCCAGAAACATGGACGGACCCGGTTCAGTTATAGGAATACCTCGCTCGGCATCGCCCATCGCTGTGAGAGTAGCGAATAAGTTCCAGGCGCCAGAGTTCAAACTAGGCGCCGGCCCGCAAAGTAACAGCAAAAAGTTGCAAAACACCATTGAACGGAAGCGTGTTTATTGATTCATTTATTTACGGATACGAAGATAAGTACGGGAGATCATAACAGTCGTGAGCGGAAAGAAAAGAGAAGCAAGTACAGGGAGCGTGGGGCCTCTACGCGGACGCAGGGCAGACAGGTTTACATACAGTGGTTACATGCGAGCTTTAAGCAAAAGGGCTCTCCAGCGGCTCGGCGATGCGCCGCGCAAAGCCGGCACTAAACCCGAGCACGGACGGGGAGGCGTCGAGCCAGCCATCCTCGGACGGTGCGCGCGAGTCGAGCCACCCGCCCGAGTCCGAGTCCGAGTCCGAATCGAGCCAGGGGTTCTCTCGGTCCGATTGAGCCTCGAACCACCCGTTCTCGGACGGGGGGTCGACCGTGGCGAACGGCGGGAGGTCCCAGCTGCTGGCGCCGTCCGAGTGCACGGAGGGAGAACTGTCCACCGCGGCGCGGAAGGTAGAGGAGAAGTCGAGGGTAGGCAGCACGAGAGATTGCGCTGGGTCCGTCCCCGCGTGTGCCGCGTCCTCGATGCCTAGCCCTATGCCGGAGAGGACGGACGACGTCTCCGAGAACGCGTCGTCCTCGTCGTACTCCGCCGCCGCCTCCATCGCGGTCTCCTCGAGGACGCACCACCCGGTGCCACTCTCGCCGATGACGCCGCGGACTGCCGCGGCGCTCCACCCGACGAACTCGACTTTGAGAATGGTACATGCACCGCCGCCGGGGGAGGCATACGCGGCGCAGACGGCGCCGCGCGACCAGACATCGGCAGTATCGAGGCGCTGGAAGAGCGAGGAGACGCGGAGGGCATGCGTCGCGTGGGCGTCGTGGAGCGCGAGGAGCGTGGGGAGGGGGAGGCGCGCCGGAGGGAATTCCGGGAGGGGCGCGCGCGCAGGGGATGGGGGCGGCGCAAGGGGGATGAGGAGCTGCGTGGTAATAGCGGGGACGCTGGGGGCGGCGAAGTAGTGCTCGAGCTCGGCAGCCGCGGCGGATTCCGTGGTTTTGACGCTCTCGGCCTTCGCGGTCTTTGTGGTCGGCTTGAGTAGCTGCTTCGAGGCCCGCTTGGGGGCCGACGATTTCTTTCCAGGGCGGCGCATGTTCTCGCGCTCCTTGTGCATGTTCAGCTCCCAGTTGGCCTCGTAAAATGCGCGACCAGCAATAGGGATATTATCCGCGAGCTGCTGGAAGATCGGGCGCCCGGAGGAAAAGTTGCGGGCTGTGCCAAGGCCGACCTGAGTGATGGTGCGGGGGAGCATGGGCCCGCGTGGGAAGAAGCGGGGCTGCAGGGGGCGCGAGAGAGTCGTGCGGGCGGCGAAGGACAGGCGCTGTTGGATGCTGGGGTTTGCCGCATGGAACGAGCGGGCAACGGAGACGGCTCCAGTTCCAGGTGTGGTGAGATGGGTCACAAATCGGGTGAGCGCAAGGCGGGTCTGGGTGAGGAGCCTCTGGCCGAGCCCTGTGGATTGGGGCCGTATGGCAGAGGGGATGTGTATCCCGCGGGCTGACTGCGGGGCCTTGCGGGCTGTCGCCCGGGCCCCGTGAGATGCTAATTGCATCTTTGCTTCCTGGTACCAGTGGTGGTGGTAAGAGAGAAAGCTGGAGATGATGACCAAATCCGGTGGAGCGCCTGCGTATGTCTTCTGCCGTGTGGCGGTGTCGTTATTTGCTGCGGCTTTATTTGGTCCAAATTCGGCGACCGGTGCATTTTGAATACTTGCAGGCTATGGGAGGTCGAATGAATGTTGACAATGCACAATGGTGAGATACACTTTTGTTTCCTTTTTTTCGATCAAAGCCTTCCGTCTTCCCAATTCGGCAGCCTCGGTGTTCAAATCCTTTGCCCGGAAATCACATAGAACATCGTTCTCAGGTGGGCAACCTGTCTGGGAAGAATATTTTAGTATCTTACGACATGTAAAGAATAACAGCAATTTTTTTGGGTTGTGGGCGTCAGGCCGTTCTACAAAAAGAGTGAGTCGCTCGACTCAGAGCTGTTTTGTCGGAAGTGAATGAATAATACGGCGTATCGAGTCTTTCAGCTACCAGGGGACGTGAATGTAAATTTTTAGTGTTTTGGAATCTGCCAGCGACGTACAGTAAGACTGTTGTGCTCGGGAAACAACTAGGGAATATCCGAAATTAAGTCTAGGCACGTAAATTACGCTGGGTGCGTGAGGGAGCAGCATATTTAACATATTTGAGAGTAAAGCTTAACATGCGAAGCGGACCAGGAGGAAACTGCGACCAAAAGTCATTTTACAATTGGAATTAGAACCAGAGTAAGCAGGAAGATGCGGGCTGAGGGCTAGCGGCAGACTTTCAGCGACGAGGCAGTTCCATTGTCTTATTTACAGACTCTTCAGCGTCGTCATTTAGAACCCATAGTTCCCTGAAATCTTTTGACCCGGAAGTTGACGCGATCAATGGTATTATATGGTCATCCAGAAGCTAGACTAGGCTCGAATCCAGCCTGTCTATGAAAGCAAAGCTTGTCGATAGACGACAGGCTTGCCTTCATAGACAGACATAGTTACTGGTCTAAAGCCAGACTACATATTTTTGTATCCGGCGGGTATTTAACTTCGTCTCAACGTGCCCGTCGAGAAATTCTGTTGTAAAATGGGGCTCTCAGTGACTAGGTTACCCAAGGCTCTTGATGTAGTTCCGTGGAGATTTCTTTATATTAAAGGTGCAGAAACGTACGAGCAGGAGTCAATGCTTAAGACGGCTTTCACAAAAGATACTGGGGCACACTTTGCTATTAATTTGGTATTCTCCTGATGTTCAACTGTTGCAATTTGTTAGCGTTCGACAAGTTTGAAGCTGGTGCTGTGTTGGTGTTAAATTTCACGGTGTCTTTCATCGTTTCCCTTTGTTTATACCAATGTAAAATCTCAGAGCTCCGGGGTTGGGCTTCTATACGCACAGATCACGTGACCAAATACTTTTTTGAACCCGTGGCGCCGAGCAAGGTACATCCATCAGATGATCACTAAACGAGTTTTGCCTCCTTCTCTGGCCCCTTCGGGGTCATACATCAAAATTGGAACAATACAGAGAAGATTAGCATGGCCCCTGCACAAGGATGACACGCTTTCCCGGAGTGGTAGACCTAAGGTCTCAATATTTCTTTTTTTGGGGTCAGTTTACTATGCGGAGAGTACGAAAGAGAATACTTTGGAGATTTCTTTTTTTTGCAGGCTCTACACCTTATAAGAACACTTGGAAACACTCAAGGGTCTACCCTTGCTTCACCCACGTATTTGTCTCTCCTCAGAATCCTTTGAATAAGGCCAGAAGCTGAGGAATAAAAGAAACACTGGATTTGGTAGTTTTGCCCCGTTTACATACTCTACACGGTATGGGAAGGCTTGGAAAAATGCCAGGGAGTTTTAGATGCTTAATTAACGTACTTTTATCTTCTCAGAATCTTTAAATGAGGCCAGGAGCTGAGGAACAGAACACTGAGCGCCGTGGCCCAAAGTGGATGCCATCAATGATGGGATTATTGATCGCAACTTGCGATCAATAACTGGTTTCCTTTGTTCTTGTCCTCCTAAAGCGACGAGATCAAGGGGTGCCCAGGGATTCTGTTAAAAAGTCGCTGTTTAAGCTACAATTCTCTGAAATCAAACTGAATAATTACTTTTGCAAGTTCTGAATCGTTAAAGGTTTGCCCTCATACAGTAAGCAGACGGTGGCTCAAGTACTGCTTCCCCTGCTACTTGAAAACTCCTGTTGACGACCTAGATCCTCCCGAACAAACTCAAGCATACTGAAACCCGAACTCCCCGACCTTTGAGCGAAACGCCGCAGTGAAACGCCGAAAGCGCGTTGTTTGCTTGTGGTTGGAGCGCCCATGCTTACGTAACACCACGCGCCTCGGTTACGGTTGGTTTTGGCTCTGACCTTTGACAACCACCATGTCTGCTAGACGGCAGCCATCTACAACCTCACTCTCCAGATATGCTCGGGGTGCATCTCCGGGCCCCGAAGACCGATCCACCGACTTTTGTAACGCTTTCTGGGGCTACGGCGATGGCGGCGTTGATGTGCTATTTGCCCGTATGCGCGGGGCGGCGAGGACGATGGACGAGCTGCGCAACTTCTGGAAGGAGAGGTGCGCATCTCCGTTGTCGAGGTCACTCTGATATTGACTCAGCTTAGAGCGAGCATCGAGGACGAATACGCCAGGCGATTGGCCAAGTTGTCAAAACAAGTTTTGGGGAGGGATGAAATAGGGTGAGTCGCAGTAGCCTATGGCGTCTTGGACATCCTTTGTCGAGTCCGCCTTGACCCACCTTGGAAGAGGGCACCGCCGGATCTGACATCTCATGTCGATCTGTGCAGCGTGAATTAAATCGCTCGCAGTGGCCACCATCTCGGGCTCCACAACGCTCCTCCCCACTGACGCCTTCTATAGGGAACTCCGCAATTCACTTGACACTCTACGCGCAGAAACCGAACGACAGGCGTCGTCCCACCTTACACTATCGCAGCAAATCCGCACCGAATGCGAAGGACAATGCTCTTCGTTCTACACTAAACAACAGCACCACAAGAAGACGTATCAGAGCGCGATCGAAAAGGAGTTCAAGGCGAAGCAGACGCAGGAGGGGTATGTGACCAAGGCCCGCGAAAAATACGAGACGGACTGTATGCGCATCAATTCGTACACTGCGCAGCTTGGGCTCGTGCAGGGCAAGGACGCGGAGCGCATTCACCTCAAGCTCGAACGCGCGCAGCAGACCGTCGTCTCCAACGAGCGCGACTTTGCCAATTTCGCGCGCGCGCTGGCGGACACCGTCGCAAAGTGGGAGCAGGACTGGAAGGTGTTCTGCGACAGCTGCCAGGATCTTGAGGAGGAGCGTCTCGGGTTTACCAAAGACAACGTGTGGTTGTACGCCAACGCAGTCTCGACTGTTTGTGTCTCCGACGACGAGGTGAGTCGCGCCTTTAATTAGCCCATACGCGCAATTCTTATTATATCTTCAGTCCTGCGAAAAGATGCGGCTTGCGCTGGAGCAAATGGAGGCTGAGAGGGATATGGAGTCCTTTGTGCGCGACTACGGCACAGGCCCCCAGATCCCTGACCCCCCAGCTTATGTCAACTTCAGTGACCCCAATGCCGTCCCGTCCTCCTCCTCCCAGCCGACCTTCCGTCACGCCAACTTCCCACGCTCGTCCCAGCGCCCACCCCCGGTGCGCCGCAGCTCGGTCCCGCCAGAAGACGACCAGCCCGCGACGAACGCCGCGGGCGTCGGCGCCGGGGGTGGCATCCGCCGCGGAGACGACCCTCCGCCTGCAGCCGCGCCCCTTGTACGCCAGAACACGCAGAGTCGCGCGAGCACCGTATCCGTCCACCAGCAGCAGCCTCAGCAGCCACCCCAGCAGCAGCAACAGCAACAGCAACAACACACCAACGGCATCAACGGCGTTTCCTCGCCCGCCGAGGTCGCGCGCCGGCCGTCTTCGTACCGCGTCCCGCCGCGCGACCCGCTCGCGGAGCCGATCGACCCCACAGCGGACACGTTCATCAAGGTCGGGCCGAACGCGTACAGGGTCGACCTAACGCGCGACCCGCAGCAGCAGGGCGCGTCGTCGAGCCGCATGACGCTGTCGTCCTCGCCGCAGAACGGCGGGTTCGACCCGCTGGCGAAGCAGATGGAAGATCTCCAGAGTGCGTCGGGGACTGTACGGCGGCGGAGCACGCGCGGGGACCCGCGCGCATCATCGCAGCCGCGACGCGGGACGATGGACGCGACTCCGCCCAACGCCAGCTCCAGTGCGCGGCCGATGTCGTCCAACGCCAGCGCGCGGCCCCTGTCCTCGATGTCGCTCGCCGCCCCTAACGGGAGCAACGCAGCTCAGCAGCAGCAGCAGCAGCAGCAGCAGCGAGCGCCTTCGCCCGCGCGGGACTACCGCTACTCGGCGGACTCGGTCGTCGGCCCGCACCCGTCGGCCTCGCGCCCGGCGTCGCCCAACCCCGCGCCGATCACGGCGGCGTTCATGCGCCCCGCGTCCGCGGCGGGGCCGCCTGGCGCGGAGGTCATCGCGGACGTGCTGACGGACTACCACCAGTCGCTCCCGGGCGAGCGCAAGTCCGTGAGCCGCTCGAACAGCCGGCGCGGGAGCTACTCGGGCGCGCCGAGCCCGGGGCCTGGGTCGAGTGGCGGGGGGCACGCGTACAATGCGAGCCAGAGCTCGCAGCAGGGCGCGGGGCCGGGGCTCGCGCGCCCGCCGAGCCAGATGGGGTACGCGGGGATCGGGACGGGGTCGCGCAGCGCGAGCCCGCAGCCGCCCTCGCGCGGGCCGAGCCCCGCGCCCGGCGCGCCGCCCCCCAACGCGAGCGTGCGGCAGAGCTTCATCGCGCCGCCGCCGCAGACGAACCACATCGGGCGGCAGGGCGCGGTGAGCCCGAACAACGTGGGGATCGCGCTCGACTCGAGCGGGCGCGTGCTGCACGACGAGATGGCGCAGCGGTACCAGCAGCAGCAAGCGCAGCGCCAGTCGGTGCCGCCGCCGCAGGGCGCGTACGGGCAGCCGCAGCGGCGCCTCAGCTACATGGGGCCTGGAGGCGGGGCCGGTGGGCCGCCGCCGCCGCAGCCCGGGTACGGGGCCGTCACGCCCTACCAACAGCCCGGGTACGTCCCGCCCCCGCCGCCCCTGCAGCAACCCTACGCGCCCCCGCCCGCGCCGGCCCCCGCGCCCTCGCCGTACCAGGCGCCCCCGCCGCCGCAGGTGTACCAGCCACAGCCGCACGCAAGCGCGTACGGCGCGGTGAACGGGCTGCAGCGCGGAGTGTCGACGGGCAGTGGGGGCGGAGGGTATTTCCCCCAGCACCAGCAACAGCAGCAGCAGCAACTTGTGCGCGCGCCCACGCAGCAGCAGCAGCAGCTCGTGCGCGTCCCACAGGGGCAGCAGCAGCAGCAGTTGCAGGTCGCACACCAACACCCGCAACAGCACCAGCAGGCCATGCGGCGCTCGCCGTCGCCCGGGCCCGCGGCGGCGCAGCACCAGGGGCAGACATCCGACGGGAAGTGGATCTTGTTCTACGGTGCGTCTCCGTCCTTCTCTCTCCCTCCCTTCCGTTCCCTTCTCTTTCCCCTGCTCCGCCTTTCGTTTTTATTTTACTGACCCGCGCGCAGTGAAAGCGCTGTTCAACTACGCGGCGACGATCGACGAGGAGTTTGACTTTACGGAGGGGGACATCATCGCGGTGACGGCGACGCCCGAGGACGGGTGGTGGCACGGGGAGCTGCTGGACGAGGCACGGCGCGTGCCGGGGCGGTATATATTCCCGAGTAATTTCGTGGTGTTGTTTTAGGGGTGGGCGGGTGGCGGGGGCGCGTTGTAGGCGGGCGGGGGCGCGTTTTTAGGGAGACGCGGATACGCTGTGAGGTGAGGGTGGGTGGGGAATACGACGAGGGGTTCCGGGACGCTTTCTGTTCGTTTGCTGTTTGCTGTGTGTAGAACTAATCTAAGTAGGGCGTAGCTAGCTGTAATGGATGTATGGCTCTGCGAATCCGAGTCGGAAAGAGACAGAATAACCTTTTCCCTGAGCTCAGACTCGGAAGATGCTGACTAATTCGGGGCTGGTTGCTCAGAGGTCTCCCTTCTTGCGGCCTCTCTATCCTCCCGCGCGCGCAGTCGTGGCTCCCGACTCCTACTCCGCTCCCAACTCCCTACTGCCGTGAACCACTCCACGTCCGCGTGCGCAGCAGTACATATACTCCCTGCATCCCGGGCCGACTCGGAGGCAAAGGAATACAATCTCGGCCTGCTTCGAGGGGTGTGCATTCGGGCCTGATCTATAGATACAGATACAGGGTACCCACAATCAGTGTTGTCATTAAGACTTGAGTTTTAATTAAATAAGTTAAGGTTTTAAAACCTCTTAATATTAGCCCTTAACTTGAACATGGGCCGTGGGTGAGCTTAAGACCTTAACATGGTCTTACTGTAATATTGTCTTGTGGAATCCTTCTCGAATGCTCTGGAGAATCAAAAATGTCTAAGACATGCCACCTGTGGATAGAGTAGTCTACATACGATGATCTTGCCCCTGAACTGCTTTGTTTACATCACCTCATCCTCGTATTTATCTACACCGTCTAGGTGAGTTGATAAAAGCGGCCAGCACTATGGCTGCCGAGCACAACACTAAAGTCGAGCGAGCGGTAAAATAACCACTATAGGAGGCTTAAATAGCCTTACAGTATCTCTACCACTAACATTGGATTCCCATCTAACCTAAAACTTCATCTGCGCAATCACCTCATCCGAGTTCAAAAATCCACACCGCTCCCTCAAACGCTGCCTCTCCACCGTCTCTGTCGACTTCAGCCCATCAAGCGCATAATAACCCTCATTCGGCCCGCCAGCCACAAAAATGAACGGCCCGTCCATCCCATTAGCAGGAAACGCGACATCAAAGCCCTGGAACGTATTCTTCCCTACCACCTCCGGCCTCCCCAAAGTCGCAAACGTGCTCCAAGATCGCGTTCCACGCGTCTCAAGCGCCCAGTCCCCGGGATTGGGATGGAAGGGTGCTCGTCCGTCATCATAGTGGCTCAGGTTGCCAAAGATGTACGCGAACTCGCTCGTGTGGACGACACCTAGCCCAGGTGTGTGGTTGATGACTTCGAGTCGCGGTGTCAGGATGGTCTGGTTCCAGTCGTAGTGATAAACATTGTTGCCCCTCGCGGCAAGGGCCTCGCCAAACCACATAGACATGCACACCATGAGGATGTCACGGAAGATGGCGGCGCTGCGGTAAAACTCGGAGGAGAGGTTGGCTGATGGGTTGGCGGTGAATTCGGTTACTGGGTACAGAGACAAGAGATGTTCGAGATTAGTGCTGCTAAGATCGGGCAGGTAGGATCCAATGAAGTTGTTTGTGTCCTCCGCAGTGGTGATGTTAGGGTCGGTGAAGAAAGCGACATCGTCTTGCGTCCACCCACTCATAACGGTCACATTCGCAAAGCGCCCCTCGCGGATCAGCTTGGATGGCGGTGCGGGGAGGAAATCCCCGTCCACAACAGGCAGCCAAATGTCGCCAACGTTGTGAGAAATGTCCCCCCGGGCTGAAGTCACAGCGATCGAAGCGTTGTTCAAAGTTATGATGTCGAGATCGCGTAGGCACGCAGCCGTCTCGGCGGACTGCAGATCTGTTGTGTTGCAACCGACCAGGTCTACTACGGCTTGCATTCCATCCCGCGTGAAATTGCCGGTAATCCCTGGCTCGAGGAACTGACTTTCAGGGATGCCCCGTTTGAAGGGCGCCGGCCTCTCCCCTCCATACGCCACAATCTGCATCCCAACTGCCAGGCCGCCCGAACTCTGGCCGAAAATGGTGACGATGTTTGGATCACCGCCGAAATGCTCGATATTGTCCTGCACCCACTCAAGAGCCAGCCGCTGATCACGTAGACCCGCATTCGATGAGCCTTCTTCCAACAACGCCTTCGAAGCCGCGAACCCAAAGACGCCGAGGCGGTAGTTCATGCTCACATGGATGATTGGCAGGCCGTTCTGAACAGACTCCAAAATCATCCCATCCGGCGCTGTGCTCTGCTCTTCGTTGAACCCGGTGAAGAACCCACCGCCATAGATGAACACTATGACAGGCAACTTGGCCCCGGCATCCACACCGCTGGGTCGTGCGATGTTGAGGTTCAGGCAGTCCTCCGAGATATTCGACACGGGGGTGACTGCCAGCGGGCTTAATGCTCCTGCTCCAGGAACAGGCTGCGGGCAAGCGGCTCCATACGCTGTCGCGTCGACGACACTCCCGGCCTTTGGTGCCCACGGCTTCGGGGGTTTGAAGCGGTTTGCGCCGCTTGTGTCTTGGCCGAACTGGATCCCGAGGAAAACTTCGATGCCGTTGCGGACGAGGCCCTGGTATGTGACATTGTTGGTTGGGTCGACGGCGGTGGGCGTTGCCGTCACGGCTGTATAATGCAGCAAGGCTGCTGCTGATAGGACGAGAATTGACCTCATGATGGCAAATGTTCGCTCCACAATAGCAAATGGAAGGAAAGAGTGCGTGACAGCTCGAGAGAGAAAAAGATTTGGGCGAGCTACGCAGATATATATGCACCTTAACCCCATGGGACGAAAGACAGTGTACTGTATAGGTTTAAATTAGCGAGAGGATCGAGCTTGTTCGGATCAATTTTGGATACTTGATAGAGATCGCTTACGGCCAAGGCGTGGAAGGAAGCCACGCTCTTTTTTTTTTTTTTTTTTTTTTTTAGTTGCGTTTGGAGTAGCTAACACCGCCTCTGCAAGGCATTGTCGGTGCGCCCGCGTGGCCGCCGGTGCTTTGTCTTGGGTGACGACCGAGCCCAGGGTAGGAATGCATTTGCGCAGACACGTGAGACAATGATGTCACGGTACTGTGGGACTCGGCAGCGTACTGCCACTACCCACTAAACCTCCCGCGGTTCTGTGGGAATCGAACCCACGAACGTAAACTTGTCAGATTTACGTCAGCCGGGAACTTCCGGCTAGGACGCGTGGCCACCCGCTTAACCATGCGTCCCCCGAAGGAAGCCACGCTCAATATGCGGCGTGGCTTCCCAGCGCAGCGTATGTGGCCGCTGCCCCGGGCTAGCAGAGTCGGGCAGCCGTCTCTCGCAGGCAGAGGGGCGCGCTTCCATAAGCGCGCGGATCCCCGATGACTAGAAGACGCTGACGACGCATCCGCGCCGGAACCCCATCCAACAACTAGGAGGAGAGCGACTGAATTCAGGAAGTAGGACGCGTCGACTGTCAAGTGGCCGATTGTCGTAAGACGTTAGGATGTCAAGACCTCGACCGCTGGATGCACTGGACGCTCAGGCCAGCTTGAGCATCTCACTCTGCCGCTAGAAGTCCCGCGCCTGCACTTCGAGGGGAACAAGGCTCCACCCACCAGGGCCTGCAGGCGCGATCCAAGTGAGACGCGCGATCTCCGCTCTCTCCCTCTCTCTATTCTATTCTATCTTTGGCTGCATTCTTGCGCTCCTCCTGTTCGCTGGAGCGGAGGAGGGGAAAGGGGGAAGGTACTAAAGCGCGAGGTGGGCCAGGGAGGGATAGAGCTAGCCTCCCCTGCCCTTGCTGCTCCTCCCCCGCTGCCTCCCTCCGCGCTTTTGTCCAGCAAACGCAGCCGAACGCAAGACAAGACAAAGACGAAGATGCACTTCCTCTCCCTCGCCTTGCTCCTTCTCGCGGGCCACCTCCCCGCCCCCGTGCAAGTAGCGGCCCTCCCGCAGCAGGCGCAGGCCGTGCTCAGCGCCAAGGTGCGCTTTCCTATCCCTTCCTTCGTATGCGCCCAAGACAAGATACTAACGCAGCGCGCAGAGGCTCCAGTGCCCGCAAGCGCCCTCGACGCCCCTCTTCCGGCGCGTCGACACGGAGTCGGAGCACTACATGTACACTACCACCACCTCCCCGTCCTTCGCCTCCTCCCGCGCCTCGTCCCTCGCGGACTCGGACTACGAAGCCGCCCTGAACGCGCACGAGAGCACCTTCGCGTTCAACGCGCGCGAGAGCACCTTCGAAGCGGACGGGGTCGCGGCGCGCGTGTTCGGGGCGCCGCAGCCGGGGACGGTGCCGCTGTACCACGTCGCGCACCCGGGGACGCAGGACCACTTTTACACGCGCGATGTCAGGGAGCGGGACGCGAAGCTCGTGCCGTCGGCTGCGCCCCAACGCGCCAACGCAAGACGCGGACTAGGGCCCGCGGACGGCGGCGCGGCGCTGCGCACGGGGTACATCGACGCGGGCGTCGCGGCGTGGGTGTTTGCGCGGCGCGTGTGCGGGGCGGTCCCACTCTTCCGCGTGTACAACCCCGTGATCGGCGCGCACTTTTACACGACGGACGTGGTGGAGCGGGACGAGAAGGTGCGGGACGACGGGTACGGCGAGGGCGTGATTGCGGGGTTCGTGATCCCCGCGTAGGATAAGTTAGAGCTGGCTCTGTGTGATGTGTAGACCTAAGACTGTAGTATTTATGTGTGGATATTTATTCGATTCGAGAGGATTTTCGGTAGGGCAGACGGCGGTGGAAGTGGTGGAAGGAGAAGGAGGCGGAGGAGGGAAAGAGGTCGAACGGGGTAAAAAAGATAGCGAAGAGAATGAAGAACGACAACGAAACAACGAAGAAAGGACGAAAGTGAGTAACGGAGAAAGGGAGATCGTTAGTAGCCTAGCGAAGAAAACGAGATCGACCGTGGAACCAGCGGTGAGGGTTCAAGAGTGGGGAAGGAGGAACGGGCACGGGCAGCGGCGAGGGAAAGGTTGTTGGAAGGGCTGGGGATCGTGGAGGAGCGGAGGTGAAGAAGTGGATGCGGCTGGCGCATAGAAAGCTCCGGACTCGCACAGCGTCCAGATGGGCTTTGCGCGACGGGCATGGCCAGTCATTGGCAACTGCGTGCGCGTCCTTTTCAAGTCCTCAGTCCGCCTCCGAGTCGGGCTCTTCCCCGCCCGCCTCGACGCCTCCAACGCAATCCCGATTCCCGGCCCCGAAGGCTGGCAAGAAGGATTCAGATAAAATCAGCCCAAAGGCCTACCGCCCGATGGACAGCACGCTCTCGCCAGACCACTCGAGCGTCTCGTCGCGAATCGGGTCTCTTGCGAAGTTTCGAGCCTGAGGCCTGGGCTTCAAGCTTTCAAAGTTCCGGCTGGCAGAATCCTACAGGAAGACCATGTTGGATGGTGCACTAAGCCCACTGTGGTTTAATGGTTAGTGCGACATCCAACAAAAATGTCAACCCCGTGACGACACGGAGTGCACCTGGGTTCGATCCCCGGGCCAGCGGATGAAATACGAATACAATTCGAATTCGACTCTCCCACCGGTGACGGACCAGGCGCACAGATTCCGGAATCCACAACCATGCCACTTAAGCTTGGCCAGCGGGCTTTGCTAACAGCGATGCAGCGCGAATGAAAAACCCGGTGATCCGGGGTTGTCATTTTGTTGGATGGTCGCACTAACCATTCCACCACAGTGGTGTGGTTAGTGCGACTTCCAACAGACCAATTCGGTGGTCGCAGCAGGCTGCTGACGCCTTCATCCATCAAGCGCTGGATGAGGGGAGGGTCGTCTCCTCCCTCCTTTTTGACCTTAATCAAAATTTAAACTTACGGGCGCGTCTTGGGCGCGTCACGGTTTAATGGCATCAGAAATCACGTGGTCGTGAAAGAGATGGCCGCACTCCGGCTTCCCTCTCATTTTCAATCTTGTCTTTCCTTAACGCCACTTGGTCATCGACGGCGAGCGCACGAAAGCATTTCGTTGCACGGACAAGAGCGCGCCGATCCTCTTCCTTCCCTCCGTCAATCGCCTCCTCCAAGTTCGCCGGCGCCTTTCCGCCATCGACGTGGGTGTGCATGTAGCATGTTTCGTGGGCTAAAGGCTAAGGCTTCGTCGGCGATGTGAACGTCTCGACGGCACGCCGCTCTATTCTGCGAAATGTTCGCAACCTCGAGCTCGCGGGAAGCGGGAAGCCGAGGATGGTGCATGTTTTGAGGGCAACAAGACGACTGGCCTTCTCCGCATCGATATCCCGACCGGCGCCGCAGACTGCTCACTGCTCGCGGGTCACGGTTCGTTTCGATGGCACGACAATATCATTTAATCCGCCCATCGAGCGGATTGGCCGGCTGCTGGACGAGCTCGAACGTGTTACCGCTCCGGGCAAATGCACATCCAGGCGTCAGCGGCGAGTGGGGCCTTCGCCCGATGTAGATTCGCGACCGTACTCCCATGCGCCGATCGTCCTTCCTCCCCCTCCCCGCACGCGCTCAGACCGTGGACCAGATCAATCAAGTCTGTGGCGCGCGATATCGCAGGGGGCGTCCGCGGCGTCCCTCGCGGCCCTGGGGAAGGCTGGGTGGGCGAGTCCGCGAGGCGTTGTGTGCGCTCCGTCGAGACCTGATGCAGGTTCCGGTGCAAGCAGCTCTCCGGAGTGGTCTCCACCAAACCCCGGTCGGCTCGGGACACCTTCGCGCCGTCCATCCGACAAGACAAGACGCGCGGCGCTCCGGAGCCCGGACTCGGCGTGCTTGCCCTCTGGACCCGTCCCTAGCCTGTGGACCCCGTCCCAGCGGGAACCGAGCCCGCCGGCGCCAAGGCAGGAGGCAGACCCCACCCCGACGTCTCACCACCACCTCCAGACCTTGGACTGCGGACTGTTAATGTGCATGCGGGGGGAGGCCTACGCTGTATTGACGTCGCTCCTACTCCTCGCATCTGTGCATCCCTCGCGCGCAAGACATCCGCCGCCGTCTCGCGACTCCGCACGGACGTTTCATTACGAACTAGCGCGTCGCGATTCAGGGCGGGATTTGTCGAGTCGGCGGGGGCGGCTTACGAGACGCGCGCGCGTTACCTCCTTCTTGCATCACGCGTCGAGGGCTGCTGGCCCTCCATACTTGCCCCCTCCTCTCCCACCCTCGCCTTCTTAGGACCTCGCGAGATTCGTCGAGGCAACGGGACGTCTCACCTAGGTGAACGTCCGCATACTCTTTTCGTCCCCTCTTTTCCTTTTCTTACACTTACGGCTACGTTATTCACTTCTCTCGCACCCCCCGTCTCCCCACTACTCCCCGCCCACGCCGCGAACCATGGCCACCCCGAACATACTTTATTACTATACAGTATCTTGTTATCTTACAAAAGAACCCGGCCGATAAACTGCCCGTTTACCTACATACGCTGTCCTAATAGCCTTGACCGGCGACATATAGTAACGACATTGAAATGCCGAGGCAGATATTTGGCCGTGTTAGATTCGCAAGGTCTTTTCGTTTGCATGAGCCGCACGCCAATCCACGCGTCGATACCGTGGTTCCACGGGAGCAGGCAGACGGAGGCGTGGCGCAAGTACTTTCGACGGTGGGAGCCCCAGACGCCGGTGCGTGCGCCCGTGGGGACGCGCCCGACGACACCCCGCCCGTCGCTGTCCGCCCTCCCGCCCCCCGCCGCCGCCGCCGCCGTCGCCCGCCCCGGCGTCGCGCGACACCTCCGCCGCACGCTGGTCATCGAGGCCATCACGACGCACACGGCGCCCAGCCCGCTGCTCGACCACATCACCGACGGCGCCCTCGAGTCTTTCTCCCTGCACCACGGCGTGCTCTCGCTGTCGTTCCTGACCCCCGCGTCCGCCGCCGCGTGCGCCGCGCGCCTCGCCGACCCCGCCGTCCTCCGCGCCCTCGCCGGCCCCTCCGCAGCGCTCTCGTGGGCGCCCGGCCCCGCCGCGCCGCTCTCCCCGCACGTCCTCGACGCGGTCACCACCCTCCGCGCGCGGCGCGCCGTCTCCGTCCTCGCGCGGCGCGACGCGCCGCTCCCCTCGCCGCGCAACACGCCGGGCCTCCCGCCGCTCGAGCGCGTGCTCGACTTCCCGCCGCGCCGCCGCGTGCTGCTCTTCCGCTCCGTCGCCGCCGCCCTCGTTGCACATAGATTGTTGAGGGAGGAGTGGACGGAGCGGCTGCGCGAGGTGCATTTCTTTCCGGACTGGTGCGAGCTGGGGAGGGCGGAGCGCGCGGAGCTCGCGCAGGTGAGGCGGGACGTGCTGGTCAAGTGGGTAAGGGCACGGGGGGAGGCGAGGCGGAAGGAGAGGCAGCTTCTGCGCCGGGGGGAGGCGGAGGGACGACGGGAGGGGAAGACGGGGGTGGAGGGAGAGGCGGCGGGGCGGGAGGCAGAGGCTCCGGTGCTCGAGGACGAGCCACGACGGGAGGAAGAGCCACGCCAGCTCCGGCGGGAGGCGCAGGTGCGCGGGGTGCTCGAGCCGGAGGACGCGGCGCGCGCGGAGGCCAAGGCCCTCGGCACGGGCGCGGCCCCCGAGATGAAGCCCTTTGGCGCCGCGCTGGAGGAGACGCTCGCGCGCGAGACGCGTGCGCGGAAGGAGGGTGCGGCTCAGGCGGAAGGAGCGTGAGGCTGCGCGTAGGGTGAGCGCGCGAGGCGGAAGGCGCGCACGCCGTCTAGCGCGGGACGAGCATCCTGAGCGCGTCGGGTGACGCTGCGCGTACGGTGGAGGGCGGGTGAGGATGGGTGGGTATAAACGGGGACCGCGACGTCGACAGGACGAGGACGCGTACAGAACTGAAAGCTGCGGGGTGTGGACGTGCGGGGTGTGGACGTACACTTACTTATCTGCAATAATAGATAAAAAAATTATTTCCGCCCCAAACTTCAAAGTGGATTGACTGACATCGAGGGACTTGGGCTCTAGCCATTGATCCAGCCTACGCGTACCCGTAACGCGCCTCCGAGTCGGCCGAATCGCCCCGAGTCTGAGTCTCCTCCTACGACCGTCCACACAGCGGTACATACATAGCGCAGACCGTCCTGGCACAAGGCGCTTCATGATCAGCTCTCGTCTCCAAGCCGACCGCCGAGCCCTTTCCCTTCCTCCGTTCCTCGTTCCCCCAGACTGCCGATCCTCAAGCTCAAGACCACCTACTGCACCGAATCACTCTTATTGCATCAAGCTTGTTTCGCAAAGTCTGGTGGTGAGGTGCCCGGCGCCGATTGGCCAATACTAGTTTTTTACCCATTGACACTCGACGTTCCGCTGGCCATGGCCGCTTCGAACGAAATTCGAAATCCGGGTTTTGTCACCGAGCCCTTGACTCCTTCAAGCCGGGCCCTCTTATCTTCCAGTCTGACTTGTATCGAGCTTAAATACAGTACTTTCAAGTGACGGTCTCCCGCTGAGCGCGCGCTACTGGTCCTACCACCCCCCGAGCGTCTCCGAATGCATGGAACCCGATACTTGCACCCCATCGCGACGAACGAACGATCATTTGCCCGAGTCCGTCTTCTTCGACCCGGTTTCTGGTCTTCTGCATTCAATTTTGATCGCTCGAGACTAACATTCACTTCACCAGGCTTCAAGTCCGACTCCGACTCCTCGTCCTTCCCGCAGCCCTGATTGCTCCGACGAAGACGCGTCTATAGATCAATTTAAATAACTCAAGCTTCAAGGGCTTTCTGCTGCTGATATCGATGTCCCGCTGGCTTACAATCTCGCCGAGCGCTGCCCTGACTCCGACACCGGCTGCAAGTCCCCGAGGTACCGAGAGTCAGATATCTACCAAACCAAGACCAAGACCAAGCCGACTACAGCGTAACTCGTCGCCAGTCAAGCGTCCTCGAGCTTGAATAACTCGGAACTTGGATGCATACGGTCTCCCGCCACTGAGCGTTGGCTGATGTCTCAGCACCCCCGACGCCGAGTCTCCGAAGATGCGCCTATCGGTCAACTTGACGCTCGAATAACTTCAAGTGCATATCGCTGAGCGCTGATCCTGACTCAAACGCCGAGTGTCCGAGTCTCCATGAACCTCGTAAGTTACCAGCCTTGTACACGTCTACCACGAGAACACTCATCGCCGATCAAGTTAAAAGCTTAAATAACTCGGAGTGGCATGCGTTCTTCCGCTGGCGCCAATGTCCCCCGACTCAAACGCCGAGTCTCCGAGTCTCCTAGAACCTGAGAAACCCGATGCGTACCAGACCAAGACTACGACGACCCCATCGCGGCGCGCGGTCAAGTTCTCGAGCTCCGAGTTGTCTCCCTGCACTCTGTAGTACACTAAACGGAGGGCTTGCGTTCTCCCGCTGGCGCCGATGTCACCCGACGCCCACGTCGAGTCTCTGAGTCTCCTAGAACCTGATCCTCTGAGTGTCCGAGTCTACCACGGGTTCACGACGACTCCCCGCCGCCCATGTTCTGGGAGATTAAGCGTAAATAACTTCAAGTGCATACGGTCTCCCGCTGCGCGCTGATGCCCCACCACCCTCGCCCCCGACGCCGAGTCTCCGATCCAAGTGGCGCCAATGCCATCGCCGCACGCCACTTGTATCACAGTCCGTCCCCCTTGGCTAAATTCACTCCCTTTCTAAATTCTAAATTCGCCCCCACGGCGGAATCAAAGCCCCCATCCATCTTACTGCTCCTCAATTCCGATCCTTATCCTCTTCTCAGATTTCCTGTGCAGGCTTCAAGCTCCAAGTTTCCTCCTTTGCGCTGATGTCTACCAAGACGCGTCGAAAATAACCAACTTGATTGGAGTGCAGATGAAAGTTGAATACTTACCAGGCTAAGACCATTAGTGCTACAGGCTACAGCGGCGGGCCCAGCCGGCCAGGTTCTCATTGAAATCGTTCATAACCCCGATGCCTGACCCAGACATTCTATCGCTGGCTGCTGCTGCCCTCGAAACCCCCTTGCCCTTCTGCTGCTTTCCTTTCCGGCTTTCCTCCCTTTCCAGGTAGATTCCGGTCATTACTGGATCAAGCTTAAATAACTTCAAGTACATGCAATCTCCCCTGAGCGCTGATGCGCCACCACCCTCGCCTCCGACGCCGATTCTCCAGGAACCTAAAAAACTGAAAGCCCTGATACTTACCAGACCAAGACCAAGACCGTCAAGATGCCTCCTCCTTTCGCTCAATCCTCCCTTCCGACCCGGACCTGATCCATTTACCGCTCGCTGTTCTCGCATTAATATTACTTAACTCGCATCTCTCCTGCGCGGCTTTTGATTCCCCCCGACTCGGACTCCGTGTCCGTCCCGAGGTGCTGATTTGGATTTGGGCCATTGGCCCCAAATAGCTTCAGCTAAATGGAGTGCAGCAGATGTCCCACCATTCGGTCTCCCAAGAACCCGAGAACCCGATATCTACCAGAGCAAGACCTCCACGACTCTCGGGCTCCTCCAAAAACCGCCTACAGAATTAATTCTATTAGATCGACCTGCATACAGTCTTCCGCCGGCGAGCGCTGATGTCCCACCACTATTCTGACTCCAAGCACGAACCCTGATACTTACCAGGCCAAGAGCCAGACACCCCTCGAGTCTCGGCTCCCCTTCGTTGCTTCCCTTCTCTCCGACCTCAGACGACCTCGAGTGCATGTGATAATGACCCGCCGATCCCAGGACTTGAGATCTGAGAAGCCGAGAACCAGATACCTATCGGACCAAGACTAGTACAGCGACACGCCACCATGCTTCAACTCCTCCTTCCTATGTAAACTAATTATGGACCAACACCACGCTCGCCCCAAGTCCTCCATCGGCACCAGCGCCCCAAAACCCAAAACCCCAAACCCGAGCTAACCCAAGGTTGACCCAAGGCCAACTACACTACACTAGCCACAAGGGGCCAGCCCACATGCACATCCATATGCATACGCTCCTAAAAATTCACTTCCCCGCCTTCATCTGATGACATCTCCGAACTGATCCATCTTTCATCTTTAATCTTTAAGCTTACAGCCCCATCTTGACTACGCCGGTCAGATGTGCCACCCGGCGACAGACGCCACCTGGTCTACAAGGACGCCATCCCCGGTCAGCTGCCCCGCTGCTGCACATGGCACCTGGGTCCCCGCGCACGTATAAAAGGGCGTCGTAGTCGTGTCGAGCCAGCTTCTGCGTCTAGCCCCCCATCCCACCGACCCATCATTCAGCGACCCATCCTTCATCGGCCTTCATCATTCATTCAACGACTTGAATGATGAAGTCGAGTCTTGACGGAGACTAGTCGAGGCGTACTTCGCAGCAACGAGACGCACGCGAGACGAGTATTAACAGCATATATTGTATCGTACTATGTATATACGTAGCAGCCAGCGCCCAGTGCCGACCGATTAATAGAGTCTATGATATATATCGTAGCAGCGAATGTGTGGTGCGAGTTGGACGCGACCCCCCCGGGCACATCGCTATCATGGAATGCAATGATTCGCCATCATCGACTTCAATGATAAGATGGGCCCGCGGAGGCACAAAAAAGTTTGTCAAAAGCAAGTCCGGGCAATATGTACAATTTTGTGAATTCGACGAACGAACGAAGGGGAATAGATGGACGAGATAAGAATAGGGCAAAAGCGCGGGAATCAGCGTTGTGTGAATGTGAGCCGGGGCGCGGGCGGATCGGCGCCGTAGAGATCTGCAGAGGCGTCATCAGCATGCGGACACGGACGCGGACAGCAGATGGGTGGATGGATGCGGGGTAAGACAGATGGGGGTGGGGAGGTAGGTAGTAGGTAGATCGCACAAAGAGATGGAGACGTACCGATGGGGGACGTGAAGTTGTGCACGAGGGGGTTGAGCCGGGCAGACGGGTTGCGGTACAGGCTCTGCTGCGAGCCGTTCCCGTGCGCCGTCGCCACCGGCGCCGCGAACCCGCCCATCTCGACGTCCGCGCCGCGCCGCCGGTTCGGGCGCATCGGCAGCACCGCGACGCCCACCTCCGCGTCCGCGGCCCACTCCTCCTTGGCGTAGGCGGCGGGCTGCGGCGCGGCGGGGCTGGGCGGGAAGGAGAAGCGGTCCTTCGTCGGCGAGGTGCGCTCGTACGCGGCGTACGAGTACTGCGAGTCCGCGGCGGAGTAGCGCACGGGTGCGTCCATGCCGGAGTTGCCCATGCTCGAGGCACGCCCGCCGAGCGAGCGCTGTCGCCGCCGTTCGCGCGCGGCGTCCTTCGCGGCGATCTCGCCCTCCACGGAGCGGGGGAAGAAGATCTGCAAACAAGGTTAAGTTAGGGCGGCCGCAGGGGGCGCGCGCGAAGGAGGTGCTTACCACGAGGGTCATGGCGGACGAGATGCAGCACCCAAAGGCCGCGACGATGGTCAGGAAGTCTACAAAAACGCTCAGGATCGGTCGTGCTGGAGGAGGGAGGGTCAGACGCACCAGTCCAGAGCATGCTCTCGTTGATGTGCGAGTGTGTGCGTACACCGTCCGCGCCGAGGATGACAAACGGTACAACGAAGATGAAGCGGAAAACGACGCGAATCATCTGGAGGCGCATTAGGCAGAGCTCAGGGAGGGGAGAGGAGCGTACATTTAATTCATGGAATTTCGTCAGTCGGACAATGGTGGCGAGATCGACACCTTCGCTTTTCTGCATCGAAATGAGTGGCGTGAGGTGTAAATAAAGAGCAAGGACTGACCAGGCTGGCCAGGAATGCGGGGAATGCCCAGCTAAAATGACCGGTCAACGACAATGTCTTCTCTACCGCCAATAGAAACGCACAGGATGGGGGTAAACCACAGAGTAAGGGACAAGCTCCCGAGACTCCCTCCCAAGAACGTGTAGGCCTCGCACTGGAACGGCTGTTAGAGCAAATCGCAAACGAGGGGCAGCGGCGCACCTTAAGCGGATCGGCGCGCGTTAAAATCGTAAGCAGCGGCATGTAGATAATCGCGACGATGGAACCGAAGATCCATGTGCGGAAATACCAGCTGCGGAACCAATCCTGCTGTACGGAGCCTGCGTTCACGAGAAAGAGCCAGAAGCAGAGCTCTGGTGCGGGGGGTCAGGACGCTGCCATTTGGCGAATGAAGATGGCGAACCTTCCAAATGCGTTATCCTGCGACACGATCAGCATAGGCGCAGCGCAGCGATGGAGGAGGTCACATACATTTCCATGCTCCATCCCACCGTGAACGTGAGCATCAAGGGGAAGACGGCTCGACGCGCGGATTCGGGCCACATGAAGGAAGGCTTCGGGATGACTGCGTGCGCGTTAGAGGGATACACGCGCTGGGATAAAATGGACGCACTGGCACCCTCGAACTCAATAAATCCTTGCTGGTACTTGATGATCGTGAACCCCAGAGCGTAGGTCATTATTAATGGTACGCTCAGTAGGTACGAATACTGGGGCGGGGTTAAAGAGATTCATGATGCGAGGGAATGATGCGCACCGTCATGACCCTCTTAAACGCTCCAGAATATGGTCCAGTGTTCCACCTTCATAACGGTTAGCTGTTTGGAGTGCATCGCCGGGGCGAGAACGGACCTCAAGCACTTGAAGTGGTCAAAGGACCACATGTGGAACACCAGGAACGCGAAGAGCTGCCGCGATCCTCAGCTCGAGCTGCAGGGTGAGGACGGATGGGCTCACGATGCATGATATAATAGACCACACCAGATAGGTTGCTGGGGACGTATGGGACATTGCACAAAATTAAAAGCTGGCGCAGTGAAAGCTCGAGCCGGCGAGGAAAGGAAAGGAAAGACTGCAGAAATCTGGAGGAAGTTTGCAGACCAGAGATCTGCTAGGCGCTGTCGGACTATTATATGATTACCCACATGATACCGACAACATTGATGAGCTGACTCCGTGATGGCCAGTTGGTGATGCGGAGATGCGCGAGTCTCTCAGCAGCAGGAGACATGTGTGAAATTCGTGAAACAGGATCTGCTCCCGGCTGTGCCTTGAGGGGGGCAACGAAAATGTGGAGATTGAGAGCAAGTCCCGATTGGGACTGCGATTGATGGCATCAGAAAAAGTCACGGCTATGGCAGCTCCCACCACAGACGACAAGGACGAGTTCCTACTGTCCTGCAGATACGGCGACCTCGACGATGTCAAGCAGTTCGTAGCACAGTTCGGTGCGGCAGCTGCCGCAGAAGTCCGCGACGACAACGGTAACAACGCGCTACACATGCTGTGTGGAAACGGGCATGCAGGTACCCCTTGGGACCCTCGGAGGGCCGAAACCAGTCGCAAAATATCTGATTTTTACGCAGAATTTTCATAGATTTGCTCGACTACCTGCTGCCTCTCGTCCCCCCGGCCCTCTTGTCCGCGCAAAACAGCGCCGAGTCGACACCGCTGCACTGGGCAGCGGTCAACTCGCACCTTGACGTCGCCAAGAAGCTCGTCCAGTTTTCAGGCGGCCCTGGGATCGACATGATCGACATCAAGAACGCAGCGGGGCGCTCCCCGCTCGCCGAGGCGGAGCTTGCGGGGTGGGACGAGGGTGCCCAATGGCTGGTAGAGATGATGAAACTCGATGGCGGGGATGCGAAAGAGGGCGAAGCGGATGACGCGGGTGACGATGAGGGAGCCCTCCCTGTTGAGGGCATCGAAATCCAGATTGAGGATGCTGATGGACAGATGGCCAAAATGCGAATAGGCGATCCCTGACGTTTTCCGCTGTTATGGGCCACTGTGCATCCCGAAACCGTCCTCGCTTCCGAACAGTGCTTCATGCGTTTCTTGACTGATCATCATGGATTTCCCTCGAAAATTTTGGAGTGCAAAATTGGTTTGTTAGCGAGCAGGAACTAAGCGTGAATTCACATTGCAACGCGTTCAAAATCCCATACACGTCGCATGCCTATCATCCTGAGCCGTGACGTCTCATCTTTCGCTCGGAAGGCGATGGCGAGTGCTTATGTTGTTGAGTTTTAACTGACTGGTGAACTGATTCAGAGTCAACTCAACAATATTAATAGTTGCTACGCAGGATCGACACATCGGCATACCCCGCACAGTCAAGTGTAGTTTCGCCAGAACCCCGCGTTTACTGCATTTACCCCACGTCCAGCGGAGTATCCGACTCCGAGTCTGCACCGTCGGGATGACTAGCTCCGGTGTTCCCGTCAACGCCGCCGTCTCCGATCCCACCACCATTCTCCACCGTTCCGCAAATCGTCGCTCGGGAACGGGCCGATGTGGTATACATATGCCCATATATTAATATTTAATATTTAAACGCGGATCGCTTCGTGACAGGTTCCACGAGACTATTTAAACGACTATCTGCTGTCCAATTCAAGTCCGCAAGGACTCGGACTAGTTGCTAGCTGCACGTCTAGCGACTCCACCCGCGCTAGCCCATCTTAGGCCTTGACTGGTAAGCTGCTTAGATGTTAAGCTACATACGTTCCCCAAAGTCAACAATCGAGGTCAAGACTCGAGTTGTCAGTCGCACACCGACGGTCAGTAGTATATGCTTCTCACCAGACATCGGCGTTTCTTGACACATGTTCAATGGGCTGCTCTGGAACTTCTGGAACACCACATCGATTCAGGTCGCATGACGTACGAGCTGCATGTGGACAAGTATATTGAAAGGCGAGTAAGGCGAGTCCGCGACAGGGTCAACGAAGCTAACAATTTAAGTTTATAATGTCGCCTGGAACCTGCCGCCTAACTCCCAAGTGACTGCGCAGTTGAGCTGTCCGTCTCGTGCCTCCACCGGTACGGTACCCGTGCTAGTCGTTTTGAAGGTTGCGTTCCCTAAAGTCTCAGACCCGACGACGGTCCTTCAAGTTGTCAGTCGCACACCGAGGGTCAGTCTGTCCTCCTCATGAGATGTCCGCCACACAAGCTCAAATGACTGTTTTGGGGCACAACCACTGGACCCGACTGAGCGGCAACTGCACTAATCCAGTCACGTCTAGTAATAAAAAGATGCTGAGGTCGCATGACGTAAAGTCATATTTCGATTCTTCTGGTACCAGGTTGCCCGGTTCTCTGGTTCTGGGCTGGGAGATTGAGCGGCAGCCGATTATCTTCGAGGGTCTCTCCCATATCTGTGGTTCCGTCGGCTCCGACTCCCTGGTTGAGCATACACTTGGCTGAGAAGTCGGTGGTTTTCAATAAGCATCAAGGCGGCGATTCAAAAAATCAATCTGCCATGGCCCATGTTCATTGTGGACGATATTTTTTCAAATCGAGGTGTACATGCATGTTCCGCTGTTAAAATCAATTATGTTCACGATTGGCTGGTGTGACTTCCCTTATTTTTCTAAGTACTCCCATTCTTCCATTTCGTTCCTTTAGCCTAACGTAGTTTCTAGGATTTACTACGCACGAGTCGGTACGAGTCGTACGACATGCGCAGAGGTACAAAATGGCTCGGCAAATTTCATTCAGCATAGAAAATTACGTTACAAGACAATCGTCTGCAGCAACCGACCGCTAACTCTGGGGAAATGCCCCACGATGCCGTCCGTAAGGTACAATCTTCCTCATGCCAGTACAGCACGCCATCGCCTGATCACCTAACTTGACAACCACAAATCCAGTATTCGTGATTCGAGCACCTTGGAAAAGAAACCAAATAAAAGTGGCAAAAATTTGAAGGTCGAGACCTCAAGAGCAGTCACTGTTGACGGGATTGAACCCTGCATCTTGGCAGGAACGAAGTGATCCGAGAATCACGGCATGATCCGAAGTCCAATTGACCCCGAAAAAAATTGACAGACGCTGCAAGCCGGAAAATCAAATGTCAGCCCGACTGTGTCTCAGTTCACTCTTGTCAACATGCACCGACGCGCTTCCAAGGTCGACGGCGTCCTGCACCATGTGCAGACGGCTGTCGGACTCTTGCGCGACATTGCGGAGGGCACTGACCTCTCCTACCTCAAGCCAGTCGCCGGAATCAGTTTGTTGATCCTGGACACGGTCCACATTGTCAAGACGAACAGGGAGCAGTGTTTGCAGATGGTCGAGCACATCTACGAAATTATATGCGTGATCATCAACGTCTGTGAAGTGGACTCTGGACTTTCGTCTGCGATGCTGCGCAGCATATCGACGTTTATCCAGTAATAAAATTCGCTTCGCTTTCTCTGTTGAACTGATGCGATAAGACTTCAGGACGCTTCAGAAAGTGCATTCGTTCATTCGGAGTCAACTTGACCGCGGGCTGGTGAAGCGGCTGGTGCGGCACGTTGAAAATGCGCAACAGATCGGCGAATGCAAAGCCGCTTTACGACATGCCATGGATCTATTTGGTGTAAAATCCGATCCGTCTTACTGTCCTGAACCATGCCTGATTATTGCACGCAGGTCCAACGCGGCATCCTGAACTCCGCGGCGGTGGCTGAATTGCATGGAGCAACTTTGAAGCGGCACCAAGAACTCCTCGATTATCTTGCAGATTCGTCCCAACACGACCAAAAATCGATCCAAGGAAGCTTGGTAGTCGCCATTTCTTCAGTGGCTCAATTCCTGTCTGAAAACCCGCAGTTTTCCTTTCAGACTGGATCGAACAGCAGTTCTTTTCTTCTGCTGCCGGGAAGTCCCAAGATATTTTACGGACGTGATGCAGAACTCCGTGAAATTATGACGAGTCTCCTGCAGCCTGAAGCTGCTCGGATCGCTATCCTCGGTCCCGGTGGAATCGGCAAGAGTGCCCTCTCTCTAACCGTTCTGCACCACCCAGAAATCATTTCCAAATTCGGGCTCAGCCGACACTTCGTTGCTTGCGACGCTGCGAACTCTGCAGTCGAACTAGTATCTCTTGTCGGATCGTTTTTCGGCTTGAAACAGCAATCGAATTCAGCCAAAGGTATCGTCAAGCATCTTTCGGCGACTGCTAGCCCGATCGTCCTGGTGTTGGATAACTTGGAGACCTCCTGGGAGCCCCCCGAAAGCCGAACGGAAGTGGAAGAATTTCTTGGCGTTCTAGCCAATATCAAGCACCTATGTCTCATCGTAAGTTCGACTCACCGTTCATAGGCAAGCTCACGTTATATAAAGGTCACTATGCGCGGCATCGAAAGACCAGCGAGGATAAAATGGTCGAGACCATTTTTATCTCCTCTCCGCCCTTTGAGCGACGTTGCTGCCCGCCAAACTTTTGTTGATATTGCGGATGACGTCGATGACGAGCACCAGCTCCGTGAAATCCTCAGCTTCACAGACAATCTCCCGCTTGCGGTGTCGCTCATGGCGAATCTTGTTTCATACGAAGGCTGTACAGAAGTCATCCGCCGTTGGGAGACGCAGAAGACCTCCCTGTTATCAGCGGGTGCCGGTAAAGGATCGAGTCTGGAGAAATCCATTGCACTGTCTCTTACCAGCCAGCGGATGGCATCCCACCCGGACGCACTTCAACTATTAAGTTTGCTTTCAGTATTACCGGATGGCCTCTCGGACCACGTACTCAAGCAGCTCATGCTCACCATGCCCTTCCAAAATCTCAAGTCTAAATCCACTCTCGTCCGGACCTCCTTGGCGTACATCGATTTCGATCAACGGCTCAAGGTACTCGCCCCCATCCGCGAATATGTGCGCCACCTGCACCCCCCAACCTCCGCACTGGTTACCCCGCTTCTAGAATATTTTTTCGACCTCGTTGGGCTCTTCGACAGCTACCAGCAGCTGCCGTCTGGAGACTTGCTCCTCCGCATAACCTCTGATTTCGGGAATATCGTCTCGCTGCTGCAGATCGGTCTCCAGCCTGAAAACCCTCGACGCACCATTGAAGCCGCGATCGGCTGCACAATTTCGCTCGCGATATTTACGCGGGTTACAGTCCGGGGGTCGATTGAGCTCTTCCGGTCCATAGCTCGGATGGTGGAGGCGTTCGGCGACATGTCTCTTCTAGGCCAATATCTCCTCGAGTTCTCGGAGCTGCCGGATAAAACCATTCCCGTCATCGCTTCCCTCGAACGGGCGAAGCAATGTTTCGAGGCCGTTGGGGATATCACCAGAGTCGGTAAGGCGCATCAAGTAATAGTTCAACCAATGGCATCACTTGACGAAGGTCTCCAGCTCTGGCTTACGAGCGTTTATCATGGCACTACCTCATGACCGCCAACCGTGCGAAAGCACTCGAATACGACAACCTGTCGGTAGAGGCCGCGGACAAGGGTGGCGACCCACGGATGCAAGCCAAAATTTACTACACCCGAGCGCGCCTGCGGCATGTCATCGGCAGGTACGAAGAGGGCGTCGACCTTGGCCGGAAGTGCGTAGCTCTCTCCCAGAGCGCCGGCACCATTTACTATGAGGCGCAGGGGAACGACATCCAGGCGCGCTGCCTCGCGCGCATGGGGAACTATGGCTCCGCGGCGCGCCATTCCGACCACGCAATGGCGCTCATCCAGGCTTTGGGGCTTGACCAAATGTCCAACGTTGGCCGGGACATGCTGAATGCGCGTGCGGAGATCCTCCTCCAGAAGACAGAGTACCGCGCGACGCGCGAGATCTACGCGACCATGGTGGGGTGGGAGAGCAGCACATCGGGCTTCGGGCTGGTCCAGCACGCGTACACGTTGCTCAACCTCATCGTCATCGACTGCGCGACGGCAAACTTTGAGGGGGTGCAGGAGCTTATTGACAGTGCGCGGAGCATCCTCTCCAGTGTGTACAGTTCCGGGGAGGGGCAGGCGGTCTGCGACCTCGCGCAGGGGGACCTCGAGCTCGGACTCCTACGTCTCGACGCGGCGGAGGACTTCTACCGCCGCGGGTTGGCGTTCCATCGCGACCACCACGCGGAGATGGCCGTCTGGGCGCTGCAAAAGCTGGGCGACGTTGCGCTCGCGCGCGGCGACTTTTCAGCGGCGCTGCCACGGCTCGTGACGCATTTTGCGTTCGCGCGCACGGTGCAGAATTGGAAGGAGGTGAACGCGAGCCTACAGCGGATCGGGGACGTGTTCGTGGCGGAAGGCGACGACGCGACGGCGTGCAGCTTGTTTTTACTGGCGCTGGATAATTTCACGGCGATGGACATACATCAGGCCAAGGCCGACTGTATGTTTCGAATCGGGGATATTCGAAGACGGAGCGGAGATTTGAACGAGGCGCGTGATTGGTGGGCCCGCGCTCGGCCGCTGTTTGAGAAGTCTTCACAGGCCGTTGATGTTCGCCGATGCGATGCACGACTTTCCGAATACAAGAACGCGTAATATATACCTTTACCCCCAAGTGTCATTTACAAGCTAATGAATCTCGGATCTGAACATAGTCTAAGGGCTATCCGAAATAAGCATGAGTATAGTATACACTTTCATCCGCAGTGGGTTCCATCTAAGCATAGAATAATGTATCTCGAATCCTGAACAGCGACGAACTAATCCTTCAGCGTATAACCAGTGGCTGGTGCCACGGCGCGCGCGCGCATCGGAGCTGGAGGGAAACGGTAATAACGAATCCACGCCATAAGACATGGCTCTGTGAGGGCTATAAGCGTCGCGGGCGAGATCGGGCGGATGTATTTCCGCGGGGTGGGGTGCAAGATCGTGTATCGTGCCATTTGGTCCGAGTAGTCGTAGTGCAGACCCTGTGCGGCATTCGAGCTGAAATTCGGGGCGGTGTCCGAACTCTTTGTGCATTGTTAGCGCTGTGAAACCACATGCGGGCTGAAGACGTACGAGCACGCTGGGAGTAGAGGAGGGATATGCGAGGGCGAGTTCTTCATTTCCTTCTGTTTCTTCTTCAACAGCGACGGGGAGCACTGGCTCTGCAAAAGGTGAGAGGATTCTGGGGTGCGGGGACGAATTCGTTTGCGTACTCGGGAATCCGGAGGGCTGGACGGGGGAGATCATCGCAGACAGGACTTCTTTGCTACGCGCCGAATACGGGAGTGGGACAGGTGCAGCTATCTGTTCGGCACCTTCCGGGAGACGGTTGGGTTGTGGGAGGGGTAGGGCAACCTTGAACGAAACAGGGTAAGCCTGCGAGTCGCGCAAAACATTTGTAGCTTGCGAATAAGAGCGCGCGGGAACAGGACACTGATACATTTCCTTCATTTCCAGCGATTTCGGATCGATGTTCTCGGCATCTTCGTCATATTTGTCAGAAGGTGTTGAGGGTGCGGCTGAGAAATTTGTAAGGGAATATGGGTCGGGCCCGGCATGCTGAAGCGCAGGGGAATCGAGAGGTACATCGCGCTGGGCGGGCAGGTAGGCTGTTCTCTGGACGTCCCGACCATTTTGTGCGGCATATTCGTAGCTGTTGGCTGGGGACGACCAGGAGGGAGTAGAAGAATTCGTGAAGAGACGCGTGGCGTACGATTCCGCAACAGCATACTGCTGTGACTGCAGATAATTGGAAGCGTGATTTGGGGTGATATGCATAGAGGTGAGGGTTGGAGGGGTCACGTTGCTCGACGGGTACTCAAACTGGTAAGTCATAGTGGTCCTCAGCCTGGTATGCAGGCCGGACCAGTCAGTACAGCAGGTGCTGGCGTGTGGAATTGTGCGCCTCGATCAGACAAACGGCGAAAAACGTTGGTGAAACGCGCAACGGGACCCTGAATTGCGGGCTCGTGGTGGTTTGGTTGTGGATTGGGCAAGAACGCGTGTGTCACACAACGTGATCTGTGACGCAGGAAACGTAATTGTGTAACGCTGCCGCAACGCGAACTTCTTCGAGTCCCAGAACATCTTCAACGAGGAATGCACCTCGACTGATCAAGCTTAATCAAGTCCCGTTCGTTGATTTACATAAAGTACTGCATTTTTCCGCCGAAGCAAGTCGCAACCCTACCGCGTGGGGACCACGCGTTTTGAGGCTAAGTGGGTGACGACAACGGAGTAGGTATTTCGGGCTCAAATTGGGAGCTACTGCAAGAGAAGCTTCTCTTCGAGGAACATGCTCTGAATGCATAATTTAATAATTTAAAAACGTAACGTTAAATCGAACAAAAAAACCCACGAGCACACATCTGGTCCATGTTTCGGCTTCGACAACATCCGACCGAACTTGATGTTCTTCCGCGGAGGGGGAGGGAGGGGCACGTAGTCGAGCCACGAAGGATCGTCCCAGGTGTAGAATTTGCCGGTTACCCGGATGGGGTCGACCTCTTCATACAGCTCGGGCATATATTCAACGATCTTGCGCCCGATTCTCGTATTGGCAGCGACCTGAGATATATTAGTCATCTCGTGGTGTTCCAATGGATCATTAAACTCACAGTAGGTAGCTGCTTCGATGATGATACAGTTGGACGATGCGGACGCTGACTCGGACCACTGGTGGCAATAGTCGAGCGTCGAGGGCGACTTTCTTTCGACGTGCCACTCGGTTTGGGAGCCGGAGTAGCTTTATCTTTATCGCTTCTCCTGCTCGCGGGGAGGTTCGAGTCGGATGCGGTCTGCAGCCGTTGTCGTGGCCATGGCTGGTCGGGACGGTCACCGGAATACGACGCAGACGGCTTCAACGAGGCCGACGACTTTGAAGGTGCGGACGATTTTGAAAATTTGCGGAACATGGAGGGTAGAAGGAGGACGAAATCCTACGCAAACAAAGCCGATTTAACTAGTGATTGGGAAGGTAACGATTTTGAACACACAATGTAAGGGCACAAAGGCGGCTTTAGCAACTTGCCTTTTCCGTAGTGCTTCTGTGGCCCGGATCAGATGCGCTGTGAATACGTTCGATGAAGCGGCTTCTTTATACTTTAACGCGGGTGGATAGCCGCAGCATCGAGGCCGTTGTAGCAACCAAGAGCCTAAGCCAAGCCAGAGGATGCTACCGGTGAGGGTGGAGGACGAGTGGAGGACATTGAGACGCTCTGCCGGTCAAGAAGACCTCATCAGAGGAAGTTAGAGGAAGCCGCAGCTGAAAGGGACTCACGATGCGGGCTAGAGGTGGCTTTGTCGCCGATCGTAGCGAGTCGCGACTCACACGGCACTATGACTCGGGGTGTCGACCCTACACAAGCCTTCCGGGACCGATTCGGGAGCTAGCTCGGAGCGAAGGACGCTAGCGTTGAAAATGAGGTGATGGAGAGATAAGAAGATGAGGGAAACCGGAGAGTTCCGACCAGAATGACGCACTCACGTGATGACCGTGTTAGTTAAACAAAACATCCAAGTATTGTACACCGCGTCAATACTATACAAATTTCACCAAAGGATAGCCACGCGAAAAAGAGGCCCAAAAATACCCAAAGCAATAGGGTATCTTTCAGGGAAAAAAGTAGTGCGGAACCTCTACCTCACCTGCCTGCCGTCCAGATACCTTGCAGATACCTCTCCCACAGCGCAGTGCGTGTCTTCTTTCCCGCGAGAAGGCTCGCAAAGCCCAGGAAACTCCACGCGTCTTGGAAGTTACTCGCCAGCCCGAGGCTTACGCGCACGACGCCCAGCTCGTGCCCCACGGCGTGCTCAAAATCCTTGAGCGTCACGCCCTCGTATAGGCGCTGCATGTCGTCCTGGATGCCAAGGATCGCGGCGGCCCCGCCGGGATTGCACATGCAACCTGTCCGGAGGGACACGTTGACCGTCGAGGCGGAGTACTCGACGAAGGAGTTGGGGAGCATCTCTCCGTTGGGCTGTTGGCGTATCAAACAGAGAAATCGTGTACGGAGAATTGAACGGACGGAGAGGAAGACTAAGGACAAGATGGAGCCCGTGTCGGATTGGTCCCCGACAGACTTGAGCCGTCGTGAAGGGATCGCGGAGAGAATGCGGACCGCGGGCTCCCCGGTGTCGTGGCGTAAGTTGGCCAGGGACAAAACGAGATAATGCACGAGGCACGAGAGCCGCAGCGGGAGGAAAGGGAGATAAGCGGAGAGAAATCTGAGCCCGTCGGTGACGGCTGGCAATGTCAGGTAATTGATGGTGCCATCCTATCGTGTTGAATTTAATACCGCCGTGAATTCGGGGGAAACAGAGATGTACCTCGAACTGTTCATGAAGGTCGGGCGAACGCGTAACGACGGTCCCAGGGACCTGAACGACGTCGACGTTTCCGCCCGCAAACCACGGTCGTTTGAGCCGCATCAAGAACGATTTCTTGACGACCAGTGCCCCGATGCCGGTCGGATATCCAAACATCTTGTAGAAAGACACCACCATCGCATCGGGACGGCAGTCAGATAAGGATATGGTGGAGGTGGGTACAAGGGCTGCTGCATCCAAGAGAGTGTGGTACCCCAAGGACGTCGCGTATTCAATTATTGAGAGGGAGTTTTTGGTGTTCGAGATGTTAGATTGCGCGGTGAGTGCAAAAAGACATGGCGTGGAGTCTTTTGATTCAGATCGGTGTTGTAATAGCAAGCTCTGAAATAAGTCGGCACTGAAAATTGAATGTGCAAGTATACATTCTGAATATACCTGGGCAGTTGACGGTTGAAAACCTCCGGTAGACGTTGGCGGAATATAACAGACCCGGGCTCCTCGGTACGTCGCATATTCTCGGATGCCATGCACGCTGTTATGAGAGTCGCACGAAAGAACGTAGGAGCTGCCTCCCGCGAAGGGATAGGACTCTCCCACCAGTTTCAAGGCCCCAGTCGCGTTCGGGGTAAAAATAACCGTATACTCGTCCGAAGGCGCCCGGAAAAATGATAGCACCGCCGCCCGAGCATCGTCTGCGCATTTCGCAGATAATTTAGAGCTGCGCTTAACTTCAGCATGCCTCACTGCACGGGGATGGAAGATTACCTGTTGCTAACAGAATGAGTGTTGCCCAGGACGCTGTGGTTAAGAAACTCTGTATGGACCCGGATGAGACTCTCTGGATAAAGAGCGCCACCCATATAATCGACGTAAGTTTCTCCGGTAGTCTCGAGTCTTCCGTAGTCGCTTCGGCGGAGGTTATCGAGGATCCAAGTGAGCCGGTACTCTGCCATCGTCCATTAGACCATCATGTATGTCAATAAGGCACGGGCACGCACCGGGGAATGTGCACAGAAACTCTTGGTATGCGGTAGCCGCGGCATCTGATATGTTGTCTTCCGCTGGCGTATAGGATGCGAATGAATACCTATGGGGCTTCTCCGGTGTCTCCTCCTCATCTTTATATTTCGAGTTCCCCTCCCATGGCTGGGCGTTATGGGAATGGTCAAAGGAGATTCTCACAGTGCATAGAGAGCTGAACCAGCGTGTGAGTATCGTTGAGCGTTTTCGGCGGTGAATTATGGGGTGGGAGGATGATTGAAGGTTGGCCATGATGAAGAGGGGAAAGGCTGCACTTGCGCGGGTAGGCGACAGGATTGTTTAAATACGATCGGCCCTCAATTGAAGTGATCGTGGATCGTAGGTTTAAGGCGTCTCCACGGGACTGGAAACAACACCCATCTTTAATAACTCAGCAAGATCGGAGTTCAGCTTCTTTGGTTGATAGAGACGTCTGGCGCCAATCTAAGTATGCAGAAATGTGCAACGTCCCACAGCGTTGCTGCAGATCTTCGTTCTCTACGAACTTGAAAGTGCAGCTCACCGTCAAGTTCTCGGAGGAAGGAAAGACCTGCTGCGGGTGACTGATAGGGAGCGACAGATTCAGGAACTGCTTGATGGAGTTACGCCGCATCAGAGACCTCGTGTTGTCACTAATACTGTAATCTTTCCATCTTCCTTCTTTTTGATACTTCGGCGGTACTGTACCTCGCACCGCTGTCGACCCCTCCTCAGTCTCTACTCTACGGTGACTGAGGAGTGTTTTGTGTATTATAGATAGGTCATAGAAACTAGGGGTCGTCCGTGCCGACTAGGACCTTGCTTTGATCCGGCTTTGGCCTGCAGTTTGATGTGCATCAAGTCGTCAAAAACGCGCATATTTTCTCAGTACGATACATAACAGCCGATTTGAAATGTTGCGACTACCCCCTCCGCCCTCTCCGTCGCACCTTTTTTACGCTTTCCCGCCTGTGCTGTGGAATGCGTGGTCATCTTCATCTAATTTCTTCAGCAAATGGTCTATGTGGTCCTAATTTTTTACTTACCGGAGTCCATTCGGCGTAATGGACGTGCCCTCCGCATCTGCTCGTCATCGTCCTCAAATATCATTTTTCTTTTGCCCATGACAGCCTCACGGCACCTGTTGTATCTTTCCAAAAGCGCATCCAGCTCTTCTTCGGATGTACCTAGAACAGCATCAGAATTGTTCGAGCTTCGGCGCCAACGCTTACTGTAGCTGTACATCAAGCCCGGATCCAGCGTGTCATTCCCATGAGCGTTGGAAAACACAGATTCTCTGATACGACGCCAACGACGAGCACTTTAAGGACCTGAGCAGAAGTGTCGCAATAACGGGACATGAAGATTCCGGTAGCATCAGAAGGTACGCCACGACTCGGAAGTTCAATGTCTGAAGTCGATAGCGATGAGAGGAGCGCCATGAATGGCAGCCACGGTGGGATGCTGTGTCGTTAATGGCGAGATTATCAGGGGTTTCCACCGTGCGATGTTATTAACGGGCCACGGCGAGATTATCGTGGGTAGTCGTGGGTCTCCAGCCTGAGGTACCATAGTATTTGGACATATTTGCGACTGGCGACAGGAGGGTTTTCAGGTGTCGAGACATCATAGTATTTGGACATATTTGCGACTGACGAGAGGGGGGTTTCCAGGTGTCGAGATACCCTAGTATTTGGTGTTGTTACAGCTGTTTCCGAATATGTTGACACTGTATGCTGGCCGCTCAACTTTTGATCAAATGCTAAGGATTGCCGGTTTAGGTTAGCCGAACACAGCCGAAGAGCGCCAAGCCGAGAAGGCGGCTACTTGATTTTGAATGAAATATTCATCTCACCATGCGCCGAGGATGTATGAGCCATGCCAAGTGCTATGCTCAGTAGTATTATGCACTCAAGGGAGGCACTGAATATCCAGACCGCAGTAATGAGATTCAGGCAGTATTCAGGCAGTGTGAGGCAATCACGGCACTGATGTTGATCCGAGCTAAAACAGGCAATCCTTAGCCCTCCATCAAAACCAGATGAGCGTGAAAAAAAAATCACACAGTGTCAACATATTCGGAAACAGCTGTAACATCGACAGTGTTTACAGATGTAGATAAATGGCAGATTTCGGACGTCAGATTTTGAGGGAGGGGGACCTTACTAAAGCAAGGTAACAAGATCCGGTCCCCTTGTAGAAACAGCCTCCTGAATGCCTCGCGAAATAGGACGGTGCCCGTTCCCACGCTTCCGTACGTGCTGCAGTGAACCTGCGGAATTTTCAGTTACCACTTGGTTGGTTGGTACCGGGTGGTCCTCGTAATTTGAAGGAGTGGCCGTCCAAGATGCCACAATTGCTTCAACTTTGACTCCGACTTGTGTCGTAGATGAGGAAGCCACTGGCAGCGCTCTTCGAAAACGGTTCGGTCAGGCGGACCAAGCCAAAATGAACGAAGGCCGCCGACGTATCACAGGGGCACCTGAAAGATTTTTTCGTTCTTTGGATGGGGAAGAAGAGGTTGACGGCGGCGGGCGGCCCGGAGGCCACGCGCTCACGTGATTGATCACTCGTTCTCGCGTTGAAAATTGTTGCAGGAGTGTACACCGCGCCAATTCCTTGTGGGTTACATATGTTTTAATAAAAAATTACTTAGGTTGCTGCAGTAATTACTTTGAGAGAGTTAGTATACTAGGCCGTCGACCGAGGAAAATAATGTAGCCATCTGTCCACGCGAGAAAGACTAGCTCGGTCGCCCGCTCTCGACATACCGCTGCCATAGCATGGTACGCGTCTTGTGTGTGGCCAACAGCCCCGCAAAGCGCACGACAGTCCATGCGTCCTGGAAATTGCTCGCGAGTCCGAGGCTCACGCGCACGACGCCCAGCTCGTGCCCCACAGCGTGCTCGAAATCCTGGAGCGTCACGCCCTCGTATAGGCGCTGCATGTCATCTTGGATCCCGAGGATCGCGGCAGCCCCGCCGGGATTGCACATGCATCCCGTCCGCAGGGAGACGCTGAGCGTTGAGGCGGAGTACTCGACGAAGGAGTTGGGGAGCATCTTACCGGTTGGCTGTATGAAGATCAAAATGAGAAAAGCATTCGCGGAGAATGGGACGAACGGATAGGAAGACGAGTGAGACTATCGAGCCTGTGTCGGATTGATCCCCCACGGCCTCGAGTCGTCGGGAAGGGGTCGCGGAGAGGATGCGAACCGCGGGCTCCCCGGTGGTGTCGTGTCGTAAGTTGGACAGGGACGAAGCGAGATAATGCACGAGGCACGAAAGCCGCAGCGGGAGGAAGGGGAGATACGCGGAGAGAAATCTGAGCCCGTCGGTGACGGCTGGCAGCGTCAAGTAATTGATGGTGCCATCCTATCGCGCCACATTTAATGACCCAGCCTTCATACGGAAGAGACATGTACGTACCTCGAACTGTTCATGAAGTTCGGGCGAACGCGTTACGATTGTGCCTGGGACCTGAACGATGTCGACGTTTCCACCCGCAAACCAAGGTCGTTTGAGCCGAATCAAGAAAGATCTCTTCACTACCAGTGCGCCGACGCCCGTCGGGTATCCAAACATTTTGTAGAAGGACACTGCCATTGCGTCAACAGCGCAGTCAGATAGTGAGATCGTGGAGGTAGGTGCAAGAGCGGCTGCGTCCAGGAGAGTGTCGTATCCGAGGGAGGTGGCGTACTCAATTATTGAGAGGGGGTTTTTTGTGTTCGAAATATTAGATTGTCCGGTCAGTGCGAAGAGACACGGCGCGGAGTCTTTTGAGCGGGGTCGGTTTCGTAATAATAAATTCTGGGAAAGGGTCAGCGAAGTAAAAGTGCGTATATATTATGAAAATACCTTGGCGGCCGATGGCTCAAAACCGCCAGTCGACGCGGAGGGAATATAACAAACCCGGGCGCCTCGGTATGCCGCATATTCTCGGATACCGTGTACGCTGTTATGGGAATCACACGAAAGGACGTAGCTGCTGCCTCCAGCGAAGGGATAGGACTCTCCCACTAATTTTAAGGCCCCAGTAGCGTTGGGAGTAAAAATAACCGTATACTCGTCAGAAGGCGCTCGGAAAAATGACAGCACCGCTGCCCGAGCGTCGTCCGCGCATTTGAGAGACAATTTAGAGCTGCCAGTGTGTTCAACGTCAGCATGGCAAACTACCTGATGTGCGTTGAAACGCACCTGTTGCTGACGGAATGGGTGTTCCCGAGGACGCTGCGGTTGAGAAATTCCGTGTGGGCCCGAATGAGGCTCGCTGGGTATAGAGCACCGCCCATATAGTCGACATATGTTTCTCCGGTAGTCTCGAGTCTGCCGTAATCGCTTCGGCGGAGGGTATCGAGGATCCAGGTAAGCCGGTACTCTAACATCGCCCATTAGACGTGCACTCATATACCAAAGGCGCTTCAACGCACCGGGAAATGAGCTGAGAAAATCTTGGTACGCGGCATCCGACTCGTTATCTTCTCCCGGTGCAGGTGACGCGAAGGAAAGCCGGCGGGGCTTCTCCGAGTCGGGGAGCACCTCTCGATCTCTGTACCTCGACTTTTCGTTCACTGAACTGCCACGCGTGTCATGGGAGCAGTCGAATGGGCGTTTTTGGCGGCTGATTATGAGAGGAAGGCCAGCCATGTTGAAGAGTGGAAGGTGATTGAGATTATTCCTGTCATCTTATAGCTTTTTGCATCCCTCGATGATTTTCCTTTTTGCTTCCGTTGATTTTTGAAGTGATTCTTTTCATCCCTTGATCCTGGAAAATGAGTCTAGACACAATCGGCGTTGTTGTGCGGCGGGGAGCATTAGGGGAGCGTCCCTGAAAACACAGGTTGAGCGAGTAGATAAGATTAGATATACCCTTTTTGGCAAATAATTTCGGCTTCAAGTGTCTGCCGAGGTGAAATTCTTCAATTTCCGGCGTTTTGTGCCCGGTGCACGGCGCCAAGAGTCCTCGGCAAGCTGTATACGCCCTCGATCGGCGGCCAAGGCCGGCGTTTAAGCACCTCCGCAAACGCCGTTCAAATTTTGCCGTATGTTTTTCTATGACGCATTGCAAAAAGTACGCATATCTACGCGTGTACGATCCTCCGCAATTAATGAAAAGACTAAGACTGTGGGGTACTTGCACACGACTGCTGAGGACCACTTCTTCGCTAGCGGTGAGGTCCCAGACGCGTCACGGCCGATGAAGGCATCTGTGCCTGCATCCTAATAACTTGAACAGGTCGGGCGGGACAAGGAATGATGTCAGGGGCTTGGGAGGCCGACGTTGACGCTTTAAAGATACATAAGTTCCTTGCCTTCAACGAAACCTTTTGGTCAAAATTGAACGGAGGACAGGCCCCCGAAGTCTTCATTCCGATTCATTTCGATAAAACACCAGTGCGAGCTTGTCTCCGAGAACCGGTTCGTTGTCCTAACGGTTTCGCCGCGGCGGGGCGGGTTCCTGCCGATTTCCTTTTCGTCAGCGCATGCTTGTTCCTCTTCGACGTAGTGTTCAGAACTTGTATGTGCTCTGCGAAAGTCATATTTTGCTCCCACCGCTTCGTTGACCAGATATCTATTTTGTTGAATCTCCGATACCTAAACGGATACATATTTGAAACTTGTTAAACATAGAATAAAAGTGGGTCTATCGAGCCTTAGTGAGCAAGGTGCTCCGAATAACATCCAAGTCCTCCTCCCGCAAGCTCGTGCGCGCCTTCAGATACCCCGCAGCACCATACTCTTTGCGAATCATGTCGAGAATCGCAGATATCGACTCTTCCTTCTCTGAAAATATTAATCAGGATGATACGTCGACAAGAAAACGAACTTCGCGCTTCCCATATTAACTGTCCCTTTTAAATTGTCCCGGAAGACTTGAATAGACTGCATGCGCGCAATGAGCGCCGCGCGGGCGGGTTTAAGCCCTACGGCTGTCAGCGTATAATCTTTCGTGATATCTGCATCGGGGACTCCGAGGAGCTTGAAATATCCATGTGTATAGATGGTCGAGGCGATTGAAAATTTCACGTACACTCAAATTAGCGCAACGATGAGAACCGTCGTCTTATAGCTGGTGATCTCGAGCTGGGTGCGCATATCAAACACACGCCGGATCCCCAGAGCAAGGAGCTGCTGTTTCCCTGTCTCGGTGATGTTGGATATCTCGCCTGAGCGAAAGACTAGTCCAGACTTGACGAGGGTTGAATCCTCGATTACATATCCGCCGATATCACGGATGTTGATGACCCCTTCGACAACAATAAATGGAGGAGAAGAGAGAGAGGACATGATGGGAAAGGTTCGCGCCCCTGTCTTTTGTGACTCGCCAGCTGATAAAAATCTCCCAGTCATGCGCTTTCTACTCTTTATAAAATAACGTGTGTCCGTGTGAAGCCTTTAAACTCCGCCAGGCTATCACCGAGTCCTTGAAAGATGTGGAACCACGTACCAAGACGACAGCAATTTTGAGCCAACATTTATTGGCGCCGCTGCGGAGCCGCATGATTCAGATTCCACCGAAGTGCCGCCTCGGCGCGCTCTTGTACTGATAGAAATCAGGAGGAGCATAGGGGACAAGATTCGAAGCTTGGCCGTTGAAAAAATTGAATAATGGAGATGGGCGGGTTCATGCCTTTCCAAGCAAATTCTGGCGGAGCGCTAGCAATTCCTGTTCCGTGAGACTCGTGTGGGATGCAACCCATCCTTCGGCGCTGCCATACTTCTCGCGCACCATCGCCAAAGTGGCACGCATTGTCTCTGGCCTGAAGAAAACGTAGGAAGCGAAAAGAAGGAAAAATGATGCTGACAGACCTGGAACTAGCCATCTTCATTGCGCCTTCCCAGCTGTCTACGTCCCCAACTTGCTGCTTGAAGCGCTCGATGAGCAAAGGCAGGTAAGGCTCGAGGCCGACAGCTGTCAGGGCGTAATCCTTGATAATTTCCTCGTCATTTACCCCGAGGAGCTGCGAGCCGAGCTGGTGAAGCACGCATGGACGTGTGGAGCGAGCTCACCATCAAAAGGATGGCCGTGAAAAGGCCCGTTCGATCTTTCCCCGCTGAGGATAATAATCAATTTCGAATTATGGGGGATGGAAGAGGAATTACCTGTGCAATGGATCAAACAAGGCTCGTCGGGTCTGTCAAGCATATGCCTGAAAACCTTCTCAAACGCTGGGCCGCCTATTTCTAGTATTTCATGGTAGAGCGTAACGAAAGTCTTTGTTGTTCATTGGGATTCCGGAATAGAAATCAGACGGAGCAGACTAAAAGAGGGAGGGAACCACCTCCAATTCATTCCCAGCAAATTCTTTCATGCTGCAACAGTAATCGGATGAGTGTAGTCAACGACTCGAAACGATGGGCAAGTACCCACCGTGCAGCCAAACTGACAGGATCAAACGCGCGGCTCTCAGAGACCGGCGCGCGGAGAAACTCGACGCCTGGTACGACCGGGGCCGTACTTTTGTAGCTCGCGATCTCGTCGTCAGCGCGGAAATCAAATACACGGCGTACTCCAAGGGCCAGAAGCTGCTCTTTGCCTTTCGCTGTGATGCGCGAGGGGTCTGCAGAGCGAAATAGAACTATCGGTTTGACGATATCGGATTGGGTGGAGGTGGCGAATCCACCGACAGATCGGACATTTATTAGTCCCTCGACGGATATGAATGGCGGGGGAAGGCTCGATGTTGTCATTGGACTACTCTTGTCTGAATACTGGTGAGGTGGTTGTCGTGGTTGTAAACGATCAGCGGCGTTATTTGTCCCTATTAGTCGCAGAGGTCTCCGTGATGATCAGATCGGATCAGAATCGCCTCCAACTGAACCGTCACCATCGTCCTTTCAAGCCTCAAGGTCCTACGGGCGGCTACTCGTCCATTATCATGGGATGCTATGTACGCTTCGATTCCCTAACAACATGACCGATAACCTGGTTCAAGAACTGCGACATGATCAATTGGACAATTTGAAAAATAATTTGCTTGAGCGCATTCGAGCGCATTGGACTTGACCTGCCAGACACCTAGGTTTACTGCTCTACGTATACCTTCTGAAAAGCTTCCGGATTGAGCCCACCCCGCCGATAGTGCTTTATGATCATACTGCTGCCCCAACGTTAAGCGAGTACTACTCCGAATGCGCAACGTTGCGAATGCCGTGGGACGATTGTTTCCAGGGATTGGTACGTTAATTCACTCGTCCGTTGGTCGTACAACGTCTTAAATTTAAGGTTTTTGTCTGAAGGGACCAGGGACGACGTTCGGGACCGCGGATTGTAACGTTGTAACCTTCATATTAGCCTTCGACATACACAGGGAATCTGCTAGGTGCGGGAGATAAAGTTTCTCTGGGGAGAGGAAAACAACGGTCCGAACGCGAGCTCATTCCGCCGCCGAAAATTCCTCCCACGGACGCCGCTGCAACCCGCTGTGTTCCGGCTGAATACGTCTGGTCGGACAGATCCCCGTCTCTGTCATCGCACGGAGCATTTTCGCTCAACACCATGCCGTTTCCCATGCAGAGTCTGAACTGTACGTATGCTCCCATCATATACCGTTGGTAGCAAGCCATTCACAAGGTCCCGTATACAATCTAGGTGGCGGTGACAGTAGTTGTCCATCGATTCAGTCTCAACCACAGGCACAGTTGCCGCAGTACCCCCCGCCAGGTCAGGGCAGATCGCCTGGTTTGGAAACGGTCCATATTCCAAGTTAGTAAGGAGCCTCCCCCCGATTTCGTGCTCCGAGGTATGCGCGTCTAGGCTGCTTCGGGCAGGCATCTCCGGACCTGTCGGTAACACGGTCGGCAACTGTTCGGCACCTCTCGCTAGTACAATTCCAACTGCCCAGGGACTCCAGATTCTGGGAAAGAACGGGATTCCAATATTCAAGGTTAGTTCGGCCACTGTCCCGTTAGTGGGCGTGGAGATTGGCTCGGAAAGACCCCCTTCGAGCCAAATTCATTCAGCGACCATGACGAGCACCCGGGTTCCATCTGTACCCTGTCTAATAGTCAGAAAAGCTCTCGAGCCTCAGTTCACTTCTCCCGCGATTTCTTCTGAACGAAGGCTTTGAGACGTTGCACTGGACTGTCCAATTTTAAGTTCAGGACTCGGACACTAGCCGTCAAAGCTTGACTTCGACGGAGCCCGTCGGAGATCGCTTGTGTCTCTTTAATTCGCGCGTCGGAGATCGCTTGAAGTGACTATTCGTTGTAGCTCAATGGTCCGGGGTCCTTTTAATACCCCACTTCCGCTTCTAAATGATCATCCTATCTCGCTAAAACACTGTCGTAAGTTGAACTACAATGTTAAAAATCGTGATCATGATGCCCCTTGCAAGTCCATGGAACGGGTAGGTGGACAGAAAGTATCCACGCCATAAATGCCCCTGCCAGACGCGAAATGGTGGGAAGCAGATCTTGGATCATCCGAATTAGGAAACCGATCACACCCAAATCAGACCTTCATCCAGTTAAGTTCGTTCATGCCAGATTCTCCTTCCAGCCAAACAACGATCCGTCGCCTTATAAAGGCCCGCATAGCCTCACAGTCTTAGGCTTCCCCACCATGGGCACCGTTTCCTCCACCCACCAACCCATAATTATCCGCCGCAAACGCTCAACAATACTCACCTGGGTCAGCTTGCCGTGCACAGCGGGGACCTCATTCGACTCCGCCTCCGACCACTCTCAGGATACATACAGTCTAGTCAACGAAAAGTCGCGATACAGAGATCGAGAGGAGCCACCGGAGAAACCCCACCCATATTCATTCGCAACCTATGCACCGGCACAGGACACTGTTTCAGACGCCGCGACTACCGCCTACCAGGAGTTTCTCAGTACATTCCCCGGTGCGTTGGAGCGCACGTTGTTTATAGAAATGCGCGTCTAACGAGTGATGACAGAGTACCGGCTTACTTGGATCATCGACACCCTCCGCCGAAGCGATTACGGCAGACTCGAGACTACCGGAGAAACATACGTCGACTATATGGGCGGTGCTCTATACCCAGAGAGCCTCATTCGGGTGCACACGGAGTTTCTCAACCGCAGCGTCCTCGGAAACACCCATTCCGTCAGCAATAGGTGACTTTTAGCACGCGCGAGGTAGTCTGGCAGGCTGACTGACGTTAGGCACAGCTCTAAATTATCCTTAAAATGCGCGGACGATGCTCGGGCAGCGGTGCTATCATTTTTCCGAGCGCCTTCGGACGAGTATACGGTTATTTTTACTCCCAACGCTACTGGGGCCTTGAAATTAGTGGGAGAGTCCTATCCCTTCACTGGAGGCAGCAGCTATGTCCTTTCGTGCGACTCCCATAACAGCGTACACGGTATCCGAGAATATGCGGCATATCGAGGCGCCCGGGTTTGTTATATTCCGCCAACGTCCACCGGAGGTTTTGAACCGTCGACCGCCAAGGTATTTTCACAGTGTATGTGCATTCTTTTAATGCTAAGGCTTTTCCAGAACGTGTTATTGCGAAATCGACCTCGCTCAAAAGACTCCCCGCCGTGTCTCTTCGGGCTAACCGGACAATCTAATATATCGAACACTAAAAATTCTCTCTCAATAATTGAGTACGCGACTTCCTTGGGATACCACACTCTCCTCGATGCAGCAGCCCTTGCAGCCACCTCCACTATCTCCTTATCTGACTGCCGTGTCGACGCGATGGCCGTGTCCTTCTACAAAATGTTCGGATATCCAACGGGCGTCGGCGCACTTGTAGTGAAGAATTCGTTCTTGATGAAGCTGAAACGACCATGGTTTGCGGGCGGAAACGTCGACGTCGTCCAGGTCCCTGGGACCATCGTTACGCGTTCTCACGAACTTCATGAGCAGTTCGAGGTACGTACATGTTTCTTCCGTATGAAGGCTGCGTTATTAACTGTGGCGCGATAGGATGGCACCATCAATTACTTGACGCTACCAGCCGTTACCGACGGGCTCAGATTTCTCTCCGCGTATCTCCCCTTCCTCCCGCTGCGGCTTTCGTGCCTCATGCATTATCTCGTTTCGTCCCTGTCTAACTTACGACACGACACCACCGGGGCGTCCGCCGTCCGCATCCTCTCCGCGACACCTTCACGACGGCTCAAGTCCGTCGGGGACCAATCCGACACAGGCTCTATCATCTCTCTAATTTTTCTCTCCGTCAGTCCATTTCCCCGCGAATTAATTGTATATTTTTGACCATTCTATGATCCTACAGCCCTCCGGCGAAATGCTCCCCAACTCCTTCGTCGAATACTCTGCCTCGAGGCTGAGCGTCTCCTTACGGACGGGCTGCATGTGCAACCCCGGGGGCGCGTCCGCACTCCTCGGCATCCAAGACGACATGCAGCGCCTGTACGAAGGCGTGACGCTCAAGGATTTCGAGCGCACAGTGGGGCACGAGCTTGGCGTCGTGCGCATCAGCCTCGGGCTTGCGAGCAATTTCCAGGACGCGTGGACCGTCGTGCGCTTCGCAGGGCTCCTCGCGGCCGAGAAGACGCGCAGTATCCTGTGGGATCATTTTATAGATGCATCGGGGATCGGGATCGGTCAGGCAATTTAAGCTTCCCTCTTTCGCATTATTCTCTCACCCGTGGAAGGATGTATGGAATGGACAACGGATTATATCAATGTAAAGTTCCGTCTCTCACTTCTGGGCACTGTATACACCATCGCTGTATTTTCACATCCCCCTGTTGTAGCACCCTTATTTGTCGTTTTCGCTTCCCCCTCGTCGTCGCTTTGTCGTACGCCCACTTACTTTAAGCTAGTAATATTTAGAATTGTACATATATCCCTTAGATAATTTATCACGAAAGATTAGCGCGCGTGCACATCTCAGGAGACCGTCCAAGCTGAAGAATTGTCCCAGTATATAGCAGTCCTGAAGGAGCGTACGTCTACTCATCAACATCGCCGTCGTCGTCTCCCTCGTCCTCCGAGACCTCTAATCCCGCAGCGAGTAATCTGGCTTTGTCGGTCTTCCGCTTGGCGCTGACCTCGTCCAACAAGACCAGCAGATCCTCCTGCTCCTTCTCGACCTCCTTTCGCTTTCCCTCTGAGGTCTCCAGCTGCGATGATAGGCTCGCGACTTGGTCGCGCAAGGTTTGGAACTGGATCAAAGGTAAGGCGATGTTATACGACGCGGCGAGGAGACTTACCTCCGCTGTGCCGGCACTGGTCTTCTCCTTCAGCTGTCGCTGCAGCGTCTCTATCTCCTGTGTCTGGTTTCGAATCACGTCGCGCAGCGACGAGATCAGCATCGCACTCTCTAGACTTTGACCTATTCGATTCCATAGATAATCAGCATAGATCATGTGTGACAGTGAGGTAGCGCACCGGAGGCAGACGACGACAACTGGTCGGGCTCCGTAGAGAGCCCTCGCTGGACGGTGTCTGGGCAATGGATCAGAATGGAGGAAACGAAAGAGGGCTGTGGTTCCTTACAATAATTTGACTTCCAAAAGTCCACAAACGCCCAGTCAAACCATATCTCGCCCTCCTTATCGTTCTCGCCTTTCAGCCCATGCTGCACATGTTGTGGGGTGGGGTAGGGGAGAACGACGGTATCGGGGCCAACAGTCTTGAACCGATCATCTTCCCGCAGCCTTGTCATGCGGCCAATGAGCGTGTCGACACCGAGCCGATTAAGGATCGGGTATATTGTCGCCCTACAGACGCAAGCAATGAGTGGTTAATTCGGTGGCGGAGCCGAGGATAGAGAAAAGGAAGACACGTCAACGTCGCAATCGGGCATCCAGAGCCTTGGGGTATTCCTTCCATACGCTACTTACCGAGTAATCTCGCCGGGTTCGCGATTGAACTCGTAGCACACCCCAAGGAGAAATGCGCAGAGCCCGGGGACAATGGAGTCTACTTCAGACGTCTGGTTAATTGCTTCGACAAGCTATTGCGGAAGATCAGTAAGGCTTCGTGCGGGGACGTCGGGCGACATACCACGCTCAGCCCGCCGGTGTTTAGGAACTCCCTCACGGCGCCCGGGTCCTCCCACAGCCACTGAGAGAGCAAACAGAGGTACGCCACGACTAGGCGATCCCACTCTCGTGACTCCCGCTCAGATGTGTCGGCGCGCGAGCGCGAGAGGGAGGACAAGGACAGGTTCTCGCTCAGAATCTGCAGCAGTGCTTGCGGGGGATCGTCGTCGTCGTCCGCCTCGGGCGCAGCAGGCTCTTCTGGCGGTGCACCATCTGCTGGAACGAAGAAGTTCCCGGAGCCGGCGTCACCAATGGACTGGAGGGATGGCGGTGTTATGGAGCGCGCCAGAGACTTGGCACGAGCAGAGGAGCGGAGAAGATGGGAGAAGAGGAGGGTGGCGAGGTGCGTTGAGGTAGCAGCCACCGGTTCGAGGGCAGTGGCGGAGCTTGGCGGTGAGGCAAGACAATGTAGAAGAGGTGTTATTGGCGGTGCTTCTGAAGGACCTGCACACCAGTTAGACAAGCATAGAGAGAAGGGGATAGGGACTTACTAGCACCTTCCGCAGGCAGCATGCCTTGTAGGATCGCTAGTCTTACTTCGTCTTGTCGGACAAAGTTCTGGAGATCGCTAAGCTCGAGCAGAAAAAAATAAACGATGTCATACCTCAAAGACGCCAACAGCAGCCGCCCGTAGCTCCAGCCCATCCTTGAACCTTTTCTCGGTGTCTACGCCATTGTACTCTCCGTGCAAGGCAAGCTCAACGAGAGCATCTAGGGCTGAGGCTGGCTCGAGGCGGTCCCATTCTTCCCCGTTGGTATCCGGAACCGGACAGTACGGAGTGAGCACTATGTCCGAGAGCGGGAAGTTAAGGTTGGGGGGAAGCAGTCTAAGAGCCTGCGGAACAGCTGTCAGCCCATTCTTGAAATACTAGGTTTCAAGGTACCTGGGTTTTGAGTGGCGTCGGAGCATTCGACGCCAAAGCCATCTCGACCAGACACCGAGTGAAGCCAGAAACCTCTTGGATCTGTGAATATTGATTAGACGATGCTCTCGGGGGGATTAATGATAGACGAACGCTGTTTCCCTTGGAGCTGCTAATCAGCATACCCATGATGCCGACAACAAGAGAGGCGTTAGAAAGTTTTTGGTCGTCCCAGAATTGCAGAGCGAATTCTTGCGGTGCCGCCTCATGCATCGGCAGATTTGATGGGAACAGCAGGAGCGAGCAGAGTGCAGGTGGTAGGGGGGTTTCGCGGAAGTAGCTCTGTAGCGATAATAAGTACCGTCCAGGATGCTGAGAACGACGCGGTGGTCGCATACTTGATTCGACGTATTGAACCGAAGGAGGCCGTCCACACACGCCAGAGCTTCCATTGTAACAGCCCCACCCTCTATCCCTCCCTCCTGCGTCACGGTATTGAAGAGCTTTTCGAAGGCCCCTTCAAATGCCAGAACCTTCTGGATGTCGGCGCTTTGAGATATAAGGGCTTGCACCATTGTCACAGCCTCTGTACGATAAAAGCATCAGTAATCTGAGGACACGTATGCGACTAGAAAATGTGCTACAGATCTAGTCTCTATTCACACAGGAGTAGGGGGATGTCCAGAGAGAACTCTCACCATTGCGAATGATCTCCCGCTTGTCCTCCAGCACCAGGATGACACTTGAAGGTCCGGCCGGCGCCTTCAGAAAATAGCCCTGCACGACCTGCCGCCGATTTTGCAAGAGGGTGGACAGGTACTGCAGCGTCGCAAAACGCGTGTAAAAGGTTTGATCTGCAAGCAACGCAAACAGAGTGTGGATAGCCCTATCATTCGCAAGGACATGATCGGTGTTCTTGAAGCCCAATTCCTTGCTCTCCTCCACGTCGCATAAGATATTGAGCGTCTCCAGTACGGCTTTGCCGATGTCCGCATCAAGCTCCGCGTCGTTGGAAAGCACGTCCAACAGTCCAGGGAGAGCGCGCTCCGCAACCTCCTGCTTCCAATCGCGCGCAAGGCCCTTCAAGGACTGGACAGCGGCACGTCTGTCCGCGAGGAGGGTGGCGGGGGAAAGCCTGTCGCTCAGGCGAGCAATTGTATCCATCGCAGTCTGGGGTGCCCCAGTAGGGCCCCGGAGGGCAACATATGTTTGCGAGAAGAATTCCATGAATTCTGGGCGAGCGTAGGTGCGGTCACAGGAACAGGTCACATCATCACTACATCATGTCACAAATGTCACAGACGCGTCTTGACCTCTTCCACCGCGACCCCGACAACATCCACGCGTTCCGAGCAAGAAAACTCGAAAAACGTGGATGAATTTGCTCCATCGGAAAATACAACTCTGGCCGTTCATCACACTACTAGCGACTCCCTTTGTTACAAGCGCACCGGTTGCGCATGACACTGGCAAGCCTTGGATGCTTGAGCGGCTTACCGCTCAATCGCTCGCGACACCGCAACGCGGATGATAAAAGCAACAAGATGGAGGATTCTCTTTCAAATACTTGGGTATCTGGATTATCTGTGCCCTGCGCCCCTATTCAATTTTGTGACGGACGTCGGCGTTCTGCTGTCACTTTTGTGGGCGTCTTCTATCCTGGGGAACAGCTTTGGCGCCTGCTACTTCCGCTGCTATCACGACGATGAGCGACGCAGAGCAAGGTATTCCTGCAACTGAGCCAGGACCGTCCATGTTTCTGGCTTGAAAATGTCATCTTGCTGTTCCCAGTCAATCGGGCCTCGTAGCGTTCCTGCTACCCATCAATCGTACCGTCATGACAGTGGCGGCTGCACTTCTCGGAATCGTCGCCGCCGCGCACTGCGCCCCGACCCTCCTCCCCCTCATAGATTTCGACTGCCCGTACCGAACCCCGTTCTCCACCGTTCTTTGGCGCCTTAGGCAACTCTGGCACCGGATATGCGGTCTTATGAACATACGTCCGGGACGATCCCGAGAACACGTTGTGGACACTGCGGACGAAACGATGGTAGAGGTCATGATTAACCGAGCAACAGAACCCTCCGCAGAGCGTGATCAACGCGATCAGCGGGCGCTCTGCTGGACTATGAAATCATTGGTTGATGGCACCGTCGAACCATTCATCAACGGGATTCCCGACATGTTGTGGGGGCCAGACGGTAGAAAATACAAACATGACCGTCTCATTCGGACTCTTCTCGATGATCCCGATGTCAGGTTGGGCGACCGTCTGCTTGATCTCATGCGTTATTCCGACAGCGGCCTGTTCAAAACAGACGTTGAGTTGCGCTGCAAGGTCTCCTGTCTCAAAGCTTTGTGGAGTATCGGTACACTTTCAGATTCAGAGAAAGATGCTCTATTGAACCTTCCGCTCCACGGACTTGCACGCCAGCTCGCAGCCTGGCCTCATTACAAATCAACGTTCCTCGAGCTCGGACATTACTTGTTCCCCACGCGCGCCGTTCTTGCTGGAGCAAGCTTTGTTCCTTTGAGATCCTCTTCAAAGACTTGAAGTCCGATCTGCAACAGTGCGAGGCCGATGTGACGGCAGCAATTTCGATTCCATTCGGACGGGGTTGGATCGAATACTACGAGAGTCCCACACCTTATTTCTCTTACTCGAGTTCCCAGCCACATCTCTCTCCCGTTTCGATCTACTTGGCGATGAAGCTGACGCAGAAAATGGAGTCGATGCTGTTTGCAAAGGGTTCGAGCGAATGCTGCAATGGCTTTCTAGCCCAGACTATGGAGGTGGAAAACGTTACAAGAATTCTGAGAGCCTCATAGACGACGAAGATTTCCAGCTTTGCGCTGCACCATCTTCTGCTCTTTTTGATGTGCCGACCTCGATCCAAAGTATACGATCCCTTCTGAGTAATTTCAACTTGGAACTTTTCAAGAACAATGCGACACATCACATCCTCAAGTTATGCCTTTGGGGATCTTCCTATGAAATTGCTGAGGGGAATAGTGTGCCGTACCAGTTTCACGCCACTTGTAAATTGTTTCGATTCGGGCTGGGCCCCTCCGCTTTCGGGATGAAGACGTATAGCGAGCTCCTTGGATACATCGTCCGTGTGAGCAGGAAGAAGGCTGCGCACCACCACGAACAAAGAGAGATATTTGCCCTGACGATCTCCCTGATGTTTCCTGCTACTAACAGTTCACCATCGACCACAACTCATATCAACCTTGATGTTGCAGATGATGTGATATCTGCCCTTTCCACTAATTTCGAGATATTCTCTGGCTTGCTCTACCGTGGCATTGCTAGGTTCGACGGCTGGACATGCGACATCGCACAATTGTGTATTTGCGTAACGCGCTATTTGAATTCCGGCTGCCCTGGTTCCAACGGAGTAGACGAAACTCTACGGGTTATCTGCGACCTCTATCACGAAGTGCAGGGTGGACGGTGGGGTCCATCCCACGGATTAGGCCGCGACATGCCTCTCCCCTGGTTCGACGAATCCATCTTTTCCATAGTACAATCCCTCTCCGTTTGCCCTTCTCTGCCCTCTGCATTGGCCATACTGAAGATAATGGTTTTAAAAGTCTTGCGACAACAATTCCGCGGCGTGGACATGTTAAGAAATATATGCAAAACGCTTCCTTGTTAGACGCGAAAGCAGGGGATCGAAATTCCCGGTCCACTACTGTCCAGAGCTTCAAGGATCTGCTACCTTTGCCATCGCAGCACGATTGGGAAGAGTTGGTTTCTTTGCTCTCGCACCCTGTTCTGTCCGAGAGTATTCTTGGAAAGTGCGTGGAGGGGCCAGCGGATTAAACTTCGATCTCGAACTCTGCGCCGATGAGACAGAGACAGAGAAACGGGCGGAGTACCGAGCACTCATTCACGTCGTTCTCACCAGATTCCAAGATGCGGAAATCATATCGTACTCGGAATTCCTAGAGGCTTGCAGCTCCCCAACTCTGCCTTACCTGGCTTGGGAAATCCTCTCGCACCAACTTGTGTGCCAGGATTTCTGCATCTTGCATGTAATGGCCCACAGAGATCATCAAATCAGGTTTGCTAATAGCATCCATGCTTTCATGAAATCTCGGGCCACGACTGCAACCCACACTAAGATGTGGGAATACTTCATTCTGGAATCACAAATCTGGGGAGACGAGTATTCCAGAAAGCTTTTGGATAAAATCTACGACTTCAATGCATGACCATTCGGCTAGATCATAAAGGACGCGTTGGAAGAGTACGCCGAAAGTATCCGACAAACCTTGTTCAGGAGATTTTGAATGATTTAGTCCAGGGAGTTCTTTCTCGCGATGCTTCGGCCCAGTAATAGTAGTACCGAAGCAAGCACTGAGTTCGCATGTACATTTCAACAGAAATATGTTTGTTCCCTTTTTAAACTCCAAACGTAGCACCACGCAAATTCAAACGGAACCTCCTTACCAAAAGTGCACACGAAAGTTCAATTTGCGACGCGCCCTCCCATCGTAAGTCACGGGATCGCGATGCTTATGCCACGCAGCCACCCCACACAAAAGAAGCGCGTGATTATTGAATTCAGCTGCTGAGCGCTGAATCCCGACGCCCGCCTTCAACCCGCCCTCAATCTCCCTCCACCCAACTGCAAACTATGCTGAGAACTGGTATACGTGCCTTGTCTGCTGTTCGGTCCCGCCCCACCCTTCCGTCTAGGTATTCGCTTCTGCCTTTCCCAGGTCCAATTGCTAAACGCGCTGCAACAGGCTATTCACTTCCTCCCGATGCATTCGCTCTGAAGCTCCGCCATTGAACTCATTGGATGTTTACACGGAGGAGGAGACGATGCTCCGCGAAGCCGGTGCGTCTCCCCTGCGCGATTTCACAGCGGAAGCATTCTCATGGCTCGGAAGTCCAACGGTTTGCGACGGACGTCGTGGGCCCCAAGGTCCGGGAGATGGACGAGAACGAGCAGATGGACCCCCAAATCATCAAGGGTCTCTTTGAGCAGGGCGTACGAGATCCGGGCCACGCATTTGTGACGACTCTGACCGTCTTTTTAGCTCATGGGCGTCGAAACCAGCGCAGAGCACGGCGGTGCCGAGTCGTCCTTTACTTCCGCCATTATTGTGATCGAGGAGCTCGCAAAGGTCGACCCGTCTGTCTCCGTGCTGTGCGACGTGCACAACACCCTCGTCAACACCATCTTCCGGAAGTACGGGACGAAGGAGCAGCAGGATAAGTGGCTGCCGCAGTTAGCCGAGTCGAAGGTGTGCTCGCCCTGGCTCCTGCCTAGTCGTTTCGTGCGCTGACTCCGCCTCAGCTCGGGTCATTCTGCTTGTCCGAGCCTGCGTCCGGGTCCGACGCGTTCGCGCTCCAAACACGCGCTAAAAAGGACGGCGACTCGTGGATAATCAACGGCTCTAAGATGTGGATCACAAACTCGTATGAAGCCGAGATTTTCCTCATTTTCGCCAACGTACGTATGTTACCAGCCGCTTTTATGCGTCTGACCGTCGAGTAGATTGACCCGAGCAAAGGGTACAAAGGGATCACCTGCTTCGTCGCCACGAAGGACATGGGCATCCAGATCGCAAAGAAGGAGCAGAAATTGGGCATCAGGGCATCCTCGACTTGCACGCTCAACTTTGACGACCTGAAAATTCCCGCGGAGAATGTAATTGGCGGGGAGGGCAAGGGGTACAAGGTCAGTTTCCATTCGGCCATTATCAAACCTCCACAGCAAGCTGACGGTGGGTCTAGATCGCCATCGAGATCCTCAACGAAGGTATGCCACCGTGCTGAGCTGCCACAAATGTAACTTATTAATCCCGTTCAGGTCGCATTGGTATCGCAGCCCAGATGCTGGGGCTGGCGCAGGGCGCCTTCGACAAGGCAGTCCCCTACACCTACTCGCGGTCCCAATTCGGGCAGCCCGTGGGGACGTTCCAGGGCATGGCCTTCCAGATCGCGCAGGCGGCCGTCGACCTCGAGACCGCGCGGCTCCTCACGTACAACGCCGCGCGCCGGAAGGAGGAGGGGAAGAGCTTCACGAAGGAGGCGGCGATGGCCAAGTACTGGAGCAGCGTCGTCGCGCAGCGGGTGTCTGGGCAGGCCATCGAGTGGGCCGGCGGCGTGGGGTTCACGCGGGAGACGGGGATCGAGAAGTATTGGCGTGATTCGAAGATTGTACGTTTGTTCTCTTTCATTTTCTTGGACTTGTGTGCTGATGGGTGTTGGCGTGTAGGGTGCAATCTACGAAGGGACGTCGAACATCCAGCTGCAGACAATCGCCAAGTTCATACAGAAGGAGTATTCATAGTGTATCTTGTATTGCAATTATAGAAAGTACCAACTCGGAGGTTATTCGAGCGTACAACGGCTTGAAAAACGGCAGGCTTTGCAGTCGAAGGTATGTTGCATAACATGATGTGCAGACGAAAAGGTGACTACATGTACTTAGTATTGTCGTTTTCATCTTCTGTTCCAATAAGTATGGGCAAGTCGAAGGATCAAATACACGCATATAGCGTGATAGTTAAGTACATAGTTGAAATACATACGACATTTAAGCACACCCCATTTTTTTGATGGCAAGTAGTTACAGTCAATAAGGGAGAGAGAACGAAGATTCTGTTTATTTATTTAGACACCGTGAACCACTCTTCCGACCAGCCATAGACCCGCCGAAGGCGCGAGCCAAGCCGGCGAATCGTCACTGGAGTGAGCTCAGGGTTTGGGTGGGGGCTTGCGAGTAAGAGAGTACAAAATTAGTCTTGGTCCATGGTAGAGCAAGGAACCTCACCGGTGAATCGTTATGGGACGGTCCTTGGGCGACGGGGGGATGAAATTGACCGCGGAGCCGGGGGTGCTGTCGTCGATGGTAAAATTCAGAGAACGGAATACCTGCCAGTGGGGTTTAATGCCATCGACGACGGAACGAATGCAGATGATTTAATGTTTCAACAGACCTTGCATACATCTTTCCAGGTAACTTTACCCTCCGAGTCTTCGACCTTATCGCGGAGCAGGCGGTGAATGATTTTTACCGTCTTTCTTGGTAGTTCGTATACCGCATGTTGTAAAGCGAGATTCGCCATAGATTCGACAAGAATTCTTTCTATCTCGGCCTCGTCGGCTTCAGGGTATTCGCCTGGCATGGAAGGACGGGATTTGGCCTTTGGAGCATTTTCCAGGGAGCTGTTCGACTTGAGGTACGCGTGGGAGGACTGGACGCGCTCAGAGACCGGTGCAACCGACGGCGGGTCTACGTATGGGCTAGTAGTACTAGCTTGGGCCCGGGTATCGTGCCATTGCGGGGGCCGCCCCTCGATCGCTGCGACCTCCCAATATTCGTTAATCGACGTGGCCGCGTTTCTCAGGTACGCGTCGTCGATTACCTTCCACAGGTTCGGGAGCCAGTCCGGCGGCGCCTGCCCGAATGACTTTTGTATCATAGGGCGGATAAAGTTGAGCATATAGATGGGGTCTCCGCCATAGTACAGGCCGGTCCACGATGTGTCCCATCCCGGTCGGCGAGGTATGGGCGGAGAAGGCGCGGGAGAGGCGCGATAGAACGCCTGAATAGCCTCGGCTTTGAACGGGCGCAGAAGGAAATCCATAAATATCGTCAGCGACGCGTATTCCGAGAGCAGCTCGCTGATGCGCTTGGTGATGTGAGGCGTCGGCACCGTGTCGCATCGGATGTATCCGTCGATGATGCGGAAACACTCGGGGGACTCCCAAATTGTTGCTGGATCGCAGAGACGAAGGAGGGAGCGTTCCAGGCTGGGTAGGGCTTCCTCAAGAGCGTCCGGCTTCAGGCTGACTTTCACATCCTCCAAATATCTTCCGTGGTTGAATACGGTCGAGCCGTCCTGTGAATAAGCAGTTGAATTAATTAGTCCAAGACAGACAGATTAAGTGACCGGTCACGAACCCATTCAACGTTGAAAAATCGGCCAAAACGTGCAGACGACGCCAATGCACGACGGAAATAGTGCGAGAGGTCCTGGCATAGCTCGGCCAGGCAAACACCCTTGATCTGGAGGATCAAGTTGTGGATCTTGGTATTCTTAAGAATATCACGCTCTGCAGTTTTGGTCGTGTAACCCAAGTTTTTTAGTTCCTTGAATGCCTTGCTGATCCAAGTCCAGACGGACAAGAAATGGTAAACGTGGTATACTTGCGCTTTGAACGCCCGGCCGTGAAAGAACGCAAATTCTTCGACCCTCTTGGGTGCTGGGGTATCATCCGCCGTCACAAAGTGGATGAACAGGGCCGTGCCCGGGCCGTTACTGAGATCCTCGTTGATTTTATCCATCAAATAGTCCGCATCGGTTCGCATTGCGAGGACTTCGTCTTCATAAAACTGGATTTGTCGTTCGATGAGCTTGCTTATGAGCTCGACGGACGATGGTGGAAGCTCGGCACCAATGCCGATGCTTTCTGGAACAACAATGAGGACCAGGTCCTCAGGGAAAATTTAGTGCGGATCTAAGCACCTGACAGATCATGTAAATAATCGCGCAGCGATGCTTTCGTGTTCAATTGTGGAGCTCTTGGAGCACGTCGCGCACGCTGTGCGTCAAAAAGTACATACATAAATGCTGACACAGTTGCATTGATGAGCAGACAAATACCTGACTCTCACTTGCCTGCGCGGTCTTCCAAACGGCTTGAATGTCGAGCAGTTCGAGCATGAGCCGCATGATGGCTACCTCGTCAGTGCCACTTGCCAAGAAGCTCTCTAACACCTCGGGGCGATAGAGAGCTCGAGCCATGGCTTTCATCCGGGCATCCTCGAGCGAATGGAATCGCCTTCTCAATGCTGGGAGGTCGGCGAGCTCGCTATCGGTAATTGGTGCCATGATGGTACGACGAGAAGAGTCGATGCTCGTGACTGGTGTATAGGCGCCTAGTGGGCGCCTTCTTGACGCTGCCTTGCTGTGCAGGTAAATATGATAGAACCCAGGGCTGTGCCCGACGTCTTTGTCAATGAAAGCTATTACATATGAGCGTCGTCCGCTAGATCAAGTTCGTGGTCAAAAAATTCCCAGTTAATCGGTCCTTCAAGGAAGATGATCTAGGATTGGAGGTTTCCAGGCTTCAAATCCAAGTTGGGCCGATTCGGAGCTTCATGGAATTTCGCGGCGATCAAGTGCCAGTGGCGCTCCTAATTTGACCGTAGTTTGACCGTGGCCCAAGATTGGCCCAACAAAGCCATTGGGGCATTATCCTAAGAGCGAACTTGCATTGACTGGATGTCTGGATGGAAAACGAGTCCTGTGCGACGATCACTGGAAAGAGAAGGAGTTCAACATGCATACTATGAGCTGGGCTTGTACTTATTTGGCGCATTTGGCACTTTTCTTTGCCACCACCATGCAGCCCTCACCGCGTCCGGCTGTATCCCCCCTCCCGCGCGTCAACACGCAGACAAAGGTTCTCGACACTGCGCATGGCCGCATTCTGTGCATTGCAGACATCCGTGGCCGGCTTTCCGCGCTGAATGACCTGGCCAGAGAGGCCAACGCGCATGCAATCATCCACACTGGCGACTTTGGCTTTTTTGAAACGAATTCGCTCGACAGAATAAATGACAGGACGCTACGCCATCTCACCATGTACTCCCCGCTCATCTCCTCGTCCCAGCGCACCCACTTGCTCGCACCCGACAATCCGCCCGCAGTCATTCGCTCGACGGTCAACATTGCCCTGCTCTCCGAGTTCCCCCTGCTGCTTTCGGGCCAGCTGAAGCTCCGGGTCCCCGTGTACACCGTCTGGGGCGCCTGCGAGGACGTGCTTGTGATCGAGAAATTCCGATCCGGGTCCTACGCGATCGAGAACCTGCACCTGCTCGATGAAGCGACCACCCGCTGCCTCGACCTCGGCGGCGTCAAGCTGCGGCTCCTTGGTCTTGGTGGCGCGCTCGTCCCGCACAAGATGTTCGACAACGGTGACGGGAACGCCACCATCGCCGGCGGGCAGGGTACCATGTGGACCACCGCGCTGCAGATCGGCGAGCTCGTCGACACCGCCCAGCGCGTCTTCGACCCCACCGAGACACGCATGCTCGTCACCCACGCGAGCCCCGGCCGCGAGGGCCTCATCGCCCAGCTCGCGCTCGTCGTCAAGGCGGACCTCACCGTCTCCGCGGGCCTCCACTTCCGCTACGCGACGTCCTACAACGAGTTCAGCGTGCAGGGCTCGTTCGACGGCGTGCGCTCCAAGCTCACCACGGGCAAGGAGAGCTTCGACCGCGTCTGGGATAGCGTCAAGACCCAGGTCGACGCCGTTATTGACGAGCATCAGCGCGTGCTGCTCGACAAGGCGCTCAGTGTCGTCGAGCGCGTGCCTACCGCTGCTGCCGGCGAGGAGCCTGCGTGGAAAAATTGCTGGAACTGGAACTTGTGCGATGCGGCGTATGGCTCGTTGATCCTCGACGTACGGGAGGGCCGCATCAGCGCGGAGCTCAAAAGCCAGGGTGCGTGCCTGGTCTTCTATTAATTTTTATTTTATTGACAATCCGCCAGGCTTCAACTACGCGTACCGCCGCACAGCGACCGCCGCGCCCACGCCGAGCTCTGTCACCTCCGCGCTCCCCGCGTCAAAGTCCGCCACGCCCGTGCCCGTCCTCGAGGCCTCCAAGGACAGCTCCTCCCCGTCGACGCCTGCCTCCACGAACCTCAAGCCCGTGGAGAAAAAGAAGAAGGAGAAGAAGGAGCGCAAGGACAAGGACAAGGAGGCCGCGCCTGCGTCTGCACCGGCGCCGACGGACCCCACCTCCGTGTCGTCCCCCGTGTCTGCACCCACGCCCGCGCCTGCTGCCGACGGCGACGCCGCGGCTACGGACCTCAAGTCCCCCACCGAGGGCGCGCGCACGCCCAAGACCGGCCGCGCGCCGCGCAACCCGTGGACCATCTTCATGAAGATGCCCGCGTCAGTGTCGGTCGTGGACGCGGATATCCGCGAGTTCTTTGGCGAGGCGAAGGGCGGGGTGCGTCCTTCCTTTCTCTGCGATTAACGGGTTGCTGACGAGCGACGATTTACACACGCAGATCACGAAAATCACGCTCCCACCGCCGTTCGCGGGGCGCCCGCAGCGTCTGGGCTACGTCGAGTTTGGGGACGAGGAGGCGATGCGTGCGGGTTTGGAGAAACATTTACCTGTGCGTGGTTTCTGTCATTTTTTGGCTGCTGTATCCCTTCCTCGCACTCTTGTACACATCTTGCATGTCTTCCTTCCCTGTGCCCTCTCTTTCCTTCCCCATGCCCTTGGTTTCTTCTATCCCTCCTTCCCTCTCCTGATGAGCCTATCCGCTGACACCCACGTCTCCAGAAAATCAAAGACATCGTCCCGGAAGTGAAGCAGGCGACGGAGCGCGCGGACCCGCCGCACCGGGGCGGCGGGCCTGGTGGCCCCGGACGCGGGCGGGGGCGTGGGGGAGGAGGGGGTGGCGGGTATGCGGCGCGCGGGTTTGCCGCGGCGGGGCTCACACGGGGGGCGGGGCGGGGCGGGGGTGGTGAGGGCGGTGGCGGTGGGAATGCGAACGCCAATGCGGGTGGAGGTGGAGGCGGAGGCGGTGCGCCAGCAGCATCTTAGGCTTGTGAGGCGTAATGCACTGGACGGGACGGGCAGGCACGCGGGGAGCTGGAAGTCGGGACGTCGGGACGCGGGACGGAGGCCGCAGCTTGCTACCCATTTCTTTCGAAAAGTTCCCGAGCCGGGAAGATTGCGATTGCCGTCATGGTATGGTATGATATTACTGCTCTTCGCTCTTTCGCGCTGTGTTTATCTTAATCTGGTTATATCTGAATGGATCGCGCTTTCTAATTCCCGTCGTTCCCCTGCGCTACATGGCCGCCGACTTTGCAGACCTTAAGTTTCAAATTTCAAGCGGAGCACTTCGGACGAATACATCTAGGTATCACGCGGGGTCCCACAACAAATCGTTCAGCGGAACGTCTAACTGCTGTGCCAACGCAGAGGTCGTATTGTACGACACCCCACACTTGAAAGTCGGCGGCCCATCTAGCTTGTCTGCCGCAGACATCCGATGCAGCAGGCCGGTGTCAACGAGCTCGATGACCTACACGGCAGCGGCTAATTAGTAGGGCAACCGTGCGCAAATGAAATCGAATATGTACGGTGTTGTAGATGCCCACTCGCGCAATTTCCATGTCAGTGTATTCGCCGGGAATAGCGTATTCGGGGGCGGGGACTCGCCGGTCGGCGTCGTTTTCCTCGAGGAGCGCGCCGAGGATCGCTATCAGTCTGTCGAGCGGGAACGGGTTCGGGCCGAGAACGCGCTGGGGGGCCTGCACAACTGAAAATGAGAAGAGCTCGAGAGGAGCAGGATGATGTACTGACCTTCGCCGTGCCACTCTTCAGCGTCGCCTTTCCGGCCCGGCGCTTCCGCTTTTTCTCGTCCAACCCGCGGCCAAACATCCGCAGATCGGAGGTATAAGGGTTGGTGGACGCGAGGTATGCAGCCACGAGGATGAACTTCGCCATCCGCGGCAGACCGGCGATCCGCCCTTCATCCGCTTCGACCTCGCCTGCGTCGGGCAAAGGCTGCGTCTCGCTCGGCGCTTTCAGGAGGAGGTCTGCCTCGTGGTAGTTCGCCACGGCCCAACTCGCTGCGTGGTCGAAGCGCGGGTAGAGCGTTTGGAGCGCCGTCTGGAAGGAGGGCTTGAATATGCGGATGAGGCGCATCCGGACGTCCTCGGCCGGAGGCTTCAAGGTCGGAGCATCATGGTCGTCTGCATCCATGTCGACATCTGCATCTTCTCCCAGGCGGTGGTTGTGCGCATCCAGGATTGGCTGGACGAAGCCAGGCCACCGGGCGGCGGCGATGTACTGCAGCTCGTTGGGATCTTGGAGGTACAGAGAGCAGCTGTCCAAGAGGACTGAAAGAAATTGCTTGTAAAGCGGTTGTAGACTGGGATGATATGGTCCTGCTACGGCGGTTTGTTCAGGTTGAGACGATATTGCCTCAAAAACAGATAATAGTCTGCGAAGCAGGGCTAATCTCGGTGTGGTGAGACAATATGTCGAGCTGGTGAAGAACGGGCACGTACCAGCCTTGTCGAGTGGCGAAATATCGATATAATAAGGATCAGGAGATGCGCCAAAGGGAGGTCGCATGTCTTCCCATGGTACATCTGAGACGAAGATCACGCTCAAATTGAGCTGGGTCTTCGAAGCACGGAGTCGGTTTTATGCACCGAAGAAAAAAGAGGAATTACCAGCTCCGCCAATCTAGCCAAAGGAACGAGAAGATCTGGCATTTGGTCTTGCAATCGCTCCGCGCGTTCCACTACAATGACGAGCTGGTCGCTATCCGCGGCAAGGTTGTCGTCCGTCTGCTTGAACTTCCCCTTGTGAGAGCCTACTAGATGGCTCCGCTGAAGATGAGAATAAACAGCCTTGAGACCATGGAGAAATCCGTCAAGATTGTCGTTCCACCGCTGGTCACCGTCCCCACTCCAATTCGCGCAGCCGTCCTCCCACTTGACTTCCCATTGCGCGAGCTGGTTCAGGACCGAGTCATACAGCATACGAGGGGTAAGACAGGCCACCGCGTTAACTTGCGCGTGATTGACACGAGAAAGCGCGTCCGACGACTGAACGAGAGACGAGATGACGGAGTTGACGACAAAGGCGGCAGTTCGCGGTGAAACTGGATCGTTGACGTATATAAAGGACGGAGCACGCGCAGAGACAAGAGAGGATATCTCTGCCACAAGGCTGTCGTAGCCTGGGTGCTCAAAGGTCATCGTTGGTCGTCGTCGGTTTTGCCCGAGCGTGGGACATCTGACGGGCACAGCCACATTAAGCCCCGGGCCCCTTTCCTTGCATTTTTTTCGTCTTGACCGTGAAGCTCAGCGTCCTTATATAATTACCAGCCCTTTCACCTTGGCTGAAAAAACTCGTTATTCGCCTCCAATCACCTCCATTTACCGGCGCGCTTTACCGTTATCGCTGACCGTGGTCCAGAATGTTTTCTGCCTCTGCCACGAAATCTGATTCGACCGACAGCCCTTTATTACTTTTCTTCAACAAATTCTTCCTGAATTATCGCCTTCAGCAGAGTCAGGTTCGCCGCCTGCCCAGGACAGCCCGAGTTTTCCACCTCGTGCCGACCGCCGCCCTTATTGGCACTTTCTCTTTGACGTCCCACCTGCCTGAGACGTACTCCTTGGTAAGAGCCTCCGCTCTATAGTCGACACCCGTCCTGGGTGTCAACTATTCAGTGCACCGATATACTGGTCGCGGGCCGCCGACGGTTTGGTATACGTCTCGCGATCGATCACCTTTGGAGGGCCGTCGAGTGGGCGGTCCTGTCTCTGCCGCGGATTTCGTCAACAATCACGCGACCCTTGGTTGACAGGACTAGAGTCTGGAGGAAAAAATCTTCTCGCGGCGGCACCGAACAAGAGGCGACATAGCTTGTCGATCGTAAGACTCAGGATAATATTAACCCTCGCGATGCCTTAATCTTTCGAAACATGCCGGAGTGTAGCTAAGAACGCTTGCCATTTGCTCGAAACTACGAAGAGAAGAACCTACTTTGGATTGCGACCAGCAGAACTTCAGACGCCAAAGCCGTCTTTTCGGAGAATTTCCTATTTTGCGGGAGCGTTCGAATGTTTTGGAAGCTCTTCTCCATACACCCAGCAAGTTGGTCGGAGCCAGGTGGATCCTCTGAACGTCCCAGCCCTCTGTATCTGTGTAGGATAACTTGTGACCGATACATACTATCATGTCCTATGTACGAGGAAGCATCAATAACAGGCAGGACACCAACAAGCTGATAACCTTGTCCGGATTCATTTTCTCCCCTTCGCCCCGCCCGCATTCTTGCTAACCCTTACCTTCCTCTCCCGCTCCCTATCCATGCCCTTGCCCTTATCATTCGAACCTCCCTTACCCCCTCCACCGACCCGCTTCCCGCCTCCGCCAGCAACGGCCCTAATCTTGTCATTCGCAGCCCCCGTCCGCATCCGCGTTCCCATCTTCTTCTTCTCCGCCCGCCTGCTCACCCGGTCCGCGTCCGCCTTCTTCGCCGCCTTGCGCGCGTCCTTGTCCAAGTGCGCGAGGCGCGCGCCGAGCGTGGGGTCGCCGCGCTTCGGCGGCGTTGGGGGGAACGTCGATTTCGACTTCGACGCAGGCGCTGCACCGGCAGACTTGGCTGCCGAGCTAGACGCGGCCCCAGCCCGACATCGTTGTACCCGCAGCGTCCGCTTCGCGAACTTGAGCTTCACCTTGCCCTCGTCCGTCTTCCCCAGCGCCAGGATCTCGTCCACACACTCGCGGTCCTAGATCCTCTGAATCAGCAACCATTCCTAGGAGAGGGAGAAAAAGACATACCAAGAAGCGGACATACCCGAACCCCTTGCCGAGCTGCGTCTCGCGGTCGCGGATGAGCCGCACGCCCTCCACCCACCGCCCGTTGCCATCCTCCGACTCCGCGGGTGCCGGTCCCCGCTCGGCTGCGACCACGCCCTCGAAAAACTCGCGCACGTCGCTCTCCCGGCTCGCGAAATCGAGGTTGCCGATGAAGATGCTGAGCTTGGGGTCCCCCGACGGCCCGCCGCCCTCCGCGTCCGCGTCCGGCAGGCGCCCACACACGTCCACGCGCAGCGCGCGGCCCATGAACTCGGACGAGTTGCCCGCGCGCGCGATGTGCTGCGCGGCCGCGTACGGGGTGTCGCTATCGGCGGAGTCCTCGGTATGGTGCGCGAGTACCACATATGCGTTCACGCCGTTCGCCTCGGGGTGGAAGGCGCCTTGGATGAAGAGGATCTTCTTCTTCTGGGCGGGCGTGAGGTACTCTTTCTGTGCGTCGCCTTCTGCGGCTGCCTGGGTCTTGGCGTCTGTGGCGGTGGTTTGACGCCACGTGGATGCGCGCGTTTTTGAGTGGTTCGAGGAGGGGGGGATGGGGATGGAGTTGGCGTTCACCTTTGGCGCGGGTGAGGTGGTCGCGGGGGATGAATGGGCGGTTGAAGACGTTGGATCGCGAAAGGCGACGGAGCGGAATCGTGTTGACTCGATCTTGACTTTGGAGGAGGAGGGGAGGAAGGTTAGAAGGTGTCGAGAGAGCTGTTTTTGCAGCGGCTGGACGGAGTGTTATTATCAGCACGTTAAGATCCGTCAAGGGACGCACCTTTTTCTGCGCAACATCCACAGGTAGCCCGCCAATGAAAAGAGTGCGTGCATCGCGTTGGGCGGATGTCTCGCCTTCTGGCACTATTTTCGCTTTCTTGGTGGGTTTGGTACGAACACGTTTGGCGAGAGATTCGTGTACTGGCGGGGGATCAGAGTCGGAGTCTCCAGATTCATCACGGTCGTCCTCGCCCTCGCCCTCGCCCTCATCCTCATCTTCATCTGCCGGAGGCGCGGTGGACTTAGCGACGGTGCCCTTCTTCTTCCCAAGATATGCGTTCTCCAAGTCGGAGTTGTCTTCATCGTCCTCCTCGCTTCCGACGCTATCCAAATCGCTTTCTGCCTCGACCACCACCTCCTTGCTTTTGGATTTTTTACTCGACGCTGTTTTGGCAGGTGGTTTCACCGCTTTAGGTGAAGGCTTGGGAGGTTTCACAGGATTTGCAGCCTTGACGCGTTTCTTCTCACTATGTGGAGGGTCGGGGATAGCTGCTTCAATTTTTCTCTTCTTCGCCGGAGGTGCGGAACCAGGAATTGGCGCTTGGATTGGAGTAGCCGGTTTCCGAGGCGGGACTGGCTGAATCAGAGAAATGAGGCACAAGATAGCTTCGGGATAGAACTGATTATTACATTCGATTTGAACAAATCATCGAGCTCTTTATCTATCTTCTTCGGACCACTAGAAAGCAGAAGGGAAGAAAGACTCATTTTGAGGGGAATTTGAGTCTGGTTTATGAATTAAAGACGAGGATAGCTCAGAGAACAGTCTCACACACTCCACCGAGATTTTGAAGTCTTCAAACGGCCAAGTCGATAAATCCAAGAAAAAAGTCGAAAGCAAGCCCGGGTGGTGACGAGTGACACTTCACGTCACCCTTCTCCTCCTGCCAATGTCCATACGATTCGTTGCTGCTGTAGCTCTCCTTCCCTTGGCCTTTGCGTTCTCGGGTACATCTCCAGTAGTGTCTTGGGCATCCCACAGGCAAATCCCAATTTACCTCGGTCCCATTGACCCCGAAATGACCTGTTTACAGCTCCAACACACTCGACGCTCTCCCGTCCAAATTCCCGCATTCACACTCTCTCCTGGACTCCATTTTGTCGAGCAACGACATCTGCGGACACGATGCGATAGTTTTTGTTGACCAGCCTGACGTGCGCATATTCCAACGCTCTCCTTAGCATCCAAATTCAATATTTATTGCAGCTACACGCCTCTGACCTGCGCAGCCTGCCCTCAGATACCCACATTGCACGCTCGCTCTCCTCGTCTCCATCCTCTCGCCAGTTTCCCTACGTACCGAACGACGCCCCGTTAGACCTGTCTGCGCTTTTGGAGTCCGCAGCCGCGCGCTGCGAGTCCCGCCTGGTCTCTTTCGCCCCTGGGCAGGGCGGTGTCTCGCTCTCCAGTGGCGTGAAGCATGTCGTATCGTTGAGCTTCCCGCCTCTCGGTGGACTGGCCCAGGAGCGAAAGGACGCCATGCTCAAACACGGTACGCCCCGAACAAAACTCGCGCGTCAATGAGCTGACGTGCAATAGACGCCCTGCTGTCGACCGAGCTGGAGAGCCTCGCCTCGACGTTCCCGAACCACCTCATTATCTACACCGGCTCCTCCTCGCTCTCGTTCGCCAAGCGCGCCGCAGCTCCTATTACTGGCAGCGTGCGCAACGGCACCGCGAGCACCGGCGGCATCCTCACGCGCTACCAGCTGCTCACCCCCGGCCTCATCACCACCCTCCTCGTCACGCTGTTCGTCCTTGTCCCGATTGTCATGGTTGGCATCCAGGCCCTTGCGAGCATCCAGAGCCCGATGCGGAATGAGCTGCCGAAGGGCTACGACGCCGCCGAGAAGAAGAATCAGTAGGCGTAGGCTAAATACATTACTGCACGATGATAATGGATGCGGGGTTACTACTCTACATTTGTACGGACAAGCAAGAAAAAAAGTGAAAACAATTTCTAAATCGACGTGTTCCTCGTTGCCAGTAACTTGAATAGGGATAGAAATACTGCATGTTGACAATGGATGTGGGTGATTAGTTTACATGTGGAAGCACAGAAGCAAGAAACGAAAGCATGGGGGTAAAAAACAACAATATCTAAAGAAGGACCAGTGGGCCAGATACATTACTGCACGATAATGGATGCCGTGAAATGCGTGCGGGGATACATTACATATGTAGGAGTAGGACGGTGGACAAGCAAGACACCAAGGGAAACCGTCTAAATCAAACCGAAGTGCCGTCGCGCTCTAGCGCCGCGCGCATGGCGTCGACGGCCGCGAGGTGGAACGGGAGTATCGGGTCTGCGCCCATCTGCGCGAGCCGCCACCGCGCGGCGGAGAGGACCGCGAGCTCGTGAAACGAGTGCGTGATCTCGACGTGCAGCCCGTCTGTTTCCTGCGGGAACGCGGCAAGCAGGTTGATGTGTAGCATCGACGCTGTGCTGGCGATCGACGCGGCGGGGACACGCACGAGAAGCGTGGTGGAGAGCGGGCGCAGGGGGAGTGGATGCGGGTACTCTGGGGCGCCGCCGCACCCGGATGTGGTAGAGACCGGAGATGCGATCTCCGCCGCGGGGGAGGAGGTTGCTGTTGTGGGCGACGAATAGCCTGACTCCGGAACGAACGACAGCGAGAGGCCGAGGTCGACAGGGGTGGGAGGCAGGGAGAGAGGGAGGACTCTCTTCGGGAAGATCGCGTAGGTTGTCGACGAGACGTCGATGAAGAGGGAGGGAGTCTTGGGAGACGATGAAGAGGAAGGGACGCGCGCCATCGGTTTGGGGGGCAGGCTTGGGTGCAATTTGGTGTTTGCAGCAGGCACTGGGACCGGAGTTGATGGTGTCTTGGGCGGAGCGTCAGATGGGAGGAACGTCCAGGATGCGTCTGGTTCGACAGAAAGCAGAGTGACATGCACGTCTGGAAGCGCCGTGCAAGTTGGAACCGCCTTCGCCAGGAAAGACATCCACGCTAGAAAGAACCTCAATATACAGTTCAAGTTTGTTAAAGAGGGAACCGACTTACCATCGAGGTCTGCGATCGCCATCGATCCAAGCTTGGAGAACACAATCCTCCACGCGACATTCGCCCGCTTGGCGAACTGGCACGCAAAGTCCCAAACCTTTCTGACAGCGTACTCCTCGTTCGAAAACGTCTCCACATCCGCCTCCTCTCCGTCCGGATTCGGCGTCTGCGTCTGTGTCAACCACACCGCCAAGTCGTGCGCCTCACCCCGCTGATCGACACACGCGCTGAGGATCCACTTCCCACACTCGCTGAACCCGTACCCAACGTGCAGGAACGTCCCCGCGTCAACGACGTCGAGCGGGGCCTTTGGCCGCTTGACGTATTTGACCGTGGGGCGCAGCGGCCGCGCTAGTGTGTACGCTGGATCCTGGAAATAACCTCGAATAGGCTCTCCATGCTCGAAGAATCGCCGAGACATGACTCGGTCCACGGGCTGCAGGATCCGATCGTACGTCGAATAGCATACCGCCTCGAGGTCCGCAATCTGGGTAGCAGGATTGCGACCAGTGGCACACGCAACGAGCGCCTCGGGCACGAATTGGAAGAGAGTCTGGGACTCTTCGCGGGTCTTCAGCGCCTTCTTTACAGAGGAAAAGACCTGGCGGAGGAGGGGGGAGGCGAGGGACATTGTCGAGAGCGGAGTGACGACGTAGAATACCAAGTTCGATTGCGCGGGAGCGAGGCTTGCGACAAAGGTAGCTGGTACAATGATTAGCATAATTGAAAGATCGAGGCAAAGAACAAGGCCTACCTAAACTCTTGCGGAACGTAGAATCGAATCGCAAAGGAAAGATGCCGTCCCTGGAGCACATGGCGTGGTTTCCCGGCGTCAGAGTGCCCAGATGTTTGCTCTGGATGCAATTCAGTTACAATATCATGTAACGGTTCATCATTACTCACATCGTAAACCGCAGACATCTTTGCCAGCCATGCTTCCGCAAGCTGCTGCCGCGCGTCACCGTCGTCCTCGAACAGAACAAACACAGTAGCATTCTTCCTTCCTCCTCGAGGAGTAAGGCCAAGCTTCTCCCAAAATCTCAGCGCTGTCGGAAGAATCTGGATCACCGCATCGGCCTTCCCGATGGATATCATTGGTGATTCCAACGTCTGAACGCCCTTGGAAGGAGCTGGATCCAAGGCGAACAGTGATTCCATGTCCAGCGGGCCCTTGACGTCGGGTACAAGCTGAAGAAGCTGCACAACGGTCTTGATGTCTGCAGGCCACACCGCATCGCGGGCAGTAGATTGCCTGGAGCCCATGCTCACCACCGTTGTTCGCCACGCCTCGGCCCACACGCTGTTCTCCACGACCTCCCGTCCGACGGCAAACGCCGCAGCTTCGAGAGACTTGGACTTCTCGGACGCGGCGCCCAGTGTGGCTGCAGGCGACACCGGTGTGGGTACAGACGCGGACGCGACGGTAAGCGTTGTTATGTTGGTCGGGGCGACCGCAGCACCCGGCGGGCGTAGTGGCGTGCTGAGGGGAAGAAGGTAAGAATGCTGGAAGTGTGAGTGGAGGAGTGTTGGGCCGAGGGGAAGATACGCTGGCGGTGGCGTGGATGGGCGGGACACAAGTGGGCTGTCCTCCTCCTCCGGGTCATCTTCGTCCGAGTCCGGCTCCGACTTGGCCTCCTCCTCCTCCTCCGCTCGTCTCCTCTCCCAATCCTCGTGCTCCCGGACCCACGACGGCGACATCTTGCTCCCCGTCCGGCCACTCTCGCACAAAGTCGACGTCTTCCTCTTCACGCCAATCAGCTTCCGCACGACTCCAATCCGCGGGTCCGTCGCAGAAGCGTACTTGAAACGCCAGGTATCCTGCGTCTGCGCGGGCGCACTGTTTGACCGCATGTGCGTGCCGAAGAAGCCTAACTCCTCATCCGCCTCTGGCGGCGGACTAGGCAGCGCAAACTTCCCCACCACATACTTCCCGTCCGCTACCCTGTGGCTCGCCGCAAACGGAATCGGATCGAAAATCCCCGACGCGAGCCCCGAGCTACTCGCGCGGCGAATGAGCGCGTGGTCGTGCTCTGCGAGTTGCACGTTCGGTGTTGCGGGTAGCGACCCCACGTGACTGTTGGGGGTCTCCCCAGGCGACAGCGGGAGGAGGTCCGGGATCGGCAGCATATGATGCATATCCGCGCCCGGCGTGAACACGCCCCCGGGCCAGTCGCCTTGGTGGGTGACGGGGCTATCTCCGAACAGCGGCGGCGACATGCCCAACATCCCGCCCATGCCGAGTGGAGCGGGCCCTGCCGCGGGGGTCAGTCCGGCGCCTGGGTGCGGCTCCGGAAGCGACGAGGATGGCGCGCTGGACATGGGCAGCGGCGCGGAGGGCATGATGCTCTGCGGTCGGTCGAAGAAGCTGAAGTCGTCGTCCGTGAAGTCGGTGTCAAAGTCCATCGCAGTCGCCCCGTGCTGCCTGTCGTTCCCGCCGCCGCCCATTCCGAAGTTCATGCCCATCCCCATGTCGATCATGCCGCCCATCCCACCGAAGTCGTCCATCGTCATGTCGATGTCCATGTACGACTGGGTGAACGGATCGAAGGTCGTCGGCGGTGGCGGCTGCGGCTGGCTTTGCATCGCGGCTGAGGCGACGGCTGGCGGGAGCGCAATGGGAGTGGGCACGACAGGGATGGGCGGGGGGTCCGAGACCACAGGCGACGTCCGGCTTTCCGACGGCGGGACGAATGGGGGATCGGCTTGTGGAGGAGAGGGATAGAAGTTCGACGGTGCTTGACTTGGATTCGGGGGCTGGCTTGGACCCGCAACGGGCTGAGGCGGCGGCACGACGGCGGCAGCCGCGAGCTGGGGCGTTGCAGGTGGGGCGGAGGCTGGTGTGGACGCAGGGGTGACGCCGGAGGGACCTGAGGTGTTGGCTCGTGCGAGCCGAGGCGACCCGCCGTCGCGCTCGCGTTCACGCCGCAGCCGCTCACGCTCCTTCTCGCGTTCTCGGGCGACGGCGTCGACATACACATTCACCTCTGCCGCAGCATGGCGCACACCTCTGGAACGCGACAGCGTGAGCGCACGAAATGTACGCAGCGCATGCGGGGACGGCGTTGTGGGGCAAGACGACGGCCGGATTCCAGACAGTAAATGCGAATGGACGGCAGGAGGGAAGAGGTTAGAGGCGGAGGGAACGGCGGCGGTTACTTGCGGGGAGGGCTGCAGCTGCGCAGGTAGCTCGGGGATGTACGCGAGCGGCTCCCGCCTAGCCGCACATGGGGTAGCGGACGTTACAGATGGGACGAAGGACAAGCAGAGACTGCTAGGGTAGATAATGGTGATACCCTTATCTTCACCCTGCTTATTCTCCACGCTTATCCACGCGATTATGAATTTCGTCTCTCGTCTATCTGGGTGAGTTTTAGACGAAAACCAGTAGTCTTCGGCGCCTTCCTCGGCATCCCATCCGCTCACACCCAAGCCTTTGAGAGACTCGTGAAACTGGCGCCTGAGTGCAGATGTGGGGCCAGAGTATGAGGCAAGATAGAAGGCAGGTGTGCCGTGCGGAAGGAGTGTTATCGGCGCTCCTTCGGGAAGTGGTCTTCCTGGTCCATGGGGAAGTAAGAGGAACGGTGTAGTGTGCAGCTGCGGGTGAATTAATAGTTGAGGCTGCGGCGAAGGGGATAGGTGAAGTTGTAGTTGACAGAAAATCAGTGGCCTGGAGGAGGCGTGGGTATCCCATCCCTTGCTCCACTCAGTCGAACTCGGTGGAGGGCCGAGAAGGAACCCGCCCTTCAAGCGCTTGACGAGCCGCTTGCGGCCTGACTGCTTGGTGTTCGACGCATCAGAAATATCGTCGATAAGCCGCGAACGGACGGCTTCTAGGAAGTGGCTGTATATGACTCGGAGAGATTGACGGGGTAAATGTTGTTGAGGTGCTGAGGAGGAGGGCGCCAGGCAGTCCGAACAGGGCATCTCCAGTTCAGAGCACGATGAACAGCAGGGATAAATGTCCGACGGCGAAAATGATGTTTGTGTTGTTACTAAAAAAAGAAAAGAAAAAGGCGTCAGCAATGGGATGAGTGAAAATTGGAGAGAAAGGCAAAAGGCCCAGCGAGCGATCTATCGAGCTTCAAGTACAACTTGAATAGCCATAGCTCGTGTGCCATGGATTGTAAGGTTAGGGTTTCGCGGCCGTCGGGCGGAGGTAATTCACCGGGCCGAAGAAAAACAACGTACCGATTAAGCCGTCAAAGTGTAAGCCGGAAAGCTCGGTGGGAGGAAGGCCCTGCTGTCCGATGAAAAAGGCGTACATGCAAGAGTCGCCGCCCCGGACGTGGACACTCGTCAGAATGGAACGGGTGAGGGTTGCAGAACCGTTGTGTGCAATCACATCTCTCCTGGCCATCTCCAGGATGTCATTATACGCTCTGGAGTGCGAGCTTGGGCCTGCTATGGGAGAGAACACCGTGCAAGAGATTAAGACGTCCTTGGGAAGCAGGATATTGGATGAAAGTAGCTTGTCCGACGCCGCCAAGCGTGGAGCGGACGACTTGGTAGCCATGGCGGTGCAAACGTGGAAGGGATCCTGGGGGAAGTTACAGGGATCCTGGGTGCTTCGGAGGAGGGGGAATAATCCGACGACGATGCTGGCAAAAGGGAAGGGCCATACACCGACGAAGGAGCCACAGGTTGTGAGCAATCGGGAAGATGACGGATTCGGATTCGAATTCGGAGATTCGGGCACGTGGATTGGCCTATTTTGGATCCCTGCGAACAAAACTCAAGGAACAGCCTGGTCTCTGTCTAGCCATGGAAAGAAAAACGAAGGATAATATGGCGAGAAGCTAGACGCAACTGGGAAGAAATCAAATAATTAGACGATGTACTAATAAATGGGGGTGTCCTAAGTTAGAAGATCTATTGCGGGTCACCTCTTGGGTTAGTGTTGCCGGTGTCAGGTTCAGAACCGATTCCGAACCTGAACCGGACCTGAACCTGACCCGAATTCAGGTTCAGAGAGTCGCAAAGAACCGGACCGAACCGCGGGTCGGGTTCGGGGTTTGAGAATTGTTGGAAATTTCCGAACCTGTGCGAACCTGTCCGGACATGTTCGAACCTGCCTTTTTCCTCTTGAAAATTTACCTGCTTTTGACGAAGTTCGGTCCCACCCAATTTCCCCGTGACCGTGTTCGAACCAAAAATATATTGTGTTCTGCTTTGCCTTGACTACGCTCGGCGCCTTGGAGCTTTTACCACGGCCACTGGCAGCATTTCTTGTCTTCGTTGAAAATTGCAGTAAATATGTATATTCAGCACTATTGATCTCAGTACCCAATGCTGGGAAGTGATTATCTCGCTGTCCAGGGCTCTGCTACGGCGTCCAAGAGAGCTTTCCTCAATGGGACACTGAGTGTAACTCCGCATCGCAACCGGCTGGCTTCGGACATCTTTCGAGCACTTCAGCAGTTGAAAAATGCTGTTTGCAATCACTATGTTGGGGCTGCAGAGGAGGCTACAAGATGCATCACTGCGGCACTGGTTGAAATTTATCTCTACATTTTGCGTGCATCATCATCTACCTCCCGAAAATTGGTTGAAAAAAAATTGCGGTTCATTCGGGTCCGAACCTGTTCAGAACCCGAACCGAACCCTTTGTGGACTGGACCGATGTCCGGTCCGGGGTTCGAAAAATTTGAGCGAACCGGACCCCAGGCCAGGTTCGGGGTTCGGATTTTTTAGCAAAAAACCGGACCGAACCGAACATCGGCAACACTATCTTGGGTGATGACCTGACGTCGCCTCAAAGCGCCCGCGCACGGCTTCCTTCCGCCTCCGCAACATGACGTGGTCGCGCCGCAACATAGCGAGGTCCCGCTCAGCAATGCGGATCGCATCCGAACAGTCCCGCAGAGCGTCTTCTGCGGCCGCATAGTCGAGTCTAATCCATGAGCGCTGTCGACCCATCAGTTGGAGAAGTAGGCGGTTGAGTGATGCTCACCTCAAGACAAGCCTGCAGGAGCTGAAAATCGTTGACGTGGCGCGCGAGCTTGGCCGTGAGCTCGCTTGTGCTCCTGGGGACGGGTGGGGGGTTGCCAAAGTCGGCGAGGAAGTGTTCGAGGCGTCTAATGCGGTATACAGTCAACATCGGTACCGCACTATACACAAGGGGACATACTGTGCGAGGTCCTCAAGCTTGGCATTGTGTCTCGCGTGCCAACTCTCGTGAGCGCAGATCCCAGGCAGGGTACAGGCGTGACGGCAGTGGGAAGGGTGTAGAACGTCGCTCAGGGACGCGAAGATCCCGTCCAGGGCGCGACAGCTGTCGGCGGATCGAGATACTTGTAGCAGTGGTTCGCAAAGTTCGAGTCTCTGGGAGAATTTTCAAACAGATTTCGGAGGCAAAGAGCAAGACCGACCACAAGTACGCTCCGCGCCAATTCACGACAGTCGTGGGCCCGTGCCGCTGCACGGTCCGTCGCAGGATCCGGGCGGAAGAAACCTGGAATAGGTGCGGTGTTGCTCGGAGGCTGTCCCTGAGGTGAACGTGGAGCAGGTCCGTTCGCAGGCCTTTGGAGCAATTCGGGAGCAGTCGGAACGTCCTCGGTGCTTCTCTGAGGGTCCACGGCAGTGGGATGCGAGACCTCTGGTGAGACATACGAAAGCGGCACGTTGACCCTCACAGGACGCTGATTAACAATAGACTGGTCCGGATAGTCGTTGAGGAATATTAATGTCTGGTCGTCCCACTCGTCTTCCGAGTCTGGCAGATTGGTCTGCCCTTGCACGATAGGATTGATGGAATGTGAGCTGATATCGGCAGTATGGAGGTGATTATCTGGTCCACTACAGTGTAAGGGTTGAGTATGAACGGTAGGGCGTGCGCGACGCAGTGGGGGATGGTTGTTCGTCGACGAAGAGTCTGCCGGTAGAGAAGTCGTTGGAAATCCCATTTATTGCCAGGAAGAGCCACAGAAACGATGGGTAGATCCTATATGGAGACCCTCTCAGATTAAATACGGGCATGTCCGTGGCCACAGTGTGGTGCCCTGTGGGTCCCTGATGGGATTATACAAGGGCACCCGGTAACAGAGGTAAAGCAGAACAAAAGATGTTGAAATATCCATCTGAGATCCCTATAGAAACTGGATGGTCGGAGAACAAGGTCCAGAACAAGAACGACGATGGGATGTCGTTGCCGGCAGAGCTTTGAAAGAACAAGACTGGCTTAAAATGGGCTTGCATATCAAATTGAACGAGGCCCGACATTGTGACTCGGGAGAAAGCGAACATACGCCTGGCGCCGCCAATGGCGCACCGGTGCTGTGGTGCGTATCACGAGGTTTCGAAGGTCCAGGGCCAACATCACGTGATGTGACCGACCGCGTTTCTTTCATGACTCCACGTCTGGTCTCAGGTCTGCCCAAGGTCTGCCTCGAACGCAGGCTGCTTGTATATCTCGTGGTTCCTTACGTGTTATATGCACCAGAGTATCCACCGGTGTGAGCCTACTAGGAGTCCGCGATCTTGAAAGTCCCGACTTCGAGAAGTTCTGGCAGTTCAGAACTTCCGGCGCAGTTTATCGGACTCGGAGTCGCAGGACTTCCTGCATCCAGCAAAACAAAACAGCCAGCGGAACCTAAGCCTAACAGGCTTTGACTCCTGGCGCTAGATGGCAGGCTAAGATACTTGTCCCAGCTGATGTCACCTTGAAGGAACCACTGCCAGTCGCTCAGAATAGTCGCTTTAGAGTCCCAACCTCATCATCCGTACCGCTGGAGCATCGGGACCGTTCACAAAGATTTGCGGAAAATTCTCAACCTCCTTGTACTCTCCATGACGTCGGCTCATACAGTATCACCAAGCTATTATACCTCCTGGAGACAACACCGTCCGTTTCCTGTGCAGGGCCTTTTTCTTCGGCTCTCAGATTTCGGACGTCGTCAACAAACTCTTTTGTTCTGCACTACCTCTGCTACCAAGCTACCTTGTACTTATACTTCTATCAGGGACCCACAGGACGCCACTGTGCTGTGGCCACAAATAGTATTTAATGGGACAGGTTCTGCACATGGTGCCTCACAATTCTGCAAATAAATGAACCCTCCACCGTCTTCTGCAAGCTCTCCGTTGAGAAGCCATCAATCACCGCATCCCGAGCGCCCAACTGTCAGGACCCAAAACTTACAGCCCGGACCGGACAATCTCCACCATCAGGCCTCCGACTTGAGCTCAAATTCCGTCAATCCAAGGGTTGTCATTCAAGAGCAGCTCAGTCCCCAAAGTTTGGACGCTTCTTGGGCCCATGGCAGTGACTTTGGACACATTCACTGTATTGTCACTTACGATCGTACTGCATTCCACAATGAATATCGGACAAGCTATCCAAGCCAGTCTATTGCCTATCACCATCCACCGTGGTACCCGAGGGACGATGTACCGGTTCAACATATTTCCCGAGAGGATCAGCCTGTACGTCCCCTTGCTTTCAGAGCATATCCTCACCAAAGACTCGGCAACTATTTTGAATGAATCTTGTCCGGATTCATCTTCCGAGGCTATATCGGCTTGTCGTTGTAGCACAGTCACGACCAGACACACCTCACCTACACCCAGATCCTGAGACTGACCGGGCATTTGTTCGCGCACGCGACTGCCGTGAACTAGCGCTGATCATGCTTCAGATTAGCTCTCTGCGCCCGTCCTCCGAAATCCGCCTAAAAATTCTGACAGAGACTTGAACATTGCAAACCACTGCTACAGGTATCCCAGTCCGCTTCTAGCTGCCGTAAGCTAGAAGGAATATTTGCATCCCTGGACGAGCCCTACAGCCTTCTTATAGCCGTCACGCCTGTGCGTCGCCTTGCGCTCACGAGCAGGGGCATGCCAGACACACCGCCAAGCTCGAGGCACTCGCGCAGTATGTCCGTCTAGCTACAAGCATCTCAAAGACTGCTGAATACCTTTCACATTAGACACCTTGACTGGTTCCTTGCCGACTTCAGCCCGCCCGCTCCTCGGAGCACGAGCGAACTCAGGGCCAAGCTCGCGCGCCACGTCGCCGACTTTCAGCACCTACAAGTCAAAATTGAGGTGCATATTGCTCCTGAACCGGCTCCTTATCCGTTTGATGACCCTGCTTTCAGCGCTCGTGGATCCGGCTGGAATACACGGTTGTGGACGCCGCCCTGCGGAGTTCTACGGATTCGATTCGTGCTGCTGAGCGGGAACTCGCCATATTGAGGAACAAGCATGGAATATTGTGGATTCGACGTGGATATCGTAGAGAGAGGCTTGAGGCGACGCCAGGAGTAGACGCGCATGTTGTATGTTGTTTACGTGAGACGATTTTTTGACTCGAGAAATTAATTCTTTGTTTGACCTGCAACTCCACCCTCAAAACCATAATTCGGTTGCTTCAAGCTGAACCCGCCTGAAATTACCCCTGGCGCACTGTATATCGGTTTCCCCAACCTGCCGCCCAAGAATTAGACGCGTTGGCACTAGCCGACTTCCCCAAGGATCTTGCCAGACTGGCAAGGATCGCAAAGATCCTTAAAGGACAGGCGTTGCCTACGAGAAAAACCCTACGACATCATCGCATTGTCCCTCTGAACTCTCGAGACCAATTTCGCCACGTCCTCGCCCGCATTATTCTCGTCACGATGGCGCCGGATACGCACCCAAGCTTGAACCCACCGTCGTCCACTGTTGGGCTCCGGAAGGTTGAACCTTATTGGTATCCATATACAACGATGGCCAAAATGCGCTGGCTCAATCGCGAGCTGCTAGAAGTTGTATCGACGGAGTTTAGGGACCGATCGATGGAATACTATGTGCGTTTATATATACCTTTTGCCTTTCTTTATTGAACGAGTCTAAGAGATATGCTTTGGAATCTGGAGTCACCACTGTGAACGGCAAGATTGCAGGGCCCGAAACTATCATTAAGAACGGCGACCGCATCGAGTATGTCTTTCAATAAACGTATGCAGCAGCAGCTTTGAGTTTATACCCCGCACAGGAACATCGTTCATCGGCACGAACCACCCGTGACGTCGACACCCATTAAGATCCTTTACCACGACGTGGAGCGCGATTTCATTGTGGTAGATAAACCGGGCAGCATCGTTCGTTCGTCGATTCTACGATCTCTTTGCCGTCTCACAGCCAATTGAACAGCCTATTCATGGAACTGGGAGATACTTCCAAAACACCCTCATAGAAATCCTGAAAAAGGAGTTTGGCTTCACGACATATCGTAGGTTCATCGGCCGTCCCTACTACGTGCTTATCAACCTACGCACCTAGCTGTTAATAGACTCGATCGACTGACGTCCGGTCTTATGATCTTGCCACTGACGTCCAAATGTGCTGGTACCATGGCCAAGGAGTTTGAGAAAAACACAGTCCACAAGGAGTATGTAGCGCGGTGCACCGGTGAATTTCCAGAGTAAGTTCGGGACATCCTTCCAAGAATCGACTCATCGGCGTCGATAGACAGGAAATTGTGTGCGAGGAACCGCTCTTAACCCTAGATCGGCAAATGGGTCTTAACATCGTTCACCCAGAGGGAAAAGTAAGTGCGTCTGCTCCTCACCTAACCTACTCCAACCTGCCGTTTGGTAGCCGGCGAAAACGGTCTTCAAGCGCATCCGATACGATGCCAATACAGATAGCAGTGTCCTTATTTGTGAGACATCTCTTGTAACATAGTTTTCCTGGACTGACCTCTGAAAAGGCAAACCGTTTACAGGACGCTGTAAGCGCAGACCCGTTTCGGACATGATCACTCTATTAATCCATGTCAACTAGCGCACCAAATCAGGGTCCACCTGCAATTCCTCGGGTATCCCATCGCCAATGACCCAGTTTACTCCGAGACTAGGATTTGGGTATAATGGCCTTGCCATTCCCATTCACATGGTCTAATCTATTCTTGGGCCCTGTAGGGTCAAGGCCTCGGGAGAGGCGGCATTGACATCACGCCAAGCGATGAGAGGGATGCTCCGGCCCCGCCTCCTCACCTCGAGCTACAAACAGAAGCAACCGGCAACCCGGAATCTTTGACGAAGGTCATTCCGCAGTCCGCAACAGGCGAGCAAACTTCCTTGGTCCCGTACACGAAACTGCTTCCTCGTGAAACGGGGCAGGATATCGGCATGGGTTCCCCCGTGCCATTGTCTAGCGAGGCAGTCGGGGTTATCACCCAGTTGCGGAACATGAAGGTCAGTGCTTCTTTACCCCTGCGCCGCCACCGAATGACGTGGATAATGCAGGACGAGGAAGAGGACTGGGGACGCTGGCGCGATGTCGTCTTCCGCGCCAAGGGTGCCCTAGCGCCAGCTGATCTAAAGATCAAGCAGGTGCCACAGAACAAGCGGAGGCGAGGCAAAGCGGAGTTCGTCGACGAAAAATACAATCTAAAACCGGCCGCCGTGCCTTTTCCCGCTGGTTCTGCCACGACGATTGAGGCACCCGCACCGGCGTTTTCCGAGACCAGCGGTGGCGATGGAACTTCTACTTCCGAGGATGGCTTTGCTTCTGCTTCCGCAGGGATAGAACTCACTGCATCCTCCCCCTTCGATGCTGCAGATCGAGGTGAACTCCCGGCGCCTGATGGCCCTGCGGTACCCACATTGCAAGCTGGAGAAACGGCCTCCGAGAGTGATTGCGAGCCCTTAGTTTCCCTTTCTGCCCCTTCTGCGCCTGCATCCGCGCCCGAAGACTCTACGCCACCAGAGGACTCATCCGACCCCCCGCCGCCACCGCAACTCACGGTGGCCGAAGCAGTCCAAACCGCATCTGAGATGGAAGCACAAGCGGAGTCCACCACGGCTACTTTGTCGGAGAACGCGTCTTGCCCCGAGTGCTACCTCCCGTTGCGTCCGGATCCCAAGCCGGAGAAGCTGTACATATTCTTGCATGCGCTGAGGTACACGACGAGCTTGGGCGAGTTCGAGACGCCGATGCCAGAGTGGGCTCAGGAGGGATGGGAGTGGGATCGGTCGTAGTTTTGGATTATTGGTCAAGGGGTGCGCACTTTGCTTTCCCGAGATCTGGGCATTTACGGTAGCTGTCGCGCTGGTAGGCCACCGACGAGTGGGTGACGATGACTTATCAGTATCATGGTGCACACCCCGAATTGATTGACCGATCCTGTTGTGCTGTCCGTCTGCGTCAACAAGCGAAAATAGTCTTGCACCGAGGAAAGAAGGCGTCAATCCAGCTTAGCGTGTTCATGCATCCGCCCAGAGCGGACGACGTCCGTTCGGCGACGGTTCTGGCGATGTGCTAGCGCGACGTTGCTTACACCTTCCAACGGGAGATTAATCCCCTTGAAAGGCAGGTGGGGCGTATATCAGCGTATATCCCGCCGCCCTAGCGCCACGATGTCGCCCAAACACACTTAGCCATTTTCCCTCTTGCTTGCTTGCCGAAGCTCGACGGTCCGCATTTCATTCCTTGCGGCGCTCCCTGTCAAAGACGTCCCTATTAATCTCTCCTTCAACTCATGAAACGTCGTGTTCTCCGAGGCCCTCCTTAGGATCCTTATGGCGCCCCATTCGACCCATTGGCTCATCCAGGGCCAGTAAATGTTTCGCTCTTTTCGATGACGGCGGCTGTCATCCTTCGTTCTATCCGAGGACGGATCCACGCTCGCTCGGCGAAGGTCATGGCATGCATCGTGCATGCGCGTCAACTGTTATTTCGCAAATTAACGCCGCTCGGAGGGGGCGCAAGATCGTACGCTTGCGTCATGGCTTGGAGAACTTTCGGGCAATAACCCTTACGTCTCCGAGCTTCAGGGCCCAATTGGTCATTGTAAGCCGGACGATGCTTCTGATAGTAGGGGACTATCCCGTTCAAGCACGAATTTTCCGCGGATATAAACTGCTGTGAACAAGACGACCCATAGTCTTCACTTCACCCCCCAATGCAGCTCATATTATTGATCGCTTGCCTCTTGGTCTTCATAACAATTTGCTATGCGACATACCACCACTTTACCCGTATTTCCGTCGCAGCCGTCCCCGGTCCAAAGTCGTCCTCCTGGTTACTGGGTGCGCTCTTCACTGTCTTCGTCGTCGAAACATTCCTGATCTTTCCTTTGTCCAGGGAACATGCCCGAGTTGTTTGGAGGCCAAGTCGGAGAGGTATTTAGACTCTGGCATACTTTCTTGCTATTTTTTGAGTTGGCCTTCTAATCTCGGAACTGTGTAGGCCGAATTCAAATGGCAAGAGATCTACGGTGGCGTCGTCAGGATCAAGGCATCTTTCGGCGTGCGTTCCTATTGGACTTAGTTCGCATCTTCTAACTACTTCTAATAGGAGGACCGCCTCCTTATAACTGATCCCAAGGCGCTCCAGTACATATACCAGACTTCGGGCTACCGCTTTCACAAGCAGCCGGAACGCATTGAGCTGACACGCATGATCAGGTACGCGTCGAAAATTTACTTCAGGCCGCCGACTGAATTCCTCCCCAGCGGGCGCGGAATCCTCTGGGCAGACGGTGCGTACAGGCCAATCTCGAAGTCCTGCCAATTGACGACGCCGGCTAGGCAATGACCACAAAAGGCACAGAAAAGTGATGCTGCCAGGCTTTGGAACGCCCGAAGCACGCGCCCTTCTGCCACTCTTTTTCTCGTATGCTGCTCAGGTACGCGCCAATCACTCCATTTACCTTTATCGAACCCCCCTCTTTCTACAAGATCGGCACGAAGTGGAAGGACATCATTGGCGCCACCGACTCGGAACAGTCGGCAGTACTGGACGTCACAGCGTACGCTGCTGAATATCCTTTGACCGAGCCTATTCTGACCTCTTCGGCGCAGATGGGCGTCACGAGCGACGCTTGACGCTATCGGTGAAGGTATGTACATACTTGAAAACAATCGCGCAGTTCTATGATTCGTTGACAATCCCTCAGCTGCATTCGATTACCGGTTCGGGACTATGGAGAACGCAGACAACGTCGTCGGAACGGCATACAGTAACCTCTTGTACGCGTCCACTTTCCGCAGAGAAATCCTGATAACGCCGATTTCAGCATGGACACCTTTGCCTCCCCATCCGACGCGAGTTTGCTCGCGCTCAGCGTGCTGCAATATCTACCCCGGTGCATCCGCGAATTCTTAGTGGATCACGTTCCGTCGGCGGGGCTGCACCATATTCGGTACACAGCTCAAGTGACAACGAGCGTTGCACGAGAGCTCGTCGCTTCCAAGTCTGCGGCGCTTCTGCAGGGAAAAGGCAGTCGGGACATCATGAGCTTGTTGGGTAAGCCTATTTTTGGACTGCGCTCTGAGTTGTCGACTGATTCTACGCGTCGCCCTCGAAGTGAAAGCAAATGCGTCGGAAAACGAGAAGATGAAGCTCAACGAGGACGAGCTATTGTCGCAGATGCGGACCATCATCATGGCCGGGCACGAAACGACCGCGAACAGTTTCAGCTGGGCCGTCCTGGAGCTCGCACGGCAGCCCAAGATCCAATCTCGACTGCGAAGTGAAATACACAGGATGGAGCGGACTATCCAAGCTCGGGGCAGCTACGAGTTTACCACAGGTGATATCGAGGCTATGCCCTACCTGGCGGCGGTGGTGAAGGTTCGTCCCCATCCGCCGCATGTCGCCGACGATGCATGCTGACGAACGGAATAGGAAGTCCTCCGCTTTCACCCCGTGTCGTTCAACAATTTCCGACAAAGCGCGACCGACGACGTGCTCCCTCTCTTCCGGCCTATAACTCTCCGCTCGGGCGAAGTGATTACAGAGCTGCCAGTGCCTAAAGGCATGAAAGTGATCATTTCTATCGCCGCATACAATCGCAACAAAGACGTCTTTGGCCACGACGCGCATGCCTTTAACCCCGAACGCTGGCTGGACGGCTCCATGCGGAAACCCGAGGTGCCTGTAGGAGTTTATGCTAATTTGTGAGCACATTCAATCGGGCACCATGGCCTCCCTAGTGAACTGAACGCCATCTCAGGCTCACATTCGCCGGCGGCTTGAGGACGTGCATTGGATGGAGATTTGCGTAGGTTGTCGCACTCTGGTTGGGACCTCATCTCATCGCTCGCAGGGTCCTGGAACTGCAAGCGTTCTTGATCGAGCTCGTCGGCAACTTCGAGTTTTCGCTCACACCTGAAGCCATGCGCATCAGGAGAGAAGCCTGCATCGTAATGGTGCCCACTGTCGAGGGCCAACGGGAGAAAGGGACGCAGCTTCCGCTGAGGGTGACTGTCGCGTCCAGGGAGTATGACTAGGCGATTTCCTCTTACTAGTATGATTGCACCTTGCTTTTATTACCATTCATGTCTTCCTTGGTTACGCATACTGTATCGAATTAAGATCGACCATTGCATCAGTCAAACTTCGAAGTCAAGGTTGCTCGTGTGGCCGGAACACGGATGAGATCGACGAGATCTCCTCCATAACCCAAGATATACAGTACTGATACAGCGAAGAGAATCCGGTCATCACTGCGAAACTCAGTCAGCGTATTCGGGGGGAGCGGAAAGGAAGTATCCACCTTGATGAATTTCGACATGAATTTCCTGTCTAATGTTTAGTGAGGCGTCGAGGTCAACGGCAAGGAAGACGAACTTGTGGAACTCTGTCCTCAGAAGGTCATTGACGAAGTGCGTCGGCTTTTCGCGTGTGGATATAGCCTGGTTCTTGAAGATCAAGTCTAGGAGGAGAAATAACAGTCAGAAGTAAGTTTTCAGCATGGCGGCAGAGAACGCACCGTCGTCCCATCGCTTTTTCACCGCAAAGGTTCCTGGCACAGTCGTATTAACACCGGTAGGGACTTGTTGCCCTAGTGCAGCTGCAAGATTTAGCAGTGGGTTGCCGGTCGCAATCTCAGCGTCCCGAGTCGCCGCGTCGGAGGCCGACTGTTCTCGGTCTAGCCGTGCCTTCTCTTCCGCCCGCTCTCGCTTGATTTTTTCAAGCTCGCGAAGTAGCTCGGCCGTGTCGTCGTCGTCGTCTTCCTCGTCCGAATCAGAGTCACTGCTATGGCGAACTATTTGTTGGAGCCTGGACAGAAAGAAAGAGTGCACGCACCTATCATCCGCCTTGTCTTTCTCCTCAGTCGCCGTCGCTTCCGCCGCATCCCCCTCGTCCTCGTCATCCTTGTCCAAGTCCAAAGAGTCCTGCAGCAGCTTCCTCCGCTTATTCGACTCCTCGTCCGTAGGCGCACCACCCTCCACAGCCAACGGCGGCAGCCCCTCCGCCTTCCGCTTCTTGTTCTTGGCTTCAAGCTCGGCCGCAAACAGCTCTGAGCGGAGATCTCGCTGCTTGACCTCTGCGACCGACGTCTGCCCTACTTGTCTTAAATAACGGTTCAGAGCACAACTCCATGGAATATAATCCGCTACGCACCGAAATTTGAGCTTTGTATGCATGGCCATGTCCCGCACAGAGAACTGGCGCGAGCCACCCTTGACATCCTTGGCCTGCGCGGGGTCCCATGTCGGTCTGTGCGCTGTTGACATAGTGGTGGAGGGTAAGTCAGTTCAAACTCCGAACGGGCACAGCATTTTTTCGCGTTCACGGGACCAAACACGTCTCTTTCGACACGTCCTGCGACGCGTTTCGGGGCAAACGAATCCATAAAACCAAACGCAGATTGTCTCACACAGAACAACATGCACTCTTCTCCGACTCTGGGCGTCGTGAAACCCGATTTGAATCAATGCGGATTCGGAGTGGAAGCATCCGCATCGTCTTCCGGTCGAAGCTCGATGCTAGCAGTGCTCAGCACTTTGAGTTCATCTGGTCTGTGCCACCCACTGAGCCAGTCGTGCCTGATAAGCATCCCGATGACTGAAACTTACCCAAGATTCTTGCGTTTGAATGGCAGTTAAGCTGTTCCTGTAGCTCGCTCTACCGCGAATCGCTGGTCGTTCACGGTCAGAAGAGTGTGCAGTAAAAGAATATCCGTAATATTAAAAAGGCCTATGATACACCAAGAAAAATCTCCGGCCGGGTATCGCTGCTCCACCACTTTCCTCGCAACACCATGAACGCACGGGCGACCACAACCTTCATTTCCGGGGTCGGCGGAGATTTTGACGGGCAGAAATGCCGTACGGAATCAAGGAGGGAGCCTCCGCCCTTCACGGCGGGCGGCGCTGCTGCCGTAGCATCTCCCGTTCAGTCTTTCGTGCTGCTCTGTCGGCTCGAAGGGACGCCCGGAGTTGCCGTTCTTCAAGCCGAGTCAGTTTCATTCGTTGGTACGTTTCGCACAGCTCCATGAGCCGCATCTTTTCGTTGGAAGCCTGTCATACAACGAGGGGGATCGCCAGTAAGCTTCCAGTGCTGGCACGACACGACACGCAAAGCACGAATGCGACGGGGTGCCACTTACTCGTAATTTCATGGACAGATGGAAGAATTTGTCCGCAAAAGCATGCAATTTATGGAGCTCGCCCTGGAACTTGTCGGTCCGGGGCGGTTTTCTCAGCAGGTGATCCGAAAAACGTATGTATTTTCTAAGGTTTCTACGAACCGGGAAATCAAAAGGTTAGCCTCGGCGCTTTCTTGAATGGATCACCTTACTTTACTAAAGATTCTTCCATTGCTCGTCGCTTCATCCTCCATGACGACTCTTCCGGAGGTACATAATCCGTGACGGGAGGCACAGCGGTTCCGGGGATCGTTTTCAGGCAGTTGTGCACGGCGGCACACAGGTTGGCGTTCTTCGCGACTTCCGGGGTATGAAGCATCGCCGAGACTTCGATGAAGAACTGCGAAACGTCTTATGAGTATAATGAAAGAAAGAAAGAAAGGAAAAATGATACAGCAATTAGACGGCTCGTATGACTTGTCGCATCGTTGACAAGGCCGTGAAGGTCGCGGGGGTCTGGAGAGGTGTATGCAGATTCGTGGGTGTCGACGTCACAGTGATCATCCTCAGCATCGTGTGCATCTCGTGGGGCATCGGTCGTTGGGACATCGGTGGGGGCAAAGGTGAAGGTGTTCAACTCTCCCAGCGAGCTCAGTTCGCCGTCCGATCCCGATGGATGCGTTTCAGGGAACGGGTTCATTGTGCAGAGTCGGGAACATGTGGCGTTCAACGATGCACACAGACTCAAAGAAAAACAAGACCAGCTTACGTAAGCGGCATAGGCGCTTAGAAAGTGCACTTTTTTTTTCTTACTGCACAAGATTCAAGCGTAAAACGAGTAGCGCCGAAAAATCTAGACAACTCAGATGGAATAATAGCTCCACTTCGGATCGAATAAGGGCTCAGAACGAACAAGTTCTCGCAGCGTCCACTAGCAGCGGGATGTCGTACTCATTGCCGTACGGCAACGATTTTCCAGCAGCTTCGGATACCCCGGACTTCGGCAGCGGATCGTTAATGAGCTCTCATCTCGAAGGCAAGCCGAAGAGGCAGGAGCAGCAGCCTCGATGCGATGCTACTCACGTTGAGTTCCTGTGGGGCCTTCGAGTCCGACCACGTCGCCGAAACCGAAGTCTGAGCAAGCATCTGGAATTTTCAAAGAATTTTGTCGGGGACTCGGAGTCGGATGCGCGATTGCCCCCCGAAATGGGTATGAAAGAGCGCAACAGCCTCGATCTCTAAGTTAGCAGCGAGTGCAGATCTGGCTGGGCATGATCTCGCATGATTAGGTTTGGGATGGATAAACGTCCGACCCGTGTGTGCGGATACAGGCGGATACTCGGGTGACGACGGTGCCTACGGCATGCGGGGGACGCAGATCCTCGTAGCTCTTCCTTTCGGCCTCCGCCGACTCGGATGTGAGAATGACGTGGATGATTGGCGTAGGTAGTCGAAATCGATGGGCGAGAGTCCTGTGAACAGTTTTTTTTTTGCTTGAACAGATAATGAATAGATGGGAAAGCCGCTAGTCAATCAAGTGCCTCGCATTGTACTTGGCCTGAAAAACATTCGGTGTGCCTGGAGCCACCAGAAATGAGCCCGCGGGTAGCGAGATCTCAGATGAAATGGCTCGCGCCCGTTAATGCAAGTAGCTAGATAGCCTGACGCTTGCTGGTGCCTTGAACCTGGCATCGTGCCACAGCGAGAACTCCGGCAGCAGGCGATTGAAATGGAGGCGAAAGCGTCCCGTGGATTCGGACGGTGGGCCCTCGACTCGGACTGTGCGGACATTGAATCGGATGTGCGCTGCTCACAGGTTAGCAGCTGCTATGGGCTGTCGAGAACGGAGCCGCGGACTCCAGGGAACCATCGATCGGAAATTTCTAGCCTGTCATTCGCCGGGACAGAGAATAGATACGACGTGGTGGGGTGGATGGTCGCCGTTGTCAACAAGTCTTCCAGAGAAACATGAGAAAACAATGTCCCAATATGGAAGATCTATAACCATTCCTGGAAAGGGGTGAGTCGGCGAGACATCCCAGTCAAATGAATTCCCAGAAAAATGACACGTTTTCCCAGATACATGACACATACAGGTACAATACAGGTAGTACAAGGATCCGCATAATTATCTATAGAAATAACGGCGTAACTTCGACAGCAAGGAATCGACAGCATCACATAGCGTTATCATCAGTCATGCCACTTCTACAAGCGAAGGACGGCGTCCTTCGCGGTAGAAAACGGATTCATACGGCCGCCGGGCGGCTCGTGCAGTTTTTCTCTCTTCCTTCCGTCCTTCCACGCGGCGCTGGATATCGTTGTACACATCACCGAGCAAGTTGCTGAAATGCCGACTGCGGAGCCGATCGAAGGTCGCCTTCATCAGAAAGTCAGCGAGAGTTATTTTTTTTCGAGTGTGGACAGGGACCCACGTTGAATTTCGCGGCCAAATCCGACAACTTCGCGTGATGGTGTTTCAGTAGGTTGCGCAGCTTTGTCAATTGATGGACGCGGGCTCGGGGGGCGGCGGTGGACAAGAGGTGCAGGCGCTGCAAGGTCCTGTGAAGTTAATTCGTCAGCACGCTAGATAGAGCTCGAAGATGAAGCTCACTTTCGGAGGGACATTAATCTGTGGTCGTACTTCCGCTGGCAAGAAGCACTGCGTAGGCGCCATTCCTCCGGAGAGATCTGAGAACGGCGCTTAAGGGATTTTTCGACCGCGTGGAGCGCTTGGCCAACTTGATCACAGAGTGCGAGGTCGGCGTCTAAAGGTCCTGGGAGGGCGGCAAATGTCTGATGGAAACTTCAGAAATGCCATCATGCAAGACGCCGCCGCCGACTGACCGCGTGTAATGAAACAATGTCCAGGGACCCAGTCATGATGGATACCAAGTTTTGTTCGACTATATTGAGCTCTTGGGACTGAGTGAGAATCGTCGGAGATGAGCACGTTGCGGGGGTCGTAGAGCGGTCGTTAAAATTGAAAGAACCAGAAAAGTCGTGAGATTCGTGGGGGGAAGTGGGCGGGAGTGCGCCAATATATGCGGTGGATCCATCACCGAGGGAAAGACGGTCTAGGATAGAAGGAGGGAGAAGCTCAACGGTCCTATGGACAGGGCGAGGAGGCGGAGTCGTTTCCGGAGGGAGGGGTTGCCCGTCAAAAAATGTGCGCGATTCCTCGGCCAGCGGATCGACGTCCTGAGGCATGGTTGCAGTCAGATCTTCCTCTTCCTCGTCGACCTCCTTGATTCCGCCGTGGGGGACATAACGGGTGCGTCCAGAAGCGTCGAATGACCATCCGCCCTCTATGTCGTAGCCTCGAATTTGCCGGCGAGCAGGTGGGGTAGGCTGGAGATGCCTAGGGGGGCGACTAGGTGAATCTGCAACGGCGGAATAGTCGGGGTCGGTGGAGAACAACCCCAAGGTGTTCTCGGGGCCAGGAAAATAAGTGGCACCGTATGAATACTCGTCGACGTATGTTCGGTCAGCTTCCTGTCGAGCGAGAAAGCGTGAATCCGTGCCCCAGAGGCGAGAACCAGCGATAGCCCTTATGGGCTGAGGCTGACGAATGTGGCGAAAGGAGGTAGAGGCCGTGTTTGTGTGATCTACATGAAATGAATAGTAGTCGTCCCAGCCGCCTGAGGGATCCTGCGGGAAGTGCTGTGGAAACATTTTGCAGTGCAGATTCAGGGGGCGGCAGAGAGACCGCTAAAATATATCCAAGAAAATCCTTATTCGAATACAATAGACAGCAGACGCTCGGGCCCTCCGAGTCCAGATGTCGATGTTAAAAGGTTAAAGAGAGGAGCCGAGGAGAACAATGGAATGAGTGGACAAGGCAATCGCCCGTGGTTACCACCACGAGATGGCCGGTTAGCTGGAAAGTCGGAGACCTTGTTTCATGGCGTCTTTTGTTCCCGATACAATACGCGGAGGATGAAAGAAAGCAAGTGATGTGATGTCATCCCGATTTGGCAACTTGCGCCACACAAGTTCCGTGATCGATGATCCCACCGAGTGACCGAGGCTTGCCCACTGGAATAAATCAAGTAAATCTAATATAAATCCTAGTACAACAGCAGAATGTACTAGTAAACGATAAATTATGCGACGATATGCGTATGGTACAATTGAGGGTGCCCCGACCTAGTCAGTCCGAAACGATGTAAGTACGCCAGAGCTTATATGTGCCCCCGAATCGATCCCGGGTATGAATGAATCTTCCCCATTTTCGCGCGGCGTGCAGTAGCACTCACCAACCGCGCATCAAGCGCCGTCCAGCTGGTCCTGCGAGTGCAGCAACAACTCCCCCCGCGCCTCAGAACAGGCAGACGAAATTGCTCGGGAAAACGTGCCGCCCATCTTCCCGCCGTTGCTCGTCCAGCAGTTCCCCGCTCCACCACCCGTCGTCGGGCGTCGATGTGACCGCGATTACATCCCCCGCCTGGAAGTCGAACTCTTCTGCGGTCGTTGCCCCATAGTCGTACAGTGCTTTCACTAGAACTGATGTTAGCCGAAGATACACTACCACATCGAGCACGAGACGCACCATAGAACAAAATGCGCCCGCCTACTTCCTCTTGCGGCGGTGTCGGCGCGCGGTTGTTCGGGGTCTCCTGATACGTCTGCGTTGGCGGTTGAGGCGGAAGCGGCGCTGATAGCCGCCGGGGCGGCTGCTCGGGCTCGGGCTGCCACGTCGACGGTGGGGGCCGCTGCTCGGGTTTCGGCGCACTATTCACGATCTGGGCCGTCCCGTTGGTGCGTATCACTTGTGGATCGACCGCGCCACGATCCTGGTATTCCGTCCGTGTGCTCGCTGGCGGCTGATACTCCCCCCGTGTGCTCCCCGCCTGGTAGTCACCCCGAGTGCTTCCCGCGTCAGACTGTGTGTCGCTGCGTACTGGCGGCTCCGGGTTTGGGGTTTGCTGGTCCGTTGGGTACGCGGGGGCAGGGGGGCGGGCGGAAGCACGGACGAACTGGGCGGGGCGGGAGCCGGGCGCCTGTTTCGAAGAGGACCCGTCGGACTGCTGCTCTGGGTAGGGCACGAACACCGGAGGGTCGGGGATCGAATTGCCCGTACCATACTCCTGTACGAAGTTTTCGACGTCCTTGTCTGGCTCCAGTTGGTCTAGCACCGTGCGAATGCGCTCACACGACTACAGCAAAAACGAGTCAGTCGGAGTCCGTATGCAGAGACAGCGACGCACTTGATCATCGGAGACACATATCGTGGAGACAGCATTCGCGTACATCCATATGATGTCCTTCATGAAATCCAGACGGTCTTCTTCCAGATCCTGACTAGCATCGCAGAAGTCCTTCCAATCCTTCTCCCATGCTGGCATCATATCCAGCACCGTCTTGGTAAAGTTGGCAAAGTCCTTTTCGTTCGCCTGGACCGTCTGTTGGGCTCTCCGCAGTTTCAGCTGCAGGCGCTCAACATCTTTCCCAGGATTAACGGAGATTTGCTGCGTGTATGAGGCGATTCGAAGGCAATCGCTCTCATACTTCTCGCGCGCCTTGAGAACATAAGATTCCTGAGTCTGCTTGAGTTTAAATCTCTTCTCGAGCGGTGTCTGCAGATTTTTCCGATGCGTGATTTGCTTGTTGAGGAGCGCCGTTGTCTGCCCCTCGAGCTCGGTACGGATCTGAGAGGCAAGCGCCAGATGGGTGCTGCCTTGCTTCTCGGTCTCCAGCTTGAGCGTGTCGAGGGAATTACGCAGCTCGCTGAATGGAAACCATCAGCAGTGGTCTTCGAGACGGTGCAAGCTACCTACCCGATCTCGTCCTTTCCCAGTGTAGCTTTGGCGAGGTTTATGAGCCGCGTGGAGTATTCCTCCTCGATGGCGGCACTGGACCCGTATGTGAGCACGGGTGCGGTCCAACGGAACACAGCTCACTCACCGCTCTTTCCAAAAGTTGCGCAACTCATCGGTAGTCCGCGCGGCCCCCCGCATGCGCGCAAACAGGATATTTACACCGGCATCGCCCACGCCCCAGAACGAGTTGCAAAAGTCGCGGGATGTGCTCCCATTGTAGAGGTCAACGCCCGGAGATTTGGCGGTCGCATACCGCGACAACGAAGTCGAAGAGGGCTGGCGACGAACAGCCATGTCGAGCTCGGCGAGGATGGTGGTGGAAAGAGAGAAGGATTGTCACTGGAGGTCAGTGTCGGCGGACAGATGTAATGATGATCATATATCGCAGCGGCCTCCCCGGTCTCTTTGGCTGTGTTGACGGAACCGTGGGATCATCCATCAATTCCTGACGCCGCGTTTTGGCGATCCGAAACATCCGGCCACTTGAATTCGTTTCATCCTCAACATGCGTTGCTTCCTGGTTGCTTCAAACGCTTGACACTGGCACGAATTCAAGTCTCCAAGGGCCACGAGCTCTTGGAAGACCTGTTGCGTGGGACAGCAAGCGAAACAGCTCCCGACAACTCGGACTTGATATTAATTTCTGTGGAATCATCATGATGTGGCAGAAACTTGGTTAAACGGCTTTACATCGCGGGGGTTAAACGCTGTTAAACGGAACTGTTCCACGACTTGCAGTCCGGAAATACACATGTATCCGTCGCAGCCTTCGGCTTCCGACGGCAAAACAGTAGAGTCAGCACTGTTTTCTGAATCTGTGGCAGTGAGAATGGTCGGTCCGGGAAGGGCTCGGTAAGGCTCGGGCATCGCCTCCATCCGAGTTGAATCGCTGACATGATCCAGGATTGCGATGTTGAGATGTTGCCACAGTTTCAATACAGATCGCATAGATGCAGTCCTCGTCAATCCTCCTGCCGCAAGTTGAGGGTTCTTTGCAAGTGGGCTGTTCCTCGACAGAGTCAAGTAGTGCTTCGTTGACGGGCTTCGACCATTGACACGTACAGGATACTCGAATGACAAGTCTGCCACTCAGTTATGGTGTGTTCGCCCTTGGACATCGGATGGCACGGGACTATGATGAAAACCGATATTTGCTGAGGCTCATGGTGGAGAGAAGGAGAGAGGCATGTCTCGTAAAAGACGGCGTTCTGTGGTCGCCAGTGGCACAGTCCCGTTGCGACTTCCAAGATCACTGGTAAGAATCTTCTCCGGTGCTCGAAGAGGCTAGCATCATGAACGCCCGCATCTAGAGTGATTAAAGTTTACTATTCTGGGCTGGCAATGAAGACGAAGCAGCCGGTGAGACCGCAGTGAACTTTTGACGCGATCATCATGGTCTACCTGGCGTAGGAAATGAGGGATATATCAAGCATACGTCCGAGGTTTGTTGGAATTCGTCCAGTTTGGGATGAAATTTTTAAAACATGGACCGTTGGACGTCGGGTCCAAAAGAAGTTTCCACGTGACCGCGATGTGACCGCTCCTACGAGAGGCTTGGTCTCAGGAGATTCAGCTGTGAATCTGTTGTTCATGTGGACTAGGTGCGAGTTCTATCTCATCTCAGGATAGCAATTTAGTAGGAAGATGGGATCAAAAGGCACCACTGCATCTTATCTTATCGACTGCCTTGATTCACTTGCATGCTAATTTTTCAACCAGATCCGGGCCTAATTTTTGTTTGAAGATCTCCTCTCCCAGAAGGCCGGGATCCTCCCGAGTCGACAATTTTATCTTCACCAAATTTACTCGAGTGTGGGGTGTACATGCTGCGGCCAGGATTTTAGACTGGTCCTCCTCTCGGAGAACATCCCCGCCATCGGTGGGATACGGATGGCTTCTTGATATGCCTAAGTTCTCGACAATTTCCATAACGCCCGGCCGTTAATTGTATTTCGATTTGATCGACTATCATATTCTTGGCGGTTTGCTTGTCATGTTCGATCCTCACCACTTGAAATCAAGTCCTTTCCGAGCAATGTCTTGAGGTCTGCGAAGGTAATTTACCTGCTCTCGGATTAATACGCTCACCGAACGAGGAGAACTTTAAATTCATTCAAGTGATGTGAATCATGCAGCGGAACCGAGGCTTGAGAGGCTTTCGATGTTTTTACGAGAGACATTGAGCTAGATGCGTTGCATTCATAGTAACTACCGGGAACCTCACCCAGAAGATCAAATGAGAGGGGCAGAATTTGTCCCAAGTTCATTCGACTATTATAACTGGAGGACACCCACGAGCACGTCGGAATCCTTTCTCTCAAATAAACATTATCTAGGAAATTTTATCTGGGATAAATCATTGGCATGGAACTTCAGATGCACGCAGGGCCTTTTCCCCGCCTCCCGGGAGCGAAATTGTGGAGGCCGATCCTAGAACGAACGCACAAGTGAGTGGTTTTGTGAAGTCGGTTGAAAGGGTCTCTCCACTAAAAGTTGAATGTCGTGAAAAAAAGGAGTGGCACCTTCCCATGATGCGGATACTAGTATCGTACTTAGCGAGTATTGTTGGGTCGATACAAGGTAGTATCTCGAATGTCCGGGTTGCGGGGAAGAACGACTGGACGCGTAAATGCGTAGGGCCGCGATGCGGCTAATATATACAGCGGTTTATGTGTTTCCTGGCTACACGAGTTTGGTGTGTATGGGTTCGGCTTTACTGGACAACTCAGGGCTTTTCCGAGGCAGTGTGGAAGCTGCATTGAAAGCCGAGTGGGACAGGGGCAAAACCGAACCCGTACACAAGGGCCGCAAAGGGACGCGAACGAAGTCCCAAAGCAACCCAAGCGTAAGCAAAACAGGGACAGGCGGGCGGGCAAAAAGGTTTGCGAAAGACGAAGATATGAGCAAAGAGGTCTTGCTGGAGCAGAGATTTATGCGGAAGCAAAGACGCGTTAGTGGCAGTGTGACCGGAGATCAGATCACACTGCCACACGGAATGGGACGGAGCGATCCTTCATTGCTACTACTTTGTCTAACACTCACACTAAGTTTGAGAGCCTGATTCCCACGGTTCAGTTTGGTCCTGTTTCCACGTGACAGACAGTTCGGTTTAAACCTAACGCAGAAATAGCATGTACGAAAGTATGGTTCAGGTTTCGTGTCGACGTAAACAAAACAGTCTTCAGTCTGAATCGGTATTGGGCTCCACCTCGCCGTACGGTATCTCTCGTCTTACCTCTCCACACGGAATAGAAAAGAAAGCCTGAGACGGCCCGCCGTAGATGCCAACAGGCAATTCCGGAACAAATTCGCCATTACTTGGAACGACGGCGGAAAATGTCTTGAATATGATCACATCGGAACCGGACCTGGACCTGCTGATTTTCGGCGGAACTGGCAACGCCTGGCCGATATTAAGCAGTCGGTAATCTCCAACATATGGGTAGCGCAACAGGGCATCCGTCGCCGGCTCGAAAAGAGGAGTGGCCGAGCGGAAGCTCCGTAGATCGGCTGGATCGAGCTTTTCAGCAATGTGTTCGAGAACGTCTAGAGGCACTTCGTTCAAGAAATGATTTGGTGGAAGGGTGTTCGCCACATCCCTTCCCATAACCGCAGTGTAACAATGGTAGGCGAGACGTGCAATTGCGATGATTCCGGGCGTAGCAGGGTCGGAGGGAGTGCCGTGAAAATCAGGTAGGAACTGCAGTGTCGCGGTGGACTTGAATCCGTTGTCTGGATCCACTCGCACGACCAAACAGTGGAAGAACGAGAAGAGGATCCCATAAGTGATGCATCCAGACTGGCGCTTGAGGATGATTTCGTCGACGAGATCTAAAACGGCCTTCTTCATGTTGGGTTCATCGTCGAGATGTGTAGTGGTCCGCATGTAGATGTCTGGAGCCAGCCATAAGTCCACGGCGGGGGGAGGTAGGCTGGGAGGAGGAAGAGGAGACGAATCCCCATGCAATTCCGACATCTCCACTTTGCGGAAGATCATGCGACCAACGACAGCTTTGACCATGCTTACTCCCCATGAAAGCTGTTCGCTCGGAATGTGGGTGGGATCAGGAACTGGTTCCAAAAGTCTCAGAGTGGCCGATGTTCAAAGATTGCATCATTTGGCCAATGATAACCTCGTAAAGCCCGATGCGGGCGGATTCGCAGCTCCCGATAGATGCTGGGGCACCTAACAAATCAGCAATGGGCAGGTTCGAATAGCCTGGGTTTGGCTGGCGAGCGTCGAAATCATAAATAACACAACTGTCAACCTTCGGTGGTGCCGATTTCCAGTTGTATCTGTGTTTGTGTGGTGTCAAGGGGGAATAACTACGGTGACCATAGGAGTCAAATCCGATGTATTCCATGAATAAATCTGGAGAGCTGGGCATATTGTTCAAGGCAAACAAAGGATTGCTATCCACTGTTCAAAGTGAGGGATTAGCTTGAGATGAGGTCAGTGTACACTACTTGCCGAGGAAAACTTCGTGGTCGAGATCGATTTCGTATATCCATTCGATCCAGAGGTCGTTCCGAGGCTGAGTCTTGGTGATGGAATCGTCGTGAGACTGAAAGTCGTTCTTGATGTTGGCGTCGTCATATTTCCCGAGGGCGTGCTTGTTCTCTTCAAAGTGATCGTCCATTTGCTTGCGAAGACGCTCAAGCCACTCTTTGTACGCCTTTTCATCGCCCACAGGGACTTCCGCAGCAACTTGGACCCCGAGACCTGAAGAAGGGGGTATATGAGGGGGAAAATTCTTTCGTGTGAAGTCTCACCTGAAGGATAACTGTCGTAGTGGTTGTAATAAACATGATACCATCCCTTGTGCCGATACACCCTTAAAGTTGGCGGGGGTCAGTGCATTTCGGGAAACAGGAAGCCTATAACACCTGAATCCTCGAGTTCCCATCTCAAAAGAGTGGTTTCGTGCTCTGTGCAAGTTGCAACTCGGCGCGTATGACAGAACAAAAGAAAGGAGAAGTGTGACTTTGTCACGTCGCGTGATAAGTGACTGTTCCCGACGAGTCTAAGTCGCGTCTACTCTTACTCTCAGATCTCTCAACTCTCATGGGATACGGAGACGCTGATCGACACAGCGACTCGCTCATGATGAAACGGATGCGAGAAACTTCGCGCACAAAAAATGATACATTTTTTTTCGTCTTCTATACATCCTAACGCGCAAACATCTTCATCCGCCACTCCTCGGTGCCCTTGGTGTCCGGTTTGGGCACCCTATCTAAAGGGTCAATAAGTCTCTGTTTCGCCTTGTCGTCCATCCTCTGAGCCCATGAATCCTGAACACTGGCAGCGGATTCTTCTGCTCTGACAGATTTCTTCCAGATCTCCTCCACCCCATCGACGAGCTCTTGCTCGAAATCCGAGATCTCCGCTTGCAACGCGATTCCCTCGGCATCGTGCTCTGGTGTGAATTGACAGAGATGGGGTAAAAGCTGTCGCGCGTCTCCTAATGATACCAAGACCTCAGCTAAAGGACAATATTAGGATGAGACAAGCGCTTACCCTGCGTTGCAGTGAACCGCCCGACGAGCTTGGTAACAGATTTTAACAGGTATTCCTCCTCGTCCGCAGTGCCCTTGCGGCCAGCCTTCCGTTCGATCTTGCGTTTTGAACGAGATGTCCGTCTGCAGGGGCGTATTCATATCTCATGTTACAACTACAGGGACCATTGTACTCACTTGGATGACTTCGACATCGACGTGGGGGCCGCTGTGTACCGTGTGAAAGCAGTCGCAGGCATTGACACATCTGTCATGACATCGACATTGTGAAGGTTGGCATCCTCTTCCATCCCATAGAACGCATCTGGAAAGGAATCAAACACGGTCGCAGATGTATCATCAAGCACGCACCAGGCTCTTCTGCCTTCTTGACACGAAGCTCGCGGATTCGCTGAAGCTGCTTCCTCAGCTGCTCTCTCATCTCGCCGACATCTTCAGATATTTGGGCGCGACTCTCCAGTGTGCCAGGATAGATGATCTCGGTGAGGAGTGCCTGCGAATCTGTAAGAGTTATCTGCGCCAAGTAAGTGACCGCGGACGCCGCAAAATATCAGCATCTTACTATTCTGCGGGCTTCGGAGAAGCAGTTTCCCTGAACGAGTGCTATGACAGCTTCCCGTGTGTCTTTTGCATAATCCAAGAGCACCCGTGCTGCGTCAGCATACCGCTTCTTGGATGTGAGGTCCTCTGCAAACACGATGATCACCGGCAGTAATGTATACGGGCAGCGCCAGACGTACCGGCAACACGGTAACCCATGGCTATGATATCATCCTGGGACACACCAGTCCGCCCAGCGAGGTCGAATAATTCCTGCCAATCCAGTGATTTCTCGTGCGCGACCATGCCTTTGGAGAGCGCGCCAGCTTGGACGAAAACTTGGAGCACGGTAAGCACATCTTTTCGAGCGTGGTGAGGATTGTATACCTGACCCGGCCTGACGGAAATCCCGACGTTCAAAGAGCCAGTCGCCATAGATCTCCAATATGTCCTGCAACGGAGCATCAGCCACGCGGCACGGAACAGCAGGGATACCGACTGACATTATACCGCTCCGTTCCTTTCCATATCGACAGAGCCTGGTCGTACAGCCGGTGCTGCTCGATATACGCCACAGCCTCAGCGAAGTAACTTGAGCCTGAAATCGTCGGAACGAGGACCTTTGCGCTGGAACAATCCTACCTGCAAGACTCAGATTCCGTAGAGCTCCCTCATGCCGCTTCAGGTGATCGTCTATTCGGAACCGTTGGTAGTACTTGTCTAACGAGCGTAGTTCTCGCAGGAACGGCAGGTACTCTCGCGGATCCTTGGAGGGGTCAGGCGACTCCTCCTATCCATTCGATGAACGCTCGTACCTTCTGTGCATACTGGGCAATCATCAGCACCAGCGAGAAGTCGTACATCCCGAGCGCGGTATCGAAGAGCCGATCTGCATCGACCAAGAAGATGATATACTTCACGGCGTCTTCGACGACGTGTGGGTCCGACTCTACGCGGTCGTCAATATCATCGGAGAACAAGCGAAGCGAGCGCATACATACCCCGCAACCGCAGCAGAAGCGTGAGCCCCGCCTCAGGGTCTGGAGGTGTCTTCACCATGTAGGCCGTTAAGATGGAATTGACGTATTTAGTGAGGTCTATTCGTTCTAGTTCAGCGCGAACAGCGTCGCAGACCTCTGAAACGTTCTCAGGGCTCTGGGATCCTTGTCTAGCAACGGCGTAAGTGGACGCCAAGGGAAGCAATGGCTGACAGCCCGCACCCGACGCCGGTCAAAAACAGGTTGATATGGTCCACTTCGTGCACCTGTCCGACGAACAATGGCAGATTCTCTAAGAACGCCGCACGGTCGTGCTCCACTAATGCGCTCAGATCGATCCGATGTTTCCGGCAGGACAAGAATGCCTTTCGATAGCTTCGACTGCTCATGCTGATTCAGTTTCGCGCCAGCAAGACAAAACCGTGACGCACGCGTCCAAATCCTGTCGCACGACCTCCATGACCAGCGGGCGGGGGTTGATTGTCTCGAGGTTCCCGCGCGGCATCTGGAGGACTAAGCTCATAGCGCTGGACACCCCGACCACGATCCGCGACCCGCGCTCGACGCGGCGCTTTTCCCAGGTGATCGGGATGTCCATCAGATCACCGTTATCGTTGGGAACCAAAAGCGCGCCGAGTGAGGCGAGAGGGGTGAGTGTCGCCTCGTGCGCGCTGGTCGTGAATATGACGAAGCCTGATGCGACGGTGAAAGACGTGGCGTTTGGAGCCAAGACACGGGAGGGTGACGAGAGTGCTGTCACAAACAGCTTTCCTGATGCACTGAGGCCAATGTACAAGGCCGAAGGTGCGTCGGCGTTATCCGAGGAGGGAGCCTGTATACCCTGGGCGAGGAAGCAGAACTCTGGGAAAGCGCAAAGTTCGGTGACCGACGCCGCACCACAATCGACTAGAAAATAGCCCGTCAGTGCGAACCAACGAAGCGGGAAAAACTGACCCTCAAATAACCTTCCGCCGGAGGCTTGCCAGACAATAGACCCTCCCTCGCTTTGGAGCAACCGACCGTTCTGGGAAGGCATCTGGACCGTCGCAGTAGCCTTGCCATTCTGAACGACAGTCACGACGTCGCGCCCTTGCGGCGTAGACCCCAACAGATAAAGGGTGTCTGGCGCTGAAGATAGCATGATCTGACGCTGGCGAAGCTCGCGGTCTCCAACGACACCAGCGAAGGTTTGTGCTGGATTCATTATCTTCGCAGGTCCGGGTGAAAGCCGAGTGTGCAAGGCCGACATTTCGAGAAGCCCGGACTCCCAGAGTAACGCCAACATATCCGTTGAGGGCGAAAGCGCCGCGTGAACGGGCGGGGGCCGGGGAGGAGACAGGGCCAGCTGGTGGGACGACATCGGGGGCGGGACATTCTGTATGCGGAAAGGCGTCAGCAGGATTTTGCCTGCTGGAAGGATCAGTGGAGAGAGGCGGTTACAGCTCGATTTACGAACTTCCATCGAGCACTGCGACGGTGCCCGAGTCATTTGGCGGGCGAGTGGAAGAGACACATGTCTCCCAGGCGTACGTTCGTCGTATGATCGTCGCTGGAGTAAAGTAAGGATGGGCAGGTCGACTGGCTAGGACGCACTTGAGGTTGTTAGTACCACATGCAGGGCCTGCTCAGGATGCCATTCGATAGACGTGAATCGACCGGGGCCAAACGAAGAAGCGGGAGCGGGCATTTCATGCTTGAGGTACCTGCACATCGTTCAGCATATGCGGAATTTTTTTAAAAAAGCTGAGAACATACCAGTGATAGTTGCCGGTTGTCCACAACTGAACTAGCAACGACGCCTCAGATAAACGGGAGAACGAGGAGCCGAGCAGCCTCACAGATGTCGCCCTCGTCTTTTTCGATCCACAGGCCCAGAACATTGGAGTCTGAGCTCCAGCTGAGCTCCTTGACTCTGTATCCCCACTTCCACCCCTGCACCCGCGGACCTGGCGCGATGGCCAGATCTGAGACCCGTACCGGAAACTCCCCATGCCGCAGCCCATTGCGCTCGAAGAACACGATATCGTGCCGCCCCTCCTTCCCGACACCCCCGCCCTCGAATCCGAACCGCTGCGTCCCGACGATGAGGTTCCCGGACGGCCGCCAGGCCATTGCGTGCTCGAGGCCGGGGACGGCCTCGGACGTGGACTGCAGCGCCGCCTGCCGATCATAAACGCGCAGCGTGCGATACCGCTGCGCTTCTGAGGCGGGGGAGAGCGACGAGACGACGAAGAAGGCGCCGTCGCCTCGCCAGCTAATGCGCGGCATCGCATCGTCGTCGGGGCTCGAGCCGACGGTTTTGACAGATGGCGCTTGTGCAGCGGCTTTCCCCAACGAACCGTGGAACTGTGTCTGTTTAGAGCCCCAGCCTACATTGATGGGGGCGTCTGGAGCCGAGTCAGCGCTTAGACGAGGAAAGGAAAAGGGAGCGACCTTCTCCAAATTCAGTGGTGAATAACGGGGCATCTGAGAGGACGTCGAATGTGGACGTCATGAGGGTTAATTTCTGTTCGCCTTCAGGAGAGTTAGAAAGAGAAGAATAGCGCCGAGGAGTTTAAGTTACCAGTCACAATAGCCAGCAGTGAATCATCGGGGCTCCAGGAAGCTGCCAGGATGCCGGGCTCGATGGTCCCCTCGACTTCGGGCTATCTCCAACAACTTATTACAAGCACGACGAAGCCGAGACCACACGTACCATTGGGTCCTCCTCGTCAATCACTATCATCGTGATATCTCCACCGCGTGTGAGAACAGCCAGGCGCCTCGAATCCGGGAGGAAGCGGAAGCTCACGACCTGGGTGGCCGACGCGTCCAGTGGATTCGTCGTGAACATGGTTAGAATCGTGGGTGGGTCGACCTAGAAGCCATTTGTGCAGCCGCGCCTCGAGTTTATGTAGGTGTTAAAATACCTACCGTCGATGTACCGACTTCGTCTGTCGGCAAGATCTTCCATATCTTGACCTCGACTTCGCCGTCTCTGTTTTGGCTCTCCGAGGCAGCATAGAGCACATTTTCATCCAAATCGATGGCGGTTCGCGACACTAAGAGGTCCGGGAGAACAGTTATCAGCTCTCCCGCGAGCGAAAGATTCCGCATCGCGTGCAAGTCACGATGTCAAAGCGCAAATTTCGGGGAGGCTGTTTGGTTCGGGTCCCAGATCCAAACAACCACCCATTTTCAGACTTAAATCAACTCTTCCTTCCTCTTACTGTGACTATGGGACCTGTAAGAACCAAGAAACCGCGGGGAGACGCGAATGATGCATCTAGCTCTACTGTGGCCGGCCCTTCGAAACCTAAAGCAAAACACCCGAAACCCGCTCAGGAATCCAGCGCTACACCAGGACTCCAGAAACTGAAATCTTCACTCAGGCAAACGCGGAGACTGCTCGCTAAAGTACCCCCAGTTGTATTCCTATCAGGCCACCTTCTGACCGCACGCGGCAGGACAACCTCGCTGCAGATGTTCGCGTCGAGACAGAGCGGCGGTTAAAAGCGCTCGAGGCTGACCTCGAGGTTGCTGAGCTTGGGAAGAAGGAGCGTGCACTAGCTGTCCGATACCACAAGGTCAAGTTCTTTGGTGCGTCACTCGCTCGTTTGTGATGAACTTGAAGGGTCTTGATGCCTCGCAGAGCGCCAGAAGGTCGTGCGGAAGCTGAATCAAACGAAGAAGAAAATTTCTACGAGTGATGCCCCGCAGCTGCAGTCAACACTGCACGAGCTTCGCGTAGATCTGAACTATATCCTCGTCCGTTTATATCTCTTTTAGTTCTCTGTCCAACTGACGGTGTGCTCGCAGCATTATCCGAAGACGAAAAAATACGTATCATTGTTCCCTCCGGAACTGCGCAAGGGTGAAACACAGGAGCCCGCCAGCAATGCCGGACGAGAGGAGGTACGCGCCTGGGTACGCGCCCAGATGGCCAGCGGGGATCTATCTGCAGAGCCGGAGCTGCATTTGGACTCACGGGGTGGCGGGGGCGCCGTTGACTGGAGTGGGGATGGGGAGAAGAAGAAGAAGAAACAGAAGGGCGCAACGGAACCCGAGATGGACGTCGATCCAGAGGATGCATTTTTCGGCGAAGATGACGAAGAAGAAGGTGAAGGATCTGACGATTCTTAGCCTATGTTTTAGGTTCGAATTCTATTCCTCGCATCAGGTTCTTCGAAGGATTTCTGCCTCCCAGATTGATGCTACTTGGATGCTACTGTTCTTGGGCGACTTGACCAACCAAAAGGCCTATGGAATGCGCGAGGGCACTTGCACCAACTTCACTGGCACTCAAGCTGTCAAAGTTGTTTGATATCAAGGCTGGCGAGCGAGTTAGCGTTAGCGGAGTGTTAGTGGCCGTCTGCTGATACTTAATGCATTGTTGGCGCGGTTCAATGCGTTAATAATTATGCTACGCGCTAGTGGCATCTGTTAGCGATGTGCCAATGGCTACGCTGGCATGGCCAAGTCGTTTGTGGCGTCGCGACTCGTGATCGAGGGTTTCCCACAAATTCGTCAACCGATGGAGGGCTCGCACTGACCAGACGGCCATACCAAGACATGCACATGAATTCGTGCCTTTTCCGCTCACGAAAATTAGCCCTCCTGTTATTTTCGTCGTGTTTCGATGCGCTAGATTTGGGTCTGCAAACGCCGATCTATATCTTCCCCGATGCATTTGCCGGCTGTCAGATGACTTGGACGCGCGCCCGTCGCCGTAGTGTCGCCGTAAGTATGTATGTAAGTCTTCCGTATTTTTGACCATTATTTTTATTCTGCAAACTTCTACTACACCCACCAGTCCTGACTTTCGACGTCTAATTGTCTAGGCAAATGCTTCGAGACCCGACTGAGGGGCCGCCGCGAATCAGACTGAAATTTAAATGTGATTCTCTCATTTTCGAGCGATGTGATGCCGGCACCTGTACAGACGCGCAAAGATGCAACGAATAGGAGCAAGTATCTGACTTTGCCCCAGCGTGCATGAAGCTCTCGAGGAGAAACTGGTTTCCTGCATCCAAGCGACAACCAAAAAAAAATTGCGTTCCCACGTTTCCAGGACGCGTTAATTGTTGGGGCTCGGGAGCAAATGGGGACAAGATGGGATCAAAGGCGATAGTCGCGTGGGAATGCGGCAAGCGCCGAGCTCACCTTTTATGGAATTGCTGTCAAGTCTCTCTCTCCGTGTCTCTTACTCCAAACTGGCTTCATTACTGCCCCAATCGCTCGGGCCTACCCCTTCATGAGCAACGGTTCTGCCTCGGCCTACCTCCTGTGGGCGCTGTTGTCTGTCTCTGTGCGCCCCCCATGTCTCTCCGATTCGCCGTTCCTGATCACACGCCGTTGCTCCAGTTTTTCACTTTTATGCTCGTCCATCTATGGAGCTACGACAAGTTCAAAGTGGGTGCACGATTGCCGCTACTTGATGCAACACCCACCAACCGAATATGCCTTTAGTGCCTTAGATGGGACTCGGGACGACAGCCAGGCGCTTTCAAACGGGTCATGACGTGCGTTGCTCCAGCGGTCCCACCTCCTGCTAGCCTGATGTTGTCGATCAAACAGTTACTCGTATTTTGCTACGGTACCGCTGTTGATGGTGTTTGCCGTGGCTATGACCGCCTTAAAGTACCAGGAGGGTGTGTCTTAACAGGCAACCCCTACTCCGCATCTGTTGACCTGGGTTCTAGGCTCTATCCTTGTGGAGGATGGATCCAGTAAGCCCGGCCGAGTTTCGATCGTTTCCACTGCTCATCAGACCCAGTAATGCCTCGTCCATTTGCCCTCTGGCAAAAATTACACCTGCGGTGGATTGTCCCGCTTTACTTTGTGCTTAGCATCGCGTGGTCACTTGAATTGTGTGTCCAGTTTTCTTTCCCCGCACCTACTGTATTCTGACGTCATTCCTCCTCAGAGTAACCCATCTCGAAGGTGACGGGCGACCTTTCATCTGGATCTGCGGCTCACGTACTTGCTTTCAGAACTGACCTTTTGGCTCTTCCTGCTACATCAGGGACCCAAGAAACGGGAATGGTTTCACAGCTGGGAGTTCCGGATCTGGAGGCTTGGTATGTCCATTGCAAATTATGCCTTGATCGTGGTCTCTAACTCTTGGATGGCAGGGAGCGTAATCGCAATATTGGGCATGCCCTTGACCACCCTTATAAAACGACATAACATTGAGACCGTAAGTTTACTTAGTAATGCGGTTCCCTCCGTCTCTTCACGTTCCCCAAGTGCGAGGCCTGGATCTTTCTCGGCGGGGCCTCTGCCGGCACCTTTACGACCATCTGTTTCCTCTACGTCCTCGCCAATTTCCCAGGCTTCATCCGGAGCGTCAAGGCCGAAGGAGCAGAACCAGATGTCGTCGTGAGGCTGGCGACTTTCTACCACCTCAATGTGTGTTTTCCCCTTTCCCTGCAGAAACACAAACTCAACTGCGACCAGTGCATCCGCGTCATCTTCGTGAGCCTTGTCTTTCTGGGGACTTGCACGCGGTTAACGTCCATTAGCGCTTCCTCTTCACAGTCCCTCTATTGGTCTTAGCCGTGGATGCGTTGGCCGACAGGACCTTTGCGGTCATCCGCAGCTCGTGAGTGTTACAGCCCATTCTCCAACCGCGTTCTAAACATGTCCACCCAGCTTTTGGTCAGGTACATCGACTTGACCTCGTTTCCGGGAGCACTACTCATTAGGTCATAGATATCCTGCTGATGATGGGGGGCATTGGATGCTTCATTTCCTCCGCGATCACCATGCTGGTGAGTGCATCGACTCGCACCTCGTCCATCCAAGCTGACGCTCGGTACCAGGTGTTCTTCCCCCGGTCAATGACATTCGAGGCCGGCTACAAAGCGCATGCGCTTAGTCACGCCTCCAAAGCCCAAGTCGCCACGAGCGAACCCCCCAATTACGAACGCCACGACTCGCCCCTCCCATCGCCCAAATCGATAGTCTCCGTTGACCGCGTGTCGCGGCCCGATATGCACGCCTTCCGCTTATCGGACGAACTGTCGGAACCAGACCCGGATCCGGACGCGCAGCACGACGAGACGCTCCCGCAGCACTACAATCCGCGATACGATCCACGCAACGCGCTGCGCCCCCCATCCGGGACGCGCTCCGACGATACTGTGTGGGAAGGCGCGCGCATGCCCGCCGCGTCGACGTCCCAACTTGGGCGGAATGACAACTTCAAGGGGCCGTTGTTCGTCAACGGCACGCCTATCTACGTCGAGGAGATCCCGCCCTCGCCGCCGTACCCGCTGATACACCCCTATGTGAGTCTCCTTGTCGTGTTCTCTCAGGTCCGCAGCTCACGCGACCTGCAGGCCATGAACTTCACGTCACCCATCGACCTGCTGGAGACGCCTGATGAGAGATGAATCAGTTCTCACACTCACCGAAGCTATTCCACGGCGTGTTGCCTGTGGGTGTTTTTAGGTGTTTTTGCGGGACCGGTTGCGATCGGCGTCCCACGCTGGCCACGACACCGCTTCCCGAACAGGCCCTCCCGCCAATTTTATGTATCCACCTGCTATCCTTGCTTTTGTTTCTCTGCTGGTGCCCGGATTAATAGGAAATCCATCTATTCTTACTCTTTATCTAACTAGTTTCCGCTTTGTTGTACTACTACGATATCAAACATGTACTTTGTACCTATAGTATGGGATTCTGATGGTGCGCCCGTCGCGGAGACGTGCGTCACACTGAGGTGAGTGTCTTCTATACTGTGTATTTTACCCTCGATTAATCAAATGTTCTAGGACATTTTATGCCATCAAAAATACTACCACATAAGTACCTATCGACGTCCTGCGAGCTGAAGGACTAGGCTACGGCGCTCGGGGGGGTCGTCGAAAGGGTGTTTAAATCCTCCAGCAGCAGCTTCTGGGTCTCCAATCCGCTCGAATCCGAAGAGGACGCACTTGAATGCGTTTCCAATGATGCCTTGATGATGACCGCGGCCGATGAATCGCGCAGACCGCGCACACTAGAGCTTCGAATGGCCAACTTGCAGTTGCCTTTCAGCAGAGCGAATCCACGATGCCAGTGAGAATGCTCCCACAGTTTGGAATGGTCCAGAGTCCAATCCCAGGCTTCTGCGAGGCTACGGAAGCTCTCCGCAAACTCGATTTGGTGCTTCCTCTGCGCCTGAAAGACGCTGAAATGGAAGGGGTTCGGGACGATGTGGTGTGCAAGGTTTTAAGCGCTTGGTACGGCGGTACGGGACCGCCGCATGCGCGCAAAAAGTCTGCATGGAGAGCGGTTTGTGCGTCGTAGAATTCGCCGGCGACGGTTTCGACCAGTTAAGGTACTGTGTGCGTTTCTCTCCTTCGTCGTAGCAGGAGTCCAAAGGGAATTCTTCAAAAGACACTGAGTTCAGGATTGCATAGCAGAGGGTGAGAGAGGAGAGAAAGGCACTCGTCTCAATCAGACCGGCTCAACGACTCGAGTATCCGAGGTGGATCCTTGGGCAGCATGGTAATGCGCGTGTAATTCGCGAACGTGCTCGACAATTTGACCGTTGAATAATCGCAAGAAAATATTCTTAAATCGTTCCTCTGAGCGTAGTATCCGGATCCGAGTCTTGGCCATAGCCAATATAGACGACAAAGGCGAACAGCTGGGAAGGGCGCTGAGAGTGGATAGGATGGTCTGTTCGAACCATGGGAGAGGGTAATCTGAGCCTACAATGCGGAAGTCTTTCAAGTCTCGCTGTACTCAGTACCAGGTGTTTTCAGGTCCGCCGAATTCACAAAGGAATTAATACAAGTAACACATCGTTTCGAGTGTTTCTTGCGTTCCGTTGGATCCAGGACACTCTGTGCTCAAGTAAGCAGTTAGGTGCCCCATACGTTGGCGATGTCGTATATTTCAGTGTCGTTCACAGATAGGCGGGAATCCGAATTCATCGGTAAGTGAGCTGCAAGATACGTATCAAGATATCCGCCATCCGAAAATCGTGGGATGGTTGGTGCGGAGTGCATGCACCGGGAAAAACGAACGACACCGCCACAGCCATTATCTCAACATTGTGACCCCTAAGCCCCTCGTCCAACTCATGGTCGCTAAAGCAAATACTTGCTTATACTTCTCCAACTTGAGTGGAGTGTCACTCTCAAGCTCTGCCGACAAGGCACGAGCCGTCTGCACCATCCGAGCCAATAATCCCCGGACGTCCTCAAACGAAGAAATGTCCACTGACCGTAGGTCAGCTTCGCAGTGCTGCGAGACTAGCTTGGATTTTTTGCAAGAAATTGTCGAACGCTTCGAACGCTGTGCCGCTCGCACTCGCGGCCAGTTGATCGGATATTTGAGCCAAGAGGGCAGCAGTGGTGTCGTCTGAGTCCGGAGTGAGCGTCTTGTAGCTCTCGATGATGAAAGCTGTTAGACTGGCAGAGAAAAGACCGGCCTGTGAGGTGGGTTGAGTGTCGAACTAGTGGATTCGATTATTATGGGGTTTCACGAAAAGCAACATGCCCTCCATATCGACCCTCCAGCTCTCGACAAGTGCCTTGTCGTACTTCTCGGCCTCTGAGATATACACCGACCATATCTTGCCGCATGCGGCTTCCAAGTCAATTTCTCCTGTATCGTTTTCTGGCGAGTCAGTATCCAGACAAAGTTACAACGAGAGGATATAACCAATGCCCGTCGCAGGAAGAGGGTTTCTTGTCGATTCATTGCCTAACAGTAGAGGAGATACAAGACACGTTCAATCGCATTTTCACAGAAGATGCCCACAGATTCTGACAGGAAGAGCAACGGATTGGCAACGGATCATTAAATTGACACTGCGAGCGGTTAAGAATGTCCGGCCCAAGAGCGCAAGAGTTTCTGCGTCTGTGCCTCGAGACGCGAGTGTTCACTGTCGTTTAACGTTCAGTCGACGTTCGTCATTCAGTATTCGTTGGTTGAAGCCTGAAGTTCGGAAGTCAGAGGGAAAATAAATTTCTCCGCTCGTGTGAACCGTGGATCCTACTGAAAGGGTTGACCAAACGCTCCCGAACCAAAACGCCGCGGATGAGATCCGACCAGAGACTGAGACTCAGAGGGTTTGAGCCTGAACAGGATGGAAGACATGTGACGACTTTCGAGGCTGCGGTCCGCTCGGTTGGGCGGGCCGGGTGCTCGGACCGGGGGTGTAATATAAAGAGACCACTGGGCGTAATAGAAGTTTATCTGCCCGCTCCCAACCGCCATGTCCTTTGGAAAAATTCTGACCCTCTCCAGCGGCTCGCCCCTTCCCCAGATCGGCCTCGGAACCTGGCTGTCCAAGCCCAAGGAGGTCGAGAACGCGGTACGCACGCGACGAGCGCTTCCAGTTACTTTCGAGTCGCTGATCTCATCGATCAGGTCGAAATCGCTGTCCGCAATGGATATCGCCATCTCGATCTCGCCATGATCTACCAGAACCAGGACGAGGTCGGCGCTGCGCTGAAGAAAGTCATTCCTTCGGTCGTAAAGCGCGAGGAGCTGTTCATGACGTCCAAATGCTGGAACTCGTCGCATCAACCCGCCGAAGTTGAGAAAGAGCTCGATGAGACGCTCAAGCAGCTCGGTGTCGACTATCTTGATCTCTACCGTGCGTTGCTATCATCCGAGGATAATCCCGGTCTTAATTTTAGCAGTTATTCACTGGCCGGTTTCATTCCCTCCCGGCAACGGCCTCTTCCCGCCCCACCCGACCAAGGCAGGCGAGATTGCCCTTGATCTCGAAACGTCTCTTGTCGACACTTGGAAGGCCATGCTCGCGCTCCCGAAGTCGAAGGTAATTTCCCCCGTTTATTCGGGAGACGATTATCTGATCTTGTTAGGTCCGGAATGTCGGCGTGTCCAACTTCACCATCGCGCACCTGGAGGGGATCATTTCCGCAACGGGCGTCGTGCCCATCGCGAACCAAATTGAAGCGCACCCGCTACTCCCGCAAGACGACCTTGTCGCGTACTGCAAGGAGAAGAACATCCATATCACGGCGTACAGCCCCCTCGGGAATAACTGTGAGTGTTACTTCCATCCCAGAGTGTCCGCTCGCTCACGTTTGGCAGTGATCGGCGAGAAGAAGCTCACGGACGAGCCCATCGTCGAGGAAATCGCCACCCGGCTGGGAGCGACGACGGCGCAGGTGCTCGTTGCGTGGGGCGTGTACCGCGGCTACTCGGTCATCCCCAAGAGTGTGCAGGAGGGGCGCATCATCTCCAACTTCAAGCAGATCGAGTTGAGCAAGGAGGACTACGAGAAGATCAGCACGCTGGGCCACGGGCGACACGTCCGGTGCGTAACTGCGCCTTTTTATTAGGCGGGGTTCTCACCTTTCTGTAGCTACAACATTCCGTTTCGCTACGAGCCGTTGTGGGACATTGCACTCTTCGACGAGCCGGCAGAGGCCAAGGCGACATACAAGGTCAAGATTGCTTGAAAAAGTTCATGTGCGAGAAAAGCAAATGCAAATGTAGTGCCTTAGTCGACGTTGTAAACCATTATTGTTCATTATCCATTCACGTCTAATTGGCGGGGCTTCGTCGCTTTAACTCAGAGGATTTATGTAAGAATCGAGTTGAACTGTTCAAGTAGATCCGCCACGGGTATTTTCTAGAAGCCCGTCTTAGACTCGGACCGGAAGCCGGTTTAAAATCGAACATTGTTGAAAACCGAGATGACTTTTGACTCTACAACGGAATACTATTAGAGACCCCTTAGTTGGCCACCCTACTTAGTTGGCCACTTGACTCCTATAAGACCAGGGCTTCATAATTATGACTGGCCATAATGTATAAACAGAATACCACCTCCAACGAATGTTCAGACCAAATTTCAGCCGAAAGTGATGGGTTGATCGGGAGCTACGGCATCGTTGATCGGGATCCGACGCGTGGGGACATCAATTTCTTATCGGACCACTGCCATTGCCATTTCTCCACCATTTCTTCCTCGATCCAGGACTTTGGGGGCTCGTTCGGATCCCCCGATGCTGGCCTTCCATCTGAAGAGATACTGGATGGCAACCGACTGAACTATCACTCTTAACATACCCGGGAAAAGCACGACTTCATTTGTAGGTCAGTCATGCTGGCACCGTCGCGGTCCACGACACCGCTATGCCATCGGTCTGGAACCTTACATAGGACTTCTCAATATACAATCCTTCATTCCGAGACCCTTTTCGAGATTTTATCCAATGACCTCTGATTGCTCTGGAGGCCATTGTCCAAAATCACCCAATTTCAGTCGTGCTGATAGTCGGATTTTTTGGAGGAGATGACAGCAACTTGGAATGAAGTTGGGCATCCAGGTACGTCCAAATACTTCCCATTAAGTAGCCTGGATCATAATTTGGCCCATCACGGCCTTTTTGTGAGTAGCAGAACACTCATTCATCCCGCGACCCCAATTTCGAGGTTTCCCGTCGATCGCAAGCATGTATTCTGCCCATTTCTATACCTCATATCTACACCATAACTGTTTTAAATAGTGAATATAACCTGTATATATGATTCTGAGTGCAGGCCACCGCCATTTGAGAGCTCAATAGGGTGGCCAACTAATCTGTTGTTTGGCTATGTTGGACTGCCGGTCAAAATAAATTCCTTACGCACTCAAATCTTCGAGTATTTTGGTGCTGGCGGACTTGAACTCTTTGGAGGATTCATGCCCTCATTCTGACATAGTCTGGCTCGCACCGGCACCGGTATAACACCAGGGCTGCGGCATAAATGCTTAAGTGGCCAACTAACTGGTCTCAAATAGTAAGTCCCAATAAAATTTCCTCGTCCTCCCCTGGAATCTTCTTTCTCAAGTCATTATGACTCGAGGTTTTCGTGAGTCGTAAGTATTGGCTGACTGACCATTTAGCCAGATCTGACAGATGTGATGCGGGAAATATATAACGACGGATAGTTCTCCTCACTTTGATCCCACGCACGTTCTCGATGTCTGTGCCACCTGTGAGACCACCAGACCAGTGAGTTATAACGTTACTAATTTATGCATGCTTTACCAGGAGGAGAGTCCGGATTCAACTGACCAGGCCATTGCGATGTCCAATCTAACCCTTGACGCAGTGAGCGAGGTCATTACAAGCCATGGAATATGTTTGACCTTTGAGAAGGATGATCTGCCGGCATTGGATGAGATGCACCAAGTGTTGGCTCAGACACCAGATGGTCTGGATCGTGCCAAACACTCTAGCAATCATTTACAGAGACCAATACCTGAGGTCGGGAAATATGGATACCTTGAAGCTGGATTGCAGAATTCCCAAGCAGCCGTGACACAGACACCAGATGGAAACCATGATCTCGCAGGGTACCTAAAAACATTGGGAGATCTCTTCACATATTGTTTTCAGAGGTCTGGCAAGATCACAGATCTGGACAATGCATTGAAGAACTTCCAAGAAGCCATAGCACAAACAGCCGAAGGAGATCTCCAGGTCCTACCCTGTTTTGCAGAGTCTGGCAGCATTCTCCATGTCAAGATATCTGCTGGGAGGAGATTTACAGGACATTGAAACTGCAATCCAGAATTATCAAGCCCTGATTTCACAAACACCAGTGGGGCACCCAGATCTCCCAACACATCTGGAAAATCTGGCAGCCCCTTTGATAGCTCAATATCAAAGATTAGGTGACTTGAAAAGTCTTGACTTGGCACTATGTAGAAGCTCAGCAGAAAGCTGTTTCTTTGATGCCAGAGGGCAGCCAAGACCCTATGGACTTGGGTGACCTGGAGGCCTCACTGCAGACCTTGCAACAAGCTGTGGTTCTGATTCCAGAGGGTCACCCCTTTCTGCCTGTCTGTCTGCACAAGCTTGTATTGGCCTTTTGAGACCGATATCGGAGATTGGGGAAACCAGAGGATCTTGAGTCTGCTCTGCAAAATGATCAGGCAGCTGTAACCCATACACCTAATGGGCACCCCGAGCTTCACATACGGCTTGAGGACTTGGGCATGGCTCATTGTGCCAGATATCTACAGGAAGGTGACATGAAGGATCTTGACTCTGCTTTGGAGTGTTTCCAAAAAGCTGTTCAACTTATGCCAGATGATCATCCTGCACTTACGGACCATCTTCAGCATTTGGGAATGGCCTACACAGATCACTATCACAGACTGGGTGAACTGAAGGACCTTGATGCTGCACTCGAAAGAAAACAGCAGGCTATTGACCAGACACCAATGAATCATCCACAACTACCACAGTGTTTGCGAAGTATAGGAATCTCTTATAGGGATAAATATATGAGGCTAGGTGATTTAAAGGATCTGGAAGCTGCAGTGCAGAACTTTCAAGCAGCGGTTGATCAGACACCAGCAGGGCATCCACATATTGCTAGCTATCTGGAGGCACTGGCTGTATCTCAGAGAGATAAATACACCAGGTCTGAGGATGTAAAGGACCTCAAGGCTGCAACAGAGAATCTCCATGCAGCTGTAGCAAAGACACCAGAAGCTCACCCAGATTTTGTTATGTCACTGCAGAATCTGGCTGCATGCCTGACTGATAGGTATCAGCGGTTAGGTGACTTGAAGGATCTTGAAAAGGCACAGGGAGCATATCAGAAAGCTGTTGCACAGACACCAGAGGGGCATCCTGACCTTCATAGACTTTTAGCAAATCTGGCAGCCTCATACATTGACAGATATCGAAGATCTGGTAGTCTGAGTGATCTTGAAAAGGCATTGCAAACAGATAAAAGAGCTTTGGCACAGATACAAAAATTTATAGGACATCCTGACTTGCCTGCACGTCTTCAGGGTTTGGCATTCTCATTCATACTGCGATATCAGAGATTGCAGGATCTGGGTGATCTGGATGCTGTAGTGGAATATTTTCAGAAAGCTGTAGCAGAAACACCTGCAGACCATCCAGATCTTGCACATTGGCAGCAAACTTTGGGACGAGCATTGAGTGATCGATATCTGATATTTGATAATCTGGAGGACCTTCAGGCTGCACCGTCAATGAAGCAGAAAGCTGTTTCTCAGGCCCAAGCATCAAAGGCAAATATGCCAGGAGACTTACAGAGCCTGGCTAGATCCTTTCGAGACCGCTATCGAAAGTTAGGGGATAAAGAGGACCTTAAAGCTGCACTTGAGAATGATGAAGCTCCTGTGAAGGGAACACCAAAAGACCATCCAGACCTTCCAGTCCGTCTCCGGAGCTGGGCTGCATCCTTGTCTGATCAATACCAGGATTCAGGAGACTTGAAGGATCTTGAATCTGCATTGGAAATTAACAAATGAGCTGTTGAGGCAACACCTAAGCACCATCCAGAGCTTCCGGGGCTGCTTCAAAGTATGGCATTCTCTTTTTTCTTGAAATATCAAAAATCTGGGAAGCCAGAGGATTTGCATGCTTTTTTCTCCAACTCGAGGATTTCCTTTGAATCAATTTCCTCACATCCTATTGCATCCTGGGAAGCAGCCTTTAAATGGGCATCTGTCGCACAGGAGCAGAAGGATTTTGATGAATGTCTGAAGGCTTCTTCAACTGCCTTTGGACTGCTGCCTGAACTTCTTTGGATAGGAAATCCTTTGGTTGCTCGGCAAGAAGCTATCAGACACATTGTCATTGCACAGACAGTTTCCGATGCAGTTACTGTTTGTCTTGAACAGTAAGATTGTGTACTTGCAATTGAAATTCTTGAACAAGGGTTGGCAACCACCTTTCAGCAACTCCTTGAACTGAAGGCATGTTAGTATGCTTCCCCAGGCAGATGCAGATCAGTTGCAGTTGCTTTCTTCCCAGCTTTACAGTGGCACCTCAGAAAATCCTGGTGAGACAGCTTCAGAGAGACAGGACTTGCTGGATGATATTCGGAAACGACCTGGTCTTGAATACTTTTTGTGTCCAAAGCCATACAAGCAACTCTGTCAAGCTGCTCAACATGGTCCCATTGTCATTCTCAATTCTCACCCCACTCACTGTGATGCAATAATAATTCTCAATCCAATTTCAGACCCGATCCGTGTTCCACTCCCTGATGTGGATATAGAGGAACTCCAACGTCGTCGAGATTCTCTCAAGGATGTCATTAATGGGCGAGGCATTAAAATGAGAGCAGAAACTGAAAGGCTTCATGGAGGTCATGAGGGAGCAGCAGATGCTCTTGAAACTCTGCTGAGTTGGATTTGGGCCAATATAATCAAGCACATTTACAAGGCCTTGGAATTGGTAAGATAAATATCTGATTTATTGTGCAAGTGCTAATGTTATTTTTCAGTATAACATCTTCAAAGACAGATTATGGTGGTGCCCCATGGGTGCTTTTATCGAGCTTCCTTTACATGCTGCAGATCTTTCGGACCAGTTCATCCACTCATATACCTCAACCTTGGGAGCACTTCTCGAGGCTGATTCAAAGAAACCAACTTCCAGTCAACTGAAGGTTGGTGTAGTCGGGGTGACACACACTGGTTCCGGCAGAAAACAAGCACTTCCTGGGGTTCAAGAGGAAGTCAGGAAGATTGTGTCTATTGTTGGCAATGAGCATGTACACAGTCTTATTGGAGAACAAGCCACAGTCGAGTCAGTTCAGATCCAGCTCAAAAACTGCTCTTGGATTCATTTGGCCTGTCATGGAGAACAGAACTTGGTCAATCCCCCAGGAAGCTGCCTTCACTTGTACAAAGGCACTCTCCAGTTGGGCACCATTCTTCAGATGCCTCTCGAAAATGCCGAGTTTGTGTTTCTTGCAGCATGCCAAACTGCCAAGGGTGATGCTGGGTTGGTGAATGAATCATTTCATTTGGGAGGAGGATTCATTGCTGCTGGGTTTCAAGGGGCCATTGCAACCATATGGTCTATGCTGGACAAGGATGGGCCGGTTGTTGCGGAAATAGTCTACTCACACTTGTTCCGAAATGGTGGATCACTTCAGGTTACAGATGCAGCAGAAGCCTTGCAGCTTGCGGTAAGAAAGTTACGAAATGGGGGTGCTTCCTATGAGCGTTGGGTCCCATTCATTCACATTGGTCTCTGAAATCGTATGCATAGGACTCTTGATGTATGCCCCATGATATATATATTGTGAACGGTTTCATTTGTTTCCTGTGAGAGCTGAGTGAGACAGTCTAAATTATGGTAAGTGGTTTTGCAATGGTTCTCTGAAATGCGAGAAGAAGCCGTCAACTGAGCTGCAGATTCGTGCCTCAGTTTATTTCTACGACCCCTGATGAAAATCCAATCAAAATTGAAGTTGAAAATTCAACCTTGGTTTAGTCTTCAAATCTGCATCTAGCAAAATTTCGGAGGGTTACTCCTAGGCTATTTAACAGAGTGGCCTACATTGTGAACTCATTTTTGGGTTTTGAACCGCCCAGTCCAAGTGGGGAAAGCGGGGCATTTGTTTGGTGTGTATTTGGCGCACTGGTAACGTGGACATTAGCACCCGACATTTGACATATGCCTCCGCAGTCTCGCCTCAACTCATCTGGGATGGGATACGAGCGAAAGCGGCCTCCATCAGCCACCGCCGCCTCTACTTCCTCTTCGTTCGCCCGCCATACCTTCGCGATGCACGACCAGCCACGTTCAGCGTCACCCCCCGCCTCGACTTACTTTCCCTTACTCTCGGGCGACAGTGGCGCGCGCTTGCGTCCAACGGCAGACGCAGAGTCCCATTTTGCATACAGCACCACTCTGCGGAGACACCAAGTCGACGGGTTACCGCTTTCTCCCACGGAATTGGCCTCTGCTGTAAATGCAGAGGCTTCAAGCTTGTGGTCCAGAGCACTTAGTGTTGTGACCGGCCAACCCCCAGAAACGAGTGTCGAGGACGGGCGGACAACACCTCCAGCAAAGCAGGAAGTCCGGGACACGATGTCGGCGCGTTTCGCACACTGTTCTATCGAGGTGAGTTATAACGTGGCGGTCAAGCAGTAAAATATCTTCCCCATTCGGGAACCCAATTGAAGAGATACTTGGTGTACTGACATTTCTTTCAGGAAACAGTGGCCCACTATCGTACCTCCCTTACTTCTGGTCTCCTTCGTTCCGACATCCCAAACCTTCTCTCCACCCATGGATACAACGAGTTCTCGGTCTCGTCTCCCGAGCACGTTCTCGTCAAATTCGCCAAAACGATATACGAGTCGCCGCTTATCTTGCTTCTATGCGCCAGCGCGACCGTTAGCGCCCTAATGGGCAACATAGACGACGCGGTCAGCATTGCTGTCGCTGTGCTGATCGTCCTCACGGGTGAGCCCCAGTGCTTCTTCGCCACGTATCCTGCGACTCACCGAATGCAGTCGGTTTCGTGCAGGAGCAGCGCTCGGAGAAGAGCCTCGAGGCGCTCAATAAGCTCGTGCCCCACCACTGCCACGTCCTGCGGTAGGCCGCCCTGGCACATCCCGTTCTGCCGAGTCGCCCCTGACGCACCGTACAGCGAAGGCCAGACGATCCACATCCTCGCAAATGAGCTTGTCCCGGGCGACGTCGTCACATTCGCGACAGGCGACCGGATCCCGGCGGACATCCGCATCGCCGCCGCAGTCGACCTTGAGATCGACGAGAGCAGCCTCACGGGCGAGACGGAGGCGCGCAGGAAGGGCACCGAGACGTGCGTGTATGAGGGCGGAGGCGCTGGAGGTCGCGGTCCGCGGGAGCCCGTGCCGCTCGCGGAGCGCGCGTGCATCGCGTACATGGGCACCCTCGTCCGTAACGGCCGTGGCACAGGTATCGTGATCGCCACAGGGACCGACACCGAGTTTGGTGTAATCTTTTCGATGATGCAAGATGTGCGTCGCGCTCCGCTGCTTTACTACCCGCTGACTTGGTGCGCAGGTCGAAGAAAAGCGGACGCCGCTCCAGCTGAGCATGGATGAGCTCGCAAAGAAGCTTTCGCTCATGTCGTTCGGTGTTATTGGCGTCATCTGTCTCATCGGGGTGCTGCAGCATCGGTCATGGCTTGACATGTTTACTATTGGAGGTGCGTCTCTCGTCACGTCTTCGGTCAGCGCTAATGCGCTATTGTACAGTATCCCTCGCGGTGGCGGCCATCCCGGAGGGTCTGCCAATTGTGACCACCGTGACCCTCGCGCTGGGTGTTTTGCGTATGGCAAAACGGAAAGCGATTGTCAAGAAGTTGCATTCCGTAGAGTCTCTTGGGAGCGTGTCCGTTATCTGCTCAGACAAGACGGGTATACTTGTATCTATCCTCGAGATTATTAGTCTCACGATTAATCGACAGGGACCTTGACAAAGAACGAACAGACCGTGACCGAGGCGTACGCCGTGGACGAGATCGTCCACCTCGAACCTCCGCCGTCGAGTCTGACTGCTGCAATCCGCAAGACACTTGACATTGGCGCGCTGTGTAACAACGCATCTATGGCGCGGAACGAAGAGGGAATCTTCGTTGGCCAGTCGACGGACGTAGCGCTTCTTAACATTCTGCATGTGTTCGGACTCCCTGACCGACGGACGGTCTGTTCTGTTCTTCATCGCCCCTCCGAAGCACCAGCCTAACCAGTTGTGTGCCTAGAATTTCAGGCGCCTATCCGAGCGCCCGTTCAACTCGGAGCAGAAGTACATGTCCGTCAGCGGCGTCCACCCCGATGCGCCGAACCTGATGGTGAACGGGGGTGGTTCCCGTGAGATGTACTACATCAAGGGCTCCATCGACACCGTACTAGAGCGCTGCAAGTTCTACTACGTCAACGACGAAAGTACTCCGGCCCTAGATGCGACGACGCGCCACGTGATCCTGGGCAAGGCACAGGCCGTGGCGAGCCGTGGGCTGCGCGTCGTTGCGATGGCCTTTGGGCTGGGCGGCGCCGCGGGGTCGACGCCGGCGGGGAGCCGTAGCCCGTCGCGCGACGGGGACGAGCGGGAGAACTGGAACCTCATCTTTGCGGGCTTCCAGGCGATGCTCGACCCGCCGCGGAAGGGCGTCGCGGACTCGATCGGGCTCTTGCAGGCGGGCGGGGTGCAGGTCGTCATGATCACCGGCGATGCAGAGGAGACAGCATTGTCCATCGCGCGCGCGCTCGGGCTCAAGGTCGGTTCGCAGCACGGGCATGGGGGTTCGCACCGGGGCGCCCCTAGTTCGTCAGTGGACTTGGGGACCAGCGCGCTCGCCGGCACGGGGACCAGCTACTGCTTGACTGGCAAGGCGATCGACCAAATGAGCAAGGCGCAGTTGAAGGAGCGGGTGGGGACGGTGACCGTTTTTGCGCGGACGACGCCGCGGCACAAGATGGCGATCGTCGAGGCGTTCCAATCTCGCGGAGCCGTCGTTGCGATGACTGGAGATGGCGGTAAGACGATGCATTCGTTCGACGGCTGTTCCGCTGCTAACTGGATATAGTGAACGATGCACCTGCGCTCAAGATGGCGGATATCGGGGTATCGATGGGGAAAAGCGGGACGGATGTCGCGAAAGAGGCGGCAGATGTTATTCTCGTAGACGACAACTTCAGCACCATTCTGCCTGCAGTGGAGGAGGGTGCGTATCCTACCCCACTGCTTTATATATCCTCGCTGACGAGCACATTTCAGGCAAATCAATATTCCACAATATCCAAAATTTCTTATCGTTCCAGCTAAGCACGGCCGCTGCTGCCCTGACACTCATCACGCTCAGCACGATGCTGGGGCTGAGCAACCCGCTCAATGCCATGCAAATATTGTTCATTAACATCCTCATGGACGGTGTGTTTTCTCTTGTGTCTTGCGATTTCGTTTCTCATTCGCTTGTAGGACCTCCGAGTCAGAGTCTCGGTGTAGACCCTGTAGATCCGGCGGTCATGCGTCGGCCTCCACGGAAGAAGGACGCGCCCATCATCACTCGCCGCCTATTGTATCGTGTGCTTTTCTCGGCCTCTATTATTGTCGTCGGCACACTCTTCGTGTACATGTTCGCATTAGAAGATGAAAAGATGTCACGGAGGGAGCAGACCATGGTATCCAATCCCCCGCACTAACTATCCTCTTCGCCCATCGACTGACTCGCTCTTCGCAGACATTCACGTGTTTCGTCTTCCTAGACCTCGTCTCCGCCGTGCAGAACCGCGGCATCGGGTGCGGCCTGCTACAGAACAAAATGCTCGTCACGACCGTGTCGATCTCGGCCATCTCGCAGCTCGCGCTCGTATATGTACCGTTCATGCAGGCGATCTTCCAGACCGCTGCGCTGGACCTCGGCGACCTCGCCGTCATTCTGGTGCTTGCGGGGACGAGCTTCGTTTTGCACGAGGGGCGCAGACGATACGAGCGCAAGCTGAACCTTGATTCGACGTGGGCGGCGGATGTAGAGGAGCTAGTGTGAGGGACTCTTGGGTATTTATGTATAGATATATTATTATTATTCGGTGGCGGAGGATGTAAGGGAGTGCGGCCTTTTCCTGGGAAAGGGTCGCAGCTGGCGTACACCATAATTGGGTTGCTGAAGCGGCCACATGCAGACGCCTGTGAGGGTGTACTCGGAGATTGAGATTGACGAGGCCGTCGGGCTCGACGTGCCTTTAAACAGACCGAAGAGCCTAATATATATATGGTACATTCGTGTCCAAAAGTCGTAACCAAAGAAATGTTAGTCTACCAGTCAGTATGCACGAAAGCCAGTCATCTCAGGTTAGATGTAAGTTTGCCAGTCCCCGACCATTGTGCTGTGACGACGAATTAATTCACTCGCCTGGATATGAGCAGGAGTAGCGACGTACTTGACGGACGTCATAGGGGTGAAAGTTAGTCTGTACGTGCCGAATTTGATACTGAGAAGGCCAATTAATATTAGGCGGGCTCGGAGGGGAGATGGGGAGGCTTACTAGCCGCCGGCTGCACCCAAGCCGCCCGTCCGAGAATAGCTGAGGATCTTCCCGCTTGGGCTCGAGACGGAGTATGTCAAATTGCCCGAGGGACCGAACGTGCCGCTGCATTGACGATGACTACACGTTCCCGAATTACAAAGGACTGTGACTCACGAAATGGTGTGGGTCGTGTATTTGCCGACGTAGTTGGTGAGCGCCGTGGAGGGACACGATGATCCACACGTCGTGTCGATGAAGTCGACGATCTTCAGCTTGCTGCTCAGCGCGTCGAGTGCGACGAGGGGTCCGCCTTCAGAGATACCGAACACCTGCATGAGGTGGAAGAAGTGGGTGGAGGTCCCAACCGATGGGTCGAGGTACTGTTTCCAGGCGTGCGAGAACGCTTGTCCCGAGGCAACCGTGGGGAAGTGCCATTCATTGCGCTGGCGAGGGGAGTCGAAATGGTCCGTGTCCAGCATAGCAGAAGCGTTAGACGTGAGATACATCACGTAGCAATTCGAGATGAGCGCGGCGCTGCACCCCTTCGTGAAGACGCCTGGTTGTAGCGTTGTTAAATAACCCAGACCACATCTCATTAACCGCAAGACTCGCCTGAGGCCGCCCAAGTCATGTTTCCAACTTTCCCAAAGACAAAGTCGGTACCATTGTTTAAAGCTGCGGTAGTGGCCGCGCGCGATTTGATAGAAGATTCTTCACACGGAGTGTCGGCGCTCCTGGCATCAGAGATCTGCGCCGCTGAAGACACGGCCAGGAGACCAAGAAATGATAGGATACTTGCCGAGCAAACCATGAAAGCGATTTACCGGACAAAAAATCCGCCTTTGTCATGGTGGGTTATATACAGGATTTTCAGGGGGATCGAAGACATGTGCTCCTTCTTTCATTCCTCCTGGGGCGGTCCGAACGTCGCAGCCGCAGTCTAAGAGCAGAGCTCCAGTGAGAAGATTGCTTCCGCAAAGGATTCAAAGTGCACCACATCAGAAATGAAACCTGTGCCGGAGCACAGCTGGGTTCCCGAAGTCCAGAGACCCTGAATTAGTCAGTGGGAAATGCACCTCACTGTCAAAAACGCTCGAGGACCAGCCGCGGGAGCATATGGAAGACGAGGGCCAGTGGTTGGGAAAACGCCAAGATGGGTGTCCGAGTTGTTGATGAAAATCACATGCTTCAAATGCTCAATTCGCACGGTTGAACTTGGGCGTTGCGCTCGATTGACTTCCCACAGGACTTATTTTTAAGCACTCAAATGGTAGCGACAGAAGTACAGTTTTAAAAAAAGTCCAGCTACAGCTTACTAAAGTTACTGCTATTACCTTGTGTTGAACTTCTCATGAATGATCCCAACAAGTACGCACTTACATAGTTTAAGGTACACCACATTAACATAGCAATATCTCATTCACTGGAGATCCATGTTGTAAGGCAGTAGCACACGAACATACACCAAATCAGAATGAAAGCACAAAAAAAGAAAAGAGGATTCAAGTTTAACGTGTTTTGCACAATTAAGTGCGGGCCTTAAGACTGGGATCCACGGCAAGGGAACACGAGGATAAAGAAAGTGATACTCCAACCTTTCCCAGGAAAAAGCGATAAAAAGGACACTCACCTTGACCAGCTCTTAATATACAGAGGCTTGCACGGTGCGGCTCGAGGCTAAGGCGGCGACGCTCAGGAAAATATACGAAGCGAGTTCACCGACGCTATGCACCGAAAGTCAAAACGGACTTATCGAATGTTACTCACCTTGGCCGGGCTCTCAATATAAGGAGGCTCACACGATAGCTGAGGCTCGAGGTTAAGGCGGTGATGCTCATGAAATAAACGCGGGCGAATCGACGGACGCTCTATCCAAGGAAATTCAGAAAGGACGCATAAAATGACACTCACCACGATCGCGGTAAGAGGTTTACACGGGAAGCTCGAGGCTGATACGCCAGTTGATGATCGAGGCTAAGGCGATGATTCTCAGGGGGTAAACGACACGGTGGATCGACGGACGCTATATGACGAAATTCAGAAACCGACAGAAAATGACACCCACCTCGACCGATCTCTAAAATAAAGAGGCTTACACGGGAGGCTCGAGGCTGATACGCCAGCTGATGCTGGAGGCTAACACGATGATGCTCAAGAACCCAGACAAAAATTAAGACGAGCCAAAAGAGACCCGAACCAGAGCCAGAACCAGATAGGGATTACACGGGCGGCTCGAGGCTTATACGCGAAGTGAGGCTAGAGGCTAATGCGTTGATTCTCAGACAAAGAACTCAGATCTAGAACACAGCGATGGAGAGAAAGGAGGTAGACATCGATGCGAGGTTGGAACAGGCAGCATGGGGCGCACCAAATAATCGAGGCGGTAGTGGGTGCGGTAAAAGATTGATGATCGATCTGAGCGGCTGACAGTTAGTCTGAGGAAATACGCCATTCAGCCACGCACTCGGTCGGGCACGAATGCTAAAGTCGGAGGCATAAAGAGGCGTCCAACGGCGAAGACGTCCACAAACAGCGTACAGCGTTGGAAAGATATTTCACGCTCTTAGAATAGAGAACCACACCAGAGGAGCACGTACTCTGCTCGATAACGCGTCGAAGTCGCGACTCGCGATCACTGGCAGTGACGCGCGATGGCGGAGGAAAAGGGTGGCGTCGATGGTTGGGTCAGCTTGACGTTCGCGTTACATGAAAGGATAGTACTCACCAGTATTTCGAAGGGCTGGGATGGGGGGATAGCAGGAGATAATGGTGGAGCAGAAGAGAGAGACGAATGGATGGATTTGGTCAGCCACCTCGCTTAAGCCTCGCGTTGGCCGTGTTTGGTCCCAGTCGTAGATCACCACTGATGCGATTGCACGGTCACCGTCTCAACACCGTCTACCTGCTGTGCTGATTGAAGGAGCCGACATTTAGAGTCGAAAATCACCAAGCCTGGAGGGGGAGCAGAAGAGACATAAATCATTCTTCCTCCTTTCCGGATTTTATTCCGGTTGTTAGTGGGTTGATTAGAAAACGCGCACATGTCTTACAAATTTGAAGTTATTTCAAAGCAAAATCCTCACCCAATCTTGCACCCAATGGTTTAGCAGCGACCGCCAGCATCTCCACCCAATAGTCCAATATGCTTAATCGCCAGGGCCAAATACTCGATTCTCAAATCCCAAGCACTGATTCCGCAAGTCTCAAGCGCCGGCGGTCGGCCGGATTCATCCAGATCCCCTTGACAAGTCTTCAATCGTTCCTAGATACTCCAACAAATGCCTCTCCCTCTTATTAACCTGCTCCACTACCACTCGGGTCCTCCAAGGGGTGTTCGTGGCCGCCTTGAATTCTGGGGTCCCAAACGCATCGCAGGTATCCCATTCGTGGAGGGCAAGGTACCGCGGAGGGCTCGCCAGGGCCGATAGCAGGCGGAAACGACGCGACGACCGCCAACCAGGTACCGCGCTGAGCATCGGGATGTGCTCCTCGGCATACCAATCGTTAAAGGTGCCTTCAGCGCTATCGTTCGGCGTCATCCCGTTCAGCACCATGTAGTATTTTTCGGGCGAAATGGGGATGAGGATCGGGGCTCCGGAGGGGATAGTTTCATAGACCCGAATGTCGAGTTTCTCCCCAAGTGAGGACCCGAGCAGCAGTTCAATCTGGGAGTGTTCTGGCAGTGCAATCTGGGAGTCCACTGCACAGAAGATGGCCAGGACATAGGTCCCTGCAGTATCATCCCTAGCACTTTGGTACGCGACTGGACTGGCAGCTCTACAGAGGCTCCGGAGAGTATCGTCGATATCTAAGTGAAGAGTGCTTGAATTTCTCAGATGACCAACGCTCAAAACGCTACTGACGGTGCCAGTCCACATTCAAGGATTCCCGAGAGACCGCGTACGCAAGAATAACCAGCAAGTTATGGTATGCCATATCGTAGAAGGCAGAGCGCTGCGAAGAGGTACACAAAGCCAATCAGGCACATCATTTTCATCATCGCCGGCGCGGCGGCCCGTCCAACTTTTTTTTCCGGATTCGCTCGGCCGACTCTGGTTCAATGGTAGTATGTACTTGGCCTGAGTCAAAGGCAGAAGGGCTATGAAATCGTTGACATGAGCAATCGTAAAATGTCGAAAGTAGCTCCCTCGGAGTCCCTCCTGCGCGGCTTCGATCACTTAAAAATGAGGGGCGCCTCAGTACATACCTCATTGTGGAGGCAATGTAGTAGTGGGTCAGGGAAACACAGCCATGATCATTAAGAATTGTCATTGGCGCTGTAAGTAGTACCGAGTAAGTGTTCAAGAAGTGCAAGTTCCGTTGTATTGAGAGTCGTTGGTGGCCGAAATAGCAGCGGTGAACTCGATAGAGCTGCTGCGCTGAGACACATCAGGAATATATGCCTCGATGTTGAGTGCCCCTGGAGTTAAATAAGCATGTTACGTTGGCGAAAATTGGATAGTTCTCACAATAGTAATGCCCTTGAACCTAACGATCGCGATGAATGTCAGTAAAAAGAGCGCGAGTCGACTGTTGAGCTTACGCGTTTTTCATACTGGAACCAAGCCCATCCCTTGGCGGTCATGACGATGGATCCCTTGCCCGACCCGGTGCAGCTTTTTGATTTGAACTGCGACAGTTGAGGTGAGAACGAGTGAAGTAAACAAAGCAAAACTGGCACTCACTGTGAGGCTGCATGTAGCGCCATCTGCAGCAGCCATTGCGATGGTTTGCGTTTGCTGATTGTTCGAGGTTGTCGTGACGCTGGAATCGATTAATACGGTACACGCTTTGCATGCATAAATTAGACGTACGCCGTGCTAAGAGAGTTAGTGATGGTGACAGAAGTCGATACGGTGGTTGTTCTGCGAAGATGGTTAATGAACTGAACGGTGAAACGAAAATTTTCCGGTACGTGTCAACAATGTCCGGGATTCCGATATTCGCAGCAATAGACACGCCGATGGACCACGCTGAGGTCTCTGGAAGTAAAATGAACGATCAGAGGGATTCAACCAGAAAAAAAGAAAGACAGACAGAACGCACTCGTAGTTGTGAGGGTAGTAGAGGAAGACGTTCCTTCCAAAGCACTGAGCGTCACAGTACCTAAATAAATTAGGGCACTGCTCAGTACGATAGTGGGTGTTCAGAATGTCTATTTTACCACTGGTTCCGACTAAAGTCCCGGAGCTTGACTGGCTCGAGGTAACGCACGACGGGTTCCCTATTGATACAATATCAACACGATTGAGTTGGGTGCGCGTGAAATTGGTTACCGTTAACTGTGACCATGGCCGTCTGGTCTGAGACACAGGCAATGGCGGGATAGTTTTCCTCCTTCAAGCATATAAATTTTAGGAAGGCATAGCGGTTAAATATTCTATACGCACGTTATCAATATTCGTCGCAAGATGGTATTTACCATTGCCCCAGTTCTTCCGGGCTTGTGCCTCAACGAGACTCCATCCATCGACTTTTCGGATTCTGCATCAGAAATGGTTTCGAGTCGAGATTCAAGGACCTGCTTACGTTCTTTGAGATCGTCGGGACCCAAGTTGGAGCATGTTCCGTCGGCGCGCTTCGAGGAAGCGGCAGTTTGGGGGACGTGCCCAAGCAAGGCGCCGTCCTGGCTATATGCGAGAACACTCCCAGTCTCAGGGTCGAACGCGAGGGCGCTAGTTCCGCGGGGGACGTTGTCGAAGGAGCGGGGGAGTTGAACGGGAGAGGCGGTCGCCAGAAGGGGCGCCACAGTGAGTGTAAGCAAGAAAGTAACGAGTGTGGAACCTTGATACATCATAAAAGAATGGAATGAGAGAGGCGACGGGAAAACGAAAGTGCGGAGAGTGAAAAATCACTGCCGGATGTTGCAGCCATTTTATCGTCGTGCCCCAAACAGTACTGCAAGCGAAAAGCGGACAATCGCCTCCTCAGCCATGCGATGATCCTGTCATTGAGCATGCATGCGCGTCGTTGTGGTTGCGTAGCACAACGGCGGCTGATGGCAACGCTCCAAAAATGCTGCACGAGCTAGGGTATGATCGCTGGCAGGGTAAGTTCAGCTGCGAGCCGCACCGGGCATTACGAAGGCAAGGCATTCAAGGCACAAATCGGGGGGAGGGGGGGGGAGTTTGCGTTTGTCGAATTGGCTGGACCCAAGTTTGAGAGGTTGCCAAGCCTGCTTAGCTAAATTTCAACTGAAACTCAGTCGCTCCGCCCCACCGCCTGATCCCAAGCATACCAAGCGCATTCAAGACCAACAGAGAGCGAGCTCACATGGAGCTATTCATCACTCTCAAGTTCAATCTTGCTTCAATCCAACTTCAATCTTCGAAACTGGACTCTGGAGCGCGTGGTGTATTACGTTGAGACCTACTAGTCGTCAAAGACCGTCCCATCCATCCGCACACCCATGTTCTGCTTCACGTCCATTCCCAACTGCTTCATCTTCCCAGCCTTGTGTTTCGATGCTTCGTTAGCAGATTCCGGAAGCTCAAAAGGACGAAAAGCACCTCAATACGTTCGTGTTGGACTTTCCGAAGCTCCATCAACTGCTCCTTGCTCAGATAACTTTCATGTTCAACGACTTTCTTCTTATGTGCCCCACTAATGGCCTTCATGTCCGCCTGTGGATCGTACGAATCGTCTGGCGGCGGGACGAACTCGCCTTGTCGGAGGGCAGCCATCCGACGGTTGTACGCCTCCATGTTGTAATACTTTTCATCTGGGAGAGTAGCTAGGGCCATTCATCAGCGTCAACATCCAGGCTGGACGACAGGTCGGACATGCCGGTATTGTAGTCTTCCATAAATCTCGCGAATTCTTTCTTGTTCTGGTCTTTCGATATCGTCTCTGGATTTATCTTGCGCTCCTCTACGAGCCACGTATGAAATTCCTGACCCTTCGTGAATATGCTAACGAATTAAGCAGTCACATTAACGGGGAAGTCCATTGCACTCACTCAACCTCCGTGATGATACCATATTTGCCCCATTGCGGCGTGCTTTTAGATTTTTTCTAGATGACTGGTAATCAAAGCCGAACGCGTCGAACCGAAGGCGCAGACACACCTTTTCCTTCTTCTCCTTCTTCACCTTCTTCCTTTCTTTCCGCTCCCGTCGCTCCCTCTCTTCACTCTTGCTCCGTTTGCCGTCCTTGTCTTTTCGTTTCCTCCTCTTCCGACGCTCGGAATCTTGCGATGAGGCGCTGTCAGCGGACTGCGACCTCCCTCGCCGCGGTCTATCTCCGTCCCGTCGCTCCCTGGACCGTGAACGAGAGACAGATATTCTCCGGCGCTTCGAGACGGGGCTTCGGCTTCTACTCCTGCTCCTACTTCGGGTGCGGCTACGGCGGTCCCTGCCTCGCTCGCGCTCTCGCGTATTGCGTACAGGCGACCGTGACCGCGACCGCCGGTCTCTATCACGGCGGTCATCTCGATCGCGGGCCCTCCGGCGGTCAGGCTCCCTGTCGCTTTCTCGAAGTCGCGGGCTGCGACGGGAATCATCTCGACCTTGTGGCATCTCGAGGCTGCAGTGACTCTGAGGCTCTTCAAAGATTAAGAAAGCAAAGGAAAGTTGGAAGTGGGAGCGGTGAGTTTGGCAAACAAGCGTCATCAACTGTCAAACTAGGAAGCTCTCCGGTCCGCGAGCCGGACAAAACGCGAAGGCGCTGCGAGGCACGTGTTGATGACATGTGAGAGAAGGCCGAACCCCCAAAACCGCTTTTGCGCTTTACTTCCACCAACCTGTTCTGACCTGGCCTGGCCGTGCCATGTACCATCATGAAACCTAAGTATTCTAATCAAACTACATATGAATGTACATACCTTCCGGTGCGCTCTCCCAAGTCGATTCATCCGCTGAATCGCTTAGCTATCGGGTCTGAAGTGTACCAACAAGTAAGTGCTTTTAAGCTCCTAGGACCCGGCGAAATTTTACATCCCGAAGGAAATCCGAGTGGGGAGGCAAATTAAGGGCCTGCAGTCGCTGTTCGGTCGCTGGGAAGGGCGTAGCGCTGTATTGCAGGTTTATTGTTATGCTTCGTGACCGTGTGGCCACCTGATTTATATCCCCAGTCTAAAGTGCCAGAAGGACGATGTGAGTCATATACTTACCATTCACCCATTGTTTCGGGCCTTAAGTGACTCAATAGTGGCCGAGGCACAAAGTTCAATGGTATAGCAGCGGTTGGTCCACCGACCCTGACTGATGTCTTCGCAGTAATAGGGACCGGGAGGAGAAAGCCTCCATGCCAGAGAGCGCACAAAAGACTCTTGAAGATGTGATAATTTGGGACAGGAAGAACCGTCCAAAGTTAATTTCCGCCGCCATTTCTGCACTAGACCTATGTCATTACCCTGAGAATGCCGACGAATATGGTACAGTGCGCAGCTTCTACCGGATGGCAGCCCCTTCTGATCGCGTTAATCCCTTCCAGTCTTCTTTGTCGTTCTCACCGACACCCCCGGAGCAAAGTACCGCTACTCAGTCGGGTTTGCCGCAGCAATTTCATTCCAGCAATACGAAAATTTGTATGGCGACCGTTCTGGGGACCCCAGAAATGACCAACGAATCGGACAGGAGCGCGCGAAGCTGAAATCGCCTTCGTGCATTTCCTTTCAGATCGTCGAGTGGGCGAGCAACGACGGCTGTCAGCCCAAATATATTCATGTCTATAGAAACTGACCCCCACCCCATAAATCCAGGCCGTAACACGTTCCAGACCTGGATGATGCCAAAGGACCTGCATGGGTATCGGACAACTGGATTCGGTGTTCTGAATTGGAATGAAATATTGCTGGCGCAGTGCGGTTTCCCCAAATCCCCCGTCCCCCCAAATCACGGTCAGTAGCTCCTTCTCCACGCTACTCGTTCGGGACTTACGCCTCAACGTGGCTAGTTATATCCCCTAATTTCAACGGGAATCTTGTAGCGCTCAAGGCATGGCGTGATCGGTATTTGACCGATATTTATTCGGCAGCCATCGACGCCCTGGGTCTTGACGAAGATCCGTCGGCCGGGCAAAAGCAGTTTCTTATTATTTATCTCCGTTGCACCGGCTTGCCGGAAATACCTGACCTCTTCACGGTTGAGAATGCCTTTGTCTTTTCACTCGATGAGGCGGCAATAATGGTATGCTTCATCATTGACGCGGCCTGGCACCGACCCCGTATTTTTAGCTCGATCAACCAGTGTGGGAGGCCGTCGAGTTAGTCGTAAATGGCCGGCCTCGAACCGAGGCCCGTGCGGCTGCAGACCCAGCCCCGTATGAACTATCTCGACCCATTTAAAAATCTTGCTCATAGTTTAGCAGTTGTGCGGTGTGTCAAATTATCGATCCAGTAGATCCAGCACAAGCGCCATCGTTCACGGTACCCGTGGTCCTCACTGACACATTGCTTCAAGAGGCACGGAGAAAGCACTCCTGGAAGGCGCATCTCGTGGAAACCCTGGGCGGTGGGGAGCTTCGAGAGAACTTGGCTGCAATGGTTGAAGGAGTTTTGGATTAATTTGTCCATCGACCTTCATGTCTTTGAATCTGTTTACATCTTTAATTTATTTGGCCGACGCGCGGACCGCCAACGTTGCACATGCAATCTTCTTTTTTCGGACATCAACTCATCAACTCAACCAACCAGACCTTCAGGGTCTGCTGCCATACCAGTCCTTTGGTAGCTCCACACGTTCCTCACTCTGGAACTGGAACTGGAACTGGAATTCTATTGTGTTGCTGTACCTGGCCGTAATGGCTACGCAGCAGTACCCAGGTAAAACTACCTAGTGAGTGGGTGTAAGGCTAATCTACTGGGGTTTAATATGAGGGACCGTATATGAGGGAAAGCCAGAGAAAAATAAGTGGAGAACAAATGGGGAAACTTGTGGTTGTAAGTAAGCCGGAACAGGTAAATTCGAGGACACTCACACCCTAAAATAATCAGTGTTGCTTCAATGAAACGGTGCACTTGAGTGCAGTTGTGAAATCAAGATTTGAACTCAGTGAATCTAGTGAGCAAACTCAACTAAACTCTAACTAAATCCGACATCAAAATATATCACAAACTTCAACTCTAATGTCAATTGTGTTGTGTGCTCATCCTTCAAGACTTCTGTGACTTCAATAGATCTGGTGGATGGGAGGTCAGTAACCTAGTCACACTCGAATGGTCTTAAATGTCACTTCTAATCACTGCAATTTCTATTATGAGGACTTCGAAAATCAATGCAATGCCCTGGCTAACTATTTAAATTGTGCTCTAGTAACCCTTGTTGCCCAGGAACATAGCAGCTGTATACCAAAAGACTAGGAGGAATATCAACTTCAAACTGCCAATGGAGCACAATGCTCAACATTTATCAGAACGGAGTGCAGTGCTCAATGTTAGGCCAGAGCACAATGCTCAATGGAAAAGTAGAGTCAGAATGGACAGTGGTCCAATACTTCAAGTGGCTAGCAGCACTAAGCACTTAGACTGGTGGGCAGTCACAATTCTCGTTGTATATGTCTCAAACTTCAAACTTCTTGCAAATCAAGTCTTGTTCTTGTATTCTCAAGTCAACTCTAGTCCCATATCACAGGTGTCAAATTTACTGCCTTTACATGAAGTACACTACACCTTTTCTACAAATACAAGATTTCAAATGGAGATAATAGAAACTGGTTGAGTCAACTGTCCATGTGGTCAGATAATCAGCTGCACCCAGCAGCCAATGGTATTGTGCAGATTTTACTGATCGTGGGTACTCTGGACGGCCCACCGGCCTTATCTTCAAGCTATCAGCCAAGACTGGTAATGATCATTACTACAAGACTCCATTTATCCAACCAGGTGGGTCCAATTACTCATCTTGCCCCAGCAACTTGAGTGGACCTGCCCAGCGGCATAAACTAATAGTTATCTTCTGAACCACCAGAGTGAAATGAAGTCCTTTGCTCAACTTGTATCCAACTTGTAATGGTTTTCCTAAGTCATCTGATTCATCTATCAGGAGTGACAGCCGGTTGGACCAAGCTGGCCGGCAGTCAACCAGCGGCCAGCACCCAAAGGTAAGATCCAAGTCCCAATTCAACCATTCCAGATTATCCTTGTGTTTGAATATGTAGTCACCCATCAGCTTTCGGCCTTCAATAGTGCAGTATACCATTCCAAGGGGAATGTATACTCTGAAGACTCCACCTCGCTAGGGTTGTAATAGGTTCATAAAATGAATGAAAATTGGGATTTTCATGCATGCTCATGTGTACACCCGATCATTGGTTAGGTCAAAAAGGAGATTCCTCACTGTGTGCCTTACCACAGCTGCCAGTAGAGACAAGCGACTCAAATATAATTAACTGAATGGAATGAAGCGACATTTCCAAGGCTCTACCGTACCTTCGGAGGGGTGTTATTACCCCTGGACACCGATGCAGCCTACTGATGCGAGCTACGGGCATACACTTAGCTCACCATTGGTTACCGTCGTATATCTGGAACGGAGTTGGCGACCGTTCTCACCTTGACTCTAGACGGCTCTGGACTCGCCCAGCCACCCCGGGTATGTTTATATCCATCCTCCCGTCTCATGGAAATTAAAATACCTTCGCCGGTGGAGATAGGTTCATATGCGTCTCCCGCCGATTAGACTCAGGAAACGGCGCTATTGGGTAAGTGTACTGAATGCAATTAGTGGCCAACCAGAGAAAGGTAGTTAACTTTCGCAGCCGGTTCCTGGCGCAGTACACACCCTGATACCCACGTCGTTTTGACTTCAATTTTTTCCACAGCGAGCATAAACATCAGAAAGGCCGCTTAGGGGTGGATTATATTAGGAAGTTGATTTATTTTGACATGCCCATGGACCCCATTTCTCACCGTGCCGGTGCCTGTCCGTTTCGTCGGATCGCTTGCAAGTAGGCCGCCGGAACTTTGCTCGACGTAAGCTAAAATATTCGGCCCTTGGCAAAGCGCCTGCTTCCCCGGCATACTATTATCCAACGTTGGCTCTGCTGTTCAATTCAGCGAAAGCCAATTCGCTAAAAGCGCTCACGGACACGTTGCGCAAGGCCAGGGTCCTCATTTGGAACACGTGTGGTCGGTCGGTATTAGCAGTTAAGTTGTACCACCACCCTGCATCAGATAAATATCACGTCCGAGTCGGCGGCATCCGAGCAAATTAATCTTCATGGTGTTAGTACGTATCACAGCGAAATTAGACAGACGTACATGTGCCCGGTTTCCCAGGTTCAGGATATGCAGAATATTGAATACTGTGGGTGCCACGAAGATGGATGTAAGGTGAAATTGATTCCGTCAGCCTAAGGTTCCCCGTTTGAGCTAAAGGACTTTGCAGCAGCTAGTTCGGACCCCCCATCACAGCAATGTCCGTTCAGTCCCTTAACCTTCTCACCCTTTCCAGGCTTCCTTCTCGATCTTCGCGAAGCTTGGCCTTCAGTTAAATGCGCTCATTGCTAGCTGGTAGCCCGCTATCCTCAGCCTGCGAATCGGATACTGCTACTCACCAGCTCAACATCTCAACAATGCCTTCCGCTATTTCCAATAATCGTCTCTCCAAGGAGCTTCACGAAGAACTGGGTGCCGCTATTCGAGGACAGGTCCACCTGCGGGACGATTCCGAGTCCGTATTTTGTTTCGTCGTTGATTGAATCTGACCCCAACGTATCGCCAGTTTCGTTGAATACAGCAGCATCTTCAATGGAAACGTCGTGACGGTGGCAAAGGCCGTCGCTTGTCCACTCGACGCGGAGGACGTTAGCAAGTATGTCTTGTAATGGCAGTATCTGGCGCGGTCCAATCATGCTTTTTCTAGGATCATTTTGTTTTGTGCCAAACACTCGCTCTCTCCATCGGTCAAGGCCGGAGGGTATGGCACCGCCGGTTGGGCCATTGGAGGTATGAAGGCCGCTCATGATCTCTGTACCTCTCACTGACTCTCGCCGCAGGCGACATCATCATCGACGTGTCCAAGCTTGTCGACATTGACATCGAGGCTCCACTTGCCGAGGGGGGCTACACCAGTCTGCGCGCCCAAGATGCAGCCAACAAACTCAAGGACATCGGCCCGTCTGGAAAGCGTCGCCGCGAGGAGGACTCCGCGCTGCGCTTCTACGACTCGGCCTCGCAGGTCGTAGCCGATTTCTTGCGCGGGCCATATCGCGTTGGCTGGGACATACCTCAGACCGTCCGCCGGCGCGTGGAAGAGGAAGCACCCCCGCCTCCAGTCCGCGAGCGCCTCATATCCAGCGGCTCTTCGCAATCCGACTCGAACTCGGACGAATCCGCACACAGCGGTGAAGATGGGGATCGTTCAGTCTCGCTTTCCACTGCAGCGACGTCCCCTACACGTTCGCCCGAGCCTCCTTCCAGCGGCACAAACCGCCCTGGCTTTGGTGGCGATCCCTTCGGCTACCTCAATGCCCCGACCAACTTCCCCCCTCCGGCACCCCCCAGCGTCGCTCAGTCCCCCTACAACCCTGTCGCCGGCCCCGACCCCTGGGGGCCTCGCTCTGGGACCCTCATCGCGAACTCTAACCTCCCGCCGGTGCCCCTTGACCTCGTTCCTTCGCATCCCGAACCGATCTACCCCAACGCGTATGTTACTTTCGGCGCTGGTCTGCGGCAGAAAGAAGTCGACACTTTCACCGCCAACCATCAGCTCGAGGCGCGATCTCTTAGAGGGCCCAACGCCACCATTCCGTACCATGTGCCCTTGTACGTCCCGTCCTCGGTTATATTTCTTTTGCAAACGCCTGATAATTGGAAACGTCTAGCTCTGCCCATCCTGTCGGGTCTGCGGTCATGCTCATGGGAGGATTCGGGTTCCTCAGTCGTCTGCATGGATTGAGCATCGACAGTCTTGTGGAAGTGTGTCCTCGATTTTATGCTGTCGTCCTGTCAAGCTCAATATCACCGCAGGTTGAGATGGTTCTCGCGGATGGCCGTATCGTTATCGTCAACGAGAATGAGCATCCAGGTAGATGTCCCTATTCACCCCGCTGTATCTGCGTTGTTCACTACCTGGCGTCAGATCTCTGGTGGGCGTTGCGCGGTGCCGGCCCTGCCCTCGGCGTTGCGACGCGATACAAAGCGAAGGCCTTCCCGGTCCCCGTCGTCTTCGCGGGGAACCTCCTCTAGTGCGCCCGTCCCAAAATACGTTTGAGATGTGATCCCAACTCTGCTATAGCCGTTTCCACCCCGCCACCGCCCCCTCGCTCATCCGGCACTACCGCGACTGCGTGAAGGGCGCGCCGCGCGAGCTATACGCGAATGTGCTCTTGACCGCCGGGCCCGAGGGCAAGGACTCGCTGATCGTTGTACAGATGTGCTTTATCGGGCCGAAGGAGAAGGGGCAGGAGTGGCTCGCGCTGCTCTCATCCTGGGACGGCGAGCGCTGTCTCTTGAACGAGGTCAACGAGAAGAGTTTCCTCCACCAGCAGGATAGTGTGGCACAAGTTCTACGCGGCAAACGTACGCACGCTCCTCCATTTGTTGTTCGTCCCGCTGAGTCCTGCCAGCTGGCCGCCAGTGGTTCATCCGCTCCGCGCTGATCACGTCCCTTCCGGACGATATCATCAACGACACCGTGATGCAGTTCCATGGTACCCCCGTAGGCTGCAGTGCGTCTCATCGTTTCCACCATCTCCATGAAACAGTTCCTAATGCGACCATTTTCTTCGCAACGTAGCCTGGCTCTTCGAGCTCGCGGGCGGCGCTATCGTCGACTTTGAGAACAACTGCGTGCCGAAGTCCCAGCGCGAGGCGTCGTTCACCATCGCCGCGCTTCACCAGTGGGAGATGTCCATCGACGATGATCGCTGCATCGACTCTGCCGAGGAGGCGAGAAGCCCGAGTTCCCCATGCATTTCCCTATGCTGACCTCGTCTTCGCCAGTGGATCGCCGGCTCGCTCAAGTCCGTGCAGAGCGGTGGGCCGTTCCCAAGCGTGCGTCATCGTCCCCCGTGTTCCGTAATTTGTACGCTGACAAGGTTTCGCAGTTCCTCGGACGCCACGAACCGGCGAAACGCACCATCGGGTGCTACGGGGACAACTGGGACCGCCTTCGCGAGGTCAAGCAGAAGTACGACCCCAAGAACCTCTTCCGCAATTCGCTGTGGCCCCTCGACGCCGAGATGAAAATGGTCGACCCGCGCGCACATGAGCCGGCCACTCCCAGCCATCTCAAGTTCGGGCACTGAGCATGTCGTATTAAGTAAGGTTCTTGGGCCGCGAAAGGCTGGGTCTGGACAAAGTTGTACTACATCTACATGTATGTTGGTTGGTATAGGTCAGGGCGGAAGCAAGTGGAGAAATGTATATATGTTACAATGCGCCTCCACACGAGAAAATGCACCGGATTACAACAAGGAATCAAGCAAAATAGTGAGTACAACAATTAGATGCATTAGTCGACGGCGAGCGGGGCGAGGAAGCTCGCGAGTGCCCAGCCGATTTCGCCGGCGCCGTCGCGGCAGAGCAGGAGACAGTCCTCGCCGTCGTCGACGTACAGCGGGAGGCGCGGATGCGTGCTGGGGTGACCCGCCTCATGCAAGACACCGAGCAGCGCGTGCTCTTCGAGCGCGAAGAACGGGAAGCCGAAGTACGAGACTGCCGCGGGCGGCGTGCACGGGTGCACGACGCGACACGAGTACTGCGCAGGCGCTGCGAGCCACGTCGAGCGGCGTGCGCTGAAGTCCTCGCCATCCCCCGCGGGAGCCGCCGCGGGCGTCGGCGATGGGGGGCGCGAGCGCGGAAACGCGGATGGTGGTTGGGGCGCGGGACGCGGATACGCGTACGAGAACGTCTGTATGTGGTGCGCCTGGTCATCCGTGGCGGAACGGCCGCGTGAGGATGGGCGCGACGGAGCGCGGCTCGGGTTCGAGTTCGAGTTCGAGTTGCTCGTGGCGTTAGTAATGTCGCTCGCGCGCCGGGCGACGCCCCTGCCATCCGAATCGTCCGTCGACTTGGGCTTCGACTTGGACGACTTCTTGGGCTCGCGGTAGCCGTAGCCCGCGCCCTCGAGCAGCGCGATGCGGGAGCTGGCGAGGGAGCTGCGCGGCGAGGGCTCTGCGCTCGTGACGTTGCTGTTGCTGCCACTCTTCTTCGCTTTCTTTTCCTCCCGCTTCCTTGCCTTCTCCCTCTCTTTCGCCTCCTCACGCTCCAACCGTCGCTGGCGCTCCCGCTCCTTCTCGCGCGCTTTTTCCTCCTCGCGCGCAGAATCTTTGATCTTCTTTGGGGGTAGGATCATCCCCCCATAGTCGCCCCAGCCCATTTCGGCGACGAATTCGCCAAACTCTGCATGCCCATCCTTGGCAGTCCTCGCCGTCTGCGTGGTGGGTGTCGGACTCTTGCCCCTTGCACTCTTTGGCTTGCCGTTGGTCGCCGGGGATCTCGCTGGGCTCTTCCCCCGCCCGTTATTGGCATTCCACCCTGAAAAGCCCCCCGTCGTACTTCCGTTGGCCATGGAATTCGCGTCGCTCCCGCCCCGGGCGCGTGTGGGCACAAGCGCAAAAGGGCCGCTCACCTGCGGCGGCGAGGACCCATACCCCCCAGTCGGCGCGTGCGATGGCTGCAAAGCACCCAGCATTGCGGTCGTGCTCGCAACGTTAACAGGAGCCCCGCGGCGCGGCGGCTCGAGCGTCGCGAGGACGTTCGCGACCTGCACCGCCTTCCCGCTGCTCCCACTGTGCACACTGGCAGAGCTTGAGCTCTTGCGCTCGTAATGCGGCGATGGCGGTGAGGTGTACGCGTACGGAAGCGACGTCGGGCTGTCGGCGTTATCCAGGCCGGTGTAGCTCACGTTAGTGCTTATCGGGGACGCGTAACTACGCGCGAACTCCTCCGCCGGGGACATGGCATGCGTTGAGATTGAGAGCGAGGTCGGCAGCGGGTTACAGATTACTAGGGTTTGCAGGCCCAGATCGACGTCGCCCCATCGGGCGCGCCAAACGGCTTCCGTCTCCGCGCCGCCGCCGTTGCGCTCGCCTTCGACACGCAGCATATCCCAGAGCCCTGCCCAGGCGTCGCGTGCATCCGCAAAGAACGCGGCCTGCACCGCCGCCAGACGGCGCACAAGCGCGGCCAGCCCACGATGGAGTAGTGAGAGGTAGGCAGGCAGCTCGGCGGCAAGCTGCACCCGCAGCGCGAGATAGTGCGCGGACGCGGACATGAGCGCGGGTGGAGGCCGATTCTTGGCGGAGAGAGGCATGGTGAGGAGGTGGTGGTGGAGCGGCGCGTGCTCCGCCATGCTTGCAAGTAGTTGGCGGGGCTGAGCGGCGCTCGCGAGGAGGCGGGCCAGTGGTGCCAGCAGGTCTGAGGCAATTTGAGGAAGGAGTGCGGCGGAGCGCGGGAGGAGGGAGGAGGTGAGCGTCGCGAGGAAGGCGTCGAATGCCTCGGAGCGTACGGTGGACGTGAGCCCAATGGCGGAGGCAAATGCACGGGCCCAGGCGAGCAGCGCGTGCGCGGAGGTGTCGGCCGCCCGAGCCCATTCTTGGGAAGCCCGCGACAGCTGTTGGGCAAAGACGTCGATACGGGCTAGCTCTGCCGCCATGCGATCTACACGGGCTGCTTCGGAATTTACGTCGGCGGGGGCGCGGAAGGATTTTAAGCGGAGGACGGTCGGCGGCTTCTTGGGGGCTGAGAGGACCTCCTTTACGACCTCGGCGCGGCGGCGACCCTCGTTGACGGCACGGGCGATGTCCTCCATGGCGATGCGTCCAGATACCAGATGCGGGCGATCCGGATGCGTCGGCGCAGTCGAATCAATGATGGCGGCCAACAGCAGCGAGTACTTGAGCAGCCGTTGGACCGGTTTGATGAGCAGTGACGACAGATCCCAGGCATGCGAGAGCGATGAAGCCATGTCTCTCGTTTTTGCATGATATGCGGTGAGTTCCGGAGTCACCGGCAAAGCCGTTAGGTGGGCCAGCGCAGAGGGGTGACGGGTAATGTACTGCTTGTATGGCGCTTCGAGTTCTGGCGCAAAGCGAAGGAAAAGTTCGCCGACGCGGTCGTCCGTGGCGTCGGCCAACTCTAGGGCGCTACCCATCGTCCGCTCAAGCGCCTCGCAGAAAACGTCCGACAACTCTGCCAGCTCTGCGATATTCCCAAAAATGATCTTGACATCCTCGGGGCTCATCAGGCCCTCTTGTGCTATAGAGAAGGACACGGAATCAGAGCAGGAAATCCTATAGGAGCATCGTACGCACCCAAGGGGATATGCACTTCAAGGATGAGGGCCAAATCCGAGGCATATGCGCGCTCGCTCGATAAGAGTTCATGGAGAGCGTGCTGGCGCTTGGATAGCACTGGCTCAGTCACTGGGGGAGGGGGTGGCCGCAGGGGTGAGCGGGGAGGCGGCACTGGAGGCGCAGCGTCCATGAGGGCTCAGGTCAAGCCGAGATCAAACCACATGATCCCGTCCATGCGTTTGCCGCCCACCCAGTTTTAGATACGATTTCAATTTCAACCACAGAAAATGCACAAAAAAAAACGTATTGGAGCAAGGTACACAATGGGGTACATTGGCGAAGACAAGAGCACGATTGGCATAATCTGCCACTGCCACGCCATGGTCATAAATTCGAAAAAAGGAATCAAGTGAGCCAATGGTTGGGTGCCTTCTAGATGCTGTTTGTGGATAACGAGTGCGAGCGCATACGTGGCAAGGACTGTACTTAGCCTGACAAGGATAAAGCGTTGGAGGCCGGTTTCAAATCTGCCTGGATCGATACCATTGGCTCACCCAACCGCGTTGGAATGTATTCCGGATAGGCACTTTTTGGAGGCCAGTACCATTTCTGATAGATTCTTCAAAGTTTCCGCAGTTGAGCGCAAAGAAGAGCAAAACATGACAGCTCAGTAAGGTTTAAGACAGCTCTGGGAGAAACGATAAGCACCACAGCGCTCAGTAGGCATCTCAAGCTTGATGGGAGTAGCCAGGGAGTAGCCAGAAGCCCAGATAAAGTAACCAAGTCCGGTCGGTTAATCCCGCGTGAAAAGGGCAGACGTATCAGCGATGATGAGTGACGGCCGAGGCTAGGCACCGAATACACGAGTAACACGACAGAACACGACACGTCCACCGATTGGGATACGTTTCCATTTCTTGGTGAGCGGGAGAGACCTGCGAGACGGGTATCTGCCGCACACCACACCAAGAAATGTCGGTGAAGGCAAGGGTGAACGAGGGTGGCAAGAGAAGAAATGTGGCAGTGTTTCGAGTTGCCGATCTTTGCCGGACTTGGCCGGCCACGTTACTTGTCAATAAGCACCAACAAGACGGTTGAACTTTATGTTGAAAATTTCAAAAATCGGGATTCATCCATCGATGGACCGGTATATCATGCAGAGACATGCATACTAAGAGCGGGCTGATAATATCTCGATTTTAACCTCGAAAAACTCACAGTACGAAGTTTACATCCCATATCGGATGGATTACATTTGGTTCTCATCGTATAGATGTCAAAGCGTACGCATATTCTTCGTCCCAGGTTACGCTGTCTCTGCGACTTGTCTGCTTTGTGTTTGCAAATTTTGTAGGCCGCCAAAGACGGATCAGCGTTCTTGTCGACGACTCTGAAATCCTTGTCTAAACGGTAGGTATATGACGTCCCTCCACTGGTTATTCGTTGCATCCCATCCACGGTGGACAGATTTGTGAGCTTCAAAAGTAATCTGAATCTGAGGCTTGGTCCTGGTCAATGCATGCTTAATTCCCCCGGTTGCGGACTCAGGTTTCTAGTTCCGTTTGGGCACAGTCTTGAACTTGTTGCGTTCAGCTGCGAGGATATCTGAGATCAAGCAGTTTTGTAAAAGAGCTCACTGTGCCGACTTTTTTCAAAGTTGATCTCGAGATCTCCGCGTTCGCAAATGGGCGAGCGTCTTCGTATGTCATGTACATTTTCCTGGTGAACCGTCTCACATTGTAAATAGTAGATGAAGTCGATATAACCACACACCGTCAGTACCAGTGCCAGTGCCATTCTGGACTTCAATTTCCAGTTGTGCACCTACAGAAAGACCTGGTTCCAATGGAGATAAGAAGTCAGAGGTGGGTGTACAGTTTCGTTCTGCGGAACATGAGCTGCCGATGTAATGATTAGAAGAAATGATATTCTTCTCGGCATTGCAGGGAGAAATATTAATCCCCAAAAGAAATCTGACCGTCAGACGAGAGCAATGGTCTATGCTGTTCTTTCGGTCCGAGTTGAAGAAGTTGCGTCTCTGATAAGAGTAGTTGTATGAACTCAAACATTTCCCTTCCTTGTCAGGACACCCTTGCCCTAGACTAGCCCTTACGTCGTACAACGGCGGGATGATCTGTATAATATCTTTAAAAAATCAACAGGCGAACGATTCAAACAAAAATATTACCGAGGTTACAGTCTTGGTATCTTCTTGTTTAATTGGTGGAGGGGAATGAAAGCAAACTAAAAAGGGTTTACATCGAAGTCAAGGATGAAATGAAGACCACTTGTCACAATCCAAGATGGAACCTGATGTATGGGTCTCGAATCCCAGTGCAGCGTAAGATCGATCGAGAACAATTTTCCTGTTATCAAATTCAGGCCTTAACTCCGTTTTGACCTCCACATGCGGCTTGGTCGTATTTTGCTGGACCAATATTTTTTCGGGATCATTTGGAGTGTTTCTAGATTTGGAAGTTCTAAACTGGAGCCGCAAAGCATCAGTTTTAGTGTTTATCAAGGAATCGGTAACGTACCGCCGGCGCGGTGGAACATATGTATATGCAAGGGCGCCTAATAACTTACATTCGTTCCGGATCCGTATCAACACGGCCACGCAAATTCCAGGAGCCAGCCCAGATGCGGGGTGGAACAATAAATTTTGAAAAGGTCAGCGTCCTCGCTATTGGATTGAAAATTGATATGGAATACCGTCTCGTGCCAATTACTATACTCCCATTTGCCGTTAAAATCCATGGCGGGGTCATCCCCGTCATCACCGAGGTCCCTATCGCGGGCATCGATATAGCTACCCGTATACTCCTCGGTGTGGGCCATCGTATGAGCGATCAGCCTGATAAAGCGATTGCTGGTAGCACCGACGCCTGGACGGAAGTGTTGGCACTCTTGGTCGTGCACCGTGTTGGCGTCATGACCGGAAGTTAAAGTGAAGGAATATGCCAAGCTCCCATGATGCAGGGAGAAAATGTTGCTAGAATTGTGGCGGCAAATCCTTGAAAGTTTCCAGGCCGACCGTGAACGGGCGACTCGGAGAGCGAGGTCACTGTCGCTCCACGGCATTCAAAGCGAGGTTGACGTCGTCGGCCCCCGCGGCGGCATGGCCATGCGGGAGACGACGTACAGTAGAATATGGGCGGGGAACCGTGGACTTTGAGGTCATAGACGAAATGATCTAGTTCCGAGTCGCCTGCGCCTCGTAGGCGAGGGGCTGCGGGCCAGCGAGAGTGACGGGACGGTTAATCTCATCCTCGTCATCATTCTGGGCCGGGGTGACCTTGCCAGCGACGGCTAGTGTGTTCCTTAGAGGAATGTCGGCTCGCACGCTGGTGGTCGCGGATCTATTTCAATGTAGCGCCTAGAGTGTCATCAGCGGAAGCAAGACTATTAAATGAGCGAAGCGACCTTTGATTCCAATGATGGACACAATGGTCGAGACCAGAGCGTTTATCGTAAGGGTAATCTGGCGGTGAGTGAGAAAGCGAGCTTGGAGTGCATTGACGGTAGACAGCACACCACCGGACTGAGGAGAGCCAGGAGACTCCTTTTCGCCTTTTCGAGTTCCTTCTGGGTGTCGGCCTTTATTTGGGAGGTGGTCTGAAGGGTCTTCTGGTTGCTGGATGCCTCGAGCTCGACCTTGTACTTTGCCATGATCTCCTTCATGACCTCGTCCAGGGTCACGGCTTGCCATACTTGCCGGCGGAGAGGTTAATAGCGGTGGCTGAGGGGGTAGCGGAAGCGAGGGACGGAAAGGCGGACTGGGAGTCGGTGTCGAGCTTGGCGAAGGACTGCGGGGTGTGCCTTCTTCGGTCGGGAGACTCGGTGAGACTGGGGAAAGGGTCGGAGGCACCTTCGAGGTTGTGCCTCCGTTGGAGGTATGCGGCGGAGAGGGGCATTGCGGGTGTCCGGAAAGCGACGCGCCTTTGACGAAGAAGCGCTCAACCTTGCAATTGTGGCAGTGTCAGTTCGGGAAGAACTTGAAGCCCGGCTCACCGGGCCGTGAACATCAACAAACACCAACAAGACGGTTGAACTTGAAGTTGGGTTGAAAATCCGTATTCGCCCCAGCAATGATATTCTACCTGGATATCAGTCATAAAAAAATCCAAAGATCTGGGGCTTTACTTCTTTTACCTCAAGCATTTCAGATGGATTCCTATACTGTAATGATATATCAAGCGCTCGACCGGCGAAAGTATAGTGATTTGTTCGGGTGAATCGTCTGTCTAAGAGAATTTACCCTCTTCCTTTTTCGCTGAAAATAAATACAAATTTTGGGTTCCGGTGGTCGAAATTCTCAAGGTATGCCCACGGAACTTCAATCATGGTCGAACGTATTTCGGATCACCCGTCAGTTTACAGTACTTAAATGAAGTTGTACCGTGTCTTCCAAGTCGGGGGTGCACCATATACTGTAGTAAGCGTAGCCCGAAAAATCCGTTTGTAGTCAATGGTGTCATTCATTGAAGCACAATGGTGGAGCTTTTCTTAGGTACAATGTTCCTAATCTATGTTGTCTCAGCTCCTTCAGGGCAAACAAATTTTGTAGGCGGCCAAGGATGAATCAGCGACCTCGTCGATGGCTCTGAAAAATTTGTCTAACAAGGGGTATATGGGTTGCCTCCACTGGCAATTTGTTGCATCCCAGCCGCGGCTGACGAGGTCGTGAGCTACCACAGTAAGCTGAGGGGCCGCCGGCTTGATCCTGCGGAATGCGCGTTTGGCCTGTGTTCGAAATCTTTGGATCGTGGAACGCCTTTCGTTCCGTTCGGGCGCAGGCTGGTATTCCCCCCCTCTGCTCACTGCAGCTATTCCCAGCAGGAATGCGCTTCCTTCTTCAGCTCTTCGGCGGCTAATGGTATTTACTACACAGATAAGGATCATTAAATTAATATTTTCATGACATGTAGATAGAAGAACGTACAGGGTCGACCAGTTTCAAGGTCGACATCGAAATCTTCTATCCGGCGTATTTTTGAGCGTCTTCAGATGTCAGTCACTTGGTCCTGGCGAATGATGAGCTGCGCAGAAATTATTGGATCGAGAAGCACGCACACTGATGCACAGTACCAGGCCTCTAACCCTGGACCGTAAACTGGAGTCCTGAACCCACAGAAACACCTGGTTCCGGCTGATGGATGAAACTTGGGATGGCGGCTATGTTATTCATAAATTCAAGTTCCACGATATCCCCTAGTCCGTCCATTTCTCGCCTCATCGAAAAAATTGATCCCGAAAGCAAACCCGACGTCCAGAGGAGGTTGAACTCCAGAAGCGAGGTTGAGAATGTCGCGTCTCGGTGCATATGAGTAGTTATATGATTCCAAAGAGGTTCCATCACGCTTGACCCAGCCTTCTCCTGGAGAAGCCTCTATGTCATAGAGCGGCATAGGCTATATTGAATCTTGAGCAGGTTTCGATGAGGTATAGAAGATTATTACCCTGCTGTCAAGTGCTTCTATCCCAAGGCCTGTCGAGCGGCTACTGGTAAAGGAGGCATTAGCGGTCGGCGCTGGGACGGCCCCCGCTATCCCCACTCCACAGGTGATGCCGTTTAGGACATAGTGTGCTTATATGTCCGGGTTGGTTCACTGAAGCCACAGTCTAAACTGAAAGAAGCTAAGATTACATTGAAATCGGCTATATTTCAAGACCACGTACTTTTTGCATTTGATGATAGAAAGGGGTGTATTGGCCTCAAGCCCGAGAGAAGCGAATGAACGATCGAACAGAATTTGTCGACAAGATTAAATATTCAGCTTCGTATGCACCTGTGCCTGTGGCCTGACTACTATTTTGGACCCCGTAGTTGGCCACCCCCCCTAGTTGGCCATTTGGTAGCTAGCATTCCAAGCCTTGACGTTTATAACCTGCCATAATGGGGGATGATAGTAGGTCCCATAATGAATGCCTGCACCGAATTTGGAGTCGGAGTGATGAGTTGATGGAAAGTTACATGTCGGATCGGGCTCCGAAACGTGTGAACATCATTTTCTTATTGCCGACACGGCTCGGCTTTCTTCTCGCAGCTCCCTTTCGACCAATTCTTGGCCATTCCGGGACTTTGTAGGCTCATTCTGTTCCCCTGGTCTTAGCGGATAATCTGCCACCATTCGTGCTGTGGCAAGGGCAGAAATTCCTTCGCTATCCTCCCCTGAAGGTACAGCTGCTTTTTTTGAGCTGCTCATATTGGCCGACGTCGCATAAGACGACACTGTGGGGCTACGTAGCCCATCTGGAACTTGGCACGAGGGCTTTTGTAATCTAATACTTCAATTTAGGCTGTCCTCCGAAATTTTGTCTGCTCAGCTCCTTTCTCAGTGCAATGCTTTGCGGCAAACAACACAATTTTGATTGTGTCAACAATGGGATTTTTTTGGTGTGCTCCAAGCACCTCAGTACAAAGTTATTAGTGCAAATATGTTGCATACCTTTCATTTATGCTGTTTGAAGCCCAATTTGAGGCCCAGCAAAATTTCATCCTCCGCTGGACACGGCATTGCTCGAACGGCCTGAGTTCGGGCTTTTTCCCTGTCGGAGGAGCAGCTATTTACACCCCGCATATGGGCCACATGAACACTAATATATGTTCTAATTATGAATATATGCCCTAGGTGTGATTCCCGATGGCTCCGGTCACCGAGTTCCAGCTTCAAAGCTTGATTTGGAGAGGTGGCCAACTACCCTGGTATTTGGCCATGTTGAACCACCGTCCGAAAGAAATTCACTGCCAGGACAAATCTTCATATATTTCGGTGGGAGTAGGCTTAAACTCTCCTTAAGATGCCTGCCTTTCATCTGACGTTGTATTGCCCATGTGGAACGATGCTACAGTTTGATACAAAGGCATGAATGCTTAGGTGGCCAAGTACGGGGTCGAAAATAGTATATCCTGCTGGAGCGCTGGTTGGTTAAGATCAATTTGCACGTTTTCAGATTCGTAAGTTTTAAACTGGGAATACAAACGAGTCAGCTATAGGTGATTATCAAATTTATGGGCAGCGTACCTGGGTTTGAGATTCAATCTGTAGACGTACGGCATGTTCACTGTTGACTTGAACCATCGTGCTGACGAGAGTCATATGTATAGGACTGATCCAGTCTCCCCACTTGCCAGGGACTACGCCATCCCCGTCGTCACCTGGATCACCGCCACCATTGCCCTTGAGTTTTTTCCCGCCGTCGATTTTGTTCCCCGCATCCTCTTCCGAGTCTAAGTCCGCGATGACCGTAGTGTCTGATTCGCCGCGAGTATTCAACGAATCACCATCGGAGGGCCGATCGTCCTCATTACCAGTATTCTCCGAGGGAGGTTGAATTGGATTGGAACCAGTTGCACGTTGTTCCGAGCCTTCCCCACCGCCACGGTTGGGGAACGGATTAGTTGGGTCGTTGTGGTCATTGGCACGTCGAACTCCTGTGCCATTGTCGTCGACGAGGTCCATGTTTCCCGGAGCCCCCTTGGCTCCCCCGGTGGTAGTTTGGACTGACATTACAACAATAGGGTCCGGCGGAGTGAATGCGAATAAATCCTCAGACAGCCGGGTTTTCCCATTGGCGGAATTGAGGGATTCCCATCTTGACAAGTGAAATCAGAGTCAGATTCTATCTCTAACGACAGAATTTTAAACACGCCTGATCATAGGGTCCTCTCCGGACAGTCTGGTAATTACCGGGAACCCAGATTTGTTCGCCAATTTTTGGGCTAATTGAGCGAACTTTGGATCATTATTCCGTGGCCCGAATATTGCCAGTGCAGGCTGTTCCGGGAACAACATCATCGCAAACGGTCCGCTGAATACATTGCTGCGGCGTATGGACTTGACCATGGGGGCATCGTAGTTGTCCTCGAGCCAGGCCAAAGATGTGGTCGGTTGGTGCACCGACAAAATGGTTCCGCCGTTCGGAAGATATTTGGGCAAATCTCCCAAGCCTGCGCAAGCTTTCGGGGTAGAGTCCGTCTCGGCACTGAGAACCGTGGCAAGTTGAGAGTGTGTAGACCCTCAAGCATGATTAAACTCACGTCCCAAGACCTTGCCGTTCCCGCTCCCCGTTGCTGTCCTCTGGCCAATATATCACTGACGCGGCAACACTTGCTGCTTCATAGAGCGGAAAGCCGTAACCCATCTCCACCTTGACGGGATTGTAGGCGGGGAGCGAATTAATCCTCCCACGGCCAATTCGATTGCGTTTCGACACTCGTCCCAATTTCAGGTTGCTTACGGCCAAGTGGCGCTTTGTTGAATTTACAGCGTCCGCGGTGGCGCTTCGCTTCATCTTTCGCATTTTTGTGCGAGTGGAAGGGGTATTCAGGGGCTCACTGGTAGCCCAGTGGGTGGAGGCGATGGTGGGGATAGATGCGTCTTGTACTTCGTCAATGGCATTTATACAATGAGGAGCTACACTCATGACTCAGCATCAGTTAAAATACAATCAAGTTGATGTTGCATACATGGTTGCTCTTGTTCTTCCTGATCAGCCCATGGCATGGAACCGGCAGGCTCTCCGAATTCAACTGAGAATAATTGTTTGACTTAAAATTGGGTTAGGTAGGTCATGGTGAAGTTTCTATCATTTCCATTCCGTCGAAGACGTGACCAACTTGTTGGTTGAATGGTTGAAGTTGCCACATTGGTGAATGTGAGTGCCTAATTGGGGGCTGAACTCATTGGATATCGGGCTAGGTTCGACAAAAATCAGCAGTTGCTGTCCGAGCTCAACTTGCGTATTTTCATCGAGGAGCGTAGGCGACTGTCCACTTTCAAACGATTTTCTAGGAACTTTTCCATCGATGCCCAGGAGCAGGTCACTACTAGCCTTGCGTTTTCTGGACCCGGTGGGCGAAGACTGGCCTTGAGATGTATCATCGTCTGAGTAACCTGAAAGTTTGGATCAGATCTCCTTAACATCACGAGATTCGCACATTTACCCGTTTTTTCGACATCAGCAGCGAGGCGACTCATTCCGTTGCTTAAGCTCTCCTGACTTGCCACATGAACTACGCACATTTAAGCGCACTGTAAGATTATCCGGACCACATCCACATACCTTCGTATTCAGCGATATCGTCCACTGGCATTTCTTCGTAGTACGGGCCCCGGCTGTTTCTTCATGGGACCGCGCCGGAATATACCTACCTACCTACCTACCTTCGTATTCAGCGATGTCGTCCATTTCTTCAAGGAGCCTTGAGTTTACGTTATCCAAAACTTCGTTGAGCTTGGCGAGCCGCCTTGTCTTATTTCCTCCCCCACGGTAAATATTTGTCACTGCACCATGGAGACTTCCTAAATGCGAATTCCGTGGTAATACAATGCGAATTGGATCGCCGCGGTACGTGCTCGACGAGTTGCTTCCTTGACTCGTTCCGCTTGAATCAGACTGGCTAGACTCGGTACTCCTGATAAGCTCTGGGGTATCTGTAGTTGTGTTAATACACTGCGAAACATGGACAGATTTCCATGCTTACCCTCTCTTCCTGGAGAACTGGAAGAGTAGCTCTCGTCCAACGACTCGGGAGGGGTAGAGGGTGATATGTCCGGTATATTATTTTCGATAGAGTCGATGTCCGGCAGCGAAACAGCTTCAGAGGGAGCCCACGGGTTCGCTGCGGGGGCAGTGGGACGAGTCGATGGCATATCTGTGCAAGTTTATTCGATGGAATGCAAGAAGGATGGGGAGCGAGATGTTGAAGCAGGTTGAGTATGCGCGCACTTTAAATCTCTCTCAACGCCGCTGGCAAGGTAACCAGTAGTATAAGAGACGAAAAGAATTAACCAGTTTATTGAGTTTATTGGCTTCAAACAATAGCAAAATATTTGGCGCCTGTTAGAAGATCGCGACCGGCAGCACAAAGTACAAGACGCCTGTGCGTCGAGACGCCGTCGACGGAACAAAATTGCTGTTTTCGAGCGCGAGTATTGTTCTCTTCCAACACTCCACAGAAAAGCCTAAAGATTGAATTATGTATATCTTTGTCCCAGTCAGGAAGGAGAGAATTGGATCTTGGGTACCAATTGCCGAACAAAATCCTTGAAGTTGGGAGGGGATTAACCTTGTTTTTGAGCTGCTAGGGTCGAGCGCTTTGCTAGGGTCATTTAGCTCGTTACATTGCCGGAGGGGAAGAGTTATAGTTCAGGAAAACCTAGGCTCTAGCAAGCGAAACCTCTAATCGCATGGCGAGCGGACATACAAGCAAGACTTTTTGGTAGACCGTCTTTCGTGGGAGTGCGGAACGAACCGACTGATGGCGGAGTTTCAAATTAACACAGCCACCGGAGACTCCGAGTCGTTCCGATTCGCTTCCTGAGTTTTGCAGTAGATCGTCCATCTTACATATGTGCTTCAACTGATGAAAACCTCCTGCATCCGTCCTAATCTGCCTTTTCGTCGATAGGTAGTTGGGCGATGACGGACTTTCGCGCATTCTTCTTCCGCACGGTGATCAAAGTGGCCACAAAAAAGAGAGAACCGAGAACGGCCATTAACTTGAGGATGAAATAAATCAACGGCTCGGCCGTTGAGCTGGCGGTGCTCACCCCGCTAAATACTGTTGGTCTCCACCACACAAAGTTCTCAGTCAGGAGTGCCCCGTGAATCGGTGGGCCTTCAGCGGGTTAAGAATACTGTAGACGACCTGCAAATCAAGTTACGTACCGACCAAACCACCCAAGCCCACAGCTGCGAACGCGATGCCGATTCGAAGGCTGCAAAATAGTCACAATTGAGTAAGATGCGTGAAAAACATTCACTTACCCCAGTTCACCGACGTCTTCCGTTAAGAGCGCTAAAAGAGGGGCCGCCGAAGAGATGTCTTGGCGTTATTAGCGCAATACTCAATTGTAGGAAGTGTAGGACTTACAAACTCCGGAAAGGAATCCGTAGATGACAGCGAGTACGACAACGCTGGCAATACTCTTTAGGCCGATGATTCCCAGAATCACTAGCCCGCCGCAGCCGGCGGAAACAGTGATCATATTAACCACACCCAATGACCTAGCAAAAAGACCCGAGCCGATACGTCCAACAAAGCCCGATGCGTTCAATATAACAAGCTGATTCGAATCCTGTTCGGTCGCAAGTTATTGGGAGTTGTTAAACGACGCACTGAATAAAATGCGAAACTCTGGTTTATACCGTGGGTGATAGTGTCCAGTTGTAAGTAGAAGAGCGGGAAGTAATATCCTACAGCATACAGTGCCATTCTCATGGTTCAACGTGAGTACGACACCACATACGGAAGTAAATAGGCTCACCCTATTGTAGAAAAAACATATGCCTTGTCACGACCAAACCGCCGCAATGTCTTCGAAAATTCTGGACCCTCCTTCCGTTGGGAAGATTTAGGATGCATGAGGAGACATCCAATCAAAAGGAGGCCGCTAACAAGAGCTGCGCTTGCTCGAACGGCGTTACCGAAGCCAAGACGTTGCAATGTATTGTTGAGCATGATGGGATGTATGACCGACCCAAGGGAGACTCCGGACGCAGCGATGGACATCGCTAGAGCCGTTCGTTTTTTAAAGTAGTGGGAGACAACTGCGATACTCGGAATGTATGCCGCTCCCGCACCAACCCCAGCGCCGAGTCCTTGAGCGAGGAATATCTAATCAACACATGATTTGGTTTGGGAAAATTGTGAGGCGTAAACGAAACTGACCTGGTATAACTGATCGCGTTTGCACAGCGAAAGCATGAAGAGACTGAAGCACTGAATAAAACATCCACCATATACCAAGAGTTTGCTGGTGTGGTCAATCCATGCCCTGGAGTAGATAAGAAAACTTACAAGTGCCCTCGATCGTACAAACGGCCTACCACCAGGCCGCCCGAAATGACGAGAAATACATTGACACTCCCAACCCATCTGTTAAATATGTCAGGGACTAATCGATCCAAAAGGAAAATTATCAGTGACGAGATCGCTGAGGATGACGAGTGCGTGAGATAATCCCGCACGTAAAAATCTGGATGCGCTCGGATAAGCAGTATCTCGTATTAGAATAGAACGGAATACCTTGATAGACACCGAAAGAACTGGCATATCTACGTATCGGCAGTCAGCATGCTCATGAGGAAGCATAACTTTGTTGGTACCCCACGCCACAGAATTGAACGAGAAATCTAGAAATTGATAGACTATAGATGAGTAGAGCACCGGGGCGAGACACCTACGAGCCAGCGACTGTGGACCAGGCATGAAGCCCGCCGTCAGGATATAATGGAGTGTTCAGACTTTGAGACGACGGGGGCGTGGGCTCGACTTGAAGCCGGGGCGGCGACCTTTCAACGGTTGCAGCCTCCCCTTGGACGGCGTGTTGAGACATTGGTGCTAGTTGGGTGACTGGGAGGGGGGATTCTCAAGCAGTGTCGCGTCTTCTTAAGAAGGCGACACGTTTTCTCAGCAAGTTCCCCTCCTCGCCGTGATCTTCATGTCTCCGTCGGATATGCCGCACCGGCAGACTTTTCTCCATCTTCTGATGGTGGGCGACAGTGGACGACACAGAAACAGACAAGAGACGTGCGGTCAACGTGCGGTGCTTCCGAGTCACGGTAACGTGATCAAATCGTCGTGCCAAAAAAATCGGAATACGGTCAGGAGAACTTTCATGCCGGACCAAAATCAGGTTGAGAAGCGCAATTACCATTGTCGATGCCCCGCCATTTATTGCTGTCAAGATGAGGAAATTAAGCAGATTATTAGCTTTGCGGGACAGCGAGAAGCGTCCCACCCTGTCCCACCACCATCTCAGAAGTCGATGTGTTGCAGAGCGAGAAGGCAGTGCGGAGTGGAGCACCTAAACCTAAAACACAGACATGTTAATTCTAGCATCAACAAATTACACCATTACAGTAAACCGCAAGTGATTTCACCCCATGTGTTGCCCCATCTCTCAACGATAGCGCTTCCCAGCTCGGGGAGAGTGTCCGCAACAACGTCCGCCTTGCCGAAAAGATCGGTAGAATGTTCATCTTCATCGAATGTACAGTATGCAGTGCTAAATCTGCAACCAAATTAGAAGGATCGAAAAGGTAGCACCAGACTAGACGTACCCCTCCCTCCGCGCCCCCGCTAGATCCCATGCATGGGCAGCAGCGAATACGGTGACGTCGGCGCTGCTTAGCTTTTCCCTCACCATCTTGTAAACTCTTGGATCAGGTTTCGCCGCGGCACACATGTTGCACGACAAGAGGTTCTCCACGGGCATGTCGATTCCCGCCTTCTCGAAATAGCCCTTGACACGCTCGGGGCTGGCGTCGGAGCAGCACCAGACTGTGAATCCCGCGCTACGGAGCGTCTGCATCATCTCAGCCAGTCCGGGGCGGGGGGTGAGGCTTTCGGAGTACTGTGCGATGAGCTGGTCGACGTCCTCTTCGGTCAGAGAAGACTTCGGCAATCCGGCGGCACTCAGAGTTTTGTAGAAGGCTGTCTTGAGGAGAGTGGAATGGGAGCGGTATCTGTCGACTATGGAGAGGTACTGGAAATCCAGTTCTGCGTTCGACGTCCTGCGGGAGATGGGTTATTGCATGTCGGCAAGAGTGAAGCACAAACTGACCAAGCTGCAAAGAATAGCTTGGGAGGGATGGCGGTCCCGCTTTCGGTTCGCTGAAACATTTGCTGGAGATGATCACAGACCGAGTCATAACCAACTAGCGAAGCGCTCGGGGAGACACCAGAGAAAAAAATTGAGCCTCGTACAGCAAGTCCCAATCACATCGACTAGGTGGGAATGTGAGCGCGGTTTCATTATTCATAGTAGGTAGGTTCCAACTCACAAACAACGCAAGGCCCAGACATTCTGAGAAAAGGTAGACAGTTAAAACTTGGGAAAATTCGAACGGTTAGTTTGTGAAGGTACCGCAGACGTAGCCGAGGTTTTATACATTGCTGGAGCCAAAGAGCGGTGGAGTCGATGTCTGGACGTCAAAACGAACGTCAGCGTTTGGATCTCTCCCACCATCTATCCCCGCCATCCACAAGTGATCCGCCAGTGTACGAATGCACACCTTCGCTGGCCAGGACACGAGTTGAATGAACGAATCGAACGATAGCCCGGAACGATAAAGAACGATAACAGCCGAATCGGCTGACAACTGCGCCTGCACCACCGCAGTATTTTCGAGATAACCAGCACGCACTTGCAACCAGTTACTAGTAGTTGCCGGTTGGAACGTGTTGGAGCCCAATGCAACGATCGTCCAGTTTTTTTCTTCTTCTGAAAGGTGTTGGTTTCTGACACTCAAATATTCAAGCCTTCCCAAAAGCCAGACGAAGCCCAGGAACAGAAAGTCGATGCCGACATTCCGTCCGGAAAGCACCGCGCAGTCTACGCAGTTTGACCGCAGTCGGGATCCATATGGCGCGGGATCAATCAGTCAGAGTTCGGATAAAATGGCGCCCAGGGCCTTGCAGCGCGGTCCTCTCCACCCGCCATGATTATCACTGACAATGCCCCCAAAACCCCTCCCAAGGCCTCGACGCCTTTGCTGAGCGGGGCAAGCGGGTCGGGTGTGCCGCCCCCAGCCTATGCGCCGCACGCCCCGGGGCCCACGCCCATTGTTGCTGCGCAAGTCCCATATGCTGTCTACCAGCCCGGGTATCCCCAGCAGCGAGAGCAGTCCGCGGGCAAGCGGTTCCTCAAGGCGTTCCTCGTCGCGTTTGGAATCTGGATCCTCGCCTCAGCACTGCTGGGCAGCATCCTCGACGAAGGGGTGAGTCCCGTGTTAGCGCTCCCCCGGTGTGTCTGAATAATAACCAGGTTCATATCCAGAAATTTGACCGGACGGGCGTGTATCCTATCCCCTCGGACGTGACCCTGGAGGAATGTGTAACAGACTGGAGCGAGGCGGGGAAGAGATTCCCCGTATTCCGATCCTTCCCCTACTCCGCCAAAACCTCCTTCAAGTTCCCGCTCCCCTCCGAGACTTTGCTGGTGCTCTCGCAGGGAGCCTTGTCTGCCGGGAATCTGAAAGTAACCACCTCTTCAGGGGTCACTGATGCGCGCGTCAACGTGGTGGTGTACTACCACACTACGGCTGTCCTCGATAAAGCTCAAGTGTGCTTGATTAAGCGCAACGACGGCGAGGGCGGTCTGGGCATCTTCGTATGTCGTCTGCCCTCTTCATCTTCTTATGGCTATTGACCAGTTTCCCTTTTAGACTCCGACAACCTGGTGGAACCGTCAACGCACGGACCACCTCTATTTCGACGTAGAGCTTATCCTGCCGCGGGGAAGCTCGCCCCCGCACGTCAACACCCTATCCACCGACGTCCACAACTTCTGGCAGGACCTCGATACACTGAGGGGCATCATCGATTTCGGAGACATTTCCTTGAAGGGATCCAACGGCAAGATTCACGCTAAGGTATTATACCCAAACCCCTCGGCATTTTCTCCATTTCTAAACTACGTCGCAGACGCTGGATGCCGCGAAAGTTATCGTACAAACATCCAATGGCGCCGTTTCGCTCGACGTGAGTCTAATACCACTGTGCTCCGGACATCGCTAAGCTTTTTATCTGCAGTCTGTAGTCGCGCTGAGTGCAAAAGTCCGCTCGTCCAACGCCGCCATCTCTGGAGACTACAAAGTTTCTGATGGGTTGGACCTCACCACAAGCAACGGGGCCATCAAAGTAGCTGTCGGGATTAACGGAAGCGAGGCGTCGCCCCACAGCCTATCCCTGACCACGAGCAACCAGTACGCGCCCCAGTTTAATTCTGTGACGGGACTAACTCCCTTGCGCAGCGTCATTAACTCCGTCATCAATCTCGACACGACCTCCGGCACGGGGGGCGACTTCAAAGTCACGGCAAAGACCTCCAATGGACGCGTGGATATGCGGGTCGCGTCCGCCCCGCTCGACTCGGTGCTCACGTTCGACGCGAGGACGTCCAACTCGGCGGCGGCGGCGACGCTTCCAACCGCGTACGAGGGGAGCTGGGCGGTGGCCACCTCCAACGCCGCCGTGGCTGTCCACCGCATGGAGAACAACGAGCGCGACCCGGCGTGCAAGGGGGATGCGGACTGCAAGGGCCGCACGCGGCGGATGGAGACACGGATCGCCTCAAAAGGACAGGCGGCGGGGAACGTGTACTGGGACAAGAAGAACGCGAACCGCGGCAGCGCTACCCTGCGGACGTCGAACGCACCCGTCACCATCAATATTTGAGATACTTACTACTTACTTCGCCCGCTGAAGGGCCCTACTTTCCTTCACTGTTTGTACTAATATGTTTTTTTTTTTTGCACTGCTACGGCGGTAAAAAGAAGTCCCGGACGAGAGCAACAATCGAGTCGTGGTGCCTGTTGAGGTTGGCGGAGTAGCGGATGCAGTGGCGCACCTGGCCGATGCCGATCACATCCTCGAGCCCGAGCAAGCGACCCTCCGCGAGGGTCAATGGATCCTTGCGCTCGCAGACCTCCGTATACGCGGGCACGAGCCAGTCAGGGACGTCGTGCCGGCGCCCCAGGGCGATCCGATCGACGGCGGAGGTCAGGAGGAACAGGTGCTGCAGCGCGAGCTCGCGCAGGGAGGTGAACTCCCAGCGCGTAGCGAGCGAGAGCACAGACGTCCACTCCTCGGCGGACGCAATGTCGCGCGTTTTAAAGTCTCTGTGGCTCATTAGCTTGCATGCAAGTGGATCATGTGAAACGCACATGGGATAGAGGATTGAGAGGAAGCGGTCAAAGTCGGCCGCGGCGACGCCCTCCAGGACGATGGGATTCTCGACGACCTCGCCTTCGGGCCGCTCGCCCGCGGCCGAAGGAAGGGAGAACATCGAGGCAAAGATGGCCGAGTCGCGCTCGAAGAAGTAGCGGTGCACGCGATACAGTGTGCGTTCGACCTGATGAGACACCCCCGTTTGAGAATTAATTTGCCACCGCCTGCGAGTCGTTCTTTGCGCGGCGCACCAGGAATATCACGGTTCCGTCGGGAAAGAAGAAGCGGGGGTGTTCATGGAATCGCCGTTGGCGGGCGCTTGCGTCCAGATGGGATCTTGACTCGAGCACTGGGTGCTGGAGGGTCATTATGGGTCGTGAGGAGGTCTTCGAACAGGGGACCTTCGAAATCGGAGATACCTGGGCGTTGTCGATCTTGCAGGGCTAAAAGTTGAGGCTTTGCGAGCAATAGGAGCTTCCATCCCGATTTAGATGAGAGAAGGAGTGAGGTTTGGTTGTGCTGATATTCTTGCACAGCCACTCAGGTTGATTCCAAACCACCACCTTCGCTTTTGCCTTGAGTTCCGTCCTTGCAGCTTACCTTGATTGGCATAGGCCAGCTCCACCTTTCGCACGAATTTAGATTCAATTTCAGCCACCCAAGTCAAATGGCTGATCCAAAAGGATCAAATTTCGAAAGCGCGACCGCTAAATTTCTTTTTACAGTTTCAAAAGCTCTAGATTCTTTTTCGTATTATCACAGCAAGATATAATCATCGTTTCACAAGTATCTATCTAATTCGGCTGGCACCCGCACCACTGCCAGAAACTCAAAAGGATTTAAACTGCTGTGCCGCGGCTGATGCGGTTGCCGACTGTCAATGAGCTCCAATGGCAACGCATAAAAGAATGTAAGTTTCAGGACTAGCTCCAAAGGCTGACGGCGTTTGGATTTAAATCCACAGCTGGTCCAAGGCTCCTCATTCTTCTCCTTCATCCATGTCTATCGTTTCTCTCATTTTCCCATTTCTCCTCCTTTCTGCACCGGCCCTCGTCCATGCCACATGCCAAAAGTACCTGACCGCGGCCCAGAGTGCCGCAAGCACCCTCCAGGCATCGTACTTCTCGAACGGCGTGTACAGCGGCGACCAAGCCGTGTGGATTAGCGCCGTGGATACTTTTTATCTCCTTCAGTGTGAGCCCCGCTTAAATTTTTGCAAAGAGAGACCCATGCGTTGACGCGTCGAATTATTAGTGGACGCCATCACGGGCAACTCCACGTACTCTGCGGTCATCGACACTGTGTTTAACGGCCAGGAAACGTACCTGACTACCGGGCAGTCGTTCGACGACGTGCAATGGGTTGTGCTCGCGTATATGTTTGCTGGAAACGCGCATCTCGACTCCGCGAAGATGTACTACGACATTGCGAGGTGATTTGTTTCGCAATTCGATTCTCTCTGGTAAAGACTGAAGTTGTTGTCAATCAGTACCGCGGTGGATAGCAGCTACTGCGGCGGGGGTCGTGAGCCATTCCTCTTCGTCTTTTCGTGTACGGTTCATCAACATGTCTAGTCTTCTGGAACGGAGAAAAGCAATACAAGAATGCCATTGTATGTCCCACGCGCAGAGGTCTTTCATTCCGCTAACTTTTCTTCCAAGACGAATGAACTTTATCTCGCCACCAGCGGCTTTCTTTATGATTCGACACAGAACGAAACTTACCTCAACAACTTAAAAACGAGTACGTTTCCTGCCGAGCCATGCCACTTCTCACTGAGCTTGAATGTAGCTTGGACCTGGCTGAAGGCGAGCAAGATGGTGGCATCCAACGGCCGTAAGAAATGGCGATAGTTTTCGCATGTTTGCTTCGCTGACCATGGTGACTTTAGTCTTCGATGATGGCCTGACAAACGACGGGAAATGTGCAAGCACCGGTACTCAATGGTATGACTCTCGTCTCTTTTTCCGACGGTTTTAGATTAAATTGTGTGTTCAAGGACATACAACCAAGGTAATCGAGCCGCGCTCGAGAGACTCCTGGGACTGATCTATCCTTCCGTAGGCGTCGTCCTCGCCGGCCTAGCTTATCTGTATAAATGTCCGTGTTGTCGTTTCCTGATTGTCCAAATGGCTGAACATGTCAAACCCAGTTACCAAAGACGAACAATACCTCACAGAGGCGTACAACATCGTCGACGCGACAATTAGCAACCTCACCGTCGACGGAGGCCTCCGCGAATCCTGCGAGACCAACACCGACAACCAATGCAACGCCGACCAGGAAACCTTCAAGGGCATCGACATGTTTTTCATGTGCGTCGTCAATACTTCTTTTCGTCCTTTTCGTTGAAGATCGGCGTGGGCGTAGGGCATGGTTCCTGAAAATCGGAGGAAAGGACAACGGCTCGACAATCTCTGACTTCATCAAAGCTCAAGCGGATAAAGTTATGGCTAATGCCTTGGTGTCGGGCACTAATAGCACGTACGGTAGTGTGTGGTACGCGAGCGGCTCGAGTGATTCGGCAGGGAGCGCATCTGCCCAAGCCAGCGCTCTTGGGGCGCTTGTAGCCGCTGCTCAGCAGAGCTGCTAAACGTAACACAGTCGCATGATTTTTCAGCAACGAATATTCGCGTCTCCGAATTAACCTGTGATGCATGTTCGACTTTCCGACCATTGCATTGGAGTGCTTCAAGCTTCATTCACAACCTTTTTTATTATTTTCTTGAATCGCGTGAACTCGCACGTTGACGCGACGTGATTTAAACGCGTCGGTCACTCCGCGTGATATAACAGAAGCAAGGCACAGTGATTGTGACATCTGCGGTGGGTATGTCGATAACGACGATGGCGGCTCGTCCAGAGAGCCCCAAATTGTCCGTCTCGCGGCCCAAAGGCCCGCCGGTCAAGACATCGACCCTCAAGACTCGTCAGGCGCACCATGCCAGGGCAGCACAGACGGTGGACACCAATCTCAACTCCTATGACCGGACAGATCCCTTCATGTAGAGCCTTTTTTAACAAAAGGATTCTCGGACCTGACTGGTTTCAGGGCATTCAACGTTCTGCTCAAAATTTTGGGATCCCTGCCGTCTCGTATCGGCGGCTGCCAGTTCAAGTTGACGCCGGACGAGCACAAGCTGTCGCTGCATCTGCTCAACATCGTCGAACCCTTCGTTGGGCTCGCGCCCTCGCGCCGGACGATCACCCGGCAGCCCACGGAAATTCTCGACTCGATCGCGTTCCACGTCGACTCGAAGCGCGACTTGCTCTCACTCGCGCTTTCCTGCCAGCGCATGCACGACATCGTCTTCCCGCGGCACTTCCACTACCGCCACATCCGGTGCAAGGTCAGCTCGTTGAGCGTGTGGAACCACCTAATGGTACACCGCTCGCTCGCGCGCAACGTGCGACGCCTCGAGATCTTGGACGAGAGGGCTGCGAGCACAGAACTTCTTGTGCCCAGCGACATCCTTGCCAGCGATACGGACATGGACTCGACTGATGACGAGCTTGGAATGCACGAGAAGCAGGAGCGCTTCCTCGTCGGCGCGTTGGGAAAGATGTCGAGTCTCAACAGCTTCACTTGGGCGTGCAACCACTCGCCGATCTCTATCGACAATGTCTGGCCTACTTTGCTGAAGTGCCATTCACTCCAAGAAGTTGATATCAGTGACAATCTTGCCTTTTCCAACGGCGACGTTTCCGAATCGGAGTCGAGCTCGGCCAAATCTCGCCGTCCCATCGTGGTCAGTGTGCTTCGTGATATATTTGCCTAAGATGTGCTGAATTATTTCCACAGCTTCAGGACCTCAAAACTGTCGCGGTGCGGTCTACGAAGCACGCTTATGGGGCGACGAAGAGCCCTGTGCTTTCCCGCATAAGCGGGATGCTCACCCACTGCCCTAATTTAGAAGTGCGTAAACCTTCGGTCATCTTTGCGACCTAACGAACGCGCGCAGGCGCTTGATATTTCCTACGCACAGGCCCGTAACGGCCACGGTCACCCCACGGCGGATGAGCTGTTGCTATATAGCCGCTTTCCCCGCCTCACCTCGCTGGCTTTGACTAACCTCCGTTGCACCATAGCTGATGCCCCGGCGGCCTTCCTTTCCACGCACACGCACCTCACACACCTTCGCCTCGATCTCGGAGCGTCTTCTCGGCTGGTGCTCCCGCCCAACGCCCTCCCGCACCTGCGCGAGCTCCACTGCAACCGGGACATCGCCACCGCGGTCCTGTCCTGCCCCTCGGATGCCCCACGCCCTCTGGAGACCCTCAAGGGTGTGCGCCTCACAGGCCACGCCGCGTCCTGCTCCGACTCCACCACCGCCTCCGCGGACCAGCTCTTCCTCACGAGCCTGCGTCGCTACGGCTCGGACGTGCGCCGCATCGAGCTCGCGGGGTGGAGCGAGATGGACGAAATCCGGCGCATCGCCGAGAGCGCGCCAGGGCTCGTGTGGCTCGACGTCGGCAAGAAAGGCGCGTCGCGCGGCCCGCCCGTGAGCAATGCCGCGGAGTGGGCGCTGCTCCTCGCGGGCCTGCCCGAGCTCACGACCTTCCACGGCGTGCGCTTCTTCTACGAGGTGTCGGCGGCGGCGAGCGTCGGCGCGAACCTGACGATGGCGGACCGGAGTCGCGTGCGCAAGAACGACGAGGTGGCGGGGGTGCTGGCGTGGAAGTGCGTGAAGCTGAGGAGGGTGGACCATTGGGAGGAGGGTGGGGCCAAGGTCATCGTTCTTGTAAGGGACGGGGAGAGGGAGCGTGGCGGGGAGAAGGTGAGGTGGGAAGTCAGAAGGGTCAAGGCGTAAGCCCGGCCGGATTCACGGTAACTTACTATGCTCCCATTATCTTGCTCATTATGCGCTCTTGCATGCACCCCTCACTACCATATTTATTACATCCCCCATGGACTCTATCTATTCTAACAAATAATCTTGCTACCCAGTTTCCTAGAGCGCCCCTTGTTTTTCGTTTCAAATTTTTTGTTGAGGATTTTGCTGCCCAGGCCCCGAATCTGATCAATGTGGACCCACGCGCTCTCCGCCAGTATTATGTACATGTACATGCTGTATGCATCGCATTGCATGCGCCTTTCTGACTGCAGCCGGCTCGCCGGCTACCCGTTATGTCAACCTCTTGCCTGCAGCAGCGCGGTGACGCGTACTCGCTGGTCTACAAGTTACACCCATGACAACCAAACCAGTCGTCCTTCTTCTCGGTGCAACGGGTACTCGACCAAGCTCTCTGCTAGATTCACACTAACAAGCTGCTGCGATAGGATTCACTGGCCGTCTCATAGCAAAATACCTCTCCGCGCACCAGGACAGCGCGTCCTTTACTTTCGCGCTTGGGGCGCGCTCCAGGTCCCGCCTGGACGCTCTAGTCTCCGATCTCGGCCTCGGCAGCGCTGTGCAGCTCCACGTCGTCGATGTATCGCGCCCAGAGCAGATTGAGGCCGCAGTGGCCAGCGCGACTGTTGTAATCAACACCGTAGGGCCGTTTTGGACTTCAGGTACTCCCGTCGTGAAGTCAGTTCTCATTCTTTTGCGTTTTCCCCTTATTTAAATAATGTGTTCAGAGCGTGTGTTAAGCACGGTGTCCACTGTATGTCTCACTGCAGAACGGCTATACTGGCATTTCGTTGATTCCGAACAGACGTCGACCTCGCTGGAGAGACGGAGTGGATAAAGCGCATCGTCACAACGTCCGTGGGACCATTTCATCTCGTTCGCGCACTAGCTAATACATCCGACAGGTTTCACTACACTGCGACGAAATCGGGCGCCATTATTGTTCCTTCATGCGGCTTTGACTCCCTTCCGGCCGACATCACGACGTACATCTCCAGCAAAACGCTTCGCGATAGCGCGGGCGAGCCAGTGGATATAGACACCTCGGTGTCGGCATATACCTTGAAGGGCGGATTTTCCGGTGGCACGATATCTACCGGCATCGTGGCGATTGAGGAAATACCCGCCAATGAACGACGAATAGCTCGCGTCGAATACTCGCTTAGCCCTGGTACTACCGTCCCCGTCCTCGCGTATGCGCCAGTGCTAATTTATTTCCTGTTTAGCCCAGGGTACACCCTCACCGCCGAACCGCCTAATCTACCGCCTCTTCCTCCCCGACACCCGCAAAACGCTTGTTGGCGCGTTCTTCTTTATGAAGGAGCCTAATCGTGCAATCGTGCAACGCTCGTGGGGCTTGCTGGAGGTGGAGTCTGCAAAAGACAAGAGCCAGCCGCATTACGGCCCAGCGTTCAAATATGACGAGTTCCTCGTCACGGGCGGGGCCGTCCGCTCGGTGCTGCTGACACTTGGTTTTGCGGTGGGCGTGGGGCTCTTCCTGATCTCCCCGGTATGCGCGTCGCGTCCATCTGGGTGCAATTGGCACTAATCGAGCACCTAGATACGATGGCTACTCAAAAAGTTCTTACCCAAGCCCGGAGAGGGCCCGTCTGAGTGGTGCGTATTCAGCGTGTCCACCTCTATATCGAGGCTGACATACAATTCCAGGACGCAGAAGAACGGGTTTATGAAGGTCACGAATCTCACCACGACGGTCCCGTCGCCTACGCGCCCCGCACCGATCCAGGTCAAGACCGTCATGAATGGGACGGGCGACCCGGGGTACTCCCTCACCGCTGGTGTGTATATTTACGCGCTCGAACGCCTCGGCAGCTCATACATCGCAACAGTTTTGATAGCGGAGTCGGCACTGTCCCTCGTGCTTGCCGCTCCAGGTACCCTGCCAGCCCTTGGGCGTCGCGGCGGGGTATTGACGCCCACGACGGCTATGGGCGACGTGCTGGTCGAGCGCCTGGCGGCGAGCGGCAGGGTCACCTTCGAGACCAAGGTCGTCACGGCGCGGCCGCCTGAAGGGAAGAAAACTGTCTGAGCTCTTTCTATTCCCTCCTTGTGATTGACCGAGCACTACATACACGTTTATTTTCACTCTAATGGATTCAAACCCGTGACCTATGCGACAAACCTTTGCAGACCTAAGACCCCTGAGTGGCGGGTCAACAAATGGCTGCCCCTCCGTCCTTCCTTCAACTTTCCTTTCACTTGCGCTCCCAACTTTGATCGGCATTTAGTGAATTTGCTCTGTCCAGTCTTCGCGTCGATCCACGGTCGATCCGGAAGCACTTTGCGGAAGGCGTAGCCATTTGTTTCCACCGAGCATGCACCCCAGATTCAGCGCGTGGCGGCGACCCACGATCTCGGGACACGAAATCTGACCCACGGTTTCGGGTCCTCCGTCGAAAATCTGCACACAACTCCAAACAACTGCTACGTCTCGCCTCCGAATCGGGACGTCGCTCAGATCTGCCAAGATGCACTCCTGTCGTTCGCTTTTTCGCCCAAGTTTTAGCCCAACATACAGGAGAACGTGTTCCTTGAATGTAATATGTGTTCCTGCAATATGAGGGGCCTGTCCAAATCGGATGCTGGTCGGATAGCCTTTGTCCCGCTGGAGTATGGGGTCATCTGGAATTTGGGCCGAAAAAGATTTAATGAAAGAAGGCGTTGACTTTTCGTGGCGGGAATTGGGTAGCTCCGAATTTCCGGCGGCGCAATAATTAGTAGAGTATATGTCCTCCTAGCTCAAACCTGAACGCGACAAGCGGAAGGTCATCTCAGTATAGTATTTAAGATCTTCTCACGGACCGCTCGATGGCACGGCTCGAATTAAACCACGATCGGTTGGAAAAGAGACGGAGACTCGAATTCGTACGAACGTAAGTAGATTTTTATTTCATTACTTGCATTGCTGGCGCCCACATTTATATACATGTAATTCGTCCCGCTTCATTCCGGTTACCCCACTAATTTTGGCCGCAATAATGGAAGCGAAGTCAAAAGTAACGTTAAACCTCAAATGCTCCAAAGTTTTGTTCACTCCTTCACAAGCCTGGGAGTTACAAGCTCCCTTTGAGTAAGACTTGAATCGCTTAATGAAATTCGCTGTCAATGAGAACGGATGCAAAAGGGGATATATTAGATTTGATCCACGAGTCCACAAGTGGGTGATATGGGTATTATTTTAACGCTACATTAGGAAGACTAGAGTGTTGTCGGGCTCGCCGACTGTTGGGCCGTAGGGACCGTGCGTTTGGAGAACAGGCTGGCCAGGCTGGGAGGCAAGGACGCAGCGCTGTGTCGCTGTATGTCGAGAAACGAGGCGAGGTAATATGTCGGGACGAGCGCCTGCGAACAGTAGCTTAGTTAAGTTCGAAGATGAGGGACGAGATACTCACAGCTGCATCGACAGAATCCTGCTCGCCGGAGTCTTGAGGGAGGTTGTGCCCGCCGCTGGCTATCGAAGGCAGGGGCGATGTCGCTGGGCGCAGTCCAGCGAGGCACACGTCCATGAACGCGTCGAGGAGCGCACAGTAAAGCTCTTCGTCATCCATACCCCGCAGGGATTCCGCGCTGACCAAGAAAAGATCCTTCTTCACCTCCGCCGGAAGGACGGCGTGGAAGAGCTCCGCGGCACATTTGGAAGACTCCGCATTGTCCGCGAGCGCTTGGCACGCGAAAGGGATGCAGCCGACAGGGGGGAGCTCGAAGGTGGACTGGAAGGTCGGCGGAGGAGGGGGAGAGTAAAAGGGACTGTCCGCAGGGATCGAGATATACTGCGAGTCGTCGGCGTCCAACTCGGAATCCGAGTCGGAGTCGGAGTCGGAGTCAGAGTCAGCCCACTCGGTGGTGGCGTGCGATCTTAAAGGAGAGGAGGCTTTCGGTAAATCGAAGCAAATGGACAGGGGAGAAGGCGTCTCGACGTCCGAGTCGACGTCGAGGAGTATGCGGAAAGGCGACGCGAGGTTTACTTGGATAGGGCTGTGGCTCTGGAGCTGCGATGAAAGAAGGAAATAAGAGATAGAACGAGACGACGGGGATTATGACAAACCTTGGACTTCTTGCCTCCGGTTGTATTCGAGGGGAAGGCAGCCTGGGTGCGAATAGCAGAAAGCATGGTGGCGTCGACGAAAGAACAATAAAGTGATGGGAAGTGAATGTCTTGCGAAGCGCAGCTAAGCCAGGTAAAGTTGAGTGGGTTGTTTCGATTGAGGAAATGGCGCGTACTTATAGGTTTTGGCCCCGGCGCGGAAACATTGGTGCGTTTGCAAATTAAAGCTCACGTGAGGCGACATGTCGGAATTATGTTAATTTGACCTTGAGATCTAGAATATATCGTGCATGAAGACATGCAGGGGTAAGCCAGGACCAAACGCTCACGTTTAATTGATCGGCCTCCGATCCAGCAGGGCCTAGGAGCTTGGGGGATGAGGTTCTAGCCACCCTACGCTGGCTAGATAGTAGGCCAAGCGGTCTGTCGTCATCCTGCTGCGGCTGCGCACCGAAGCCTAAATGAAATGACCATTTGAGGAAAGTGTGGGATAGTCAAAGTGCTTTTTGGTTGCCCAGGACAGGAGTAATGGCGCTCAATTTGTAGTTGGATCGCGCATTCGATACCTGGTTCTTTTGAGTGAAATTCTTCCAAAAACGAGTTCATTCCGGCCCTCTGCCATTCTTATCACTTCCTCGAGAGCATCCCATCCATGACCCTCGTCTATTTGTCTTGTCTTGTCCGCGACTACTTCTGGGTTCCGAAATGCGTCGCGATATTGAGGAGCGTCGCGGGCAAGTTGGGGTTTCCATTCTGGGAGTCGCCGTGCATTGATGCGCCCTTGTTCGCCTCGTACCAAGAGGCCGAGGTTTCGGGTAAGCTGATGCGAGAGACCGCGGGTTTTGCACGAGGTGTACAAGATGGCGAGGGTGTTGTCAACTGAAATTTGAGCGTCAGACAAAGGTCAAAAGTCATTTGCAAGTCACCTACTCCGCAGGTGCCAAGTTTTGAGCCAAATTTCAAGATCGTTGCGGTGGGCTGCGGATAGCGACTCGGTTTGGAGCTGCGCGGTTACACGGGCCGCATCGTCGAAAGCAGGTCTCCACAATTTGCGAAGACTATTCACCGCTCGGGGTTGGTGTAGCACGGACGCGGCAGAGGTGCGAAGGAAAAGACGGTAAAGGCTGGTAAAAGTCTGAGGTAGTAGACGCGACATGCCGTCTAAACTGCGACAAATAAAATCATTATCGCGTCCCAATTCGGTCATTCCACGTGCTCGTGTCCTTCTTTGCCTCGCGCGCGTCCTTCGAGACAGCTCCAATGGATGCGTTGTGGCCATCATGTTAATTCAAATCCGAAAATTCCCTCAGGATCGCGCGTTCTACAGCACACTACCCGGAGAAACGACACAATACGATTCACGCTTGAGTGGCAAAGCTCTACAACTACTTCAAGTTGCTTCGGGATCAACCCTCACTCTTCTGAGGTGCTCCGGATCCGGGTAGTTTGACCAACTTGGGCTTGTCGACCCCGATAAACCTAAGGCGCCCAGTCACCCTCTGAATAGCGCTGCATTCGAATTCGGAATCCAAGATATCCTCAGATGTATGCCGAACATCGTCGTCGATGGGGGGAAGAGGTTTATTCCGGGTAGCAGACTCATCCTAGAAGAATTGGGAACGATCAGTGGGCTCTGTCTGGAAAAAGGTCACAGCAACATACCATGATACGAATGTGGGGTTCCAACTTGTGAACGGTGCCAACGCAGAACGGGGAAGAGATTGGAATGGGCTATGGGAAATGGAAGGTGATGGCTTGTGGCTTTCATTTCGAGTCCCTAAGTTCGAACTTATACTGTGTGCAGAAACAAACGGATGTGGCCACGCCATTCTCTTCTCTTTCTGTGCATGATCGAGCCAACAAAGCCGCTGGATGATCCCGGGCTTACTGGCCAGCCAAAGCGTTTCCAGACAATGTTGGGCCACTTACCTGATCGGGACTAAAGCGTCAGGCTCAAGTGGCCAAAGCCATGGCCCTCGTTCCGTGCCACCCAGAGACCTGGTATAAATAGAGGTCGGGGGAGGCCGGTTTCACTTCACCACCAGTCGCCCCGGCCCTCATCGAACCATTGCCACACCCACCCTCTCGCATTACTCGCCACAAAACATCATGATGGACGCGGAACGTCTCGAAATTATGGATGCTCAGAGATTCGACGCGTCGAAGCGCAGGGTACGTTACCCTCCCATTAATCCTTCTGCAAATAGCTCATTAATATATCTATTAGACGGTCGCGAGTCGCCTGAACCTTAGTATCCAAACCGGTCTCAGCCACGACTCGGACTCGGACGACGCGTCCGTTTCATTTGAGAGCCATTCCCCCTTGGACTCCCCCGTGGGCTCCTGGGACTCCCTCGTCTTCGCACAGGGCTCTTCTCCCGAAGCCTCCGACTCCGCCTCCGACTCCCTCGAGTCCACCCCTCCCACCTCGCTGAACTCCTCCATCACTCTCGAGGACGACGTCAACCCCCAAGCCATACGGCAAACCGACGTCTTCGACAAGGGCCCCTTTGTCACGACGCGCACCATCATCCGCCCCATGCCACGCTCGCCCCTCCTCCCCGGCTGCTTCTCGCGCCCCTCGAGCCCGGTTAACGTGACCTCGCGCCCGAGCTCCCCCATCAATTTCGCGGCGCTCAACTGCTTCTCCACCGACGCGTTTACCCAGGAGGTGAACCACCTCCAGGCGCAGCGCGCGCGCGAGCTGGAGGGCACCGCAGAGATGCAAGTCCGCGTGCACAAGGTGGTCTCCACCGAAGCCGAATCACCCTGGATCGTGCAGAGAGTCGCACAGCCAGAAGGCCTCCGCCGACGCGCGATGGAGCCGCGTGGATTCATTTCATCTCCTTGAATGCATGCCTTCATCCCAAAATTAATCCACAGAATACATAATCTTTCCCTGCCTGTGCATCTCAAATTCAATTGTCTGACGCGTCCCTAAACACGATCGGTCACTATAAGTTAGTACGCGTGGCAATTACCACTTGGATTCAAGATACTCGACGTAGATACTATTGTACAAGGAGATCGGCATGGGGAGGTATAGTACAAGTGTTGATGCGCTGCTGTGGTAAAATTTTACAAGTCCTTCGCGCCAGAATTCAAGTTTTTTTTTTTACATCGCCAGCTTGCTCGCGAAGAGCTCCGAGAATTTTTCTTGGTCAACGTACTCCGTCAAGTTCGCGAAGACCTCGTCCTTGAGGGCCGCAATGCGGACCAGCGCCTCCACGCCCATCTTCGCGCCCTCCATGCTGCTGACGGGCTCCTTGCGCATCGCGAGCGCGAGGTACGCGGGCCCGAGCCACTCGGGGATATTGTAGCGGTGGCCGAGCGCGATCTTGTCGACGTGCCCAGCGCACGCCGCGAGGTGGTTGATGGCGAGGCGGCGGATGTCTTGCATCTTCCACCTGTCCGCCAGGAGCAGGACAGATGTCCACTCCTCCGTCGTTTTGCATTCATGCTCGGAGTAGTCCCTGCACGGCGGTTAGTGACGCGGATCGAAGGGAATAGAAGGACGCACGCAGGGTACAGGACCGAAAGGAACCGGTCGAAGTCGATCTTGCTCTCGGACAAGTAGAAAGGCACTTGGTTGTGAGCAAGCGGGCTAACCCACAGCGCGGGGAAGTTTTTGGCCTTGTTGAAGAGATAGCGATGGAGCTTGTAGTGCGTCCCTTCAACCTATCATCGGCGGTTAATAACTGAGCGCATATTAAGCAAGGGGAAGCTTACCTGGACTGAAAGGTTACCATCCGCATGCCAAAAGCGCGGATGCTTCGGGGATGTGGGCATCCCGCTCATAAACGGAGGCATCCCACCCGCAGGTATTGGCATCGCGCCCCATGGAGTGGCAGGGCCGGCGGGTGGGTATCCGTGTGGTATAGGTTCGTCCAAGGCGTCGAAGTCGAAAAATTCCTCCTCTTCTTCGTAGTTATTCGGCCAAGGCGCCGGCCAAGGTGTGGCAGGAGGAGGGTGCGCCCATTGATATCCAGGGGTATTTGCCCAAGCAGGCGGTGCTTGAGGGGTAGCCGCCCAGGTAGGTGGTGGTACTTGAGGGGCAGCCACCCAAGCAGGGTTTGGTGCATTGCTGCGGGCCTGCATCCAGGGGTCGTGGACGCTGGGTCCGGGGAAGGGTGCACTGAGTCCAGGGAAAGGTGCGCCCCAGGATGCAGCGGGGATTGGGGGGGGCGTTACAGCAGGAGTGGCAGCAGGCATAATGAAAGGGGTACCCTCCGAACTTGTACTTGTCGTCGAGATCGAAGGGACATGGCGGACACACCCGCGCCGCCTGCGAGAACGGCTGCGGGGCCTCGGTGCAGAGGCGACGGGCGTGGTATTAATGTTCGTGCCTGCAGTTCTCTGCGAGAGAGTTAGTGGAAGTTGGAGGAAGAAAGAATGCTGAATCCTTACACCGATGTCTCTGACTCTGGCTCCAGCTTGCGCGTTCCCGGTGTTGGTTGTCCGGGGGACTCTTGGGGAATGGGACCTTGTTGGAAGAGTTTGCACCACGGTGGGACCACGATACACCGAAACGTAAGGACGAGGAGAGCGAGAATGACGACGTGCATGAGTAGCCGAAGGGTAGGGACGAGGTGAACGAGAACGAGAACGGCTTTGCACCACGGTGGGACCATGATATACCGGATAGTAAGGACGAGGGGAGCGAGAACGAGAACGGCGAGTGGAAGGAGAACGACTGTGCACCACAACAGTGGGACCATGCTGGACCGAGCGGTACGAACGAGGAGAAAGAGAGCGAGAAGGACTGTGCACCACGATGGGACTACGATAGACTGAACGGGAAGGACGAGGAGAACGAGAGCGAGAAGGACTGTGCACCACGACGGGACTACGATAGACTGAACGGGAAGGACGAGGAGAGTGAGAGCGAGAACGAGGACGCGCATGAATAACCGTAGGGTAAAGACGAGGTGAATGGGAATGACGAGGAGACCGCGAACGACGACTACGAGAACGGGAACGAGAGCGGCGAGGAGAAGGAGGGTAGGCGACAGGAATGATCGTCGGTGTCACCGCGCGGTGCGGGCGATCGTAACTGACACGGAAAAAATCCCTCGAAACAGGAGACGGAGACCGTAATTGAGGAATAATCATCGGCGGGCATGGCATGTAGCGAGGAGAGCGGCTACGGCTTCGAGTCCGAGAACGGGGGATGATGATGGGAGGGGTACGATTATGCATTCGAATCACTGGAGTCCTCGGGCTGGCAGGCGAAACAGATCTGGGGGTAACGGCGATGTAGCTGGGCATGACCTCAAAGTTGGTAGGGACTATGGTCGGGGGTGGAGTGCGCCTCCCCGCGCTAGGCGACGACGACCTACTGCGGTCGTAAACTAAGATCGGCCCGGGGCTTGGGGGGGGATTAGATCGGGCGGAGATTCCGGATACCGAGCGAACAGGCTTGGAGGCGACGAGAACTGGCGGTGGGCCCCGCCCGCCCGGACTGTTGGAGCGACTGCGTGCGGCTTCACTGATGACGGCGAGTGGCGTATGGGCCCGCGCGATGTGGTGGGAATACGGGTGGGGGACGGACGAGCGTTCTGTGCGCTCTGTGATTGTGCTCAGCGCCCGGCGGACAGGGCTGCCGGCGAAAGACTGGAAGTCAGGACTGAGTTCCCGAGGAGTGCGGGGACCGAAGAGGCCCGCATCTGCTTCAGGTATGAGGGCGGGGGAGGGGGGCGAGGGAGGGGGCCGCCGCAATCTCCGTAGGTCCTGGGGTGTCAGGGGCATTCCAGCGAGGAGATTCATGTCATTGTTCGTCGAAAGTTCCTGCGCCTGATGGACACCGTCGATGCCAGCGCTGGCAGAACGCAGCTGAGGAGTCGCACCGAAGACGCTGGAAGGCTGAAGGAGAGGGGGCAGGGGGCCAAGGTCGTAAAGGTACTGGGGGGGATGATAATGGCGCCAGAGCGCGTCATCAGACGCAGGGAGTTGGGCCGACATTGAGAGGTCCGTAGAGCTAGGAGGTGCTGGTGAGAGTACCAGGATGCCTGAGCTGGAGCCTGAGGTGGATGAAGACCTGGAACTGGAACGCGAAAGTGAACGGCCGCGCTCTGGCTCATCGTATGCGCCGTTCTTGGCCGACGCCACACTAGGCAATATAGTTGCTGACGACCCACGGGAGCTTGCAGGGGTCAGAGGAGTGAAATCTGTGCGGCCATCGTCAACAACCCATTCATCGGGTGGTAAGGATGCAGCTTACCCATGGGTAGATACATTGTTGTGGTAGGAAGGCAAGCTGGGGAATGGAGCCGCAGATCCGCGCAGGAGATAAGGCGGGCTAGGCGCCTATTGGGCGTCTCTTGCAACAACACTTACGCACGGACCCGTGGCGGACGCGTGCCTCGTTTACATAGCCGCCACCACAGCATTTCGCTCCATTCGAGGACATATGTTCACACCGTGCACAGCGGAGAATGGAAGGGACCTCGAATTAGGCAGAAAGGTGATACAGGTTGGCAGTGCTTCACGGTTAGGGCCGCAACTCCGGACAGGCCAAGGACGGGCGCGCCCTCAAAACCAGCTCTGACTCGGTGCTGTTCATCTTGGGAAGTAGTCGTACCTGGCAATGACTCGGTCCACTCTCTGGTTTCAACCCTTTTTTTTTGCAACCCTTAGGCTTGGGAAGGCCCAATCCAATCCAGCAATATTTCCGTCAACTTATCCGCTGGCAGTATCTGCAGTCTCCATACTAATCTGCGCCGCATTTAACCAAGACCTATATCCGTAAGATCACTGGCACCCAAAGATTCTTATCCATATATTGTCTGTTGCCCCGCGCGCCAATCTCAATCCTGACTCGACATGCGCAGGCGCCTCGTGTGCCGAGATTAAAACGCACCGTGCGGCCGGTTCTATTAGCTGAGGCGGTCCAACCCATGAAACTGGTTCAATCACGCTGTATGGCAACGCCCGCTCCGAGTTTGTTAGTTTACGATCTTCACGTTGAAATAAATTTACAGGAATGCTGTCGTGGTAGGAGAAGGACGGGGCCATCTATTCTGTGGTGGTCCCGGTACAATTGCATAGCATCCAGGTAAGGTTTTGACGGTTACACGCCACCTGGCGTTCAAGTGAGGCAGCTACATATAGGCTTCGTAAACGAGGACATGGATACGGTTGAGATTTGGCGGCGCATCATCAAGACTCATGAGCCGCGCAACGTATATTAATTCCGGTAAATGTCGAGGGGTTTATAGCAAGTGATATGATTGAGAAGATAGAACTGTCGTTCAAGTTGAGACGTTGAACTATTATAATGTAAGTTATTGTGATGTTTGAAAATGAGAATAGCTGGCTGCATGTCCTGCCAACGAGGTCCAATCACAATCATGAACTCCCGCAGAAAATGAGGCGACGAGATCGAGCGCGTGATAAGCCCTGTCAGTGTACATGCAAAAATATCTGCACGCCCACAACACAGGATCTTTTAAAAATGAACCAACCATCGGATGGTCAGCGTCGCCTCAGAAGCCTGATCGGAACCGGACCGAGCCCAAACGCAGACCCCACCAGACTCGCATTCCCAAGCACCCGCTCCCCGTACTCCACCTCGGTCTCTCCGTCCTTCAACACGATGTCCAACTTCCACTCGCGTAGAAGACAAAGGAAAAGAGTTGATTCGATTTGCGCGAACTTCCGCCCAATGCAGGCTCTGGGGCCGAAGTCGAACTCAGGGTTATCCTGTTCCGGACGACCATACCAGCGGCTTGGGATATACTTGTCCGGCTCTGGGAAGTAGTTTGGATTGTGGTCTGTAATTCTCCAGTCGGCCTCACGAATAGCGCGACGCGGGCACCCTTTTGAAAGGTTACAAAACCTTCCGCCGGGTGCGCAACTTGAACGGTGACGTTTTCCATGACATCTCTAGGTATTAGCAAGAGTGTAGCTGTGGTTGAAATGAATGAAATCGAGCTATGCTGGCCTCAATAAAAATGAAACATACGAATAAGACGCTGTGCTTCTTGCATACAGGCCGAGATATGGACCAGATTTCTCACGTCGTCCAATTCTTGGAATATGGATTGAGATGAGGGCCGCTCGCGACTGAAAGAAAATAACCTACAGGATCACGATCAGACGGAACAACACGCTGGATCTCATCGAACGCTTTGGCCTGTTCGTCCTGGTTGAGAGCCAAACAAACTATCGTCGTAACGAGCACGCTGGCACTTGTTTCTATATCGATAGACAACTGAGCGAACGACAGATACGTGAAAAATCAAGGACCACCATTGCCAGCAAAAAAGATCGAGAGCATGTTGGCTGTCTTGGTTCGTATTCGTGTCAACGTAGAAACAACGCTTATTCAAGCTCGCACGCACCACTTCTTCTACTTCGAGCGTATATTTACTAGATCCATCGGAGGCATCGACGAGCTGGCTGAATACATCGCTATTTTTGTCCGTGTCCTCGTCCAGGGAAAGATCTTGTCTGCGTCTCAGGACGAGTTCACCCATGAGGTGGATAACACTGTTCCAAGCTCGGTCAATTTCATGGAGCCTTTAAACGCCTGATGAGCTCGAACGAGTTCAAATGAGTCTCAACTGCGGCCCACCTTTTGATGGGGAGGTAGTATGCCCATCCTGGAAGGATGAACCGCGGAATCAAAGTCTTGGAAGCGATTGAGAGTGTCTTCCAGCGCAGCAGTTTCCGAATTATCTGTTCCCCAAGAGACTGGGAGTCCGAAACCACATTTTGCCATGATTATGAAAGTGAACTGAAGTGTATGAGCTAAAGGGCAATAATCAATGAGGTAGAATTTACCCGGAGGATGATAGGATTGACTTCCGGAACTAAAATCTCTTCTCTAGTTTCTCAGCCTTCTACAGAAGCCATGGCTTTGTACGTGCGGGGCAGCGACAAGAGAGTAACTGAGAATGAGGTCAAGACGTCGGACGGTAGGCGGATGAAACTCCCGAAGCAAGTACTTTCGGGCATTAAATGCGGGGCCCACGATTCTTCGGTCTTTCTTCCACATCTCTCCACTGGCGGACGCAATATTATCCTCCCAAATTATAAAAAGTATTGAAACAAAAAAAGTAATTAGCAGAGACGAAGGAACACACTTCGCTGTCGTCAACTCCAGCGGTTTTACCAGCTGGATTTTTCCTTCTTGCCCAGAGAGCTGCCTCATCACATCTACAGAGCCAACGTAGTAGCACGGGCGTCCAACAAGCAAAGGGACCATTGAGATGACATCGTGCTGGTGATTGAAGTACGCTGGTAGAACGGTTATAATTATCAATATGAACAGAATTGTTAACAGACCAGTCTTGCGCCATATCCACGGCCACAGATATCCCGGATTCCATCTTCATTGAATGTGCGGATTAAAAAAACAATGGAGTCTGTACAGAGACATTGGACTGCACCAACAGGTGGGGATTAAGCTTCCCAATGGGCTTTGAGGGTCGAACAATGGCCTAAATCCCTGTAGATGGCTGTGGAGCTATCCAGAACCGGCGTAAATGTAAGCTTGACTGAGCCAAAGGGAGAATCGGCTCAACGGACATCGAGGGCAGCGATATATCGCCAGTATACACGCGAAAAATCGAAGACGACAGCAACACCAAGAAACACCGCCCACATCAGAACTTTGGGAACGATCCGGGAATAGTACGAGGCTTGTACGAGGCGCTTTGAGTGAAGTCCGCTGAGTCCGCGAGCGAGCTGCAGTTTGCGCCAGTGGGTCCACCAACAATTGCAGGACTCCTCAGGTGGCTTCTGAGATTAGGGTGAGGTTATATCCTGGGCGCACGCAAGTCAAGTTGTTGATGTTCCTACATACGTCGACCATGGTCGTGTACAGAATTGAAGGCTTGCCGGCAACCACAGACTCGGCAATCACTGGCTGTCCCTGCCGTCTCGGCATCATAGAGCTCCGAGAAACAATAAGCTTCTTGAATTGTACTTGGAGGCATTTTCTCTTTCAGCGGTGGTTACGATTACGTTCCAGGAGGGGTCACTTGAGGGTGTGTGCGTTTCAACTTTGATGTGGAAAATGACCATTAATTCGATCCGTATATGATTCAGACAGACATTATCGGGGCATACGTATGTTAGAGCGTAAGGTTCCGTGGGGAGAGTTATAAATAAGATAGCTACGTGGGATTTAGGAGCATATATGCACCTAAGTTTTGTGAAGGGTCACTGCGAGATAGATCGTTCCAGACGCGTCTCCGTAGTTCAACTGACGCAACCCGGGGAGGACCCTGAGCCCATTCAACACATCCACGCGGACGAGCCCAGTGTACGAGTGTGCCCCGGACTTGGCGATGCGCTCGGTATGCGCGGCGATCAGCATGCTTTGATACTGCGGCGGTAGCACGTCGACCGAGAGCGGCTCCTGGAAGTAATTGTATATCGCCTCCAGGACGTCCAACAGCGTGATGGCCTTGCCGCCACGCTTGTACGCGGTGGCGTACCCCCACTGCTTCGTCCAGTACGAGATTGCGGGCTGCTCGAGGCAGATGCGGATCTTCTCGATGCTCTCAGGGACCGCGGCGGTCAAGTCGGGGAACGCGGGCGTCCCGTGGCCGTGCGATGTGAATGCGAGAGCCATTGAGGGAGGTGAGGAGATGTCCCAGTTAGGCATCGGCTGGTACGGAGAGTCGCTGAGTTGGAGAGTCAGCGGCGAATACCAGAGCTGCATTGGGGGTAGAGGAGTAGCCCAGGGTGTGCTGGACGGCGATTGTGAGTACCAGGAATTTTCCCAGTCTGAGGAGAAAGGGCCGGAGGTTTCCCAGGGCGAAGATGTAAATGGACGAGACGGCGCAGAGAAGTACGGATAATTCCAAGGCGAAGTCGACGGCGAGGGATAGGGGGACAACGGCCAAGAATACGACGGGGGCGAGATAAATTTCCAGGGATTAACTGTAGGCAGGGAGGTTGATTCAGGTGCACAGCGATGCCTTGACAGAAGGTGCATACGCGGAATACGGGACGAACGCATCGAGCGTTTTTGTCGTGGAGGTTGGTTGAGCGTTGGAAGTCGTGAGATTCGTGGTACCAGTAACACGGCGCGATTACGAGGGATTTTTGGGCAAGCCGAGTGTTCCAGGAGATAGCCCTCCAACTTTAAGAACGCGACCGTCCATTGTTCGATTGGGCGAAGAAAGGCAAAGAACAATGTAACTGACGACTGAAATGCCGTCGAATGGTCTCCAAGGGCCGTCCGGACGCCTGGCAGATAGCTCCAGAAACACCGAATACTTCCTTGTTTGCAGCGAGGCCGCATGCTGAATCCAGGTAGGCCGCGGAAGGCTGCCAAGGCAAGACGCCGCGAGACAATCAACCGCCGGCCGCTACGCGCAAGGCCATTGTCTGGAACAAGAGCGATACATGTGGTGTCAAAAACCTGGTAACCTTCCCCGTAGGTGCGCCGCTCGCTGAATCGCGGCAGATGGGAAATGTCAAGGTCCAATCAAACGAGGCCTTGTTCTGTTAATGTTGCATCATTCGGCATCTCGGCTTCGCCCGCGAAAACCGTCCGCGAAAATCGTCCTGGAGATCCGCGTCGCCGGCTTGCTCGGAAAATAATAGCAGACTGAGCGATGCCAGCCTGGGTGCAATATCTGACGTAAACTGAAGCTCCGACGCTGTATAGAATCACTAGACTTCAATATTTGCTGGGTGGTTGAATTTTCTCTCTTGCCAGTGGCCTCCAAGAACTCTCTGGGAATTCTACGTTACGATATATACCGATGGTCAAGGATAATATTATTATGGTCGTGGGCGTAGTATATACATTTATGTCATCAACGTCAAGTAGTTCAGTGAAAAGGTCGTTGAACATAAACACGGCTATTCATCCAGGGTTCAAACCCGGAAATGCACATGAGTTCTGCCGGTGTGTATGGTAAGGTCGTGAGTTTCGGCTGGGGAGAATGTATGCAGAGCATCGTTGCGGAGGCGCTGCCCGAATTACAGGCGCATGCCGGCGGAGAGAGCAAGGCGCTGAGAAGCGGTTGGTGCTGGGGGCAGACGTCACACAACATGCATTCATTCGGGTGTGGATCTTGGCTGTGGGTTGAAGGGACCAACTTCCTCGATGGGCTCCGTTGGGTCTTCTTGGGGCTCTGAAGAGCTCGGGTCGGTGACCTCGATGGCTCGGTGTCATGAGGTGATGCGAAGCGAACACCTGGGGAACGAGAGCGAGAACGAGAATGACGACGAGCGGGAGGAGGATCGGATTGTCTGAGGGCGGGGTCAGCCCAATATGAGGGAAATCCGGCGGGTGGGGGCAGAGGAGAGCGACGGGGACCTGCTTCGTCCAGCAAATTCACTCGGGGAGACGTCACTGGCGACCGAAAAGGGGACATCGACTTTGTTTGAAGTGCATCCTGTGGAGGTGGAGCGAGACGGGGACCCGGGCCTTCTGGAAAATTCACTCGGGCAATTGGCGCCAGAAAAGGGGACGTTGACTGTGTCTGAGGTGCCTCCGGGGGAGCTGGAGCACTTGTGGATGGTGAAGGAACGCGCTTATGTCTTCGAAGAGGACGAGGAGCCTGAGGAAGGTCAGGAAGCGGCTTATTCTGGTTCGGACGTTGCTTGTGCCGGGCAGGGCTAGGCTGCAGTCGACCACTATAGGTGTACTCCGTCGCTCCATAGTTCGACGCTGGCCGCGGAGTATTAGATGGAGGGCCACAGTTCCGCAGAATACCGCGCGCAGGGGTCTGGATCCCTGTATATTGGTGTGGACCTGGATCTCCGTCTTCAATGCGGACGTGGTGGCGACTTGGTCGATATCCTAGAGACTTGGAGATCAGAGGTCATTCTTCGGAGATGGAAGGTGTGGGTACCGCAAAATTTGAGAACATACTCCATTGTGTTACGGTTTGGCGTGAGACTGGTTGAACGGGAGGCGTACGACGCGGAGATCCTTATAAATGATAGGATACAACAAGATTAGTGTGGCCAATGGATACGGAGAGAACAATACACCCCAGGCTATGTCGGGTCGCATCGGGTCGACTTCAAGTGGTATTGTATTGCATTACGAAAAAAGGTGAACGTCGACCTAAAGCAGGCTCTCCTGCGTATCGAGGGCAACGAGTAGGATAACGACCTTCAATCGAATAAGGGGGAACAATACCCAGCCGGATCAGGGTGTAATCATCACTGTGGGCGTAAGTGGGCGCAAACGATGTCACGGTTTGGATGAAATTTGAGGGTTACGGGCCCCTTTAAAGGCGATTATTGGCCAAAAAAAAAGGAGGGTTTAGAAGCGGATTGACAAGTCGCTGCATGCAATTTTCTGGATGACTTGAGAAGGTGTTGGAGCTATGGAGAAGGGTGGGAGAAAGAGAGAGCACGTCAGGTCACATCACGCGAGTGTGACTTCCTTGTTCTTCCGTTGCCAGCTCCCGCGAAACTCCGTGATCGTTCTTGTTCCAAATTGTGGCCACACTTGTTCTTGGTGTCCTCCGAAATGTCATTGTTAAACGGTTATAATCACAGCCCCATCTATTCCGCGCCTTGACCATCTCTTGTGTCCGGCCCCCGACCACGCGTTTTTCTGGGAACTACTTCTAGCCGGATCTAAAATCGATAAGAGCCCGTTGACGTATCTGAGCTGCGCCTTCCTTTACGCACCTTTCATCTTGCACCCAAGATGCATCGCCAGCGACGCAGCAGACGTCTCCCAACCCCTCGTTCGGTGCCGCAGTATGCTGGAACCGGATTCAGTGAGTCGAAAATTATCCTTTACGTATCGACTCAAGTGTTGAGCCTTTTTCGCCTCGCAGTCAATCCCATACGATCTCCCGCCTTTTCCCCTGGGCTGCCATCGTTCGACCTAACCCCTCGCATGCCTCCGATACCGATGCCAGGCCTGAATCTGAACACCCCATCCGCTCTCGGCTGGAGACAGCATGCCGCGACACACTTTATGTCTTTCCAAACGCCCGCGAATACGCCAGCCTGGCCACAAGCCCCGAATCTTCCGCTGGAGGAGGGCGTCGCCGTTCTGCCAGCAGACACGCAGCATTGGACGCCAGGTACATTCCCACCTCTACCCTTCGGCACACCTGTCCCGTTCCACATCCACCCATCGCTCATCCCGAACCCCATCAACCCCACCATCCCCCAGCTGCAATGGGACGTCCTGCACGCACCTGAGCAGGCGCGACTGTACACGGGCAGGGGCATCATAAAAAAGCCCAACCTCGAAGACACCGTCGTGTTCCCCGTGGCAGACAAAATATGGGTGTGCGCGGATGATGAAAACTGCCAGCTCCTCGCATACTGGATGCAAATTTGGGGCCCCATTATCATTGACAAAAAGGGCGTCACAATAATCGACCTCCTCGACGCCGTGCACAATTATTTGATGGTCCCCCTCACGGAGATGGACTTCCGCCTTATCCGACGCTCCCGATCTCCAATTAACCCTTCGCCGTACACACCACTAGCAGAGGCGGCTATTCGGCGCGCGGACGAGTCGTACGAATTGCACGGCATCTCGACGAAGGAGTTCAAACGCATCGACGCGTTGGGCACGTACCGTCAATGGGGAGGCGTCAGACCCGTACTGTTCCAGGACGGAACGTGGAAGCTCTTTCTGAATCTATTGCCGTACTCCGTCCCCCGGGTGGCATAACTGTTGCACCAATCTGCATTTCTTGGCCTATTTTTATTTCGGCGTCGCAGTGCTCATCGTCTTGCTATCTTGTTAACTCGCTATAATCTTGCTATCGTATTTATGATGGCCAGGCCTCCGCACGTACCATATGTATCCTTATTGTTGTACTATCCACCTAACCTGCTGTTTTCCCTCTGGTCGTCTCGCCGGTGCAGGGTATAAAGCCCACACTGTGTTTCAAATCGTGTGCCTTTCAAAACGATTCGTTCGCCGCAAAGTTTCGCAAGGTTACGAGTCGCCCTTGGTTTCCAACGCCGGGGCTCCAGTGTGCGGAGGAGGCTCTGCTCAGCGTCAGGTGCGAGCGTGAGACACAGCAGCTGCCGCTGCGAGTGTGAGAGGTTACGACGTGGAATCAGGTTTTATTCTGCCCTTTGGCGGGGCGCGCGTCCGCCGGGGCATACATATTGACATGTATCTTCACCAGCCGCTCGACCGACTTTAAATCTACAGCGGACCGTTTCATCTCCGCGCGCTAAGAACAATCAGTCGTTGCCAATCCCAGAAATGAAGGACTTGCCAGAGCGAAGCCGACGCCGCGGTACACGGCACCGTAGACGTCTTTGTACTCGGGGTGCGTCTTGGGGATGGGCAGTAGGTGGATGGTCGACTGCTTTATTATCTGTGGGGGTTGCTTTTAGTTGGGCAATGGGGAAAGGGAAGCACGCACAGTTTTATTAGCCTTCTCCATCTGGTTCTCGCCGTCCGCCTCGTCCGATGCGCGCTTCCGCTTCCCCTTGTTCTCGACCGCGCCCTGGCCGAACACATCGTCATCGATGTCAACCGCACGCTCCTTGCCCTTGACGCTCCGCGGCATCTCAGGGATCTTGAAGGCCGCATCCGGGGCCTCGAGACGCACGCCGCTCCCGAGGTCGGCGACGCTCGCGGTGCGCTTCTTCCCGAACGGATTCGCGCCTGTGCTGGCTGAGCGGTCGAAGCGGATGGGCGGGCGGCGCGGAGTCGGATCGTCCGGGCGCGGCAGGCGCAGCGACGGCGGCGGCGGTGCGGGCGTTATGCGTGCGACGACGAGCTGGAGCTCGGTCCCTTGCGGTCGGGGACATATGATCATCTCGGTCGTCTCAGGGCCGTCTGGAATAATGAGCTCAGGGAAGTTTGAAAGGCAGTGGGAACACACCGCTGTCCCCGAGCGCGACTTTGATGCCCGAGTCGAGGGATGTCGCGGGGTCGAGGCAGAACATGTTCTCGAAGTATATTCGAGTGAAGGTGGCATTCGGGTGAATATCCCTGCGATTCCTAGTCGTGAGGGAGAATCTCTAGATAGATGCACGGCACACACATTGTTATACCGCCGGTTTCGTCCATGTAAATGCCACCGAGCTTCGTGAGCCCCATCCACCGCAGGCTGGGCCTTCCGCGCATACTCTCCAGAGCCAGGGCGAGGGGGTTCTGCAGGAGGTTTTGGCCCGAAGACGGATGGTCCAGACGTGCAGCGAAAGTCAGGCCATCGAGGAGGAGGTGGGAGTCGGGGAGAGACAGCGCGCCGCGGTAAAGAAGCCGGAATTGGGCTGCGGGGCGAGGTGGGGTAGGATTTATGATGTTGATGGCGGGGGGGACCTCTGTTTGCGGTTCTGGCATTATTTCAGGGATTCCTGGGCATCCCCCGCGGGCCTCGATGTGGGTTCCGTTGACGCGTTATGTGGTCTTATTTGTGACCGTATGTGGTCTTGTTGACGTGATCCGACCGAAGCCGACCTTTACTTCAAACTTCCACGTTCAACGTCTTGTTCAACATTCAACTCTCCGCATCCTTGTTCGTTGTTTCTGGGGATGTATCCGGTATACATATGCTTAGTCCGCGATCTTGAGCTGGAAGGAGTGTTTCAATTCCCGTCACAGAAGCAAGGCGAAACAACGCAACGGACTCTGGACTTGGATAACGATGTATCCAAACTCAACACTTCCTATGCATACTTCCATTTACCTCGGACGGCGATTTCCAGGAACTCTATCTGGGCCGGCGGTCCAATTTTGTTTCCCAAACCTGCAACTTTGCATGTCGACACTTAATCATTTTGTCATTCGGCGCTTTGACCTCCCAGGCTCCCAGCAACGAAACAGCAACGCCATCATTGTCATCGCCAACTTTTGGTCAGAGGGACCCACTAGGGACCCAGTAATGACCCCGAGAACACGCGTTGCTCTGCGTTGCTAGCCTGTTGCTGGTGATCCCCGACCGCGGATCATGCAATGGAGTCGTTCAACGCAATGTGATAATGTGAGTGCACAGGATTCCCATGCATGAATGCGCGCAATTTGTATAAGAGAGCACCATTGTGGGCCCCACCTTACCAAATTCCCTCTCTCTAACCGCCCAACAATTTCTGTTGGCCAATTCACATTCTTTTCAGCTTTTTTGCACAATGCTTTCCACTCTTTCCGCTGCCTCTTTAGCTCTCCTTGTATCCTCCCCCCTTGCTGCGGCCACCTGTAAATCCCCGACTCTTTCATTTATATGCGGGCCGAACTCATAGTTGTCTTCAGGCCAGAAATATGTTGACGCTGCTGTAACCGCTGCTGCCAACCTTCAATCCGCCTACTTTACCAACGGTGGCTACGGTAGCCAGCAACCTTGGATTGGTGCCGTCGACAGCTTCCATCTCAGCGAACGTGCGTATTTTATTTTATTCTCTCAGCATTCCATAAGTAATGGCCTGCCGCTCAAGTCGATACCCTCGCTGGCGTGTCAACGTACGACGATGTAATAAACACGGTATTCACTGCCTGGGTGGGGCAGCTTGACAACGGCAACTCGTACGACGACGTCCAGTGGGTCTCTATCGCATACCTCCGCGCGGGCAATTTGGCCCAGGCGCAGAAGTATTACGATATTGCCAGGTGAGCCGAGGCAAATTAGGGAAGTGGAGAGACGCTAACTCTGAGTTTAGTACGGCCGTTACTACAGACTACTGTGGAGGTGGCCGTGAGTTGAAACGTCTATTTTTGTCTCCAAGTTCAACCTAACTGGGCGGAAAGTGTTCTGGAATGGCAATCACGATTATAAGAACGCCATCGTACGTCTCTTACTTAGATTGCTTAGCCTTTCTAAATTTTGACTTCGTGCAGACGAACGAGCTGTATATCACCACCTCCGGATACATGTACGACGCAACAAAAGACGCCAAATATTTAACCAATTTGCAAACCAGTGCGTACGCAGCTAATTGTTGATTCGTATGGTGCCTGAAGCTATCTATGTAGCATGGACGTGGTTGAAGGCGTCTAAGATGATGGGATCCAACGGATGTGCGTGTCTCAATTACTTGAGTTTTAGTCGGCGTTAATGTTGATTTGCCAGTGTTCAATGACGGGCTGACGAACGATGGAAACTGCAACAACAACCAGGGCACTCAGTGGTATGTCTACCCTCCTTGTTCTCGCGATATCTTTTGAACTTTCGTAGGACGTACAACCAAGGCGCCTTGCTCCCTGGGCTCGCTTACCTCTATAAATGTGCGTGCGCTTCCTTGGTGCATCCCAACGAGTTCAACTGTTGCATCTATTAGACACTGGGGACGAGTCGGCCATCCAGTCCGCATGGGCGATCATGGACGCGATAATTATGGGCATGACCGTCAACGGCGGCTTGCGTGAGCCCTGCGAGACCACCGACGCGAACCTGTGCAACGCAGACCAGCAGACCTTCAAAGGCATCACCGTCCACTATATGTGGGTTTTGTTATTTTCATCTTACGAGCGAACTCATTAATTGTGCTGTCGCTAGGTCGTGGTTCCTCAGCGTGTCCGGCCGCGACAGCGGTTCGAAGTACTCAGGCTTCATCATGGCACAGGCGGACAAGGTGCTCGAGTTTGCCGTTGGGCCTGTGGGGTGGTATTCGAACCTCTGGTACGGTCTCAACGGCGGCCAGGCGACGTGGACTGCATCGAGCCAGGCGTCCGCGCTCGGGGCGCTTGTTGCTGCGGGCCAACAGAATTGTTGAAGATGTATTTGCGACCTTCATTTGTATCGATTATATTCGCGTAATGCAACACCTCTGCACCTCCTCGAGTTGGCCTTGAAATTTTCGTTTCCTGATTCGTCAAAGATAATGCGTGCTGCGTTCTGCCTCTTTTGCTCAAGTAATTATCTGATCTTCTTGGATCGGCATCCCGGTCTATTCGCCAAATTGCAAACCCCAAATGGTCACATGTCTGATCACTCTTGTCTTCCCACTTGAACGCGCAATGGCAGCACCTTTGTCCAAGCTCTGTCTCTCCTCTGATGGAACCCCAATATACGCCGAAGCAACGGGCAACCCCACGAATCCAAGCGTCGTCTTCGCCCACGGGGTCGCGCTGAGCGGGATCGTCTTCGACCGGCTGTTCGCTGACGCGCGCATGTTGGAGAAGCTGTACCTCGTACGCATCGGTCTAGCAAGGTGAACGAACTAATTCGGCCCCTGCTGCTAGGTGCGCTACGACGTGCGGGGCCACGGGCGGAGCGGGAAGCCCACGACAGCCGAGGGATACGCATCCGCTCTGTATGCGGCCGATTTCGCGGCAGTTGCCGGCGCGTTCGCGTTGCATATGCCTGTATTCGTTGGATGGTAAGTGGATCACTGGGTAGGCCAATTGTGATTTTGCAGGGATATTAACCCTCCTTACGCGTCCAGGAGCGCGGGTGGTACGTTAACTCTTGCGTGAAGTTTAAAACGCAGAATAACCCGAGGCGCCCGCAGCTCCAATTACGTGCGACATCTGCGCGCATATATCGCCAGTGCCATTGAGCGGCGTCATCGCGATGAGCGGCGCGCTCTGCGCCGAGACGGCGGCGAAGACGCTTAAGCCGAAGCTGTTACAGTTAATGTCGAAAATCTCCGCGTCCGACGCCATCACTGCTCTCGCTGCGCGCATAGAATTCATTGACGCGGCGTTCGCAGCGCCGGCGGACGTCCACTTCGCAGTTAAGTCCGCGTGGGTAGGGAGCACGGTGCTGCAGACGCCGGATATCAAGAAAGCCATCTCTGCGGGCCACAAGATCAGCCAGGCGAAGCTTGTGGAGCTCGGTGCCCAGGGGTTCCCCGCCATGGTCCTATACGGAACGGACGATCAGTTCCAAGACGGGCGCGTGGTGGCCGCAGAAGCGGGGCGCTATTTTGTGAACTTGGAGGTCACTGCGATCGAAGGGGGAAGCCATTCGGTGTTCTACGACAGTTTGGACGAGACGGTGGAACATATTCTTCCCTTCTGTCTGCGTGTGAGCGGAAAGGTATGCGCTGTGAAATACGGCCACAATTCGCATGGTGGATTAAATTGGCTGGATCTAGGATTGGCGGGCGAAGGGCATAAAGGAGGAGAAGACAGAGAAGGAGGTGTTCAACTGGTGGGATGTAGATTCAGACGCAGCCGGAGCGAAGGGCATAAAGGAGGAGAAGACAGAGAAGGAGGTGTTCAGGTGGTGGGATGTAGACGCAGCCGGAGATGGTTCCATTAAATGGCAGACCCTCGAACATAACGGTGTCATTTTCCCTGATCCTTATGAGCCTCTTCCAGCTCACGTCAAGATGAAGTATAATGGTGAGTTCTTTCCAAATCACTGGGGATAGCTGACTGAAAATGTTTCAAGGCAATGAACTGGATCTTCCTCCAGCTGCGGAAGAAGTGGCGGGCCTTTATGCAGCATTAATCGAAAGCCACCACGCTGAGGACGCCATCTTTAACAAGAATTTTTTCGAAGACTGGAAGTCCGTATTAAAAAAACACCCTCCTGTTCGTCGACCTTCGCAAAGTATACGTCCTTACTCAACCAGAATTTTTATTTTAGCGAGACGGTACAAGAGTCACAACGTTTGCACTCTGTGACTTCCGTCCCATGTTTGAGTATTTCGAGGCGGAAAAGGCCAAGAAGAAAGCCACGACTTCGGAGGAAAAGAAAGAACTGAAGAAAATCAAGGAAGAACAGGAGCTGAAGTATACGACTTGTCTTCTTGACGGCCGCCCAGAAAAAGTCGGAAACTTCAGGGTTGAACCTCCGGGGTTGTTTCGAGGCCGTGGCGATCATCCGAAGAAGGGAGTTTTAAAGGCATGTCTCTCTATAACATATTCGACCAGCAATAGTAACCTTAATTCGCATAGTTCCGCGTTCGACCTGAGGATATTACGATCAATGTCGGGAAAGACGCTCCCGTTCCTGTCCCGAACATGCCCGGAAAGTGGAAAGAAGTGATTCACGACAACACCGTGACCTGGCTGGCAACTTGGACTGAGAATGTCAATGGCACCCATAAATATGTCTATTTGGCTGCCGGTAGCTCTCTCAAGGCTCAAAGTGACATGCTCAAGTTTGAGAAAGCGCGGGAGCTGAAGGTTAGACTTGCTTCGTTCGGTCCCCATGCCTTTTCGGTTAATAAATGGTTCAGAAACACGTTGACCGCATCCGCCAAAACTACAACGTTGATCTAAAGTCGGAGGTTATGGCTGACCGCCAGCGTGCCACAGCCATGTATTTCATCGATAAGCTTGCTCTGCGCGCTGGGAATGAAGTAGGGGAGGATGAAGTGGATACGGTTGGCTGCTGCTCTCTGCGCTGTGAACACGTCACCCTCGAAGCACCCAACTTCCTTATCTTCGACTTCCTCGGTCACGACTCGATACGGTATTGCAATCGAGTTCCCGTGGAGCCTCAAGTTTTCTCGAACATCTATATCTTCAAGGAAAACAAGAGTGACTCGGACAGCCTGTTCGACCGCGTGACTGTAAGCTCTCGACGCAACGTTGCACTCATTATCGTGTCTGAATTTTTTCTTCCTTCAGACAGCGGGATTGAATAAACATCTTCAGTCCGAGATGAAGGGGCTGACTGCCAAGGTTTTCCGAACTTTCAACGCGTCCATAACATTCCAGAGACTGTTGGACGAGAGCATGTCGGAAAACGCAACCCTCCAAGAAAAACTCAATGCCTATAACAAAGCCAATCGTGAGGTCGCCATCCTTTGCAATCACCGCAGAGCTACTCCCAAAACGCACGAACAATCAAGGGAGAAAGTTCGGGACAAGGTGCGTTTTTCTCCCCAGCTGCATGTAAACCCAATTTGACCCGCACCAGCACCGTGCTCTCAAATATGATCGGATGAAACTCCGCCACGTTCTCTTCAAAATTGACGAAATATTCCGCCAGGATGAAGAATACAGAGATGATGAATCCGACATAGACGACGATTGGATTGCTAGTCACGAGGAGTCGCTGAAGGCGAAAGAGATCGACAAAGCAGAAAAGAAGTTCGCCAAGGAACATGAAACGCTCGTAGAAGAGGGGGAGGAAGCTCAAAAGAACTCAGCGCTGCAACAACACATTGCTGATCTCGAGGTCGACTTTGAGGCGTTAGCCCAGGGGCGCAGCACCGAAGAGGCGGAGTTGAAGAAGGAGAGACCCGTGGAGAAGATTCAGGAGGCAATCACGAAACTGACCGACAAGATCAAGGTGCTTAAGCTTCAGATTGTCAACATGGATGAGGGAATGGAGATTGCTCTCGGCACAAGGTGATTCTAGTCCCGTTTCGAGCTGTTCTTTGCTGAATATTGTCTAGTAAAATCAATTACCTGGACCCCCGGTAAACTTGGATTGCGATCGTGCCATACGTTTTCTGACCTTTTCTTGGCCAGAATTACCGCTTCGTGGTGCAAGATCCACGATGTTCCTCTTGAAAAAGTATTCAGCAAGAGTTTGATCATCAAATGTGCGTTGCTGTCATCACGTATCCCTCCCTATTCACCTTGAATTGATAACAATTTCCACAGTTCCGTGGGCGTTGGAGGTTGAAAAAGACTGGAAATTTTAAGTTCAAGGTACGAGCTTCATTTGATGAAGCGTCTGGCTACGAGAAACTAAGTTTTAAGAACATTGTTAGATTGCAAGGTTGTTATATAGCCAGAGTGAGGAGGAATGTCAAGACGAACTTGTGAAACAGTTATTTGTGTATGTTTCCCAAAAGTTGAACTCTATCGTATCCGAGAAACAAATTATTAGGGAGCCCTAATATACGACTCACCACGTGCCTTTGTCCGTTGCGATGCGTCTCCCGTAGTCAGACTTCACAAAGCACAAAAAATCAAGCCAGCCGAAATTGTAGTGCTTATATTCTCTGAGTTTGAATCAAAATTAAGCCCGATCGGAATCCTCGGTCTAAAAGATCCCGTGAGAAGGAGAAGGTCGTACAGTGGGCGTGTCATTTCTGTCAGCTAGAGAGACACGGTCAGTAAACTGGTGGACCGCGCAAATCGCGTATGTTGCGATCGTATTCGCAGCAAATTCGGCGCACTAAATTCGAGAAGAATTGGCTGCGGGTCCAATAATTCTGTTGGGAAGCATAGACTCGATCTCGAGTTTTCCAGAGCTCGCAGGTGGAAGAGCTCGCGCACTAGAATCGCCGAGAATCTCCGTAAAAGTGGTAGCAGTAAACCGGGCCGAATCTGGCCGAATGACGCGTCAGCACCGCCACCCGCCACCTCCACGCTTGGACCACGTCGCCGATGGAATGCAAGAATTGCGAGCTGAAGCAGCGGCAGTTCTTTTGCACAAACTGTATTCGTACACAGTAAGTATCCCATCTTCTTTCTCTTCTCCAACTCCAACAGATACACAGCACTCGCGATTTCCGAGTCAAAACGCAGCACTTTGCAGCCGAGCGCGATGAGCAGGTCGCAAAGTCCACAAAGGCACTTGGTGCCGTCGAGGCTGCAAGGGTTCGCCGTGCAAGCGTCGCACAGATCCAGGGCCGTCTAGATGAAGTCCTGAATGCCCTCGCGCGCCTGCGGAAGGACAACGACAAGAGTGCGCCACTCCCGCCTTTTCCTCCGTTTTATTTTTTGTCTGATAAATGAAGCAGAACGCGACCGGCTACGCACACTGCGCGAGTCGCACGCCGAGCGACGGCGCACCCTCGCAGCTGCAGCCGCCGTCGTCTCTCCCACCACCACGGGAAGCGGCACTACTGGTACTCCTGCTGCGCTTGCGGCACCCCTCGCCGCGCTCACGAATCTCTCTGCGCACATCGCGCGCGCGCGCGCGGGGCTTGTACAGGAGCTCATTGACGTCTTCCACGTTGTCGAGGTCGGCGGCCGCCCGCCACTCGGCGGCAAGGCCGGCTCCCAGGGCGAATGGACCATCGGCGACCTCATCTTGCCCGTCCCGGGCGACGTGCGCCGCTATCCGCCGCAGCACATAAACGCCGTCCTCGGCCACGCGGTCCATTTTGTCGGCCTCCTCAGCTTCTACCTCGGCATCAAGCTCCCGTTCGCCGTGCGCTGGGAGGGCGGCAAGCTTGGCGTGGGCGTGCCGTGGATCGGGCCCAGCGCCGGGGGGAGGTGTGTCCTACTGCCCGTTTAAACTCGTGGATTAATGATGTGTGTGCAGGAGCCACCCTTTGCACCTCTCACTCTCACCCGCCCCCTCCCCGCCGCCCGCACCCGCATCGGCGCCCACCGCCCCCCTTGCGCACTCGCTCTCCGGCTCGCTCTCCGTCTCGCAGCTGCCCGCCGCGGGCCCCGCGCCGCCCGACACCCCGCAGTTCACGACCGCGCTCGCGATGCTCCTGCACAACGTGCTCTACCTCGCCCACACGCAGGGGCTGCAGATCCCGCTTGCGCGCGCGGGCGACGTGCTCGCGACGCTCTGGGCCGTGTGCTGCGCGCCGGGCCTCGGCCGCCGCGCGCACGCGACGAACCCGCCGCTCCCCCCGCCAGATGCAGACCCGGCGTTTGGTGTGGAGTTTCGGCATGTGCTGCAGGCGGCGGCGAGCGGCGGCGGGCGAAGGGCGGCGCTGGCGCGACATGTGTCGTCTGCGAGCCAGGGTCAAGCGAGAGACAGGGACAGGGACAAGACGAAGAGGGAGGGGCGGAAGAAGGGGGAGACGGAGGAGGAGGACGGATGGGATTTGGTTAGCGAGGAGGGGTATTGAGGTGGCGTGGTGAGCGCGAGATGTTGTACCAGTAGTACTCATGGCCCATTCAAGCCACCCATCTGCCTAGTTGCAGAGTTACAAGCGCGCCCGACACGAGATGCGATTTTCAATTGGAATACCTCCAAATTGTCCAGTTGACGCCTCGACGGTTTGGGATGCGAGAGTCGGCATATAGGCTGCTATGTGCGGCTTGTGCTTCCAGATGTGAATACAACAAGTGAAAAGAATCAGCTCAACAGTAGGGAAGTCAGCAGACCATTCTACGTCGATTCTGGATTCGAGATTGACCTCGGTCCTCGGGGCTTGCTCGGGGCTCGATTTCTCGCTACTTATTAGCTCCCTCACTCTCATTGTCCCAGTTCCCTGCATCGGGATCTACGCCGAATTAGGACTATTGCCGGAAGTTTACCACTGGGAAGTCGCTCCTCGATTATTTTTAAACAAAAGAACAACCTCCCAGCAACCTCCCAGTTCTGTTCTTCGAGCAGCACAGCCATTCAATTAGGGTCCGTTCGGCTGCCAGATGCGCATGTGCATCTGCATCTGAGCCAGCGGCAAATTTCCTTATATAGTAGTCATGGGAACATGCCGTCTGGTCACATCAGAATTATAACACTGGCCTGATTGACGCGCCGGCGTCGTTTCAAGTGTCGTCCTCGCTGCGCACTGCCGTCGCCGACCTTCGAACAAATCCAAAACTGTTAAAAATGGTATTCTCAATGGAGGACTGCAAATTAGCTTGTTTAAGCATTTGTCTCTATGTTGGACAAAGATTGGCCAACACTTTTTCGCGGTGATAAGAGTGGGCGGGACCCCGACAACAGTCCCGACGAATCCCGACACATTGTCGGCACGGTGCCCGAGAAAATGCTTGCCTTTTGATGTGACAATGTCTTGGAGACTGATTTGTTCCCACGAGTACTATATAAGGAAATCTGCAGTTGTCAGATGCAGATGCAAATGCGCATCTGGCAGCCGAACGGACCCTTAAACGCCGGGTGGCTGTGCTATCTTATCACTGATCGACGGCACGAACCAAACACGGCCAGTGCGAGGCTTTAAGCGAGGTGGCTGACCGAATCCATTCATTCTCTCTCTCTCTTCCGCTCCACCGTCATCTCCTGCCGTCTCCCCACTTCCCAGCACTCAGTAAGACTCGTGAGTACTATCCCCTCATGCAACGCGAACCTCAAGCTGACCCAACCATCGACGCCACCCACCGCGCGTCACTGGTCGCGACTTCGACGCGTTATCGAGCAGAGTACGTGCCCCTCTAGTGTCATTCTATGTTATAAGCCCGTGAAAGCTTCCCTAGACATATACTGCACGCCGTGTGTGGAGTCTTCGCCGTTCGACGCCACCGACCATCGTTCTTGCCCAACCAAGTGCGTGGCTGACTGATGTAATTCTTCAGAGTACCTGTCAGCTGCCCAGCTCGATTACCAATCTTTCGCCGCATCCGCTACTACCTCGATTATTTGGTGCGCCGCATGCTTCAAGTTGCTGTTCCTACCTCGCGTCGACGTCTGCCTCCTTTCTCTCCATCGCTGCGTTCTAGCTCTGGGTTTTATGTCCGAGCATCCCCGCATTAGCCTCGAGCCTCACTTCGTGTATAAGCCTCGAGCCGCCCGTGTAAGCCTCATCTGGTTCTGGTTTTGGTCTCAGCTGGTTCGTCTCTGGATTCTTGAGCATCATCGCATCAGCCTCGAGCGTCACTTGGCGTATAAGCCTCGAGCCGCCGGTGTAAGCCTCATCTGCTTCTGGTTCTTGTCTCTAGCTGCTTTTCTAGGCCGTCTCGTTTCTGAGCACCATCGCGTTAGCCTCGAGCCTCACTTGTCGTATCAGCCTCGAGCCGCCCGTGTAAGCCTCTCTATTAAGAGCTTGGTCAAGGTGAGTCTCATTTAATGCGTCTTTTCTGAATCCCTTTGGATGGAGCGTCGGTCAATCCGCCCGCATTTATTTCTTGAGCATCGCTGCCTTAGCCTCGAGCCTCAGCTTGTCGTACAAGCTTCGAGCCGCCCGTGTAAGCCTCTTTATATTAAGAGCTCGGTCGAGGTGAGTTATTTTCCTGGGAAAGGTTGGAGCATTACTTGCTTTATCCTCGTGTTCCCTTGCCGGGGGTCCCAGACTCGCACTTCATTGTGCGGGTCGACTAAAACACGTTAAATCTTCTATTTTCTTTTCTTCCTCTTCTTTGTTTCATTTTGCCTATCGTCTTTTGCACTCATTCCAGTGGATGCTTATTGCTTTGGTGTCCAAGCTCCTTTGCGGCGGATTGGTGATTGCGAAATGCATGTCTGAACGGAAACAAAAAATGTACATTAAATACCTCTGGACAAATTCTTACACAACCCGTCGCTTGTTTGTCCTTACTTACTTCCCCGTTCGCTCTAGCACCCAGAGGCGCTCCTGCTCCTCCAGGCGCAGCGCCCCCCGTGCACGGTCCACTATCCCCGCCCCGTCCCTCCCACGCCGCACCAACTCCCAATCGACCGCCCAGCGCTCAAACGCCCACACGCTCCCCACCGGCGCCCAGCCCACATCCTTTTTCTTCATGAACCCAAAGCCCGACGCGCCCTCGGTGGGCGGCGCCGCGGACTCGCCGACGAGGTGCGTGAAGCCTGCGTAGGACGCCGGCGCGTCCGTGCGGTCGTAGACCCACGCCGGGGCGGATGCGTTCGGGGTGAGGAAGGACGGGTACGGCGGCGCGTGCACGAGCGTGAAGAGCGAGGCGCCGCTCTGCAGCGCGAGGTTGCTGATGTGCGCTTTGACGGGGCCGCTTGTTTCTGCATACACTTGCATCAGGCGTGCACGTAGGATGGTGAAGAAGGGCAAAGAAAACGCACCGCGGGCGTTGAGGAGCGCCATCGCTGCGCCGCCGGGGTAGTTGCGCGTCGCGGCGGCGGTGAGGAGCGCGGTTGCGGCGAGATTGGCAATGAGCGCGCCGGAGGCTGCTAGGAAGAAGAAGCGGCCGAGGATGGTGGATTTACGCCAGGAGACCCTGCGGGGAGTGAACGGTAAGTGCCACGGGAAGGGAGAAGAGAACGGGACGGGAAGTACATTGCGCTGAGGCCGCGCGCAGCGATGACGTTCCAAGTAGGGACGACGTAGACGACGAAACGCCATTCCTTGTGGCCAATGGCGCTCATGGCACCAACGAGGGCGAGTCCGGGGAAAACGAGAGGGAGCAGGCGCTTCGGCGCAGAGGAAAAAACACCGAAGAAGGCGAGGGGCAGGGCGGAGAGGAGCAGTTTGGGGAGGTGCGCGGTTAGGTATGCGTGCGCTGGGGATGTCTGGGACTGGGTTAGTACAGGACTCGAGGGAACGGGTGCGTGAGGACGTACCCCCCAGTCGGCGCTCTTCCCTTCGACGATGTTAAAGTAGATACTATGCCATTCCGGCCAGAGGTACGGTTGTCCCCAGAAGTATGAGTCGACCGAGACGGTGAGGGCTAAGCCGAGTTAGCATAGGAAACAGATAATGATAGGCGGCATACCGATTGATGCAAGGGTTGAGAGGGCGCCAACGGTACAGACGCGCCAGAAGGATGCATGACCAAAGAAGATTGACTGCAAGGCAAAAGCTGCGAGGAGCGCGGCAAGCTCAGCGCGAAATACGACGGCCGAAAACGCCAGCAGTGCGATCGAGGCGGTGACGCTTCTCTGCGAAGGCTTGAGCGTATTTGGAGCACGGTCAATGAGCAAGTAGGTGGATAGGTTGACTGTGCTTCTTGTCAGCGAAATGCGGAAAATCGAGCAGACAAACTTACCTGGCAGCAGAGCGAACATGTTGGGCAGAGTTCTCCCCATCCAGAAAGGGACGTGGAATTGAGAGCAGGTGAGAAGAGTATAGTAAAGTCCCGTGGGCCGTCCAAAGCGTCGGGATACGGCATGTCGAATGAAGCAGAGTCCGACTGCGTTAATTGTAGCAAGTACCAGGCGAACTAGTCCAAAGTTCAGTCGCAGGGTTTTGAAAAAATAAAAAGCACAAACCGATGACCTGGATTTCAAACTTGGAGGATACAAGGTCAAAGTAGTTTGCCAAGTAAATGGCTGGCGTGGATATCCACGCGAGTAGAACGCTCCCTATGAATGTGCGGGGGACGGCTCCGGAAAAGACAAAGTGGTCGTACTACTAATATGTTCCTTAGTCAACGAACCAGGAGTATTGTGTAACGAACGTTCGGGAGACTCGACGGTGCGACGCCGTACATGAGAACATCGTGGACCGCGTGCAGATTGAAGCTTTCTTCGACTTTAGTGTATGGTGCGAGGAGAACATGCGTCCAGCCCGTCAAGACAATCAGACTGTCCAATACCAAGCTCATGGTTGAGGGAAGGAGGTGCTTATTTGGCTTTGTTAATATTCGCCGTATTTGTGATCCAGAACCAAACAACGCGTCAATTACTACCACCATGAGCGACGCGCGGCAATACGGAGAGCTGGGCACCCAGCTCGTGACAGAGTCGCGGAGGTCCACCCAGACAGACACCCTCCTCAAATACAACGACTCCCTCGTCCGCTCCATCATCCGCGAGCAGCGCGATCTCGAAAAAGCTGCGGTGGCCCTCGTCCTCGCCTCTGCCGATGCACTCACACCTCCACCCGCGCTCATGATCATCCAAACGGCCATCGCCCGCAACAAGCGATGTCTTCTCGCGTACCATAACCACCGCATCTCCTTCCTCTGCACCCTATACTGGTCGCTCGGCGCGTCGCTGCCCCCGCTCCTTTCCGCCGAGTCCACCTCCATTCGCGCGAAGCTCTCGCCGCACGAGGTCGACTACCTGCGCTCCTACCACGCGTCCGTCATGACGTTCCGCTCCGAGTTCTCGCACGAGCTCGACATCACCGCGAGCATCACCCAGCCCCCGAAGGATCTCCACGTCCTTGTGCACGTTGTGCGCGACTGCGGCGTCATCCAGACAGAGTCAGGCAGTATCGACTTCAGGATGGGCCGCCGCTTCATGGTGCGACGGTCGGATATTGAGCATCTGATAGTGCAAGGGTATCTAGAGGAGGTGTAACGGTTTTATTCTGCCTAATTAATTTTATGCAGTCAGTGTATTCCATTAACGTGCAGATGCGAGAAGATGAAAGAATAAGACGCGAAAGCTATGCAGGACGCCTAACAGTGAAGTTAGCCAGAAGCTAGTGATCGAGCCCGTGATGGATATGGATATGATATCGATGGATGCCGATGTGACATTTTTTATCGTCTGTCCACCATCAGGCGACTCTTCAAAATGAAACTGACCGAACTAGGGCAGGATATCCTGTTGGAAATATGTGCACAGGTGTTTGAAGGTGCGCAACTGCATTGCTAAGCTCTTGAATGAAAAACTGAGCCCATCGTACCGTCAGATAGCCCAAGAGACAGGGTCATTCTCTCGTGGTTGGGCGAGTCGCGCCAGGAGAGCGCTCAGCCCCGCATCTTCCCAGGCCCTCCTGCGAAAATCCTCCTGGACCTAGCCTTGATGCACTCGGAGCTGGCCGCAGCGACGCGTCCGTACATCTGGCGTGAAGTGCTTGTCGTGTTCGGATCCTACGACGCAACAGAGCGCGGCCTGGGACGCTTAGAGCGCGCACAAAAGCCGCATATCGCGCCCTTCGTTCGCGTGCTTTTCTTGTCGTTCCGCTTCCTCGGAGACGCGGAAGACCACCTCCCGCTCATCGTAAACGCGATCCCGCGCTTCGTGTCCCTTCGCGGCGTTTGCCTCGGCGTTTTCCAGAGCTATTCCCAGCCGCGAATGTACGAAGATGTAGCCAAGGCCATCCGCGAGCACCCCACCATCGACACGCTGAGCGTGCGCCTCATGACCCGATGCGCCAACCTCATTGCGAAAGACAGTGCCAAGAGATACAGCCTCGAGCTGACCTATTGCCACGACAACTCGGCCGCTCTCCTCCTCCGCCCAAAGGCAATTAAGTTTTTCCGGCTCGAGAACTACGAGAACCAGAACCTCAAAAAAAATTGGCCCGTGGATATCTGGGACTCGTTGCAACATCTGGATCCTGGCCATGACGACATGGCCCACTACCCCCCTGAAAATCATAAGATCATGCTTTCTTCGCTTCAGGTGAGTACTTGAGTGCATTTCTTCTAAACGCACAGTAATTCGTGCACCCAACACTCAGAAATATCTCAAACAAGGCCGCCGCCCCGCGTTGAAATCTCTCGACCTCTCTAAGGTTGCGTCTTACGAGCTTCCTCGCTGGCTTGCACTCGTGCATGGTCTTGATTTGGAGGCCTTCGCCTACGTCCCGTACAGCGACGGGGACGGCGACTTCGACCTCTTGGCCGAAATTTTGGATAAAGTCCCGAAGGTGCGAACTCTGAGCGTCAAGCTCCCGACTGAAGAATATCCCGATCCGGATGACGAGGACGAGGACGAGGAGAGGGAATTCGAAATTGATGTGAGTGCGATCTCGTCCAAATCTCGTCCTCGGGACTTGTCCATCCTAATTATATAATCGCAGCCCGACATAGTCGATCTCCTCTCGGGCCTCCCCAACCTGGAGCGCCTCACGCTAACCGTGCGGCTCCCGTACGATTTCGCTGACATCTTGGAAGACCCGGAAGACGCGTCAGACTTGGGCCAGCTGGCGGTTGAAGCGCTGGCTGAGGAGTGTGTCTTGCTGCGACGCGTCCGGCTTGTCTTCAGATGGGAGGAGATGGACGAGTGCATGGATGAGCCTGCTATCGTGGAGTACATCATTCACCGGAAAGGTCCGACCGGAGAAGTGGTGGTTGAGAGCGTCGCGCCGCGATTGCTGGAAGGCACCATTTTGGAGTTTGTCCAATGGAGATGATCATGTAGGGTCGCTTCTCTCCGCATTTACCATGAAGCCCCGTGGGACAGTGCAATTATATTAGCTGTATATTTTCGAAAATATGTTACTGCCTTTCTCGTCTATTGATTCAACCGGAAGTGGCCGTTATGGATCTAACCCATCATTTGGAGTTACTGATCCGAGCATACTTTTAGCTGTTGCCAGATTGATCCAACCTTCGGCCAGTTATTGAGCCGACCCCACCAATTTTATTGACACAACCTCACTTTCGGAGCTATTGAGTGGGCTCCGTTTTGCACAATTGATCCAGCGACATTTGGTTGTTGATTTAACCGCGGTCACGTTATTGAATCAACCTCGCTTTTGAGCCGCGAGGTTATTGATTCAACCTCACTCTCTTGGGGTGTGTTGTTATTGAAACAACTCTTCTATTAGAATGGCTCGGATAACGACATGCTTGCGTGTCGCGTTCCAACTTAAGATGTGCAACAATTCAGGTGCACGTAATACCATAAAATATGGTGGCGTGCTCAGATACCTGAACCCTACACTGGTTGAAGCTTTCAAATTTTTGACTGAAAAAACTGGTGAAAAATGTTTTAAATTTTACACAAGTTTTTCGCCAAAAATATAGGTGAAAAACTCAAGACTTTTTCAGCAGTTTTCCTTTTTATTTTGAAAATTTCACCTAAAGTTGAGAAACTTTTGAAAATGATTCAAGTTTTTCACCTACATTTTTGGTGAAAAACCTCTGTAAAACTCAAAACATTTTTCACCAATTTTTTCACTCAAAAACTTGAAATCTTCAACCAGTGCTAGAAGAATAGTATTTGTACGGTACATTCGGCCTTGTCGGAACTGCTAATAATGAAGTGAGAACATTGTTCACTGTCGGGATCTCACTCTTTTCCCTCTACATATCAAAGAACTCCAGAAATAACACTGGAAAAGCTGTGGATCACTGAACGACATTGAACGGTACATGAACACCTGGTTGAAGATTTGTGGGAGCATCTGAACCTTGCAGCTGACCTTGCTTTAACTTGATGGAGCTTGACATTGTGGGAGCCATATTCAGAAATGAATATAGGAGAACGAGTGGGGATCCCGTACGACACAGTATTTCATGAATCACTGCCTTTCAGAATTATGAAAATTTCAAACAAAACAGGTCAAGAGTTGTTGCATTAGATTCTGCACGTGACCGCGACCGTTGAAAGTTGGGTTGATTAAATAACCTCACGCCTCAAAAAAGTGAGGTTGATTCAATAACTTGATCGTACCAAAATTTGGGCGCTTCAATAACCTTGGAACGCGGAATCAATTAGCGGAATGGGCCAAATCAATCAGAGGGAAAGTGGGGTTGAATCAACCCCCGAAAAAGTCGGGTTAATTCAAGGTTAATTCAACAAGTGGAAAGTGCCAGGTAAATTCGCACTAAATGTAGGTTAAATCAGTAACTAGACGGCGGCTACATCAACAAGTCCAAGTTTTGGTTGGGTCAATAACTTAAAAAAGGCAATGGATGACTTTCCATAAGCATAGAAAAGTCCGTGCGGATTATTTTCGTTCATTTCGGCGAGATGCCGAGGCAGCTGTCAGGACCTCATCAAGTGGGAGACAGAGAAACGTACAAGATTTAAGATGAATCTATGATAATCTGTAGAGGGGGTAGGGACCCCTCCGATAGATTATATTAGATGGAATAAATTGTTTTGGGTGGTGAATGACCACTCTGCACTCTCATTTGGAACCACGAGGCTCCCAATTCATCTCAGGGAAATTCGAACAGCTTCCTGCTGCCTCTCGGTGTGCATTCCGGCCCTTGGACAAAGATAGAGGCCAGTTTGATGTATTTATTCTATCTCATGGGAATGCAGGCTGTTTAAGGCCGACTTGAATATCCCAGCATTTGATGGCATCGCTGGCACCCTCGAAAATGGCTCAGGGATATTTTATGCTTATGGAAAGTCAACCAATAACATGTTTTGTGTATATTTTCGGCCGATTATTATCCGATTAATTGTCACGTCATCTTGTGACACGATTCACGTGTGTGTGACTATCGCGTTTTATTCAGAACAAGTATATTCGACCCGTGCCTTCGTCACGGAGAAGCGCCAACACCCGGCGGACTCTCAGTTTCGCCAACGCCCGGCGGATTCCGAGTTTCCCGGTTCACCGCAGACACGGCTGATTCCGAGATCGTGGGAACGTGCACATGATATATCAGGTGACTTTCAGTGGCTGTGTTCCTCGTCTCTTAAAGTACAAGTTTAGACCCGTGCCTTCGGCACGCCACGTTTGCAGCTAATTCTCAGTTGCGGGGTTTTTTTGAGAAAAGAAATTTATACATATACTTGGCCATCAACTACTACCACAGCTACCTAAACTACCTGTAACAGAAGTCAGTACATGAGCTCAGGTGTCGGCTAATCCCTAGCCCGCCGGAAGTCAGCTGACACCACACGTCCAGCGGAGCGAGAGCACAGCCTCTCAACAATTTTCTCTTCCGCACCTCAACATTGTCATTCACAGCTCATCGCCGTACCACTCCCTCTCAAGCCTCCTCTCATTTCCCTACCAATTTCACTTACCCACCCTCCTCACCCTTTATTATTTCCTACTGTCATATCCGCGCAGAATATAATTATTCTATCATGCCTATATCCTTTATTATTTACCATGCTCTAGTCCTACATTACACTGGGTGACTTCCCGTAAGCATTAAATATTCGTGGAGAATATATTTACAATTTCCACCATGATGCCGAAGGACCTGTCAGGACCCCATCAATAGCATCACCCAGAAGGAGACAATATTTATTCTCGCATCACTCAAAATATTGTGAATCTGGACGGGGGGTAGGTACCCCCCGAATAGACTTTTCGACGCTGGATTATTCCGTTTTGGACACAAATGATTGATCATCACTACTCAGCACTTTCCGATTGCTCTCTGAACCCTTGTACATTCTTCCATCTTGCCCGAGAATTCCGAAGCATTGTTTCTAACCTTTATGTGAACCTTGAAGACCATATCGACATCACAAATTAGCCTCCAAATCACCTAGAAACCATGTATACACATTTTCACAGTTAGTAGATCCCTCGAACTGCACCCATTCTTATCGAAGCCATTCCCCTCGCAAACCTGGAAGAGAAACAATCCAATGCAATCCAGCTGGGAGATGTTAGATTCATCCCCAAATCTCCTGATAAAATATAATATTATGTTGCGGGAAGCTCGAACATCGAGAATATTTCGTGAATATCCTGTCCATCAAGCCCATCACTGGCACCCTCAAAAGGGTCCAGAAATTGCGCTGGAATATTTAAATCTTACGGGAAGTCACCCACTCTAACTTTCTAGAGTACCGAATTGACATATTTTGCATTCTAGAGAATGGTTCTGTTGGAAGCTCTGTAGCCCAGCAGATGGGTTTTGCATCTCATCTGCTCTGCGCACCATCTGATTGACTTGCATCTTTCAAATCCTTACCCAACCTCTTCTATCATCTTCCACCGGTACCTTAGCCTCTTCGCTCTTCTCAAGTCGACACTGGACACTACCTGTAACAGAAGTCAGTACCACACATCTGTTTCAGAGTGGCAAAAGTTAGACTGATACAAAGAAAATAGAAAGCACCTGCATTCAGAGCCAGGCTGCAGCTGATTTGGAATTAGTAGGGCCAAATCTGAAGAGTCAATTGTGGGTACACACAGAAGGTCAGATAAGCACAGTGAAAAGTGGTGGGGGAAGTTGAATGAAATGTAGTTGACAGATAGGGGTATAGCTGTGGAAATCATCAAAGAGGTGACAGGAATTGAGAGCAGAGAGGGAGGAACAAACCTGGAATGGGAGGGAGCAGAGAGTAAGGTGAGGGGCAGAGGCAAGTGTGCTTATCATTAATGAAATCTGGCTTGAGGCCTTGAGGCCTTGTTGAGGAACGGGCGAGAGGGTCACATGATTTATCATGTGATTTAGTGGCGGTGTTTTCATGTGACTTAGTGGCAGTGTTTTCATGTGACTTTGGGGTGTGGCGGTGCCATGCTCTTTTCTTATATAGGATAGGATAGGATCAGTGACTCATTGCATCGACCATCGAGGCCTTCCGGCCATAAAGTACACAGACTAACACGTATACGCCAAACGCTGAAGGTCAGGAGCGCTCTTCCGTTGGTGTCTGGAGGTCTAACGGTGTCTATCTTTTCCCTACCAGGGCGTCGCCTCTCCGAATGAAACTAACCGAGCTAGGACACGATATCCTACTGGAAATATGTGCCAATGTGTTTGAAGGTACGTGAATCTATCGCTGGTTTCTCTAGTTACATCTGACCTATCGCACCGTCAGATAATCCCAGAGACAGGGTCGCTCTCTCGTGGTTTGGCGAAACGCGTCAGGAGAGCGCCCAGCCCCGGATCTTCCCCGGTCCTCCTGCGCAAATCCTTCTGAACCTAGCCTTGATGCACTCAGAGCTTGCCGCAGCTACTCGTCCGTACATCTGGCGCGAAGTGCTTGTCGCATTCAGCTCCTACGACGCAACAGAGCACGGCCTAGGACGCTTAGAGCGCGCACAAAAGCCGCACATCGCGCCGTTCGTTCGTATGCTTTTCTTGTCTTTCCCCGGAGACCCGGAATACCAACTCCCTCTCATCGTAAACGCTATCCTGCGTTTCGTGTCCCTGCGCGGCGTATGTCTCGGCTCATTCCAGAACTATGACCAGCCACAGATGTACAAAGACGTCGCGAAGGCTATCCTCGAGCACCCCACCATCGACACGCTGAGCGTGCGCCTCATGAGTCATGACCCAATGCGCCGACCTCATTGCGAAAGGCGACGCCAAACCATACAACATCGAGCTTGACTCTTGCCACGGAAACTCGGCCGCTCTTCTCCTGCGCCCCAAGATAGTCAAGTTCTTCCGGCTCCAAAACGAAGAGCGGCAAAATTTCCAGCAAAATTGGCCCGCGGATATCTGGGACTCGTTGCAGCATTTGGATCCGGGCCCCGAAAACATGGATTACTATCCCCCAGAAAACCACCAAATCATATTGTCTTCACTTCAGGTGAGTACTTATTTCAATTGCTTTGCAGGAAGCGGAACATGAAGTCCCGCCCGGCCTTTAGAAATATCTCGAACAAGGCCGCCGCCCTGCGCTGAAATCGCTCAACCTCTCTGAGGTCTCGCCCTCTGACATTCTTCCCTGGCTTGCGCTCGTCGGCGGTCTTGATTTGGAGGCTTTCACTTACGTCCCGTACGGCGAACCCGAGGACGACGTCGACCTTTTGACCGAAATTTTGGGTAAAGTCCCGAAGGTGCAAACTCTCAGTATCAAAATCCCGAGTGAGGAATATTCCGATTCGGATGACGAGGACGAGGACGAAGAGCAGGAGTTTGAAATTGATGCGAGTGGGATCTCGTCTTCGGGACTTGTTCTTTCTAAACTACCAATTCACAGCCCGAGATCGTCGAGCTTCTATCGACCCTCCCCAACCTGGAACGCCTCACGCTAACCGTGCAACTTCCGGACTATTTCGCTGACATCCTAGGTGATCCGGAAGATGCGTCAGACCTCGGCCAGCCGGCGGTCGAAGCGCTGGCCGAAGAGTGTCTCTTGCTGCGACGCATCCGGCTCGTCTTCAAGTTGGAGATGGACGAGTACATCGAGGAGCCTGCTATCGTGGAGTACATAATTCACAGGAAAGGGAAAGTGGTGGTGGTTGAGAGTGCCAGTGTTGCGCCGCGATTGCTGGAAGGCACCATTTTGGAATTTGTCCAGTGGAGATGATCATGTAGGATCGCTTTTTTCGTCTCACTTTTGCCTTGAAGCCCCCTGGATAGTGCAATCATTAGCCTTATATTTTCCGCCGATTAATCGGCGCGTAGTGTTGTGACACGGTGATCCACGTGTATGTGACCGTCGCGTTTTTTCTCTCTTTTACTTCGAAAATATGTTAATGCCTTTTGTGGTTGTTGATCCAACCAAAGATGGACTTTCTTGATCTGACCCACATTTTCGTCTATTGATTTGGCTAAGGATTTCGGCCATCACCTTGTTGATCCGACGTCGCAAGATTACTGAACCAACCAAGCGAACGTAGTTGATCCGGCGCGACGTACTCACTGATCCAACCCAGCTTTCATACTTGTTGACCGTCCACCACTCTAGTTTTGCGGATCTCGCATCATATCCTTATTGAATGGGCATATCTCACTACGTGATTCAGCCACACTTTTGAATCGGTAATCTTATTGATCTAACCTAACAATAAACTACACTTCGAAATTGAATTAACCGAAATTTAAGATGGTCTTGTCTTGGAATCAACCTCATTTTCTTATGTGTGAGTTGCTGAATCAAATCACTTTCTAGCAAGGTCAAGTACTTGAACCAACCTTACATTTGGCACAGACCAGGCATTGAATCAACCTTGCTTTGGGCGTGCCGCGTTATTGAATCAACCTCACATTTCGGACAGACGGGTTATTGAATCAACCTTACTTTTTTGGATGGTCAACTTATTGAAACAACATTCATTTTGAACGGGTCACGTTGCATCCTAAACGGGAAATTTTACATTTCATCTCGCCTCAACCCATGGGCAAAAAAGACAAGAACAAGCTTAAGAACAAGACAGATGAGAAGGGTAAAAAGAAAAAGAAAAAGAAGTCCATCACCTTCCATACAGTTACTCAAGAGCCGGACGGGGCCTTGACCTGTGATTGTGATGACTTCTTGGCTACAGGCAAAGCTTGCCAGGATATCCTGGCCACCGGGCTATACATCAACTTTGGGCCGGCAAAACCCTATCTCGGTCAGTCATTTCTGTTTACTGGACTTCACATTTTAATCTTTTCAACGCTCAGAGGACGCCCAAGGCCCTGACCTCCATGGACCTCGAGCCAAAGGGAAAAGATGTGTGCCTAAGAAGAGCAAGCGCCAAGGCCGGGGACCGCGACCTCTAGCAGACCACAAGGTGGAGGAGGAACTGTTCGGATTTCTGGACCAGATTGAAAAGGGGTGGAGTGCATTTGGTGACGACGATCAATTCAGCGACGCTGCAGAGGAACCAGAGCGGAAAAAAGCCAAGGTTTCTGCCCCAGATGGTGTCCCGGGCACCCGAGGTGAGTCTTCAATGTCAATCTTTTCGATTCTGGTTTTCTTATCTGCCCAGTGGGTCCGGGTCGACCTCCAGCCAGTACTCCCCTTCACCCAAACCGCAGTGGCAACCGCAGTGCAAAATTCAGCTCCAAGCGAGGCCCGAAGGCGCTGAGGGGAAAGAATTCGCTGCTGCCTCCTCTCAATATCGGGAAGAAATCTCCGACAAAAATTGGGCAACCTGGAAACGACAGGTCAGGCTCTGGTTCTGAGTGGGAACCCGAGTCTGGTTCCGAATCTGACGATGTGGAGGTGAGCTATATTTCTCTTTCTGGCGTGGTGCCTCACATGCTGACGATTTCCGGTCTAAAGAAGTCCCCCATCACTCCTCAGAAGGGAAACTCCGACGGCAAACCTCCTCCGCTCAGCACGGCCATCCTGGAAAGGAAAGCAGTATTTATAGAGGTGTGTGGTTAACGTTGCCATGAATCGGAAGCGATTGAGATCCTTCCTATTCAGGGACTTGAAACCGCTTTCTCTGCGGAGGACCTGGATATTTTGGATATAGATTGGATCCGCTGGAACGCGGATTACAAACTTCGAGCTGACGAAGTTGATGAGATGGGGAGCCTTCTTGAAGCCCTCTCTTTGAACCTGCGCCAGGGTGTCCTGGTTATCGGCCCTTCTTACGCATTTGAGGCCCAGAGACTACGGCGTGTTGACTGGACGCCCTCGGATGACCCCCCAATAGATAGCACCGGAGCAGTACGTTCCAAAACTGTAGCTTTGCTTCGCCCAACTAACATGACTCGCCAAGCCCGCCTTTCCAGAGCGCTCCCTGCTCAAGAAAGCTTGGTATCATAGCCAGAAAGTCACGCTCCAGAAACTCTTGATATTTCACCATCAACCCGAACGCGATCATTGGCTGTTATTTTCAATTGATCTCTCGACTGACGAGGTCGTTTGCTATGAGCCTCTCTCGCAGCACGGGGAATCTGTTGACATCAAAGATATGTGTCTCATTGCCCAGTTCTTCAAGCCCCAAAGGCCGAGTAAACGGGTGGGCATTCAGTTACCCAACTGACGAATTTTATCTAATTTATTTAAGCCTTCCCGCAAGGAGATCTCCTCCCAGTACAAGCTTTTGACCCTAGGCATACAGCGTGATGGAGCCTCCTGCGGCTTCTGGATGGCTACAATCACATTCCTGACTATCTGTGAAGTTTCGATAACTAAGAGCTGCATTAATGTTCTTAGCACACTTGGAGTGGAAAACCTCAAAGAGCACTGGAAATGTCTGTTGACCTCCTGGCGTGTAGAGGAAGATGGCCTCGCCTACGAGCCCGTCAATAACTTCCTTGACTATTGGGGGATAGGATACAAGCGTCCCCGCACTGGCTTGGTAGGCAATCCTTTGCTGTTTGAAAATCGGGCTAACCACATTTTCTTCAGATTGCACCACGGCCGGAATGGATCCCGCGTTTTGATCCAAAGTACATATTGGAGGTTCTCAGTACTGCTGCTGCTGCCGCGAGCGGCCAAAACGTCTGCCAAGTTCTATATCTAGCCGACTTCGATGATATTAATAAATTTACCAGGCCTCTAATAAAGAGGAGGATCCGAGCCCCAGTCTGGATTCGTCTCTACATCAGATGCCCTCCGCTAAGGAAGTTGACGTGGTCATCCAAGACGTGAGCTCTAACATCTCCATATCGTCTCTGCATTTTTATTGGCTTGGTTTTAGCTCCAAACTGCTTTCAAGAACGAAAAGCTTGTTTTGACCTTTCAAACCGAGACACTTGGAGTCCATGACATGAAGCGTTTCATAGACTTTCGTGCTGGTAGGGCCAATGATGAAATCATCAACCTTTTTGTAGCGGTTTTTAATTGGTCTCCCGATCTCAACGCGCTTCCCGCCCACAACCATTTTGGATCTCTATTTGGGCTCCCCCTCCCTTCCCGGAAATTCAAAATCTTGACGACCTTCTTTTATCCCAAACTCAAAGACTTGCTCAAAGCGGAGAATCCTTCAACTGGAAATCCAGAGAGTGCCAAGGTCTTGCGGCAGAGGCTACTACGCTGGTTCAAAAAGGCAAGAACTGTCATCTTTAAACTGAGAATTCGGACGATAAACATCTTCAGAACAGGATGATTTCAACGTCTTGACAAACTTTGTGCTGCCTATAAACAAGCCTGCCCATGTCCATTGGTTTTTCATAGAGATCGACTTTGCAGACGAGGGCGTAAACATCTATGATAGCTGGGCAGAGAACCAGAAAGCATATTACACCACACCTGATACAGGCCCTTATGCTACAGCCTTGGCAGTAAGTCAACGTGTATATTTGTTCCAATGCTGCTCTGAAATCTTGCCAAGCTTGCTATTTTGGCCAGTCAAATTATAGTTGAAGCTTCCGGCGACAAGCTTTCAGATATCACTCCTGCGCGGCAATGGACCATAACCAATGTCAGGCAAAAGTTTGGCACTCAGCCTTGGACCATGCTCATTTCTTGAGCCCTTGTAGGTTCCTATGCCGACCCAGAGCAATGGTATCAACTGCGGGTTTTTTATGACAATGGCAGTCTTGCATCTTGTACACTTCGGCGAGCTTCACGCCGCACATTGTCCTCCGAATCTCCGATTTTCATCCAGCACCATGAAGAAAAACCGAACCATTCTTCTGACCAGTATCCTGACCTGGTGTACGAGTTACAATACAGCCATAGCAAAGAACGTCTCCCAGCTCAAGGATGGAGCGTTATCCGAGTCAGATGAGACGGAATTTTCGCCTCCTAGAAAAGCCCTGACCGTGGCTCAGTAAGTCAAATTAACCACTGAGATCTATTCTCTCTCTGAAATTTAATAGACGCAAGTCGAAATCTCTATATCCCGAGCCAAGTGTTTCGGAGACTCTGATTGAAGCACTCATACCCTCGCCGGTGTCGAATCTTGCACAGCAAATCCCTCAGCAGGATCCACAGTCAGTTCTCGGGCAGGTGTGATTATATTCTTACTCACACTTTTCTGGTACAGCGACAACGTCTCAATTTCCCCTAGTCCTATTCTGCAGGATGAGGAACCAGAGAAATCCAAGAAAACGTGCGTAATTTGTTGACACAAGCAAGATTCCATCTCACACGCTGATAACATGACTAGCACGATTTCTTTTAGCCCTGTGCCATCTAGTGTTGATGGCGAGCAAGAGTTTTCAGACGACGAGCGAATGGGACTAGTGCCCAATAATGATTCTCCTCATAACCCGATACAGGTGCACGAGGATCTAGTCCGGTGCGCCAATCCTTTCATGGAATTGAATGTTGGTATTGACCACGCTATGCACAGTCTAACTACGAATTCTACGGCTCCACTCGAATCCGACTCATCTAGCGTGTGGGCATCTTCTTTGACATCACTCCCTTCGACTCCTCCGCCTCCGCCGCCTCTTCGTCGTGGACCAGCCCGAAATGGTCGGCCCGCCACATTGGCCTGATAGTTTTAGTCTGCCTTCAAGTTGAAAAGAAAGTATATACAGGTACTACAAGGGCTCCATTCAAACAAACAAACAAATAATCCTTCTTATATGTTACGTGAATGGTGCGAGAACCTCACGATGATGCACGAGCATGGAGAGGAGCGCAAGGGACGGCGCGGGTGCTTGCGCGCGGATGCTAGCGGAACGGTTGAACGCATGCGCACGCCAGTGTCTCGCCTCCGCCCCGCAGCCGTGTCCGCGTTGAGCCCGTGCGGCTCCTCGCTGAGCTCTGAGCAGGCCTTGCCCTTACTGGAGGTAGAGTGGGTGAGGACGGGAACAGTGCAGCTGAGAACACAGCCACCATTAACGACGGTGTCAGCTCTACCATCACACAGCCACTCGTAGAGCCAGACACCGTCGATTTACAGGAGGCAAGACGGCCTCGCTGCCTCAAATCTGGACACTAGAATACCCTCTCCGAATATTCTTCATGCCTTCTATGAAGCTTGATTTGTCAAAAGTGCAAGAATGCAAGCGGGCAACACTGATCCAAGACAACACAATTTCGGTCCTGCACTGCATTCTCTAGCAGTCTTGGCCTCGATTCATGGATTATCCGGTCCCCCATACGTATTTGAATGCGCCAGCTGGCAATCCGCATCTTCTGCCCCCGAAAAGTCCCATTTGGAAGGGATATATGCAAAATACGCATTTTTGGTGCATTTTGTGCCAGGCCCAAGTGAACCTTGGTGCGTCTCACCTTTCTCGAGCCCAGACAGCTTCCCTAACATCCTCCACAGCCTTTTGAACGCTTACGCTCGCCCTCCGAGCCCGCATCGACCGGCGGTGGGACAATGTGCAGGGGATACTGCGAAATACGCATTTTCATGCATTTTATGCTAGGCCCAAGGGATCCTCGGTGCGTCTCACCTCTCTCAACCCCAGACAGCTTCTCTAACATCCTCCACAGCCTTGCGAACACTCGCGCTCACAATCCGAGCCCGCATCGACCGGTGGCGGGACAATGTGCATGGGATACTGCAAAAATACGCATTTTCGTGCATTTTACGCCAGGCTCACGCGATCCTCGGTACGTCTCAGCTCTCTCGGGCCAGTCGGCTTTCCTAAGACACCTTGTAACCCTTCAAACGATCGTGCTTGCGATGCGCGCATGCATCGGCCGGCGAGGGGCGAACATCAGACCAAAAAAAGTGATAGTACATTGGACTTTGCGTGAGTACAGGTACGTGAAGACCTTTCCCGGAACTTAATAGTGCGGAAGTTGTGGTGCATGTAGGATGGCCATGCGGGGCATCTGTCGTGGTTTTTCGGGCAGCGCTCCTCGGTATCTTACTTATCATAGCATGTACCCATGAAATGTTATGTTGTTCATTCGAATGCATTGCGGCAATTTTGAAAGTTATATATATATGTGGAACTATGTGGCATTGGTGGGGAGCACTGTATATAATACATTTGTGTCTTCTCTTCACTGCCTGAGCAGATCACCAGAGAACCGATCAGATCGTCCTACCAAGACCGAAGTTAGGGAGCAGGGATAAAACAAGAAAACCCCGCCGACACTACCACCCCCAGGAAAACAGATTTAAGTTCTTATGCTCCGGCGCACTGGGAACATCGTGTGGGACTCCAAGCGGAGGGCTCGGGGCTGCACGGGCCAGCCCTTCATCGTCCTCTACCCAATACCCACCAAAACCTGGGGCTCTCCAATCCAGTTGTCGGGGAGCGTGTCTTCGTTTGCGAGCACTCCGCTCCATGTTTTGAGCACGAGGCGCTGTGGGATCGCTTTCTTGCCGTAACGGGTCTTGTTCGTCATCAAGCAGTCGAGTGCCAGCCGGAGGTTAATGGCTTTCACCCATCTGTTATGGATTTCCCGCTCTGATGCGGGGTCCTTCCCCTGTATTCGTCTCTCGTTTCTGAGGCGCCATATTAGGTGTGCGGACTCCGAGATGAGGATTCGGTATAGGCGTGTTGTTCCTTTGTCTACAGCGCCCGGCTTGGTACCTCTCTTGATCGACCCACAGGCCATAATTTCGCCTACGAGGGGGCGCAGCTCCTTTCCAGTCCGTTTGAGCCAGATTTCGCTCGCGAGGTCCCAGATTTTCTTTTGGCCTGGCTCTCCGCACTCCGTGAGTATGTGGTTCATTGTCTCCTCTACTCCGCATTTGTCGCAGGGGGCCCGGTCTTCGTAGCCCGGAATTTTACTCCAGTGACTCCCCACTTTATACCCGTCGTGGATTAGCATCCAGAGGAAGAAGCGGGCGCTCCTGGAGACATCCTTATGTCTTGTGCCCTTCCATATTTGTCTCGGGGATGGCGTCTCTCCTTTCTCGTTTGTGGCCGCGTCCTGGGCGAAGATCATGTTCCTGCTTGTGGCTTTTCGGTCCAGGGCCTCCTGCTGCGCCGGGCTGTCTATTTTTGCCTGTCTGATGATTTTGTAGGCAACGGACTGGGTCATGCTCGCCAGTTTCGCTCCCGGTAGGACATATTCTTTAGGTATGTGCATGTCTACTATGTCTTCAGTTGGTTTCTCGCAGCCCTCCGCTGCTAGTCGGTCGGCCGCCTCATTTCCTGCGACTCCGGAATGGCCCTTAACCCATTTAAAGGTCGTGGGGGCCGTTCTTTTCCGGAGTTGCGCTATGGTTGATTGGAATAGGTTCCCATTCTGGACTGTTTTGAAGCCGCCGTCCTCCCACTTCTGCCGGTGTATTGTCAGGCCGTCGATCGAGGTTTTGGAGTCGCTCATAATTTTAAGGGGGACATCTGTGGGGTTTCGTTCGATCGCATCTTTTATGCCTACTATCTCTCCGACATTGTTCGAAGGTATCAGTTCGCTGGGGATCCTGATCGCCCTATTCCTTATATCCTCGTGGCCATAGTACACCCTGGCCCCGGCCTGCGCGTCTTCTTTGCCATTGTTTATTGCTGACCCGTCGGTATAGACGATGATTTCCTCCTCGTCCGGTTCGACCGCGGCTCTGTTGTCCGGCGCCGAGGGCCCGCTCCTGAGACCATCACAGAATATACGGAAGGTGTCCGTTAAGGATCCTTTTGTCGTTATGTTTGGGTCAAAACGCGACTCGTTGTCGCCGAGGGGGGGTCCCCCGGGTCCTTGTACGTCATTTTTCTCATGGTCCTCCGGCTGTGGACTTAGTGGGTTCCATTTCTCGTGCAGTGTGTTGAGGAGGAACTTCGCCCTCACGTAGCATGCGTGCGGTGACTCACATGAGTTGCACTCATTCCGTGTCAGGGTACACGCTGTGCAAGCGCAGTTGCACCGGTTCCTATGGTTTGGCGTATCCATTCGTCTTGCCAGGATCTCGGCTTCACCCACCGTGATTACCTTATGGTTGGTCTTTAGACACAGGGTTTCTTTTCCTCGGTTAAATATTCCCCTCTTGGCCCGGGATTTGAAGTGATACCAGATCGTTAGTCCCCGGATCGTTTCCCGCTGGAAGGCGAGTCCCTCCATTTTCACGTCTCTTTTCAGTGCCGTTGCCATCAAGTCGTTCAGGTCCTTCGGGAGGTCTGATCGTTTACTGCTCCAAGATTGTAGGAACACATTTAGGCGGAGCTCCTTGTCTACTACGTGGCTGCCGTCTGCCCGTGTCCCTAGGATGTTCAGCGCCTGTAGTTCGTCTGCGACGAATGCCCAGAGTGGGCGTTCCGGGCCAAATTTTAGGTAGGATTTTAGCCAGGTTATTGTGATTGCTTCATTCCTGGCAACGATGTCGAGCAGATTCCTACCTCCCAACTCTGCCGGTGCGTAAATAGTCTCCTTGTTAACGGTGGGGGAGTTTTTCTCATTCCATAAGAAGGATCTAATTCGTTGTTCTAGTTTGGCTTCAACGTCCGCCGGCATCCCCTGCACCTTTGCCAGGTATTGCGTCATCCCTCCGACGACCATGAGGATAATGAGGCGGCGTCCCTCCATGGTGGGGTGCCCTCTGTCCCACTGGTCGAGGGCGGCATCGATTTTCTCTAGGGTGCGGGTCCAGGTGCTCACCTGGTGGACCCCGTTCCCAACCCATGCTCCTAGCGTGCGTATGGGTTCCCCCTCTTTCGCTATTTTGATGTGTGTAGGGATCTTCGTCCCATCGATCCCGTTAACGCATTGGGTGTCTTGGATTCTTTCTCGTTTGGCCTCCTTCCCGACTGGTATAATTTCGGTCTTTCCGATATTAAACTTCGCTCCTGATGCGGAGCACCACTCATTCAGGATCTCTACGAGGTCCCCGAAATCGTCTTCTGATGACAGATACACTAGGGTGTCGTCTGCAAACAGTGTTGCGATCAGTCGTTCCTCTGCTCCGCTGATTTCGAAGCCTTTCAGGTGGGACTGGCGGAGCGCTTCCGCAAGGGGTTCTATAGCGAGGTCGAAGAGTAGGCATGAGAGAGGGTCGCCTTGCCGGACGCCTCGCGTGACTTTGAAGGGGCGGTCGCTGAAGACTCCGTTTACGGCTACTGTCGTGTATGCGTCGCTGTAGAGGGTCTTGACCGTGTCTATAAATTCATCTGGGATGTTGAAGCTCTTAAGTGCTCTCCATAAGTAGTCGTGTTCGATTTTGTCGTATGCTTTTTCTTGGTCCAGCGCGACTATGACCCCATTGATTTCTGTTGCTTCACCAAGGTCGATGATTCGTTTTGTGAGCCAGATTTGGTCGTAGATGTGTCGTCCTGGGACGAAGCCAGCTTGCGCCAGGTGGATCAGGTGGGGAGCCGTTCGCGCGAGTTTAATTGCCAGGGCCTTCGTGAAGATCTTGTAGTCCGTATTGAGGAGTGATATTGGTCGATAGTTCGCTATGTCTGCACGGTCATTCTTCTTGTAGATGGGGGCCATCCAGCTTTTTGCGAAGCCCGTGCCCGGGGCGACGCCGTGGGTCTCGATGTCGTTATAGACTATGCGGAGTGTACCTATTATGTCGAACGCCGGGTTATTTAGGGACTTCGCGGTGTGGTATCGAGAGTCCAGTATCTTCCAGATCTCGTACATAAATCCATCGTCCCCTGGTGCTCTGTCGTTTGCCGAGGCCTTCAGAGATGTTACTACATCCTCCCGGGTGAGGCGCTTCTTAAGGTCCTTGAGCTGCTCCGGTGTTGTCTGGCGTGCTGTGCGTCCGAGGACTCTGTCGATGATGGGTTCGCGTTCCTCGAGTCGGATATTGGGTCTGTCCTGCTGTATGCGGTTGTGGTAGTTTCGTGCTACGTTGGCCATCCTCCCAGAGTCGGTCTCGTATTCTGGTCTCCGTCCTTCGGGCATGTTTCCATTTGACTTCCTCAGGCGGTGGATCATTTCCTTGGGTTTTTTCGGTTTGTTGATCCCGGACCAATATTTGCTGATAACCTCCCCCTCAAGTCTATTTCGGATGTTCGCGTCGATTTTCGCTTTCTTGTGGCGGTCGATGTAGAGGGACATGAGCTTTTGGGTGAAGATGGCTGCTGTGAGTTGTTTTCTGTCTTCGGGCTCATCCGGGTCGCCGAGCGCGGCTTCCAGGTCTGCTTCGAGCTTTCTGATTTCTTTGGTAGCTTTGGGGATTATTGCTTTGGCCCTGGACCTCGCCCTGAGAGTCACTTCCCGCTTAAAGTCGGCCCACAGGGTCTGGGGGTTGTGTTGGGGGTCGCGCTCGGGCATCTTCTCCATTTCTTCGAGTCTCGACTGCAGTATCATCCCGCGCTGGTGAATGAACACGGTTAAGTCTTTGTCCTTCATTATATGTTTGGGGAATACCCAGCGTCCCGGGCCTGTCGTGGGCGCGTCCGCGGTTGTGATGCGGACGGAGACCATCTTATGGTCCGTGGGGACCCCTACAGTCTGTATTTCCCATTCGTAGGCTTGGTCCAGCATCTCGTGTTTAATATATATCCGGTCGATGCGCGACTGGACTCCGGTAGCCTTTTGGAGGTAGGTGTAGGCTTTCTTGTCCGGGTAGGTTTGACGCCAGCCGTCGGCAAGTCCCAGATAAGATTTGAGGTCGTCTAGGGCTGATGTTGCTGCATTTGAGTCCGCGTGTGCGGGGAGTCGGTCTATCGGGTCCTCCACGAGGTTGTGGTCGCCTCCCATCGCTTCCGGTTTCCGGACGTTGGGGTGTTGGACAAACCATTGTTTTATGTCTGCCCAGAATTTGGCATTCGCTCCCGGTGCGTTGGGCGCGTAGACTCCCAGGATAGACAGGGGGCGCTCCCCGTGCCATGCAACCTCTACTAGCATGGCCCTCCCCGGTATGATTTCCATCTTTTTTAGGCCTTCAGTTCTCATTAGGTTCCTGTTGATCACGACTGCCAGGCCAGCTGCGTTAGGTGAGTTGGGGTCTTCAGTGAATTCGATCTGTAGGGTGCGCCCAAAGAGGTTGTCAATGTCGGTCCAGCGGCTATCATTCAAATGTGCCTCTGACACAATTATCACTCCCGCTTTATAGTCTTGGGTCAGACGCCACATTTCGTACCACTTATTATCCATGTGCCAGGCGTTTACATTTCCCATTCCGTTCATATTTAGTGCGGCTAATTTAACAGAGGCTTTCGTGGCTTTTGCTCGTTTTCCCATGTCCGCGCAGAATGGTCCTGGGAAAGCGCCTCGTTCGCGATATCGTGGTTGCCCTTGCCGCGTGGGTTCGGGAGGTTGTCCCTGTCCTGGCGGGTCGTACTGTGGTTCGTTGGTTTCGTAGGGGTTATTGACTTGGGGTGTGTTTTCCGCTGGGTGCTCGCGGGAGCCATGTTCGTGGGCGTGCTCGTGGTTGTGAGCTGGGGTGTGGTTTTCCCTGAGCGTAGTTGGCTCTTGCGGGTTGCGCATCGGGGAGAGGAAAATATCCGTCCCCCCCTGCGTGCAGTTGGCAGCAGCAGCGGTCTGTGCACCTTCATCGATGTCCCAGGGGGCGTTCCGCCCGAGAGGGGGGTAGCCGTCCCGGGGCATCTCCGGGTTGCTTCCCGCCAAATCCCCTCCGAGGCGAGGGCCTTCATTGGACGCGTCGTGACCGGTGGCGGAGTCAGCGTGTCCTCCGGCCGTCGTCTGACTCGAGCCTGTACTGAAATAGTCATCCGTGTAGTTTATAAAGGTGAAAGAATGGTTTGCCGCGGTTTTTGTAAGGAACCGGCGCTGCCTCGCTAAGGCGTGCGCCGGGAAATCCTACCTTTTGGGGTTGCCCCCGTCTTAACCGGCCCTTCGGGGAGGAGCGGCGTCGAGCGGGAGGCGCGCCAGGACTGCTGGCCAGCGGACCCCGACCTAAATAGGTCCCGCCGTTGCGGCGCGGGCGGTACTCGTCTCCATCCAGGGGCCTTCACATGGAGACCTCGGACTTCGACTTGTACCCCCCACGCAGAACCCTTGCCCGTTTCCTGTCCTGCGCTTGCGCGCAGTCAGTAGATGTGGCGGGCTCGGGCTGCGCGCGGTTAATGCGCGACTTCTTCCGGTCCCAGAACCGGGTAGGCTTACTCACGCTTGTTGGGGGGTAAGTCAAGATGTTTATTTGAGGACGGTGCCTCAGAATACAGGAGTACGTAGTGTTACATTTATACTTGGTGTTGGGATACAAGAAGGGTGGGGATAGTGTATAGTAGGTCCAAGATGTAAGGATACAAGAAGGGTGGTGATAGCGTACGATGAGTCCAAGATATCGTGTGGAGTGAGCGCGTAGACATGATGAGTAGCGAGGGGGGGATCAGCGACGCCCAGGCGGGACGGAGTAGCGGTTGTGCGAGGGGTTGCCGCCGCCGTGCAGCGGGGCCTTACCGCCATTGCGCGCTCCTCTGCTATTGCCTCCCCCACTGCCGCCGCCATGGGGGGCGCCGCCCCCGCCACCGTTGCCGCTGCTGCCGCCGCCGCCCTGTGGGCCCTTGCGCTTCGCGAGGATGCCCTCGGTCATCCGGCTGATCTGCTCGAAGGGGCCCCAGTACGAGTCGGGGTCGTCTCTGGCGAAGTAGCACCCATAGTATAAGTGGTCGTCGTTCTTGCAGAGGAGGCACCACGGCGCTTGTTTCGCGAAGGTGGCAACGGGGGAAAAGGTGACGAAGCCGGCAGTGTGGCGGAGGGGGACAAAGCGCATCGTCGAGCGGACGGCTTCCCAGTCGTCAAAGTTGTCGGTGCAGGGTTTGGCGTAGACGCACCAGTGCTTGGAGTGGGGGTTGTAGCGTACGTCGATGGTTTTGGCGAATTCAAGCAGTCGGACATTTATCGGGCGTTGGTCGGCACCGCCCGTGGCGCGCTCGAAGGCGGTGCGGACCGCGGGGGCATCGAGGACGTGGCGCGCCATTGACCATCGGAGGTACCCTGCGTTCTCGGTGCTGCCTTCGCCGAAGGACGCGGTGAAGAGGGCGATCGTCCAAGTGCGGAGATGGGGGTTGTACTCGATGATGTGGAAGGCGAGGTCGCGGTCGTGGACGAAGGTGGCGATGGCGGTGAGGTAGTCGATTAGCCCGGGGATGGCGAGGCGGATGGCAAGGACGAAGGGGGGAGAGTAGAGGTCGCCAGCGCGTCCTGGCTTGTCGGGGGTGATCGGGATGACCTTGAAGTCGTCCCTGTCAGCGACGCCGGAGTCCGCGAGGACGTTGGTGATAGCGGCGATGAGGTTCGGGTGGCCCCATGACTCGACGAGGTGGCGGCCGCCGAGGAAGGGGGCGATGAGCGCAATGGAGTCGGGGCTATTGCGTAGAGTCTCCACAAAGTCGTCTGGGATTCCTGCGACCGCAAGGTCGCCGTCGATGACAGGGCGGGGGAACTTCCCCTGGTCGTGCTGGAACGTGACGCGCACGGGCTGGTTGCGCGCGTCCGCGAGGGGGAGGTCGTAGGTCGCATTTTTCCGGTGTGGGTTGAGGTTTTTGAGGCGGGGGGGGCGGCGCAGAAAGGCCTCCTCGGTGGGGTACGTGAAGTTGTCGCGGATAATGACGGGAGGGGGGGTGGGGTCGCGGTGTTCGTCGGGCTCGTCACCGGAGGCGTCGTCGGCGCGTGGGCCGTCGTCGTCGTCGTCAGGCGGGGGGGTGCTCTTGATGTCGCCCATTACCTCGTCTGTAGGTTGTGTTAGCTGTGGCAGCGTGCTCGGTGTGGGTGGCGCACCTTCATCCCGTAGGCCATCATCCTCGTCCTCGCTATCTAGCTGCGGCGGTGGGGTGCGGAATTGAACGGACTGGGTGCGAGAGTTGGGCCCCGGGGTGGGCGAGACGGCGCGGCTCGTGAGCGCGGAGCGTGCGCGCTCTCGACCGGAGATGGGCCGCGGCCCGGGGATGTTGTCGAGGCCGGGAGGGCGGGCGGGGGCAGCCGCATTTTTGTGGGGCGGCGACGCGAGACCGCAGTTCGTGCGGAGGGATGGGAGGTGGGAGGGGGCATCTTCATTGCTGGTTAACTTGGCGATTTTTTTGGGGCTAATTATGGTCTCGTCGTCGTCTGGGGGGTTCGTGGTGCCGGAGGCGGGTGGGCTGGGTTCAGCAGGAGGGGGCGTGGGGCCATTGCATGTGGGGGGAGCGTGGGGCAGAGCCAGGGCGTCTGGGTTTTCTGGATCGGACATAGTGGGGGAGAGGGTAAAGGTTAGTTAGGGCCTTTCGGTTATTTTGTGGGTCCCCGTCTAGGGTGGCGCCATTTTGAAAATGGTACGATGCTGGGTTTTTTCGAGGTGCGGGATTTTCGCCATCGGCTGGGTTCCAGCCAATGGCGGAATTTCGCTTCTGTTGGGGTAGTCACGTGTTGGTTTGGGTCGTCGTCGCTGGGCGTGACGGCGCCGGTGAAGTTGGGTGTCTCATTTCGCGTTCGTAAGGTGGTTATAGTTATTAAAGGGGTGTACATTGGAGCTACAATGGTGTCGTACGCGGGGTCATCCGTTAGCTCGGTGGGTTTCGGGCCTGTCGCCACGGTGTGGGCGCAGGCGGCTCTGCCGCCCGTTGCGCCCCCGGTGTCGGTGGGGTCGGGTGGTGCCCGAGAGGGGCCCAGAGGGCTCCCTCGCCGCTTGGTGGGCGGCAGGGGAGGCTCCTCGACTCGTCCGCCATCAAGATGATGGTGGTTTGAGATCAAGAAGCCCCCCGATTTTTTGAAAGTTATATGACACTAGACAACTACGTGTTACGCACTGCCCCGGGAAGTTGAGCCACTCTCCATGCCTGGCGTCCATCACTGCGCTGAGTGGGCTGGATAGCATTGGTGCTGCTCCAGACACGATGCGCCTCTGCCGCCATGTCGAGGGCCTCCTGGTTGACTCTGTTCTGCGCTGGCCAGGCTTGGTAGTATTGAAACCACTCATTTGCAAGAATGAGCACCAAATGATAGGCTCTGAACTCGGTGTCGTCATTAACTTGTTCTTATATGGCACGGGAAGCTCACGATTTGTTGGTACGATTGCCCAGAAAGACCTGATTGAATGTCTTGAAGGCCCTCTCTGTCCAGTTGTTTGTCGACAGCATCCCGTCACGGTTGCGACCAGCCGGTAAACCCATGTCCGTCCAATAATCTGGAAAATCATGATGAATAATAAAGGAAGAGATTGACTAGGAAGAGCTCACCTCGCCACTCTTCACAGAACCAATTGGCTTCGAAATAGTCCCATAAGGCTTCTGCAGTTGTTGCTGACCCAGCGGCAATAGCATCAAGGCGGCGTCGAAACCGCCTCGTATATCTGTCCCAGAGCCGAATGTCACGGCATCTTTGGACCTCGCGTACTGCCACAAGTAGCTGGCGCTTGCGGTGAACAGAAAGGACCGGACGAGACTGACGCTCCCCTGCAGGGGCATTGTCTCTCTCCCAGCGAAGAATGGCCTCCAGAGATAGGTTAGGAATGCGGTATCTCTCAATAAATTATAGCGAACCTGCATGACATGGAACTGGCAGATACGAATAGGGATACCTGGGAAAACTAAACATTCTGGTTCAGCGAAGGCCACAGGCGGTGAAAATATTAGCACGAACCTTCTTCGATGGCTGCCTTTGCCGCCCTGGACTTGTCGATCATGAAGAATGTTGGCCGCCATCCATACTTGACGATGAATTTTGCTTTAGCCATGAGTTCATCTTTTTTATCTTCAAGTCCCGCCGCAACGGGAACTCGTCCTAGAGAAGTAAGTCGAAATGCCTGTCACAGAAGGATCACAACTTACCGGCTACAAGATCTGCAGCCATTTTTTCCACGAGGCGCTTGGATTCTCGAAGGAAATCCGCCTGGGTTGGGATTTTGATGTCCGCTGACAGATACGCAAACCCTTGAAAGCGCAAAAAAAAAACCTCAGATGTCTGTCGAGTAAAGCTGAATGCCGCTTACCAGGTACCATCCTCCCATTTTCGTCAATTGTGATCATAATGGTGAGTGGGGCACGATTCTGATTCATGTTATGATACGTCGTGTCGTGTCCCACTCCATTTGGCGTGGAATGGAGCATCATGACTTGCGTTCTGTATGGATTATGGATACCAGTAGCAAATTCACTCGGAGGGCTGGTGTCGTAGTTGGGCGGGGTGTAACTATTTGGCATTGTCAAGAATTCAAGGGATAGGAAAGACTTGAAATGCTTACTGGAAGATCTTGTCGGGATTGTGCTCTGCAAAAACACCGATACTCAGGAGAGGATCAGCAAGAACACGTTCCTTCCGGCGCAGGTAATTGACCACATTATTAACTTGGGCTGCATTGGGGCGTCTGTATGTAGGTGTGTTGTTGGCTTTGAAAGTTGCGAGCAGACCTTAGTACGCAAATTAGATTACTGCGAGCCCTCTGATGAATCATAATACACTCACGACGTTTGATACTCGAGGGAGGCAGATTGAACAAGCTGGCCATCTCCAGCATGCACTGACGAATGTAATGGGACGTGTCAAGGTACTTCTCCAGTGCTTCCGGATGCTTGTGTCGCTGAAAAAAATACATCTCGCCAAGGTCATCGGAGTATACTTCCGCCTATTAACTTGGGTTAAACTCTACAGGTATGAGGTGGAAAATGAGAAACATACATGAAGAACGACCTTGCATTTGAAGCGGGGTAGGCCTTTCATTTTGGCCTTTTTTCTAGCACCGGCATTCAAAAACTTGTTGAGGAGGGTAACATTGTTAGTGGTGGAAGGATCAATATTGGGGAGGTCTGGCTCATCGTCACGTTCTTCTTCACTCTCGGAGTCGGAAACATTGTGATCCCCGTCCTCGATCTCTACGTATGCCACTTCATCGAGGTCTGCCAGAACACGTTCACCACCAGTCTCGTTGTCGTCGTCATCCGAGTCCGAGTCAGAGTCGCTGCTCTCCTCATCCGACTCGGCAGTGGTCTTCTGTCCATGACGGCAATGGCCAGTACATTTGAATTTGGTGCGGAAGACGGGGACACGTGCACCTTTAAGCTCGGGGGGAGGACGACGATCACGGGTATTCCAGCAGAACATGACCGGCCGAGCTCGGATGTCTTTGGGACGATCAAATGGATTCCCAGCATGAACAATGTCCACACATTCTGCAAGGCCGTAGTGCTGAGGCGAATAATCATTTTTCTGTGTCGAAAACATATCAGGCGTGAAAGCTGAGACAAATATAGCACTTACCCATTCCTCGAAGCGTTTATATGCCTCAATTGTGCTGGCTCGACCAGCAGAATTCCAACCCTTGTCTGATCTATGCTGGAGAGCATTCAAGCCTAGACGGACCTTGCCTGAATTTTTGGACGTGCTCGCAGTGCGGCCGGCCCGTGGCTCGGTAGTGTGCGGCCCAGCAGGAGATGCCTGTAGGTGAATAGGTACTGCAGTGGCGAAGTTGAGGAGGGCACTGGTGTGCGGTGAAAAGGCATTCCCCTGTTCGTGCTGGGGGTCCTTCTTCTTCGGTTTTTGAGGGGGTGTATGAGGAGGAATAAGTCCCGTAAGATTTGCAGACGATGCGGTGTCTTTGCGTACTCCGCGGTCCTTATGGGCGGGCCTCCCGGCTTGGGGACGCGTCGGCTTGGTATAGAACGTTAGTAAAGCTCAAAAAGGCTCGAGGGAGAGGCTTACCGGTTTGGGCGCCAGTGCAGCGGGCATTTCGTTATCAGAGTCAGGCAGGGCCACCTGTCGAGGAAGGATGAGACTCATAGTGGGATGCTAAGACTCAGACTGACATGGACGTGACGCTTTCGTGGTGGTGGCTGAACAAGCAAGGAGGCTGAGAACCGGGTTAAAATCATGAAGGAGATGTACAAACCGTGCTCGGTGGTTGAGGATTCGACTTGCGGCGTTTTTTCCCAGCAGTCTGGTCCCCGGGATGAGGCTAGAGTCAGAGATGACGAATTAAGTCTGCCGTGATGATGAGCCAAGTGGAATTACTTCAGAGCTCGCTGAACGCGCATGTTTGGGTGCATTGGCCATGGAAGTGAGAGTGAAGAGGCAGAGACACTGGACCAGGAAATCGTTTCAAATACAACTTGTTTGCACAGGTTACCGCTTATCCTGAGTCTTATCCGCGTGGGCTGGTAATTTGAAAAAAAAATTGACGGGGACCGAGAATGGTGCGAGTGTAACCAGGAACGACTCAGATGAAACATGTCCTGTTGTCTCAGCCAGAAAAGGAGATCCAGTGATAATCTGGGCAGTATTCAGTCCCAATTAATCGGTGGGTTCCTGATGTAGCCGCAGAAAGTAGAATAGCCCAGCAAGATCCCTTGAGAAATGTATCAGAACTGGTTTATCTCATGATTGACTTGATACAATGTCGAATTGATGAAGGAATTGACTGCAAGGAGTTCGAGTGGTCGAGAATGCAAGTGCATTTGCCAGCTAAGTGGGGTTGATTCAGTACAGAAAGCGAGTGAGTCAGGAACCTGAGTGTACCAATAGTTGTGTTGATTCAATAACAAGCGTCTCACAAATCGGGGTGAGTCAGTAACTAGGCCACGCAAAAAGTTAGGTTGGATCAATAACGTGACCGCGCCAAGAATGCGGTTGATTCAATAACCGACACGTCTTCCAAGTGGGGTGAAATCCATAGCCTGGCCGTACATAAAATCGGGCTAACTCACTTTCCAGGCTCATCAAAAAAAATGGGTTGATTCAATTCCACGACAGTTGAAAAAAGTTGGGTTGCATCCATTAGGCGGAATTTGCGGGATCAACAAGAGCAATAGGCTCGATCAATACATCTGGAAAACAGACTTGCCTACAGGGAGCAATAGGGAGGCTAGTAGAGCTGTAGAGCTGTAGCTATGTACCCACTATGAGAGAGCCTTATAGAGGCGATAGATCGATAGAGTGGTAGAGCCGTAGAGCGATGTAGAGCTATGTAGATCAAACGACTCCATCAAAGATCCCGCCTGCCAAGCACCGATCATCGGCAATCCGTTCGGTACTGTTCGCTTAGCAATTCGGACCGGGATACTTATCGACGCGAAATAATGGGCCAAAAAATGCATTCCAGTCTAGTACATTGCGTGCACTACGATTGAGGACGACATGAAACAACAACATGCAAGCTACCACGGGACCGGCCGCGGGGAGACTGGGGGATGCCGAGAAAAGAACAGAGGCCACCGCACAAGAGTATGGTCAGGGAATGCAGACATTGAGAGCTTGAAGCTTGAGGGCCTGACTCGGAGGGCTTGAAGGCTTGAGGACTTTAGGGCTTGAGGGCTTGCGTGTGAAAGCTTGAGGGCTTGAGAGTGCGACAGAGGGACAAGTTTGAAGTAGCAGACGAGAAGATGGGAGTCGGGGAGAAAGGGAGCCGTGATGGCGCGTCGACTTGGCCGCTCTTTTATGAAGTCCCGGACTTCAGTTATCAACTGCGGTTCTAGGTGATGCATGTGAATTCAGAGGTGTCTACAGAGCACGCAGGAGGCTCGTGGACATACCGTAGAGAGTGGGATGCAATGGGGTGCAAGGGTCTCGATGGTGCTCTACAGAGAAAAGCGGGCTCTACCGGGTCCTACCTCGTGACCGGCTATCTACCACGCGGAACCGGTCTCTACCTGTCCAAAAGGCGTTTCCAGATGTACGGGCGAAATTGGGTTGAATCCATGTGAATAAAAATCGGGTTGGTTCACTAAGTGAGAAGTCCTGAAAACGTGCGGGATCAATAACCGGTGCAAGCGGGGTCCATACGTGAAAAAGGTGGTCTAGATCAGTAACTAGACGTTCGTCACATCAATAACTTCAAGTCCGCGCTGAGTCAATAACTTTAAAAGGCAATAACATGTTTTGCCTTTTACTTATCGACCTTCGGATTCGCCGTCTCTCGCGAATAGGCGAAGAAAAAAGAGCCCTTCGGAAAAAAAGAGCCCTTCACACTGCAATCCATAAACGCTGACGGATTCGGGAACAATATTCCGTTCTATCTGGAGGCCGAACGGTTTCTCTCTCCTCCGAGTCTCGAATCTCTCTACCAGGGCGTCGCCTCTGGGAATGAAACTAACCGACCTAGGACATGATATCCTACTGGAAATATGTGCCAATGTGTTTGAAGGTACGTGAATCTATCACTGGTTTCTCTAGTTACATCTGACCTGTCACACTGTCAGATAATCCCAGAGACAGGGTCGTTCTCTCGTGGTTTGGGCAGAGCCTGGAGAGCGCCCAGCCCCGCATCTTCCCCGGTCCTCCTGCCCAAATCCTCTTGGACCTAGCCTTAATGCACTCAGAGCTTGCCGCAGCGACGCGTCCGTACATCTGGCGCGAGGTGCTCGTCGCATTCGGCTCCTACGACGCAACAGAGCGCGGTGTGGGACGCTTGGAACGCGCACAACAGTCGCACATCGCGCCCTTCGTTCGTATGCTTTTCTTATCGTTCCGCTTCCCATACGGAGGCTCGGAAGACCACCTCCCTCTCATTGTAGACGCAATCCCGTGCTTCGTGTCCCTGCGCGGTGTGTGCCTCGGCGTGTTCCAGAGCTATGACCAGCCACGGATGTACGAAGACGTCGCCAAGGCCATCCGCGAGCACCCCGCGATCGACACGCTGAGCGTGCTCTCCATGATGCAATGCGCCGACCTCATTCCGAACGGCAGCGCGAAACCATATAACATCGAGCTAAACTATTGCCATGGAAATTCGACCGCTCTCCTCCTGCGGCCCAAGACAGTCAAGTTTCTTCGGCTCCATAACTACGACCGACAGGGAAATTGGCCCTCTGATATCTGGGACTCGTTGCAGCATGTGGATCCTCGGCCTGAACACATGGACGCCATATGTTCTTCGCTTCAGGTGAGTATTTGCTTAAATCATTGCCTTTCTTTACACGTACATGAATTTGCGCCCTTCATTTAGAGATACCTCGAACTGGGTCGCCGCCCTGCGCTCAAATCCCTCGACCTCTCTGAGTTTAGGGCCCAAAAAATTCTTCCCATGCTCGCTGTCTTCCGCGGCCTTGATTTGGACGCCTTCGCCTATGTCCCATACCAAGAGTATTTGTATGACGTCGACCTCTTGACCGAAATTTTGGATGTTGTCCCGAAAGTGAGAACACTGAGTATCACCAACCCGAAGGGGTATTCGGCCAAGCATAGAAAGAAGGAGATCCAAATTGATGTGAGTTGGATCTCGCCCTCGGACTCGCTCATCCTGAACTACATATTCGCAGCCCGATGTAGTCGGCCTCCTATCCAATCTTCCCAACTTGGAGCGCCTCACGCTAACTTTCGAACGTCCGTACTATCTTGCTGACAGCCTGGAAGATCCGGAAGACGCGTCAGACCTGGGTCAGCCGGCGGTCGGAGTGCTGAGCGAAGCATGTCCCTTGCTACGACGCGTGCGTCTAGTCCTCGGGTGGTCAGAAATGGATGTGTGCTTGGATGAACCTGCTATCGTGGAGTATTTAATTCGCAGGAAAGGGCCGAGACGAGAAGTCGTGGTCGAGAGGGTTGCACCACGATTGTTGGAAGGTACCATTTTAGAGTTTGTGCAGTGGAGGTAATCGTGGAAGATTGCCTTCCGTGTCCCAGCCCATATTCTTGAACACATTGGCGAATTATTGGCCGCAATTTATGGGGCGTCCTCCCAAGAACAAATTATTACACGTCGTGACGTGACGTGATACACGTGTATGTGACTGTCGCGTTTTTGCATCCACCATCGCCGTCTTTCCCTCGGAGTTGAACGAGTGCAGGTGGAACTTCCATAACGTCAAAAATCTAGATCTACGGAAGCGGCGGAGTGCTGCCGGCGTGTCCAAACTGCAATGGAACGTACAACCTGGAAATTTTCTTCCATTCTCTCCGTTACCTTGCCTAATGCACAGACTCACCGAGAACACTCTTTATTGTATCTTTCTAAGGTCCTTCAAGTTTTGCTTGATGCCGAACTAGAGCAACTTCTTTTGTTCCAAACGCACCGCGCCTTTGACCTTCAATCGCCCCAAAAGGAAAGAATTGAGGCCGCCGAGGTGCATCAGCCCCATTGTCGACCAAGTGGCAAGTGTTGCCCTTCCGCGGACCACCCGACGGGTATAAAGTAAGGCTCTTCCTGGCTTCGGGTGGCACGTCATCGCCTTTTACCTTTGCTTTCCGGTTCGTCCCCCCCGTTTGGCTTGTATTGGGTCACCCGCACGTATTCCGTACCGACGCGGACACCGACAAGACCTCAGCTCATTCTTCATACAGCATTATATATTGGGGCCGACACGGTTCCTACAAAACGCGGTCGAGATGAGGGTGCGTAACTAAACGAATTTGATAGCACTCCTATCTTACGTTCTATTGCAGAATATTAGTACCCCACCCCGCCGCAAGTCGGTTATAAACGTCTTTACAACTCCTCCTCTGCGTCGCTCCGTGTTCTCTAGTTCGAGCAGCAAGATGGCCCGTTCCCCTGGCTCCTCGTCCTTGCAGCCTCCGACATCGACATCTACCACGTACTCAGACGACGAAGACGACGAGAACACGCTGACCGCTACCGGCGACATCTCCATGTCATATCCGTATTACGTCCCTGGCGCGGTGGGGGCATTGTCCCCCAAGCCGCAGTCGCGACGCGGGACGCCGAACTTGAAAGCAGGCGCAAAACCCATGATGCGGCCGCGGCCGCCCGCGCGGCGGCTCGCCTCAGTCGGCGCAGAGACCTACAAGTTCAGGACGCTCACGGTGAGGGGTGGGACTAGTGGCACGTCCCCACCCAGCCCGGCGTCGACTTTGGAAGTGCCCCCACACGCGGTCCAAACCCCCGTGGCTCCAGGCTCGTCGAGTGGCAACGCGTCAATTTTCTCAATTTCTAGCATTAGAACCATCGAAGATGAGGTCCGTTTGTCCCTCCGACTTCCCGTAATTCTTCTAACTTGGTTATTATTCAATGTCGCAGGATCCCCAGTTGTCGACGCCCCAGTCGCGCTTTGCGGCGTTCATGAAGAGTCGGGATCTGACGCATTCGCCGAAGAAAAAAGCGGGTGACTCGGAAGCCGAGCGCGCTGCTCCCAAGCTGGAAGCGCTGGCGCTTGAGGCCACGGCGGCTATTGGCCGCGAGGTTGCGCGCCCTGCTAGTCGGCCGCTCCGCGGATACGCGCCCCTCCCTGCGCGAATGCCGATTCCCAAATGGGGCGCCATGGAGGTGGATAACATATAGTCTATTTTTACTTGTATTTTTCGTTGTATTTTTGGTGTCATGTGTCTCAGTTTGATCAACTTATCTTACGCTCTCTTGCGTGGCCACCCTGCAAAACCTTCGTTCTCCTAAACGTCCTTTGCAAGCGCAGTCTCGCCGTCTCACCCGAAAGAAATCGTATGAAGCTCATGATCAACTTTTCACGGTGCTTGCGCTCATCAAGTATGCGTCTGCCGCTGCGACCTGCTGAGCTCCATCCTCCCTTCGGCGCGCGGGCAATCAGGCGGCTCATGGGTGTCCAGGTACTTTTTGACTTTCACAACGCCAGCCGGGTCCTACATATCTTCGTACACGGGACATATCTTCGTACACGGGATCTTTCGTTGCCCCTACCCTCCCGCAAGCGGCCACATACTATCTCTGGCCCGGACTTCATGCATACATTCCTGTTCACCTACTCACCGTCTAATTAACCTCCCGCACAGAGCCCCCGATAACGCTGGTGTGATACAGCCCGTGCTCCGAGTCGATGGGCGCTCTGGAACCTTGCGGATCGGCGACGACTGGTGTTTCTTTTCAGCTTCCAGCTTCCGGTGATCCCTGGCAGCCGCTTTCAAATCGGTAGCGACACTTACTATTCATTATAAAATAATGTGTGTCTCTGTGAAGCCTTCAAACTTCGATAGGCTATCACCGAGTGTTTGACGGCGACGCCGAGAGATTTAGAATCACGTACCGCCACGACAGCGATTTGGGCGTCCATCGTCATTTATTTCACGGCCTCCTCAATTCGCGGAACATGAACTTATCACCGAAGACGCCGCTACATGATTCAGATTCCAGCGAAGTGCTGGTGCGCTTCGCGGCGCGTATGTTCAAATGACCTAACGCCGTAATGTCCTATACATAAAGGCTGTATGATTTGTCCTATTAAGGTAGACTTTTCACTCAGACATCGCACAGCCTAGGAAGCGATTATATAGGACATCCCGCAGCGCGGAGAGCGCCTGCTACTCACCCTACTGGTTTCCCTTCTACACGACGGGCAATTTCAAGGCCAACTACTCTGATATACTTCCTTTCCTTCTCTGACGACTGGTGCTTTTCAATTCACCAGTCACTCATGGAAGGCCTTCAGCCGAGGCTCTCAACTTCGAATGGCGAATCCAGTATAACTCCACAGAGGTAAGCGTGCTCCAAACCACACACGCAAGATTTTCATTTTCCATTTTCAGTCCTCCCCACATGTTTCAGAATGCCACTGGCTTCGTCGTCGATGGATCGCATTTCATGAACGTGTTGGGAAATATGAACATCCACCCGGTGGTCCCATCATCTGCGGGCAAGTGTATACATCTGTGCTTTACACAGCTGATGGACCTTGATTAGTTCAAGAGTCATCGAGCGAAACAGCTGTGAGGCTGTGTTCAGAGCTGCAAGATTTCTTCCGTGTCTAATTATTATTATTTTCTTCAGGCGACAGCAAGCGCACCAAATCCATTCATTCCGTTAGACATACCGGACGATGTGCGCAGCGACAGTGAAGTATATTGTAGCCAGCTACTGCGACGAGGTCGGGGATTCCCCTTGTATGTCCCTGAACCTCAGAGGAATCTTCCTCTGGAGTACCGAAAGAAGGGTGTTGCCATCGGCGATGTGGGCAGGGTCACACCAGAAGGAATATTTGATTTCTTCTTCAACATTTACCTTGCTGCCGACCACCATATCCATGTAGGCCACATACCTGAAAACTTTTCCCCGTTGGAACGATACTCTTCGAGAGACGTGGTCTATCGCGAATACGCCAGTGGAAATTACGTGTCTACACCTTCGGTCATGAAACTGGATGCGGAGCCTCCGTCAGGGTAAGTTAAATGTGGAATATTAGTAGGTACCGACTCACCGATTATCATAGCGAATATCATGACGAGTTTCCCGGAGGAAGGTTTGTTTTTGAAGGCAATGCCCCGCAAGGCGCTGTGTTGGCCCTACCACATGGCTCACAACTGCAGAAGCTCGAAAATCTGGAGAGGATGCGACGATACGCAGTCGAAAACGCGGAGAGCTGGTACAAGTATATCAATGGCGAAAGGGGCCGTGGAATCGCGAACGGCTCGTTGTATCTCGTCACGGGTTGTGAGAAAGCACGATCATGGGGCATGGCGGCTTTCCAGGATATTACAAGGCCGACAACCTTCCGGCTCTCATTTAATGCGACTGCCGACATGTCAACCGGAGCCGATGACTACAGATATCGTTGGACGGCCGCAGGGTCTGCTCGTACACAGGAATCAAGATATTTTCCAGCTGACGGCGGTTGTCCTGACCAAACAATTTTCATCCATGGATTCTCAATTTCGCTCGGAACCGGGATCTGGGCCAGACTGTTCAGAGATGTCACCCTTTCCCAAATCGTCGACTCACAATTAGGGCGTACGACCAAGGATTTTGTACCGTACGGTTCCCAAGGATTTTCATTCTCGTGGGTCGCAAGTTTCTTGGGAGGTAGCACGGCACCGGGGGGGAAGCAGTACGCAGGCCGTGCCAACGATCCAAATGGTGTTCTGGTCTCTGATATTTCTCCAACGTCAAAGGCAGGTTCTAGCGTTCGAACGATGGCTGCGAAACTCAACCACCTTAGCTTTTAAACCCGTCCCAAGCGATTAACGAGTGCCTACTAGCGAAGGTATCGATCTATCCATCCAAGATATCTTCTTTCCGTTGACCATGATTCATTCAGTTCCCAAATGCTACGGTTGTCATAAGCCACGATGACGATTGGGCTGATATTCTGCGATACGTACGTTGCCTTACTCACATCCCTAAGCCTGCGCCGACCTTCAACAGGATGATAGCGGCCCACCCATTCCGCCACCCATTCCGCCACACGCGCCGGCATGGTTGCAACGGATATGTGAACAGTTCGTATTAGTACAAGAAGACGGTCGAGCTACTGTCATTCATAACGGATGGCATCAGCAACCTGAACTCCCTTCTTTCCCCAACCCTTCATCACATTCGCCTGCATGGAGGTCCGAAGGAGAGTCGGATGCATCGTCTGACAGGTCATCTATCCCTAGCCGTGATTTTTCACCGCTCGATCCAGGCTATGACACTCTCTCAGCGGAATACGCTGGGGTCGCCTATCGGTCCAGTCGCTCGAAGAGTCTTGATGCTCTCGAGCACGTTCATGGTATGTCCTGCGATATACCACAGCACAGTGAGCAGCTCCGACTAAACGAATTCCCATACTTTGGGCAGATGGCCAAATGACGGACGCGCATTTAGATGAGACATCCGATTACGACACACTAGGCAAAATGTCACCCATACACTGGCAGTTGCCTCAATTTACACAACACGACTCCCGAGTCCCCAGCAGCCAGCCCGTCGGCGCAACTCCCTGGGATTTTTTCGACGACTTGGAAGTCTGCTCACCGACCCACTCCTCACAACCCAGCAAATCACGGCGCGGAGATTTGGACCTCCAGCTCGCACCTGATCAACCTCCCGCAACCAAGGGCAAGCCGAGAGCTTACATCGCGTGTATCCAGTGGTGCGCATATTTTTTCTAAGACACGAGATTTTTGCTTACCAGCGCGCAGTCGGACCCGAAAAATTCGATGCGACGGCGCAAAGCCCATCTGTCACAATTGCGGCAAGCGCGCACAGACTGACTGCAATTATGACCCATTACCCAAGCGTCGTGGACCTGACAAAAGGCCTGGGGCGCGTCAGCGCGTAGCTCGAGAAAAGAATGCCAAAAGTAGTCGGTCCCCGCGTCGAATGACTTCATCGGATGCACAAGAGTGCCGGCCGGAAAATGACGGGACACTACTTCTCCGGCCTTTCTCGTTCTCATCTCCGTCTTCTAGCAAGAAAATGCACGAAGCATCTCCGCCACGTTCCAATAGTCTCTCATTGACTTTCCCTCTCGAGAAGTCACTTTCTCGCACCTTCATAACTGCACATGACAACAGCGAAGAACATCGACGATCAGATGTCACGACAATAACCATCCAACCATCGCTGGATTTTCTGCGCAAGACCTGGTATGATAGCTTGCTTTCCCTTTATCTATCCCCCGCCTCTGGACGCCTTGAAAGTCTTTCCTCTGCCCAGCGGGATCTCGCATCCCAGCGTATCACAACAGACCTACGATTTCTCTTTCGTGCCTCCAACCACTGGTTCTCCTTCCTTCATGCCCCGACCTTCTTTAGCAACCTTTTTGATGCTTCCAAGAGACAGAATATTCAGCCTAGCCTCATATTAGCCGCTCTTGCAATGTCCACTTTCTGGCAAAGTTCCGAAATCCAGCGGGGACATCAAGGAAGAGTGCGAGCACTCCGATTCAGAGATGAGGTTCGCGAGACCTTCCATTCAATTTCTGTAGAACTGACGGTATTTTGCTACTCCAGGCGCAGAGTGCCATGGAGGCGAGTTTCAATGCTGGTTGGGTGGACGATACCCTGGCCCAGGCCGCATGGGTAAGCACATATCGTGTACATTTCCTATATGACTGACCGGATCTACTAGATTTTGGCCATGTTCGAAGTCTGCCCCCACCCCCACTATTCAACTGAACGGTCATCGTCTGCCATGATGGTGCTCGACTCAATAATTCGTGCATTGTCCCTAACAATGGTGGATGACATTGACGTCGACCCCCACACTTCAACTTCCTCGCCGGGTAAAGTCCCAGCTATACACCAAAGTCTTCGACCGAATCTGCAGAACGATTCTGAACAACACATTGATTCACCGTCGTTGCCCATTTCGACCGATCCTGGATGCTCCTGTAATACAATGACTCTGGGGGAACAGTGGTCACCGGCCTTTGAACACACTCCCCTTTGGACTCAGACCCCCGCATGGAGCGTGTCTGGGTCCAATGCTGAAATTCGCTTGCAGTCCTGCCGCAGGCTCTATTGGAGTGCGGTGATCCTTGCTGCAGAGCATAGTGCTTATTCCTCGGACAACCGTGTCGATCTTTTCATCGGCGACCCTTCCAATGTAGGATATTTTGCGGCCAATAATTCTCGTCTGCTTAATACTTTAACAGAATGCCCTGTTCTCCGGCGAAGCCATATATTCGGATACAGAGACGATATGGGGATTGTATGGCCGCTCGTTGCTCTTATGGCTCGCCTGCATCAAGATGGGAAACGCCACTGCAGCCGATAACGATAAGGGCCAGTTCGCAATCAAGGCTTGGCTAGAGGCCGACACCATTGAAGCGGCTTTAAATCGGCACACCTGTAACATCGAAAGAGGTTTCATACTCGAAGGCCGGGAGTATATTTTCAAGTGGGTCACTGTCATTGCGCACACATACCAGCAATTGACTAGCTTTTCGAAGCACCCGCATGTGTATAATCTACGAGTTCCAACAATTTGTTCCCTGTTGCTCGACGTACGTATTCCGGTTGGTTTTTATTTTGCGTCCTGAGTCGTTTCTCGTTTCTTCTACACTAGGACAAATGAACAGTTTCAACGACACAAAGTTGAGGAATGGTGTATGTTCCTTCCGTCTTTCTCCTCCCAGCCGCTGACACGCAACCCAGTATCACACCAAGCCAATGTAGCACAAAACTTCATGGCCGGCTTACACACTATCACTGGGAATTCCCGTAGTAACCTGTACCAACAACCTTTTTACGTGTTCCGGTTCATGGCGCAACTGTCCAGGTTGGTTGCACAAATATATGTTCCGTGTTCTGGCTAAGGCGAAAGGATATAGGGGCCTGACATTATGGCAATACGACAATAGCATGACTGTTGCATTCGATGTATGCAAGAATCTTTTGGCTCCCATCGACTTGTATGCGACCATTATTCAATCACTGTATGATCATTAACACCTTTTGTTTCCAGCTTGACCGCCTTGTGGCCCTGTGCGGGTAAGTAGTTTGTGCTACTCAATTTCAAGTATGCTCACCTCCTCCCAGAACAACGTTATCGGTATGAATCACTGCGAGAACGTCTTCGTGGCGCTTGCGACATCGCGGGGATCGCACCTCCTCCCCCACTAAATCTGACATTACCTATCAATGAATTTCAGTAGCTCTTAGTTTCTCTTCTCAGTTTTCACTTCGTGGAGTTATAGAATACCCTGTAGGTGTCAAACTAGGAAATGGTTGTTCCCACTTCGTTCGACGCGTCATCCGACTCTCTCAATTGCAAAACTTTGAATAGGGTCACTGTACTAGTAGGACTCAGGACTCGGGAGTTGAAAAGTATATAAGGCGGGCCAAGTTAGGAGTTGAAAGTCGGGCTCGAGCAGGACTAGAATTGGGAGTTGAGTCTGTTTCGTCAAAGGTTAGAAGTCGGGCTCAGTTAGGACATTTCTATGGGATTATTTTTCGCTGTTTAATAATAGTCTGAAGTCCGAGGTTTTGATGTACAACTCGATACTTGCGATCACTTGTCGATCTCGGCCGGGGTCTTGCCGACTGCCCAAATAGGAACTTTGCCCCTATCCAAACCTTCGTGGTAACAAAAAGCATTTCATGATCCAGCAGAGTTGAGTCAAAGTCAATTCAGCAAATCTTTGCTTCAAGCCAGCTGCTCAGGCACATCTGCCCTCCTCCTCCTCCTGGGGTAAATAATTTGCATTTGGATGCAAAACTGACTCAAGATATTGTCTCCTTGGGTTGATTGGCAGATTTTATGAGACAAATTTAAAAAATATATGTGTAAGTCTACTATATTAGTATATAACAAAAGGTAGACCCGTTATACCTCAGAAGGCTGCTCAAGGCCGCTCAAGCCCGCGTGGGGCTCAAAAGAATATTTCAATGTGTGGGAATAATCCTGTCATGAATTTGCCGAGTGTGCCGAGATCAATTTGACTTCGTATATGAACATTTGGACTGCCGTTTCTGCAGTTGCTCAGTTGTTGAGACTATGCACCAGAACCTGCCGAAATCCCTTGAAACTAGGATTATTTACTCAAAATCGATTCCATACATTTCGTGGCATCGGTTAAGTTAGGACTTGGCTTGGTCAGGTTTGGTCTCAATTAGACGCGACGCGTCAAACGCCATCATCACACGCCCCATGTGACGTGACATCCCAAAGGTAGAGTCGTCTTCCTTCAAAGCTTCAAAGCTTCAACCCTGCCAGGCAATCCTGCGACGTTCATCCTTCTCCTTAACAAGTGCGGTCTCATTTGACTCGCCTCGAAAAAATCGGAGCACTGCAAGGAGCACTGGAAGAAAATATCTTGTTTGGCCAGGCTCCGTCCCCTCAGGCTGGAGCCTACCACTCGCATCGTGACTTTCGACAATATCGTCTGGCTGGTCTCAGTCTGGCCGTATCTTTCGAACTTCTACCATCAGGGAAGCCTGCTAGGGCCCCGCTTGATTATCGCGAAATACTACCGGCCGCATGATACTCTAGCCTCCGAGCCACTTATCTTTCGGTGGGCGCTATCTTCGTAGCGAGTCGCAGAATATTGCAGAGACCTCGGTGCTTATATTTCTCGGTCCGGTCGCCAGAACCTCAACTCAGCCCGCATGCGCGCTGTGGGGGCTTCGGATAGTCCGAGTGCGCTAGTGTGATCCATCATCTGCACATACCATGCGCCCTGCGTCTTTATAAAGGATGCGGAACCCTGTGGTGGCCTTTCGCAGTTGGCTCTGCTCACCCGGGACCGCTCTCCGTCGCGATGAAGCTCTTGATCAACTTTTTCACGGTGCTTGCTCTCGCCAAGTATGCGTCCGCTGTGACTTGGTGAGCTCCATCCTCCCTTTGGCGCGCGGGCAATCAGGCAACTAATGGGATATCCAGGTACTTTTTGACCTTCACAACGCCGGCCGGGTCCTACATCTCTTCGTACACGGGATCCTTTGTTGCCCCCACCCTCCCGCAAGCGGCGACGTACTACCTCTGGCCCGGCCTTCGTACATACGGTTCCCTGTCCACCTTCACATCGTCTCACTAACCTCGCGCGCAGAGCCTCCCGATAACGCCGGTGTGCTGCAGCCCGTGCTCGATGGGCGCTCCGGAACCTGGTGGATCGGCGACGGCTGGTGCTGCTCCAACCCCTCCCTCGCGTGGGGCAGCGGATTCAACGGTGCCGCTCTCTCGCACTGCCCATGGGACGGCAAAAACTGATTAAAGAATAATCACAGTCGCGAACGGTCAGACGGTCAACTTCGGTCTCAAGGTGAACAGCATCCAGAGCGGGACGTGGGCGACGACTCTCTCGAGCAGCGGCGGCGGCTCCGCCACGGGCTCATTCCCCCTCCGTACGTGAACACCACCACGGAAAAGCGAACGCCTACCATTTATTCATCGATACTTCAGCGACGCACCCGATGAACCAGGCGATCATGGCGATCGAGCTGTACGACGTCGCGTGGACCTTCGGGCAGTTCGCGTTCAGCAACGTCGTCATTGTGGCGAACACAACCTCCACGGCGTGGTGCACGAACGGGCCCTCCAACTACCAGAACGCTGCAGTCGTTACCAAGTCCACGCCCGTGGCGACCGTCAGCGGGGGCCAGACGACGTGCACGATCGCGTCGATCGTCCTCGTCCGGCCTGCTTGATTCGAGCTTCAAGCCCACTTACTTCCTTACTTTGTACCGCAGACTTCTGCGTGTAGCGCACTCAATAGAGAAATGATTATTTGTTACAACAGCCGCATTCCATTCGCAAAGATATATAACAGGCGAGGGTCAAGTACATACAAAAGTGAAAAGCAGACAAGCCATTGGACAAGGCAAATAAAACAACGGCGAAGAAGAATCTGACTAAATAAGCAACCCAATTGCGCGCTAAAAAAGAAGAGCATCATGCGAGAACGAATGAGCCTGCAGTCGATATGTAATGTAGCAATGACGAGTTGAGCACAGATGCTGATACAATCCGGGATGTATGTGGGTTTGGCTTGGGTTTGTGGTGTATATGCAGATGGCAGATGGAGTGAGATGCGTTGTGTGTATTGTGGCTGTATGTACGAACGAGGTCCAAAAAACAGATGCAAGCGGCAGCGCAAAAATAGAGACCTTCCACTCCAGATGAGGATGATAAAAAGAGCAGTGACAGGAAAGCAGGAGGCATAAGTAGACGATAGAGATGCGAGGCGAGGCGGAGGCGGCGGGTCATAGCGGTCATACACGGATAACATGGCGGGGATGGGGTGTGAGTCAGGGGCCGCGTGGAACGAACACCGGCGGCGCGTGGAGGCCCGGCACGGGGTACGCATGGGCGACGGGCACGGGGTACGGGAACCAGTCCCCGCTGCCGGTGCTGCTCATACTCCCGCGCGGGGTGCGGTGCGGGACGGGGACGACCACAGGCGCGGACACGCGGCGCATGTGCATCTGCTGCTGCTGTTGCATCTGCAGCACCTGCATCTGGTGCAGGTACGCTGCATATGGAACAGGCACCGGCGGGTGCGCATGGGGGTGCGCGTGAGGGTAGTAATAGGGCGGCGGGGGGCGGACGTAGAGGGGTGGGCCCGGAGGGGAGGCTTGTGGAGGCCCGGTGCGCTTCGCCTTCTTCGGGGTGCGCGGCGCGGGCGGGCGATGCGCTGCTGGCTTCACCTCTGCAACCGGCACCGACACAGGAGTGGACCTGCGCTCAGGGAGATTCGCCACAGGGGGCTTCGCCTTAGACTCGGGCAGCAGGAGTGCAGGCCCCTCGATCCACCCGTCATTGGACGACGTCGACGAGGGTGACGGTAGCTCGACCGTGATCCCGACGACGTCGTCTGCTGGCGGCTCGACGATGAGGGTGGACTTTGGGGGAGACGAGTTGCTTCGCCGCCGGGTCAGGGCGAGGAACAGCTCGCGCGTGCGCCGTGTCTTGGGGTTGACTGTGGCGGCCCTTGCAGCGAACTCGTCGCCGCCAATCCAACCTTCTCCGTCGTCGTCAATCGAAGGGCTGTCGCCATCGCTACCGTACTCCGAGACCGACAAGCGCGGCTTCGCGAGGGCCGAGAGCTCGAGCTGGGGACGCGCCGGTTGGCTCTTCGCGGGCTCCTGCGATGCACTTGATCCTGAGGACTTCAGCTGATCGACCATCGCGCGGGTCTTGGACGCAGGCGGGCGTCGCCGAGTGAATGCGTCCAGGAAGGCCGGGAGGAGGGTCGATGCCGTGCGCGAAGGCGCAGGCGCCGGAGCAGGCGGCTCCACCTCGCTGTAGAACCCCTGCGCGTCCTTGGTGATTTTCACCGCGGGAAGCGGGGGAACATCGAGCGAGGGAAAGACGAAGGTCGTGTTGAAGGTAGGTGACGGTGGGGTCGGCGTGCGGGGTTGGTTGAGGGAAGGGAAAGGTATGGACTCGGGCAACGTAAGGAATGGCATGGCGTCCGACGCCGCCTTCGCCTTGGAGGGGCTGGGGACGAAGGAGGACGCGGCAGCGTTGAGGCGACGAGGGGACCGATCAGAGTCACGGCTGCTCGTGCTTCTGCTCGGGGACGTGTTTTTGACCACAATATTGGCATACGAGCGATGCACTCTTGGGGTCGCGGGCATGGACACGGATAGGACAGAGCGCTCAGAGTCCGTGAGATCAATGCTCGAGTGCGTCGACGTGCTGCGATGGAGCCCGCGCAGCGAGTCGTCGTCCAATTCATGGTAACGGTCCGTATTGGATATTGACAGGCCGCCCGTGAGATCCTGGACGAGCTCGTCCCAGCGCTCCTTGGCAAGTGCAACGTGGTCCGCGTCTACGGCCAGCGTGAGATCCGGCGGGCTCTTTTCCTCAATCTGCAACGACGACCAGTGGAAACCCACGTCGATCTCGTAGGATTCGAGGGCGGCCACAGCGCCCTTGAACCCCACCAGATCGGGGTTCAGCCGACCGTCGTCCCACTCGGCGAGATCTTCGTCGTGCTGATCGTCGGCAGAAGCAGCTCGGATATGGAACAGGGCTGCGTGATAGTGCGGCGGCTTCGCTACTCTAGGGGACTGAGTTGTCTTGGCCGCCGCGATATCCTGCTGATCTGTGGGGGAGTACGCCCACGACACGGCATTGAACGGGATGCGCCACCACTCAGGCGAGACGAGCTGCCACCCTTCGTCTACGGGTGCAGGAAACGGCAGGGTCATGAACTGGAGACTCTCAGCCTGACTGTGTCTGGAGAGGACGAGAACAAAAGAGTCAGAACAAAGTGAGTCAAAGGCGGAACGGCCACGTACAGATGCCGCCACACCTAACAGCCAAGCTCCAGCAGAGGTTTCTGGACGAGAGTCGGGTAAGAGATGTATAGTACAAGGAATTATACAAGGAGAACTGATGCACGGCTGGCCAACACCTGGCCAGACGTCGGAGAGAGACACGGAGAAGTCACTGGTCACAGTCACATGGAATACAGCGCCCGCAGTTCCGGACATTCTGATTCGAGTCGAGCAGAGGCCGTTATTTTGGGCTTAAGTATGCGGACGTCGACAACTCGAGGGAAAAATAAAATAATAAATTGCAAAGCTTATAGCTGGATAACAATCGCCCAATCCTCCACGATTCTAACTTTCGGGTCCTTGATAGTGAGCACACTCGCTACGCCCTCTCCCTTACCCCCCGCTGCGATCCCAGGTGTGTACTCCCACACCAGCTCGCCCCCACCCTCCACCTTCACGCTCGAGGGCTTCCCGCTCAGCCCCAAAACCACAACCTTCTCCACGCGCACGTCCTTGACGCCCTCCGCGAACGCGTTGCGGGGATCATACCCCTTCAGCGCGACGCCGTCCACCGCCGCGCCCGTCTGCTCCTTGCCGAGGTCCCGCGACGACACGCGCACGCTCTTCTTCGCCGCCTCCGCGCTGAACTCGCGCCACACAAACTGCCCCTTCTCGTGGTCGTACGACACGCCGTCGTCGAGGTACAGCTCGCCCCGCGCGCCGCCCGCCTTGGCGAGCGCGACGCGCAGCGTGAACGGGTCGCGGTGCATCAACGGCGAGGAGCGCCGCGGGCGCTCACGCGTCGGCAGGATCGAGCCCCCGCGCAGGAAGAGCGGGATCTGGTCCAGGGCCGCCTGGACGGTGATTTCCTTCCCTTTCGCAGCGCCGCGGTACACGTGGTGCGTGAAGTAGTCGTAGTAGACCTAGGTGGAACACATCAGCGGGTCTCAACTCCTGAGAACGAGGACAAACCTGGTCTTCGGGAAGGTAGACCGTCGTCTCCGTGGCGCCTTTAGTCGTGATGGGCTTGACGAGTAGCCCCGATCCGCCGATGAAGTACTGGTCATCAAGATCGAAGCCCTTGGGGTCCTTGGGGAACACAACGTAGTGCGGGCTGGCGTTCGCATTCAATCAGATTTCCGTGTCCGCAAGCAGGAAGCATCCTACCGCAGCACAGGCACACCCGTGACACTCGTCTCCCGGAACGCGGTATACCACACAGGCAGCATCGTGTACCTCAGCCGCAGGAGATCCTTGATCATCCCCTTGTACGGTTGGTCGAGCAGGAACGGCTCGCGGCGCTTGGTGTCAATATGCGCGTGCGCGCGGAAGAAAGGGTTGAAGATCCCGACTTGGTACCACCGCACGAGCATCTCCGTCTCGGGGTTCCCGAAGAATCCTCCGACGTCAGCTAAGAAGAGGTGAGCCCGCTGAAGTTGATGTGCGAGGGTAAGACCCACATCCGGCGAAGCTCATCCCCGCAATCCCGTTCGCCAGCACCATCTTGATCCCGACGGCCATATGCTCCCAGGTGCCCAGGTTGTCGCCGGTCCACATGGCGCCGAAACGCTGCGAGCCCGCAAAGAACGAGCGCGTCAGGACAAAGGGCCGGGTCGGCGGGTCGGTGCGCTCTTGGACGGCTTTTGAAGTCAGATTCGACTGCGGTGAAAAGCTTAATCGCGAGCACTAAACGCATTGTGGCAAGACATACGAAGAGCATTCCGTTGATATTGTGCACATCGCGATGTTCCCAGCCACCGTAGTGGACATTGTCCCGCGGCATCGAGATCTCGGGGCCGTTGAAAACGGACGGCTGAACATCACGTCAGGACCAACACCAAGGCCTTAGGAGAAAGACACCAACCTCGTTCATATCGTTCCAGATGTGGACATCCGTCGTGCTCGACGTCCAGGTCCACCCACTCTTCGACGCCGTGGTCTTGAAGAGCCCCTTCCACCAGTCCCAACTGTTGGGGTTGAAGAAGTCGATCCACGAGCTGCTGCCAGACCAGCACCACCCCTCGTACTCTCCTTCGCCGCTGGGGGGCTTGACGAGGACCTGACGGTCAGACGCCTCCTGGAAGGCCGGGTAGTTGGAGGTGCGCTTCAAGTGCGGGTCGACAATCACGACCATCTGCCCACTAAGATTAGCGTACAGGCACAACGCGGAGAGGTCAGACCCTAACCTTGCGGGCGAGAGCCGCGACGTCGTTGGTCATCTCAACGGGGTCGGGGAAGTTCTTCTCGTCCCACATGAAGTACTTGTGCTCGTCGGCGTATTCGATGTCGAGCCAAAAGACGTCCACGGGCATGTCTTCCTCGTCGAAGCGCTTCTGAACGGTGCGGACATCGTTGCTGCTGATGTAGTTCCAGCGGCACTGGTGGTAGCCGAGACTCCAGTGCGGCGGGAGGACGGGCGTGCCCGTGAGGCCCGCGTACTGCGCAAACACGTCGGCAGGAGTCGGACCCGGCATGAGGAACAGGTCGAGAATGCCCGACTCGGAGATCCAGTGCGTCTGCGTCGACTTGTCCGACGGGTGCGCGACGTCGATCCACGTCTCGGAGCCTACGGCGTGGAAGATGCCGACGGTGGAGTCCGCGGAATGAGCGTGGAGAATGGGGATGGAGCCGTAGAGTGACATCGGCGAGGACGCAAGGTACTCGAAGACGTCGGCATTGTAGAGACGGTACGGATCGGTGAAGGTGGGCGAGTCGCCTGATGTAGTAGGGAGCGCGAGCCGGGTCGCGTGCTGGGGTATCCCATAGATGGTTCCATGGCTCGGGAAAGAGATATCGATAGACAGTGATTCGGGCCCTGGGAGGTCCGGAGTCAGAATGGATAGGAAAGCGAGTAAAATAAATCAATTACCTTTCGGCTTCGTATCAGTCCAAGTAGAGAATCTCTCCTCCCACCAGTCGTCCTCCTTGTCCCCCTCGAACCAGGCCCGGGGGTTTACCTCCGGGGCCTCCATGACGACCTGCTCGGCATCCTCAGCCCCCTCCTCGGGCTCCGGCTCAGCCTCTTCTGTTTTAGTCTCCGCAACGTGCTTGGTGCGGAAATGCTCCATGTGCAAAAGCCCTTGGCCGTTCAACACGACCTGTTCCTTCCCGCCTCGGAGGAGAGAGATCTTCAGCGGCTCAAACGCGACCACGACCTCGTTGTTCCCGTACTTCGCCCTGATGTCCTTCTTGCCTGCGGTCCAAGCGATGTCCTGATTAATCCGAGGCTCAGAGATCAGCGCCCAGGACGCCGCCTCGTCGTAGCGCTTCCGCAGCCCGTCGACTTCGTCCATGCGCACCCGCACGACGCCGTCCTCATGGACACGTAGCTCGAGCGCAAAGTTGATGTCGGGGTATAGGGAGGACTTGACGCCGGCCGTGAAAACGGCCTTATTAGACGCTATAGCGATAGAAGGGACGTCGAGTGAGTAAGGGGATTTCCAAGCGGATTTTGCCTCCGCAGCGCGTGCGGAGAGCGCGCGCCCTCTCCGACAGAAACCCGCCTGCGAGCATGTCTTGAAGTCGTGTGATTTGACAGCGAGCGCGTCGGGAACGGCAAGGAGAAGGGAAAGGACCCCGAGGAGGGTCCACGGCTGCATATTAGGCCACTTGCCCAGGCAATATAGAGGGAAGGAGAAGAAAGGCTGAAATCTACCACGTCAACCGGCTTTTGTTTGTGGAACAAATAAGAAGGGCTTCTTGACTTGGCGCTTGAGAAGACATTCGTTCCCAGAAATCCACTACTCTTTCAGATTATCCTACGTATTATCCTCACCTCGACCAATGAATTCTGCCCGCTCTCGGCAAGCTCCTGCTCTCAATAATCGCGATGGCGGACGACACGATACCATCCGCTCAACCGAGCAAATCTAAAATGAAACAACTCATCTGGCCCGACCCTCTCGTCGTCCCCCCCACAGGTCCCCACACGCACAGCATCATCCTCCTCCACGGCCGCGGCAGCACCGCTGCGCGCTTCGGCCTCCTCAACGCCGCCACCGCCGACAGCACGCCCCTCCGCGCGCACTTCCCCGGCGTGAAATTCATCTTCCCGACCGCGAAGAAGCGCCGCGCCGCAGCGTTCAACCGCACGCCGATCAACCAGTGGTTCGACCTCTATGCGCTCGCGAACCCCGCAGAGCGCACGCACCTGCCGTACGACGGCCTCCGCGAGACGAGCGCGTTCGTGCACGGTCTGATTGAGCACGAGGTGCAGCTCGTCGGCGTCTCGCGCGTCGCCATCGGCGGCCTGAGCCAGGGCTGCGCGGCGGCGCTGCACGTGCTGCTCAATTTCCAGGGGTCGTCGCCCTTGCTAGGATTTATCGGGATGAGCGGGTGGCTTCCGTTTGCAGAAATATTGGGCGATGAGCTCGAGGAGGAGGATATTTTCAGCGCAGGCAGCGAACAAGACGATGACGATGCGAACGTGCTTCAGCTTCAACTCGGCGCAGCCAATACAGCTCGCGACATCGCGTCGCTGCCGCCCCTTACCCTCGGCGAAAACCAGTCGCCGTCCTTCGTGCACACACCGGTCTTCCTGGGTCACGGAATGCACGACGACAAGGTTCCGATGAGGCTTGGGGAACAGGCGCGGGATGTCCTGCGATCCCTGGGATGCGACGTCGAATGGAAGGAATACGACGAGGGGCATTGGTACAAGGTTCCAGATGAGATCGATGATTTGGTGATGTGGTTGAAAACGCGCATGAATTCTTGATCCCTGTTCTTGACACGTAGAAAAACGGAGGAAAATGAAACAAAGAAGAGGAAAGAAAATAAGGAGATTTAACGTGTTTTGGTCGGTCCGCACAATAAAGCGCGGTCTTAAGCCTGGGACCCGCGGTAAGGGAACACGAGGATAAAGCAAATATTGCTCCAACCTTTCCCAGGAAATGAACCCACCTTGACCGAGCTCTTAATATGGAGGCTTACACGGGCGGCTCGAGGCTGGTGCGCCAGTTGATGCTCGCGGCTAAGGCGTTGATGCTTAGGAAAATAAACGACGCGAGTGGTTGGCCGACGCTATGCGCCAAATTTTAGTACAGACGTATGAGATGCTACTCACCTCGACTGAACTCATAATATAGAGGCTTACACGCGCGGCTCAAGGCTTATTTGAAGTTATACGCCAGTTGACGCTCGAGGCTAAGGCGGTGATGCTCAGGAAATAAATGTGGGTGGATTGACGAACGCTCTATCCAGGGAAATTCAGCACGGACGCATCAAGTGAGACTCACCTTGACCAGCTCTTAATATAAAGAGGCTTACACGGGCAGCTCGAGGCTGACACGCCAGTTGATGCTCGAGGCTAAGGTGGTGATGCTCAGGGAACTAAACGACGCGATGGGTTGACGGACGTTATATGCCGAAATTGAGAAACCAACAGAAAAGACCCTCACCTCGACCTGCTCTTAAGATAAAGAGGCTTACACGGGCGGCTCGAGGCTTATACGCCAGTTGATGCTCGAGGCTAAGGCGGTGATGCTCAGGAGAATAAACGCCGAGAGTTGACCGACACTATGCACAGAAATTTAGAACGAACGTATGAAATGCTACTCACCTCGACGAAGCTCGTAATATAAAGAGGCTTACACGGGTGGCCCGAGGCTTATACGCCAAGCGGGGCTCGAGGCTAAGGCGGCGATGCTCAAAAATCCAGGAGAGAACCAAGACGACACGAACCAGAAGAGCAGCCAGACCAGAACCACAGCCAGATGAGGCTTACACGGGCGGCTCGAGGCTTATACGCGAAGTGATGCTCGAGGCTGATACGGCGATGCTCGAACAGAAAACCCAGGGATAGAACGCAGTGATAGAGAGAATGGAGGTCGAGGTCGACGCGAGGTTGGAACAGCAAGCAGTGGCGTTGCGGCGCACAAAATAATCGAGGTGGTAGTGGGCACGACGAAAGATTGATGATCAAGCTGGTTGGCTGACAGTTATTCTGAAGAACTAAATCAGTCAGCCACGCACTTGGTTGGGCAAGAACGACGGTCCGTGGCGTCGAACGGCGAAGACGTCCAGACTCCACAAACGGCGTGCAGCGTTGGTGGGATGCACCTGGGGAGGCTTTCACGCGGTTTAACGTAGGAAGACACTAGAGGGTGCGTACTCTGCTCGATAACGCGTCGAAGTCGCGACCAGTGACCGTCGCGCGGTGGCGGAGGAGGGTGGCGTCGATGCTTGAGGTTCGTGTTACATGAGGGGATAGTACTCACGAGTCTTACTGAGTGCTGGGAAGTGGGGATGGCAGGAGATGATGGTGGAGCGGAAGAGAGAGAGAGAATGGATGGACATTGGATTCGGTCAGCCACCTCGCTTAAAGCCTCGCGTTGGCCGTGTTTGGTTCGAGTCGTCGATCAGTGATGGGATAACACAGCCACCTTAACGTCAATTAAAAGGCTGTGCTGATCGAAGAACAGAACTTCTCTCCGGAAGGAAAAGCGCGAAACATCGAGTCGGTAAAGTAGCAGGATAACTTGAAGTCGGAAGGGTGTCCTTTATTACCTTTTCTCACCTGTCGCCCAACCGCGGTCATCTGTCATACCGCCGGACAATGGATGCACTACTTAGTGGATCACCTTGAGTCCTTGACATCACAAGTTGAATTTCCAACTTCCGGCGTTTATTAGGCCACTGCTGGCAGTCGTTGACAAGTTTACAGAGGACATTCCGTCCCATGATCTGTAAGCGATAGCTTCGGGGTCCCTTGAAGCGTAGCATGTGGAGAGCTGCGACCGGCAGGCACAGAAATCGGAGGCGCGGATTTGCTGAGGCCTCATTGAGGCGGCAGCAAGAACAGACATGATGTTTCTCAGCCTGAGAACGAGGCGCGAGCAAGGGGGTCTGTCAAGAGAGACTAGATGCTTACCTTTTGACCGGGGATCCACCAACTGCGAAACACCCCCGGCGAGCGAGGAGCGAGGTGCGACACTGTGGTTGAACTCCCTCCAGTCTGGTCCGGGCATGATGCGACACTGTCGGCTATTGTCATGCATGTCGATTCGCGTCGAGATCCGCGTCTGCGCGCGCGTCGCCCAACTGGCAAGTTCAAGAAGTTCCAGTTGACTTGGAAAAATTCATTGAACTTTAAAATCACATTTAGAGGCGACCTACGAGTCAAGCGAATTAATTATGAGACTAGCATGTATAGTACTACAGTACACGATGCAGCTTGAAAGTGGTTAGGAGATGAAAGAGACCGAGCGAGAGACCGGGTTGGTTCCCTCTCCGCATTGTGCGCGTAGTCTGCATTGCTGCCGCCCCTGCCCGCATCCTCCGGATGAGAAGACAACCGCGCTGCGGGCCGACGACGCTAGTGCGCGTGCAGCGGGGGCCGAGACGCCGAGAAGTATCACCCCGGGCCCGCTGTGTACTCAAGCAATCTTGGCTGGGACCACGCAGGCTACCGCCCCATGCGCACCAGCTTCACCCGGAGCAAATCTGCCACTAATTCGTCGGGGGATACAACGTAGCTCTGGGCTCGGTGCACGTCGTTCATGAGGAATTGGTCGTGGTGGAAGAATTTGAAGAAGCGATCCGCTTACCAAATCCAGTCCAAATCCAATTTGCCGAGTGATGGCCGAGTGATGGCCTTATCTGGACTCTGGACTCTGGAGGGAACTCACCGCAAATTCGCCGGTGAGTCTGGGTTTGGCGTGTCGCTGTTAACACATCCCCTTTTGACCAGCTGGAACCTCTCTCTCGACAGACGCCCTCGCTCATGCCTCGCTCTGACTGCAGCCTCAGGCACTACTAGGCGCAGCTGCGGTCGCGTATCCCGGACAACTGCGAATCAATATTACCGTATAGTAGACGCTCGTCATCACCGGGGTTCCAAGCTCGTTGAAGATGGCTTCCCAATTGGAGCCGGTCAAGGCAGGTCAAGGCCGCCAATGCGCAGCACCATACGCGGTGGCAAAGACCCGGTTTAGGACGAACCCGTTGCGCGAAGATTTGCGAGGTTACTCGCTGCCTTAGCGGCCGCAGGCTGTGGAATTGTGTCACTGCAGAGTACAACTTGGACCGATTCGGCGACGATTCCACCACGTTTATAGTTCATCTTCTTCGGCATCCTCTAAGCGTCTGTGTATATCAGGTTGTATCTGCTGTACCGGTGTTCAGCACTGATTTGAACAGTTCTTGGCGAGGACAAGCGAACAAGCGAAACAGCATCTACAACCTCCTGTGATCCTGGATTTCACGAGCAATCCGCTCTCAGTGGAGTCGGTGCTGCGGTTCTCAATGGCGGTATGTACAAAAAAAAAAAAACGGCGGAACATCGCCGCATTTCTAGCCTTGAAAAGAGCCTCGTCCTCGTCTTATGTTCCTCCACAAAAATGTTCAGTCTCGTCCTTCTAGCCTATCTGGCTACCGTCCACGCATACGTCTGGCCTTCACCGCAGCTCGACGAACTTGAAGCCCTACGCTTTGACCAGGATGGACACAGCCGTCGTGGGATCGCGACCTTTATTGAGCCCTGCGACTTCTTCCTCTTCTCCTTCTCAAGCGATAATCTTTCTGGTCGATCCGACGCCGCCGACTGGATACGCACAGTGAGGGCCTTCCGGAGCTTGCACATTAAACCAGCTGACATTATCGCAGGCGTACCATGATATGGCGACGCATAACGTCACGGATGGCACGGGGGGCCTGGACGCTTCGATCCGCTTCCCTGAGGAGCAGGCCCGTGCTGAGGTGTGCTTCGCCCGGGGTGGAATGTCTGGTTCTGACGCCTCACTTGAAGAATGTTGGCAATGGTTTCACTAACACTTTCACTGCCCTTTTTGGCCCAACCAACCGCTACGTTTCCTGTACGTCCGCGGCCTTAGTGTTTCACCTGGCTGAACTCCCTTCCTTACTCGCAGTCGCCGACTCCCTCGCGGTTGGGACAATAATAGCCATCGAGGGCTGGTAGGTCTGCCACCACCTCTTCATTAGTCTACTAAAGTATGCTGCAGCGCGGGCCCTGAGGTCCCGTTCCGCGGGGGACGTGTAGACGCCGGGGAACCCAACGCACCGGGCGTGCCCGAGCCGCAGGAGGACCTTCAGGCCCACATCGCTAACTTCGCCCGGCAGGGATTCACGCAGACTGAGATGATCGGCCTCATTGCCTGCGGGTGCGTACTATTTTTTGTTATCTCGTCCAAACGCGTTCCGCCGCTTACCATAGCTAGACACACATTCGGCGGCGTACAATACGCACCGTTTCCGGATATCGTGCCTGAATTAAATGACCCCAACAACACCCAGTCCGTAGCGCACTTCGACTCGACATTCGCGCACTTCGACAACAATATGTGCGTACTTGGCTACAGTTCGCGCGCGCTGACTGACGCCCGTAAAGTGCCACGGAGTATATTTCAGGCACGACTCAGAATCCCCTGGTTGTAGGTTTGAACGATACCACGAACTCCGACAAGCGCATCTTTGGAAGCGATGGCAACGTCACTATGCAGGCGTATGCCAACCCCTTCCTAGTAGGCGTACCTTCTCGCTGAACACCGTGCAGATTCGCCAACTCGGCAGAACTCTTTGCGTCGACATGCTCGGACTTGTTCGCGCGCATGCTCAATACTGTGCCGAGGGGCGTGCAGCTCACCGAAGTGATCACACCGCTGCCCGTCAAGCCTTCTAGCCTGCAACTCACCCTGGCAGGCGACACCCTTAAATTGTTTGGCGAAGTGCGGGTACGTACCGACGCCTTTAATTCTCCTCAATATTCTAAACATCCGTAGTTCTGGAACATGACGGAGGACGCGGATCGCACAGTGCGCCTGCTGTGGGATGATCGCACTACAAACACGCACAACGCTACTTTGCCATTTGCGGGTCTGTCCTCCGCCGCTGGGGGCCGCCACAGCGCGGCGTGGTACACGCTGAACACCACGGAAGATAACTTCCTTTCCCTCGACGCCAATGCCGGCATCACGAACATGCGCTTTTCTGTAAACAGCAAGCTTGAGGACCAGGGCGGCGTAGGATTCGCCGTTCAGGACGGCGTTGTTTTCTCCGAGACATCGTGCACTACTTCTGTGACGGAATCCACTGGGCGGTTTGACGTCGCAGTGCGTGTCCATGTTTCCTGTATCTCTCCTTCTGGCTGACCAATGTGCGTAGGTGCGCAACGGCTTGATCCCGACGCGTGTATACCTCGAGCAAGAATCGCGCGATAGCGTTCAACGTCCGATCATCATAGAAACCGAACTTTCACCTCCAACTGAGATGGGCGCCGCGGACGCCGCCTATTCGATATGGAGCATCAACGTAACCTCCCCCCTTCCTTACACGATTGCAGCTGAAGTTGGCGGGGTCAAACTTGTGATCAATGATGGAAGCGGGCACGCACTGTTCGACCTCCCCGCTTGCGCGAGTTAACTTTGCTAAGCTGGAAATCAGGCTTGATTTCTAGAATTCCAACCCTTAGTTACTGTATGATTGGCTGGTAATCGAGGCTTCATAATATTTTTGGGTTCACGTGTCGGAATAGAGTTGAACTTTTTGGAAACATGCGCAAACAATCAACATGCCAAATGCCAAGAGTCTCATTCATCCTTTCGTTCTTTCCTCCTTACCAACTATGTTTAATAGCTCAATTAAATTAGCTAGAGTAGCCAAAAAAATCCTGGAAGAAGGTTCTAACGTCTGCTGCTTCCCAGCTTACATTTCCACCAACTTCAAGATGAATGAGGTGAATTGGTAGTTTAGGAGGTATTCAAAGCAGCACGAGGGTCTGCAGCTTCTTGAAGTCAAAGAATCCTAGACCTGTGGGTCCCATTCAATACAACCGCTCGCGAGAAATGCGCGTCAGACGTACCAGTTGCGGGATCCCAGCTATGACGGGTAGTAGTAATGAGCACCTTCCTATGCCGGATGCAACTTTGAAAACTCACCCATGGGTAGCGTTGAAACCAGGCTGCTCACATCCGTTGACGCGTCCCTCTCTGTTAAGCTCTTTAGACCAACACCAAGGTAAAAATGATAGATTGACACGCACATCATATCCACTAGGCCCTTCGAACCGACGCCATACAGGAACGGGTTCAAAAAACCCATGGTCAGCTTCCCGTGGCGCAGCCGCCAGTCGTTTAGCAGGGCAACCATGCTTGCAGTGCTCGGTACAGCGACGCTCGTCCCGCCCCCGATGTCCCAGCGGTTGAAAAAGAAGTCGAAGAACGCGCCGCTACCTGGGGCAGGAGTCAGCGCTGATTACTCCGCGCAGAACGAAAGTAATTGTACCGGTGCAGACGATCTCGGGGTACGCACGACCGCAGTGGTTGTACATGCTCGCTTGCAGGGCGGTCTCGTGCCTGTTTGCTGGACTGGAAAGGTATTTTGAGACAGCGGCATCTGTGGATGCAATAATTTTGAATGTGCGGGAACGGTACATGCTTAAACAGCCTCACCTTGATACCACGGCCTGTCAAAATAGTACGAGAATCCAGCCCCGGATGCTTCGAGGGCAGTTTGGATGGGGGTCCCCAGGGTCTCGCCGACAGTTGTAACACTGCCATTCAGAGCGTCAACATACAATTTAAATGTTCTGCAGTGCTTATTAGGGGCACGAAGCGGGGAAGACGGGGAGGGACGTAGTCGCATTGTTGCCCGTATTTGCGATGCAATCCTATCAGAATTGAATGACTGCGGGCGGTGCGTGTGGAAGAAATTACCGGCAGAAAATCAACACCCAGACCTTGATCTCCGGAGCTGAACAGCACGGTGACGCCGCTATCGAAAGTTAGACTCTTTGAACCGTGTTGGGTGCTACCACCTACCGTGCCCCGAGTTTCGCGAATCCTTGGCAGACAGCATTGGCGTAATCCTAAAATTTCATAAGAATGAACAAAACCGTCTATCGGTATGTTGCGTTGGAGCCCTACTCTGGGAACCTAATATGCAAGAGCCGAAGTCAGTCAGAGGCGTCACGATGGTGAAAATATTATGGTTTACGGTCCGTTCGTCATCCCCGTACGACGTAGTAATCACGGTGGGTGGGCTCTCGAGTCCCAAGATGTGGTCAATGAAGCTGATTTAAATCCACCCTTATTCGTCCCTGAGATAGATTGAAATTGACTCACTCGAGGTACGGTTCATTCACTCCAGGAGCTTCACCGTCCTGATTCTGGTCTGGGATATACGGCGGGACGGAGTTCGCGGTATAATATGTCATGGGGATGGGGTACGCGACCTGGATAGCTGCTTAATACGATTTCAACCACTGTCGATGAAAAGGAGTCGCATATGGGTGAACTTACGTACCCATCTGAGTGTCGAGATTTCCCTCACCGCCGAAGGACGATATCCTGAAATGGACAAGTATAAGTAAATTGGAAACATGAGATACTGGGAGACCTACCAGTGATATTCACGACGTCGAACGTATAATTAGATTCGATGGACTCCGGGATGTAATCATTGAGATAGAGAGTGAGCGAGTCGCTGAAAACCGTCATCAGCGGATATCCAGCAAGTCGACACGAAAATATACATACGCTCTGGCCCAGATGTCGAGGTACCCAGCCCTGTCAACTCATTATAGTGACTCTGAAATGGCTGAAAATAGAACGAACACGCCGATACGATTGTTCAGCGACGCATCCGGGGTGTAGTTCCCGATGTTGAACATCTTCCGAAGGCACGGTGGGTCGACGACTTTGACACAACTGGGGGAATCGCTCTGGCTGAGCGCCACGGGCCGCTTCTCGAGCTGCACACGACGCTCAGCCGGCGCATCCCCGTCCGAAGAGAATTTTCTCATTCCATGGCGAAGTGGATCGAGGAATGCGGTCGTGGGGTGAACAAAGTCGATGTGCGGAAGCAGCTCCTCCGGGAGGCTGTAGCTAAGCGTGCGGACGGCTCGATGGCCGCTCTCAGCATGTTCGAATACGCTGAATCGTGTAGACAACATCTCTTCGGCAGCAGAAACGGACAGCACAGCCGAGACGCTGTCCTGCGAGGAGGACCACTTTACAGAGCTCGCGTTGTGTTTTGTGAGCCATCTTTCCACGGTGTCCAGCGAATCATGTGAGGGTGTCGATAGAGTATTAACCTCCTCTTTTGAGAGGTGCTTTCCGTAGCTCGGATGGTTTGGGTCGCTGATATTCCGCAGCAAAGCCTCGAGCTGAGAAAACCGGTGCTGAGCGAGCCCAAATCGGACCTTGGTTCGAGGCTAAGGAAACGTCCCGGCGCTCCACCCAGCCAGAAGGAACGTTCGGGAGCGAATGCTTCACCAGCGACGGCGAAAGCGCAGACGATGAGGCAAGAAAACTGGCGAGAAGCCACCAGAGGGATGTACGGGCCATGAAGGGTCCTCGGAGCTCAGAGGCTCTTATATATAGCGCAGAGATTCGCAGGGCGGTATAAAACCCCCGCAGACAATGCCAGACATCTGTCAATGTATGAAACTGAGAGCTGAAGAAGTACAAGCAGTTGATAACCGACGGCGGGACAGCCCGCTGTGCAACCGCCCTACACACCAGACACATATTGAGGGTTGATCCAGGACCAATCCAGGAAGTTAAAGCTTATAGGTCACCGGCCTCATCTCTCGCCAGTCGAAGCATTGGTGCTGATCGGGGCCGCAGAAGAGGTGCTGCTTATGGAATCCCGATGATTCAGACACAATACGTGAGATAAATTTGAACTACTCAGAAGGAAGGAAGTGTATTTTAACCGCAGCGGGCGTATTAAGGATCATAGCGGGGCCCGTCGGTCTTCCGGCGCGTCCCACTCCCGCGGATTTTGCGAATGACCTCATCTGTAGCCTAGAAAAGAGCTCTGTGAGTAAGCGCGAATCCTTTCTGCGAGTCTGTTCAGTCTCCACCTTTTGATAACCGACGTACCCTGCCAACCCACCTTTGTCGCAATTTGACCATTCCAGTGTTCGGAGATTGCGCGCTCAGAACTCACCGACTGATCTGGCACCATTTGTACTTCACTCACGGGCCAACAAAATATTAAGATCATTCGTTCACTGCAAGTTACTCGGAATATTACACGCTTAACTTTGTCTCCGGGCGTAAATGGCCACAATAACCTCCTCCACTCTGCAACAAAAGTAGGTTCAAGTAGTAGAAATTTAAATACGAAGTACGCACCGTCCTTTGACGAGGAAAGTCACGCCCTGGCTCAAGAAGCCTTTGACGATCTGCATCTCGAGCCCCTGGTACAGCCCGCGAATACCCGGCCCAGGCTTATTGGCGCCCAAGTCAGGGGGGAGCGTCGTGCTACGCCCGCGCCCGGTGTACGCGTCGCGAAGTACCTCGCGCATGGACGTCGCGGACGACGCTTGGAGGCGCGTCTTGGCGAGCATGAGGGGGTACAAAATGGCCGCCGCTTGGATTAAAAAGCATGCATATCAGATTGCGACGCAGTGCCAGCACGGGAGATAATACCGATGGAGTTCGAGACGGCTGCGCCGAGGAACGCCTGACTTGGCTTTGGATTCGCACCGGCGGTCGCCGACGCGCGGGCAAGGACACGGCGAAACACCTGGAAGAGCGCCAGCGTCAGCGCGGGGTTGAGCGATAGCAGCGTCGTCGTCTTGAATCCTGCTTGGAATTAACATCGACTAGACTTTCAAATGTTGAAAGAAACAGTACCGCGCCAAAAGCCCAAGATCCCCTGCTCGTCGTAAATTTTCTTCACGACACCGCCGACTCCGGGAACCGATTGGTCTGCGCCCTTCTCGTCGTCGTCTTCATGGTCGTCATTTTCGACTTGGAGTCTGAGGGTAACGATGTTCAACGGCGTCGAAACCGCCCGAGACGCGACGCCCGCGATGAAGCCGAGGAGGATCTCCTCGAGGAGGCTAGGCTTGTGCGGACGGGTGATATGTGCGGGTTTAGGGTTCAACGTGAGTTGGCGCCGCGTGAGCAGATACCGAAGGAAGGCGTAGAAATAAAAATAAAAGAAGCTGGGCGATCGCGGTTTGTTTGTCTCTTTCAAGTTTAAATAATTGAACCAACACACTTGGAGAGCAAAGTTGCGCCCGTATCTGTGCCCAACCCAGCATACAGATCCTGCACGCCGCGCTTCTCGACGATTCCGCGCAAAATACGGACTGCACCGTGGAGCCCTGATGACCGTCGGGCTTTCTGTGGGGAATCGAGCTGAAGTCGAGTGGTTACGAGGTCCAGAGGGTAGGTGAGGGCGTTGGCAGATACGCTGCCTATTGCGCCAGAAAATGCTTGGACTAGAGGAGGGAGAGTGCTGGTCATGGCGGTAAGGAACAGAGACGCGGTTGTGATGTCATCGAGTTCGCGGTCACGTGCGTACCTCAGGAAGAGGAAGAGTTAAAAAGATTAAAAAGATCGGGGTCTCAGGTTATTCCAATTGCAAATCATTGTCTGAAATAGAGCAAGACATCCTGTAGCTTCCTCAGGCTCAAGAAAAAAGCTTCAGTTTATTGCACAAGTAAGCATTCGAACTAAGCAGATCTAGATATGCGCGTAAGTGAGCAGCTGAAATAAAGCATAAACGTTGCGTACGAAAGACAGCAGTCCCAAGAAGTACCGTCTCATGATCAACATTTCACTGCGGCCGACAGTTGTCCGGGACATCGTCGTCGTCCTCCTCCCAATACTCTTTCGGGCGGTTCCTTTCCTCTTCTCTCGCCTTATTCCCAGCCTCTTCCTCCACAGGATCGCGCGCGAGCTGGAACCCGCACGCCCTGCGCACCTCCCGCCCCAGCCAATGGTCCGACAGCCCGCATAGCATCCACTCGATATGGCCCTGCTTGGTGTCCTTCTGGTCCATGCCGGGCGGGACATCCTCCTCGTCCTCCTCGCAAGCGATCTCATAGTCGATCCCGACGGCGGCCAGTAGCAGACGCACGACGTTCACCGACGCCATCCGCCGTGCTTTTTCCGCGTCCGGGAGTGCCCCGAAGAGCGCCTCATGCAAATCGACGATGCCCTCGTCATACAAATCGCACGAGCGCTCCTCGACCCTGCGCTGCCCGTAGTTTCGCCCGCCGAGGTCGTCCCACGTCGCCCAGGCGATCGACCGCCATCCCTTGTTGACGTGCATATTGGCTAGCCCACCGCCGAACTCGGCCTTGAGCTTCTTGATGTCCAAGTCCGCGGGGCGCTCCTTCGCGGGTCCGAGTCCCTGCGGGCGCGTGTAGATCTTGTATCCGATGCTGAAGTGCCATTCGAGGGAGGAGGAGCGCATGCGGCAGTGATACAGCAGGCGAACGTCGACGTATGTCGGTCTGGAGGGGGAGTAGATCCGCGAGATCGTCGATACTGTCCGAGGCTGGAAGGAGCGTCAATGGGGATGCACATAATTTTTTAGGGTTTGCTCACATCATATGCCTCCTCAAACCCTGCGTCGCAGAATAAGACCGCGACGCTCTTCTGTAACAACCCATCCGGAAGGTCCATCTCATCCTCGAGCTCTCTCAGCGTCCGCCTTACCGAGCGCAGGACGTGGATCGTGTCGTCCCGCGGATACATGTACGGCCAGTCGTCGTCCGAGTCGGGCGACTCGTACCCCTCCGCCTCCGCGACCTTATCGCGTTTACGCATCGCCCAGCCTGCGAGCCTATTGTTCGAATATGCGCGCCAGAGAGCGTCGGTCGCTTCAACTGGGTTGTGCAACTGGAATCGTTTTGCGGCTTTTTGAAGGACGCTGGTACTGCAACTGGCAGGATCGGAGACAGGCGGAGGTTGGGGGTCGTTTGCAGCCGTGGACATTGGTGAGGAAGATAGAATCGCAGCTTATCGCGCGTCTTTCCAGTTGGCGGGTAGTCCAGCGAAGGAGGAAGAGGCCAAGATATTTAATTATTTAATTTGAATTATTTTGATGGATCTGCTTCCTCCAATCAGACGCGCCGCCGCATATTTCTGCTACCGCAATCTTCTGCGACTAGGCAGAATTAGATCCCTCGAAATCCCCGTATTATGAATTCTATGGGGGCCTCTCGTCAAAACAGCGTATTAATATTACCAGGTGAAAGTTGAAACCTCCCGCGGTTCAACCAACGTGCAGCTTGAATACATGGAACAAAAAAAAAAAAACCATTTCGAGTCGATGAAACGTAGATTCGTGCGTTCAAGCTGAACGTTCATCGAGGAATTCGCGGTGAAGGACAATTACAAGGAGCACGCAGGCAAAAAGTATATGGCGCTGTATAAATCTATCTCGGAGGCGCCTGCGTTGCTCAAGCAAATCCGAATCCTTCAACTGGATTTAGGTAAATTCACTGCTGAAAAGCACGAAAGAAGGAAAGGGTCCTCACCACGAACCTCCACCACAATTGCCGCAATCGCAATTGCCGCAATCACAATTGCCGCATCCACAATCGCAATCACCCGACAGGTTGAAGGTCCACCAGCATCGACTGCTGCCGCTGCATGTCCAGGCGGATTGATCGCAGCAGCAGCAGTTGTCGTTCGAGGAGGAGTGTTGAGTGGCCCTGGCGGCGGTGGTGGCGGGGTCTGTGGGGACACGAGATGGGTCTAGCATGCCACGGGACGGTGGCGGTTGGGCAGTATATGATCTGGGTCCAATTGGTTTGGACGCACTGGCGGGGAGAGGAGGGTAATTGGGCATGAGAGAATTTGCGGTTGGGAGTGGCTTGGAGTTAATTTCGAGCTGAGGCTGACCATTACGAGAAGAGAGCGAATTAAAGGGGTGGGCACGACGCCACAGTGACGAACCGACCGACCGTCCAAGCGCGAAGGAAGGTGGATTTATAGGTGCGAGTTGCAACAACAATGCTCAGGCCGAGCGAAACCACGGCAACGGCGAGGGCCGGGAGCGAGAGCGACGAGGGACGAACGAGGGGGAAGCAAATCGTGTTGGAGAGCTATTGAAGGACAGAATATATAGTAAATGAAATAGGAGATGAAACGGGGAACTGATCTATAGCTAAGACTGAGGCAGTGCGAGGCTCGAGGGGCGGGCTAATCGTACATATGAAGGCTGTGAGCGGCGGCGGCATATGGAAACGAGTAAGCACGAGCGAGGCCAGAATGGTCCGAGGGGCGGCGCAACGTGGTGGCGGCAAGAAGCAAGGCGCGTGTGGTCTTGTTTGGTTCGGCGGACCGGGCTCAGCGCCGAGCGGGACGCGAGGCCTGGTTAACCCGCACCCAGAGAAGCATAACAGGCGTCGTGGCGACTATTGTCGCGACTTTGTTGATCTTGTGGCATCGGAAAGGTGATAAATAAATAAAAGTGGTAGATCGAGGGCTCGAGATCACGTAGCGACCTGAATGTCCAACTGCCAACATTTTATAAATTCGAGGCTGTAAAGCACGAAAGAGCGGAGGGGTGTTCACCAGGAGTCGCCGTCACAACTCGATAAGATGCCGAGGCACAGGAAGAAGAGCCAGAAGCAGTCGTCGGTGTCATAGCTGCAGTCGTCGCAGCAGCATGACGGGCAGCAACAGCGGGGCCTCGAGGAGCGTGGCGTGACGCTGGAGGGCGGGCGAGAGTCGGCAGCGGCGTTGGAGGGGCAAGAAGGGTCTAGCCTGCCAGGGGACGGCGACGGTTGGGCAGTATAGGATCTGGGGGCAATGGGTTGAGACGCATTGGCGGGGAGAGCAGGAGGATAAGTGGACATAAGAGGATTTGTGGTTGGGGTGACTTGGAGTTGATTTCGAGCTGAGGCTGAACACTAGTATAAGCATGGGAATGGCCACGACGCCACAGCGTAGGCGCATCCGGGCGCTACGTCGGGGTTGATTCCAGACGCGCCCAAGAAGCAAGCGCCGTGGCGCGTATCTGTTGAGCTCGTGAAATCGAAACGGGATAAATAAAAGTGGTCGATCGAGCGCTAGAGGAACTGAGACCAGGGACCCATCCGAGGAAATCATAGTGAGAATTGCTTCGACGGCGTTGAAAATACAGGAGAGATATCGATACATTTATCCCAGTCGATTCGAAAAGTCATCGTCCGAGTCAATGAACACGGACGGCTTTTTGACCTCCTTGACGCGGTCATCCATGATCATCCTAATCGGAATCGATCAAACGGCGGATGAGGCGAGAGTGCAGGGCAGACGTACCGTGCATCCACTCTGAGATCCTCTCCCTCCAGCTTAACGACCGCTTGTGGAGTCTTCGCATCAAGGACCTAATTCTCGAGGTCACTTTCAACCCCAGAACGAAAACGAGCCGACGGACGTAGTGGTTGTCGCAGTGAGGGCAGTACTCGTCGCTCTCCTCGTACACCGACATGTCCTTCCTAAACGCCTTCTTGCACTTCTTGCACAGGAAGGTCATCTCGACGGTCTTGGCCAGTGGATGCGTCTGCGCCTCCGCGTGGCACTCCGCGCAGTCATACCAGAGCTTGCAGCACGGGGCGCGGATAGCCACTTGCGCGTTTAAGATGTGTTTACTGCAGAGTTGATGGGTATTCTGGGTTGAACGGAAGCGGGAGTATCGTGAGTCGCTGACCACATAGCAAGAAGGACCCTGACAAAGCCCCCGAGGCGGAAACGGAACGAGGAAGATGAAGGTGGAAGGATACAGCACCAAACACGTCGACCTCTACCTACCTCCACCATGGAGGTCATCGACCTCTCACATAGTCTACAGCCCGACATGCAAATTTACCCCGGCGACCCCGTCTTCAGCTGCTCCTGTGTAACCTCTATCGAAAAAGACGGCTACGCAGTCCGCGCCCTCGCAATGGGCTCGCACACCGGCACCCACGTTGATGCCCCCTCGCACTTCTTCGCAGACGGCAAAACTATCGAGCAGATCCCTTTAGAAACCTTCGTCGGGCCTGCCCTAGTAATCGACCTGACACACAAGGCGCCGCGCGAGGCGATAACCTGGGACGACCTCGCGCCGCACGCGCCGCAGATGGCCGCGGGGGTGATCCTCCTCCTGCACACGGGCTGGTCGCGGCACTGGTGCACCGATAAATACCTCGAGCACCCGTTCCTGGCGCGCGCAGCTGCAGAGCACATCATCGCGACTGGCGTGCAGGTGGTCGGCGTCGACGCGCTGAGTCCGGACGAAACGCGTTTGGACGGAACAGGCAGTTTCGGCGCCCACGAGGCCATCCTCGGCGCAGGAGCCGTCATCGCAGAGAACTTGACCAACCTGCAGGCCTTGGATTTGGATGGCCCAAGTTACACCGTGCATCTTACCCCACTCAAGATCGATGGAAGCGACGGATCGCCTGTGCGCGCATATGCATCGAGATGCAAGTAGCTGCATACCTAGGCTCGGTGATCCCAAAGTTCGTGTATGTGTTATCTGCTAATGTGTGCAGACAGAACCGCAGCACATTGCCGTTCTCCTTTAACCCGCTGCATTGTAATAGCATCTGCAACATTGACTTGGAATATCTTTGGGCCCAGCAGGTCGAACATGCCCGCCTTGGAGAACATGGCGGAGCGCAGGTGCGTCTCTGTGGAAATATCTATCAATCAACGGTCCTTCTCAGCATTGTACTCTTCACACGGCTCGTAAAACATCTCGACAGCCCTAGGTGCACAGGTCAGAATCCGAGAGATGGCTCTGTACAGCTCTAACCGCTGCAAGCGCTCTGAGAAAATTGAGGCGGTCGAAAATCAACATCCTTAAGTTGCGCCAGATCCTCGGTCTTCCGAAGTCCACATCTTATTAAGCTTCCGGCTTCTCGTACTTCCATCGCTCTGTCCTCGGCAACCCCCGAGAAGTTCGTGATTGTGGTCAATTGAAAATCGGGACGGATTCTGTTGGCTGTGCGATATTAACACTATCCAGAACAACGCTGGTCACCGTCGACCGAACGAGTTAGAGTTTAATGGCAACGTTCGTAGAAAAAAGAGCGCGCTGGCAGCTGGAGGACTCGTCCTGAGGTTCACTTAAAATCCTTCCAGAATTTTGTGGTTTTACCGCGACAAGATCTCAATTCACACCCGGGTCATCCGGACAGGAAGCAGGTAGTCCCGTGGGATGTACGTGGTTATGTGTGGGCCATGGTGGGCTTGTGGTGGGATTCGGAACAGTCCATCATGTTCAATGATTGTCTCTTCCGCGGGGTCCCGCATGGGCATCAGTCAGTTGCGCTGGGCTCTGACATTCTGAATACCAGTTCTGATAGAAGGACGGTAAACAACCGGTCCATCTCCCCCTTGCGACCTTATTTTCACCACAGTTCAGACGGGCGGTCGATGCGCGATGCAAAAGGTTGACGTCGGAGTCTCACGCGTCACCTCGAGGTGCGACTGACTGAATACATAAGATCTCATGGACGCACGGTCAGCAAACGCCCCATGGCATCTCCTTTGATTGACCTTTGCGACCTCATCTCTACCTCAGTCCTGACGGTCGATGCACGATGCAAGGCCTTGTCTGGCACATACCCCGACCTAAACAACGCTGCAAACACCAAGGAGGACGAAAGCCTTCTACAAGACAGCGAGATTTCTAGAGCGACTTCTATAGCCCTAGCGGCAGCAGCGCAGCTTATTGCAACCATGCAGTACCCGTCCAGGACTATTCTAGACATGTCTTTTGCAGTGAGTGATTGGCTCTGGACTGAATATGAAACGTACCTCTTACTGTCGTTCTACTCGGGTCAGTCCTCTCTCACGGCGGCACTAGGGGTCGCTGCCGAGTCCTCGACTGCGGAGATCATCCGTGAAGCCGGTCCACAGGTTATTCTAACCCCGTCTTCCCGCCAAAATTTGACCTTCGAGATTCAATAGGGATGTCACGTTGACGAGATAGCGAAGAAAAATGGAATGGATCCTATAACAATAGGCAATAATCCGCCAACCACTCTCCTGCATAGCGCTGACGATATAATTCCAGCACGAGTTCTCCGTCCGCTCGCAACACAACATATTTTTCGCGAAGTATCTCCCAATGTGTTTGCGCACAACCGCATATCCATTCTGCTGGATACAGGAAAGGACTCGGGGGAAATCTTGGCCGCGTGAGTTGCTATTTTTGGGCGATTCGATAGTTAGCTCATTGATTTCTCTAGACCTAAAGACAAGCACGAAGGAGCAGAAGGATACTCCGCACTTATACAGCTGAAGTGAATTGCACTTAAGATTGCTGACGCTGTAGCGTTTCTTCTGATATTCTCCCAGCACAGATGAAACGTTCAAGGCCGCTGCATATATTCCAGACGTGATACTCGATAAAACCCAATCAGAGGACGAACTCAATACGCCGTTGAACCGAGCATTCGGAAGCCATATCGATCTCTTCACATGGTATCAGAAGCCTGAAAATACAGTACGGTTCAAACGGTTTGGATTCGCGATGGACGTGACGCGTAAAATGTCGTCACCGGGCTCTGTGCTGCAGGGTACGTTGTCTTGTTGATTCATGTCTCACTCGTGATTTTCAGCCTTTGAATAGGCTTCAAATGGTCATCGCTCCCCCAAGACACGCTCATCGTGGATGTTGGTGGCGGCATTGGTTCAACCTCCCTGGAGATCGCTCGTGGTAATCCTCATCTCCGCTTCCATATTCAAGACCAGCCAGCAGTGGTCCCCGAGGGACAAAAGGTCAGTGACCTTTTTCCTTCTCTCTTGTAACACCGAGTTCAATCTGGCATAGCATTGGGAGCATGAATTACCGAGTTCTCTAACTTCGGGAAGAGTCTCATTTCAAGGTGGACACATAATCATGTGGCCGCTTTCGCAAGCTAACAGACAACGATTCAGCCCACGACTTTTTCGGGCCTCAACCGGTCAAGAATGCAGGTATCTTCCTTGTTCGATTTGTTTGCCACGACTGGTCGGATGCGTATGTGTTCAAGTACGTTACATTCATGTCCGCTCTGCCTCTTTGGCTTTATCCATAATTTAGGATCCTCAAAAACCTACGCGACGCCGCTCAACCAACGACAAAATTAGTCGTTATTGAATACATTATTCCGCTGGTATGCGGAGAGGATGAGTCCTACAAACATATTCCTGGCGCGGTTCCCGCCGAGAGTCCTCCCAAGCCATTGCTTGCGAACCTGGGCATTGTCAAGATGGTCCCATATCTCGTTGACATGCAGGTAAGGGCGCGGGCCACGTTAAAGTACGGTTACTCATTCACATGGACATAGATGATGGCTCTCCTGCGAGGCTGTGAGCGTACCTTCCCGCACTTTTGGAAACTGTTCAAGGACGCTGGATGGGAGATCGAAGAGGTTCACCATCCTCCTGGTTCTTTGGTTGAACACCTGGTCGCAAAGCCTATCTGAGTAATATTATTTGGTGCATCAAGAACATTTTTCCTCTGCTCCCGGAGAGTTGCATCGCCGCTCCAGTCGTGGGTTCGAAATGAAGAAATTGTTCTTCATGAAGCACATCTATCTCACGCGATACTAGACGTTAATGAGAGTCATAGTATGTGATCGTGATGCAGATTCTTCAGTTTCTCCGAGAAAGTCTCGCCGTATTGAATCTCCGCCGATAGGAACTGCCCGTGAATAAATTCACGGGCGTCGAAATATGCTCTTCGCAAGGTTATAAAATGTTGTATTATATATTGTCCGGAATCCGCCACCCATCCGCGACCGATATCAATTTTGTTGCACGCCATCCTTATCCGGTACACGTCTTCCTGCGATGCTGAGAATAGGAAGTCAAATATTTCTTGATTTATGCGTCCAAGCTTCTAACCTATGGCGGTCCGTTTGCACTTTTATTCATCCAGCATATTTTCTGGCTTTTCCAGTGTTTTTTCAGCCCTTTTCACTGTCCTGTGTTTTTTCTCAGACTTTAGCGATGAAAGTTTTCTTGGATGTCATAAATACATGTTCCCTTGTCTCCCTAACATATTGCTACCCTTGTCAAAAAAAAGTTTTATTTTGGTTGTGTACAGCACGGTAGATCACGTGATCAGACACGTCCATTTGGGATCAAGATATACTGGCAAATAACACAACTTCTATGTGTTACCAGAGCTCTGGTAGCACATATGAGCTCAGGATACCCTCAGATGCACTTCCAATCAGTTCATACTCCTTCTTGAGTCTCACTGATGAAGTCCTGCATCACGGAATATCCCCAGAGCATGAAAACCTCCAAATTAAAGGCTCTGATGACTCCAAGATGGCTCTATCCAGCTCTACACTGCAATTTGTATTGCTACTGGCAGTTTATGGCTATCATCAGAGCAAATGCTACGGCACACCTCCGAGTCCCTTTCTGCCTCAGGTTCTGACAGTGCTGGGCTGTACAACTAAAGATATCCCAAACGGGCACCCAGTCACATGGTCTCCGGATGGCTCCGATCGCCCCAAACCAAAACAATGGCTTGCAGGTGCGTAAAAAAAAAGTGTGCTTGTTCAAGTACAAAAAAAAAAAAGTTGGTGAGAATGAAAATTTGTATGTTTTCAGCAAAAGTTAGTGAATAGGTGAAAAGGACTGAAAAAACACTGGAAAAGCCAGAAAATATGCTGGATGAATAAAAGTGCAAACAGACCGCCATACTAACCCGCATCTTGGAGATGTCTCACACATGTATGTGATCGGAAGTACTGAAATCGTGCATAAATCCAGAGAAGTTATATGGCGGTCCAAGTGCATTTTTACATAATCAAGCAAAACTTTTTCGGTGGTTTTTTCGCGTTTTGCGAAACTTTCATGGCAAATTTGATGGTTTGTGAAACTTTCATGGGGCTTTGTGCATGCTAAATAAGTTTCACAAAAAGTGCCATTCAGCGAAACATATGTTCGGCCGAACTTCACTCGCAGAACTTTTGTTGATCATCTGCGAAACTTTTATGAGCCGAAGTCACACGAGCGAAACTTTCATTTGCCGGAGGACTCGGTGAAACTTTTCCGAGCTTGGAAACTTATTCGCGGTTTTGGACTTGTCAAACTTTACACAATCTCAGGGTCAAAAAAAAAAAATGATTGAGCTATACAAGGCTAGCCTATGCTAGTCTCCCACGCCGGAAGCCCCCAGTGTCGTGCTCTCCTCCTGCATGAACGGCGGGTGCTCTGTACCCGAAGAAGACGACTCGGCATCGTCGTCCTCGCGGGCCTTGGGTGCAAAGCGTCAGCCGGAGGAGGAGCGCGGCACTGGTTATGGGCTTCCGGTGGCACGGCGCTGCATGGTCGGTGATTACGGGAGACTACCATAGCCCTGTATAGTCCCTTACGGGGGGGGTTTTTTTTTTTTGACCTTATGTAACATTGTATAAATTTTGACAAGTCCAAAACCTCGAAAATGTTTCGCAAGCTCGGAAAAGTTTCACCAAGTCCTCCGGCAAATAAAAGTTTCGCTTGTGTGACTTCGGGTAATAAAAGTTTCACGGGTGATCAACAAAAGTTTCGCGAGTCAAGTTGGAACAAATGTATGTTTCGCAGAATGGCACTTTTTGCGAAACTTATTTAGCATGCCCAAAGGCCAATCAGGTTTCGCAAAAGCACAAAAAACACGATATAAGTTTCGCAAAACCCAAAAAAGCTTCGCTCGAATAAAAGTGCATTTGGACCGCCATAAAGTTAAGATGGGTGTTGGACCTTGCGTTGGACAGTGATGTTTCTTATATCCGCCGAAATGCTCGGCACGAAATACAACCGTGGGAAAACGGCGTCTACTCTGATCACCGCTAGCTCGCCGTCTTGCTCAGAGTTTCAAACGCACCCTCTAGCGAACGTTGCGCCTGGGGGAATAGGTGCGAATTTTCTGTTGACTGGTGGGCCCACAATGCTTGATTTTGAGGTCTACTCTTGATATTATCTTGTATGGGGTGCCGAGCGTCGTGGTACCCATCATGAACGAGTGCGAGGCGGGCATGTAGGCAGTGGTAGAGAGCTCGACCAGGGAAGGAAGGGGTAAATACGTAAAAGCTTTGAGTTCGGGTGTATTCAGCTACATCTTACATACAGTAGCTGTATTCGGGTTCCATTTCTCCAGCGCAACCTGAGCCTCCTCTTCGAAAATTTCAAAAGTACACAGCACATGTGTATCCATCGTTCGCTCGGCACCGACAACGAATCGCACACAATAAATCCCTGAAACCACTGTAGATGTGACAAATAAGTCTGCCCGCTGAGCGAGGCGTGTATACCACGATTTGTTTAAGAGGTTCAGTTCATCTGGCGTGAACGACATTCCCCGGGGCTCGAGCCGGACGACTGTGAGGGACAATGCTGGCGGCGTGACAAGAGCAAGGACAGGCGATTTTTGAACTCTGGCGACGAATAACGAATTGAGAGCAGCACCCTAGATGGACATGAGTTCACCGATGTCATCGTATTCGTAAACTTGGACGGCAGAGTGTGCTCACATTTCTTATGTGCTTTTGAAAACCATGTACCCCGAAACTACGAAGCACGAACCAAACTTTCAAGGCCCGAAAAGGTGTGGCAAGGCCAAATTTCCAGTGCCTCATGTCCAACATAGGTCGGGGTCTCTCGCTGGCTAAAAAAATAGAATATCAGTGCTCGGCACAATATTAAGACTCTTGACAGCTACCGTCTCCTGGGGAGTCCTCTGAATCGTCATTAATGGCCGACAAGTATGCCGGGGTTACGTCGAGCGCATCCGTGACATATTTTAACTGCTTAACCCACAACGCCGAGGCACTCCCGCTAACAATCCCCCACTGAGAATAATTCAGAGAGGCATTAATAATGATGTAAATGTGAACCTTGTGCAAGTTTGTGCAGAACGAGTCCGCGTATCGATTGATGGCTTCCAATTGGCACAATTCACGGAACTCGGGACACACAAGAGCAACACCAGCCCATGCGGCGTCGATGTGCAACCAGATGTTATGGCCGGTGGCTGGATGTATCAGCGGACGTCGTTGAGCTGGGACCATGTCATTGTAAAATTCACAGACCAACTATGCCAAGTTCGTGTATGCGGTCTATAGCGCCGGATGAGGTTGTCCCGACAGTAGCCACTGGAATTTCAACTCCATCAATTTGCGTTCGATATGCGAAGGAAACTTACGTAGAAAAAAAGGATGTCTGCCGGCAATACGGTCCTGCTCCAGAGCTGTAGAGAAGACCCGACCTCGCAGTTCCAAATTATCTACGATCTCAACTTCTAAAACTCGCGCCTGAATACCAAGGATCAAGGCAGTTTTCAAGCCGACCGAATGAGTTTCAGGAGATACGTAGACAAGGAGCTTTGAAGAATCTGCTTCCGGATGTTCGTGAAGATACCGGGTGCGTGCCGCGACCATCGCAACCAAAACTGATTCAGAGGCAGTAGCCTGTGTCGCAGATCAAGAGATATGTGTGAGTCGCAACGCTGTCTCGAACCATGGAGTCAGACCTGCAACACGCCGCCTCCTTTAGAGCTGGAATTCTGGAATTCGTGGCTCAATCCGAACATCTGGGCGACCCAGTCCATGACAGTGATTTCAAGCTCGGTGGCTGCAGGGCTGGATATCCAGTTGAACCCAGGGCTGAAGAGACTTCCAGCATACAGATCACCTATGTATAGGAGCCAGTGAGAGACAGCTTCAGGATTGAGATTAGCAGTGACCTAAAATTCCCTCCCATGTGCATGCAGCGGGGAAATAGCCAAAGAAAGAGGGATGCTGCCAGTTAGTCAACCCTGATGAAGGCAGGATCAGAGTTGAACTCCGGCTGCAAGAATTGTAAATCACGATACCAGGTATAATCAACTTCTGATAGTCATCTGCGATGTCTTGAAAATCCTCGCCCAGGAAAGGAGCCGCCAATGGCAATGATTTTCTGAGGTAACCGGGATCGACTTGCGCCCCCACCGGGTGTGTTTCCATCGAATAATAGTAGTCACAAATTCCATTAATCCGTGATGTGTAAATTAAATATCTGGTGTAGCTCACGGTCTATTGCTTGATATGCGTACTTGCGAAACCTGCGAAAGCCGTCAGTTATTCGATATCTGGGAATTGTAGGAGTGTACATACTGCTCGATGTTCATGTCGTCTTAGGAGTGGAGAGATCACAGTCAATGGGGTGTCCCACGCAAATGACCGAATTAAACCTTTTTTAAAATACCTACAAGATGAATTTATTACCCACCTAAGGAGCCTCCGTTTTGGTCACGTGGGGGACCTCTTAGGTACCTTTTCTTGTACTAGTAAAAGGTACCTAAGAGGTCCCCTCCGCGAGGGAGGTTCCGTCGTTTCTATTTATGTACTATTCACGTGCCGCGCGCCTGCCGCTCCCGCGGTGCCAATGGCACATCCGTGGCGGGGCTCTCTCATACAGTGGCCTCCGTGTTGAATATCAAGCAGCATTTCATTGCGGTAAAATACACGGATATATCAGTGGATAAAACCCGCGCGGTAGTTCGCGGGTATTAAAATAGATCAGCGTACGTTGAACAAAAAATTAGCAGCAATTACAGGGTCGCACAAAAGAGATCGGAGGCCACCGAGCACTCCAGCATTCACCTCCCCGGGAGATTTGGGCAATCAGCACCTGCCGGAGCTCTTCCAACTGCCCGAGAGATGTCCATATTTCTCGTGGTGTGTTTGGTGACTTGCAATTGGCTGGCACGATTGCCCGGGGTGGAGCGGAGGCCACCATGCACGCAAAGCAAAGCGTGGGTCGACGGTGGAGAAGTGTGGGGAACCGGCGGATTGTATGCAAAGGTATTGGAGGGTTTTCCCGCAAGCGGGCGGCGTTTTGGACCGGCGGTTGGAGCGCTGGAACCGAACGTGGGTTCCACCAGGGCGGATGCCTTGGGGAATGAACTTGCACAGTGCACAGTGATATGATTAAAGCTCGTCCCCGCAAGGTTAGGACAGCAGCAGACCACCTGATGTTGACCTACCTTCGATCCCCGGTGCCTTCCGTTCATCCTCGGTGACCTCCGAGCTCCACCCATTCTCAGTGCTTGCTATTACTTACGAGGATGAATCAACTTCCATTGCGGAACACGCAAGGTTCGGCTGGGTTTCTGTATGGCCGATATTGCGGCCAGTTGTCAGAAAATAATTGGGGTAGGTCCGATATATGATACACTTACTAGCTATATGTTGGAGCGATGCTGCAGTCACTTTGTTAGTTGATTTAACCTCTGGTTCAACTGTATCTCACACTTGATCGGTATGATCGTTGGCTGGCAAGAGATGAAAGGGAGGCCACCGACACAATGGCGAGTTCAAGAACTGTAAGTTATACAAATGGTAAACCCTGCGGACGAACCACTCTAGACAGCGCTGCTCCATTATATTCGTTAGGATCACGTACATAATCTCTGGGGAATCCATTAGAAACTCCTATCACAGAGGTAGGGGAACCACCTCATCGCGAGGTTCACCCATTAAAGCTATGGGCCCGGGTTTTTGAAATCAGAATAAAGTTGAAGTCATTCTTCTTCTGTCTTGCATTTCGATGCCATACAGGAAGGTGCCGAAGCGGTTTGTATCCTCGTAGGCCTCCGTAGACAGACTATCAGCGTCGTAGTCATCTTCCAGTCTTCCACGGCGTCGTTTCCGTCGCTCGAGGACGGGGGCTCTTCCATTTATTGTATGAGGCTGCATTGAGGTTGTGTCCACTGGCAAAGTCTTACAGCGAGCCGAGGAGGGAGCTCGTGGAGCTCGGGCATTTCACCCAGGGATGATGGGGACGGCGGAGATACAGCGCGGAGGGTGGAGACATCCTTATGGATCGCCACTGACAGGTTACGGACCTGTCGAATATGTGCGCGCATGATTTTTGTTGAAATAGGGGCTCTTTTTCATGAGCTGGAGAAGGCCGGAAAGAAGGGGGAAATGAGCGCCAGGGAGTCTGAGGATACTACACAGTCCTGTCCTTACCAACGGAGGCCGGGGCTTTGGCGATGAGGTGCTTGGTGCAACGGTGCATGAAGTTGGTGGTAGTTCAAGTCGAAGTTGCCGTGGGACTATGAACGTCCTCCAGGTCAAATCTTGCACACACAAAATACAAATTGTACGGACCTTGGAAAAATCTGGAGTAAAATCGGAGGTCACCCGGCAATGGGGAAGACTAGTTTGCACATTTTATCGCAAGGACAAATCCAACTATTAGGTGAGATATAAAAACATCGAATTAGACCCACCTTTATTCGATCTCTCATTGGCTGATGGCTTTTACGTGAATGGAAGCCGAAGGAGGCTCGGATGCGTAGGCGGGGAGGTGGAGGCCTCCTGATAGAGCGGTTGATAGGCCGTTGGTTCAACCTAAATATTGAGTGAGATATAACAAATTTAAATTGGACGTTTATTCGACCTCTCATTGGCTGATGGCTGTTACATGGATAGAAGCCGAAGGAGGCAGATAGGAGGCCTCCCACATAGCACCTTGTGGCTCGAAAGTACGCCGCTCGGGCATCAAGGATGTTGACGTCGGCCCACCCATGTTCCTTGGATGAAGAAATTGTGAGCAGGTGAGCTTGAGGTGAGCCGAGTCAAGATCGCAGAGTCGGCCGGAGGGTACCGGCATGATCCGAATCGGTCCACTTGTCGTCTCGCCCCAAGCGCTGTGCGCGTCCTGCCCGTCGCGCTTACCGATTGCTCAATCTACTGTCTAATATCAAGTTTATGCTGTGTCTGTTAATTCTCAAAACATCCCTTGCTATGGTGCCCTCTAGGCTACTCAATTTGTCAAATCCCGCCTCCTTGCATGAAAACACGCAGCGAAGCCTTTTTTGCTGACGGCGAGGATGTATGTCGCTGCTGCTTTCAAGGCTCCCATAATAATCCCGGGGGCAGTTGACCTCCGACATGGAGGCCTCCACCTGTGACCACCGAGACGTCTTCGGTGCTTTTTGACCGCTGGTTTGTCCTTTTCTTGCTTCACATCTTCCGATTCTTTCAGCTGTGGACTACGGATGCCCGCGTCCTTTGCGCCTCTCCGTCAAAGTTTTACAGTGCCCTCTGTCCCATTATCCCGACTGGCATTCAAATACCACCTCCCCGTCGGCCGTATTCTTCACAGGGTCTCTCAAAATCTTTTATGTCGGAATGCGGTTGACCGCATGCGGATGTGGCATACCCCCGGAAGCGGGAGGTCCAACGACGATGACAACACCCCATAGCCGCGACGGCGCCCCGTGGCGCATTCCCGCCCTTTCAAACTTGTGGTGCCCATGCGGCTCCGCGCCACCCATTGACCAATGGTTCCCTGTCTCCCTGCACCCAGTTTCACGTGTGCACGGTGGCCTCCGCAGGCGAGGTTCCCGCGCCTCCCCGGCGGTTACAGAACGCCGGGTGCGAGATAATAAATTTACTTGCTGTCTGCTGGTTCCATACAGTTGCCAACTATGGACCCGCACTCTGCTTCGCGCGCAGGGTGGCCTCCGCTCTACCCCTGCCTGTCGCGGTACCGGATCAAACAAGAATGTAGTAAGAAATATGGACATCTCTCGGGCAGCTGGAAGGGCTCCAGCAGGTGCTGATTGCCCAAATCTCCTGGGGAGGTGAATGCTGGAGTGCTCGGTGGCCTCCGATCTCTTTTGTGCGACCCTGTAATTGCTGCTAATTTTTTGTTCAACGTACGCTGATCTATTTTAATACCCGCGAACTACCGCGCGGGTTTTATCCACTGATATATCCGTGTATTTTACCGCAATGAAATGCTGCTTGATATTCAACACGGAGGCCACTGTATGAGAGAGCCCCGCCACGGATGTGCCATTGGCACCGCGGGAGCGGCAGGCGCGCGGCACGTGAATAGTACATAAATAGAAACGACGGAACCTCCCTCGCGGAGGGGACCTCTTAGGTACCTTTTACTAGTACAAGAAAAGGTACCTAAGAGGTCCCCCACGTGACCAAAACGGAGGCTCCTACGGTGCTATTACCGGGGTTCGGGGTCACTGATCGATCAACGGAGTTGTGGAAGGACCATTGAAGGTGCACTTAAGGCTTCTTTAGGTAGCTAGGTGATGAATCACAGTTGCGAAAATATCCTCAGCGGCAGGTTCAAGTTGGTTCGTCCGCGGCAAGTATAGTGGTATTTGGTTTGAGAAGAGACCAAAAAGTGCACGATTCAGTTTCAGCCCCTTCTCTTTCTCAGCGTTACTATCACCTTATGGTCGCCGACCGTGGCCTTAATTTATCGTATATTTCACTGGACGCATGCTGTTACTGTTAATAGCCTGGACGGAGGAGGGCCAATGATCCTACCAGATCATGGGTCTGTGTATATCACGGCTCTCTGATTACAGTTGTGCAGAGCAGTATATTCTTTCCTTCCGAAAGATTTGGATAGTATATCACCTTCGCAATGGAAACGAGCAAAATAGCAAGAAGCAATAAGAGCAGATCGTGGGCACACATTCCAACTCCGCGCTTCGTAAAAAGCTGGAGCACGGAGCCTGCAGTCCACTAATACTACTTACCGACTAAGTTGTAAATACGCAAAGTATGTACTCTGTCGCATGCGCTTATACTTATGCTGCTTCTTGTATGCTCAATGTGTCAGATTGCTTCTCCGGAGCCTCTTTAATTCCTGTTTCACCAGCTTGTCCGACAATTCCGATTCCACGCAGGCCAATCAAGGCAATGCTAAAACTTATCACGGCAGCGGTGCAAAGACACCAGCCCCCCGCTCTGAATCCAACCATCAGCACCTCGGGGCTGTTGAATGCCAATTCTGTGTGGTGGGAGTGGTAGTTTTGTGACACGGCTGTGGCAATAGACGAAGTTACTGCCACGCCAATCGATACTCCCAACTTAAGGATTGTCACGATCGATATCTTTCGGATAGCCGAAACACGTACCCGTATCGCAACAGTGAAAATTCCACCAGCCAAAGATTTAGAGTCGTTGTCGAATGCCGACGATACTTGAAGTGTGCCGGCCGGATATACCAGATCAGCCCCCGCTTCAGAATTATACTCAGTGGTAGTCTGATTCGTACACAGAAACACATACCGAGCAATATCATCACCCAGAATGACATTTTCCAGAAGGAGGCATGGATATCGAGTAGAGCAAAGAGGAGGGCGGCCACCTGGTTCGATTTTTGAATAAGTCCAAAAGTTCGGATTTCAAGGTTATCTTAATCTGACCGCATTCATAGTAACAGCCCCGAGAATCAAGGGCAGTCCGGGCACCCGGTTTAGGAGCCATCCACCGGCGAGATTGGTACAGATGCCGCAAATAATTGATGGAATGAAACGGATGGAAGTTTGAAGGGGGGACAGGCCGTTTACTTGCTGGTAGCTACATGCCAACGTTTAGTAACTTGCTGCCTTCTCAAATCAGGCGTACTAAAGTGCACAAAGATACAAAAGGGTATTAAAGTTCCACCTAGAAATATCTCGTCAGAAGGATGAGGAGTGAACATAAAATGGCTACCAAGCAAAGAAAATCATGGCAATGGTTGCAGGCATCCGAGCACGCGGATGTCTCCAGATGCTTGGCGGCATGAGGACAGATACCCCCTTTCTCTCGCGCCATTCTTCGTAAAACCAGAAGATAAGCAGGATAAAAACTGAGGCACAGGTCAACCCAATTATATGAGGTGATCTCCATCCACGGGGCGCTGATGCTGAGGCTCTGTATATCTTTCGTTGTCAGCATTGAATCATCTCAACTCTCATCACTTACGCAAGACTATAAGTTAACATTCCAATGCCGGCGGTACTCAAAAGTGCCCCACCCCAGTCCAGTCCCTTGATGTAACGCTTCTCACTGGCGATCGGTTCTTTCTCGAGACACAGATAGCCCAGAACAACGAACAGCGATCCTAGTCCGGCTTGCACGTAAAAAATTCCGCGCCATGTAACACGACTCTGAGAGAAAAGTCCACCTATTCCGCGCGGATCAGTAATTTCTATCGAGAGACCGTGGCGGAAGGATCGTACCCAGAACAAGACCCAATATGTAGCCGAGCGGTTGGCCAGCTCCGAGCACACCAAATGCGTTATTCCGACGAGGTCCCGGTGGAAAGTGCGACATAAATATGCCGATCCCCGCAGGAGTATTGGCAGCTGCGCCCAGGCCTAGCATACCCGAAAAAATGGTGATGGACGCCAGGTTGGGAGCCCGAGCAGTTGCTATGCTCCTGAAAAAAAATAGGAAAGATTGGGATCCACCAAAATGAAATGTGTACAGACACACCATGCCGAAAACCATGCAGAACCAGCGAGGAACATCCAGCGCCCGCCAACAATATCCCCAATTCGGCCGAAAAGGAGGAGAGTACATGCGTACGACAAACTGTTCTGTCATTCAGGAATTTGGCGGCACATAACCAAGAGAAACGCACGACGAGACAGTCAGAGGCCACTGTAGATCTGCCTTTCATATGGTTCACATGAACAAAGTACATGATGCAAGGATGGAGGCTATCAACCTCACTGATATTCAGATCCTTCCCGATAGTTGGAAGGGCGACTGTCAACGCTCCGGACAAGAACACCTGTGAACAGTCGGCCGTTCATTTCGTTTGAAAGCAGCAAGCACGTACACTCAGAGTTGTGACACCTGATACTGAGGCCATAACGAGGACATCTTTCCAAGGGGGCATGACAGCTGGGCGGCGCAGGAAAACAGGCGGTGTTCAAGTCGAAAGGGCGAGCGACGTGCCCACTATGTTCCCAATAGCTATTCTTAACCGGTTTCACAAGCCCGTGTGCTATTCATGAATCCATCAAGAACATCCACTGGCCCGTTTCAAGGTAAGGAAAATCCCCGGGCCGAAAACAATTCAAGGAGAGAAGGCAGTAAGTGGATATACCGCAGCGGAGTGAGTCGTGGTCGTGGGAGGGGTGATTTTTGGGTACGATTGAAAGGAAGCTTCGGAAAACAATTAAGAGAAGCCAGTGAGGGTGAAAGGATGCAAGTGTCGTGCGGTGCTGGGAGGGTGAGAGTTACGTGGAGCTATGAGGGATCGTGAGACTGACAAGGGGCGACCCAAGTTAATATATTATCGCCACCGTCTCATTGCGTAAAAACAGTGAAAGATATGAGGCTGCCCGTTGAGACCTTGGGCGGCGCAGACAATCTGAGAGGAGCGAGGAGGGGGAAATCGAGATCACTGGCAAGGTGCGCCCCGATGAACCATGCCGCATACCTCGGAAAACCAGCAAGAAACATGCCTCGCGCGCCAAGCATAGCTCCCCTTCGGCCAAGGTATCCACGCCATGCTGCCTAATTATTTTAGAAACGTTGCCAACAAAACGAAAGGACAGGCAGGCCGCTGGATGATCCAAGACACTCGTTGTACGCTTCTATCCATGAGAATACATTTGATATCAAGTTGGTTCGTGCTACAATAATCGATTTCAGGTAGAACAACGTAAAGATGAAGAAGTTGCATCGCCCACTGGAGAATGATAGAATCCGTAGCATACACCTGATGCGATGCATGTAGTGCGGGCCCCTGCTGTCTCTTAACGGGACCGTACCGAAATATACCTACCTACCTCATCACGGTGTGGGAATCTTTCCGCCCATGCGACTGATGGTCTTGTGACATCGCACGGAAACCTCATTGACGGCCGAGGGTGCAGATCCCTCGTCGAACCTGAGCACTGCACTGTAGGAGCGATTATGATTTGTATACTTTCACACTTGCACTATGTTCTTACGGTGCAAGGTGTAGTCCGGGTGGAATACAAAGAGCGGCACAATCATGTCAGCGATTAAATGGGGTGTGGGGCACATACCAGTATGCCAGCTTAACTCCACAGGCACAGGAGAACCGCCATCGAAGAAAGATGTACAAGGAGTATAACGCATGGATTCACCCAGTTACAACTGTATCTTCATTGAGTGAGGGTAGCCAGAATTTGATCAGAAAACCCTGAGGAGTAATATATTTCACCGCGGGAACGTCCCAGGCCGCCACATCTCATCTTCTTCTTCAAGATTGATATCTGTTGCGTGCGGCAGAAGTAGCCTTAGGGAAATTTTGAGATAAGCGGATGGAACTATTCAAAGCAACTTGAAAGTAACAAGACGCACTCGCGGGATTCACGAAAGCAAGAACGTCCGTACTCACGATTTGGACAGATAATATTGTTCTCGAAAGAAAACAGGAAATCACGTAAGTTTACATAATTACTGATCTATCTGCCGCAGAGCTTGCTTTCGACCATTCGCATACGACGCCGCATCTTTAAATTGCTGGCGTATTTTTGCTCCCGGTTTCGTTTGCGTGTCTGAGCTTCTGATTAATTCGTGGGAGCCTTTCACCTTAGGATTAGGACCATCAGGTTCTGCGTACAGGATCATGGGAGAATGTAATACGAGCGATACCAGCCGACCGCGATACCAGCGCAGTTGGACCGCGGATCATCTCCAGCGAGGTGCTGGAAGCTCCGAGGGCGAACCAAAACCAATCGTGTGCTGGGCAATTCATCTCAACTGCGTCGAGGTCTCTGTTTTGGAGCAACTGTTGCAAGAAGAATTCTATTGGCCTGCTATCGAGGCCCCCGGAAAGTCCCAATTCTCCTCCATCCCTTCCGACAACAACTGAGACATTTTGTCTGGTGGAACAGGTAGCACCAGGTGCTGATGTTCCGTGCCGTCTTCGTTTTGAACATTTGGGGCACTGCGCTTGACAAACCAATCTATTTCCCTCTCCTATGGCAGCACCACAAAGACCCGTAGTACACCCTTCACCTTCTTGTGATAGATATACATTAAACTGTATCAGCCAACCACGACGAGTGTTTTGGTTATTGGCAGCGGCCCGGGAGGGTCCTATACAGCTTTTGTTCTAGCTCGCGCTCTTGCTCCTCGAGGCAAGCAAGTTTCCAAGGTAAAGACGTCTTATATTCGCATTTACAAACGTCGAAATAGAGTCGGATGGTGCTCGTCCAATTGCTGCGATCTGGAAAGCATTTTCATTCTCATGTGGCTACGCGTTCCCTCGCTGATCATTCATTTGTAGAGTTGTCAAACTCACCAGGTCAAGTTTGACTATCTCGTGGATGCGAAGGGACGAGCCGGAATATGCTCAGTTAAATATCTCAAAACCCGGCGTTATAATCCCGAATTCAAGAATTGTGTTTTGGACCTAAGTTGGACGGGATGCGGCGAATGTAAAAACCTGGAACCCCTCGCGCAGGGCTGTCCTTCTTTGAAGCTCTCCATGGTATGCGGCGTGCGCCGTTTCTCTTCGCGTAGCTGGCATTCAAACCTTGCGCGTTTAGATCAGTCTGGGTACCGATCGCGTGGCTCATCCCTCTTCATATCGGGACATCCGTTGGAGTTGTTATGAAGCACGATTTATCAAATTCAAAGCGGGCTGCTGTCCAAGTTGCGGGCGGGGATTCGTCTCTTCCCGCCCATTACATGCGTGGTCTCCAATGCGCCTGGCCGGCCCTGAAGGCCATGCTCGCAGGTGCCTCCACACCTAACGTTCATACCACAAGTGATTACAGCTATCACTCTGATTCGTATGCTGGGCCATATTACCATATCGATGGCGATGCAGGAGGTCGGTCTCTTTCATCTTTGTCCGAGTTTCTTGGGCTCATACTATTTGGGACCCCTTACCTGGCCACTCCACTTAGTTGGCCACTTGGGAGCTAGAAGGCCAGGGATTAATAATTTTGACTGGGCATGATGTACGAACAGAGTACGACCTCCGACGAAGGTTCAGACCAAATTCCAGCCAAAAGTGATGGGTTGATCGAAAGCTACGGCATCGCGGATCGGAATCCGAGGCGTGAGGACATCAATTTCTTGCCATCGGACCGCTCGCCTCACTTGGCGTCGCCATTTCTCCACCATTTCTTCATTGATCCACGATCTTTGTGGCTCATTGTGATCCCCCGATTCTGGGCCTCCATCTATGACAATACTGGATGGCAGTGGGCCGAAGTACTCTTCTTTATGCACTCGAGAAAGCACAACTGCTTTGTTGGGTCAGCCATGCTGGCCACCTTCGCGGTACAGTATTGCCTTTAGGTTTGTGCTCATCATCAAAAGTGAGTACGACCGTATTCGCTCGCAGGACGCCACAACTTTTATCGAGTCCTACTGAGAAGTTCGATTGCGCTTTTTCGCATTTCGTCCAGGTCCGTTAACACCTTGCAGCCGTCCATGCCCGAAGAGTGGCATGACCTCCTTAGCCAAGTCGGTGGACACTGTAAGCGACAGCCACTCGAAGGCCGTCCTCACGGTCCGGAAAATTCTGAGTGTCGATTAGACGAGCCCCCTTGATAATTATGGCTAATTATGGCTCAGATGCGGTCGAAGGTTTCCGTTTGCAACTGATGAGGGGGGAATATTGGGATCGAATAATTGTAAATATACTTACGCAGATATGATGCTTTGTTCCTACGCCCTTGAATGACTAGAGGTTGTCTGGCAGGCTCACCATCTTTACTAGGCTTCAAAATCAAGTCGTGCAGAGCGGTGAGACTGTTGCATTGTCTCTTTCCGGCCTGTACTCAGGCTACGGAGAATGCGATCATCGTATACATATATCGCAGGCGCCTAGACTCGTTACCAGTCTGCCTACGAATGGCAAAAAAATGTAGCAAGCACTTTTCTGTAAGCAGACTGGTACAACTCGGGCCAAATAATAGACGAGCAACTACGGCAATGTGCTCCCCACATTGTTGCCATTCGCAGGCAGACTAGCATGCACCGATTTAAAGCCTTAAGCTTGAGCGCGCACTTCAAGGACTTGGACGCGCTGATATGTGTTTGCGTGGCCGGCGAGGAGGAGGCTGCGAGGGGCGCAGCAGCTGAACACTACGGTAGACAGCGCTTGGCAGAGGCAGGCGATCTGCATGAAATTGATGCGACTTCGGGCACAGCTCCGGCGAGGCGGCCACTACATGCCACGATCTTTCGGCAGACTCGGCACGACATGCCGGTCCGGCATGTTGAATGCTTCGATTAAAATAGCTCAATCTCCGGTGCGTAAGAGTATTCGTCGGTCTGAATTTGGACGCAGCCCCAAAAATACAACTACATATTCAGAGTCGTAATTGAGGGTCTTAGCCTGTTCGCAGCCACCGAAAAGTAGAATTTAGTAGGACAGTAGATTAATAAACGGAGTGAAAGCTCGTGCCGAAAATGAAACTCGCAACCTAAAAGTATGTCACTGTGTAACTTGCATCGTAAGTGGTGCACAAGAAATTCTTAGCAAAGTCGTAGCAGGTAAGCTCCCATTTAAATCAGACTGTGGCGGCAGGGTTTTCCTCAATCCTCTTGGTCTCAACAGAGTCGTGGCCGTGTACCGAGGTATTAGACGACTGAATTTTGCCCTGTGCAATATTGAGCGCCGTTAAGGGTCAGCGGAAGACATTGGAGCGTACCGTGTCTTTCGTGATTGAATAAGCACCCGCGTCATCGCCAAAGAGTGCATTGTGAATGTTGTGGACAAGGTTGCTGCTAGGTGGAGCAGCCCGTGCGTTGAAGGTAGCGATCAGAATATTCCTGCAAACTGTGATTAGAGGAGGGTTCAAATATGTCGGCGCCCTGCATACGAGAAGAGCTTCGAGAGCCCAAAGTCCCAGATAAAGCTTCTGAAAAGAAAGTTAGTTGCTGGATGAAGACGGGCAACATTGGCTTACATTGTGTTATCCTGTTATTTCGTCCAGGAAAAATCAGTAGGATCCTGGGTTGTGGAGGTGCGAACCTACCGGCTATAGTGCGAAGAGGCGTATTAATTCAGAAGCAAACACATAAAAGGAAGATGGTACCTGTGTCAAAAATAGGCTAATGTCCAAGACCGCAAATATTGCGGTGACGATTCCCGTCTGGATTGTTACTGAAGGACATGAGTATCGGAGCAACTGAAGCCACAGAATTTTAAGAGTACCTTGAATAGCTTTAGTACTTCCGTGAGCGTTGGAGCCTCCCTTCCTCTGATTTTTTAGCTAGTGAAATATATGGGCAACGACGTATAGAATCAGTTGAAACAACAATTTACCAGGATAAATGTTAATGCCATCGTCATTAAGCAGTCGGCCGAGGTGCTGAACGCAGACCAGACTATCCCAGGGTGGTTGACCTACGATCTTTGTCATCTGCTGTTCGCTTTTTCTATTGAAAAATATAATTGTACCTCTGCCTTGCGAAGGAACGTCTTGACCATAATCAAAGTGATTCCTGTCCAGTATGCGCCCGCTGTTGGAGGATGTTAGATCCAGAGAAAAAGAATAGTTATCAGCGCATTACGAACCAAAGGAGCCGATAGCACAAATGCTGATAGCCAGTGGCACCCAAATGCTCCGAGTATTGACATAAATTCGCCAGGCAACGAAGATCTGTTGGGGTAGATAAGTCCCAAGCGAGTACGAGCGCCTTGGATAATAACCTGCATAGGTGTGCTGATCAAAGTCGTAACGAACGGTTCTGATTATTTTCAAATCAGAATATTGAGATTATACCAAAGTAGAGACACATACGTGCTGGGAGATCTGTGATTTTGTTTGCAGTGTAAGACTGGGTAAGTGACCTTAATCTGAAAGCGTACACGTCGGGAAGAAGGTCATGGCCGCAGGAGTACCTAGAGAAGATACTTGGTCACAGAACGGTGAAGCCCATGTCGATGTGCGCACCATAATTCGTCATGAGGGGCCCCCAAACAATGGCGATGCCAAAGCCAGTATTGGCAGTCTCTAGGACGAATAGGTATAAGAGCTGTAAAGCATGACATTAGACGGAATATAACCCGGCGAAACTGTGCCGCACAAAAAGCCGTATCCATGTCTTGTCACTGGAAAATAATGAGTCTCGGATCAAGTGCGGTCAAATGAGATGCTTACGTCCTGAAGGTCTCCCAATAGTGCCAGAACTGTGAACGTTTGTTCCACAGGTTAAAAGCAGGTCATCGTCTCGGAAGGAATGAACGTACTTGCACGACAAGGGCCTGCAGATAGATCAGGATCGAAATAGAACACCCTGGATAATACGCACCCCTTCCAGGCCAATGTTGAACATGACTCCGAGCATGAAGGGTCCCAGGCTTTTCCCGGATCAATATAGATCCAAGAATAATATCGATCTCCACTTACACAAGTTTAGGATCAGGACCAGCAACCGCAGCCATTCTGACGATAGAAGAAGAGGCGGGGGAAGATACCAGGGTGATCCTGGTGTAATTCTTTAAGTAGAACTTTGTTCACTACGACAGCATCATGATCATCTACAGATCGGACCACGTGGGAATTGTACGGAATTCCGTGGGTGCATAAAGGCGGCCGTGTCTACTAGATCCGCGGATTTATGAAGACGTTACACACCTGTCAAAATTAGATCAAAGTTGAGCGAGTCTTAGAGACGGAATCAAACCAGTTCGAATGCCTGAAAGGGATATACGGACTGAGCTGACTTGCAACCCGACCAAATTCTCCCAGGATACCCTCGGATAGGGTATCGGTATATTTATTTCGAGATCTTACGTTAATAAACCAGACGCACATTGCAATCCGTTCTGATTTCAGCTCCCTGTGACTCGCGAGAAAGCAACCCGATTGGTACCTTCTGAAGAACTCGAACTTAAACTCCCAGTTCAACATCCATCTTTTTTCGGAACTCTCCTCCAGCGATGGCCTCTCCACCCCCACCCCAGATGGTGTAGGTGCACAGTTCCGTTCTCGATTCTCTTGAACGTTAACTGTCTCTCGTCCCCAGCTTAGGACCGTACTACTTCGGTGTCGTCGTGAATGTTTTTCTCTACGGTGTAAGTTGGTCAACAGGCTCTGCTCGATCATGTTAATGAGACTTGTTCTTAGATTCTCGTAGTGCAGGTTAATGCCCGTCATTCCGTCAAGATGGCCACTGATGCTGGCGAGTTTTTAGGCGGTCATCTATTATCAGGGGTACAAGAGGTCGGTGGCCGTTGAAATTCTCTTCTGATCATCCACTAAATCCATCATGTATTATAGAGATCAGCCCTGGCTTCGCCTCTTTGTTAATTAAGGAATTTATTTTCCGTTCTTATGCTGAATGTCATCTGGCAGGTTTTCTATTTGTTTTTCGTGGAGACCGTAAACACCGGGATGTGTGTGGCTATGATTTATGAGCCGCTCATTGCACAATTTGGTGAGCCCTTTATTCGGGCAAGTGTTTAAGCTGATTATACCCGTCTGGGACATTTAGGCACCGATTCACCGATGCTTCTATTTCCAACTCGTGGGTTCATGAAATTTCACCTACGAATTGAGGCTGATACTAGACCTCGCCTTTCTAGTGCTTGCTGGCCGTAAGTGGCGTCGTTGACTTAAGCCGTTCACTGACCTACTTTCCCGAAGAGCCTTTCATGGAGGTAGGGAAAACATTCAACCGCCTAGTCTCTGCTCTCATTCAGTTCTTTGGATTGCAGATAGCTATATCCACGCCCGTCCAGTTTTTCTATGCCTGGCGAATTAGTGTCATCTTGCAAAGTTACATCGCCTCAATACTCATCTGCCTTGCGTCCGTGGGTGCTATAGGTAAACCCCTCACCGCCGCATTTCAATTTGCTCATTCCTATCCGTAGTTGGAGCATTCTGGAGTGGAATTAATTTACACCACGCGCACACCTATCTCAACAAAGATATCATAAACCATCCTGCTCTCATTTGGTCTATTTGCGCGGCCTGTTCGTTATTACTGCTATCATTGAAACTTTGACTTACTCCCGCATGTAGCCGCTGATCTGATGATAACTGTATCGCTCATTACGAGCTTGGTAAGCATAATATTCGGTGAAATTACTCGATTTAATCCAGCCAATAGAGCCGAAGAAAGACTGGCATTAAATCTACGGACGATGCAGTTAATCGCATAGTTAGAAGTAAGTCTCAAACACACTTCTGTATCCACATTTCACCTTATTCCCTTCTTCAGACACCCTCCAGACCGGTGCAATAACGGGAGCCTTTGCCGTCCTCGATATTGTGCTTTTCCTCGCCCTTCCGAACAGTACATTGTAAGGACGACCCATTTATGTGAACTCACGACTGATGGCGAGGTTACAGGAGTTTTGTATTTGACTTCGGCCTTCCCAAACTGTACAGCAATGCTGTGATCTCTACCCTGAATTCCCGTAGAGGAAGTGGAGGACAGGCCCATGGAACTACCATGGGCGACCAGTCTCAGCGGAATGTTTTATTCACAGAGGTACGCCTTCTGTGACTACACTTTGCCAAAACTCAACCACATTCCAGTCAACCACCGGACAGGGGAGCAATTCTACGGCTGTCGTCTTCAATAAACCCTATGTAAGTGTCGGGAGTCCGGAGGCGACTTGAACTATTAATTATACCTCCTAGGCACGGACCGAATTTATCGAGATGAATTCCGACATGCTTGATATGCCCTACAACGAACCAAAGTAGAGCGCAGATAAGTTCACGTAGTTCTACGTATTTTGGTTGTCCCGTGCCTCGAGTAATTCGTCAGATATGATCCTTCCCTTGTTTCGTACCGCTCTCTCGCAGCCTTTCCTTGTGTAATTGGTCGGATATATATTTATTCCTCCAATGTTATAATCTGTGGGATTTCCTACTAGTACTAGTTCGATCTTGCCGGCGATTCCGATTTACCTCGGAACAACTGGGGAAAAAGAGTTACGTAGATAGTATTGCCAGCACGTAACATAAGTGGGTGGGTAAAGAAGTATGCAGGTGGCCTTACACCATACGGTACAGCATGCGAGGTCGTTGTAGTGTCTGCTTACGAGAGACTAACCATACGGTCGAACATCGGTGTCCAGGGATTCCGCGATGCACGCGCACTATGTACATCAACTTCCTGGAATTAATTGCACACGAAATGTCAATTGAGTAGTGCCGAGGACACTGTGACATTGAAATCGTTAATTTTAGACTGAGATTGGACCACATCTTACTGTATTGGTCGAAGTCCAAACCCCAAGCCAATAGTGGCTTCCCAACATTTAAGTTGTGGATGTTTCCTCACCGTACCCATGGCCTCGACAGATGACGTAGGGCGGCGATCCCATACCGCACAATGAAATAACTATCTGGTCTTACCAGTACTTCGGGAACACTTATCTCTTTCGTGAAGGGTGACCCGGAGGACCCCAGCTGGGCTCTCATGCGCGCTGCCAAAAAAACACCTACCATTCCACTATTCGCCGGGCGAAGCCCGCGCACTGGCGCGAATACATCTCACTGCCGAGGGGCAAGCCGCGAAGTACGCGCTCAACCCCCGCGACACTTCATCTCCCTCCCGCCTGCCAGACCTCGTCGCCCCAGATGGTTCCTTGGCGTCCTCCCCCGCGCAGAAGGCCAAAGTGCTTCACGAGAAATTCTTTCCTCCCAAAGCAGACTTACCTCCACCCGACCCCAACGACCCCATCCCCGACCTGCATACAACCTCACCGTCGACATCCACCGCGCTATCTCTAAATTATCCCCGTGAGAGGCTCCCGGTCCGTCGGGCATCCCGAATGTCGCTATCACTGCAGCGCGCTCCGTCCTCGCGCCCGTCCTCTTCTCCATCTTGGAAGCGGGCTTGCGAATCGGGTACTTCCCCAAGTCTTGGTGGATCTTCCTCACAGTCACCATCTGCAAGCCGGGGAAAAGCGACTACACCGTTCCCGGCGCGCACCGCCCCATCACGGAGGAGGAGGGTCTCGGGAAGGTCGCCGAGTTCGTCACCACTGACTGGCTCTCCGGGTTTGCTGAAGCCAACGGCCTGCTTTCCCCCAACCAGTTCGGCGGCCGCCCCGGGTGCTGCACCGTTGACGCGCTCCTCCAGCTTGTGCAGCGAGCCAAGGACGCGTGGCGAGTGGGGAAGGTTGCGAGCGTCCTGCTCATGGACATCTCGCAGGCGTTCCAGGCGGAGAGGCACGGTGTGGGTTGCCAAGGCGCTCGGCAAGATACAACGGCAGGCGAGTAAGTTAATCACCGGAGGTTTGTGCACCACCGCCACCGACTCACTTGACTTGCACGCCAATGTCCTTCCCATCCACATTCGCCGTTGCACAGATGTACGACGAACTCAGCAGGCCGCACTGCAGCATCCTCACGCAACTGCGCACCTCAACGCGTACCTCCGCCGCTTCCACCTTGCCCCCTCCGCGCTCTACTTCCTCCTGCTTTACCCGGCCTACCGCACCCAGCGCCTGAAGCTCATTTCCCGCCTCGGCACAGCCTGCCTCTCCCTCCGTCGCCTCATCTCCGTGAAAGCGGACCCCGCCCCAGTCCTTGCCTTTGTGCGAGACTCCGGCCGCTTCCCCCGCTACTTCCCTTGACTCCTCTACTTACACTTCTTTTTTCTTCACCTACATACACTTAGATACCGCTCCTCGTATCACCGCCAAGAATTTCTGCCTCGGCTTTTACTAGAATATCCTCCATCAAGCATCACCTATTGCCGCACCACCCTAGATACCCTCCACTTCCACTCTCCAGGCCCGCTAGATACCACCACGTAATACGTCGAAGTGCTGCATGGGCCCCCAGGGGCCCGAAAGCACTATAATGGATTTAATACTAATTCCTGGTTCCGACTTAAGGAAGGGTCTAAAAACCGCCACTTCTAGTGACCGCATAATCAGAATGATCAAAGTTCACGCGTTCGACTTTATAGCTTTAAGACAGGCTACTAGTAGCGACGGAATACAGCCCCGTAACTTGAGGAAATAAAGTAGGTTCCGCGGGCCGCGAGGAGCGACCGAAGGTCGGCGACGAGGGGCGCATGATCTCAAGACTCGTCCATTTATTTTAACATGTTAAAATTTACTGCCACCAGTGTCCAACCGCTGCGAGGAGCAGCGCCCATTCCCAACACAATCCCAATATTCAGTGACCCTGCTCCAGAGGAACTAGGGCTGCCCGGAGGGCTAATTCTATGTAATAATCCCTTTCGCGCAAATGAACAATTGAGTGTCGAAAAAACCATGAGCGGAGATGCCGTATAGCACCAGACGCAATACGCCGAGAATAGGCAATTTCAGCGCCGGGAGCGTTATCGCGGAGAATCTGACCAACCTGTGCGCTTCAAGTTTAGATGAACTCATCTTAAAAGGTCGACGAATGCCTGTGCGGTCAAAGAATCAGCTGCAGTTGCATACCTAGGCTCGCTAATCCAAAGACTGAGTCCGCATGTATATATTACCTGGTAATGAATGTGTATCATAGATCTAAATAATCCACAGTCCAGCCCAGAACCCGCATTACCGCCCTCCTTCAACCCGTGTCATGGCGTCCGCAACATTGACCTGGAACGCCTCCGGGCCCAGCAGCTCGAGCATGCCAGCTTTGGAGAACATGGCGGTCACCTTGGGGCGCAGGTGCGTCATAAAGAGCTTGACGTTCCGACTCTGTTGAAATAGATCAAACACAATCCTTTCTTCTCGGAGGGGAAACCATACCTTGTACTCTTCGCAAAGCTCGTAGAACATCTCAACAGCCCTAGATACACAGGTCAGAGCTTATCAGAGCGAGATCGGCGTAAAAGGCGTACGAGGCGTCGCAGGTTTCAACATCCGCCATGTGGAAGACGAGAACGGTCGCTTGCTGGCGGCGTGGCTCTTCCGATGGATGGCTCTTAGTAATCCCGTACAGTTCTAACCGCCGCAAACGCTCTGAATAAATAAATAAATGAGAACACAAGAAAATCGACATGACTGTCATCAAAACCTTTGAGCTGAGCCGTATTTGCTATCATCACCGAATTAGCTCGGTGTCAAGGACAGATAGAGCTAACACAAACCAAAGTCCAGGTTCTCCCGGATCCGGACAATGAGCGCACCGGAGACGTCTTCCTCGGCCTCTGGGTTCTCGTTAATCGGCTTCCATCGCTCCGTCCCAGGTATCCTCCCCTATCACAACGTGTTCGGTTTACCGTCGGAGAGACGGAGGCGAAATGAACGCACCAGAATAGTCATGCGCGTCTTGGACGAGCGATGTACGACCAAGAGCAACGAGGCGATCAGGCTAAGCATGATACCGACCTCAATGTTCCAGATGATGGCGCAGAAGAAGGTCAGGAGCATGAGGCTGAGGTCCACCCACGCGCTCATCCTACATGACATGATAAGCCGTAGCAAAACATTAACGGTAATGTCACGCACTTCCAATAGTACGCAACATCGTGCGGAGCCTCGCGGAGCAGCGAGAACACTACTAGGCAAATGCTAGAACAATCGTAAGATTTCCCCACAACTTCGCTGCGGATTCTACACCCACATCGCAGATAGGACGCATTTCGGGAGGTAGTACAGCCACGGAAGCAGGAAAAAGGTTGCGAGTAGGACGACGGCGGAGCACACCAGCGACGCCATCTGCGTTCGCCCTCCGACATCGCCGTTAATTCGGGATCTGGAGTATCCAATGTTCAAATGTCAGTCTAGAGCTTTAAACGGAAGAATGGAGGACCTTGTGATGGAGCCCCAGGCGGGCAGAGTTCCAGGGACGAACGAAGCGGCGAGATTGGATGCACCGAGCGCGACGAGTTCGCGATTGGGGCTTATTGAGTATCCAAAGCGCGCTGCGTTCTGTTTGGCTGCCACAATACTGTCCAGGAACCCGACAACGCAGATCAACCTGTATCCGGAGAAGTAAGAAATCAGTCAAGGTACTCATGGAGCGCATGACGAACATCGAGGTCGATGTTGTCCGCCGGAGGTATTTCAGGTTTGCGGCCTGCAGAGGGATCTGCACGAAGGACTTCATCGATGTGATGGGCACCGCACCCAGGATCTCGACGCCCTCCTGATCCCAGTTGAACTCGTCGGACAAAACTAGAAGCGGTCAAGGGAATTCAGTTATAATAGAAAAGCGAACGTACAAGTAGAAAAGATGACGACGACAAGCACTTCGGGCAGACGGTATATCCACCAATACTTCTGGAACACCCCTTTGAACATTCTGAGACCAACCAGCACGGCTAGTGCTGAGAAGCTGACGATGGTCGTCTTCGCGTTGGCGCTCGGAATTACGTGTTCTAGTAGGAAGAGAACTTTATCGAAAGTTGATTCCGGATGCACCTGGTGCATTAGTGCCGTAAGTCCGAACATTGGCACGAGCTGCTCTGTTAGAATCACGACTGCGATCGCGCTGATAAAGCCCCGCAACAAAGCGCGACTCAGGACGACATCGATGAATCCCAGACGGAAGAAGCCGAGGAGGAAGGAGAACAGCCCGACCTGGGATAAGTGAGTGCGCGAGTGCACGAAGACTACGCCTGGCACCCACCTGCATCGTGATTATGGTGGATATGGCGATTTGAATCGCTGCGCCCTCATCAGAATGAGGATTAGGATGGTCGATGAGGATGTCTGCAACAGCCTGCCCAACGAGGAGACTGATAGCTGCTTCCGGTGCGACATTGAGCTGGCGGCAAGTTCCCAAGAACGCGTAGACGATGCCGGGAATCGATGCAGAGAACTTGGGCGGATAAGAGGGAGGAAAAAGGCTGAATCGAACGCGACACGCACCAGTCCGCTCAGCGGACTCAGCTGAGCCAAAGACGTGGCGTAGCTGACCGATTGAGGAATCAGCATAGAGGCCACCGTCAAACCAGCCAGCACATCTCCCCCAAGGCTATGGATTGCCAGCGTCTGTCAGCGCGCGCGCAACTGGCATTAGAGAGACTCACAAAGAAAGCGAATAGTTCGGGATCCATGCGGTACCCGGAACATAGTATTTTATGCGCTTGGTGTATTTTCCGCCCCTAGTCTTGTGGAAAGAAGCTGAGTGGGAGACAATGAGCTATAGACTCATTTACAGCCCAATCCACACGCACCTTGGTCGGAATCCTGGACAGCGCCGTACTGAGAGTCTCGCCCAGGCTCTACATCGGGGAAGGTCGTCTCGGGGACAACCGCATCGATATCCATGAGCGACGAGGTAGAAGCGGAGGAGGAAGAGGGATCTAGCGGCCGAGTGAGATGTGGTGCCTTGTGCATGATAAGTCGCGCAGTTTTGTGGTGCAAGGAAGAGGCGGATTGCGCATGCCGACGACAGCCGTCGAATGTCACGTGCATCGGTCCGTTTGCCGCGGCGTCCCGCTATCGCCTCAGCGATAACTTCAGATTCAACAGCAGAAAACTTTCTTTTAAAATTCATTCTTTTCCTCCAATTTCCTCCTCCAATTTTCCGATTGTGGTGTAGGTCTCCTAGTCTCAGAGTTTCATTTGCGAGCAGAACACAGTCAAACTATGGTGGTCCAAGTGCACTTTTAATCAAGCGAAACTTTTTCGGTCTTTTTTCGCGTTTTGCGAAACTTTCATGGCGAATTTGATGGTTTGCGAAACTTTTATTGGGCTTTGCGCATTCTAAATAAGTTTCGCAAAAAGTGCCATTCAGCGAAACATATGTTCGGCCGAACTTGACTTGTGAAACTTTTGTTGATCGCCTGCAAAACTTTTATTACCCGAAGTCACACAAGCGAAACTTTTGTTTGCCGGAGGACTTGGCGAAACTTTTACGAGCTTGCGAAACTTATTCGCGGTTTTGGACTTGTCAAAATTTACACAATATTAAGGTCAAAAAAAAAAATCTTGATTGAGCTATATAAGGTATATAAGGCTATGCTAGTCTCCTGCGCCGGAAGGCCCCAGTGTCGTGCTCTCCTCCTGCATGAACGGCGGGTGCTCTGTACCCGATAAAGATGATGCCGAGCGGCTGGTAGATGCTTGTCATGCGCACGACAATCTTCTCTATCTCGAGGTTGATCATGCTGCCATGCTTTGTGGTAGACGGTCTTGAAGAGGAAGCTGCGGAGTGTGGTCGAACCGCGGCTCACCGCGAGTGCGAGCATGAACCACCCGTCGATTGCGCAGATGAGGAGCAACATGACTGTGAGCGCCCAGTCCTCTTCCCCGGGGTGTGGGGTCGGTGTGTACGAGGCGAAGAAGTCGATGGCGGAGTGGATCACGACGGGCAATGCCATCGCAGTGCCATCTGCGCGAAGACGAACATTGCGACGTGTCGGCTGGAGGAGGAGTGCGGCACTGGTTACGGGCTTCCGGTGGCACGGCGCTGCGTGCTCGGTGATTACAGGAGACTACCGTAGGCTTGTATAGTCCCTTACGGATTTCCTCTTTTTTTTTTTTTTGGCCTTATGGACAAGTCCAAAACCGCAAATAAGTTTCGCAAGCTCGTAAAAGTTTCGCCAAGTCCTCCGGCAAACAAAAGTTTCGCTTGTGTGACTTCGGGTAATAAAAGTTTTGCAGGCGATCAACAAAAGTTTCACAAGTCAAGTTCGGCCGAACATATGTTTCGCTGAATGGCACTTTTTGCGAAACTTATTTAGAATGCGCAAAGCCCAATAAAAGTTTCGCAAACCATCAAATTCGCCATGAAAGTTTCGCAAAACGCGAAAAAAGACCGAAAAAGTTTCGCTTGATTAAAAGTGCACTTGGACCGCCATATCAAACTACAACTAACGAAATAACAAGTTCACGCGAGCTGGTACGGGAATCATCCAGGCTTGAGCGAGTGCAAGTTGAATACAGCTCGCCAATTTAAGCAAAGGTAATAGAACTGAACTGAACTGAAGCCTATCTACGTCGAAGTTTAATCCAAAAGTCCAACGGCTTGTGCATGAATCCCTCTGTAGTTTGGAGCTCTTGGGAACGCACTTCGATGTCGTATCTCAAAAGCATTGTTGCGAGGACAGAAGTCATCTCTATATATGCTAGGCTGTGGAAGGGAGTTAATGCATGGCTGTGGGATTCCGTTGAAGACCATGGACTACTTACTTTTGGCCGATCTGGTTTCATAGCGCTATTTCAATTATTTCAGTATAAAAAAAAAGGGAAATGCGACTTACGCATGCGCGGGGCCCCTTTCCGAAGGCGAGAAGATACGGGCGAATTTCCTTTTCTTCAATCCATCTTTCCGGGCGAAAGGTTTCCGGGTCACCCCACAGCTCGGGGTCATGACCGATTGTCCATGCAGGAACGGAAAGTTCAGTCTTCAGTGCTTGGTCAGACAAAGGGAAATAGCTAGGAAATGAACGGACCCCTTCCGGGAAAATTTGTCCGCAGCATGAAAGGCCTCCCGCAGGTACTGATCGGTGGAGGCCGATGGCAGTTGTTGAATGCAAGCGTAATCTACAACGTTGTCACTTCACCTTCGCCAAATATTATTTGGCCAACGTACCCTTCGTTGATAGTGGCCTGAAGGAATGGAATGTCCTTCGCTTGTTCGTGGCTCAACTCATTCTGACCGTCAGCGGCGTCGAGAAGCAAATTCAACAGCTTCTGGTGGACTCGAGGATGGGTGAAGACGAAATGAAGTATGACGGCTATGGAGTTCGAAGTGGTGTCGCTGCCGGCGATACTGATGGAAGGAAATTTGTATGTGTTAACCAGGAAAGTGGGGAGGCCGAAAAAAATAGCCACTCACAGAAGAGTTACACTCTCCGCGGTGAGTTCAGCGATCTCATCGGCAGTTGGAGTGCAGGAATCATATCCGCGTGCCTTGATGAGCTTTCCGAGAATGTCGTTCCGAGCGGCACCGGAGGAAATGCGCTTCAGGACCTGGCGACGAGCGAGTTCTTCCAATCCCGACGCCGCCTTGTGCCCACTGAGGAAAGGCATGAAGTTGATGATCCACTGAAACAAAGGGTGGATTCCAACGATAGCCGCAAAATGCTCTCGCTATTTCGATCTTACACCGAGAATTGGGAGGGGTGCATGGTACGTACCTCATCGACAAGTGTGATTGCATGCTCGCTGACCACCGACCTATCAGGTTTTTGGATTGCGACAACATCAGAGCCCTAAAGAATATAAAATATGAGCGCGGTGTAAATTAAGTTGGCTCAACTATTCTTACGCTTTCCAACATTCCAAGGGGCTCACCGAAGACTAAATCGGACAAGATGTCGAAAGCTAGGTAGTTGAGCCAAAGGAGTGCGTCAAAGAATTCGGCCTGGTGGCACAAGCCATCCATCCTACCCATAAATTGCCTGATTGTTGAATCAATTAACGGGACGACCTCTCGCAAGTTGGCCCTCGAGAACACATGCGACACGACGCGGCGTTTGGCGGAGTGATCTTGGCGGTCCCGCGTAGAAAACAGAGAGGGTTTCCCGTTGCACACAAAGGCATCATAGAACGGAGATTTCGCGGGGGCGTTGGGTCCTTGTCCATAGATCACCGACAGGGAATCCGGAGAAGCAACGGATACGTGGTTAGGGCCAATGCGAACTAGCACGCCATAACGCTTTTTAGCAAGAAGAAAAGTGAGAGTGAGAATGATATTGGAAAGAGGCTTAAAACTACACTTGCCTGATGGGCTTCGTGAACAGCTGTGTATCGTCGACCTTGGTACGCATGGTAGGCTAGCCAAAAAGGAGTCCATCGTGCGAGGAAGGGACCTGGGATGTGGTGTAGAGGTCGACGTTGAAAAATGAAGTGTCGTGCATATAGGGTGCTGATGAACGCGAAAACCAGCAGCGCAAGAGCACCACCGCCGAAGGTTGCGGCGTCACAGTGAGAGTCGAGTACTAGCAGAACCATCTATCTCTAGTTGACAAGGGACTCGCACTCATCTTTAAATTTCTCCCATAATTTTGTGGTTGGACAAACACGATACCATCTCAACTGCCACGCACCGACGAGGATTATCCAGCCATCAGTGAGTTTTTGGGTGCATGCGCAAGTGACATCGTGGCCCAATTGATTTATTCCCATTCAATTGGTTTTTTGACTGGTTTTCGGGGTCCGGCATCAAACATCACAAGTCAAACCAGCTTCGCCTACAATCAACCCGCGATACATAAGTAGTTCTGATTGAACCACGGTAAGCAACATGGCGTCTTCCTTGATTGACCTTTGCGACCTCATTTCTGCTTCAGTTCGGATTGTCGATGCTCGATGCAAGGCTTTATATGGCACATACCCCGACCTCAACAACCCTGCAAATACGAAGGAGGATGAAAGGCTCCTGCAAGACGAAGAGATTTCCAAAGCAACTTCTGTAGCCGTGGCTGCAGCATCACAACTTATCGCAACCATGCAGTACCCATCCCGGAGTATCCTTGACATGTCTCTTGGGGTGCGTGATTCGCCTGAACTGAATAATTGGATCTCAGTATGATTTGCCAGTTCCTTCTCTCAGCGGCGATGGGTGTCGTCGTTGAGTCTTGCACCGCGGAGATCATTCGTGAAGCCGGTCCACAGGTTATTCCACCGTTGTCTTCCCGCACAAATTGACATGAGCGTCCGCCGACGTAGGGATGTCACATTGACGACATCGCGAAAGAAAGCGGAATGGATCCTGTAGAAATAGGCAATAATCCCACCAACCTCTACCAGTTATACAGCTGACGGTGCAACTTCAGGCCGAGTTCTGCGCCCATTGGCCACACAACATATTTTTCGCGAGGTATCTCCCAACGTGTTTGCACACAACCGCATCTCAGCTTTGCTGGATACCGGGAAGACCTTGAAGGAAATTTTGGCTGCGTCAGTCGCTACTGTTTTAATATTTCTTGGCTGATTTATTGATTTCTTCAGACCCGGAGACAAGTATGAAGGAGCCGAAGGATACTCCGCACTTATACAGCTAAAGTGAACTATTTTACTGGAAATGGTTGATGTCATAACATACCTTCTGACGTTCTTTCAGCACAGATGAAACGTTCAAGGCCGCAGCATATATTCAAGATGTGATACTCGATAAAACCCAATTAGAGGTCGAATTCAACACGCCGTTGAATAGAGCATTCGGCACCAATGTCGATGCATTTACGTGGTACGAGAGGCCTGATAACAAAGCGCGGTTCAAGCGGTTTGGGATGGCAATGGATGTGTCTCGAAAAATGTCGCCACCGGGCTCCGTACTGAAAGGTACATTTTCGTTTGTTCCTGCCTCACTTGTGATTCTTCAACATTGAATAGGCTTCAAATGGTCATCGCTTCCCCAGAACACCCTCATTGTCGACGTCGGTGGCGGCATTGGCTCAACATCGCTCGAGATCGCTCGTGCTAATCCTCATCTCCGCTTCCTCATTCAAGATCAGTCAGCTGTAGTCCGCGAGGGACGAAAGGTCTGTGAAATTTTGATCTTCCCTCTTTCGCACAACGTTACATTCAATTTGGAATAGCATTGGGAGCGAGAATCACCAAGTTCTCTGGCTTCAGGGAGGGTTTCATTTCAAGGTGGATGCACAATCATGGGGCCGCTTTCGCAAGCTAACAGAAAACGATTCAGTCCACGACTTCTTCGGGCCTCAACCAATCCAGAATGCAGATATATTCATGCTTCGATTCATTTGTCATGATTGGTCGGATCCATATACTCTCAAGTAGGTCAATTATTGTCGGCTCTTCCTCCTGATCTTAATCCTTATTTTGAGGATCCTAAAATACCTACGGGATGCTGCCCAAAATACGACGAAATTAATCCTCATCGAGCACATCATACCGTTTGTCTGCGGAGAGGATGGGTCCTACCGACATATTCCCGGCGCAGTCCCTACTAGTAATCCCCCCAAGCCATTACTGGCAAACATGGGAACTGTTCGGATGGTTCCCTATCTCGTTGACATGCAGGTGGGGATGCGGGTCATATCAAAGTATTATTACTCATTCATGCATAGATGATGGCTCTCTTCCGCGGCTGCGAACGTACCTTCCCGCACTACTGGAAATTACTCAAGGATGCTGGTTGGGAAATCGAAGAGGTTCACCACCCTGCCGGTTCTTTGGTTGATCAGCTGGTCGCCAAACCCATCTGAATATTTCAGGTGCATCATTTCGAACTTTTACCCTCCTGTTCCGTAGCTCCTCGGAGCTTTACATACCCGCCTTAATCGTGCCTGCGAAATGAATAGTGTTATTTGCATCCATCTCACGTAATGCTAGACCGTGTGCATTGATGATTGAGAGTTGCAGATATTAATATTGCCAACCACGTCGCGACACATCTCCGTTGTCATCTGATCTGCACGCAGAGCCACGGGCACCAGAAAGGGATATTTGTCAAGCTCCACTCACTCTTCTAAATGTAGCGAGGTCTTCACCCGTCTGATGATAATCGATATCTCCACCGTCTTCACAACTGCGAGTCGAGGTGCGAGCTCAGATGAGATGTTGATACGGAATGTAAAATGTCATACAGTGGGAAAACTCCTAGTCTGCATCCTCTCATGCTTCTAAATCCGTCCCAAGTCCCGCAAGGCCGCGTGAGGGCGAATCTTTGTTCGGGAGAAGGCCGCGGGAGGATCTTGGACGCGGAGACTAGAAATGTCGCGAACGTGCCCGGTTCAGGGAGCACTACTACGTGTGGTATTGTTTCTAAATCTGTCTAAAGCGCTAATACATAGAGGTGCGGTGACTCGCAACTGGCATAACACATCCAACATCTCTCCAACTATTCAATGTGCCACATTATCAAGCTGCCAACCGAAGCTATTGACTGGATTCTAGACAACATCGACGACACGCGAGATCTTCTATGTCTCGCTTTCACCTGCAAAGATTTTTATCCCCAAGTTGTCCCTTGCCATTCTCATTGGAGGGCAATTGAGTTGCCCTTCAATATTACCAGCTGGAACACCCTGCTTTCACAACCTGGTCGCTTGCGCCGTCTTCGCACGCTCCACATCGGGACTCATAACCTCGGAACACCCAGACCCCCTCTCTCACTCGTTACTCAGCTTCTCCCAGAAAGTCACGGAACTTGGGCCATGGACTCTGCGCACGACACTCTGATCGAACTCCTCAGACAAGCAACAAATCTCACCAAACTTCGCATATCATTGAAGGAAAGCGGGCCTGGCTTCGAGAATATATTTTGGCGTCTCTTTCCCCCTATGCCGTCGCTTGAATTGTTGGAGATCCAGGAGTTCAAGGAATATAACTTTATTTCAGAGTTCGATGTGAGTTTCCAAGTGCCATACAACGAACTCTAACTAACAGCGATCTTTTAAGGATCCTCCTCTTCCCCTCTTACGCCATTTCGAGTTCCGGAGTTGCGTTGTCCGACGCGCTACTGGCGCTCGCACATTGCCTCCAATATCTGCATCAGTTTATCAGGCGTCCTCCCTCGTTTCGTTGACTCTGATTTTATCTGGGGCGCCACATCATTCCTGGTTTTCGGCAGACGAGTTGTTTGCTGCTCGATGGCCACATCTCAAGAAACTTAATTTGGCCGCGCCATTCGGGAATCCCGACGTGGCCTCCGCATTCTTCTGCGCACATCCCACGCTCGAGGATTTATCTCTCGTGCATACGGAACACGAACTTCTCATTGCACCTGTTCCCCATACAATTCTCCCTCGACTTCGACTCTTTTCGGGCTCGGCATCCCAGTTGATAAGCCTTCTGGGACCCACCGACAGCTCGGAAATTTGCCCGCTCGAAGACATACGTCTGGATCATCCGACCCGTTCGGGGTACGCCGTGTCGAGTTCGACAGGCCTCGCGCCTTCGCCGCTCACTTTACACCTCCGTCGAATCACGACCCTGGTTCATTTTGAAGATTGTTGCCGAAATGCTATCCTCCTCCCCGCTCATTTCAAACTCCTGGCCAGTGCGATTTGCGGAGTGGAAATACTGTCGCTCCCAGACTTGGTTTACAGGATACAGAGACACGATGAGGTGTGTCCACCTTTCCTGTTTGCAAGGCGCTTTGGTATGACTTCGAAAAATCTAGGCATCGTGGATGGAGGGATTCTCTTATTTGCGCCGCCTAAAAGTATTCTGTACTGGAACGTATTCGAATATCGGCGGATGGGGTGTGTCGCCGGAGCTAGCCTATCGAGTCGCCGGTGCTTGTCGATCCGTCACTTTCGTTGGGGACCAACATCTCGGGGGTTGGTGGTTTTCTGGGAGGGAAGATGAATCGACTGTGGTGGAAGCTGTTCTCTCAGAAAGCGGAAACCCTATCCCCACCGATGTTAGACAGATATATCCTAGTATGGGTCTGAATGAGTATGGGTTTTGATTTTCCGCAAACAAAACTCTCGATCTTCCATAGTATGTTCAGGTTGCAGCGGCTGACCTGGGTCGTACATGATTAATAGTTTGCGCCAGCGATGTTAGGGTCACACATTTGCACCACTTGTCCATATGCTCCAATTGTCAGAAGTTTCGAGTGCTGCTGATTACTGAGGCCCTGGGGCCTCGTATGCATTTATATGCTTCCAAGCTCTGATCCGCATACATCATCGTAGCGATGTCTCCCTCTCCACGAGACACATGCATTTAACCGGCATTTTCAAGGCTCGTATATATTGTGTTGGCATTCAAAGAGCTGGGGTGAGCCCCAGGGCAGGTAAGCGTTTGCTTGCTTTCTGCTCCGTGGAACAATAAAACTCACCCGAGATGACCAGTTTTTAAATCAACCGTGGGAAAGCGGTGCCTATCAGTCTGATACTCACGCATGACTCAATTTTATCACTACTAGAAATGGAGCTAGGCTATGAAGAACCATCCATCCTTCGTTCATTTAAAAGATGCCCTGTTTCCAGATACCCGGGATCCAGCCTGCTGATTCTCAGTGATAGTTGAGCTGGGTCTTTTTGGCGCCCGGACGTGGCATAATCCTGATTCCTCAGCGTATACGGGTCTATAAAGAATCTACGTCGGAAAGATGTCGTGCCGTGACAGGTCTGTTTCCAGGGCCCAGTGAATAGTTTAACTGACCGCTGGCAACTTAACACAGTATACAATACCCTAGGGATAGCAGCGACTAGCAGCAACAGGCGCGAAATCATTGTTGTTCTTCCGACGCAATCGGCACCCGGAATTCCGGATCGCACATAGGGTGGAGGGTTGTGCAGCAGTGCAGCTAGTCGGTAGGTGCTCAGACCCCTGACCTTACCCCCGACCAACTTGAAGGTTTCTGGTTGAGTTATTACCGCTGTTATATGTGCTAGTTACCGGTTGATTACCGGCCATTTTGGCGATGTGGAGCAATTCCAATCTATTCCTTTGCCTGTTCCACCACTCACAAATCCGTGCCAGTAAAACGTTTGCGCATTATAACTATCTCGAACTTGGACTGACAAAGTGAGTAGTACTTGATCGCCGGATAATTGACATCCAACTTAGATAGGGGTATCTGTATGCCTGAGTCTGTCCAAAGTCTGTCTTGACCGTCCATCCGCGGAGAGCGCGGGGCCCGGGGTATCCAAGCTCACTGCTAACTAGAAATTCTAAGGCTTTCATTCTAGATTATCCCAACTGTAACCGCCCGTCAGGGACTCGGCGCGGGACGTTGGGTGATTGTCCATCCCGCGAGAATTGCGTTTTTATGATGGATTTGCCACAGAGGCTATGTGTTAGCTCGGGTATTCGCATAAAAGTCGAGCTAACAACAGAAGAAAGCACGTCCAACGGTCCTTGTAGTTCAAGTCGTACGCAATTCATCTATTCACTTTCCTGCGCATTTGTTAATTTTCCTATGGTCAGCCCACGATGTGCATTTCAACCGTCCAGTCTCTCGGCTTCATCGCCGCGCTCCTCGCCCCCTTCACGATAGCCGTGCCCGTCGCAGACGCAGCTACAATCTTCACTCCTGGGGGCTCCCGCCTGCACAAGAACATCAAGGAGGTGCCAGCCGGAGGTAGCCTCGGCACTTCGGGACGGACATCCACGTCCTCGACTCCTGCGGCGCCGTCGTGCACGTCGCCACCCCCGCGGTCACCGGCCCCCTACCGGCCGCCGTGGGCGATGGCTGGAAAACCTACGCATACTGGGACGGCGGCGCCTAGATCACATCACTGAGCGCCTCGTGGACCGTCCCCCCTGCGCCGGCGACCTGGAACGGACAGATGATTTACCTGTTCATTGGTCTCGACGACGCGGCGTCGAAAGCGACTATGCAGGCTCGCATTACTGCCCCGAGGTATTCCTCTTAACCGTGATTGATCCCCGCGCCCCTACGGCGTCTCTCCGGCGGGCGGCGGCGCGTTTTGGGCCGTCGTGTCCTGGTATATCGTGGCGGATCAGGTCAGCTCTGCAGTTACCCTCCCTGCATTGTTAACAACAAAGCAACTCACCTGAACTCAGATGTTCCACACAAAACTCGTCCCCGTCAACGTCGGTCAGCAGCTCAGCGGGTTGATCCAGCTCCAAGGAAACTCGTTTGGTGGGGTCGGCTACAGGACGCAGTTCACTAACATCCTGAACACGGAGCTAATCAGCAACACTGGCCCTGGACTATTATTCCACACGACGGTCACCCTGGAGGCCTATAACACGACTGCAAAGAGCGACTACCCCACAGGCTCGACGGTGTCCTCAGGGACGAACCTCGCCGCGGAACTCGGGGGTATGCCCTTCGCCGTCGCCTGGTCTATCGTGAACGACGCCGCGGATGGGCTTTCGACGACGATTAATGTAGACGGCGCGAGCGGTGCGGTGATTGAGACCCACTATTGAGATGGCCCTTGCTCGCCTGTATGGCCTCGTGCCCGATACGTCGGGAAATTAAACAATGTTCTCATTGTTCTTATCGGTGATTTTCCATCTGAAGACGTGCTTGAAATTTTAGCGAGACAGCGAATGATACTAATTGCATGAAATCAGCTGGCAGAGACATCCAATGGAAGACTTTTGACGACATAGTAAGTTGGACAGTCAGGAGTATTTACGGGTCCATGCGCCGGACCTGGAAAAGGTAGGGGACTCAGGCTTGCCACGCGCATATGGGCCCTGGCGGCGTGAGACTGGCGGAAATAGCGAGACGCTCCAGCGTGAGGGAGGGAAATCTGAGGGACGATACAATCCAACCAAGACGATGTTTCCATGCGAGCAGAAATACAACCGTGGGAAAGCGGAGCCTTCCGTTCTGATCGCCGTCTTGTTCCGAGTTCTAAATTCGTCTTTGCTCCGAGTTCCAAAATTCGCCATCCGCCCTTGTTGAACGTATGCTTTCTGGTTTGGGTCGTCAGCGTCTTATTTTGAGTTTTATTAATCCTGTTTAAATAGCATCGATTTAGGTGCGGAGCCTCGCTGCGCGTGCGCGTGCGCCTTCGCTTCCTTCAGAATGCACCCCGGAAGCAGAAACAGATGCAGACGCCCCTGGATTTTCGGGGCCCGCGATGGGAGTGACAGACAGTCTCGGTGGATAGATCCTAGTGAGTTTCTTGCGGGTCTTCAGAATCAGTGCGCGCGAAGCCGCGGGATTCTTCTCTGGAGCGTACGGCATCCTGGGCTCCTCCATTATCTTTCTCCGGTCCGGGCAGCAAAAAGCAGAGTGTACGCGCCCAGCCTGCCGCCTTGGGGGGTGACAGTACCGTCGAGCGCACCGCCAGAGAGTCAAAAATCAGGGCGCAGAGTCCATCCCGTGAGAATAACTAGGATTCGCGCTCCGACGGCAAGTCTCAAGCTTGGATGCGAGCCGCACTAGTTCTTGGATATTCGAGCTTGCCTGGAAACGGGTGGATAATTATAGGACGGTGCGAGGCGTTGGAAATTCGCTCGATGTTGGACGTTCCCAGCTGATATGCCGACGAGGGTAGAAAAGTAGTGAGGAGACTGTTCCACCAGTCTATAGCTAAGCATATTGAGCACAGCGTAGCAGATCACATCCGCCCCTCGCTCCCCCTTCCACGAGTTCTCAGTCCAGCGGATGAATTCACAGGAGCTCTTCCGGCCGATCTCTACGCTCGAGATAAAGCCGATGAGATTCTACCGCATCTACATTCCAAGACCGCGAAATTAGAATCTCATCGGCTTTCCAGGCAGTGGCAGGATAGTGTTCCGGATCAAAGTCTTTGGTTCGTAGAACAACAGCGAGCAGCGCTGTGGTGGGCTATTCTCCAGCAGTTGGGATGGAATCTGGTTATGAGCAATGAGGACATTGTCCAGTCTCTTGAAAGCAGACGCTACCAACGAATGGAAGTTCGTACCTCGCTTGTTTGTATCGCCGGTGATTTCACGGTGGCCGATTTTCGGAGGCCACCGTGGGCGGTATGTATATATGATGATTGCGCACAGAATCGACGCGTTTCTGCTTAGATGGATCCTGGGCTACGCCTCGCCTCGAGTCATCCGACCAGAAGAAGAAGAGTTACTTGGTTTGATCCCGAGAACGATATACCAAGGGTTGATAAGCGGCCGGAGAGTTTAAATTTCCTAGTATGGTTTCCAACCGGCTGGTTGTTCAGCAATGCAAGGCCGTGCCAGAGGTGCGCATCTTCTACGGACCGCAGAGCCATGTTATATAACTTCGTCCTGCGCAGAATGGATTTTGGGCTGCGCTTCGCGCTTCGATTCATTCGCTCAGTACAACTTGAAGGGAAGGGCGATATGCTTTCAACTGAGATAACCAAGGAATCAGGAGTACCGCTGGCGAATCTTCCAATGGAAGATGGAGGAGACGGCCGGGATCCCTGGATCCACCGGCGAGCCCAGGGCATGAGCGAGAGAGAGTTAAACCCAGGACATCAGCGTCGGAAGCAAAGTACCAGCACCGCCACCCGCCGGCGTGCCGAGCCACCTCGTCACCGCGCCTCCGGTCTCCGCCAAAAAGCAAGCGCGTCCCGAATTCCTCCTCCTCCCGAATCCTCCCTCCCTGGACCACCGCACATACGTAGCACCCACCCACACGCGAATACGGACGCACAACGATGGCGAGCGCCAAGATCGCGACCCTCCTCATACGGGTGCGCCCTCCCTCCCTTCCTTCGCCGGCGGCCCTGGACTCACCCTTGTGGCCCCACCTCTCCCTCCCTTCCGCGCCGCCGTCGCCGGTGTGACCGGAGATGTAGACGGTCGCCAAGCCCATTAGCGCGCAGCTCAAGAACCAGGCGAAGCAGTGCGCGTCTTTCTGCCTTCTGCCACACAGCGGGAGCGCGCGCTGACGAGCTCTTATTATTTTTATTTTTATTTTATCTTTGGGTGAACGCGTGGTGTTAGGCACGAGCGCTTCCGGGGGTTCTGCGTCGACCTCGCGCAGATGATGTACCGCACCGAGGTCAAGCTGCGCACCAACATCCTCGGCGAGCCCGCCAAGCACGTGCGCCCGCTCTCCGAGACGCGGTGCGTCCTTCCCCTCCCTCTCCTTGCCTTCCTTCCTCTCGTCTTCCTTCAATTGATTAATCCCCATTCACGCGCAGGGCAATCGAAAACGGCGCCAACGCCCTCGCGGAGGGCTTCCTCTTCTCCGTCGCGGCGGCGCTCATCCTCGGCGAGGCGTACCGCTCGAGCCGCTCGCAGTCGAAGCGGCGCGACGCCGTCGACGAACAGCTCGAGGACCTCGGCGCGCGGCTGCAGGATGCCGCAAGCGCGCTGGAGAGGGTGGAGGAAAGGGTGAGGGGGGTGGAGGAAAGGTGAGTGTCGTGCTGTTTCGGATGCGCCTGCGCCTCCTCCTTGTCCTGCTCTCAACGCCATCTATGCTAACTATCACGACACAGGAACGACGCCCTCATGCGCATCATGGAGCGCATCGTCTCCGCCGGTCTTCAAGGCGGATGGGCCGACCTCGAGGGCACGCCGCTGCAGCTCCCGCGCACGGGCACGCAGCTCCTCCCGCCGCAGTCGCACACGCGCATCAGCGGCGAGCCGCCCGAGGATTCCGACTCCTCTTCCTCCTCGTCGTCATGACAGACACCCCGCTTCGTACAGACGCACGTACATAGAGCCCCCGCACGCACGTATTCTACCACGCAATTAATTGTATTTACTCCTCGCACCCCCACCCCTCACTCACAAAGCTCACTCGCTATATTCATAAAACCCCTTCCCGTTCTTCCGTCCGTACCACCGCGCGTCGACCATGCGCTCGAGCAGCACGCTGGGGCGGTACTTGGAGTCGCGCGTGCCCTCGTACAGGGTTTGCTGGATCGCGAGGCACGTGTCGAGGCCGATGCTGGGGGCGTTTGTTAGCGCAATGACGTGGGCGCGGTGGGAGAGGGTGGAGGTGGGGAGGGGGGGAGGGAGGAAGGAAGGGAAGGGGGGAGTGAGCAAGAGGTGAAGGAGGGAGGAGGAGGAGACGGACAAGTCAGCGAGCTGCAACGGCCCCATGGGGTGCGCCATGCCGAGCTTGAGCGTCGTGTCGATGTCGTCGCGCGTCGCGGTGCCCTTTTCGAGGCACATTATTGCCTGGCGGGGCGTGCAAGTCAGCTCGCTGTGAATGGGGAGCGGGGGATAGACGGGGAGGGAGGGACGGAAGGGGAAGCGCACCTCGTTGATGAACGGCATGAGGAGCGCGTTGGAGACGAAGCCCGGGACGTCTTTCGAGGTCGTCACCTCTGCCCGCAGGAATGATTTTCTTGTGTATCAGGAAAGGAACGCGGAAAGTGGGAGATGAGGCGCACCCTTGCCGCACGCGACGGCGAACGCGCGCGCGCGGTCGAGCGTCTCGGGCGTCGTTTGGAGGGCGGAGATGAGCTCGACGAGTTTCTGCGCGCGCATACATAATATGAATCAATGCGAGGGAGGAGGCGCACCATGACGGGGACGGGGTTGAAGAAGTGGAGGCCTGCGCGCGTGTCAGCGACACCTAAGTCGCACGGAGGAGGCGGGACGCACCAACGACGCGGCCCGCGCTCTGCTTTCCCGCGTCGCTGGCGGATGCGGCGCCCGCGGGGACGGCGGCGGCGGCGATCTTGGTGATGCTGATCGAGCTGGTGTTGCTCGCGAGGATCGCGTCGGGGCGCAGCGTCGCCGCGAACGACGCGAAGATCGACTCCTTGAGCGGGAGCGACTCCGACACGGCCTTTATCCACCATTCATTTGCTCTTGAATTCACTGAATGGAAGGGACGCACCTCGACGACCATATCGACGTCGCGCATGCCCTCGAGGCTGTCGACGACGCGCACGCGGCCGCGCGCGTCCTTCGCCTCGTCCGCGGTGATGCGCGCCTTGGACACGTCCTTGGCGAGCAGCTTGTCCATGAGCGCGAGGCCCTTCTGCACCTGCTCGGGCGAGCGGTCGTGCAGGATGACGGGGACGCGCGCGCGCAGGGCCGAGACGAAGGCGATGCCGAGGCCCATTTGCCCCGCGCCGAGGACGCCCAGCGTGCGGATTCCGTGCGGGAGGGACATCGAGAAGAGAGGAAGAGTGACACTAATCTCGGCTCCAGATCTTTACGGGGTTCGGCGGAGTTCGAAATTTGGGGCACATCAATCAAAAAAATCACAGCACAGTGCCCGCGAGCGCAGCGAGCGGTACTGCCCTATAACGTCGGGAACGAGACTAGGGTGACACGTGAAAATGGCCGGGGCGGGCTTTGCGCGGGCGGCTTGTGCCGAACCACCACAATCCTCATCTTTGCGACTTGATTTCTGTTCTCTGCAGGTGACTCCAACCCAACCCATACGTGTTCAGATCGATGCCCAGACAATAGCAGCCGGTACTACCATTTTCGAGTCGGATCCGGCCGCAACTGCATACTAATTTTTCGCTGCCGGTGGATGCTCAGGCTGGCGGCATACATTCTACTCGATTTCTTCTGGCCTCGCTGGATTGCCACAACGCCGAATCGAATCCAAGTCGACCCATCCTCCAAAAGTAACGACTATGCGCGGAAGCTGCACGGACGCGACAACCGCATGTAAAGAAATTTGAACGAGTGGCAAATGCGAATGCTGCTCCCCGAAAATCCAAAATCTGCCGGTAGGCCTTTCCCCTGGCGATCGACTCTGATAGCCTCGGTGGATTCCATTGTCTGGCTACAACGGAACTCTTACATATCAGCTTGAGGCTGCTGTTCTCGCACCCGAGACAACCCCAATTTCAACTCCTCCGTGTGCTTTTTCGTCCCTGGTGGTGTATACGTACACTCCGCTCGATACTTGCCTGCCCACACCGGCCCATTATTGGTTCCTTTTCGCTCACTTGATCCTCGATCCTGGACTCCCGTCTGCACTCACGCGAACCTATGCCGATGTCCCCCCCCCTCTAAAGGACCGCCCTCAGCGGTCCAGAATCTCGTTCCGGAACGCCTTCCTCCCGAAACCGCGCGGACACTGGACACCGTGGCCAATCGCATAATTATAATACTTGGTGGTGCGCCGGCATCCAGAAACACCATCCAGCACGATCGACAGCCATCCTGGATCTCCGGTCGCATTAGACCGCAGCGCCCTTGGACTCGCCCTCGCCAAAAGAAATCCAACTAATTTTGAATTTTGACTCGGTCGCAGGAACATACGTATTCATTGGGTACTCCAATACCACCGCTGGGCTACGATGGCAGGCAGCGCACGCATAGTAGACTTGGCAACACTCCCGTGTTAGACCCCCTTCCACCTCCCACCGCCGCCGCCGCTGTCCCTTCGCCTGGAGGGGTCGGGGCAGACGATGCGCCGCGTAGATGCCGTGGGCGGAGAAGACTGCGTCTCCGGCAGCACCTTGGACTTACTCTCGCTGTCCTCGCACAGCTGGCAAAAACGTGAAATTCGCGTCCGCCCACGGAATAAAATGATGATAATCAGGGGTTTGAGCAATGTCTTGGCTGGGATGCTCATTGAACTGAGATTCATATTACATATGAAGGTAGGTAGTGTTTGGTCCGCCGCGCGCTGCACATTCAGACCGCGCCCACATTCTTTCTTTGTTATACGCGCTATACTTATGCGGCGGCGATGTCGGTGGTTTCGGGGCAGGGATCCGGATATCTGCCGTCGTCGTGGGTGAACCTACGTATGTATGTGGAGGCGGGCAAGGAGAGAGAATCGCATGGGCATCGGACGCCCCGTCGAGCGTGGCAGGCGCCCTGGAAGGGATGTAGACAGCGCGGGGGCGATCACAGACAGGCGCGCGAGTTGCCAATATCGTACAAGACAAATCATTTCCCTCTCGATGATTGGCCATGGGAGAGCGGAGCGCTGGTCCGTCTATTTACCAAGCCACAGCCGCCTCCGATCGCGTGCGTGGGGTCTCAAAAATAAAATAAATAGTAATAGGTGCAGCCGGTGCACGAGCCCGCGGGGGACATGATCCGAGCGGGTCCGTGACATATCTTACAAGTTACAACTGATTTTGGATACAGCGTTCGGGGCTAAATGATTCAGACGTGTGGCGTTGATGCTCTCTGGCAGGGTAGCGCCTATCTGTTCGAGCGTGCTGGAATTCCCTCAGTCCGGTCCGTATTGGCAAGACGCGACCTTCAAGTTGTTGATATGTGAGCCAGCTGCATACGCACCTAAATGGACATTATTCGAAGCCGATTCAGAAAACGCAAAATAAGACGATGAAGGATCACTGCAGAAAGTTAGTTGATTGCACAAGGGCGAATGGCGAATTTAAAACTCGGAGCAGTCGCCGGGGCGATCGGCGCCGCTTTCCCACGGTTGGATTTTTTTTTGCTGGGCACTCGCATGGAATTGGGAGAGCGCTGTCGTTTCAAGGATCAGACCTGAAGAACTTAACTCCGTCCAGAAGAGCCTGTTTATCTGAATGCCAACACAATATTTACGACCTTGGAAAATCTTGGTTAAATACATATGTGTACGGCGACTGAGACGATGATATGGGGGATCTGAGCTTAGGGCGCATAGGCGCGGTCTGAATTAGGGTGCGAACATCAGGAAGCAACATCATTCAAAACTTCCCTCCCTCGCAATTAAAATTTGGTCCGGGAAGATAGCTATCCGCTTCCACAACCGAAGCTCTGTTGTCTTTGATCAGGCAGATAATCCTACTTAAATGGTTGACTACATCTTCGACTCCGTCGCCCGTGGACCGGGGCTCGCGGGAAGGGTGCGCTCCAGCGACCAGATTATTTGGGCCCTCCGCTTGCATATCTTAGATGTTCACAAGGAACTGGGTGTTCGTTCCCTCTTCAACTACAACGACGCAATCCTATCAAGCGCCAAGATCCGAGAATCGATACACTATGATTACATACTCGCCCCTCACACCGGTATGTTTTTAATTCTCGTTCCAAATGTGACCGCTCACAAAGTTACCAGGAATAGGTGGAAAGAGTTCGGGCAGCTGATGAACGCATCCCTCTGCTCCCGCTTTTTTGCGAGTGCCCCAGCCACATCACAGTAATATCCTCTGGTTATTTTGCCCGAGACATGGCTGCGCGAAGAGAGCATGGTCTCTCCTTGGAGCTCGAAGGGGACCCAGTCTTCGGAGCTCCTTTGCCAACGGCTTTCAACGGTGTCTCGGCTCGGCGTTCTTCGTCCCTTTATGTTTGATTTATGGTTTACCATCCTGCTGTACACGTCCGACGTATGTATTCGTAAATTTCTAGCTACTTGGTAGAACAGATGTACTGGGGAGAAATGCCCTGGACGCAGTTCAGCTGTTATTTTCAACAAGCGAGCGGACGTGTATCGTACAACTTGAACCAGAGATTCCGTTGAAAAATTCTGTAGAATACTTGGAAACTCAGGGAGGATTCTTCATAGCGAATTTCATGTGAACATATCGTCCGCAGTTTCACAATACTACCATCTTATTCCTCAGCTCAGAGCCGCAGCACATTTCCTCGAGTGTATTTTTTCCATTTGGACTGTTTCTGTGAAGATCGTGAATGGTCCGTAATTGTGATGTTTGGTGCCGATTTTCTCGCAACCAAATCTCAAGTTCACCTTAATTATTATTTTTTGGCATGGCAGATTGACGGGAACACCTAGCTTTCTCCTAGGATCGAGCATCGCAGTTAGCTGCGGGAGGTGGAAGGCCGTGTTTGATTCAAACTGACGCTGGCCTTTGGAAAATCAACTTCTTTAAATTCTGGGATTGTACAGGAGTTGAACAGTAATCAAAAACATAAATAGAATAAATTCCAGGGTGGTTGCCCATTAGATTGTCTGACAAGAAGGGTTTCTCCACGGAACCCGAGTTTTCGATGAGAATAATCCGCCCGATGTATGAGGCACGAGGCCATACAGACGAGAAAGGGCCATCTCAATGGCCGTAGTGGATCTCAATCTGCGCACCGCTCGCGCCGTTTACATTAACCGTCGTCGAAAGCCCATCCGCGGCGTCGTTCACACTAGACCAGGCGACGGCGTAGGGCGTGCCCCCGAGTTCCGCAGCGAGGTTCGTCCCGGTGAACACCGTCGAGCCTGTGGGGTAGTCGCTCTTTGCGGTGGTGTTATAGGCCTCTAGGGTGACCGTCGCGTGGAACAGTCCAGGGCCAGTGACGCCGATTAGCTTCGTGTTCGGGATGTTGGTGAACTGTATCGTGTAGCCGATCCCCCATCCGCCTGCTGTGGTGAGCTGGACCAACCCGCTGAGCTGCTGACCAACGCTGACGGGGACGGGTGTCGTGTAGAAGACCTGAGTTGCGTGAGTTCATTTTTCCTTGTAACGTAACGGGAGCTGACCTGATCCTCCAAGATATACCAGGACGCGACGGCCCAGAACGCGCCGCCGCCCGCCGGAGAGACGCCGTACTAACGCGCGGGTCAATCACGGGCAGGAATAAAGACTCGGGGCAGGAATACGAACCTGCAGGACGGCCTGCGCGATCGCACTCGACGCCGTATCCGTGTCGTCGAGACCAATGAACAGGTAAATCAACTGTCCGTGATAGGTCGCCGGCGCGGGGGGGACGGTCCACGTGGCGCTCAGGGATGTGATCCAGGCGCCCCCGTCCCAGTATGCGTAGGTTTTCCAGCCGTCGCCCACGGGGGCCGGCTCCGGGGGGGACCGGGGGGTGAACGCGGGCCCGGGGGTGGCGACGTGCACGAGGGTGCCACTGGCGTCGAAGACGTGGATGTCCGTCCCGACGGGCCGGATGATTGCCCCGGCGGGCACCTCCTTGATGTTCTTGCGCAGGCAGGGCCCCCCAGGCGTGAGGACTGTATCTGCGTCTGCGACGGGCACGGCGAGCGTGAAGGGGGCGAGGAGGGCAGCGATGAGGCCGACGGTGGAAATGCGCATCGTGGGCTGACCGCAGGAAGATGCAATGCAAGAAAGATGGAGAGAGGAAGCGCGCTGAGTCTTGAACTACAAGGGTCCGTCGGCCGTGCCTTTTGTTGCTGGTTCAACTTTTTATAAGGAATCCCCGAGCCGATGCATAGACTTCCTGGCAAGCGTATATCCCAAAAAAGCGGTTTTCGCGGCATGTACAATCACTCAGTGTCGTGTCGCGGTTTACGCGGTATGTGTAATCACTCAACGTCGCGCCGAGGGCCTGACGGGCGGGCGCAGGTCGTTCGGAATAAACTAGAATGAAACGTTCTGAACCTCCGGTAGAGGTTCCGGTAGAAGGCTGGAGCCTGGACACACCTGCGCTCTAGGCGCTTTGCCATGGGCATCCGAAACAGTTTTGGTACGTGCCCCTATCTAGGTGGGATTCAACGTCTAATAACATTATAAACATGTAGATTGCTCATTTTCGACAGCCAGCGACAGCCTAAGTTCGAAGCGGCCGCAAGATCTAATTTGAGCGTCCGCGATAGGTAAACGCCGTTTTACCCTGACAGCTCCGGGGATGCCGGGACCAAACAGAATTCCTGTGTGCCTCGAAGAACGACCGGTTTTGGTAATGATCGCGCGCCCGTGCCAAGGGTCACGGGCGGTCATGGCGTTCCGGGGCGCCTCGGCCCATTTTATATGTTCGGCTGTTCCCGGGTACATTTTTTTTAGACACTTATATACGCTGGGGATTATGACATGCCCATGTACCGATGGAATGCAGCTCAGCTGTCACTTTCAATAGCGGGCAACTTGAACTTGAACTACATAAGTAAAATCTAAAAGTCACAGCCTCTTCTCTCTCAAATCCGATCGCCAGCGGCGTGTGTGGAGTGAAAGAGTCTCGCAAGCGAGGGCGAACTTGATCCTTGCATCGCAACACCGTTTTTTTTTTGGATACGGCGTTGGGATTCATGATGGGAGCCATTCGCCTGTAAGGAAATAGCCATTTATTTTGACCCGTCTGCGGGAGTTTACCGCTTCAACGGAATGACAGTAGGTTGATCATTTGATTTGGGCTTCAGTGACGCAGCCCAATCAATATTATTCGAGGGCGAAAGTTCAAAACCAGACCCAAGTACGACGGCGATCAGAGTACACGCCGTGTTCCCACGGTTGGATCTCCGTTGCGAATGATTAATCGTGTCGAGAAAAGGGCATTCCCAACGATTTTATTGTCTGAGAATGAGCGAAACATCGTCAAACGCTCCCTTCGAATTCCACTGAGATACTTACGACCTCGGAAATCCCAATTAAATATATGCGTGTTAAACGGAGACGGAGACATCGCCTCGATGCGGATCAGAGGTTAGAACGCATAAATGCCGTTTAAATGAGGTCGAGTGGCTCAGGAAGTCCCATCCCTCAAATTTCTCTCCCTTGCAATGAAGCTTCTCGCCGTTTCAGCCATTCTTGCGTCCATTGCAATGTGCACCAGCACACCCGCAAGAAACTTCGCCCGCGACGACCCATACGCATCGTAAGTTATATCCAGTCGATACCCGCGGGGGATATGATCCGAGTCCTTCAAGTTGCAACATCTTACAACAACTGATTTTGGATACAGTGACGACGTGTGGCATTCTTCGGCAAGGTAGCGCTTATTTATTCAAGCGTGCTAAAATTCCCTGGTCCGTACAAGACGCGACTTCAAGTTGTTGATATGTAAGCCAGCTGCAACGCTCCGCACCTAAATCAACATTATTTGAAGAGGATTCAGAAAATTCAAAATATGACACTGAAGGACCACTCCAGAAAGTACTGATTCAGCAAGGTGGTATGCTGTTCAGTTTGGGGATTTAATCCCCCATATATAGATTGGGCCGAGTATATATATAAGTTTAGGAAACCGGCATATATATTGCGAGCAGATATCTAAACTAAGGAAAATATCGAAAAATGGGGTCCAGATATCGAGAAAGTAAGTCAAGTGTTATATCGCGACTGTCTGCCGGTCGTTATCGCAAACGTGAACATGTACATCATATATTTTGAATCGGTGAGTATATCTAATTTGCCGGACAGGTATATATCTAAATCAGTTTCACAACATAAAATATAGTCAGAATCCGCCGCCATCGTCTCGGATGGCGAACAAAGGTGCCCGCTCACCGTCTAGGGCAGTGAGCGGGTATGCAACGGCTGCGGCGGCGTCGCGTCGGACACAGTTCGGGCTTCGGATCACGGGCCGATATTTGGTGCTGTATGGCTGTCATCCATTTCCGGAAGCTCGACCTGGACTTCCGCCGCTCGACACTGGGTCTTACACAGAGCCTACGATTCCTCTGTGCCCCCTTCGGCAGCCCGCATCAATGTCTCATGGCTCTGTAATGCCCGCCCACAAACAAGTACCACTGGCAGTGCATTTCAGTGCATCAAGACAAAAGTCCAGGACACCCTGAGGTCCTCATGAACCTCTTCCTCGTGAACCTCCTCGTGGATCTCCTCCTCGTGAACCTCCTTGTGTACCTCCTTCTCATGCGCCTCCTCACTCGCGACGCTCCATACAGAAGCTTGTCTCGCACCAATGTCCGACTCGATACTCTTGTGGATAGTGTGTGACACAGTGTTATGCACTACCGCGGTGTCACGGGTACGGGTGTCACAGGTGTGGGTATGGTATCGGATGCTGGGGAAACCCGCGATACCGTGAATATGCTCACAAACCCGCGGGTTTTCCAAATTTGGCAAAATCACTCATTCTACCTCTACTGCTTGTTATCGGCTTTCCAATAATATCTGAAATTGATAATACTATTATTATACGATTTTACATCCATTTATATGCTCTTATATCAATTTATATCCCACTTATGCCAATTGTTTCAATTTTATAGAGTTGTGTCAATTAGCCAGTTTTTAGTGAGATGTTGGTGCTAGAAAATACTTAGGAATGCTCTATACTACTAACAGGAAGTATGTGATCCATATTCAGCTTGTAATGCGCCCAGGGAGGCAAGAGAAACCATCACCTTCCTATTTTGGACGAAAGCGTAGTGCCTTTCCCCAGAAACTAACATATACAAATAGGCCATGATGCAGTGATGTTGGCTCGTACTGGGGCATCTGGGCACTGAATAATACCGGGAAAATTCGTAGAAAATCATAGACATCGCTAGGAATACGTCCCAGAGCATTATAGCCCGTCAAACATACTCAGTATACCGCAGTATCAGTAACTGCGGGTTTTTCGCAAACCCGCGGTTATTTACTGTACCCGCGGGTACGGGTGGGTCACGGGTACGGTGTCACGGGTCACGGGTACGGTAAGGAGTGCTAGGGTCACAGTATCCACCCGTGTCACACCCTACTTGTGGATCACCAGCTTGGCCGCGCGCTGGCCAGAGAAGCCGGACGTGCTCTTAGCCAGGAAGTGTGTCGGTGGCATCGGCGTTGGCGAGGTGGACGAGGATGAGGACGAGGACGAGGACGCGCCCCCGAGCCCGATGCCGACGACGCGCCGTCTGCGGGCGTCAGCCACCGGCCTTGCCCTTCTTGTTGACGCCCAGCACCTTCGTCTTGGCCGTGACGCGGGTGCTCGAGGCGGCGTGGGCATGGGACACGCGGGGGAAGTACCGCCGCGCGAAGGCGAACGCGGGCGTGCGGGGCGGGGCGATGCGGGGGCCCGGAGCGCGTGCGCGGAGTACACGGAGGCGAGCGTGGAGGTGGACCAGCGCGAGCAGGGCACCGGCCTGGGCGGGACGTCTTTTTGTTCGCGGGCACGGGCTGCGGGGGCGGTGGGCGTGGGCGGGAAGTGCGCGAGCCCTGCCGGCTCCTCCGGGGCAGCGTACGTGATCAGCGACAGCGCCTCGATGGGCGAAGGAGGCGGCGAGGAAGAGCACGGCGCGGGCGCGACGAGCGGCGAGAACGGCGCGTTTTCGTATGTCTCGTCCCACTCTTCCCATAGTCGGAGACGTCGGAGGGCACCTTGGGCGTGCTATGCAGTGTGGGGGAGAACAGCGCTGCGAGGCGCGTGCTGGGGCTGCTGCTAATCGAGGGCGAGGCTAAAAGAGGAATGGTCAGCCCGGGAATAAATGCGGTGGGGAGGATGAGACGTACGCGAGGCAGAGGAAGAGGAGGTGAATGGCATGGGTGAGGGAAGGACCAAGAGCAATGGCGAGGACAGCGCCGAGAGGAGGGCGCCATACACGTCGTAGTCACTGCCACTGGGCGTCGGTGGGGACCGGCGTGCGCGGGGGTGGTCGCGCTTCAGCAACAAGGAGTCCACGAGGAGCGGGGCAGCACGTCGACGAAGGACCTCCGAGTGCCGAGGGACTGGACATCTACCAGCTCGCAACGTCTGGGCTATGATAGCCTGACTGAAGCATACGGCGGGCCACAGCTGCAGGCGAACCGCTGAGCCAGTAGAGGGCGAGATGGTGGTGGTTAGCCATCAAGCTCGCCGGTGAATCGCCAAACACCGAGCCGCGCTTTATACAACCGCGTTGCGTTGATGATCACGTGGCCGCACGCGGCATCGCGATCCGTGATCCGAAGTGCGAACCGCGTCCGACGCGACACCGCCGTGGCTGCCCCGTACTCGCCGACCACCGTGCATGATGGGAGGGCATGGTTTGCCACCATCCGAGACGATCCGAGAGATGCCAACTAGAATTTAGATTGTACGAAACCAAATATATATATGTCAGTCCAACTTTTAGATAGAACTCATCCGCGGCACATTAGATATATTTGGCCAGAAAAACTGTGATATTACCTTGAGGCTTATAATACCGGCACTCAGATTTGTAATAGGGACTGACAGATATTCGCGATATAACTACTAGGCTCTCAGTTTATATATTTGCTCGCAGGTTCGATATATATGTCCGCTTCGCAAACTTATATATATACTCGGCCCAATCTATATATGGGGGATTAAATCCCCAAACTGAGCAGCATAAGGTGGCGGATTTGAAACTCAGCGGGGTGATCACAAAGCGATCGATATTGGCACCGCTTTCCCACGGTTGGGTTTCTGCTAAGCAAAGACCCACTCACGTTAGAACATGGAATGCCAGGGATCAGACATGAGGAGCACAACTCCCTGCAGGCTAGCCTATTTATCTGCATGCAAACATAATATTTACGACCTTGGAAAATCTTTGGTTAAATGCATGTCCGTCCTACGGCGACTAAGACGATGATGTTTACACCTAGTCTCCCGAAGACAGACGCTTCAACACAAAGCTCGTACCTCATCACACTGGCATGCTTTTGATTCTCGTTCCATATGCGTCCGTTCACAAATTTAACAGGAATTTCTGGAACGAGTTCGGGGAACTGATCTACGCATCCCACTGCTCTGCTTTTTTTCGAGCGCCCCAGCCGCATCATCGGAATCTCCTCTGGTCATTCACTGTGTTCAGACCCCCCCAATAGGCACAGGTCTGCCAGATCCTGATAGGCAGATGTGTAGGCCGACCAGTGCGCCGACCCCTACTGATCCATCTGCCGATCCCTGCCGAGGTTGGTCTTGGTATTCCGGGAGGAATAGGCACATATAGATTCACGTGGGCCGATGAGCCTAGCTAGGCAAATTCGAGACTCGGCATGGTTCGTACCCGCCCTCAAAAGGGAAGACCACAGCCACGTGTTTCAGCCGCCACCAACCTGGACTCGGGTCGCCAAGGTCGGCCACAATAGGCGCACCACCATCGGCCAAGATCGTCCCATGTGGGCAGGCCCGCATCGGCAGACGTGATAGACCAACATCGGCCAATGTCAGCTTATGTAGTCACACCTCGGCAGAGATCGGCGTACGTAGGCACATCTGTGCCTATGGGGAGGTCTGAATGCAGTGATTTAGCACGAGACATGGCTGCGCGAAGAGGATGGTCCCCCTTGGAGCTCGAAGTGGACCCAATCTTCATAGCTCCTGTGCCGGTCACTTTGGGCTTTCAACTGTGTCTCGGCTCGGCGGTCTTCATCTATTTATGTTTGATTTAGAGTCTACCATTCTGCAGACTTCGCGCGTCCGACGTAATATGTATTCGTAAATATTCAGTAGAACGAGAAATGACCTGGGCGCAGTTCGATTGTTATTTTCAACAAGCGGCCGTGTATCATATAACTTGAACCAGAGATTCCGTTGAAAACTTCTGTAGAATACATGGACACTCAGGGAGGATTCTTCATAGCGATTTCCTCGGGTGTAATTTCCCATTTGGACCGTTTCTGTGAAGATCGTGAATAGTCCGGATCTGTGATTTTTGGTGCCAATTTTCTCAAGCAAATCTCAAGTTGAGATTGGTTATTTTTGGCATGGCAGAGTGACGGAAAATACCTGGTTTTCTCTAGCTTTTTCCTGGCGTTGATCATCGCAGGTTAGCGGCGGGGTGTGGAAGGCCGTGTTTGATTCAAACTGACTCCGGCCTTCGGAAAATCAATTTTAAAAAAAAATTGTGACTGTACAGGACTTGAACAATGGTCAAGAACATAAATAGAACAAATTTTAGGTGCGTTGCCTATTAGACTGTCTGGCGAGAAGGGTTTCTCCACGGGAAACCGTGTTTCCGATTACAATAACCCGCCCGATGTATCAGGCACGAGGCCATACAGGCGAGCAAGGGTCATCTCAATGGCCGTAGTGGATCTCAATCTGTGCACCGCTCGCGCCGTTTACATTAACCGTCGTCGAAAGCCCATCCGTGGTGTCGTTCACAGTAGACCAGGCGACGGCGTAGGGCGTGCCCCCGAGTTCCGCGGAGAGGTTCGTCCCGGTGAACACCGTCGAGCCTGTGGGGTAGTCGCTCTTTGCGGTGGTGTTATAGGCCTCTAGGGTGACCGTCGCGTGGAACAGTCCAGGGCCAGCGACGCCGAGTAACCTCGTGTTCGGGACGTTGAACTGTATCGTGTAGCCGACCCCCCACCCGCCTGCTCCGGTGAGATCGACAAAACCGGTGACCTGCTGACCGACGCTGACGGGGACGGGTGTCGTGTAGAAGACCTGGGTTGCGGTGAGTTAATTTGTCTTATAAGGTAACGGGAACTGCCGAGCTGACCTGATCCGCCAAGATATACCAGGACGCGACGGCCCAGAACGCGCCGCCGCCCGCCGGAGAGACGCCGTACTAACGCGGATCAATCACGGGAGAAAGACCCGGGGCAGGAATACGAACCTGCAGAACGGCCTGCGCGATCGCGTTCGACGCCGCGTCCGTGTTGTCGAGACCAATGAACAGGTAAATCAGCTGGCCGTGATAGGTCGCCGGCGCGGGGGGGACGGTCCACGTGGCGCTCAGTGAGTCAATCCAGGCGCCCCCGTCCCAGTATGCGTAGGTTTTCCAGCCGTCGCCCACGGGGGCCGGCTCCGGGGGGGACCGGGGGGTGAACGCGGGCCCGGGGGTGGCGACGTGCACGAGGATGCCACTGGCGTCGAAGACGTGGATGTCCGTTCCGACGGGCCGGATGATTGCCCCGGCGGGCACCTCCTTGATGTTCTTGCGCAGGCAGGGCCCCCCAGGCGTGAGGACTGTGTCTGCGTCTGCGACGGGCACGGCGAGCGTGAAGGGAGCGAGCAAGACGGCGATGAGGCCGACGGTTGAAAGGCGCATTGTGGGCTGACCACAGGAAAGTGCAATCAGGAAGGATGAAGAGAGGAAGCGCGCACTGAGTCTTGAACTACAAGGGACAGTTGGCCGTGCCTTCTGTTGTTGGTAATTTGGTTCAACTTTTTATACGGAATCTCCGAGTTGATGCGTAGACTCCCTGGCAAACGTATATGCCAAATACAGCGTTTTTCGCCTCATGTACAATCACTCAGCGCCGCACGGCAGTTTTCGCGATATGTGCAATCGCTCAACGTCGCGCCGAGGGCCTGACGGGCGGGCGCAGGTCGGTCGGAATAAACTAGAATGAAACCCTTTGAATCTCCGGTAGAGGTTCCGGTAGAAGGCTGGAGCCTAGAGCCACCTGCGCTCTGCCATGGCCATAGGGCCGAAACAAGTGTCGGTATGTGGGTCGGATGCAATTGATTTATCTAATAATAATATAAACATTTATGTTGCTCACTTTCATCAGCTTAAGTTCGAAGCGGCCGCAACATCAATAACGGGAGTGATGAGCGATGCGTTTCACAGCTCGTTTTATAATTGCTGACGGGGATGGCCGGTGATCAAACAGAATTCCTACGTTCCTCGAAAGAACAAACGTGGTTGGTAATTATCTCGCGCCGGTCATAAGCGGTCTTGGCGTTCCGGGGGCGCCGGCCCATTTATATGTTCGACTGTTCCCGGGTACATTTTTTTTAAAGACACATATATACGCTGGGGATTATGACATGCCCATGTACCGATGGAATGCAGCTCAGCTGTCACTTTCAATAGCGGGCAACTTTTGAACTTGAACTAGAGCTTCCGTTGAAATGTATGTACATGGAAGCAGATGCCATAATCAAGCCGCAATTCAAGGTGTGGCTAGTGGGATTCTAGATGTTCGTCAGCGCCATCCTCCTTCACGTCGTCAATGGTTGTGGACACCACCTTGACTGCGGATACCTCGAACTCCAATCCAGTACACATCGTGTTCATGGGAATGGTCGAAGAGGGAGCTACTAAGTAAAATCTGAAAGTTACAGCCTCTTCTCTCTCAAATCCGATCGCCAGCTGCGTGTGTGTAGTGAAAGAGTCTCGCAGGCGGGGGGGAACTTGATCCTTGCATCGCAAAACCGCTTTTTGGATACAGCGTTTGGGATTCGTGATGGGAGCCATTCGCCGGTAGGGAAATAGCCATTTATTTGGACCCGCATGCGGGAGTTCACCGCTTCAACGGAATGACAGTAGGTTGATCATTTGATTTGGGCTTCAGTGACGCTCTGCAGCCCAATCAACATTATTTGAGGGCGAAAGTTCAAAACCAGACCCAAGTATACGACGGCGATCAGAGTACACGCCATGTTCCCACGGTTGGATCTCCGCTGCGAATAGTTTATCGTGTCGAGAAAAGGGCATTCCCAACGATTTTATTGTCTGAGAATGAGCGAAACATCGTCAAACGCTCACTTCGAATTCCCCGAATTCCACTGAGATATTTACGACCTCGGAAATCCCGATTAAATATATGCGTGTTAAACGGAGACGGAGACATCGCCTCGATGCGGATCAGAGGTTAGAACGCATAAATGCCGTTTAAATGAGGTCGAGTAGCTCAGGAAGTCCCATCCCTCAAATTTCTCTCCCTTGCAATGAAGCTTCTCGCCGTTTCAGCCATTTTTGCGTCCATTGCAATGTGCACCAGCACACCCGCAAGAAACTTCGTTCACGACGACCCATACGCATCGTGAGTTATATCCAGCCGATACATCCGCGTTTCTTCAAATAATGTAACTATCTCCAGAATTACGGGCTCGCTCACTGGCGAGCCACATCCGACCTCGACGGCTTCAGCTGTTGTGAATGCGTATGGACAAGCGGTGCAGATGTGCGGCCCAAACATCGATGCCGCTCTGAAACAGCTATTACCTATGTACGGGCCTGCCATCGGATTCGATGCCTCGAACATCACGGTGACAGATCAGGGCTTCCTGTCGTGGGCGCACGAACAGCCCACCTTCAATACTGCCGACCTCCAATGTCAGGACACGGAGAATGCGTTATTCAATGCTGTCAATGAAAATTCCGAGACGAATTCTTCTGCATCACCCACGACGATTTCAGGGTCCGGTCTTGCAGGGTCAGCACCTCCGCTCACAACTCCCCCAGTATCTGTGACAGAATCTTCGAAAGGAGCCGGGTCTTCCGCCCCATCGGCGACAAGTCCATTGCCGGGGGGCGCCATAAATCATGCATCCCAGCCGCTTGTTGTCATGGTGGGTCTCGTATGGGTACTCGTTGGGTTGAATTAGGCCTAGGACATGAACAGTAGCGGACGTACACAGCTAAACCGTATTATCTTATAGAGGGACTTAACAGTATTTTTCACTCGTACCTCCCGCGGTCTGAAACTAGCTACATGAAATACGACGGACGGACGGAGATTAGTGAATGGTTGCACCCCCATCGTAAAAACATTCATGCATCTTACAGCATAGAGAAATTGGGCCACCGAGAGCGCCACCGAGAGCACCAGCCCTCAATTACATGACATTTTGCTCTATGGGGCCAAGATTAATTTCGCCGATTTGAATTGTTTTCAGAGAAAAAGAGACCAATCAAGTTATTTCTATAAAAACTAGCTACTACCCGTGAATAAATTCACAGGGAAGAGATGCCTGTAAACCAGCTCAAACAGTTTGTAGTTTGTCTCGGTTGCAGTTTGTAGCTTGTCTCAATTGTATTCACCTCCCTTTCCCTTCTCGGATTCTGTTCTATTCACTGTTCATTCTTGTTCCCTCCACATCTGAATACTTAGATACTCCCATCCCCAGTGCTTCGCATCTGCGCGATTAATCCCGCCATCGTAAGTGGGTGAATGCATCTGCGATTGTCTCAGCTGCACTCCCGAGTTGATCCGGTGCGGGCTTTGCCGAGTGACGTCGATGCGCAGCGTGGGCGTGTGGAAATGGAACGTCGCAGAACATTCTGTATCTCTTCGATTTTATTATATTATAGGATGAACGGCGATCACGGGGAGTCAAATTTCCCACGGTTGCATCTCCGGTGATCACCGCATCCTTCCATCTTGCACACGACTTGCGCATATCATCCAGTGGATCCCCGAAAGGGGTACACTTTGGCTCTCACATTCCCCTCCCTTGGTTCGTTTTGCACTAAATCAGCGGCGAATGGGCTAGAATAGGTTTGACGTTACTCAAGATGCCGCTCCGAGTCGTCACTTTTTTCCGCCTCTAGGCGTTCTGGTTTGCATATGCCGTAGAAGCACATGCATGTTGTTGATTCAGAGCCGCGGATCATCGAGACTGCAATAAATTTCTCCTCTGCCCTCGGCGGCGCAATCAGGTGTCGAGTTCCGGGCACGGCAGAAGTATTATCAGCGACTGCTTAGCGGGCCAAACTAGTTAGTGGGCCACTTGCATAATAGAAGGTACTGTGATATAGAATCCCGGGATTTGGTGGTTATAGGATGGAATATGACCTATCGCGACACTGTATGTCAAATTTCGAGGCAGAGTGATGCGGCGATCAAAAGTTGTGGGAGGTTCTCGATCAAGATGCCGGTGTGTGAACATCATTTCTTATCTCCGAACGGCCCTAGCGCTCGTGTTTGGCTTGTTTCTTCACCAATTCTTCGCCGATTCACAAGTTTTTGGGCTCGTTCACATCCCTTGATTCGAATCGATGACTCCGTGCCATACTATATGTGACAACGATTCTCCCTCGCCTCTTGGACCCTTCGAGATCATCTCGACCTGATCCTGAGCGGCACAATCCAGCCATCTCTATAGCGATCCACCGGTCTTGGCTAAGGACTTGGGAATTGGTTTTTGCATTTGATACCACTAACCCACTATTCTAAAACGTCGAGTTGGCTTTTAACTGCCCGACTTTCTGTTCACGCTGGGCTACCACTCCAAAGCACCGAATTTCAGTTGCACATAAAGATGGATTTTGTTGGACGGGTTATGGGTATATGGGGGTCGTCCTTTGCATTTAAGTATGTCTTAATACTTCCCATGGAGTCGTCCATGTCTCAATTTTGGGCTTCGTTGCACTCTGTCCTTCAGAAGGTAGGCCATTCCGTCTGGACAGCAATCTCACCCATCGCAGATGGCTGGAAAGGCAAACAGTTATGGTCCCAATACATGCCAGATTTGCAGTTTGAGTGTACACAATAATGTAGCCCTATCCACTAAATGATTTGGAATGCACTGGGGTGAATAGTACGGGCGCGCACGAACGATTTGGCCGGGTGGCCGACTAAGCCGTTTATTCCCCTTTTGGGATACCGCTGGAAATAAAATTCGGCAGGCCATGGAATGCAAATGTAAATTCCCAAAAAATATCTCAGCTCACACATAGGATGTATACCTTCGTTTATGAGCCCATATACTTGTATCCATTTGACTCTCTGTACGGGCTCGAGGACAAAAATGGTAAGGTGGCCCGGTAACCAGTCTCAGATAATAGCCTCGCCGGCGAACAGCGGATCTCCGCCACTGCCTGAACAGGTGGGTGCGCTGCCAGATCAGCGACGAATGGGCTTCTGTTGGCTCCCACTCGCGCCCATGCGGCGTGCTTCATACTTCAAACGTAGTCTGTAGAATCAACGGAATTTGTTTCCCGTACAGTGTTTTGCTCCCACCGGCAGGCAGCGTCAGCGCCCACATTGGAGTCACCGACCCCTGACTTCTCCGGTGGTCGTCCAACTACATCTCCCTTGTCGCGGCAAATAACAACTGGGAGGAGGCGGAGAAGGCATTCTCCAAAGCGGAGGACTTGGCGACGACCGCCTCTGGATCTGCTTCGCCCGCAGCCACTACTTCGAGCTCGGGAGTAGGTCCTCTACTTACGACGACTTCAGCATCGGGCGGCAATGCTTCCTCTTCACCGACGCGCTCCTTGCCGGGAGGCGCCGTACATATGTCTCAGGACCGGATCGTGGTTCTAGTCGGTCTTATCGGATTACTTGCGGGGTTGAATTAGAACACAAGGCGCTCGGAATGCTGATACACTGGCAGTTTTAACCTATCCAACATCTATCTCAGAGTAAAATACAGGAGCTTGAATCATAGTTCCGCTATCACTGTCCAACGTATCTATTTACTATTCATGATTTAACTTCCGAGGCCTAATTAGTAATTCAGCCCAACAAGCACCGAGAGGAGACCTATCATGACGAGAAGTGGCTGGGTTCCATGGCTTATAGCGCTCCCCGGCAATGAAGTTGTCGTCGAGGGGCCGGAAGAACTAGCACTACGTTCCGCCCCGTTGTCGGCCCAGCTCGGTAGACCCTGCCGACCTGTGTTGAGCTCGGTCGACCTCTGCGGACAGGGATCGACAGAGTCTGTCGACCTCAAACCAAGGACTCGACAGACTCTGTCGGCAGAGCTCGACCGAGCTCAGCACAGGTCAACAGGGTCTGCCAACGGGCCCAGGGAACGCAGTGTAGAGCTTGGTGAAGGTCCTGTCACAGATGGCAGACTTTGTTCGGTGGTCCTTGGCGCTGCAGACGAAGATACCGAGGCATCGTCACTCGAGATCGCTTGAGTCGTGGGCACTGAACTTGCGGCGGTAGAGTCGGTAGAGCCAGATGAAGTTTGCTCGAGCGCCTCATCCTTGATGACTGCGCCCTTCCAGTCCTCACACCGCAATTCAGCAAGCTGGTAGGTGGACTGTAGTCTAGCCCAGGTGAGGAATTGAGGGTCCGTCGCATTGACATTTGGGTTGTCGATGCCGGTCTCAGGCCCGAACATAGGCAACAGCTCCTGCAGAGCGGTATTGAGGTCCGGGCCACATTTTTGTATTGCTTGTCCATAATCGCCCACAATTGTGGAATCCGTCGCGGTCGGGCGAGCCAAGCCCGGGACCGAACCTGTAATGCTGCAATGCCAATATTTAGGAACGTCCTGAAGAGAATGTGAACACGGCAAACGATGCATATGGGTCGTCCCGGACGATAAAGTTGGTGGATATACTTGCACACATTGAAATGCAGGCAAAAATTGTTGAGAAAGCGAGGTGTTTCATTGAGGGAGAAATTGTAGATTGTGCCTCTTGAGACCTCTTCAGATGTAATTTATATGTTCATGCGCGTTTCGTGGACGATATTTGCTGTGGCGACTCCCGCTCCACCTCCGTCTCGTTGAGCCCGATACTTCTGATCCGGCCATTTGATTCCTAATGTCCATAAATATTGCAGAGATATTACGAAAGTTCGCGCTGCTCAAGCTTTTCAAAGAAATCCTTGGCTTCCATAAGATGCAGCTGAGGGAAACATCCCTATATCAACTTATCGAGCTGACTGGGAGAGCGGTACAGCATTTTAATCAAGCAGAAATTATGTGCGGATTGGGTTTATTGCCAGACTAATGTGGATCCTAAAACCAGGTCGGCAGGCACAGAATATGGCTATCACAGATGACCTCAGCTCCCCAGATTTCCATGCATGAGCAAAGGCCTTTTACCCCCCTCTTCCATGTGTATATCTCACGAACTTCCAGGATGCATCCATATGCTCCCAGTAGCATGTCCCAGCTAAAAGTACGCCGGGAACTGAATGCGTGAATCTCGTTTCCCACATCTACTAGTGGAGGAGGTCGCGGTGAGGACGAGGGCGGCAGCTAGACTCGTCACCAGTCCACCTGCGAAGGGCAAAAATGTGACAAGCACTTTGCCGTAGGCAACGTACTCGCCACAATTGTTGCCAATCGTAAGCAGACTGGTTACGAGTCTAGGCGGCAGCGCCTTCCAGTTTGTATGTAACAATCATTCTAGCGGATGTAGAGCTATTGACTCTGCAATTATAGCAACAATCAAACCGAGAGTCGTACCCGGATATACGGAGACTGTCTTGCTACTAATTAAGTTGGGTGGGAGATGTTCGGCGGAGATCCAACCGTGGGAATAAACCCATTTGAACACCAAACGCCGTTTCCTTTTTCAGCCGAACTATAATTAGGACCAACAACGCATGCCTGCAACACGATGGCCGTCCTGCATCAGCTTATCTTGGATGAAAACCCATCCGATGTCTCCAAGAGATCCTATGATGGCCGCTCATGTGAACCTTGCGGCATTCAAATGTACAGAGTACGAATTCACGGATCCTGTATATTAACACTGTCTCACAGTGAGAAATCTGCATCGTCTCCACCCCGTACTACTACAAAGAGATTGAAGGTATAACTGCGTGACTTGCGGATCACTATCCCCAGGGTTGCAGTCATTGACCGCCGTTCTGCGAACGTCAAACCAGCGCGGACCAAAGGTTTCTAAGGATATTAATTCGCCGCAGAAACCACTATCTATTTGGAAGACTCGGAGATCGTCTTTCGGCGAATGGGGTCCAGCCAACGGTTTCATTCAAGCGCTGATGATAATAGTTTCATGGTTTCAGTAAGACGCTGTTCCGTTACTGGCGTGTTTCGGCTCGCAACGATTCATCTTTCATGTGCCACTGACATTTGGATTCCCCGTCGATCCATGTAAAAGTATAAAAGGGGGCTTGGTGCGCTGAAATCTTTACACCTGGTTGTGTCTCAACTCCTCTTCAATTCACGCGCTGGTCGCTGTCTTCACTTTAGTTTTCTGTGAGTGCACAAGTGTATAATTCCGGACCCACGACTCAACATCAATCCTCTAAAGCAATGACTTTCACTCTTCGCTCTTCACTTGCAGTGGCTGGGATGACCGCTTTCGCTCTCGCCCTGCCGTCCCCCATGCCTCGCGATACTCCCTCCAGTCCCGATATCAAAGCGAGCACTCAGATCGTTATCATGGAATTCTTACAAGGGCAAAATGTCAACGTCAACAACACCTTCCATTTCCTTGACGGGTGGCTCGCGGTAGATTTTGCAGGTGCCAATGCCGGTAACATCACCCAGGGGCATATCAACGCAATCATGTCCCAGACATTTGATCCCGTCGCGAGCGCAAATGGGTCGGATATATGGTTCTCAACCCAGTACATCAACTTCCTTCAGGTATTCTTTATCTTTAAATTCGCATCCGTAGAAATAACCCCTGGTCGGTCTCTAGGAACTCAATAAGGCTCTGCCCACGACTTCGAGCAATAACAGCGACATTACGGATGCGCAGAACAGAGAAGTCAAAGCGTGTGGCGACGTATCAAAAATTCTCAACGATGCTATTCCCGACTATCTCGCTGCGGCCGGTTTAGACGCAGTCAAAACGGGTACCACGTCGGATCCCGGCCTGCGCGAATGGGCAAACACCAATTATGCGCCATTGATTACGGCCAATGTTCAGTGCGAAGATGCGCAGGACAACTTATACAAAGTCCTGGACACAGTCATGGGAGACGATTTCGCACAATTCGCCGCTATACGGAACATAATCAGCATACTCACTACGGATAGCCAGGTTCAGTACGTCCCGGGGGTCAACATGGAGATCAGCGACCCTGTACCGGGGTTGGCCTCCAATGGTGCAAGCGGCGAATACGTTCCAGAGTATTATATTTCGATCCTGAACGGCACGCTGAGCCATTGGCAGAGCAACATTATTCCTGGCGGAGCACCTACTTTCTTTCGCCAGGTCACGACGAGCAGCTACATGAATGACACCCAAACGACGTCCGGCGGAGGAGGAATGAGTTTTGTTTGGGACGATGTCTCAGGCTCTGGCTCTGGTTCAGGAAGTACAACCACTTCTAACGCCACCAGCACTGTGGAGAGCTTCACAATGGGCTTTGGCGGGATCACATTGATGTCAATTGATCGTGGCAGCTGGTTCGATGGGTTCAAAGCAGCGAGCGCCGCGCAACATCCCCCGGACAATGTGACGCAACCGGCAAAGCCGGTATTCGACAGATTCTTCGGAACGGCGGCCAACCCCGGTGTAGCAGCGCGGTACAACCGGCAAGCCTTAATTGGATACCAGCCGTCTTGGACGATCACGACGCAGTCTTCTTCGGATTTCAATCAGTTGAAGAGTGCCGCTGCGGGTGCTGAGGTCTGCTTTCTGTTCCTGTGTAAGCCTCCATTATCTCATTCATGTCATTCTATATTGACCCTCTGTGCGAATCAGGTGCGAATGCGCATGGTTCATCGTCGTCGAACAAGACCAAGATTGACGACAGTTCCATGACCATCACTTTCCAGGATACTTCAAACAACGCATATATCCTGGGATATGTCATTGATGATTATTGGAACGGCCAATGAGGGTATATAACTCCGTAGTTACTACCTTGTGAATGAATGTTTTGTGATGAGTATCAGTTGAACGTCGGAGAAAAACTAAACTTTGAGGAAATTAGTTTACCGTGAAAAGGTGAAACATCCGCACTGAATATACTCGAGCTATCCGTGTAGAGTAGCACCAAAGCGGAATGCGAATGCGTGATGCCACTGGAAGCAAAATTCGACAGCTCTCGCCGCCTATCGAAGAGAATTGGTTGATGATCATCTACGTACTTACAAGTTCAAGCGAGAAGCTTGAGCGAGTCAACGCCGAAGAACGGTGCAGAAGTCGACGTCTAACTTCAACTTAGATCCCAGCGGGATGCTCACGACATACAACCGAGCGCGTACCATGATGCTGAAGAGGCGGCTCCTCACCGCTTTACCTAATTACCAGAGGCTCAAAACCAAAACGTGGAAACAAAAGAAAGATGGAAGACCCCCCTGCAGGCCCGCGGCGCCCCGCAGCTCCGCCTCGAGTTACATCATTAAGCGGGTGAGCTCTGCATTGTCTGGACATAGCGTCACACTCGTAAGCACAGTTAACAGAGACAGAGGAGGATCAGGAGGGGGAGGAGGTGGACACACCGACAGATGAGGAATAATAGGAGGCGATCGCAGCAAGCAACGCCGCCCATAGTTTTGATGAAGACGTGCCGCGAAAACAGTGTGAGCGCAAGGAAGATCGTGACAAGGTCCTCGCTGACGTGGAACGGGTTCCATTGACAGCGATGCTCCGCGGCGCGTGAGGTTGCGCGAGGCGCAGAACCCCTGCGGGTACGGCGCCCCACTGGTGCGGCGTCCCCCTGTCCCCGTTCCTGTCCTATTCATGCGAAGTAATAGATGTGAAAGTGGGCGTGCAATTCGACCATGCCGCCACCGAGCTGCCCGAGGCGCCGCGCGCGATCTCGGCCTGCGCGCGCAGAAGCAGCGCAGGATACAGGTCGCGGAACAACGAGCTCCGCGGGTGGCCCAGCCCCACGCACCCCTCCGCATAGCCACCTTCATACGTATACTAAGACGGCTCGGAGAAGAACAAGGGGAGGGAGGAAAAGACGAGGAGCCAGAAGACAGCTGCGAGCTGGCGGCGAGTACAAAGGCGGCGGATGCGGGCCGGCCGTCAATGATGTGATGGTCACATCAGATCACATCTCTCACGGTTGCATCCAAGTTGCATCGTTGAAGACCCATGAGCAAAAACCAGGAAAGCCGCCAGAGGCACCGAATGCATCGTTTGCATTATGTCACCGGGGATGCCGCAGAAGTGAAAGTGCCGGATGCGGCCTTGACCCTTCTGGAGAGGGGTGCTGGATGAGGTTTTAAGGCAGAGGAAGTATACCAAGCAGGGGCGAGAATTGTTAATGGTCTGCCCTGGTCAGTTTTAGAACCCACTGGGGGGGTCGAAGTAGAACTGTCGGAGAGCTTCGTGGGACGAGCAGCCTGAACATATAAGTTGGCAATGACGTCACCCTAGGAGCCACGAGTCAGGATCATCCTCGTCTGCCCGAAGTCGGGGTCGTACTTGGATTGTATGCTATGAGATCGAGGGTCGTCTGATTTAAGTAGACGCACCCGAAGCGTATCGGCCAGTTACAACGGCAAAATTGCTAGGACATCAGTACCGTCGATCCTGGCTTCCATGGGAATGGCATAGATCCGCCCCCGAGACTTGTAGAGTCCGCGTGTAATAACCAGCCGGATAACGGATGTTAGGCCTTAGGAACCAGCTACCGGAATGTCCGCTAGATCTCCGCTGATGTCGAGCACATTACCTCTTCAACTTGAAGCGTGCATAATATTCTGAACACTGTTGTTGCCTTGCAACTCGACCTTGGGGCGCCTTCGCACCGTTTGGTCGGGCGGATCAAAGATTGAGCATCTAGCCTAGAGCGGTAGCAAATGGTTTGTGCTCCGAAGCTTGTCCCAGTGGTAGTTCAGGTCTGGGACACACTTCTCATCTGGGTAAAATTCAAGTAATATCATAATTAAAAGGAAAGGTAATTTCCAGCTACGCCTGTCACCCGTCCGCATTATATCGGCATACGTAATTTTCATCGCTACTTCGTTTGAATCAGGCCATCAAATACATGTATATCGCCGGAGGGATCAGTAGCCAAAGTCCGGACTCTAGGGGAATGGATTGGGGACTCCCCCCTGCGTTAAAAGAGGCGGGGCTTGAAGAAGCTTCCTTCGCCGACGTTGCCGTGGTCGAGGAGATAAACGAGATGGAAGTGGGGCTTGGTTCTTGATCCGTAAGGGAGGTCACCTGAAAGGCCTTCGAAGTAGATTCGTCGGAGACTTTCGCCTCACGAGTCGCTTGAACGTAGGCATCACCAGCGTTTCGGCATGCGAGGCGTGAGCTGGTATAGCCGAGATCATACTGGTCGGCCCATACAATGAAATTCTTGTCGCCAACGGTCGCGTTAGGAAATCGCATCTTGTATTTTTCCAAGGCAGCCTCGGTCGCGTTTTGGACACCCGCAACACAGTCTTCTATATATTCTTTATATTTGGCGACGACGCCTGCATCAGTTGCCGTGGGTGAAGGAAATAAGAGAACGCTGACGGGATACATGAGTTGAGACTTTATCAAAAATATAATTCAAAACCCACGATGCTTTTGTTGGAGTATCTCGGTGCATAATGCTATCTTTCGTTGTCGATTCGAAGATGCCGCCAGTAGCAAGTGCAGTCGTGCCACAGATAAAAGCGGCCAGAGAGATTAAAGAGGAGGTTTTCATTTTCAGAGAGGGTTCTAGGTTGATGGTGATAGTGAGAGAGGCTCAATGTCCCTGGATTTAAATACCCAAGCATTGATAGCAGTCGGCGAGTAGAGCGACAAAGGTGCAGGCTGTCGCTAAGATATAAACCCGTTAGAACCGGTCCCGCTGCAATCGTTGTTCCGCTGACGAGGGTTGTAGACTCCGTTGATCCGTTCAAACCCTGCTCGACCTCCGCTAGTTTCTAACACGCCAAGCCAAACCCCGAGTCTATTATAGCTATTCATCATCTTGGGGCTGTCCAAGTTACCTTGGGTACGTCAAGGATTATTAGGGACCAGATGATTCAACATCTAATCGCGCCGAGGGCCTGCTAAGTTAAACTTATTCGCTGTCGATCGTGTGGCCGAGCCGATAGACGCTCCAAGCATATGGAATGCGTACTTCGATTACCGATATGTTACGCTACTAAACTATTCTGAACGGCCACCAGGTGCCTATCACTGAACGTTGGGAATGCAGCAGGAAATTATTGAAACGAACCGTGGGGATCCAGTCACGTGTGGTCCTAGAAACCATCGAAACCAAATCGAGCCCATGAAGCCGACGCTCGTATTTTGACTTATGGGAAAACATGTCTTGTGAATCTTGTGAGATTGTAAATCATCATCTTATCGGAGTATTACGGTGCACGATGTATTCAGCCGCAAATGAAAGCATCCAGATATAAAGAGCAGAAATCCGGTTAAGGTTCGGGTTGTATTTGGGTTGTATGCTATGAGCTCGAATGTAGTCTGATTTTCTGCGCCCAAAACGCGTCGATCAGTTACAGCGTCAAATTGGCAGGAGCTCAGTATCGTTCGACCTCCCTTCCATGGGAACGTAGATCCGCCCCGAGCTTTGTAGAATCCGCCTGTATCCACCAGCCGGATGGGAACCAGTTACCGGAATGTCCGCTTGATGTCCGATGTCCGGAGAAGTCGAAAATGCGACCTCGTTAACGTGAAACGTGCATAGTATTCTGAACATTGTTGCCTTCGCTCTAACCTCGACCTGGGGGCACCCGCACCGCTTGGACGGGGCGGATCAAAATTTGAGTGCCTAGCCTACAGTGGTAACCCGGGCAACTGCGTGCAAATGGGTTTGTGGTCCGAGGCTTTAGTAGTCTAGATCGAGCTGGCACTTTCAAGTTTGTGCAAGTTTTGTGCGGGTAAATTCAAGAAGTATCTTATAGTCATCAAGAGGAATTTCCAGCTACACCTTGAGCCACTCTCACGCACTCGTACGCGGATTTCTGACACTCCCGAGTCGCTTTCGCATATATCATATGAAAAGGCGACCGGAGTCCGTTGAATCATTGTGATTTCCCCGAGATCCGTTTTGTCACGCCCAGGAAGCTTGCTCGCTCCGTGGGGCAGGGCATCCGGGCCCCCGAAACGCGTGAGACCTGTTATGGATCTCCAGGTATTAAAGAGCTGGTCAATATACAACTTCTTTACACCTGGTGTGTTCCCTCATCCCTTATAGTCTATTCAGACGGCGCTGGTCGCTTCTGATAGTTGCTTCACATCTAATTCTCTTAACGGTATGACGCCGCATCATTCCCGCTGTGCTCGTACTCAATCTGATTTAATCAAGAAAATCCCTCGAATATGTTGATGCGACAATCCCGCTCGTCCGCTGTTGCAGCGGTTCTCCTCGCTATTTCTACCTCCGCCGCTCCAACGATTCGAGACGCCAGCCCAGGAGTGACCGCACAGACAGCCAGCGACTTCACCAAAGAAGCACTCAAGATTCTGCTCGCCACCAAGCAAGCAGACTCCCAGCCATTCGACATCAAGCCTGCATGGCCGAGCATCGATTATGCTGGGGCTGCCGCAGGCGAACTTACCCCAGAAATGCTCAACGCTGCTATCTTCGATGCTTGCGATACTCAAATCGATCGGTCAACTCCAACAAATGAAACGATGTCCTTCTCCACGGTTTATAAAGACTTCGTCCAGGTATTTCAAGGTTTCATCATGTTTAAGATGTAAACTGAACCCGTGTTTCCAGGACGTCAACAATGTGTGTTATTGAGCGATGTACCTGCCATTGGTCTGACATTATTTTTTTACAGGCCACGGTAGCGGCAGATCCAAAGACTTCTGCTGATGTTCAAGCGGCCACAGATAAAGTAACCAAGTACTGCGAAAGCAATTCGACCTCGAGTTACTGGACGGTTTCTCAGACATATCTGAAAAAATACAGCACGCAAAAGAACAGGACTGTGTCGGATCCCACTGACAATGACTTCCTCAAGTGGGCCGATCAGATGCCCGAATATCTGAACGCCAAACAGTCATGCGACACTGCCCAGCTTGAGTACGATAAAGCTTACGATACGGCCGCCGGAGATAATGATGCAATGTACGAAGCCGCGAGAGTGCACGTGTCGTGGTTGGATCACACTGATGCTGTGTGAGTTTCTATTTTTCTCTTGGGCTATTTAGCTTCATAATTCTCTAGGCAAGATGGTATCACCATGCAGGTTCAGGATGCAGTGGATGTGGATGATGGATCCTCGTTGGGAAACGCGGTTGCTCAATACCGTATTTCTGCTCTCAATGCCACCATCAACCTTTGGCAAAGCGGAGGTGGTTTTACGGGTTACGAATATAACAGCTCAACCGCCCACACGGACCAGTCCTCGAAATCGACTTTTGGAGGCGCCAAACTGGGAATCTCGTACGAGGGAATTAGCGCGCATGTGGCGGCTAACCATTCGCAATCTCTCACAACCGGGAACGAGCTGATGCAATCGTTCTCCCTCAGCTTCAAAAGCGTGGCGCTTCTGAGCATTCAGCAGGGCATGTGGTTCGACCAGTACAAGTTCGCGAAGGAAACACAGAAACCGGATTCAAAGCATTCGGCGGCGGCGGGGATCTTCAGCAGTCCAAAGTACTTTGGTTCTGCAGATGCACCTGGTCCGCTCTCCACATACAACGACCAGGTGCTGATCGGGTATCAACCCACCTGGATGATCCAGATGCAGAACACGTCCCTTCTGGAGAAGGCTTCATCAACCTCGGCCGAGGCGGATGTTGGCATCGAGGGATTCGGTAGCATAGGAGGTTTTGGTGGAAGCAGTTCCAACAACACGGTGTACAACAAGCAGACGGGAATGCTGACGGTAACTGACCAGTCGAGCAACGCGTACATCATCGGCTTTGTTCAGAAGAACTTCTGGGACTTCTCGTAGTTATTCCCACATTCTCGTTGAACTTGGTCGAATAATATGGAAGTTGGTTCTTGGTTCCAGTTTTGCTACATTTCTGAGTTTGAGGAACCGGAAGAGCATCCTAGTCTCGTATACAGACGCTACAAACAAATTTAAAGTAACACGTACCTCGCATGTTTGTAAGAGCATCCCATGTCACGGACCTTGATTTTTTTACTTCCCGTTAATCCCACCGGACGAGCGACAAGGTCTGAGACGAAGGACTGCAGTAGGCAGAGACAGTTAGAACTGAGGAAAACAACGAAAAAATTTTAAACATCGTTTGGGGGGACTCGGGGGAGCGACTCGGGGATAATAGATGTGTGGCGTCGTTCAGGCAGTATCGCTGTAGATTAGATATGCGGTTCAATCAGCTAAGAAATGGCTGAAAGATAATTCAGAGTCTAAGACAACTTGAAAGTTGAAACCAGGCAAAAAAAATCGACGGGGATGGGGTGAAGAATTTAGAAGAGGTCACCGTGACAGTCACAGAAAGCTGGATGCCATCAAATCTTGATCAAATCAACTCCTCTCTCACCACAGACGCTACAAACGATGGAAGCCCGTACCTCGCTTGTTGCTCTGGACGTGTGTTGTACACCCGGACCCCGCCAAACCTCCGCTGTAACGCGATACTACAGCTCCCATTGACGCGTTGCTAACACGGATTTCGAGTCGTATCTTAAACTCCAGGATCCGGCGGTAATATACCCTTGATGTACCCTGCTCCGAGTTCTTCTCCTCCAATCGAGTACTTACCGGCATTCCAGATGGCGGGGCGGGTTCGCGCGGTGCGCCTTTAAAGGTCGCAACGATGTACTGAAGACCTCACTCCGGTAGTCACCCACACTCTTCCTAACTAGCGCCGGTCGCATGCTATATTCTTCCCTTCGCCACTGCCCTGCCTGTAGTCAATGGCCCTCGACAGACAGCTGACATTACCGTTGAGGCTGCGATCCAGAACGCATACCTCGAATGCCTGATGTAAAAGGGTGTAACAAAAACGGACTTTTATGTTTTACCCTCTGGCGCACAGTCAGAGGTCTGTGCTGGCGACGCTTATGCTGTAGAGACCAACGCTACCATCTTCTCGGCTGATCGGACACCGAATCCCGATTCACCAACGTCCAGTTTGTCGTTCAGCACTCAGTACCTCGCCTTCCTTCAGGATGTATCGACTATCGAGTACGGCACGCGGCGTGCCGCAGTCAAATGTATTCTCGGATGGGGTGGCGAAAGGTCATTGCATTCTTATGCTAAAGGACATCTAATCCTGATCCACTGCAGCTGCCTCCAATGCTCTCTCAAACCCAGCCTCAAACATGCGAATATCCGCTCGTGGCCCTTTAGTGCCGTCCTACGCCATACATGACCTGAGCAGCGTTATCACCAGCTGGAGGTCTAAGCCGGCGAATACACTCGCATTCAGCTGGAGCTCGACCGCCGCAGACATAGCCACAGACTCGGAAGGGAATCCATCTGCGTCGCAGAACTCCGTCACCACTTTCCTGGGCATGCAGACGGTCTCTGCGAAGATATATTTTGTGGCCATCGAGCTCGTGAACATCATGCCGAGGTTGTGGTTTGACGGCTTCGCGGTCCCCAGGAAGGTCGCTAACCCGCCTGCCAGCGATCCTGGACCGGCCGCCGATACATATGGCGCCGTGTTCTCCAAATTAGTGCACTTGTGTCGCTTACTTAGCATTCAGGACTGAATCCGTGGCATGCAGGTATTTTGGGACCGCGCAGGCCCCCGGCCCCGCGGCGACGTACAACACACAGGCCTTAGCCGTGTACAAGCCGCGAGCTGTCCTTCAGTTCGCGTCGAAGGCCGACTACGACAAGGCAAAATCGGAGGTGGCGAGGAGCACCGGGATGTGGCAGGGCGCACGCTCGAATAGTACCGTTTCGTGAGTGCTTTTTTCTGTGCTTCGCCCCCATCCTTAGAACTGGAAAACCTTCTCCAGAGAGAACGACAGCAGCCTTGAGCTTACTATCACTCAGAACTCGCAGGATGCGTATATTGTGGGCTTCATCAAGGGGAGTTATTGGGACAATAATTCCACCCAATCCAGACGTTAGTGCTGCGCCCGACGTCGGGGGATACATAGTCAGGGGAGTGTACACCAACTTTATGCATTGGATCGAAGTGACTACCGTCAGGAAGTAAAACGTGAGGTCAAAGAACCAAATCGCTGCTTGAACTCAAGAGAAAGGTCCTCTGTTGAGACTCAAACGCCCGATTTTTCCTTGCACAACGAATCTCGGTCGACCTATTCTCAAAGAACTGACCAGGACACTGCGTTCGGCGCAGAACAATTCTAGTAGGCAAACGTTGTTGAATTTGATGCAACGGTAAGTAAGAGTCGCCGAACATCGATCGCAAGTTTCTCCTTCGTTTCGCCCCACGATCACTTCCAGTTTGTCCCCACAGGAACTCCAAATATACTTGCGCAAATTCAACGCACACGGCAGGGTTTCCATGTCGAAGCGTCTGTTTACGCGCTAAAGGGACTTGCACTGAAAGCTGTTTGGACGCCAGCTTCTCGATCTCCGACCCGACCTGGAGAACTTTCGCTTGCAAGCACCTTGGCACGGTGATGACTCCAAGCCTAGCTGTCGAGAAAAACGGCGACCAAGCCCACGATCAGACAAGACGGTGTTGTGCAGTATGAAACCCGGATCAGCGATTCTATGGCGAGTGCTCGCCGTTCGCCCTTTAAAGGTCGCGGAGATTGACCACAAACTTTACTCTGGCAGTCACCCAACACTCATAATCAACGCCGGTCGCTTCCACTTGCAGGTCAAGTTCCACCAGGCTCTCCAGCTTACTCGCCATGTTCTTTCTTTCCGCCGCCTCTGCCCTTCTCTCTCTCCTTCCCATCGCAGCCACCCTACCTGCAATGGCCACTCGCCAGATAGATGGAATTACAGTTGGGGCTGCGATCGAGAGCGCATACCTCACATACCTGATGTCAAGAGACGTAGCAACCCCGGGATTCTATGTTTTACCCTCTGGCGCACAGTCAGAAGTTTGTGTTGATGACGTTTATGCTATGGAGACCAACGCCGCCATCTTCTCAGCCGATAGGTTCCCAAATTCCTATTCATCGACGTTCGATCTGTCGTTCAGCAGCATGTACATCGACTTTCTTAATGAATGTACGCGTGAAAATTTAAGCTCTACTGAAGGTTAGCACAGCTCTCATGGGATCTAATCCTGATTGACACACCGGAGCAGTCACCATCCAATTGGGGCTTCTAAATTCTAATACCTCACACCCGGGCACCAACATGCAGATATCCACTCATGGCCCCTTGGTACCGTCCTACACCATGCCCATACTAAAACCCACTATCGGCGAATGGCAACTGGCTGCTCCCGGCTGGCAACTCACTTGGCGCTCGGCCGGACGGTCCAACAGCAGTATCCAACTAGCACAGTCGGCTGTATCGCAGAACAGCTCCAAAATAGATTTATTGGGAATGCAGACACTCTCCGCGGAGATCTCTTTTGCACGTATCGAGCTCATTGCCATCCATCTCGGGGCGTGGTTCGATAACTTCACGCTCGCCAGGGAGCTGGCCAAGGTCGACGGACGTACTGCCGTGTCGGAAGCCGAGGGCATGAGTGCTGCATTGTTCTCCAAGTGCGTGCATTTGTGTCGTACTCAATAACCACGACTGACTGCGCGGCGTGCAGATTTTTCGGGACGGCGCAAAATCCAGCCCCAGCGGCGTTGTACAATGCGCAGGCCCTGGTCGTGTACAAACCGGAAGCTGTCCTCATGTTTGCGTCGCAGGCAGAATACGACACAGCGAAATCGCTGGCGACGAAGAGCGGCGGCATGTGGCAAGGTGCCCGCTCAAATAGCACTGTGTCGTGAGTCGTTTTATTCTATGCCTCACCCCTTGTTGAGAATTGGTCTTCCGTAGACCCAACGACGCGAACCTTGAGCTTACCATCACTCAGAGCTCGCAGAATGCTTATATCGTGGGCTTCGTTAAGGGAAACTATTGGGACAGTAATTCTACCCAATCTAGTTCTTAGTGTTCAACTTTCCATGGTTCAAGTGCGGAATACATAGTGAGTAGAATGTAAATCGGAATTACGAGTTGGGATTCGGGCAAGCGGTAGCCTCTCGAGACAGACACTTCAACGCTGCCAACGCATACCACAGACGGTTACTGTATTGTTATCATTATTTTCTGGTGGTGGCCAGGTTGGGTTATTACAGACCGGGTTAGGTTGAGTTCGATCCCCTTTCTCTGAGCACCCAGTGAACCTGGGGTTCATTGCTCAGATCTAAACGCATATTCAGGTTCGATTCTCGGCCGGACGCCGCATGGAGCAACGAGTCAGAAATGCAGGTTGAAATCGGGGATCTCGGGCAACGTACGATCGGGTCCCGATTGCAGTTTGTAGCATCCATCCGTAGGCCTCAATAACTTCTGTTAACCCATACGGTAACGTTCAGATGGTCGAGAAGAAAACCATTCGGTTAGATAGTCGTTTGTCAGATTCCTCTATGGCAAGACTTGGTGGGTGCGCGGACCCGCACGGCAGTGAATACTACTACATCTGGAAACTGCTTGATATCAGTTGGGGCTTCGTTTGTGCTGTAACGCGGCCTATGCGGCGCGCCGGTTAACGGTTCTGGTTCAAGCCTTAGGTTAGTCTAGAGTCGGTTGAACCGTAAACTTGACCATTGCGTGAGGTCCCGCCTCGTTCAACCGATTCTCGGGTCAGACCTTTCCAGCACTCCACACGCAGGCAAGCATCTTCCCCAGGGTGCGATCAAAGTTCCTGCCTTCGGGAGTGAATCTGGTCAAGAATAAATACCCAATTTCTGTTCTCCTAGCAACGGCTATCTGCTTCCGCCAGTTGTTCAGAGAACAGATTAATTTTTGGAATGAGTTGAGCGACGACGATCAAAGAGGGCTGAGGCTGGAATTATTATATATAAACGGAGCAGTGGCGTGTTCGAAGCAACTGTCCGTGGTGAGCGGGGCGAAACGAATACTTCCCGCACCATTTATTAATTTGCTCGAGACCCATTTCCAAGTCTTTTTCACACATCTTGTCAGAGAAGGAGAATTTGTGGCGATGAAGGTTGACGTAAGTGGGAACGAGAAGAAGGAAGACAGGGTGGTTCGGCATCAACGGCGGCCAAAGCGAGTGTTCGCATCACGTCACCTTACTCTCGCGTGCCTCCGTCGTGCGATGGCTTTACTGAAGCTCGTAAACCCCAGAAAAAAAATTATGAGGGGACACCGCGTGGAATCAGATAAGGTGCGGAGTACTGAATGATTCATATTGCAATGCTGCATTGCTCGTCAGTAAAGTTGTTTGCATAATACCTGCTACCGCGGCAGTGGTCTCGTACCTTATCTGCAGCGTGCCAGTCACTGCCATGGGAGAAGGTGTGCGATCGAGAGCTTGGTGTGTGAATGCTGTAGAATACAGCCCTCTTCATTATGTTGGGGTTGCGGCGTTCACGGACTCGAGGCTATTTGAATGGGGTGAAATGGGAGGAAGGTGCACGTTGTCTGTCAGAAGGACCGATAAGATTCTGAGAATCCGATCCGTCCATTGCAGCTTTGAGTGCAAGTGAGGTTAGGCTGTGCAGGGTAGATTACGAAGATTGATTAGCCTTGGCGATTCAGGTAAAGACGCTTCATTCTGGACAAAACGAAGACGGCGCGAAGGAAGGATAGGAGGAGAAGAGCGACGCGCGTATACCCAGGTGCGACAGTCGGGATGACGCGGCCAGACATGATGAATGTGCGAGGCAAACGGGGTGCCGTAACTTGGATCATATTGGGGTTGGGCTCGGGGCGCTTGGCGCTCCTGAGGAGGTTAAGTCTGGTGGCCGTAGCACCAAGTGTCTGCTCGAGCGATAGTGATGTGGGGCCAAGCGCTGTACTTATCATGGAGCCGATGAATCGCCAAAAGATCAACCTGAGAGAGATCCGCGGGCAGTCAGCTCGGGGAGAGTGGCGGCTATCGCAAGCGTGCGTATTTTGGGGACCCAACGGCGAGTATCTTTACATGCTACCAGCGGCACGCGAAGGACACGAGCACAAGAGGGCGTGTGGCCCAATTAGGAAAGGGTGTACACAGCCACCAGCCTGTGCTTATCAGCTCGCGTGATTGCAACGGCGGTTCTCCTTAACCACCATGGCTTCATCCCTCTTTACCCTTGCTCTGTCTCTTGCCGCTGCGGTATCCAGTACACCGCTCTCTACCAGTCCCTTCTACTCCCCCGCTCAGCGCACCCCGTTGACCCTCGCCCCCTTGTCCACCAGCCACCGATATGGTGCAATCAACAACTCGTACATCGTCATGCTGAAGCGGGATACTCCTGCGTCCGTCATGCAGAACCACTTCAACTTCCTGCAGGCCGCGCATGAGTCGGAGCCGCTCGTCGACGACAGCTTTGCCATCAGACACGTCTACGACAGCATGAACGGCTACTCCGGGCGCTTCTCCGAGGGTGCAGTCAACCAGCTGCGCGCCCTTCCCGAGGTCGAATATGTTGAGCAGGACCAGATTGTCTACACCCAGGATGTACAGAAGATGGCCCCTTGGGTGAGTCATGTACCGAATTTCATGTCCGCCGCAGAACCTGGGCTTTAGCTCCATTGCTGCTCCAGCGTTCTCACCGGACCATCGGGAGTGTCTCTGAGACATCACTCCTGACTCCGGGGTATAGGCTTGCTGTTTCAGTCGTGATTTCGCTCTCTTGTCTCGTATGACTCATCAGAAACATGTACTGACCGTCCATCCCCAGGGCCTCGCTCGCGTCAGCCACCGGCCAAAGCTCACCTTTGGGACCTTCCGGAGCTACGAGCACGACCCGTCAGGCGGCGAGGGCGTCGACGTCTACGTCATCGATACCGGCATCAACATCGGCCACGTCGAGTTCGAGGGCCGCGCGTCCTGGGGCAAGACCATCCCTGACAATGACGTCGACGAGGACGGCAACGGTCACGGAACCCACTGCGCCGGCACCATCGCCTCGCGCAAGTACGGTGTTGCCAAAGCCGCCAACGTCATCGCCGTCAAGGTCCTCGGCTCCAACGGCAGCGGCTCTATGTCCGACGTCGTCGCGGGCGTCGTCTTCGCCACCCGCGAGGCGACCGCCAAAGCTGCTGCCGCAAAGGCCGAGTACAAGGCCACTGGAAAGACCGCGCACAAGGGCTCTGTTGCCAACATGAGTCTCGGTGGAGGGAAGTCACCCACACTCGACCGGGCTGTGAACGCTGCTGTTGACGCCGGGATGCACTTCGCGGTCGCTGCGGGTACGCACTCTCCTACTCTACGCCCGACTTTTACTCACTTAACACAGGTAACGACAACCGCGACGCCTGCAACTACTCTCCCGCAGCTGCCGAGAACGCCATCACCGTCGGCGCCTCCACTATGGGCGACGAGCGCGCGTACTTCTCCAACTACGGCAAGTGCGTCGACGTGTTCGCCCCCGGCCTGAGCATCCTCTCTACCTGGACCGGCTCCCCCGACGCCACCAACACCATCTCCGGCACCTCCATGGCCTCGCCCCACACCGCCGGCCTGCTCGCGTACCTGCTGTCGCTCTACGGGTCCGAGACGTTCAACCCCAAGATCGACATGGCCCCCAGCGCGATCGAGATCCAGCTGCAGCGCCCCTTCACGCTCGCACTGTCGTCGCCCATGTACATCTTCGCGCACGCGGCGCTCCCGCGCTGGGTCGCGGACTTCCTCCCCATGCCCCGCGCCGAGGCCGTCGAGGAGGACGTCGTCCCCGTCCCCAAGACGATCACGCCCAAGCAGCTGAAGAAGGCGCTGCTCGACCTCTCGACCAAGGGCATGCTCACGGACCTCCCCGAGGAGACGGTCAACCTGCTCATCTTCAACAACGCCACGACTGCATGAGGATATGTAGAAGGATGTCATGACTGAGTACCCCACACAACATACATAATGCGGATGCGGCGTGCACCTACACTTCACGATCTATCGATGCGCTATTGTTTCGCTCCTTGGTTTCAGTTTGTACAGTAGTAGTATGCTATCAAAGCGTGCAAGAGATGTCTTGAGACTCGCCCGTAAGGCCTCATAAACAAAGAAAGAATTCTAGAAAAGGTAAGTGACAGGTACATGACAGGGAAACATGCGCAAAGCTGGTGGCAGTGCAAGAACCCCTTGTCTTGAACCTTCTCTTCCGACTCAAGTTTGCATTCTCTACTCGCGATACAATGTCTCAAACTCAAAATCTAGAGGAACCTACGCCGCTGGAATGTTCCGTGGGTGAATGCAGACGCGTCGCAGATCTCTGGTTTCCAGACGCAACCCTCATCCTCCGCGCCGAAAACACGCTGTTTAGGGTCTATCCCAATATCCTGAGCGCGCGATCTACGGTGTTTGGTGACATGATATCGGTTCCACAACCTGCCGAACCCGAAGGCCATACGCTCGATGGACACGCCATTGTGTACCTCCACGACTCTGCTTCCGAAGTGGAAGTGTTTTTGAGAGCCGTATTTGACTCGAGGTATGCGTCCCGCCCCTGAGGATAATTGCCGTGATTCCAATTTTTCCAAGTTATTTTATGCCTCCCCCAGCTCCCACGGACCATGCCACCGTTATTGGAATCATGCGGCTGGCACATAAATACGACGTTCCATATCTCTTTCAGCGGGCCTTGCATCATCTCGGAAATGTCTACCCCACCACTCTCGCGGAGTTCATCAATACAATGGTTACTAAAACCACGCCATCTCATGTCGATATTAAATGGGGGGACGTCACTGTAGACCTCATCACGATTCGCGCCACGTCGGAAGTCGGTGCAGTGTGGCTATTTCCCACCGCCTACTACAGCACCTGTACTTTCTCCGCTGAGAAACTTGTCTCTGCCGGAAAGTCGTGGGATGCACTGTCCAGCAACAAACAGCAGACGTGCTTAATGTTACAGGGTCACTTAGTCCGAGCGACAACTCGGGCTCATCGGTTCCTTCGACACATACCTTCCCTGCATTGTTCTTCGAATGAAACATGCCAGGAGGCGGTTTCCGCAGCCCATGGGAACCTCGAATGGCGCATAGACCAGCAGTATGACATGCATCCCGTGACCCCCAACTTTTTTCACAGGACATCTGCTAAGCTCTGCGACACTTGTCGTGAGCTTGCAACAGAGATGTTTACTGAAACCCAAGAGTCGTTTTGGGGGAAACTTCCGAGCATATTGGGGCTTCCTACCTGGGAGGAGTTGAACAAGAGACGCGCAGAAGTATTGGGACTGGAGGGATGAGCTAGCAATCCCAGGTTTGCCGAATCCCCGGACGATCCCGGTTTATTTCTTGTGTTGCCTTGTAACTCGTGCGGGAGTTGATGTCCCTCATCTGAGTGACGGTAATTGCATGTGGCGCAGAATTGATATTTTAACCAGTATTTTAAGGCAAGCACTGTTTCCGAGCGGGATTCTTGTACAAACTGCTTACGCCTGAGAACTACTTATGATCTTCTTCACCAGCATTGTCTGAAAACCTTGCTAAAACACGTCGCTGGAATAATCTATAACTGTAGGAGCTGAGTCCAGTGTGGAAGAGCGAGGCGCGACGGAATGGCCGCGACATTGGAGCGGCGGATTCAGAGCGGTTGTGTGTCGGAGAATGAAAAGAAGCCGAAAAGCCGCACAATAGCTGGTGGCGGTGCTGGCAGAGGTAGTATTGTCTTAAACTCTACATAAGGCTATCACCTCTCGCTCCTTGCCTTCTCCTTCACCATATTCCTTAGCTCGCGATCCATTCTAATGTCTCAAACACAAAATCTGGAGGATACTTCTCAGATGGACTGTTCCGAGGATGAATGCAGACGCGTCGCAGATCTCTGGTTTCCAGACGCAACCCTCATCCTCCGCGCAGAAAACACGCTGTTTAGGGTCTATCCCGGTATCTTGAGCGCGCGATCTACGGTGTTTGGTGACATGATATCGGTTCCGCAACCCGCCGAACCGGAAGGCCGTACACTCAATGGACATCCCATCGTGTTGCTCCATGACTCTGCGGCAGAGGTGGAAGCGTTTTTGAGAGCCATGTTTGACTCAAAGTATGCATTCTTCATACGGTTAATCGCTCTGGTACTAATTTCTCCAAGTTATTTCATGCCTCCCCCATCTCCCGTCGATTTTGCCGCCATCATTGGCATTATGCGGCTCGGTCATAAATATGACGTTCCGTATCTCTTTCGGCGGGCTCTGAATCATCTGGAATGCGTGTTTCCTACCACTCCCCCCAACTCCATTCATGCGCGGACGGTTACTCCCTGCCGTGTCCTTTCATTATTAGAGACCGGTCTCGATTTCACGGACTTCATTCGGACGACGTCTACAACCAAACATATCACTTTACCATCTGAGCCCGTCACCATGAACCTCATCACGATCCGTGTCGCGTCAGAAGTTGGTGCAGTCTGGCTCCTTCCCGCCGCCTACTACAGCGCCTGTACTTTCTCCGCCCAGGATCTTCTCTCGGCCGGGCATTCTTGGGATGCACTGTCTCCCGACAAGCAGCAGATATGTCTAATCTCACAGGTTGAATTAGTCCGGGCATCTTCTCGGAGTTATCGGTTCCTTTTCCACGTACCCTCGCCAAATTGTCCCTCGAAGGCCAAGTGCCAGATGGTCGTTTCAGGAGTGCACAATCTCCTACAAAGGCGCATAGACCTCAAACTGGACATACATCCTCTATTACCAGAGATTTTCAACAATAGATCTGTTGAACTCTGCGATGGCTGTCGCAAGCTTGCGACAGAGATGTTTGATGAAGCCCAGAAGTCGTTTTGGCAGGAATTTCCGGGCATATTGGGACTTCCTAGCTGGGAAGAGCTGAAGAACAGGCGCACAGAAGCATTGGAAGTGGAGGGGGGAGCGATTAATACCCGTGTAGGTGTAGTAGTTAATGAGATTTGATATCTCTTCAACACCTGAACGATGATGCTTTCATGTGGCGGAGACGAGGAAGCCGAGCTCATACTTGAAATATTTCAAGGTAGTATTCTCGACCACAATTGCTTTTAGAATTATGTCAATCTTGGGGGTACGCGGAACCCTCCCCGATATTCGCTAACTTATTACAACCGCGAAGGATGGACCGCTCAGACTCACTCGGCAGCGAATCGGGAGAAACAGAGAAAAATAGGAAAGCCAGCGATATCACAGCGAAGGATCGCCGGTGAACAACATGCAACCGTGAGAAGTTACAAAATACGTATGTTTTTTAGCATTCGGGCTCGAGTGCGAGTTTCAGCCGGATACGGGGTTTTGAAGACAGCCGTGGGTCTTCGCTTAGTGTTGGACTGGATATCACTCGTCCGTAGATAGGTAACAGACAAAGGCTTCGGGGTAGACCATAGCACGACACACAAGAGAACGAGACATCATGGGCTCGAAAGTTAGGGTGACAGTATCGTGCATGGGAAGAGGAAAACTTGAAAGCCGCTACTGATGCATCCTTCCACCGGTGGAGTTCCTCGGCGGAACGAGACCATGCTCATTCAATCGGCGTACATCGGTGTCAGTGGAACTCATTCAGAGCACAGGTGACCACATAAGCTCACGGGCTGCCGAGCCCGCGGTCGCCGATTTCAAATAATGACACTCCTTTCAAGACCGCCGAACCCGACACGAACGGGCCATAGCACGCAAGCCACAGCACGCAATTATTCTGTAATATGTTCGGGGATATTAGCCCCGGAAGCCACGAAATACGCGATGCAACGCACACGATTTACAGGTAGTGTAGAGTCGAAAATGCACCCAAGTCGTCGATCAGGTGCACGGCGCCGGCACTCTCGTCGACACACAACGAATTAAGGGCAAGGAGATCAATGGAATCCGGGACGGCGAGTTTGTGTGAGGAGGTGGACGATGTCTCGGGATGGTAGCGCACAAGCATGAGTCCTGCCTCGCCTTCGTTGGATTCTACGACCACGACGACGTTAAAGCCACTGTGGTCCATCCATAGAAGTGCCATGTTCAATAGTCGGCCGGGGACATGCGCTGTTGTGCAGAGTGAAGGGAACGCGAGGGGGGAGGACACGCCGTCGTCGGAGGCGTGGGTAAGAGTGTTCAAGACGAAAGTGAATGAAATGGTCGAGGCCGGAGTGTTCTCATCAAGAACACGAACAAAAACTGCGCTGACACCATAAGCCGGTGTGCTCGGGAGGATGAAGCAGAATGGTTCGGAGGAGTCTGCGCCAGGCGCCAGAATATCAGTTGTGTAGCGGCCAGACTCCTCGCAGCGGCCAACAGAGAGACTAGTTCGTGATATGTGTTGGATTTGGACCGAGATGCCGTTTTCGAGCACGTTGTACAGATGCCCATTGTAGGCAAAGCAAACGATGAGATCGCGCTCATTAACCACCTAAATAAAGCTGAGTTGCCTGAAAGAAATGTAAGATAAATTTGCTCACCGCGCGGTGTAGCTTTACTGAACTTACAGAATCCCGAAAAGCTCCATTTTCGTCGCTGCTAGTGGCACGCGATATGATGGTACAGTGTTCTTGACGTTCTTCTACCACCATAGAACCTGCCGCCTCTTCAGTCACGAACAGTGACTCAAAATGGGGGCCGGAGTGTATTGAAACCTCGGAGGATGCACTTTCAAAACTGACTGCCTTTCCGTTCTCGTGTTTGATGGTTACAACATGTCTGCGTGCGATGCTAGGGGATGAAGAGACCCTCAATTAATACTAGAGGCAAAACAAAAAAAAAGGGACAAACAACGGAGCGGTATCTTCCAGTGTTCGAAGGGCAACGGAGCATATTCCATATGATTCGAAGGGCGCCGAGACACCGGTGATGCCCCCGCCCGTCGTTATGGGAGGGAATGCAAATGGGGCTGCAGCTTTTACGTCCCAGCAAACGGCGAGCCCACTTTCCTTCATATGAAGAACTATAATATCGGTCCCCTGCACGGTAAAAATGATATCTGCAGGCTCCGGAAGACTAGTCGAAGTCACAGGCCGCATGAGTCGGGGAAATGGCCGATTCCAATTTTCCTGGAGCTTCAGCCATGAGATGGCCAGACCCTTCAGACTCTCGAAAGTATATTCAGAGAGCCGAGCAAATTGTGGGCATGCAATCGTGGACGTTTTTCGAGTCGTTTCCAGAACTGAGATCCAGAAGCTACGTTGTCGGGACAGGTCGTAAATCGACGAACACGTCTAGAAGTGAACGATTTTGTTAACCCATTCGGATGCGAATTTTCCTTTGCGGAAACGCACCATGAGCAAGGATATGTGGTCGGGTAATGCCAGGTGATTCATTGCTTCCAGTATTATGTCTTTCGGAAGGTCGGAGAATAGGAGCGGCATGTCGAGGTTCCGAGAAGGATATCTGATGGAGATCCGTTTATGTGGATAAATACGGTTTAAACTTTCTTGGTTCGTTCTATAAATGTTCCCGCAGACTGCAGTCAGTGTGCCACACCACAACTTGAACAGCACGTCGGCAGAGTTGGGGGCCCGACACGGGATATGAACCTTGCCGAAGGTAAACTTGAATTCTCCTTAACAGCAGAAGCGTGAAAAGGCCGGTCTTCCGCGTGGGTGGTCACTGCTGGCTGCTGTCGGTAAGCGCGGTGGTGGTGCTTTGGCTTGTGTGTTGCCATATTTGTGCATGCTTACAAATTTGACTTCCTTCCTGATTTGTCGTTGATTTGTCGTCTCAAAATAAGAACTTAGCCTCTACTGGATCCAAATGTCTGCTTTGTGGCGACGCTACTACTACGCCGGCGACTGCAGGACCCCCAATTACAACCAGAATGAAGACGGTAGTAACTTCGGTCAAACATCCGAGTCCCCGAGACCCTTGCCGAGACCTCCGGATGATTAGGTTGGGAGCTTGAACCCTGCGCTCAACACTTTGTTTTGATTTTTCAACATGAGGACGGGGCCAAGCTCGCCACCGGCCTCCCGGCTGCATGTTACTTGTCTACGGAACCCCGCCGGAGCCAGCGAAGGCCCCCGCTCTTCGCCGTATATTTCCGGATTTCAGGCAAATCCACACTTTACTTCCTATGTCTCGGAGTTCCTATATCCCAGACTGGTCAGGCATATTGCGTTCCGTCGCAGCCATGCATACACGACGGAGATTGACCTACGCGGAGGTAAATCTTCGCGGCGATACGTAAATCTCGCTGGGGAAGCGATGTCCGCAAATACCGAAATACTATTTCTCGTTTCTCGGGGTAAGAAGACGGAAATTTGGATTTTAGCATCGCTGAAGTGCAGGGTCTAATAGGTTCAAATCTGCACATTGTCGGCTGATTTTTTCTTTTTCTTTTTTCCTTGTTCAGGGAGATACGCCCACTGGCTGGCAGTGGCAGGAGCTACACGCATTTCCTCCGGGCGGTCTTCTTTGGACTGCCTATAACGAAGAAGAGTTATTCGGAGCATGGAATGTACCAGGTGCCGGTGTGTTCGGTCGGGGGCCAAGTTGCAGCTTCCGCCAAGCTCATACAATTTCATTTCGCAAAAGGAACTAGCCAGGAAACAGTCTAATTTCAGGATGTCCAGTATCTGAATCCAAATATTCATCCCCGAAAACGGCGATACTGAAGCGAGCCAAAAGGAGGATTTACTAGTACGTGAGTATGCGAATCGTTCGTAGTACACTAACTAAGTTTGGCAAATTACGAGATCAGGAAAATCCCATTTTCAGGATTACCTAAGGATTTCAAACTCAATTAAAGAGGATTTCTGGGATAAGAGTCTGAAAGTTGAACAAACGGGCGATCGCGGAAGGAATTGAGTTTTCGTTGTTCGGGCTCGGGCGGCAAGTTGCGCAACACAAGTATGACAACATAAACTTGGCGCTGTTTCGGTTGGCGGGTTATGTCGGGGACAGCTCCAGGACATAAGGTCTGGAACCCCGTCCCGCAACTTGAATGCGCATCACGATGATCTTCATCTTGGACTTCCTTATTTGGACAGCGGAGGTGATGGTGATGGATGACGTAAGCGACCGGCACTTCAACACCTAACACCTTCTTGGCTGTATCATGGGCTCAACTGGGTCTATGTCTGCGGCGTGGCGATGGTTATACCCCATCTGTGGTCTAGGGTCTGGATCATCACTCTCCTGCTGCGGCTCCCAACTGCGGCTCCTCTGTCGAATCGTCTCCATGACTCAATTCTTCCACCTGATTCCGCGGACGACGTGATTGCGCTACAACGCCGGGCCTCGTGTAGATGAATTGATTCAGTGGAATGATACTCGTGAACTTCGTTTCTCCGATTGGGGATCAAGGCATTGCTGGCGCCAGTTCTGCCGTCGTAAAATAAGCGCCCGGCCGGCGCTTATAGCTGTTGTCCCGACTGGCCGTGCATGAGTCACTTTTATTTGGAACTTTCTGGACCATAAACCCGGTCGTTAGAATGGAACCATCAGTTTTTATCTCACAGCTCGGTTCCCAAGATTCGCTCGGAGAAAAAACTCGATCGAGGTCGGTTGGCACCGCCGGCGGAGTCACGACGGAATATTGTCTTGTTATGAGGATACAGCAACGTAACAGCACCTACTTCCTCTTAAAAGGACTGCGTGCGGGCCCGTCAATTATCAATCCGCATCCCCCAGAGTCATTCAGCGTCCTACACATTTTCCATTCAACATGCCTTCAACTACGCTCGAGCCATACACCACCACCTATGGTAGTGCAAGCTCGCTACCCACCGAGGTCTGGGATGCCCTTGAGTCCCATCCCCAAAACGCCAACTGCATTCTCCCCATCGTTCTTAAATCTCTCGCTCGAGAGAGAAATCACGAACCAACCGGACGCGACCAATGCTGGATCGTCGTGCATTCACTCGGCGCCATCGACTTTATCTTGTCGGTGACTAACGGCGATATAGGAACATACCCCGTCTTTGTATTCACCACGCATCCCATCCATCACCTCACCCCCGACTTCCTTCTCCCTCGACTCATCCGTCTCGCCGAAGCATTGCGCGACGCAGTCCCTGTGAAGCGCGCGTACTCTTTCTTTGCGCCCGACATCGTCACAAAAATGCTTGTCGAGATCTGGTGCTCGTTGACGGGCGTGCAGGGCTACCGCGAGCCGTATTATCACGCCAAGCTCACTTATTGCACCAAAAGGTCATTCATTAACCGCCAGATGACCACCTTCCCCGGGCTCATGTACGAACTTCGCCCCGCCGTAGAGAGCGACCTCGAGGGGGTCGCATCGCTCTGCTACCAGTTTGCCGCCGATTCGGAGCCATTCGTTCTCACGCACGAAGGCGCCATAAAAGAGGCGGCCACTCTGATCCGGAATAACCAGATTTGGGTGCATGGAATTCGCCGTGTTGGCGACCTGGGCGACGACATCGCGTCCATCGTGGCCTTCACGCGCAACAGCGACACCGTTGCTACAATTAGCAAGGTGTTCACTAATCCTACTTGGCGTCGCCGTGGGTGTGCCGAGCGCCTGGTCCGCCGCGTCTGCAAGCACCTTCTTGCGACGAAACAGAGCATCGCGCTTTACGTTGCGCACAACAACCCGGGCGCTATCCATGTCTACGCCAAAGTAGGCTTCCTTGGGCTAGTCGACGGCGCCGCGCCTGTAGAGGGCGTGGACTCGTGGCTAGAACTCGGCCTCGATCGCTCGAAAATTGAGCTCGGGCATTGGTAGTTGCGTGAATTTCACCCAACTTCAACTAGAATTTTCGGACTTTTTCTCTTAAAACGAGATCTTATGGCTTGCCCTACTATGTATTATTATCAATCACCCCAATCCCCTCCCGATGTACTTTAATTATTGTAGCGCATAGAACCCCTCCCCCCCTTAAACAAAATGTCTTACTTCCGATGTGACTGTGATATTTGCGTGACGTGACGATCTTTCTTTCCGAGTGCGACGATCAAGCAACATGCGAGGACTCTCAATCTTCGATATCCTCCACAAAGGTGTGGTGTATTCTCTCATGGGGATATCCGGGTACAGCATATTTGTTGGCGTATATGGCCACCGGCAACGCAAGGCTGCGCTCATGGACAAAGTCAATGGTGCGTGGTGCCCTTCATCACCGGAACAGCAGTAACTAATGGCGCTCCCTATCCCTAGAGGTGCGCGCTATTCCGCAGTTCTATCAGAAACCTTGTTTCTGAAGCAGATACTTCGCAGCGAACGGCAGCAGCGGAGCAACGGACACAGGTACACGCCTTTTTACTGCGTCGGCGCAGGCCAGGCTCACGTCCGGCTAGGAAGAGATTGCGCTTGCACGCGCTGCGCAGAGTGTAGTCCCTTCTAAACCATCGTCGTGAACCGCGCCGCCTATGGCTGGCGTTGCATTGTATCCATGCGGATGATTTAATCGTATGTACCGTCGCGGCTTTACTATACGTACGCAGCCTGTAACCACCCATACAGCAGCGCAGCGAATTCAAATAGGGTTCAATGATAATCAAGCCTCACTCTGCGGACTTGCACCCACACCGACGGTGCCTCATTTCACCAACAACAGCTTCGCACTACTGTTCTTCCTCGGATCTTACCACTGGCTGTTATTGGCGGCGGATATCCATCCATCCATCCCTAGACCACTAACAGGAAATAATTCACATGTATTACCCCCTACCCCGCGTTGTGATCTCGGTTGCGAGAATACTGGCCAGCGTGAACCCCGTTACCGTCGATCATGAAGAAGATGACGGTATTCCGTGCCTCATGCCGGTATGCACTGCACGGCGGTGCTCGTACGACAGGCGAGCGCTTGGGTCGTTCTGATTATCGGAAAGAGCGCTCGCCACCGTTTCGTTATCTGTGACTCTGAACTGATTTCCACCAGGCTCCTCTGGCGCTTGTTTCATTCGGAATTCGAAGTACGAATCGAGTCACTGCTTACAGGTCTTCGTTTGGGTGATACACGTCGAATCCACGGCCTTTTTTCAAAGCCGTGACCATTTGTCTCCGAAGGATGCGCAGAATTTTCGAGACTACATGGCTATCCACGGCGCCAATGCTGTCTGCCTCTCGATGCTGCGAATCTTGCTGGATTTGTATTCGGGACCACTTGTCCCCGAGGGATCCCTACTGTGCAGTATTTTCGAGAACAAATAGCTATCCATGGCAAGATCCATGGCGCCAATGCTGTCTGCCTCTCTGTGCTCTGGTTGAATTTAACACGTCAAGCTTGTGCAGTGTCAATGCTACGTCTCTTTCCTGCGACACGTAGTATGCATTTCAAAAAACGTCCAATCTAAGAGAGTCGATTGCGGTGAACATCTGGTTCCCGGGATTGCGCCATCCAGTCAATGCAGCATTGCTGAGCCGCGGGGAACCGCGCGGAAGCAATCAATTCACTTTTTTGGTTCCGGCGCAGATCCATCATCCTACAATTAAAAGGCAGTGTAGTTTGTTTTGTTCATGGAAGTCAGGGGCGACACGTCGAGTTGTGCAGAGCAGCAATAAATCACTCAATGGCCGCCAGCAAAAGTCGAGGCGCAAGTCGTGGCACGTCAGAAGTCAGTTGTATATGATATCGGTCCCCCGGTCCGTCGGTAATGAGAAAAAACTCTGCGGTCTTTGGGTCCTATAGAAACTCAAGGAATTGGGAAAAATGCACACTGAATGGATGGCTGAGGGCTCGTTGTTCTAGCAATTTTTAGATGGTAACGAGCCCTTGTTCTTTTGCCGGTCTTTGCCGGCAGCCTTGTTCTTTTTGATGACGACAATGCACGTGATGCACCTCGAGGAAGTTGTGAACAATGCTTCACGAACACCTTTGTTCTGCTCCCTTACCTTCATCCTCTGGCCTTTATGATTAGACGAATGGCTGATAGACTCGGTCATTTGGGGCATTCCTCCCTGCACAAGGAGCAATCCGACACTATCCACCCTCTCAGCAGCCCCACATCCTCCCAATCCGCTGTTTCCTCGTCGTATCTATCGCGTTCCAGCTATGACCACCGTGGATCAATATCTACTCAAGCGACCTCCATGAGCGAGTGGAGCACCGATAAGCGGGCCTTCAGCGCAGAATCCGACATGGACATCATCGAGGAAGAGAGACCACTACGCCCCAAACTCATCAGACGGCCGCGAGGAGTATATCGCCTGAGCGATTTTATCATCCAGCGTACCCTTGGTACCGGAAGCTTTGGGCGAGTCCACCTAGGTTCGCATGGCCACTTCATCTGTCCTCTTCCGATGACTGACCGTTCCCTGTTCGCAGTACGAAGCAAACATAACCTACGATTCTATGCAATCAAGGTCCTGAGCAAGGACCGTGTTGTCAAGATGAAGCAGGTTGAGCATACCAACAACGAACAGCGCATGCTCGAATGCGTGCAACACCCTTTCATCATCAACCTCTGGGGTTATTTCCAGGACACGTCCAACCTTTACATGGTCATGGACTTTGTACCAGGTGGAGAACTGTTCACGCTACTTCGCAGATCCAATGTGAGTCGTAGAAGTAATACAACTGGCTCCTCACTGACAGCATGTTACGCAGCGATTCCCTGACCCAGTCGCCAAATTCTACGCTGCAGAGGTCGGACTCGCTCTGAACTACCTCCATGGACTGGGAATCATCTACCGTGACCTCAAGCCCGAGAATGTCCTGTTGAATGCCGATGGCCACATCAAAGTCGCCGACTTTGGCTTCGCAAAAGCCGTCGATACGACAACGTGGACGCTGTGCGGAACGCCCGATTATCTTGCACCTGAGGTGCGCTCCCCCCCGTTCTATTCGATTATATTCTGACATGCGACCCCCAGGTCATCAGCCAACAACGGTACAACAAATCCGTCGACTGGTACGCGTTGGGTATCCTCATCTACGAGATGCTCTTCGGGCTCCCACCATACCACCAGACCGAGCAGAATCATCTCATCCTCTACGACCGCATCCAGGCGGGGCCGTCCAAGGTCGCATTCCCTCCCGCGGCGTTCTCTGACCAGGCGAAGGACCTCATCATGAAGCTCATGGAGGGCGACTCATCAAAGCGCTTCGGCAACATGCGCCACGGCGCCGCAGACGTCTTTGCGCACCCGTGGTTCCGCGAGGTGGATTGGACGCGGCTCGAGGCGCGCGAGATCACCGCCCCGTATCTTCCGCGCATCGCAGGCGACGGGGACGCTAGCGCGTGAGTTCCTTGTCTCTCTATCTTTGGTTCATCTTTTCATTCCCTGCCCAGCTTCGACAAGTATCCCGAAGACGACGTCTCTGCGTCGTACGGCCTGCCTACTCCCGACCTTAACGGCGCACTCTTCCCCGATTTCGAGTACACCGCCATCTCATAACCGCTGCTGTATTATCAGCTGCTGTTTTCTGCCAAAAGCATGCATGCACCCTGTATCACCAAAAGGGCTTTGGGATGTGGCTGGTCCATTGGGTTCTGCAACGCAACGGACGCGATGAATAATTGAGTTTTTTTCTTATGATGATATGGATATGACGGCGATGTGCCATTGTACAACATTGTCGTAGTGTGTGTTAACTTGAAAAGGCTGAGCGTAAAGCCCGCTTAAAGCATTTGCCTCCGACCCTTAGCGCGCTCAACGCGACCGTGTTTACGGAGTAAACAAAGCGCGATCAAGGCCAGAAAAATGCCTTTCTCTGTTTTGGACCCGACTACGAGCGCGGCGAGAACGTTCTCCTGCTCTACCCTCGAGAACCGGAATCCCTGATCCCATCCCACCCGGACTATCCAAAAATCACCCAGAACCGTCCCAGAATTGAAAAGATCGCCAATTACCGCCCATTTTGCTGTGCTCCTGCTTTGTGTCCACCGTCGGCTGGCGCGCCTCATATCGGGCGTGGGACTAGTCCCAGATGCCTAAGAAGGTCTCAGCGCCGGCTGCGGGAGGCAGTAGGGCTGCCCCCGAGCAGGTCGTCTCGGGTACGGATGTCATCAAGTCGAGCAAAAGCAAGGGCAAGGGGAAAGCCAAGTCCAAGAAAGCCAGGCCGCCTGCTGTGACGCCCGCGAAGATGGAGGCTGAGCGCGCGGCGCTGTTGGCGGAAAAGCAGGCGCAGCTCGCAGCCGTGTTGGACAGACACGATGATCTGGTGCGTTGGTGCTTTTTTGGAGTCGAGCGTGTAGCTGAGTGGCCTTACATAGATAAGGGAGAAGTTTCATATGGAGAGCTTTCTCATGATGGTCGATTATGACCCAGAAGTGCGTATTCTTCGAATTCTTATTTCGTTTGTTGTTCATCCTTTTTTAGGTCGCGAAGAAAGATGACTCAAAGGTGTTCCAAAATGTGGGCCCCATTCATGGAGCCATCGCCTGAATAATTCTAATCGTTGTATGCAGTACAAGTCTCGATACGACCTCCTCGAAACTGCCGCGCCAACTGCTGCGAGCCCCCGCAAGACGCGCTCCTCTTATGCCGGTGGCCTGCTCAGTATTGCGGGACCATCCGCTTCATTCCCTGCTATGGGATCTGCCAGTTCCCCGGCGGCCCCGCTCCCCCGACCATCGCCAGTAAAATCACCAGCAAAGAGCAGTTCAAAGCCGAAAACGCTGCACCCCGTCGCAAACGGTCAGCTGCCATTGCCTAGTAACGGAAAAGGAAAAGAGAAAGCTGTCGATCATGGCGAGGACGAGTCCATCTCTGTTGGTCTTGCGCGCCGCCGGTTGGCTGAACGGGAGCCATCGACCCCCACGCCGAGACAAATGCGTAAACGCTCCGGTGCCGCCCCGGATGCAGTGGAAACCGCAGGGCCCAGCACAGCTGAAACCGAGTCCATCAGCCACCCGCCTCGCAAACGGCGGAAGGTTGAGAGCACTGGCGGGGGAGATGTGGCTGTTGCCGTTTCCGATGGGGCTTCCTCTGGTGATGCGGCTCTTCCTGTTGCCGCGTCGGTATCTGCACCCGTGAATGGGCGCGTTTTGAGAGGCAAAGCACGTCCTCCAGCCCCCGCTACGGTGGCGGAGCCAGCCAAGGAACCTCCTGAACCCCCGCCACAAGACCCGACCGTAGGAAGCAAGAGTACGACTACGACGCCGGTGGGCAGGGTAATGCCGCATCGTACGGCCGCTAATCGACCCCAGGTTCGTCCCCTTCTCTCCTTGCGTTCGTGGCTGATCTGTTCTTTGTACAACAGGTCAGCGCTCCGCCACTACCCAGTCGGCGCGTGGTAGTCCCCCCCACTCCATCCGGTGTCAAGCGCGTGAAGCTCCTCGTCCGGCGGCCTGCCCCTAAATTCCTCTCTCACCCAAGACAACGACCGCCTCCTCCGAAATTCAATTCCTCCCTCGCCACCTTCCTCGGCAGCTATACCGATGTTGCAGGGCAGACCTTCCCTGTTGACCATGAAAGCGGCAAGAGCAACGAAGAAGTCGCGCGATTGGCCGAAGCGGAGGCCGTGCTTTGGGAGCGGGTAGAGGACATGAAGCGGGCAGGCAAATGGTTTGGCTCGGATCTGTTTGACGCCTTCCGTTCCGGCGGTGTGGGTCCTACTGGTAGTATCAGCGGCGTCGGCACGCCACTCAATGTGTCAAGTGCGGCTCTCGCGGCGTCGGATCCTTCTGCTCCCGTCTCCAATTCGCGGCCGGACGACGCGTGGGCGGCTGTCGTGCGCTCCGTCGTGGCATATGGACGAACAAACCGCGCACAGCATTCCGTCTCGGGCAGTTCGAAGATAAAACGAAGTCGGGGGCAATTAGTAGCAGCACAAGTCGCCTCGAAGATACAGGCGTATTGGGATGGGGAAGCTGCAAAACTTGAAAAGGGGCGCGTAGTGGAGGAGAAGAGATTGAGGGGGCTGGCGAAGAGTGTGATGAAGCTCGTTATCGGGGAGTGGAAGAAAGCAGTCTTCGTGAGTCCAGTTTCCTTTTTTTCGCCGTCTTCTCATGGCTATTTTCCCCTGTCAGCATATCCGAGAGCAAGAGCGGCTGAAGCTCGAAGCAGAGGAGCTTAAACGGGGACACGAACATCTCGACGCCATACTAGACCAGTCGGGGCACATTTTGGAGACGCAGCAGGGCGATTTGTCGCGGGGAACTGGAGACGCGTTCAGGAGTCGAAGTCGGTCGAGCAGTGTCTCTGCGACGATTATGGGATGGGGCGAAGTTGATGAGGAGGAGGACGAGGATGAAGACGAGGATATGGACGATGGCGAGAACGACGGTGCGGGCGGGGAGGGGCATGAGGGCGAGAAGGAGGAGGAAGAGGAGGAAGAGCCGGAGGATGTTGACGCGAACGACAACGACACCAGCATGGCAGAGGGTGAAGTCGAAGAAGACGAGTCGAATTCGGGAGTTTTGCTCGGAGATTACCCCCAAACACCCCTCATTGCGACACCAGGCCTTCCTGATTCATCCCCGCCGGGTTCTGCACAGACTAATCGGCGACAGTTTTTAGACCAGGAAGAGGACGAAAACGAATCCGAAGATGATGATGACGATGCGTCCGCCCTCGCAGTGGAGGATATGATGAGCGTGGAAGTTCCTCCTAGTTCTCCAATCCGGGCGCCCGATTCCCATCCTGGTCTTAATTTGACTGATTATGCTGTCGGCGATTCTGAGCCGTCTTCGCTGCAGTCTTCCATTCCTCCCGACGATCACGCCAATCCAGACGACCCTGCCACTATCGATCGACCATCTTCCCCGCTCGATGTTCTCTCTTCGTCACGAAAACCAGCTTCAAACGGCTCGCCAGCCATCGATTCCCCGGTTCCCACGGCGGACGCAAACATGCCATCGGAGGACGTCGACTTCCTACCTGCATCTTCATCCGTTCCCCAGACTTCGGTCAAGGAGGGCTCAGCTGGTCCAGATCCGCCCGTCGATACTGCGCTGCTTCAGAGTGCGGAAAAGGAGGAGGAGGAGGAAGATACAGAGGAAGAGGAGACCACACCAGAACCGGAAATCCCCGAGTATCTTCGACCCTACGCCGTCGCGCCCGTCGACTGGGACCCGACCCAAAGGGTAACGCCTCCGCTTCTCCTTCGGGGTCTCCTACGTCCCTACCAGCAGTCCGGGCTCGAGTGGCTTGCCAGTCTCCATCTCAACAATCTAAATGGCATCCTCGCGGACGAAATGGGACTAGGGTTTGTACAAGTCTTGTCGTAGCGAAACTTACTGATGTTGTTCATTGCAGCAAGACGATTCAGACCATCTCGCTACTAGCGCATCTAGCCTGTGACAGGGGTATCTGGGGTCCTCATCTCATCGTAAGTTTCTTTCCTAAATCGACTGAGAACGTCTGCTGATACTTCAGTATGTAGATTGTCCCGACCAGCGTCCTGCTGAACTGGGAGATGGAGTTCAAAAAATTCCTTCCTGGATTCAAGATTCTCAGCTATCACGGCAGTACTAAACGGCGCCGGGAACTCCGCCACGGCTGGAACGAGAAGCACCACTTCAACGTCTGTATCACCTCATATACGCTCGCCAGTCGGGATGCTGTTATATTCAAACGGAAGCCGTGGTATTACATGATTCTCGACGAGGCGCATATGATCAAGAACTTCAAGTCCCAGCGATGGAACACATTGCTGATGTTTCGGTCGTTTCGTCGGCTCCTTCTCACCGGGACACCGCTGCAGAACAATCTCACGGAGCTATGGGCACTGTTGCAATTCCTAATGTCCGGCTCCGACTTTGTGAATCTGAAAGAGTTCGGGGAATGGTTCTCTAGTTAGTGCCTCCTTTCTTCGCCCCTCGATGTCTGTTCATGTTTTCTCAGATCCACTGGAGCGGGCCATCGAGGCCGGGAGCGCGTTAGATGAGGATACGATGCAGCGAGTCACGAAACTGCATACTGTCTTGCGGCCGTATCTCCTCAGACGGCTCAAACGCGACGTTGAGAAGGAGCTGCCGAGCAAATACGAACACCTGGTCCTTTGCCCCCTCTCAAAACGCCAACGGTTCTTGTATGACGAGTTCATGTCGAGAGCGCATACCCGCGACGCTCTCCAATCTGGTGTCTACCAGAAAATCGCCAACATTCTCATGCAGCTGCGCAAAGTCTGTAACCACCCCGACCTATTCGAAGTTCGGCCGATTGTAACTTCTTTCGCGATGGAGCGTTCCGCCATTGCGGAGTTCGAGATCAAGGAGCTTCTTCTCCGGCGGCGATTGCTGAACGACGAGGAGGAGACTGTTAACATGGATTTGCTCGGCTTAAGATTCGTTGATCGACAAGGAGCCTCCCTTATTGCTGCTCAGGAGACGCGGCGTCTGGATGGGACCACCCGCCTACCTTTCATCTCTGAGATCCCTGACGCGCCTCCCCCGAACGACACTCGGACAATCGCTGGCTTCCGCGCGTACAGCGCGTATCAGAAACGCGCGGCTACAATTTCACGTTGGGCACACATCGGGTATTTGAACCGACTACGCTGCAACTCCTTTCCTGTTTACAGTCACGAGACCCTCAGCATTGTGAAACAGTTCCACCACCCCCTCCTCCCGCTTTCAGCAGTCGACACACGCGCGGGGTATTTCGACACGGTATATCCCATCAATGCTGCCATTAAGTCCTATGCCGCCCGGGCGGACGACATGGCGAGCGTCGTGGACAGATTTGCCGTCATTACTCCTGCGGTCGTCGCCCTCGATCTGCCCCGTATCACTCTTGCCGGTCAAACACTCCCCGAAGTAGCACCCAGCTTTGACGACGTGCTTCATCGTGCGAGTGTGAAGCTGCAGATCGCGTTCCCCGATCCTTCACTGCTCCAATATGACTGCGGGAAGCTGCAGCAGCTCACGCGTCTCCTAAGGGAGAAGAAGGCCGGCGGCCATCGCATTCTGATCTTCACGCAGATGACGAAGATCCTCGATATCCTCGAGATATTCCTGAACTTCCATGGGTATCTGTACCTGCGGCTCGACGGCGCCACGAGGATCGAGGACCGCCAATACATCACTGAGCGCTTTAACGCAGATGCAAGAATATTCTGCTTCATCGCGTCGTCCAGATCAGGCGGTGTGGGTATCAAGTACGTGTATTTTTCCGGGCCTTTTTCCTGCGCTAACCTGCTACTCATCGCAGTCTGACTGGCGCGGACACGGTCGTCTTCTATGATAGCGATTTTAACCCTCAAATGGATCGTCAATGCGAAGATCGGTGAGCCCCTTTCCTTCCCTCCGGTCTCTCGACCTTGCTGACCAACCACTTAGGGCGCACCGTATCGGGCAGATCCGCGACGTGCACATCTACCGCTTCGTGTCGCAGCACACGGTCGAGGAAGCGATGCTGCGCAAGGCGAACCAGAAGCGCTCGCTGGACGACCTGGTCATCCAGAAGGGCGAGTTCGACTGGCGCTCGCTGTTCGCGGACGACGGCGCGCTCGCGCAGGCGCTCGGCGAGTTTGACGACACGGAGGACGCGCTGGCGGCGAAGGTTGCGGCGCGGGAGGAGGTGGTGCTCGAGGGGCAGGACAAGGCGGATTTCCTCGACGGGGAGATGGCAGATGCGGGTGCGCCATTGGCTACGCCTGCCGGTGGCGCGGGGCCTGTTGTGGACCACGTCGAGGAGGAACCGGAGGAGCCCGAGGAGGAGGAGGGCGGGAGTGTGGCGGACTACATGATCGCGTTCGTCCAGCGGGACACCGAGTTTTTCCGCGAGTGGAAGCTGTAGTGCTGAGGGTTTTTACTTTTTTTCTTGCATCTCCTTTTTTTTTCTTGCCTCTTTACTTTGGTGGTTTTTTGGTCCTCCCTTGTCCTCCTGTCCTCTCCCCCACTCATTTGTACCCTCTACGCAGTTGTATGTAGACCCGAAAACTAACACTATGCTTCTGTTGTAACCTGATATGTCGTACTAATAATGTAATGCAGCAAGAAAGCGGGAGTGTGTATGCATGGCATGACATGGCATCTTGGCCAAGAATGAAGAGGAAAGAAATCTTGAGCTTTTCTTTTCTTTTCTCAAGTCATCCTGTGGGAGGCACTAGAAAAATGCAAGCAAGGAGTTCATATGAACATTGTGTTTGCATTCGGATGAGGCAGCGCGCTTACGCGGTTCCCGATTCACATTCTTCAAGTATTCCAAGATGTCCTCCATCTTGGTCTCCCACGGCTTGAAGGCTGCATCAAACTCTGCATAGTTGCGGGGGCACTCTATAACAGGCAGATGCAGCGTTTCTTCCTCCATGTCGCGCTTGAGCTGCTCGAGTATGCGCCTCCCGTACGACTGCTGCTGGTCTTTCGGCTCTTCCGGCGGCGGAGGCGTTGGCTCGGTATCGATATCCATCTATTTCAAACAGGGGGGGGGGGGGGGGGGGGGGGTAATTTGAAATGAAATGAGGTGAATTTGAAACAGAAGGAGGAATTGGAAATCCGGGAGAAAGAAAGGAAGAGAGAAAGGGATTATTCAGCGGCTAATTACGCGTTTCGCAGGGGTGCTACTTACGGGTATAGGTTGCGGTTGCGGGTGTGGAGGGAGGGAGGCGGGCGCGGGGGCAGCAGGGGACGCTGTGGCGTACGCGGGAGCAGGGGCATGGGCAGAGGTAGAGGTAGAGGCGTGCAGCGGTGGGAGGCTGGCGAGCGTCGAGATGGGGGGCGAATTCGCAGGCTCGGACTTGAGTGCGAGGGATGGCGCGCGCGAGGACATGGACGCGGCTGACGTGGGGGGCGTGGGCGGCTCGTACATGTACGGGCGGTAGCGGTAGTGCGGGAGCTGCGGGCTTGCGCCGCGTGACGCCGCGCGCGAGAGCGACGAGGGGCGCCAAGTCGGCGCGGGCGCCCACTGCGGCTCGGGCGACGTCGTCGTGTCGCTCGGCGTCGGCATCCCGTACGCGTACGGCGCGTCCGCGCTCACCGGCAACGCCGTGTCGACGTGCAGCGGCGGCGCGTTTGCATTCGGGTCGGGCGTCGGTTGGGGCGTCGGGAGCGGCGTGGGATTGGGATTTGGATTGGAATTGGAATTGGGATTGAGATTAGGATTAGGATTGGGGTCGGCATTATTCGGATTGGAATGGGGATTCACGTTGTCGCTGCCCTCCTGCGCTTCGCGCTCGGCGATCCACGCGCGAATGTCGGCCTGCGTCGCGTGGAGGTTGTGGTAGAAGCCCGACCGGATCCACGTGTCGTACAGGCGCGGGCGCTCCGCCGCGCTCGTGATCGTCCACGACGCCGCGAGCAGCGAGAGCACGGCCTTGTCGAGCGATGGGTAGGCTGCTACAATTCATACGTGCCTGCAATCAGCACCGCGCCTTCGGGGCAAGTGATGAATAGCCTACGATTCCGTTTGTCGTCTTCAGCGGCAGCGGCAGAAGTAGAGGCGGGAGCAGGGGTAGAAGCGGAGGTTGGCGTCGACTTGGGCCTTTTCGGGCGTTTCTGGCGTAGGAACCACTGTTGTAGGTTGTGAAGCGTGAAGCCCTGGTTCCCCTCACCCGGGAGCGCCTGCGCGCGCACAAAAACGCGGATCAGTACGACGCGCACAAAGACAAAGACAAAGGAGCGCGACGCACATTGATCTTCGCGAGCAGCGTGGTGCATTCCTCGAGGCTCGGGGTCCTTGACACATCATTGAAGAAATCTGGGTATTAGGGTTGGTAAGTCTGCCTGTAAGTTGGGAAGCACCAGTAGAAGGGAAGGGAAGGGTGAGGAAGGGAAGGGAAGGCGGGCGAAGGCGGGGTATTGATACGTGTTGACGCGTCGCAACGTACTTAGCATCAGTTTCACGCCATCAAAGCCGACGCGCGGCGTTCGCGCCTTGGTAACCGCCGTATTGCCGGTTGCGGGGGGAGCAGACCCGCTCGCGCTGGCGGGGGTCGGGAGGAAGGAGGAAGCTTGCGGGGGATTGGAAGTGGCTATGGGTAAGGACATGGACATGGTGTCATGAGGGAAAGAGGGAGGATTTTTGAGCCGGGGCTTTTTATATCAAACTTTCTTGTGGGTGGATCTCAGATCGAGGGGGGTTTGCAAATTCAGAATGGGCTAATTTCAAAGAGTGCGACCCCTAACACCGCGTATTATTTTTTTCGGCAGAAAGATGACGTGGCTTGAAGATGGCGCGGAAGGTGGCTTGAACGGACTTTATAAACCACCACGTAACACGCGAGAGAAAGAGTTAAAAAATGAAATAAAAATCTGAAAAAAATTGTTGGAGCTGTGGTTTCACTCATTGGGCTCCCTACACAGTTCAAATGAGTTGCAGGCACCCAGGAGGAAAAATGAAAGGCCAAGTCGGATGAAACAGCCAGATGAATTGCAACACAATCTATGAAAATCACAAAAATATTTGCCCAAATCAATGAAAAAATTGCTATCAACGATCAGGTGTTTCCGGGGTCCTCCACGTCAGCTGCCGAACGCGCCCATGCGCGCGTCAGCACTACGGCCTGTCGACACATGCCGAGACATGCTTGTGTCTCACACAGAGCCTTTGTCTGGGTTTTTTTTAGCAATTTTTTTCCCAATCTTCTGGCATCTTCTGATATCTAGAAGATTCCATCAAGGGATAGGTGTTTCATGAAGGCAGATCAGAGGCTCTGCATATGTTATGTGCTGAAATTCCTGCAAGGCAGAACATATGAGCCTCATAAACAGGAGCATGAGGACAAAGCAATTTCATTTCTTGTCTTCCTCCTTGGAATCGGTTTCCAAGGCATTCAACCTTGTTCTGGGGTTTCAGGGAGGTCTCTGGATTGGGCTTTATCCTGCTTTATCCCATTCAAGATTGAGTAGCAATATCTTTGGCTGATAGATGAAGTCAGATAGTGGTAGTAGTTGAGGGGTGTGCCTCGAGTGTGGTCAGCAAAAGCCTCGCGGCCTCGGGAGCGAGCAGAGGGTGAGTCGAATCGGGGGCATCGATGGTCGATAACGCTGAGGAAGAGTAAGACGTGGCAGGGAAGAAGGAAGATGCCTCACCCTGATCCTTGACCGGCACCCGGCTACCCTTGCCGGTATAGCCGGACCCGGCGATTCCGCATTTGGCTCCTGAAATCAGTGTCCTTCCTCCGCGATCGTCATCCTCCAATTTTCCAGCATTTTTCGCGGCGAAAGAGCGGGTGTGTCGGTGCTGGGCGCGCGGGTGCGGCGTTAACTGCTTGCCCAGCCCTGCCTAGGCACTTTGCAGCTGTTGTGGGGTCTAGAATGCGGGGGAAGCGGACTCGGAGTCCCGTTTCCCGCCATTTGTGGGGCCCCTATACCCCACAGCGGGTATGATCCTCCCTGATTCACATGTTAGTGGCCCTTTAAAATACGCGCTTGCAGGAATTTACTGCATAATTATTCCCAGTATACCCGCCGCCAACACCATAAACCACAGACATGTCGTCGCGCTCAGGGAACAAGAAGCCGGTGGGGTTCGCGACGCACATCGCGGCGGGCGGCATTGCGGGCGCGTGCGAGGCGGTGGGTCTTCGCATTCAACGCATTGGGCGGGTGCGGAATGGGTAACTGACTGACTCGCGCTGCAGCTGGCGTGCCAACCGCTCGACACGATCAAGGTGCGTATGCAGCTCTCCAAGTCGGGGCGCGCGCCGGGGGTACGTGTATTCACTATATGTCTCTGCATTTGAAGCTCGTCTGACAGTTGGCGGGCGCATAGACGAAGGCGCGCGGGTTCCTCGCGACGGGCGGGATGATCGTGCGGCGCGAGACGCCGCTCGCGCTGTACAAGGGCCTGGGCGCGGTCCTGTCTGGCATCGTCCCCAAGATGGCGATCCGCTTCGCGAGCTTCGAGCGGTACAAGGCGTGGCTCGCGGACGCGAGCACTGGCAAGACGTCCACGGGCGGCATATTCATCGGTGCGCGTTTCTTGCACGCGAGTGCGTTTGCGGGCGTGCGGGCTGACTGACTGGGTGCACAGCGGGGCTGGGGGCGGGGACGACGGAGGCGGTGGCGGTGGTGACGCCGATGGAGGTCGTGAAGATCCGGCTGCAGGCGCAGATGCACTCGCTCGCGGACCCGCTCGAGACGCCGCGGTACCGCAACGCGGGGCACGCCGTGTACACGATCGTCCGCGAGGAGGGCGTCGGCACGCTCTACCGCGGCGTGTCGCTCACCGCGCTCCGGCAGGCGACGAACCAGGGTGCGTCTTGCTTGATTAATTTGAGCGAGTGAGGTGGGGATGCTGACGCGCGGGGTAGGCGCGAACTTCACGGCATACCAGGAGATCAAGAAGCTCGCGCACCGGATGCAGCCCGAGCTCGTCGAGCTGCCGTCCTACCAGCACATGCTCATCGGCCTCGTCTCCGGCGCCATGGGCCCCTTCTCCAACGCGCCCATCGACACCATCAAGACGCGTGCGTCATTCCTCCTCCCCCTCCTCTCTCTTGTTCCGTTTCCCTCGTGCTAACGAGGATGCGTGCATGCAGGCCTCCAACGCGCCACCGCCGCCCCGGGCACCTCCGCGCTCTCGCGCATCACGGCGATTGCGCGCGACATGTGGCGCGAGGAGGGCGTGGCGTCGTTCTACAAGGGCATCACGCCGCGCGTGCTGCGCGTTGCGCCGGGGCAGGCGATCGTGTTCGCGGTGTATGAGCATGTGAGCACCGCGATTGAGAAGATGGTGCCGAAGGTCATGGAGGACGATGGGTATTCGGAATAGGCGCGCCGAGCGTCAGCGAGGCGGGCGGAGCGGAAACATGGACGCGTGCGGGCGGAGGCGGGCGGAGCTGAGCGTAAACACAGGCAGGGCGGAGGCGGGAGCGTAGAGGCGTAGGCATATAGGCGCGAAGACGGGCAAGCAAGCATAGAATTATAAGTAGGATAGCAAGTAATGGGCAGTGTACGGTATACGTAATTTATTCTTTATTTTGGGGAGCGCAGCGAGGAGTCGTATACGTGTAAGTGCGTGAGGTGGGTTTAGCCCTTTTGGCTTTGTGCAAGGGGGTTGGGATTAGAGGGGGCGCCCCGGGCGGGGTTAGGAGATAGGATGAATCATGTACTTACATTACTACACATCGGATGATTATCAGAGGTTGAGATTCTTTGCATTCAGGATTGTTCAAATTCTCCACAACGGTGGAAATTAGATACATGCGTGCTGTCAACAATCTTCCCGAGGAGGGGTGTGCACACACTTACGGCTAGTGTATGTAGTACGGGCACGCTGTTCCAGCGCTGGGACCTCGTGTCGGCAGTCCTCGGCAGTCCTTCCTCAGTAGCTCTCAGGCTGGGCTTGAACTGACTGCCTTGTCTTCAATACACATCTGAATATATGCATGAGTGAAGCGATCGGAATCCCTTGGCCGAGACAAGGCAATCGGCGAAGGCGCATACTTCCGATGTGAGTAGGGCCCGATTGTTTAAGTCCTCAGCTCAAGGCCTGAGTTTGATTCATGACCTGGATACATTCATCATATGAGTATACTTGTGGTTTCAGAGTTGTTTCAGAGTTCTCTTGTTCTCTTGATAGGGACAGGAGTTGGAATCTTGTCGGGCACGCCTTGTTCTTCAATACGGGTAGGCCCAGATTTCGGGATATGGATACAGTAGGGATGCATTCACATCGGACACTGAGGATCCTTTGGCCGACATTTATAGCATGTATCTTAGGCACGGGCTGTCGGCGTACGTGAGACCGGGTTTAGGCTTTTCGCTTGGGAGTCATGCTGGTGCTAAAGGGGCGGGCTTAGGGGATAGCCTGGTGCGATACATGGAATGATACTTTGGCTGCGTTGTTGGCGGATTGTTGGCGGATTGTTGAGGTTCTCTCAGCCTCAATTCATGACCTGATCAATGAACATCAGACAAGGAGGATACTTGTGGCCTAGGTTACTTCAAAGCTCTCTTGTTCTCTTGATAGGAGTAATGCCTACCTTGTTCTTCAATATGTGGATACATTCATCATAGACACCGTTGTTTCGAAGTGCAAAGTAATCCGAGCCGACCGTCGGCCGCCTTTATCCTGGACAATGGTCCTTGTAATGCTTACACATCGATAAGCTGAGACAAAAGACTAGCCCGCCATCACGGACAGAATCAATCAAGTTAGCCTCCGTAATTAAATCATGACTCGAGATTGTCGGTCGATAGCCTGAGAGCGAGGCCGACGCCTGGAACCGGGGCCGCGTACCTCGGACGGCCGAGTGGATGCACGCTGGGAAATGGAACTCGAAGAGCGGAAGCAGAAGCTGATGGGCATCCAGGTTTTTTCGCGAAGGTGATTTCCATGAAGGGACGTGGTGATCCCCGCACAGAGGACATTCAGAAGAGTGAGTGTTGTAGGCGCCGTCGATGCGAGACGTCAGGGATGCAAGGGCCTGCGATGGCCGCCGTTGGTTGGGGTGGCCGCTTAGACAGTCACTCTAAGTGCGCGGTGATGGACAGGGCTAGCCGAACGGGGCAGAAGATACTCAGAAGATTTGAATCAATGATCTAGGCGCCCGACGTTTAATGTCGAGGAAACGGAGGTATTTTTGGGGGGGCAGCGCCCGAGGCAGGGCATTGTTGTGTTGCTGAGAGGCAGGGTGCTTGATAGGAGTGGAAATACGCGTGTCGGTGGTGAGACAAAGACCTTGGGGGCGTCACAGCAACTGTGACTCGGCCGTGACTGTGGTCAACAATTGACAACAGATATCGATTTCTCTTTCCTCGATTTACGCGTCTTCCACCATGGCTTCATGGGTTCCACAGCCTCAGGGCCTCCAAGAGGTCCTCCAGACTCTCCACGAGTCCACCGACATGAATGTCGCCGTGCAACGGGCCATAACCCAGGTACTCTCCCCACCCCTGCTGTTCTCCGTGTCCTGACTCCAGATCGCCCAGAAACTAAACAACTTCACGCGCGCACCAGAGTACATTGGCTACCTCGCATACATCCTCACCGCAATGCCCCAGGAGGAGGACAGAATCCGCACAATTGCGGGCTATTTGCTCAAGAACAATGCCCGCCTCATCCTCACCGCCGCCCCCGAGGTCGGCGCCTACGTCAAGGCCGCCGTTCTTCAGGCCTTCAACGACGAATCCATCATGATCCGCAATGCTGCTGGCCAGGATGTCGTCGCCTTCCTCGGCCAGCTCGAGCCCCGCAACTGGCCCGAGTGTCTACAGCAGCTCATGAACACCCTTGATTCATCCGATCTGGACCGCCAGGAGGTGCGTCCGACGAGATCCCCGCTGCTTCCTGTGTGCTGATTTACCCGCCATAGGCCGCCTTCAACGTCCTTGAAAAGGCCTGCGAGGACTACCCCCGAAAAATGGACGTCGAGATCAACGGCACCCGCCCGCTCGACTTCATGATCCCCAAGTTCCTCATGCTCGCCAGCCACCCCTCCGCCAAGATGCGCTCCCATGCGATCGCCTGTCTCTCGTACTTTGTCCCAGTCGGCTCCCAGTCCCTCTTTGTCCACCTGGACAACTTCATTGCCACCCTCTTCAAGCTCGCCTCGGACGAGGATCCCTCCGTGCGCCGCCACGTCTGCCAGGCCCTCGTCCTCCTCCTCGCCGCGCGTCCCGAGAAGCTGATGCCCGAGATGGCCAACGTCGCCGAGTATATGCTCTACTCCACCAAGGACAAGAACGAAAACGTCGCGCTCGAGGCCTGCGAGTTCTGGCTCACCTTCGCCGAGGACGCCGACCTCGCCGTGCACCTCCACCCGCTGCTAGGCAAGGTCGCGCCTGTCCTCCTCGACTGCATGATCTACGGCGAGGACGACCTCCTGTGGCTCGAGGGCGACGCGGAGGACGCCGCCGTGCCCGACAAGGAGACCGATATCAAGCCGCGCCACTACGGCAGCGGCAAGTCGCACGGCCTCGAGCGCGACGCCAACGGCAACACGCCGAAATCGCGCATCGGCGCGTACGGCGAGGAGACGATCGACTCGGACGAGGAGGACGACTACGACCTCGACGACGAGGACTTTGCGGACGAGATGTCCACCGAGTGGAACCTGCGCAAGTGCGCCGCGGCGGCGCTCGACGTGCTCGCGGTCCGGTTCAGCGGCGATCTCCTCAACGTACTTCTCGGGCCGCTGAAGGAGAAGCTGTGGAGCAACGATTGGCTCCAGCGGGAGAGTGGGATCCTGGCGCTGGGGGCCATGGCAGAAGGTCGGCTTGTTCTTCCGTTCTGCCTTGTATATGTGCGACTAACACGAGGCGCAGGATGCATCGAGGCGATCGAGCCTCATCTGACGACCCTCGTACCGTATCTTATCAATACCCTTTCCGACCCAAAGGTAGCTTTTGTGTCCCGTGCCCGGCTTTTGTTGATCACGCCGTAGCCACTCGTCCGCTCCATCACCTGCTGGACTCTGGGACGCTATGCGAGCTGGACGACGCAGCCCATCTCGGAGGAGCACAAGAACCAGTACTTTGTTCCCACCATGGAGGGTGTAAGTGCACTGTTGCCCATTTCGTTCGCGCGCACGCTCACAGACGCTCCAGCTCCTGCGCATGGTCCTGGACAACAACAAACGCGTGCAGGAGGCGGGCTGCAGCGCCTTTGCGACGCTCGAGGAGGACGCCGGGCTTGAGCTCGCGCCGTACCTCGAGCCGGTGCTGCAGAACCTTGTCATCGCGTTCGACAAGTACCAGCACAAGAACATGCTCATCTTGTACGACGCGGTCGGCACGCTCGCCGACGCCGTCGGCCGGGCGCTGCAAAATCCGAGATACGTCGAGATCCTCATGCCGCCGCTTACCAATCGGTGGTCACGGCTAAAGGACGACGACGAGGACTTGATTCCCCTGCTCGAGGTGCGCCTAGGTTTCCCGTGTTTGTGTGCCTTTGTTGATGATATTTCGGTCTGCAGTGCCTCGCATCGGTCACCATCGCCATCGGCGTCGCGTTCCTGCCGTACGCGCCGCCCGTGTTCGAGCGCTGCAACAACATCATCCACAACGCTTTGTTGAAGTACCAGGCGTTCCAGCAGAACCCAGACATGGAGGAGCCGGACAAGTCGTTCCTCGTCGTCGCGCTGGACCTGCTCTCGGGGCTCACGCAGGGGCTCGGCATGGAGATGCAGCCGCTCATCACTGCGAGCCAGCCGAATCTGCTGTCGCTGCTGACGGTGTGCCTGAAGCACCCGCAGGCGCCCGTGCGGCAGAGCGCGTACGCACTCGTCGGCGACATGGCGATGGGGTGCTTCGTGCTGCTGCGCCCGCACATGCCGGGCATCATGGCGGAGCTCACGCTCCAGCTCGACCCCGAGCCCAAGTACGACTTTATCAGCGCGTCGAATAATGCGGCGTGGTCCGTCGGCGAGGTCGCGCTGCGCTATGGCCGCGGTGCGTTTCCTCTAACTATTTATCTATTTGGGCAAGGACGCTGACGCGGTGCACAGACGACCCCGAGTTCAAGCAGTGGGTGAACCCGCTGATCGCGCGGCTGATCCCGATCCTGCTGCACCCCAAGGCGCCGCGCAGCCTGCACGAGAACGCGGCGGTGTCGATCGGGCGCATCGGGCTCACGCACCCGGACCTCGTCGCGCCACACCTGCCCGAGTTTGCGCAGGCATGGTGCCAGGCGCTCTACGAGATTCGCGACAACGAAGAGAAGGACTCGGCGTTCAGGGGCTTCTGCACGCTCGTGCAAGCGAATCCGCCTGGGATCGCGAAGGTACGTCCCCTGCCTCCTGTCAAGATGATACGTGCTGACGTGGGCCCGCAGAGCCTGTTGTGGTTCTGCAACGCGATCGTGCGGTGGAACCAGCCGTCGCCGGAGCTCAATGAGATGTTCCAGACGCTGCTGCAGGGCTTCAAGCAGCACGACCCCGCCGCGTGGACCGCGCAGATCGCGCTCTTCCCGCAACCCATCCAGGAGCGCCTCGCGACGCGCTACGGCGTGTAGAATATAAACCCGCCGCCGCCCTCCGCCACGCCACGCCCCGAAACACGATGTACAATAGCTTTTATGTTCTGCCTGCGCATTGCGTGGGCGTGCTCTGTCTCCCTACTCCGTTATAGTTTGTCTCTTGCATCTGGATCTTTTCGTAGCAGTAGTCTTTTCTCCTACCCGTTTTCCGTTTTCCGTTGTGTTTTTACCCCGTAACGCCCCAGCCACGACCTCCCTCATCGCTCGCGGTGCCCCTGCTCGTTTGTCATTCTCCTCCCTTTTGTGAGGGGGGTGACTGACGGGGCGCCGCGCTGCCTTTTTGCATATCTCATCCATCCACGCCCCTCATTTTACGTAGCATTAGTATTAGTAGTCAGTAGCATACAGTAGGTAGCCAGTAGTATAGCATTTCTCACATCCCTGCAAGTAGATACATGTCCCAATCCGACTGAAGCGCTCGTTTTAACCCATATCAAACTAGAGATGGCTTTCAATATTAATCTATAAATCCAGAAAAATGGGACGAGAATGACAGTGGCAGGGGATGAAATGTGTCGGTTGATATGTGCAATGTGAATTGTTTTTCTCAACAAGGGGATTAAGAAAACGGCCTCGACGAAGGTGACACGAGCGTGTTTCAAGACATACATCGCCATAAACTTATTCCCGGGCAGCAGCAAAAAAAGCAAGTCTGCTGACCGACGGAAGTAACCTAAAGGGACGCAAGAACGACGCAGTTGAGGTGTGAGCTCGACATTTTCTGTCACCGACAAACTCGAGCAATCACACTAACTGCTGCCGCTCGATTTGGAAATTTTCGGCTTCACCTCTTCACTCGGTAGAGATCGAATGCTTTCTTCAGAGCCGCTTTGTGCGCCATAGTAAAGCAAAGAAGGAAACATTGGATATAAAGGCGCGAGGTCGACCCGTCAGCGCGTCGGTGATGACCTAGACATAAATGGGTGGTCTCGATTAAAAGACTTGTGATGTGTCGAAGAGGCGGACGAGGAAGAGTATATCGGGAGCCTTCAATAAATTTAAATTAGACCGGCCTGGACACCCGAGGGTTCACAGTACCGTCTAGTAGCGCTTATCATACATGCCTCCTCCGTATCCACCCCCGCCGAACCCGCCTCCGCCTCCCCGTCCCATCATAGGGCCCCCGAAGTTGCCCCCGCCCGCAAACCGATTCCGCCGCTTGTACTCCTCGTAGCCGTAGTACCCTCCGGCGCAGACGCCCGCGAAAAGGAACAGCTTGAAGAAGAAGCCGAGCCAGGTGCCCTTGCTATCGGGGCCGCGGGAGAAGAAGGTCGCACCGGGCTTGTCGCGCTGGGCCGTGGCGTGCGAGAGGACGGCGGAAAATGTGGTGACAGATATGATGCTGGTAGGAAGGGACTGATCAGAAACACGGCGAGGTGAGGTAGGAGGGTACGCACTCGTGTTGGTCGGAGACGTCGCCGGTCATAGCAGAGAACCCGAGGAAGGGCGCGTTGATAAGATTGACGCCTTCTTTGCGGAAACAGTCACTCCATTCGTCCCCTATAGATATCAAATATTTATCTTCTGCTCGGCATCTTCGTGTCTCGAGACTTACACGCTTTGTACTGTATTTTGACCTGCGGAGCAATCAGTACACAGTCGAAGGAGGCGCAAAGAGGAGAGAAATTCACATCGAGAAACCCGTTCTTCACGTATGTGATTTTCAGCTTCGTGGCAACATTCGTCTGCCTGAAATTCGCCTGCAGATCATTCAGTATCTATGTTGCAGGAGGAAGAGCATCCTCCATACCGAACAGGCCCCAATGTCCTGGCCATCGCCATCGTTTCCAAAATTGTAACTGGTCTTTCCGTCGCCGAGCATGGAACTTATCCGCGGGAACGAATAGCCGTGTCGTGAATTCGCATATCTGGAGTCCTGATCAAAACGAGCACCGCGGGCAATGCGTAAATCGCCTTACGTGTCCAGGAAGATTGCGAGACCCTCAAACTTGTCTAGGATGAACTACTGTCAAGATCACGGTTGCTACAAATGACGAATACAAACCTTGGTTGCCGAAGACGGGCCCTGGTTGTGCGCGCTCCTTCGTCAGCCAGATAGCCATGCCATCCCCGAAAAGATGTCCCGCGTCTCCGTGGACCTGGATGTGAGAACTCAGCACATAAGATCGACGGACGGGTTTTAGTCGCCACCTTGAATTCCACCTCTATCACGAAATTGGTAGCGGTAAGAGGCAGACGCGACCATAACCATCCCTGGCACGGATGAGCACCGAGACGAATGATGCGCAACAAGACCTACCATCTGAGATGGTCGTTGCCGCGTAAGCCGGATATGCTTATTGGTGTTCTTGATTCCCGTCAGTCGCGCACCCAAAGGAACTTTTTCTATGCATAGCGCACCACATATGAATCCGCTCCAAAGTCCCACCACCTGTACATCGGTTCCACAGAATCTTTTAGAAAGCAGTATGATGCGGCGTGCTCGCAACGACGCACCGGTTTTGGAGGTCTTGGTCTATAAAGGGTGCGTACAGCGAGTGCGTCCGGAGCTGTACCGTCTATAACGAGAGAATATTAGCGTCGGAAGAATGGCCATGGTCTTGTGCTCCGCGGAGCATGCGTCGCAGTGGGAAATCCGCTTGGACCCATAGCACGAGTTTCCGGAGGAAGGTGCAGGACCACCAAAGCCGACGAAGGGCTGAATGGAGACTCACCCGGTCGATGGTGCTGTTTCCTATCTTCGTTTTATCATCGCTCGCGGCGTGTCCGAATCCCAGGAAAAGCGAGAAAGTCAAGAGAGAAAGCGACAGAGCATTGCAGCGTGATAGCAGCATTTGCGATGGAGCCGTGTGGTGTCCAGCCAGAGGCACCTCGGGCGAGCGTATACGAAATTAGAGGCGTAAAGTTTCCAGCAGCAGCGGGGATGTGATGTGACGTCCACGACAGCACATCGTGACAGCCGCGGTCATGTGCCCAATGCAGTTCGCGTCGCGCGAATAAATGAACCTAAAGCGACGTGCGAGAGAAGTTATTGACTAGACATGCTGGCCGTTCTATAGTAATCCTCAGCCATAAAATAAAGTCCGAATTTCGGTTTAAATTTTGAGCTTCGATCAAACGGGCTGCTGTCCACATACGCGGAACAGTTTGACCTGCAGGTAATATCCTCGTTGCCAGTAATCTCCGGGGTTACTTTAATTTCTCGTTCGTTTTCCTAAACTATGATCGCGCCAGAATTGTCAATTGATTCCTGGGTAGACATTTCCCCCACATTCTTTGAATCGAAGGTGACGGCACTAGATCCAGGTGCCTTATTCATTATGGAGTTCGAAACACGGTTAAATGCGTGGAGTGTTTCAGTCTCACAGCGGGCAGCTCACTCAACTTCGAAAAATCAGACGGACATTGCAGCAGACTTTCATCACTCTATCGCACCGTCCAGATTCGGGCGGGACGCCAGCGGGGAGGCTATAGTCACATTTGGAAAATTTCTCGCAACCTGCTTGTCAGCCATGGATCCTTGGGGTTGCCTGAGATCCGAAGATTCACACCCGCCCGCTTCCGCTCTGCAGGAGTGGCACGAAACGAGGTGATGCGCATCAGATGTATCTGAAGCAGGGATTCGAGCGCCAGCGCTCCGCGAACCAGCACTGTAGCAGGATATAGACTATCACCGTTCCAGCCCGGTTCAATAGATATTGGATGCGCGACCGACAACTGCCGGTTGGGAGATGGGAACGGTCTAGGCAGACAGCCAAATTCCGAGAATGACTAGCCTACAGACCGTCTAAAGAACACGTTGAGCCACTGACATCCAGACTCGGAACTGTTAGCTAAAAATGAGGGTCGAGGAGAAGATGCGCAAGGTGCAAGGCAAAGGGCAGCCTCGTGTGGGCCGGCTCACGATTCAATGGCGTGAATGCGCGCGGGATGAGCCCGGGGATCGCTCGCACCGCCCTCGGGAGCAAGAAATCAGTCCCAATTGTTCCGTTGAGCCTCGCGCTGCGGCACGCTGCAACGGACACTACGGTGATCATACTGTAGCCACATCGGCACAGATGCGCGCACCGTTAAACACTGGTTGACGGAGGGCCAGGTTATTCCGACCAAGTTGAACTCGTTGGCCGCGTCTGGGCGTTGGTAAGGCCGGGGAGGTGCGGGGTGGCTGTGGTGGAAAGGAAGAGCGTCCCGGCACGTGCTACTCGGCTCAAGTTGAAGTTGCCGACTCCCATCAACCCAAGTTCAACCCCCAAGTCACAGGCAGGACCAAGGCAGGATAGACATCCTTTGCGGTTTATTCTTGTCTCCCCAAGCCACTGTTTGAAACATGTGGGTTCTTAGCAAGACACCACGCCCGAGGACGCATGCACTCAATGAACCCGGGAATTGACCGGCGGCCGTTGGGCGGCCGCACTCCGAGCCAAAGCTATGCGCATACTCGTCTCGTGTATCCTCGCCTAGAGATCGGACGGGAAGGTATGAAACATGTACCAACCGAGTATCACCGCGATAAAAGTTTAGTATAAATCCACTGCGCGGAGAATGAGATATGTTTCTGTGAAGACTTCAACTTTTCAATCTCTTAAACTCGATGGACCCCGTCCCGGAGACAATTTCTGCGACGACGGTGGCATTCGTGAGTTCGAAATATCGCTTCTAGCTTACCACACATTCTAATAACTCCGACCGTTTTATGTGACCACAGTATCCCGTTCCCGCTGTGCTATACTTCCTCTTCCTCTATGTCTCTGCCAAAATTACAGAGCTGTCTTTGTCACGACTTTCCGTAGGATTCACTAAGCTCTCCTTCGACCACCGACGTAATACCGTTGCCTGTGAGGGTCCCCCATTTTCCCACTGGCTGCGAATTAAATTTTGTTTAGATTGCCTCAACACATTTTGGACGACTGTTGTCCTCGTGCTTCAATTATGCGCCAGCCCAATCCTGGCAGAGAAGTTCACATTGGACCGCATAGACCTGGTCAAGCTCGCAGGTCTCCTCGTCTCTGGCTTATGTGCGCATTTTCCACCTCGTTCCTAATTGGCTTTGACTCTGAGACTAATTGACATAGACATCTGGGAGTTAACGTACCGCTCCAGTCTGAGGCTTCCAATTTTGATTCACCACTTTTGTGTCCGTCATCTTGCTGCCCCTGGGAACTCGATCTAACCACTCCATCAGACATTATTCGCGAGTATATTAATTATTTGCACCTTGCAAAAGACTCAGCATCCTGCTCTTGCTGTGCTGGGCCTGCTGTGGATATTCCACGCCAGCACAGAACAGTCCATCTTCATCGGATTAATAATGTGTCAGTGGGATTTCCTTTTCCTAGGCCTGTATAGACTCATAGTTCATTGCAGACCGCCTTCGATGCTCTAAACCCCTTGTGCAAGGAGTGCTCTATTTTTCGGCTGTTCAGTCATTGTACGTTTAAATCAATATCGACGTTATTTCCAAAATTCAACCATTCGTTTCACAGCCTGTTCAAGTTCGCATTCTCCATATATTTGTATGTCTGGTGGGGACTCAAGCTGGCCGGCAACCACGAACAAGCCATCGACGTCGCGTTCAGCGTCTTGTTCATTTTGACACTCACATGCCTCATGATAACCCAGGGGTGCGCGCTTAATTACGAGAGTTTTCGCCATTTTTATTGACTGACCATGGATATTCAGATACGGTTCTTGGGCGGCTTGGTCGATTGCCCGGCGGATGGATTTGGTCAATAAAGAGTACGAGAATTTTATGTCTTCACGATTATGCTTTTGCTAACTATCATTGCAGTAAGGAGTTGCAGCTGAAGTCGGGCTCCAATGTCGCCAATGGGTTCAAGGTCACATTAGTGGAACAATAGACATATATTAGCTAGGCCTCCGGTATTTATTCAGGTGTTATGCAGCATGTAGAAGTACCATAGAGCACATGTAATTGGAGGTTGAACATGCTGAGGTCCAATTCTTGTTTGGAGCCTCTAAAATTGCTAACCGTGTGCTGGAGTAATGAAATTTCGAAATGCTGAACTGGAACCCTAGTAATCTCCGACTGTCCAAAACAAATTACTCCGGTGTTCAACTCCTTCAAATTCACTCTCGGAATTTTGGTGAATATGAAGTCTGACTCATTAGATGTGCCCCTGCAACTGAAGGGGCGGTAGATCTTCCGTTTCGAAGCACATGATTCAAGGCCGCCGTAAAGGATGAATCGGGATAATTTGTTACAATGAAAACTTGAAAGCTTGCAAACCTAGAATCGAACTGGTAGCACGTGTTACGGCCCGATCTTCCTACCGCCACCCTTATCACTGACGACCCTTTCTGAGTCACTCACGGGTGCCACGGCCACGGATGAATATTGATGGAAAGTCCCATAAGTGTTCCGTAACGGAACCCTAGATAGTCCCTAGAAGTGGTATCGGTGCATTCGTGGATCATGCACATGCATGTGTTTCAAGTTCATCCAACTCCCCAAGTACTGCAAAATCTTGTACCACTGCTCCGACTCTCACACCTCCGTGCCTGTGCAGCACGCAGCGGTCCTGTAACTCTGGGTCTAAGCTATGCATCTCTTGTAAATCATCGCCAGACAATCAGACACAAAACGTGCGCTGTGATGCGGACTGCGGTGCTTTAAACTGCCAGATGGTGGGGAGATCCGGGCTATGTTTAATGCTCGTCCTCTAGGGGGAATTTGTTCTGTCGCGGTAGACAGGTACGTAGGGAGGTTTAAATAATATTGGTGGGGATATCCGTACAAGGGTTCGAACAGTTAGTTCAAAATCCTACTAGCTAGGGTGGTCCGAGCGAACTCCGATGCCTAGTTAGCCTTCTCGGGTTAACGGAGATTGAATCTGTTCCACACTTCCTTGGGGAGGACCTTCGGAAGGCAATGCGGGGTCCAATTCGTCAAGTCCGAGGTGAAATATGGATTTGGGGGCTTCCTGGACCACGAACCACAGTCATCCGAAGTATCTTTGAGTTGTAGATCGTAAGACCGGGGGATTTATGTGTTCGCGATAACGTTCCGGCAATTCCTCCTCCCTTTACCCCTCTTTGTGCCTCTACGGAGTTTCCTCTCTCTACTTCTCACCCGTTCGCTTGCTGAAGGCGACTTCCTGCGGGCTCTGCACCGCCAACTTCCTTAGCTAGCAGCTACACACGAACTCCGAAGACCTCGTTGTGCTGTTTGAGAGATTTCACTGCCCTACTTGCGTAGGGGAGGAATAAACGGTTCGATTTTCTCCGGCGCTGAACTTTTTATGCCGAAATATAAACTCTGTTCGCTGTCTGAACTTGTTGGCCCTAGTCTCGGACACTCCATGTCTGGTCCTAGCTCTCCTCCTGTCCAGCTTCCGCCTGCGACGGCTCGATAGTGTAGTGGAAACACACTCCGTATCCTTTCACCCCAGTGTTTGACTTACGGAGAGTCCGGAGTTCGATCCTCCGTCGAGCCCTTTTCCCGTGTTACCCACCTTTTTTGATTACCCGGAGTCCTCGTTCCATCCTTTCGGGCCGTTTGGTATTCGCGACTCGATGGCGTAACTGTAACGCATCCTGCCATGGTTCTTGCACAAGTGCGTCTTTTGCAGGAAGTCCGGAGTTCAATCCTCCGTCGAGCCATCCCTCTTTTCCATTCCTTTTTCGTGCGCCTCTTACCGGACCTTCGCATCGCTCGCACACATGGTCCGGTGGTGTAGTGGTAACGCACTCTGTTCGCGTAGCTGGTGGAAAACTGAAATCATGGAGGGACTGGAGTTTGAATCTCCGACAGGCCTTTATGTTCTTTTTGTCCGTTGAGTAAGAAGATAGGGCGCGTTTTTGAACGGTGTGAGCCATCACATTGTGATAGCTCCTGACGTGACCTCAAAACACCGAACTCCGAGAACAACGCCTTAAGCCTTCAACTAAAAATGATATCCGGACCCAACTAGTGGCTTGATGGAGAATCGAACTCCAAACCTTCCGTCAACCGATATATGAATGCTATAGGTGCACGGAATGCGTTACCATTACGCCAACAGGCCATTCGAGAATCGAACTCAAGACCACAAAGGACCGACTCCGAGCAAAAAGTCATGGCTTGACGGAGAATCGAACTCCGAACCTTCCATCAGCCGATATGAAAACGTTAGGTACACGGAGCGTGTTACCATTACGCCACCGAGCCATAGGAATCGAAAGACCAGCAAAAACTATCGCCATGAAAAAGAAGGGTTTTCTTCATAATGGCTCAGCGGAGAATTGAACTCCGAACTTTCCATGAAGCATACCGCGAACTACATAGGAATGCGGAGTGCGTTACCATTACGCCACTGAACCGTTCAAAAACGCGCCCTATCTTCTTACTTGACGGACAAAAAGAACATAAAGGCCCGTCGGAGATTCGAACTCCGGTCCCTCCATTATTTCAGTTTCCCGCCAGCTACGCGAACGGAGTGTGTTACCACTACGCCACCGAACCATGTGTGCGAGCAATACGAAGGTCCGGTAAGAGGCGCACGAAAAAGGAATGGAAAAGAGGGATGGCTCGACGGAGGATTGAACTCCGGACTTCCTGCAAAAGAGGTGCTTGTGCAAGAACCATGGCAGGATGCGTTACAGTTACGCCATCGAGTCGCGAATACCAAACGGCCCGAAAGGATGGAACGAGGACTCCGGGTAATCAAAAAAGGTGGGTAACACGGGAAAAGGGCTCGACGGAGGATCGAACTCTGGACTCTCCGTAAGTCAAACACTGGGGTGAAAGGATACGGAGTGCGTTTCCACTACACTATCGAGCCGTCGCAGGCGGAAGCCGGATAGGAGGTGAGTTAGGACCGGACATGGAGTGTCCGAGACTAGGGCCAACAAGTCCGGGTTGCGGAATCGGTGCCTGACCAAAGATGGTGCGGGATGGTGCGGGTAAGGGTTCACGGAGTTCTAGAATGAGTCATAAGCGAACTCCGGGGCGGAGGAGCGTGCGAGCGAGCAGGTATGGGACACAAAGGAACAACTCCGGCACAGCCTTGGGCTGGGGTATAAATACTACAGCTAGTCTACCAAAATATCATCTCAGTTTTGGCCCACATCCTCACCTTCTAAGCCTTAGCCAGCTTAGGAGTAGCTAAATATCCGCCCTGAACATCACCTAGAGGTCACCTGGAGTCGAGTTACACAGTAAAGCGACCCCGGTACTCCCCCGCCGCCGTCAGACAGCGAACAGAGTTTATATTTCGGCATAAAAAGTTCAGTGCCGGAGAAAATCAAACCGTTTATTCCTCCCCTACGCAAGTAGGGCAGTGAAATCTCTCAAACAGCACAACGAGGTCTTCGGAGTTCGTGTGTAGCTGCTAGCTAAGGAAGTTGGCGGTGCAGAGCCTGCAGGAAGTCGCCTTCAGCAAGCGAACGGGTGAGAAGTAGAGAGAGGAAACTCCGTAGAGGCACAAAGAGGGGTAAAGGGAGGAGGAATTGCCAGAACGTTATCGCGAACACATAAATCCCCTGGTCTTACGATCTAAGGTACTCCCCATCCACCCTCGACGAACGTCACGTGCATTCTCTATATTGGGCCACACCAATGAAAAACAACGAATATCGGACCGCCAAATGAAGTCAGGGCAAATCCCTCCGACCAGATTATGTAGATGCATACAAAGCAGCTATATACCAAAACTTGGGCCTCCAAGGCCTTCATGCGCTCACGAGTTTCGGTGTTTAGTTAGCCACGATTGCTCCCATCAATCAGATCAAACTCGAGTGATCTAGACCAATTCGTTGATGAATTGGCTAACTCCGAGCCACATGAGAGCTCCCTGCCCCTGCCCTTGCATTTACACAGAGATATGACCAATATCTTGAAATTGGTCGGAGGATTTGGCTCAATTCGAGCCCTCTATTATATTATAGATTTATTTACTTGAAAAGTCCCAATATAGAAAATACACACGTGACGTTCGTCGAGGGTGGATGGGGAGTATCTTACGACTCAAAGACACTTCAGATGACTGTGGTTCGTGGTCCAGGAAGCCCCCAAATCCATATTTCACCTTGGACTTGACGAATTGAACCCCGCATCGCCTTCCGAAGGTCCTCCCCAAGGAAGTGTGGAACAGATTCAATCTCCGTTAACCCGAGAAGGCTAACTAGGCATCGGAGTTCGCTCGGACCACCCTAGCTAGTAGGATTTTGAACTAACTGTTTGAATCCTTGTACGGATATCCCCACCAATAATATTTAAACCTCCCTACGTACTTGTCTACCGCGACAGAACAAATTCCCCCTAGAGGACGAGCATTTAAACATAGCCCGGATCTCCCCGCCATCTGGCAGTTTAAAGCACCGCAGTCCGCATCACAACGGTTCAGTGGCGTAATGGTAACGCACTCCGCATTCCTATGTAGTTTGCGGTATGCTTCACGGAAAGTTCAGAGTTCGATTCTCCGCTGAGCCATTATGAAGAAAACCCTTCTTTTTCATGGCGATAGTTTTTGCTGGTCTTTCGATTCCTACAGCTCGGTGGCGTAATGGTATCGCACTCCGTGATGATGGATTTTTATATCGATTGACGGAAAGTCCGGAGTTCGATTCTCCATCGAGCCATTCCGATGGAAACCCTTCTTTTTACGGTGATCGTCTTGGCTGGTCGTTCAACTCCTACGGCTTGATGGCGTAATGGTAACGCACTCCGTAAATATGCACATTTTTATATTGATTGGCAGAAAGTCCGGAGTTCAATTCTCCGTCAAGCCGTTTGACGGAAACCGTTCTTTTTGCAGCGATCGTCCCGGCCATTCGTACGGCTTGTTGGCGTTGTGGTAACGTGCTCTGTTAGCGATATGTAACGTTCACGGAAGGTCCAAAGTTCGATTCTTCATCAAGCCTTTTGACGATAACCATTCCTTTTCCCGGTCTTATTGGCATTTTTGGTAGTCCGGTCATGGCTTGGTGGCGTAATGGTAACGCGCTCCGTGTACCTAACGTTCTCATATCGGTTGATGGATGGTTCGGAGTTCGATTCTCCATCAAGCCATGGATTGGGTCCGGATATCATTTTTACGTTGATGGCTTAAGGCGTTGTTCTCGGAGTTCGGTGTTTTGAGGTTACGTCGTCTTGTTGGCGTAGTGGTAATTGTCATTTTTGGTAGTCCGGTCATGGCTTGGTGGCGTAATGGTAACGCGCTCTGTGTACCTAACGTTTTCATATCGGCTGATGGAAGGTTCGGAGTTCGATTCTCCGTCAAGCCATGACTTTTTACTCGGAGTCGGTCCTTTGTGGTCTTGAGTTCGATTCTCGAATGGCCTGTTGGCGTAATGGTAATGCATTCCGTGCACCTATAGCATTCGTATATCGGTTGACGGAAGGTTCGGAGTTCGATTCTCCATCAAGCCACTAGTTGGGTCCGGATATCATTTTTAGTTGAAGGCTTAAGGCGTTGTTCTCGGAGTTCGGTGTTTTGAGGTCATGTCGGGAGCTATCACAATGTGATGGCTCACAGTGCCAGGCAATCAAATTGATCAAGTCCTATCCTAATACAACTCGCAGCCTATCAAGCCGAATGTCACCGCCGCTAAATCAAAAAATGAAGTATAAATCTAGGTGACAGAGGAGGTAAAGTGTTCCGTGAAGTGGCTTCCATTCTTGACCCTCCTCTTAATTCGACTGGGACACGGATGTTGTCACATCCTGTGTCTGTAAGACTTGAATCGAGTCTACAATCGGGGATTTGTTGCACACAAGCCCTGGCGAGAGATAAGGCTTATAATGTGGTTGCCTGCTGGCAACAGCCCTATTTGAAGGTTGTAATAGCTTGAGAATGGGTAAAAGAATAAGGGCTTCTTAGCTCTGAGCCTGTATTCAATAGTGTAGCTTTGGATAAGTGTCGCCTAGTGTGCAATGCCTCTTCTTGGAGTGTATCAACAAGTAAGGCTTCAGCACGTAGGCAAAGGCTTGAGAGTGTAGTGTTAAGCAAGTACCGCCTAGTGCCCAGTGCCTCTTCCCGAAGAGACTCAATGGGTAAGACTTCTCAGAGTAACTCAATGAGGAATTGGGGGCACGATGGCGGTTTGATAAGTAATCATAGTCACATACTACTGAGCACATGACTTGTAGCTAAAGAGTATTGAAAATATGTAAAATGATTCCTTACAGTGTCTGGTCACTGCACAGCATCCAACACTTGATTGATGGATAATCATGATGTTGATGGTGAATGATAGGATGCTGTTAAATATCACAGATGTGATTGTGATGGACTAGATCACACAGCTTGGACCACAATATCGCAGATGCACAGCATAGTTGTAGGTATATAGCTGAGTAGTTTACACCCTGTACTCTAGTCCTTTTATTCTGTCTATTTTACGACACTACCTCTTATACTCAACAGACTTCATCTTACTGAAGTCTACCCACTGAGTCCTAGCTACTCAATAGGGGTCTGAGAGTTAAGATTCAACGTTGTTTGTGACAGATGTCTTCTGAACCAGAGACAATCTCTGCGACCACGGTGGCGTTTGTGAGTCATCGATACTAGCTTATTGATTCACTAATAACTCTGCTGACTGTTCAATGTCGACAGTATCCCGTCCCCGCTGTGATATACTTCCTACTTCTTTATATCTCTGGCAAAATTACAGAGTTTGGTCTTTTACGATTTTCGGTTGGATTCCTGAAACTCTCTTTTGAACATCGACGCAACACCGTGGCCTGTAAGGGGTTTCATTTTCCCACTCCCTGCTCCCCATTGAATTTGATTGTAGATTTCCTGACCACATTTTGGACAACTGTTGCCCTAATACTTCAATTATGTGCAAGCCCAATCCTGGCAGAAAAGTATACATGGACGTGCATAGACCTGATCAAGCTCGCGGGGCTCATCGTTTCTGGTTTATGTGTGTGTTCTCCACTTTGTTTCCGGTTTGGCTTTGACTCTGAGACTAGTTAACATAGACATCTGGGAGTTGATGTATCGTTGCAGTTTGCGGCTTCCAATCCTCATGCACCATTTTTGTGTCCGTTATTTTGCTGTTCTCGTGAACTCGACTTGTCTAACGACTGTTCCATCAGACAATATTTGCGAGCATTTTAATAATTGTTGCACTGCAAGAGACGCAACATCCTGCCCTTGGCGTACTAGCACTACTATGGATATTCCACGCCACCACAGAGCAATCTCTCTTCATTGCGTTGATAATGTGTAGGTCGCGGTTAATCACTCTTGAACTGACATAGTTCATCAATTATCTCAGACCGACTTCGATACTCTAAATCCCTCGTGCAAGGATTCTTGTACTTTTCAGCTGTTCAATCATTGTACGTCCTTTGTCATAAACACTGTTTCTAATTTTTTACAACATCATTTTCACAGCTTGTTCAAGTTCGCAGTCTCCATATACTTGTATGTCTGGTGGGGCGTCAAGCTGGCCCGCAACCACGAGAAAGCGATCGACGTCGCGTTTAGCGTCTTATTTTTCTTAACACTCACATGTCTCATGATAACCCAAGGGTGCGTGTTCCCCTTCGAAAATTTCCGTCATTTTACTGAAAGACATGTCGATATTTAGATATGGTTCTTGGGCGGCATGGTCGATTGCTCGACGAATGGACAGAGTCAACAAAGAGTACACACATCCTCGTGTTTGCCATCATCCTCATTATACTGACTGCTGTTGCAGTGAGGAGTTGCAGTTGAAGTCGGATTCTGTCAATAGGCTAACATCCAATTAAATGAATACCGGAGTCCTGGCTCGCACGGAGCTGTCCTTTCCAATAATACTAACATAACACAAAACACCTCATGTATTTATTGACCTGCACATCTGAACATGACATATCCCATCTTTGTTGTCTTTGGACTGAGCGACTGAGCGCTTCGAAGAGGGGACACGGCAGGTACGAGCTTCATTTGTTGAAGTGTCTGTCTACGAGAGACTAAGAAACGTGGTGGTGCTGGTAGGAAATTCATTGTTCCTGGTCAGCTGTGGCACTACAGTATAGAAATTCCTATTGTCCATGGTTTGAACCACTTCCTAATAGGGCATCAGAGCGGAGTTTGCCGAATCAGTGTCCCACGCTACCTGAACACAAGAATCAAGGATTCTGTTGGGATTCTGTCCTGTCTTTTCACTTTTTGCACCCAGAACTGTTTCAAGGCCGAGAGATTTCCGAGAAATAAGAAAATCGGGCTCAAAGTTCAAACACCGGGATTAAAACCGGAACCAAAATAGGGAGCCTGGCGGGGCCGTGATCGACGTCTCACTTTCACTCAACTTCAAGCTTGTCAACTCGAAAGCCGCCGTGAAAATTACAATATTGAAAGCTGTCTTCCTGCTCTTCCCTACGCCACCACTGCCAGCCACCCGCGCCTTATCAGTGCCACAATTCATTCCCTCGCGCGCGCGCTACCGGGCCCCTGGATAGTCCCTGGATGCGGTCCTGAATTCCGGCTTATCTTTTCACCTACTGCGGATGTTCAACCTCTCCCCGTTCCAGCTGTTCTTGACAATTTTGTACACTGCTCACTAACACTCACACCGGCGCGCTTGTGAAAATCTGTGGCACTTCGAGTCTTGAAATCCATGTCTACTATCCAAAATGTGCGCCAGGCACTCTGATCAAGGTCTCCTAATAAAACTCGGAGGCTATATGTCCGAATGGCATCGCGATAAACCGGACTAAATCAAATGAATCAAGTATAAATTGGGAGACGGAGGAAGTATCCATAGTTTTCCGTTCTCCCGTTGAACCTCTGTGACGCCTCAACACAGATGTCTTCTTCAGAAATAATCTCTGCAGCAACGGTGGCATTTGTACGTCGAGTTTTTCGACTTATTACTCGCACTACTGATCAGTTTCATGTTGGCCACAGTATCTGTACCGGCTGTGCTATACTTCCTCCTTCTTTATGTCTCGGCCAAAATTACAGAGCAGTATCTGTCACGATTTTCCATCGTATTCCCCACCCTCTCTTTCGACCACCGGCGTAACACTGTCGCCTGTGAGGGATCCTCATTTTCCCACTGCTAACTGCGAATTGAATTTGGTTTCAGATTGCCTCAACACATTTTGGACGACTGTTGTCCTCGTGCTTCAATTATGCGCTAGCCCATTTAAATTACTGGCAGAGAAGTACACATTCGACCGCATAGATCTCGTCAAGCTCGCTGGTCTCCTTGTCTCTGGATTATGTGTATAATTCCCGCTTGCTTTCAACCGCGTCTGATATAAGATACAGACATCTTCGAGTTGACGTACCGCTCCAGTCTCAGGCTTCCAATTTTAATTCACCACTTTTGTGTCCGTCATCTTGCTGCTATCGGGATCTCGAACGTATCTGACCAAACCATCAGACATTATTCGCAAGCATTTTAATTATTTGTACCTTGCAAAAGACGCAACATCCTGCCCTCGCCGTTCTGGGACTGCTGTGGATATTCCACGCCAGCACAGAACAATCCATCTTCATTGGATTAATCATGTGTGAGTTTCGTTGACTTTACAACTCTTGAACCTACTACAACTCATGGTTTTCTTCAGACCGACTTCAATGTTCTAAAATCCTGGTACAATGGACGCTGTATTTTTCGGCCGTCCAGTCATTGTACGTCGTTCATAACCGACCTCGTTTCCAAATTTTCACACTATTCCTTTCACAGCCTATTCAAGTTCGCATTCTCCATATATCTGTATGTCTGGTGGGAACTCAAGCTGGCCCGCAACCACGAGCAAGCGATCGACCTTGCTTTTAGCATCTTGTTCATCTTGACGCTCACATGTCTCATGATAACCCAAGGGTGCGCACTCAATGAAGAGGACCTTTGCTATTTTAACTAACCGGTGCGTGGATATTTCAGATACGGTTCTTGGGCGGCTTGGTCAATTGCTCGGTGGATGGATTTGGTCAATACAGAGTACGCCAGTTTTTGTGTTCGCTATAATTCTCATATTAATTGCTGTGGAAGTAAGGAGAAGTCGGATTCTGTTAGTGGACTAACGTCCGCTTAGATGAATAACGGATACCTAGCTAGTACCGAGCTGGACTCTGCGATAATATTAATACTCACACGCAGCATGTAGAGCACACCATAGAACATAGTAGAGCACTACCATAGAACATAGAGCACCTTGTGTATTCATTGGGCATTTATCTGACGTCTGAGCTGGACCGAAGCAGTGCACCGAGAGCTCCAGAAAAGGGTGGTGACTCCGGCGGCCTCTTTCCTTGTCCTCCGTGTCAGGCGTGCCATTATACCCAGAGGGGGCGAAGCATTCTTCTGTCGTGGTGTTAATCTGCGTCGGAACGAACATGCCAGTATTTTGGCTCGTCGAAGATGCACATACATGGCCGCGCTAAGACAGGCACGCTCCAAATTGTTTTCCATTCTGAGGCCCCGAGCTTTGAGAAAGCGCTCTTGCGCGCGCCATCCGCAAGCCATCCGAGCAAGAATTGATGCGGGTCAAATATGTTCAATTTATTTCTATGTCCGTAAAGACGATGCTATATATCAGTTCACCGTGCGCCAGCTGGTCGCGGGGGTGGGGCCCCGGCCAGTTCAAATCAGGAGTCATTTTCCTGGGGATACAAGCTGTAAGGCGACCCAAGAGCACCCCACAAAGAAAGAATATCGAGACTCCATTGACAATGTTCAGAATCAAGATTCGAGTGGCACTGAGTTTTGAAAAAGCACCTGGAGGTGGGTCAGCGTATTGGTCGATCGGTCGTTCTAGTACATCTCCAAGCTCATCCCGTCGTGGATCCGGTAGTCGGACAGCGTGATGTGGTCCTTGTAGATCGTGTACCTGGGAAGTACGAATGAGCATGCGCATCCAAGAAAGTAACGGCATAGCGCACCATTTCTTGAGCTGGAACTTGGTATGGTCCGTGCCGGTCTGCGCGGCGATGAGCTTCTTGGGATCGCCCACGGTGTCGTCCGGGCTGCACTTGACGCGCACTGGGGAAGCGGAGTCAGGTTAACGTTGGTGTATATACGGAACTCGGCACAGCACGCCTTTGCGCCCGAGACGATCGTTCGCAATAATCTAGGAGGGCGTGAGGTGAGGCCTTGCGCAGTGCCACGCCCATGCATACCTCGACTAGAGCCATCGTATCGTTCGACTGAAAGTCTGAAAGTGGCTTGGGAGAAGAGTCGAAAACGGCTGGCAGCCACTGAGAAACGCAAACGGGAAGGCTTTGGGACGTCTGTTCTGTGAAAATCCTCGTCAAGTTGCACTCCAGCAGGCGAGGTCGAGTTCTGGAGAAGATTTCGAGCCAAGAATGTCCAATGTGCGTCCGACTAAAGTTTGGCGGAAGTTACCGAGTCCGAGTCGGTTTGTCAACAACTTTCAAAGTTTCATTACTATGCTCGACTTTTGCTCGACACAAGCTCTACACAGACCATCGCGTCTCGTAGTCTCCTTTGGCCGATACTCCATTCCATGTGGTTCTGGCCGTTCTGCTCATCTATCGGATTTGCAAACCACTGGAACCACTCTGGGTTTTCCAAGGAGTCGGCGTCGCGCTCCAGTCCATGCCTGCCCAAACTTGACAATTAAGAACTGGATTCTCTCCTGCCCTTGACGCGCCCATCCCGCCTCTCGCGCCCATATCTCAGCAGCCAGCAGGAGAGCCTCAGGCTCCTTCAGCCTCGCCTCTCGGAACTGGTGTTGTGAATGATTCGGGGACTGCCCCGGCTTCCCTGCTTCAGGCTTCAAGATCGACGCCATTCATGCACCCTGCGATTCGTCTCTTGCTGCTCGCGTTCCTCCAATCTCTTTCAGCAAACACTAAAGATACGGCCGGCTACGACGCGTATAAATGGATATACTGCGCTTTCGACATCGCTGGGCCTCTCTCATCGCGTTTTCAGGGCTCCAGTGGGGATGCCAGCTGAGGAAAAGCGCTCTGGATGCCGATTTCAAGCCAGCTCGATCCAGGGCCTGAGGGGTGTTCGTTGCGGGCCAACCCATTCCATGCGCACGCACACCGCTTTCCTGAGCCTAGGACTCTGCAAAAGCGTCACTCGAGCAGGAGGCAGTTGTGATGGCGCCAATCAAATTGATCACCCACGTTCAAAGCACTGTGGCGGAGGCCTTGTCTTCATTCTTTACCCCACCTTCTTCGAAGGAAGCACTCAAAGAATTACTCGAAGGCCTCTGAGCTATACGCAAATCATGTCTCACGACATCATATCGCCCTTAGGTATGTTTTCGCATTCATTCAAGGGGATTGCGCTCATCCATGGCGCCACTTGTAACTAGGTATGACCAGGCAGTCCACGGCGGCTGAGGCTCTGGGGGTGCAGGCTCTAATAGAATAGGCTCCGGGGGAGCAGGCTCTAATAGAATAGGTTCCAGGGAAGCAGGCTCGGGAGAAGGAACTTTTGGAACACATTCTGGCGAAATATACGTTCTGGCTTCAACAGAGGGAGGAGGGACAGCCGGATCCGGAGCAGCAGCACTGGACAAATTCAGGGGGGCTATGGTTCAGTTGGTGCCGGAGCCCTCCACTGACTGGTCCCAGAGGTATCAGAACATTATCAACGAGTGCGCACACACTGGTACGTCCCGCCACCAATAGAGACCGAGGAACTAATCTATATAAATGTGTAACAGTTTCACAGCGGCAACTCGCACTCCACCATCTCCCTTCTGTCGAACTGTCTATCGTTGGGCTGCCGCGATGCAAAGATAGTGCGCACGACGCCACACTCGAGCACATCAGAAACTGGGCGCAGTCGCCACTAACCGTGACTGACGACAAGAAAGTGCCAAGAATGTGCTATGGCTGTGCGGCCCCGTGGGCTCCGGTAAGAGTGGCGTCGCGGCGACGCTCTTCGACGAGTTCACGGCGAAGGACCAGCTGGGGGGCCACTTCTTCGGGAAGTCGCTGGAGCGGCATCCCTCGCTTATGATTCAGACACTCGCGGCACTACTCGACAACGCCCCGCTCGCGCGAGAGATTGCAGCGCGCATCGCAAACGATCCAACGGCCTTGCATTCTTCGCTGAAGGGGCAGTTTATGCAACTGCTGCTCAAGCCGCTGCAAGCGTATCCGCCCGCACAGTCGCTGGTGTTTATCCTGGCCGGGCTCGAGTGGTGCGGGCACGGGCATGAGGAGCCCCGGGGCACGCGGAGCAGGATACGCTGCAAAACGCGTTACGGTTGCTGGTCGAGGGCTCGGCGCAGTTCCCGCCGAATGTTCGGCTTGTGGTGTGCAGCCGCGAGTCGAGTATGAGATGGAGACGCGGCAGCCTGAGCCGGATGGAGGAATCGAGTCGCGGCTGACTTGATGGTTTAGGATCTTTTGTACTTTGAATGAGATACTAGGATTTTGCACCTTGCAATTGTGTTTCCAAAAAAAGCCTGACTTGAGTCGCCGACATGACGTGCGGCGTGGGAATTTTATGCTTTGTCAGCAACTACGTGGTTGACGGAAAACGGTGTACTCGTTCTGCTCGACTCTCTGCGACGATGAATCTGTTCCGGTTACTGGGTGCGTCGATGCTATTGCCGGATTTTCTCTCCAGGTTGTTGAAAGTCCTCCAGGCGACTTATCCCATTTGGCGTCAATTCTCATTTTGGTGCATAAAATGCAAACGACGCGTTCCTGTCGAGGTCAGCCAGCACCAGCCACCACTCGTCTGCCCCAACAGCTGAATGAATGCCCTAGGTATATCGTTCAAAACCCAGGCTCTATATGCCGGTGTTTTCGTGGCGCGCTACCTTGACTTGTTCTTCCGCTGGGTTTCCGTCTACAATTTCTTCATGAAGCTCTTCTTCATCGCAAGCAGCTGCTACATCCTCTACATCATGCGCTACCGCTTCCGGTGAGTCTTTCCCCGCTTTCGTCCCCGGTACCGACCGCCGACCGCCGCTACAGACCAACACACGACCCGTCAATTGACACGTTCCGCATCGAGTACCTGCTGGGCCCCTGCGTCGTCCTGTCGCTCATCTTCAACTACCACTTCAACCTCACCGAGATCCTGTGGTCCTTCTCCATCTTCCTCGAGTCGGTCGCGATCCTGCCGCAGCTGTTCATGCTCCAGCGGACGGGCGAAGCCGAGACGATCACCACTCACTACCTCGCTGCGCTGGGCGCATACCGTGCGCTGTATATCCCCAACTGGATATACCGGTGCGTCTCCCCCCATCCCTTCTCCCCATGGAGTGGTCTGTGCTGACACGTGGCGCCCGTCCGGTCCAGATACTTCTCCGACAACGTCGTAGACCCCATCGCAGTAACCGCCGGTATCGTCCAGACGGGCTTATACATCGATTTCTTCTACGTCTACTTCACAAAGTGCGCCCCTCTCTCCTTAGCACCCTATCTTTCGTCCTGACGGGATTTCCCACAGAGTTCTGCAAGGACAGAAGTTCGAGCTGCCTGCATGAGTCCGAGTCCCTCCTCTGCACAGCATCAATGTATTTATGGGACGGCGCTGCTTGCGAGTGGGGCCTGCGTGTCTTACCTGTTGCCGGTGTACTTGTCCGGTCCGTTAATAGAGCCGCACGGTGTTGCATGCGCAATATTATGAGAGTGCGCTTTGCTTGTTTCGTCTTCGTCGCGTCATATGCTGTCGTTGGGCGCCCGCTTGAATATGAATATTCTAATCTGGACTACGCGAGTGGACATCTAAGAAGCTCGGAGCGAGCTTACAGCGCATGCCCTGCTGCGCTGTACTGTGCGCAGTAACATGACGTCTGCGATGACTTCTGCCCTTGTTTGTATTGAATGTATATTCTACAGGAATCCTACAGGTACACGACCCTATATCACCTAACCTGGCCGCGACTCGGCTACTCCACCCGCACTCTCCACCGGCTCAGGCGCCTCCATCTCATACTCCTCCACGCGCTCGCAGCCCCCAAGGACCTCCCGGATACTCTCCGACTCACGGCTGCACACCAGCAGCCGCACATTCGGCCGAAATTGCACGGCGCCCTCGACGAGCAGGCGCAGCACCCGCTGCAACGTATCCTGCTCCACGCGCGTCCGGCGCTCCTCCTGCCCGTGCCCGCACCACTCGAGCCCCCCCAGGATGAACACGAGTGGCTGCGCGGGCGGGTGCGCCTGCAGCGGCTCCAGCAGCAGCTGTGCGAACTGCAACTCCAGCCAGGTGAGCACGACGCGCGGGTCCGCCCGGATACGCCCGGCGATTGCGAGGGCGCGCGGCCCGGTGGGGTCCCGCTCTGCCAGCTGCGCCGCGAACGTCTGAAGTATGAGCGAGGGGTCGCGCGTCTGCTTCTCCTCGAAGAAGAAGTAGCCGCCGAGCTGCTTCGCGTCCCTGATGGCATCGAGGAGCGAGACGGCGACGGCGCTCTTGCCGCAGTCCGCGGGACCGCGAAGCCAGAACACATTCTTGCCGTTAGACAGTGGGGACGTCGCCCAGGCTGTGACGTGCGCGAGGGGCGCCGTGTGAGCGCCGTCCGTGCACTGGCGGAGGTTGGGGCTGAGCATGGAGACGCAGTGGAGGTGGGCGAGCGCTTGGGTTGTCGCTGTGGCGCAGCGAATGGTGAATAGTCAATCCCTGGAAGGCGAGGAGTACGCACCTATCTCATTCGTCATACAAACCGACCTTTCATTGGACTTGATCATCTCAAGCAGAACGGCGCGGTGGAGGTCCTCCCGCGATTTCGTCAGCCTGTACTGCAGCCCTTCCAGCTCCTTCGCTTTCTCGGGTGTCCGCGCTACGCGTCCTATAGAGGTAAAACTCCAAATGAGGGCAGCCCTTGTACGTGCGCGAGTCAACGAAGCGCCCTACCTAGAAAAGTCGACTTGCAGAAGCTGCTCATGAACTGCGTGCAGTCGCCGAGCGCTGTGACGAGATCCGTAAGCGCCGCCTCCAAGATGGGGTTGTCCTTATTCTTCATGTACTCGTGGAGAGGAACCGTGTCGACCACCATATCGAAAATGCGCTTGATCGTCTCCATGAGCGCCAGCACGTCGGCGTCCTGCTCGATCTGCTCCTTTACAGACTGTGGTACATCCGCCGTTAACGAAATGTCCAACACGCGGAGTGGATCAGCTCACCTTCGCAGCTCCGCGCACGACCCCCACGACGGCGGCACAGATGGGTTCGGGCTTTTCGTAGCTGGCGTTCAGAAGGGAGTGGATAATTCTTGGCAACTGACACCCACCGAGAACGCAATGAGCGGGCCCACGATATCGAGGATGCCGCAGATCGGTCTAAGGGCATCGTAACCGGCACTGTACCTCGCGGCCTGCTTGCGCGAGAGCGTCTTGGACCGTTTATTAAACTCGCGCACACTGTTTTGCGCACTGTCAAGGGACAATTTCGCGGCCTCGAGGGACGAGAGCGCATGGACGTGCACGGTGAGCGCTCCCATCGGGACGCTGGGCTCTGCGGCGGTTTGTGCTGTGTAGAGGGGGAGGGCGGCACTCTTGACGCTGCCTTGCATCTCCAGCAGCTCACTGAGCGGATACGAAGTTGTTGCGGCGAGTTGGACGGAACCAGTTTTCCACCACGCCGGGCGATACCGCAGCTCGAAGGTAACCGGTGAAGTATCCTTCAGGGCCAGGCTGTGAGTTATCTGCGTAAATGCGATGAAGGATTCCAGAAATCGGGAAACTGACGGGGCCAAGTTCTCCTGCCAAGATGTGTGCAGCAAGTGCACACCGGTCTTAAGGTGATCTTTGCGATCGGCGATTCTGATACGGATGTATGCGCGGGGGGACTTCTGAGCAGGCTCAACGGAAGACTTTAGGGCCACTGAATTGACTTGGATGGTGTTAATTAATCGAGGTATTTGAGGACAAATACATTAGACTGACTGTAAAATTGGATGTGCTTGGATAACGATGCAGGCTTGCTATTGCGCAGGTAATTAGATCCGGACGCTCGCAGAAGATTTAGTGCACCGTTCGCTTGCCACTGCGACGGACATATCGCTGAAGTATGAAATGTGGACCGGAAAGAATGGCGAATGGTGTCTACCCTAGCTGGCTAGGGTCCACGAACACATACGATGCTGTGCACACCTCCCGCACTGAGAACACATGCCTTACAGCTTTGTGGGCGCCAGAAGAGTCGCCCCATGACAGATCCGTAATAATACTTTGCACTGGCTCAGCAGGTCTCCAGTCGGGTCGAAAATTTGACAATCGGTCAAGACCAGTTTAAAATGCAGGCGAAACAACATGACATTCCAGAGAAAGGCACCCAGAGAAAAAGAATCAGTGAGAGGTCGCGCAGTTCGGACCGGAAACGTCGACGGAACAGCCGTTCAGAGATTCCATGGGAGGTTCTACCTGGGAAGACAAGTCCTGACTAGGACCCCATGTACAGCGCAGAAACCGAGAGAGAAGCCGAACACAGTTGCTGTTGAGTAGTTGGCTGACAGAGCCGACTTTGGGGGTTGTCATTCTGATGACGTGAGCGCGAAGATTTCAAACTCCGCTCAGGGGTCTTCCGCCTTTTTGGGATTCAACTTCGTCCTAGATTGGACACTGACTAGACTGACTCAAGGACACTCTGCGTCAAAAATTTCCATCTTCCAGTCTAGCAATTACTAAAGTAATAGAAGCTTGAGACCCAGAAGTCCGACGTGTCCAGCGGCACTGGTCACATCGGACTTCTATGCTGAATCGACAAACTAGACAGTAGAAATAAAGGACGCAGGATAAATGACTACAATTTCACACTACGGTATACGTGTCCTCTGTTATATTCAATGCGGTCCTCGGTCCCAGTACCTAACACCTCTACCGCCGCCACGGCGGCCTTCAGGCTTCCCTCCTCTACCCATCGCGAAAATTTATCCCAATCGATCTTGGTGCTGGGTTCCCCATGATCTTGAGCCCAAATCGCATGTTCGAGCAGGTATACCGAGCTCGCAACATGTCCCAGCAATACCAAGAGAGAGCGAGGCAACAGCGGATTGACGGTTCTCTTGAACAACGACGGAAGTTGACTTGTCACGTTCTCCAACAGAACGAGGGACCCGGATTTGACAGGAGCGGACGAAATGACTTTGGCGGCCCACTGAAACACTCTCAATTAGATGACGGTAACAACAAGAACGAGTCTCTCACCTGACAGAAACTTTGAAGAGCATGGCCGTCTCTGGTGGCCCGGATGAGGTCCAGAGCCAGAACATCGACGGTGCCCTCCCATATCTTTTCCACAAGCGCGTCGCGGATTAAACTGAATAATTTTAGAATTCGTTTTTCGACAAGGTCTACGTAGCATATGCACAGTACGCACCGGCCGAAACCCGTTTCCTCGATGTAGCCTTGAGCGCCAAGGGCGGCCATGCATTCTTCCATGGCCGTCACCGCTTTCAGGGCAGTGAATCCCTTCACAGTCGGCGTGAGAAGTCGTAGACGAACAAGTTCTTCCTCGGTAGCGACACCACACTCGCTCTTTCCCAACAGCAAAGCTGTTCCAAAAGTGAGATGTGTGAGTGCCGCATAAAGGACGGTGGTGTTAGCCAGATTTTCCATGTGCAGAGGGATGGAGTCGAGAAGTTTAGTACCGCCGTCCACTGCTCGCACTGTGGCATATGATCGAGCGATAGAAAGACAGCGCTAGAGAGATCCGATCGAGTGAATTGCCGAGTGGAGTCTGGTGATATTGAGCATTGGCGCGATAGTCTTAATTCCTTGATTGGGGGTACCGATGAGCCAAGCACGGGAAGAATTCAAAGATAATTCGGCAGTGGGGGGACCATGTGTGCCGATTTTATCCTTGAGGCGGTGAATTTGAATATTATTCGACAAAGGTGTCGGGAATGACTGAAATCGAAGGGGGACCAGAAAGAGGGAGAGAGCGCCGGAACCAGACGCGGTATCTCCTGTCCGTGCTAGCGCAACGGAGAGATTCCCTTCAGCAGCGCTGGAGAACCATTTAAACCCGTCAAGCAGGTACGCCGGGCCCAGATCTGTAGGTAACGTGGCGGTAGGAATCGCCCTAGTTTCAGTTCTCGAAACATCCGACCCGCCGGTGCTCTAATTCGGCATCTTCAGTGTTGCAAACAGATGAGGATCAAAAGTCACACCTCGGTCATCCATTGCCCTGATACGCAGGAAGCAGCGGGGTCGCAGCTGACCAAATGCAGGTATGAGCTGAACATATCAAGAGAGGCATAAAATATACGTATACGTACCTAATGAGCCTAGGGAGGATTTCTTCTTTCATTTTATCGCTTCCAAACAGTTGAATGACTGCGGAGATCATTGTAAGTATAGACATCCTCCAGTACAATATAACTTACCGCGACCTGCGCCGTCCGTCATACCGAACGGGCACATAATCTAGAGGATCACAAGTAAGCTTCTGATTTATCTCAGTTACTCAATACGCACAACGTGAAAATCCCCTGTCATCATCATGCATTTCGAGAACATGTAGATCCTGCTGTATTCTTGGTATTTTCGCTCGTAGGCATTGTTGATGTAGCCTTCCTTGACCGCTAGGTCCTTGAGAGCCCGCCACCCTTCGGAGGTTTGCAGGAGATCAACGCGCTCGCCCCATGCATTATAGTGTGTGAGAGTAGGAGCGTGAACTTTCGCCGCCAGTGGGCGGACAACTGTCATATATAGTTAGCCGGCATTCATGAAAATTGCGAGCCTTGAGCGTACGGTTGATCAGGTCGTGGCCTAAGCGAGTGAGGTCTCCCTCGATTTCTGTCAATATACTATTGCGACCTCGGGTTAGCTTGAATTCAAATCGCAATCAACAACGGACCTTTGGGGGAGGATCCTCTTTAGAAGTGCAGGCAAAACAGGGTCCGCCCAGTACGGGTGTTCATTTGGCGGAGAGGGCTATCAGGAGGATTGGAGAAAACCGAGAAGTAAAGCTGCATGCAAAACTAACTTGGTGAAAAATGTCTTCTACTCGCATTGGTGTATGGGCGCGGAAGGATGCAACACAACAGGAGAAGGAACGCTGAAGCTACAGTGGGCGCTCGCGGGTACAAACTCTCCCAACGGATCAGCCCTTTGACGCCAGTATGGGGCGTTAAATATACCAGGGGAAAATGAAGACAAATGGGCCTAAGTGCTATTGGCACAGAAAGCCGCGGCTCGAGAGGTTGCGTTCGCCGAACAGCCATTCAGAGGTCCCGGAACAGGTACTTATGGGGCCAAGCAAGAGCCAAGTCAACGGAAACTGGCCAAGATTCAATTTGCTGTCTTGAAAAGATGGACCTGTAGCCGCCGCTCTGTTTACTGGGAAACGGTCGACGGCAGCCTGCCATTAGTTTCCGAACGAGACATCTATGACCGGCATAGTCTTCGAAGCCTGCGCTTATTTTAAGTTATTAACCTCAGCCTCCTGCTCTTCTCAAATCGTATTGGGTCGTATGATCAGCGGCGACTTGGCGGCGATCAGTGGTCGCCGCCAAGTCGCCGCTCAATGGCATTGAGCGGTGCCACGATGAATCATTGCTACGAAGACGATTACGGCAAAGATCCGCAGCGAGCAAAATGGTGACCGCAATCGAGTGTTGTTTCTTCAGGTCTGAGCTGCGACACCTCCAAGTTGTGCGACGTGGTGGTTGAAGGGAGACAAGAACTTACCTAATCGGGAGGCTGTGCATTCAACTTAGACCGGCGACATGATAAAAAGTCGTGACCCGGTCAGAGGTAAAGTCCGGAGAACCCCTCCCTTTGCCCGTGCGCCACTGTGAAACCGGACAATAACGGCGTTGTCGGACGTCGACCCCACAGGCACCCACAGGCACGAACGAAGACGACTCCAGCCTTCTTTTTGCCGCCCAACCATTTGTCCACGTACCATATCTCCACCATGAAACGCAGCCTGATCACCATGATTCCCGACGGAACCTGTCCTTTCCACGTTGAAGCCATCCACTACATCCCAGACGAGTCTTTTGAAAATGGTTTTACTCTGATTTTTCTCCACGCTATGAATCTGCACAAGGAAACGTTCGAGCCCATGCTCCTTCATCTGCTCAAGCAGACATCGGGCGTCCGAATCAAGGACATCTGGTGCATCGGTGGGTGAATAGAAAAGCCTACGGATGAGCATTCGTAATGTTAAATATCGCAGAAAATCCGAACCATGGGCGAAGCGCTCGCCTCAACCAGAAAGTGCTTTCAACGCCAAAATACAAAGGATACTGTGATTTATATCTGCCTTGAAGATTCTCCCCAAGTGGTTAATACTTAGCAGGGACAGTAGCAGAGTACTCTCGCGCCGTTCACTCGTTTTTGACTTCTAATATCCATGGCGTCGATTTTGCCACGCGGAAATTGATAGGTCTGGCGCATTCAGGAGGAGCGCCTTCTCTGTAAGTATTGTCACAAGCAAGTGTTGTATTTACGTTGAATATTCGCCAGCATCTTGCTCCAGGACGAGTTGCCAAAAATTAAGTTTCACGGCATGATATTCCTGGATCCCGCGATTATTCCCCCTGGCAAAGTGTCTTCTCGAGTTCTGTGCGAGCTCTTTGGAAATTGGGCGAAGTCGAAGCGCCACACGTGGGAGAATCGTGCGGAGGCCTTGAGACAGCTTTCCACGACCGCATTCAAGCGGTGGGACTCCATGGGCGTGGAACTTTTTGTGGCAAGTCGGGGTCCACTACCCAACAGTCAATGGTTCGACTGAATCCAAGGAAAACGCACTGCATCCTAGCGTCAACGGTTCCTCTGTTACGTTGGCATGCTCACCGGCTCAAGAAGCAGTACGTATTCACTCTTTCGTTAATTCCGGAGAACCCGACCATTATTAGGCATTTTATCTGTCTCCTGATACAGACTTGGTCGGCCGCCCGTTCGAGAGATTTGCACAACTGACAGCGGCCGACAAACTGCCCATACACATGATTGTATCCCTCGATGACGAATACAAGTAAGTTGGTTTCTGAGATGCAACATTCGCAATGAGCTTATGGACACTTGCAAGGGGCAAAACCGCCGAAATGAAGCAAATGCAAATCGAACTCATCAACACCACGACAAAAGGCAGTGTGCAAATCATCGAGGGCGGGCATATGGTCGGTCTTCACTTTACCTATTGAGCCCAGCGTAACATGATGCGCAGTTTCCGCAAGCCGAACTTGCACTGTGCACCCAGGCAATTCTGCGAGTGTTGGGAAAGTTACAGTCGGGTGCGGGCACACGACTTTGACCAAGATTCACGCTGCGTTTCAACACCAAAGTATGTGGAGTTCTTGAGAAGATGGAGAATCGAAATGAATGGAATACGGGAATGTTCCATAAAGTAGCATTAATCTGAAATACATCGAACTTGACCGAACTTGAGAACTTGGCGGCGAGATCATTTACAGCTTGGCCCGTGGGACAGCTGCTAATCGGTCCCGCAGTGCGCGCCTCAAAATCTTCCCGCTGGGACTCTTTGGAATAATGTCTACAAATTCGATTCCGCCAGTAAGCCATTTGTACGGAGACTTGGCTGTCGAGACATGCTAAAGTGGGCGGTGAAAAAAGGCGCGAGCGAAGCTATAAATAAGATCTCACCTTGAAGATCCTTTCTTGAACCTGCTTCCGGACTTCAGGATCACTCTTTACTTTGGAAGCAGCCTGCGGCTTTAGAACAATAAAAGCACATGGAAGTTCCCCAGCGTAGTCATCCGGAACCCCGACGACCGCTGCATCTGCAACATCATCGTGTCCCAGGAGATGGCCTTCAAGTTCAGCAGGTGCGACTTGAAGGCCTTTGACCTTGATCAATTCCTGCGCTCGGCCCCATGTCAGTTGCAAGCTATGGACATTTCTTTTGGATTACTTTAACTCGGTCGACAATGAAGAGATTTCCTTCTTCGTCAAAACAGACCTGAAAGAGTCGACTAACTTATTGACGATTCGTTTGTCACATGAAGTGAAAAATACCTCGTCGCCAGTACGGAGCCATCTGGATTACATGAGCCAACAAAAACTTCCGAAGATGTGAAGGAACCTACCCGTCGACGAAGGTTTCATTCGTGCTGTTGGAAATAATAAAATCATCCGGGAGTTCAAAAAGAAAACAAACATACGCTGCCGGATTTTTGTAGTAACCCAATGTCACTTGTGGGCCTTGTATATACAATTCCCCGCGTTCTCCGGTCGAAGCCAATGTCCCATCGGTCTTCACCACCTTAGCGATAGTGCCGGGCAGAAGTTTCCCTCCGCTTCCCAAGATACCGATCTTGGGCGAAAGCGGGAACTTGAGATCGTTCAATGGACTTACAGGCGTAAGCAAAGAAAGAAAACAGACCATAGTCACACCCCCACAGGCCTCAGTCATCCCTGTACACGTACCTCGCCGTTCAATGAGGAATACTTGATCAGAAGTAAATTCATACCGTATCCCTGGCCAAGATGGATGCCTGGTAATACACGCAGAAGGTTCTGCGTGAGCTCAGCGCTGAGAGGCGCAGCAGCAACCACACATGTTCGAACACTGGAGATATCGTACTTCTGTACAGCAGGGTGCTTTTTGAGCAGTCAAAAGGTATTTAATAAACCACAGTTCATTTGACGGATACCTTGGACAGGAGAACAGCCTGCGGTGGTACAATCCTAGTTATGGATGTCATGGCGCAATTTACCATTAAGAAGTAAACAACACTTACAAAAGGTCCGTAATGCGATAGCGGGAAATATTGTCGAGCATCTTCTCGAAATTAAATTTCGCGGTGACCACTAATGTCATCTGGGAGCTGTCAGAGGTACGAAAAAAAAGACGGTGGGACATAAACAACCCGCGCATAAAGGATAAAGTGAAGCTGCAAGATAATTTCAGCAGGGGTTCTCGAACTGGACTGAAACTGTCTGACATTGAAAACAAGCCCGTATATGTCTGCTGATTGTCAATATTGAGTTATTAGAATACTATTTCGCTCACGGTACATCGGAAGCACTAATGGATCGATCGTCAGAAAAGGGTCAAAAGAGAGTTGAGAGTTATTACCTCCTGAAGATACACCCCCAGGCCGATATCGCTTGTCCTCCCATTTGACTTGGGGATCATATACATGGTCGGATGCTTCGAGTTGTGATATGTTACTGACAATATTGTGATGGGAAATGCAAACGGCCTATTAAGCCCCAACCTTAGTCAGAAGAATGTTTCGGAATAAATTAGTTGAGCACTTTCCTTCGGTAGCCCTGTGGTTCCGGAAGAGAAGCTGAGGAACGCCACTTTCGTCTTCGCCTCTCCTGGGGCGAGAGCTGGCTGCGAGAACGGCGGGAGACTTTTTCCATAGGCAACTAAGGATTCAACGGTAGGATACTCCGAGTGTGATCCGACAGCAACCGTAGAGTATCCAGTTAAGCCTGCGTGCTTCGCAGCATCCTTCGCAAGTGAACTTAATTCGCGATGGACGAATATCACCGAGGGATTTGAGAGTTTCAACTGGTGTGCTTGATAGGAGGACAATGAATCAGATGCATTTGCCTCGGAAAGTCGACAACGGCATACCAAGCTCGGTTGTTGTCATGGCTGGGTTCATGGGACTAGGTTGGGGGATCAGGTTGGAGCAGTATGAGACAATCCATATTTTCGTACGCGACGGTCGCCCCAAGGCGATGGGTAGCCCAAATACAAACGGGGTAATCTGCCCGATTTGATCAATATTTGGATTTGCGTAGATGTCATGCATTGAAGGATCACTGCACCTATATCGTTGGGACTGACCAATGCCACTATGAAAAAAATGAGGATACAGCGAGCGGATGTGGTGTGGTGCACTCACCAACGTCGCCGGGATCTAAATTAATTTGCGTCAGGTTGCGAGTTCAAGTTCTACACCCCAAGCCACAACTCACTGATTTTTCGCTGTGCGTACAGGGCAGCACAGAGGTATCCTGTCCTGGAGCGCAACTATAGAGCGCGTGAGCGGCTTGTCAGAAAATCATAAGTATCTCGGCGACTGACTTCGGTGAAGCGCACTTGGCGGCCAGTCGAGTCATCGATCAGGCAGACCCAGTCCTGTTTAGCGGGATCATTCGAGTTGGGCTGCAAAAGTGGGTTGTCTAGCAGGAATTCCGGCAGCGTCAGAGAGTCCGAGGGGGCGGAAAGGCTGCCAACAGTGGATTGGTACACAGTCATTGGGCAAGTTGCTAGAGCGATGCCAGCGAGCAAGAGTCGAGCAAGTTGAAGTGGCAGAAGAGAAGTCTGTCGTGGCTGCTGGGTATAACTGGTCGTAGTCAAGGATTGGGAACCGTGGATCGGCCCGTCGTATTCCCAAAATAATCCGGCATCTTACTAGGCCTTCGGCGATGCTCGCATATCTCCGTCGTTTCCGGCTAGATCTCCGGAGTTCAACTCAGTAAAGTTCTGTATGTCTGTCCCTTCGGGCGTCGTTTTTTTACGTTAAATTCTTCCTCCATACACGAGATTTTTGCGCTCCGGTCATCCTGAAAAAGATGATGTCCGTCGGTAAAGCCTGGGTTACTAACTTAACTCCGACGAGATGGCATTTTATAATGCCAAGGCCACATGCAGCTGCTTCGGCATCAAATCAGTCAACGTCATAAAGGATAGATCCCAGAAGCAAGGAGGACCGATCCGCACCAAATTTCAGCAGTCCGATCTGTTCAGAACTCAATGCACAACATCGCAAGCGTATTTATGATCAAACTTAAAGCTAGCTTAAAGGTTTTACTGCTGAGGAAATGCACATTCATGTTAGACCACGACAAAACCACAGATTTCCCACCCGTCAAATGTACAGCTGCCGGCTGCATTCAAACTTCCCCGGAAATTCCTTTTACTCTTTTCCCTTTCCTGTTCACCGGGTGAACAACAGAAAAAGAGTAGTGACCCTTCATCTTTGGAAGCGAGAAGTCCACGGTAAATTCGTCGTCCGAGTCAGCCCAGACATCATCCTGGTCACAGCCGTCGCGCCTGTCGTCCTCCGAGTCAACCCAGAATTCACCATTATCCGCCCAGACGCCGACGTCGATGTGTGTGAGATGTGGCAGGAATGACAAGAAAGAATTCAGCTCCTCAATGTAGTCGTTAATTTTCTTTACCCGCCAGGTGTTCGAGGCACTGTTTGGCCTTTTGGTCCGGTACTCCTGTATCCGGAGGCTCTGCAGCTTCGTTAACAAGATCAAGCTGTGGCGAAATATAGGCTGTTTGGCGTTTGTCTGTCAGGGAATAAAGGGCTGCGTATGGGCTCTGTTACTTACTATCGGTTTGTGTAGGCAGATATCGAGATGAGTGAGGTTGGGAAAAGATGCGACCAACCGCGCAAGCGATGCAGGACTGATATTCGACATTTTGACCGCCGTCCCGATGGTATCAACAGCTCGGACTTGTAGCTTGGTTAGTGACAAATGGGTTGGCAACGGGATAGTCGGAAACTGTGGGAGTTTGTATGAGAAGTCGTGTGATTGAACGAACGTGAGGACCAGTTTGTCAAGCGGCCGCTGACAGGCGCAGATGGCTGCAGCGTCTTCGAAGGAGCCTTTGAAGGAGCGAAGGCGAGGTAAAAAGGAGACGTCGTTCGTAAGCTTTGTTCCCGACGTGTGTAGTGTTAGGTCCAAGAGATTTGGGTGAGATCTCAAGAAAGGGAAGAAGTCGCAGCCTGTGGAAGACAAACTGAGGTACAAATATACTGTTACCGAAAGGTCGAGGGCTGTGAGGACAGGAAAATGTATCGAGTTTATAATGGCGACAGGATCATGGCGCCCTTCCTTCGGAGATACGGTGGGGTCCCCGTAGGAGGAAATTTTAAGGTTCAAATGCAATGCATGAAGTAGAGGTGAAGATCTCGGTAGCATCTGCATTGCTTCGGCCAGCTTGTAAAAGGCCTTGGTGCCGATTTCATGATCTTCGGGTCCAAACCGATTATCACCGAACTCGATTTTGAGGATTTCGAGGGCTCCGATCTGAATAAACTTTGGAAATGATACGTTAACAAGCCATGAAAGAATACATACAGTTGTGGCTCACATCAAAATTCTGACTCGTCTCGTTCGAGGAGATGGCCAGCTCTCGCAAATTCGGGAAGTATTCGGTTTCTAAGATCTCCCCCAAATCTTTGAGGCTATTCGGAAAATTCCAATGTAGAACCCTCAAAGCCGATCCTTTCGTAGGTTCACTCAATGCAATGCGGCCAAGCGCACCGCGCAATGCCTGAGCTTTAGCCTTCACGTCTTGGAAAGAGCGAAACCGATCGCGACTGCCATCCGGGATGTCTAGCTGCCGGATTAGTGTCGCTGGGTGCGGCTTCCAGGAGGATGTCTGCGCAGCACCCAGTCTTTTGATGAGCCGCGAAGATTGGGATGGGGAAAGAGAAGGGTTGATGAGGTCGGAATAGAGAAGAGCTGAGAACGTAGAGCAAAATTCACGAGAGAGCGAGCAGAGGCGGGCCACGGATTGGCGGGATGCAAAGCTCGCAACGATCTCCCAGAGTTCAGGAGGGACATCGGAAGTGTTATAAGACAGCTCCGGGAGTATTTTTCTATTTCTGAACACCGGATTCAGCATAAAATGCAGTAGTCAAGCGTCCGCGGCGGGCCTGTTACTAACGTACCTCTTGCCAGCAAGACTTAGACTGCATTCGGGACGCTGAGCATGCAAGTCAGACTAAGTAGTTGTCAGAGAAATGACTTTGCCTTTTCCATTATCTCCACCCGTCTCAACTCGAAGACGTCAGATGCGCAAGATGCACGGGCAAGAGGTAAGTGTTTGGCTTGCCACTGCTTGCCAAACATCGCGTTCTGTCATGAGCCAAATAAGGCCAAGCCTGAGCGGTCGCGACTTTTCGCTTGTGAAAATATTAACGGTGCCGTTTCACTCCCGGTCAAATCGGTGGACCGGGAGTCTCTTGAACTATAGATAAGTAGCCCCAATCTTATTGGAATAGGACATACCGATGTCAGATGAAGCGCCTGTCTAGAGCCCCATTTGCTATTTCAATCTTAAGAAACTCACAGGTCGAAACAGTTCAACCAGGAACCACGGGCAGACAGCAATAAAAATTTAAACGAAGTACATCAGTTTAAACCGTAGACACTTTGCTAATCTCTGCATCGCCTGATGCGATGGCGGTAGGTATTCCGGCGAACTATTGGAAAAATTATCGCTCTGACATGGTCGTTCGATGAATGGAAGGAACACCCACTGCTATCGCACGACTCGGGGTTGATGTACCAATTCCGCCATCCATGACCAGTGAACTGGCCATCGCACGAAGGGCCGCGCGGGAATTGAGGCTAAGGCGCACTTGAGTCAGCGAAGGAACAAATTGCCTTACTAGTTGCGGCACCTTGCCAAAAGCGCGTTTGAATATACTGCAAAGCAAGTGAGTATGCAGGTCTACATCACGGCGAAGAACACTCACATCTGGTCGTCACAACGTACCAAGCCAACCAGCTATCTAAGACTAAGATTTATTTCTCCGGCCTTGTGATGATTGTCATGACGTACAATTGTCCTTGTCCGCAACGAACTGCAGCTCACGTTAAGAATGGGACGCCCAGAAGAATAATTGGCCTACAGAGATCAGGGTAATGACTCCAGCAATGCTGGATCAAACTTTGAGAACCGTAGAGCAACTTGAATTCGGTTGGCGCATACCTCGTTACGGCACCGGTTTCTGGAATTAACAACTGGGTAAATAATGTGAACACCTCAGTGAAAATGCAAAACTAGCCTATGGTCCATGCGATGAGCTTGTCCACAACTTTAAGAGTCCTGGGAAAGAGAACATCTCGTGTGAGCACTCTAAAGGCCTGTCTGATAATGGAATCCAACCGATCCGGTAGCCCTTCGTATCGTTGGCGGGAGATGAGATAGGTCAACGTTCCAGCGATGATCAAATCATTTGCTGCGCCAATAGCCCAGACAGTAGTCATGAGCCAGCCCCACTGCGCATCGAAGTCCGCGAGTGTGACCATCTTGATTCCTTCGACAGAGACGGCAGTGGCGCCCACAATGCGAATGAATGAGAGTATCCAGCAGATGCAAGGGATATACCAGCTGTTGTCTGACAGCCGGTGAATTCTATATGCGAAGAAACTCTGTACTAATTTATGGGTGTCAGCTATCCGGCTTTTAGACTCTCGGACACATACCACAAGGGCCGACGAATCCAGAAAAGATGATGCCTACGGACAGAGAATCGGGGGTGCGGACGAGGCGCTCGACCTGTCCGAAAAAGGTGATGGTCATAGTATATAGTGCTGCCCCAACGCAGATCGCATGTGCCAGCTCGCAAAACCTGGAAATGGTCAGTAAATTTTGAAACTCAGTAGGGAAGCCGAGGACCACACAAACCATACAAAGGAAACCTGCGAAGGATCTGTTAGTTGTGTCAATTGAGAATTAATTCACATACAAGATATTTCAGCGGGCGGCGATCGTCTGGAAAGCGACTGAAGTATATGTATGATTGGAGGGTCGTAAATCCGAATAGCGCATAGGATATCAGCACGCCGATTTCGAAGGCACCTTTGCTCCAGTGTCAGTGCTAGAAGAGACTAGGGAGCGTGCGAACACCTCACCGAGGGTGGAGTCGAATGCAGAGGGCATCGTGGCGAATAGAAGCGACGAGCACACTCTCACAATATATACTCATCCTTAGGTCACTTGCTCGGGCGGAGATCATTTATGTACGATCTTCCCGCGCAGGATCAGACAAGCACAAGCGGGCTAACCGGCGAATCGCGGCGATGAGTTATCAGCACGCCGATTTTGAACGTCCCAAATTATCAGGGGAATAGAGAGAGGGCAAACTCGGCTATTCGATTGAATCGAGGTTGAATTCAATAAGCCAGAGGAGCGATCAAGAGCAGACTCTGAGAACTTCAGGTTTGCAAAACTAGGATTTTGCACGCCCTGCAATGAGTTCCTTGAAATCTATGATGGATAATCAGTCATACTCCAGGGGTGGAGGATGAGGGGCTTGTCGTATTATCTGGGTCTGTTGATCTCTGCCTCGCAACCTGAGCGCCCAAATCGTGGGTATTTTTTATTTTAATCTCAGGACGGCGAGTCCGAGCCGGACCCACCGAGAAGAGTCTGGGATTTTTTGATGTTGAATTCCAAGGAAGTGCTCTCAGGCTCTCCTTGTGTGGCTTGATGAGTTGGATGTCGGAGCTAGGAGTCAAGTTGGGCTTGTTTGCGCCATCACGGACATCAGATGGAGGAGGAGGAGGAGGAGGATTGCCTGCGCGGTCCCAAATTGAAACAGCAGGAAGCCGTACTACGCACATGCGACGTCTACATGTACGCTACGGATTAAACCTCATCTTCAACTCCTTCTGTCAACAACGACCTCCCCAGCTTCAGAACGCATAGGTGTGTATCCCATTCTCATTTTCTTTCGCAAAGATGTCCTATTAAAAGGGCCGACCCCGCCTAATCCACGAAACGGAACCGCCTCGGTCTCTCTTCCGCAGGTTTCTGAACCCCGAAGTGTCCAAGTTCTCTATGTGTCGCACGAGCTCTCCCGTGGCATATCGTAAGGCTGGACAGACATATGGACTCTTTGTGCACTAGGCTGCCGCGCCCCCGAGCTTCCCGGTCCGGCAGCAAAGGCAGAGTCACACATCGGGAACGCGCCTCGCGCTGCCCCTCGTTCATCTAGCCGAGCCCGCACAGAAAAACTCAACTCTGCGCCGGGTGGTCTCTAGATGTGGTTTCTATTCGGACGATACATCCATCGTGCCTGCTATAAGCGTCCGGGCCAGAGATACACGCTCGCGGCGTGTGGTTACGCGCATACACGGCTGGCGCAGTCTCCGCATACCGGGAGATATACACTGATGGCAGGGGTCGTTTCGCTGTTGGATTGGGATGGAGATATGAGATCACATTCCGAGTCTGCTTTTGCAGCGCTGAGCTATTTTCTTTGTTTTTGTCTCGTGGTTGTGGTGAACCATCGCTGACGCCCTTCGGTGTAGGTAAACTACTGGCCCGGGGCTCAACGTTCAATCGTTGAACTCTGGAGACTATTTTGTGTGAGCTAGGAAACAATTTGTCGGGGGACCGTTTCAATCTCGAGGAATATACAACCGACTCGGAGGCTCGAGTACAATCACTGCAACCAATCGGGATAGCCAACGATTTGAATTATAATACAAGTTTTCCAAACAATACATCGATCTAAACCACAGAGACTTTACTCGTCACCTCAACCTCACATGATATGTGCGTCGTGGGTCTGCCAGTGAACTGCTGGAACGTTAATCTTTTTCGACATTGAGTCGAATAAACACTCACTGCTATCGACTGACTCCGGTTGGCCGTGACATTGTCCATAGTAATGGCGCCGTCGGACATCGCACGGAGGGCCGCGCGTGAGTTGAGGCTATGGCGTACATATTTCAGCGGAGGAACAAATTAATGGCCTGGGTAGTTGCTGTACCTTGCCAAAAGCGCGTTTGAAAATACTGCAACGAAGTCAGCAAGCACCCAAGTCTACACAACGGAATAATACTCGCAGCGGGTCGTACATATGTACCAGGCTAGCCAGGCGACTGAAACCAAGATTCAATTCCCCGTGCGTTCGGAGGACTGTCGCGACCTACAATTGTCCCGGTCCACGAGGAACTGCGGAGCGCGTTAGGATTCAATGAATGTTACGCCCAGAGGAATAATTGTCATACACAGATGAGCGTAGCGACTCCCGCAATACTGGATAGAACGTTGAGAACTGGCGAGCAGCTTGAACGAATTCGTTGGGCGCCTACCTCGTTACAGCGCCTGTTTCTGGAAATGACAGATTACTCAACAATAAAAACGACGCCAGGGCTATGGAGAACTAACCTATGGTCCAGACGATGAGCTTGTCCACAACTTTAAGTGTCCTGTGAAGAAACCACCGGGCGTAAGCACTCAAGGTCTTTACGATCACGAAAAGAAAATGCAACCGTCTAGGCAGCAATTCGGATCGCTGGCGCGAGAAGAGATACGCAAGGGCCCCGGCGATGATCAGGTCGTTCGCTGCGCCAATACCCCAGACGGTGGCGATGAGCCAGCCCCACTGCGCCTCAAACTGCTCGAGCGTGACCATCTTGATCCCCTCGACGGACGCGGCCGTCGCGCCGACTATGCGCGTGAAAGACAGGCCCCAGCACAGGCACGGGAGCCACCAGCTCTCGGACAGGCGGTAAATTCGAAACGCGAAAAAACTCTGCACTGTTAATTAAGAGAGATGGTGTCAGCCGTCTGGATTTCGATTTTCTGACGTGAGAACACGTACGTACCACTTGGGCCGACGAGTCCGGAGAATGTGATGCCGGCGGTGAGCGAGTCGGGGGTGCGTACGAGGCGCTCGACCTGCCCGAAATAGGTGATGGTCATGGTGTACAGCGCCGCCCCAACGCAGATCACATGCGCCATCTCGCAGCACCTAAAACAGCCAGTAATTGAATTTCGAATTCAGTCCGAGAGAATCGGCGAGTATACAAACCATACAAAGGCGACCTGTTAAAGATCATGTTAGTCATGTCTATCAAGTTTTATTTGAAGCACGGACACATACGAGCCATTTCAGTGGGCGGCGGTCGTTCGGAAAGCGACTGAAGTAGATGTACGTTTGGAGGGTCGTGAATCCGAACAACACATAGGATATCAAGACGCCGACCTCAAAGGCGCCTTTGGTCAAGCATGAGTGCTATGGTCAATAAGAGACAGTGCATGACCCTCGCACCGATGGTAGAGTCGAATGCAGAGGGCATCGTGGCGAACGGACGCAAAGTGCTAACGGCCACGAATACTTATATACTCGTCCTAAGTAGGTCGGCAGAAGCGAAGTGGGTCCAGGATCATCGACGGTTCTCCCGACCATCTGTTGTAAGTGGGAATAGAAGTGGGCTTTTAAATGACCCAGTGAAGCGATTTGGAAGCGATGCTGGCATCGGCAAACCCCACCTGCCAAGTCCCACGAACATCGGAAATTATCCAAGAAATAGCAAAAGAAAACTATTCCCCGAGGACGCCCTCGGTTTTGAATTTCACGAGAAACGAGGCAGAAGAGCGCTGAGACCGTCGAAAGGAGTGTTAAACATTTTGCGAGACCAGAGTTCAAACAATCACAAGCGTTCGGGAATCTATCATTGCAGTGACAGGCCCCAGGTCACCAAGATACATGTCGCGGACTCCGTCAAGACTCCGTCGCGGACGTTAGGGCTTAGTCCCCTTGGGGAGTAGACACCCGGCTGACCGCGAGTAATAGAGGCAGACGCGCGCTGCGTCGGAGCTCCTCGGCCTTCGAAATCAAGAGGTCCAGAACAAAATCCGAGAGTCAAGCGTGCGCGCCCAAGGGACTTGGAAAGCTTTGGGAAAAAATACTCTCATATCGTATCAGCAACGATCCCATTGACAGGAAAATGGCCGAGCTTCGTATGTCGTCGTATACTGGCATTCAATCTGCGATTTCAAGTTTCAACGGCAGTCGCTGCAAGTCTAAATTTAACTGGAGCCATACTATATGCATGGCGGCACGCCCGAGAAGTGCAGGACACAACTTGAAACACGCACCTACCGCCCCGCTGAGAAGCGCTCAGCCGCACCGAGTGTTAAGGGTTTCATAGTGAAAATAGACTTGAGTGAAATCATTCAGAAAGAGTTGGTCCCAGTACATTGCAATCAAGGTCGGCATGCAGATTCAACGGAGGCTGGGCTTAGACCAGGATATGAAACGCAGATATGACCTCGCGCCCCCAGCGAGCGCCTACCTGAATCGATGACAGTCGAGGTAAGAAGCAAAGCGCCATCACTCATCCCATCAAACGCGCTTTCCTCTCCTGCTTCCTCATGTTCTCCCCCTTCGACCTCCCACCGGGCATCCTCTTCCTCGTAACCGACCAGCTCGCCGCACCCGCCGACTTTATACTCCACCGTGCCCTCGCCGAGCCCCTCAAGTCCGCTGCGTTCAAAGCATCTGGTGCCCCCAAACGCGCGCAAGCGCTCGTGCTCAGCGTATCGGAGCCCCTCGCGCAGTGGCGCGAAGTCTGTGCGTCCCGCGCGCAAAACTATCATACTTCCCGCCCTCACTGTGCGCAGAATTTGCGGTTAGATGATGTAGCGGGGTTTAAGTTCGTCGATGTCCTCGCGTGCGTCGAAAGTGGCATCGGGGAAGGGCAAGGGAAGGCGCCGCTGCGCCCGGTGCTCGATGTCGTGGTGGCTGCGCTTGGGGCTCCTAAGGGCGAGGGCGAAGAGGACACAGACACAGACACGCTAGTATTCCTCGATGACCTCGCCGCGCTCGAGTGGCTTGGCGTTGCACCCGCCCCCGACCTCACTCGCTTCGTCCGCGCGCTGCACGCCACGTGCCGGAAGGCACGTCTTTCCTCCCTCCACTCGGCGCGCACGCGTAACCGACGGAACGCGCACACGCACAGGCAAACGCGACGCTCCTCATCCGGCAGCACGTCCTCGCGCCCGAGCCGGACGACGGCGACGTCCTGCGCGCGTTAAGGGAGCAGTGTACGTTCCACGTGGAGGTGCGCCCGCTCGCGAGCGGGCGCAGCGGCACTGTTAGCGGGCAGGTGCGTCTCCGTCTTACTCCTCATCCTCATCCCTCGAGTCATCCCTGCTCCTTCCTCCTCGCCTCCGCCTCCCACTCGTACTCATGGTGACACGAATGACGGGGATAAATGCGACTCCGATAGCGCTGCACGCGGGCCCGGGCGTTCCCCTCGGATACGGCGGCGTGCGGCTGCTGCCGCGGAGCGCGGCGCTGCAGTACCGGCTCACGGACGCGGGTGCGGTGTTTTTCGAGCGCGGGACGGGCGCGGGGATGTTGTAGTGCGCTGCGGGAAAGCGGGTACTTATGCTCACGGGGAAGGAACGTGACGGGAGATTAAATCAGTTCAAATCAAGGCACTGGGCGAAAGCGTCGGCCTGCGCGTGACTCGGACAGGCGCGCGAATGATATTGCAGCCTTAGCATATACTCTGATGCAAAGAAGCGTCAGTCGTCAGTCGATCTTGACGCGTAGGCTCTCGTCCTAGACAGACGCTGCAACTAAGAAGTTTTGTGTCTCGCTTGTTGAACGCGACGCGCGGCTCGCGAGTGGAAGATGTCAGATGTAACGGCCGCCTGCGCCCGGTCGAGACCCGCCGAAATGTGTCGAGTGTAGAATTGCGCAAAGGGGGGCGGTCGGTGGCTGTGTCGGTTCGTTTCACCACCCACACCCAACTCACACGCCTAAACGGGGTTCTTGACTCACCGGGCCGTCACGCAACGCGCAACACTGGCAGCGTGGCGACAATGAACCGCGCGCGAAAGCCCTGCACTTCGGCGCCGCGATTCCTTTGTGTTGGGATAAAAACTCGCGGACTGACGGTTCTTTTTGTAGCCGCTTCTTGCAAGTTGTCGGCATACATTCAACCAATCCAAACGACTCGAGAGACCCAAACACAACCACTAACTCGGAGCTGCGACCAACTTAATTATATCCAAACAATACATCCATCTAAACCACAGAGACTTTCCTCATCACTTCGACCTCACATGATATGTGGGTGGGTCCCCCAGTGAACTGCTGGACCGTTTATTATTATTATTTCACGTCAGGTAGAATAAACGCTCACTGCTATCGAGCGAGGCTGGTTAGATGTCAGATTGACATTTTCCATAGTCATGGCGCCGTCCGACATCGCACGGAGGGTCGCGCGTGAGTTGAGGCTAGGGCGTACGTGTTTCAGCGAAGGAACAATTAATTGTATGGGCAGTTGCTGTACCTTGCCAAAAGCGCGTTTGAAAATACTGCAGCGAAGTCAGTAAGCACCCAAGTCTACACAACGGAAGAATACTCGCAGCGGGTCGTACATACATACCAGGCTATCCAGGCAACTGAAACCGAGATTCAATTTCCCCGTACGTTCGGAGGACTATCGCGACCCACAATTTTTCTGGTCAACGAGGAACTGTGGATCACGTTAGGATTCAATAAATGTTATGCTGTGAGGACGAATTGGCATACACAGATCAGCGTAGCGACTCCCGCAATACTAGATAGAACGTTGAGAACTGGCCAGCAGCTTGAACGAATTCGTTGGGCGCCTACCTCGTTACAGCGCCCGTTTCTGGAAATGGCAGATTACTAAAGAATAAAAACGACGTCGGAGGAATGGAGAGCTAACCTATGGTCCACACGATGAGCCTATCCACAACTTTCAGCGTCCTAGTAACGAAACACCCGATGTAAACGCTCAAGGTCTTTACGATCAAGAAAGAAAATGCAACCGTTTTGGCAGTAACTCGGAGCGCTGGCGGGAGAAGAGATACGCGAGGGTGCCAGCGATGATCAGGTCGTTCACCGCGCCAACACCCCAGTTGGTGGCGGCGAGCCAGCCCCACTGCGTCCCAAACTGCTCGAGCGTGACCATCTTGATCCCCTCGACGGACGCGGCTATCGCGCCGACTGCGCGAATAAACGAGAGCCCCCAGCACAGGCACGGGATCCACCAGCTCTCGGACAGACGGTAGATTCGGAGCGCGAAGAAACTCTGCACTGTTAATGGGTGTCAGTCGTCTGGATTTCGATTTTTTGTTGTGAGGAAGCGCACGAACCACTTGGGCCGACGAGGCCGGAGAAGGTAATGCCTGCGGTGAGGGAGTCGGGGATGCGCATGAGGCGCTCGACCTGCCCGAAATAGGTGATGGTCATGGTGTACAGCGCTGCCCCAACGCAGACCACATGCGCCATCTCGCAGCACCTAAAACAGCCAATAATTGAATTTCGAACTCGATCGGAGAGCCGGTGAATATACGAGCCATACAAAGGCGACCTGGTAAGGATCCTGTTAGTTATGTCTATCAAGTTTATTTGAAGCACGGGCACATACGAGCCATTTCAGTGGGCGGCGGTCGTTCGGAAAGCGACTGAAGTAGATGTATGTTTGGAGGGTCGTGAATCCAAACAACACGTAGGATATCATGACACCGACCTCGAGGGCGCCTTCGGCCAAGTATAAGTATTATTGTAAATAAGAGAGTGCACGACCATCTCACCGAGGGTAGAATCGGATGTAGAGGACATCGTGGCGAACGGACGCAAAGTGCTAGAGGCCACGAATATTTATACGCTCGTCCTAGGTGAGATCGGTCAGGATCATCGACGATTCTCCCGACCATCTGTTGCAAGTGGGAATGGAAGAGGGCTTTAACGTGAAACGATGCTGGCACTGCCAAATTCCATCTGCCTAGTCCCAGGAACGTCGGAGATTATGAGAGCTTTCAATCCATCAGCAAAACCTGGTCCCGCTCGCGAGCGCTCGCGAGCACCGGCTAGCGCCCTAGCACTGCTAGCATGGGTCCCCACTTGCTGACCGCGAGTATTAATAGAGGCGGACGCGAGCTGCTCGGCCTTCGAAAACAAAGAGATCCAGAACAAAATCCGAGACGAGAGTCTTAACTGCGTGCCTAAGGGACCTGTAAAGAAATACTCTCATAAGAAACGCTCCCATTTTATGGACAGAAAATGGCCGAACTTTGTCTGTCGCATACTGGCGTTCAATCTGCGATTAAAACCCTTTCCAAGTTTCAACGGCCGTCGCTGTAAGTTTAAATAGCCATATGCACGATCAGCACGCCCCAGAAGCGCAGGACGCACAGATTGAAACACGCATCTACCGCCCGAGTATCAAGGGTTTCGTAGTGAAGATAGACCTCAGTGAAATCATTCAGAAAGACTCGAGAGTTGGCCCCAGTGCATTGCAATCGATGTCAGCATGCAGATTCAACGGTGACTGAGCTTAGACAAGGATATGAAGCGTAGCTATCGCCTCGCGCTCCCAACGAGCGCCTGCCCGCGATGATGGAAGTCGAGGTAAGAAGCAAAGCCGCCATCACTCACCCCATCAAACGCGCTTTCCTCTTCCTTCCTCTCTCGCTTCCTCTTCCTCTTACCACGACGATGTTCTCCCCGTTCGACCTCCCGCACGGCATCCTCCTGCTCGTAACCGACCAGCTCGCTGCCCCTGCCGATTTTATACTGCACCGCGCCCTCGCCGAGCACCTCAAGTCCCAATCCGCGCCCATAAGCCTCAAGTCCGTTACGTCTAAATCCACTACACCCTCTGTGGCGGCCACAAAGCGCGCTGTGGCGCTCGTGCTCAGCGTATCGGAGCCCCTCGCGCAGTGACGCGCGATCGCGGCCAAGTCTGCGTCCCGCGCGCAAAACTATCCTGCTGCCCGCCCTCACTGTGCGCAGAATGTGCGGCTAGACGATAAAGCGGGGTTCCGCTTCGTTGATGTACTTGCGTGCATCGAAAGTGGCACCCGGGAAGGCACGGGGGGAGGGCAAGGGAAAACGCCATTGCGCCCGGTGCTCGATCTCGTGGTGGCTGAGCTCGGGGCTGGTAAGGGCACGGACGCAGAGAATGACGAGGGGGCGGAGACAGACACACTCGTGATCCTCGACGACCTCGCGGCGCTTGAGTGGCTCGGCATCGCCTCTCCTTCCGATCTCACTCGCTTCGTCCGTGCGTTGCACGCCGCGTGCCGGAAGGCGCGCACGCGTAACTGACGGAACGCGCACACGCACAGGTAAACGCGACACTCCTCATCCGGCAGCACGTCCTCGCGCCCGAGCCGGACGACGGCGACGTCCTGCACGCGTTAAGGGAGCAGTGCACGTTCCACGTGGAGGTGCGCCCGCTTGCGAGCGGGCGCAGCGGCGCTGTTAGCGGGCAGGTGCGTCTCCGTCTTACTCCTCATCCTCATCCCTCGAGTCATCCCTGCTCCTTCCTCCTCGCCTCCGCCTCCCACTCGTACTCATGGTGACACGACTGACGGGGATAAACGCGACTGACTCAGGTAGCGCTACACGCGGGTCCGGGCCTCCCCCCCGGATACGGAGGCGTGCGGCTGCTGCCGCGGAGCGCGGCGCTGCAGTACCGGCTCACCGACGCGGGGGCGATGTTTTTTGAGCGCGGGACGGGCGCGGGGGTGTTGTAGTGCCGGGAAAGCGTGTATATTCGCGCTTGAGGGACGACGGGGTCGATAAATCAGCAACTGATGAGTGGGCATTGACACTGGACGGAAGCGTCGCTGACCGGATGCGCGTTGTATTGAGAATAGACTGCCGGTGAAGAGGGGCGGTGGCTGTGTCTCAGGGCTCAGCTTCACCTACACCCCAACGCGCAATAACCTCATGCCGATGTCGAATAACTAATATCAACTCATGAACCGCACGCAAAGCCTCACAATTCAGCGCTGTCATTCCTTATATGTTAGGGTAAAAAAAACTCGCGGACTGACAGTCGACTCTCTTTGCCACCCACGGCTCTTGCTGCTTGCAAACCCCGATGGACTCCAGCTAGCAACATGCCTGATTTTTGGCTTCTACCATTCTCTGAACACGGTTTCTGTGCCTATCAAGTGAATGGTATGAACAGCAGTAATAGTAGGTGCAACGGCGCCAAATTTCTACAGCTTTTGCATCCAGCCTGTACACTGCTTGTCTCTTCGTCTCTCCTCCTCCCAACCCGCTGTGAAACTATGTTCTAAAAGGTCAAGCCCAATACTCTCTCCAAGTCAATGGCCATCGCGGAGGACCTCCGCAAGCTCTGCGCGACGACGCCGGGCATGAACTCGTATCAGCCCATTGCCGCCTCCGCGGTCGAAGTATGGTCTGCTACAGCCTCAGTGCGTTTTGGTCTCCTGGCTTTGTGCTCGACGCAGAACGGCGAGAAGATTAAGACGCGGAAAACCGACAAGCTCGCGGCCTACCGTGGACCGGACGGAGGTTTTGATCGACAAGATGAAGAATGTGCCAATATTTCCGCAGGTTCTTCGGTCTTTAGAGGGGTTCGAGCAATACGTGTCCGGATTTCTCTATAATCACCAGGGCTTAACCGGACCTCCAGGAAATTAGAGGCAATTCGGCGGCATATCTACCAGATGCCGAACAATAAGACGAAGCTATTCCTGGGCTATAACAAGTACAAGAGAGAAACAACTCGCCTCAAGGCAGAATTGGAGAAGCATTTGTATGAGCTTGTGTGTACTTCGTACTTTGTAGTTTCGAGCCATTCCGATCCCACCTTCTCCAGCTCGCGAGTGCCGGGATAATTCCTCTATCGAGAGGCGAATCACGTAGCGAATGTGTCCTGGAGCTCGTGTCTCTCAGTACCCGTGCAGCCGGTGATCTGTGACGCGCCCGTCCTCAACTTCTTGAAGCCCGCGGTGGGGATTGTGGCGTTGATATGCGACACGGCGAAGGTATTTTGTCAACCTCCAGTTGTTTTCCGCTCCTTACCGAGCCTACCAGTGTGTCAGAAGCAATCACGACGCCGCCATCGATCTCGCGCAGCATGCGAGCACCGTGACGAAGTTGATTGTGGACCGTGTGTCTGCGATGGACTCCCCGTCCGCAGCCGACAATGAGGACGCGCTGGAGGCGCTGAAATGGTGGGTTCTCCCATTTTTACTGTAATCAATCGACTTAATTCCCTGTGTAGCGCGCTCGAAGACATCCAGGTGTACCTAACCTTCCTCGGGAAACCACGCCGACGGCTTGCGCCCTGGGTATTCGCTAACCAGGAGAAGGATCGAGTCGTCCACTTGAATGGCGCTCTGGACAAGGCGCTGGCTATGTTCTTGGTATGTCCTTCCCGGGTCTCCTTCACTTCGACTGATCGTTTGTAGGCAATGAAAATCCTTAGCACCGTCGAGGACGTGCGTTCGAGCGCCGGTCAGATTGGCGTCCTCGTCTCTACCGTGCAGCGTTTGGACAGCGATGTTAATCGCACGCTGACGGTTCGTGTGTTTCTCTACGAATTGGGGGTGGACTTTGAGTTGGGCTCCCAGATAATGCACGCCGATCTACACAAGCTGTCGGGGGCTGCGGCGAACGAGGGCTGTGCGCGACGCGAATCCAGAATAACACCCTCTCTTTCCATATCTGGCCTCTTCACAGCTCACGCATTTTTTTTAGACCTCAATGGCGCGAGGGCGCATGGGTTTTGTTGATCTAGTGTCAATCTGGAAGTTAATCAGTGATACTTCTGCTGTGTAGTCTCTCTAGACAGACACTTAAATTGGTATCTAATTCGTTCCTGATAGAACTTCGCCAATTTGGGGGGACGCAATAAATAAGTGCGGTGAATGTGCCGAGTTGATTCAAATTGTATGTACACTGTCACAGTCTACTCTATACAGTGCAGTTAAGACAAGGGATGATGGATCCTACTGGGATCCTACCTACCTGAATTCCGAAGACACATGTCTCGGAAGGAGGGACAACCCAATCAGGTGTGAGCAAGGGATCATGAGAATACATATTCCCTTTCAGTCGCAAATTGCCGGGCACCTGGGTGCTAGGAGCAGAAGACGAGCCGAACGCGACGTGGATGTTTGGCAATATGTACGTGTTTGATGATGTATCATGTCATCCGGCATCACCCGAAAACCCCGATAAATATTGCGCGCTGCGTGCAAAAAGTTAAGTTGATTCATTGCATATGCTGCCACAAGACCAGCAGAGGCACGGAGAGCCTACACACTCATTCTGTAAAGTTCCCGGCGATTGTAAGAAGATCTTGAATGTCAGATACGCCTTATATTGATAAGGCCAATATATTCCAGTCCCGCACAAGCGGTGAACCAGCGAGAGCCAAACGATCTGCTCCATCGGCCGCAGATCACGGGCAGTGGGCCGAAGAAGCGTCACTCCATGTTTCTGCTTCCTTTTTTTCAGTACCACCTAGTACCACGGACGTGATCCTGAGCAGAAGGTATTGGAAGAGGAATGCTGATATAGAATTGCGAAAGAAGAGAACGGTAAGCATCAAAATGCAGTAAGCCAGACGACGTACACAAGATACACAAATACGAAAAGTTCTCCAGTATGGAAGTAGGCTTGTCCCCATCCGGTAAATCAGCAAATAAAGCCAAGCCGATCACTCGCCAAAGCTCGAAAGGTAGTGCTAATTACCGGCTAGACTCGCAAACCAGTCGGTAGCAGGCGTACAGAGAGAAAGGCGGACCATCCAAATTTGGATAAAAAGCAAACATATCAATATTAGAGCCAAATATTGATGGTGTGATGGAAGCCTCGAGGCTCGCGCTGCCCCTCTAGCCGAGCCCGCACAAAAAAGCTCAACTCTGGTCTCTAGATGTGGTTTCTTTTCGGACGTTACATCCATCGTGCCCGCTATAAGCATCCGCGCCAGGGATACACGCTCGTGGCGTGTGTTTGCGCGCATACACCGTGACGGCTGGTGCAGTCTCCGCATACCGGGGGATGTAGACTGACGGCAGGGGCCGTTTCGCCATCGGATTGTGTTGGGGATATAAGATCACATTCCGAGTCTGCTTTTGCAGCGCTGAGCTATTTTTTTCTCTCTCTCTCGCGGTTGTGGTGAACCATCGCTGACGCCCTTCGGTGTAGGTCAACTACTGGCCCGGGGCTCAACTTCAATCGTTGAGCTCTGGTGACTATTTTGTGTAAGAAGCGATTTGTCGGGAGACCGCCTCAATCTCAGACCGCCTCAATCTCGACCTCTGAGGGTCGAGTACATTCACTGTGAGCAATCGGGATAGCCACAATCTGAATACAAAAGTTCTAACCAAATACATCGGTCTAAACTACAGAGACTTTACTCGTAACCTCGACCTCACATGATATGTGCATGGGTCTGCCTGTGAACTGTTGGAACGGTTATATTTTTGTGCATTGTTCGATGAATAGAATAAGCACTCACTGCTGTCGACTGACTCCGGTTGGACGTGACATTGTCCATAATAATGACGCCGTCGGACATTGCACGGAGGGCCACGCGTGAATTGAGGCTAGGGCGTACATATTTCAGCGGAGGAGCAAGTTGCCTCACGAGCTGCTGTACCTTGCCAAAAGCGCATTCGAAAATACTGTAATGAAGTCAGCAAGAATCCAGGTCTACCAACGGAATAATACTTGCAGCGGGTCGTACATATGTACCAGGCTAGCCAGGCAACTGAAACCGAAATTCAATTTCCCCGTGCGTTCGGAGGACTGCCGCGACCTACAATTGTCCCGGTCCACGAGGAACTGCGGATCGCGTTAGGATTCAATGAATGTTACGCCCAGGGGAATAATTGGCATACACAGACGAGCGTGGCGACTCCGGCGAAGCTGGATGGAACGTTATGAACAGCAGAACACCTTCGATTTGATCGGCGCATACCTCGTTACAGCGCCCGTTTCTGGAAACGACAGATTACTAAAGATAAAAAACGACGCCGGGGGCATGTAAAACTAACCTATGGTCCACACGATGAGTTTGTCCATAACTTTAAGCGTCCTGTAAAAAAAAAACACCCGGCGTCAGCACTCGAAGGTCTTACGATCACGAAAAGAAAAGGCAACCGTTTAGGCAGCGATTCGGATCGCTGGCGGGAGAAGAGATACGCGAGGGTCCCGGCGAGGATCAGGTCGTTCGCTGCGCCAATACCCCACACGGAGGCAACGAGCCAGCCCCACTGCGTCTCAAACTGCTCCAACGTGACCATTTTGATGCCCTCAACGGACAAGGCCGTCGCGCCGCCTATGCGCGTGAACGACAGCCCCCAGCAGAGGCACGGAATCCACCAGCTCTCGGACAGGCGGTAGATTCGGAACGCGAAAAAACTCTGCACTGTTAATTAAGAGAGATGGCGTCAGCTGTCTGGATTTCGATTTTTTTGACGTGAAGACGCGTACGTACCACTTGGGCCGACGAGTCCGGAGAAGGAGATGCCGGCGGTGAGCGAGTCGGGCACGCGTACGAGGCGCTCGACCTGCCCGAAATAGGTAATGGTCATGGTGTACAGCGCCGCCCCAACGCAGATCACATGCGCCATCTCGCAGCACCTAAAACAGCTAATAATTGAATTTCGAACTCGGTCGAAGAGCCGGCGAATGTACAAACCATACAAAGCCGACCTGGGAAGGATCGTGTTAGTTATGTCTATCAAGGTTATTTGAAGCACGGGCGCATACGAGCCATTTCAGTGGGCGGCGGTCATTCGGAAAGCGACTGAAGTAGATGTATGTTTGGAGGGTCGTGAATCCGAACAATACGTAGGATATCATGACACCGACCTCGAAGGCGCCTTCGGCCAAGCATAAGTATTATTGTAAATAAGAGAGTGCACGACCATCTCACCGAGGGTAGAATCAAATGCAGAGGACATCGCGGCGAACGGACGCAAAGTGCTAGAGGCCACGAATATTTATACGCTTGTCCTAGGTGAGATCGCTAGGATCATCGATGATTCTCCCGACCATCTGTTGCAAGTGGGAATGGAAGAGGGCTTTAAATGGCCCAGTGAAAAGATGCTGGCACTGCCAAATTCCATCTGCCTAGTCCCAGGAACATCGGAGATTATGAGAGCTTTCAATCCGTTGGGATCAATTCTCCGCAGAGACACCGCGTAGAAACCCAGGTAGAATTGATGTTGATAAAATTGGTAGAAAGATGGTAGAAAGATAGGAGACTTCGGGTAGAAAGTAACCCCATGACCTGGCCAAACTTGAAAACGGCTCGCACCAAGCTCGTACAGAAAACGTGGTGTTTTCGTCATCACAATAAGGGCAGTCAGAGTAGGTGATTCTGGCATGACTCTGGGCTCATTCTGAGAATGATTATGGTAACGATTCAGACTGCAGAATCGTGGGACAATCACCCTGATTTTGGCCGCCCCGATTCAAAGGTTGATTCTGGGACGATTCTGACCGATGATTCTGCAGTCAAAATAATTCATTTGAGCAGCATCCAGGGTGAGAAACCTATCTGTAATATGCCTATCAACAGTTCAGATGAAAATCTCCAAAAAACCGGGAAGAATCATCGACACTTGAGGGAGAACCACAAGAAACAGGTAGGAGGTAGGTAGGTATATTGAATATTCCGGCGCGGTCCCGTTAGGAGGGTCAAGGGGGACTCAAAATTAAAATTTTGACATCAGGTCAAGGGGGAATCGGCTTTCAAATTTCGGCTATCGGGTCGAAAAGTTTTTTTCAGCCTCCCTGGAGACCCCCCCCCCCCCTCCCCCTCCTATATAGGGCAGGAGTTTCCCACCCCTAGCGGCGGGCCGCGCCTCCGAGTCATGTGCGGGCTCACCGCCACCTCACTGCCACCTGATGGGCAGCTTCCCAATCCAGCCGACGATATAACCGCCTTCCTCAGTCAACCCCCGGGACACTCCAGGTGGCCTATAATATGCATTGGGTACAATTACAACAATGTTATAGTCATTCTATAGGTTATCAACTCATTTTGTGCCACCCAGCCTGCCATACTAGAGACTTTTGGGCCTCGGGGAGCCTCCTGACACATTATACGGCCCCTGCACCTCCCCAATGACTCAGATAGTGTTTTAAGTGTCCCAGGACTTCCGTAGAAATGTATAGTAAAAAGTTTTTTTCAGGCCCCCGGGCGACCCCCCCCCCCCCCCCTCCCTATAGCCGAAATTTTAATGCCGATCCCCCCTTGCATCAGGTCGAATCTGGCCTAAAATGGGGGTCGGCAATCGAAATCTGAATTTTTTGATTTTTTTGATTTTCTTTTTTCTTTTTTCCCACGGGGGAGGGGGGGGGGGGGGGTCTGGCCGAAAATTTCCCCAAAAACGTCGCCAAAGATGCGTTCGATGCAGAAAAAATGTTTAAAAAATCGGAAGAAATATTCATATTTGCCATCAAAAGTTGCGAATCTTTTCAACCGGGACTCAGGTGGACCTGGGACCTTGAAATATCGATTTCCCACCCCCATATACGTCTTTAATCGACCTGATAGCCGAAATTTGAATCCCGAGTCCCCCTTGAGGAGGGTAATCAATTTTGTGATCAAAGAAGAGTTTGTGATGAACATCAGAATCAGAATCAGAGTCCATGCAGAATCTCCTCCAGAGGAGATTCTGCGATTCTGATTCTCGGTACCGGTGATTCTCCCACGCTCGACCACATCCAGAATCGTTCTCAGAATCAACCTCAGAATCACCCTCAGAATTGCTACTCTGACTGCCCCTAATGAGTCTACTGCCTACTAAGACTTTGAGAGCTCTTGGCGGGCTCTATCATCTCCGAGACTGATCTAAATCTCTTACTAGCAAATGTGCTGGGCACAAGGCTGGGCAGCATTAACATTCAAGGAACTCATTTGGAATCACCCAGATGTGCTGGCTGAAGCAACGGAAGACGAAGTCGGACAGTATAATGCGTTGATAATGAGGCAACTCGGTGTTCGGGCATGCAATATCAATATCAAAGCACTGCCCGACAGGGTAGAACTCGCTTCGTTCTGATTGGGGCTTCTCTACGCGAAATTCTCCAGAGAATCTCTGGCCCAGCGGATTGAAACTTCTGGAGATTATCCAAGAAACAAGAAAAGAAAACTATTCCCCGAGGACGCAGTCGGGTACGAATTTCACGAGAAACGAGACAGAGGAGCGCTGACCATTGAGAGGAGTGTTAAACGTTTTGCGAGAACAGAGTTCAAGCAACTATAAGTAGGTGTTCGGGGAACTATCATTGCAGTGACAGGCCCGAGGTCATCAAGATACATATCGCGGACTCCATTCAGACTCCGTCGCGGACCTTAAGGCTTATAATCCCATTGGGGAGTAGATACACGACTGACCGCGAGTATTAATAAAGGCGGACGCGAGCTGCTCGGCCTTCGAAAACAAAGAGATCCAGAACAAAATCCGAGACGAGAGTCTTAACTGCGTGCCTAAGGGACCTGTAAAGAAATACTCTCATAAGAAACGCTCCCATTTTATGGACAGAAAATGGCCGAACTTTGTCTGTCGCATACTGGCGTTCAATCTGCGATTAAAACCCTTTCCAAGTTTCAACGGCCGTCGCTGTAGGTTTAAATAGCCATATGCACGATCAGCACGCCCGAGAAGCGCAGGACGCACAGATTGAAACACGCATCTACCGCCGGAGTATCAAGGGGTCTCGTAGTGAAAATAGCATTCGATGAAATCACTCAGATTCAGAAAGACTCGGAGTTGGCCCCAGTGCATCGCAATCGAGGTCGGCTTGCAGATTCAACGGCGGTTGAGCTTAGACCAGGATATGAAGCGCAGGTATCCCAGCGAGTGCCTGCCTGAATCTCAAGCTCGTGATGATGGAAGTCGAGGTAGTAAGAAGCAAAGCCGCCATCCCTTATAATTATCCCATCAAACGCGCTTTCCTCCTCTTACCACGACGATGTTCTCCCCTTTCGACCTCCCTCCCGGGATCCTCCTTCTCTTAACGGACCAGCTCGCCGCCCCTGCCGACTTTATTCTCCATCGTGCCGTCGCTGAGCACCTCAAGTCTCAATCCGCGCCCAAATCATCCACGACCCCAAAGCGCGCGCAGACAATCGTCCTCAGCGTGTCGGAGCCCCTCGCGCGGTGGCGTGCGATCGCGGCCAAGTCTGTGCGTCCCGCACGGAAAACTATCGTGCTGCCCGCCCTCACTGTGCGCAGAATGTGCGGCTAGGCGATAAGGCGGGATTTCGCTTCGTTGATGTACTTGCGTGCATCGAAAGTGGCACCCGGGAAGGGCAAGGGAAAGCGCCGCTGCGCCCGGTGCTCGATCTCGTGGTGGCTGAGCTCGGGGCTGGTAACGGCACGGACGCAGAGAATGACGAGGGGGCGGAGACAGACACACTCGTGATCCTCGACGACCTCGCGGCGCTCGAGTGGCTCGGCGTCGCGCTCGCCCCCGACCTCACTCGCTTCGTCCGTGCGCTGCACGCCGCGTGCCGGAAGGCGCGTTGTCTCTCCCTTCCTCCGCCCGTCGGCGCGCAAGCGTAACTGATGGAACGCGCACACGCACAGGCAAATGCGACGCTCCTCATCCGGCAGCACGTCCTCGCGCCCGAGCCGGACGACGGCGACGTCCTGCGCGTGCTGCGGGAGCTATGCACGTTCCACGCGGAGGTGCGCCCGCTCGCGAGCGGGCGCAGTGGCGCTGTTAGTGGACAGGTGCGCGTCTCCGTCCTCCCTCGAGTCATCTCTACCCCTCCTTCTTCCTATTCGCACTCAGGATGACACCACTGACGGGGATAAACGCGACTCAGGTAGCGCTACACGCGGGTCCGGGCGTCCCCCCCGGATACGGAGGCGTGAAGCTGCTGCCGCGGAGCGCGGCGCTGCAGTACCGACTCACGGACGCGGGCGCGGTGTTTTTTGAACGCGGGACGGGCGCGGGGGTGTTATAGTCCCGGGAAAGTGCGTATATTCGGGCAGGAAGGACGCGACGGGGGTCGTAACATCAGTCCAGCTGATGAGTGGTCATTAGCACCGGGCAGAAGCATCGTTGACTTGCTCATGAGCCCGACACGGCACCGTGCAGAGGGCAGAGTCGTTCGGACTCCAGATGATTTTTCGACTCCGACTCGAGTCGTCTTGATTTTTTGTGAATAAAATGTATTTTGCTGTCGCCGAGATCGGGGTCGGACCCATCTATATTCTGGCTAGCCCCCGAGCTCCAGCCATTTTTTTCCGGTTTCTCGAGTTGAACAGAAATAAATTCTCGCACCCGGGCGGAACCGAACCCTCGCTCGGTACCTACATAGCATTCCCACGCTCCCACCTTAAAAATCCTTCCGTCCTCCTTCCCCCCACCACCGTCCCTTTTCCCCCTCCTCAAGACCTCAAGACAAAATGGTAAGCCTCCCCTCTGCGCCAACGCGCCCTGGCTCTGCAGGGTCCATTCGCTCGTCGTACTTCAAGATCTGAGCTGGATGGTGCGTGTTCTTCTGGATGTCGTTTTTCGTTTTGCTGATTGGAGTAGGACCCGCCAGCTGTGCCCCTCTGAGGAGGGTGTAAGCCGCACTGAGCCTGCCTGTCGTCTCGTGCATTGTACACGGACAGACGGGCAGAGCGACGACGTGCGTGCTGATGCTGGGCCCGCCGCGCGGTGCGGCGGGCGCTAGAGCTCCGGGGCGCCGTGTCTGCCTTATAACTAAGAGCACACGCTGACCCGTCTCCATGACCAGCCCAAGGCCAAGACCGGAACCGGAAAGAAGCCTGCCCCAGCGCCGTTTGGCGCGAGCAAGCCGACCAAGACCAAGAAGAACCCGTTGTTTGAGAGCACGCCGAAGAACTTTGGCATTGGTAAGTGCGCTACCCTCCCCGTCTTCTCGTGCTTACACGCCGGTCACCACAGGCCAAGACATCCAGCCGCAAACCGACCTGACGCGCTTCGTCAAGTGGCCCGAGTACATCCGCCTCCAGCGCCAGAAGGTCATCCTCCACCAGCGCCTCAAGGTGCCCCCCGCCATCGCCCAGTTCGCCCACACCCTCGACAAGAACACCGCCACGCAGCTCTTCAAGCTCCTCAACAAATACCGCCCCGAGACCAAGGCGGAGAAGAAGACCCGCCTTGAGGCGGCTGCTGCTGCTGCTGCGGAGAGCAAGGATGCGTCGACGAAGGTGCCTCCCCTCCCTCTCCTCTTGGTGTGTAGTTATCTCACGACGGTGCGCAGGACACCAAGAAGCCGCTCTACACCAAGTTCGGGCTGAACCACACTGTCGCGCTGATCGAGGCGAAGAAGGCCGCGCTCGTCGTGATCGCGCATGACGTCGACCCGATCGAGCTCGTCGTCTTCCTGCCGGCGCTGTGCCGCAAGATGGGCGTCCCGTACGTGATCGTCAAGGGCAAGGCAAGGCTCGGGACGGTGGTGCACAAGAAGACGGCGGCGGTGTTGGCGCTGCAGGAGGTGCGGAGCGAGGACAGCCGGGAGCTCGCGACGATTGTGAGCGCGGCGAAGGCGAACTTGTAAGTCCCGCTGCTCTCCCTCTTTCACATGTATTGATGGATGGTGTAGCACCGACAAGTACGAGGAGCAGCGCCGGCAGTGGGGCGGCGGGCTGCGCGGGAACAAGTCGACGCAGATGCTGCGCAAGCGCGCAAAGGCGAGCGGGCAGACCATTTCGGCCGCCACTATTGGCAAGCTCTGAGCGCGCTGGCGGTTGGGTATTTACCGTCGTGCTCGTGGTTGTTGTCGGTGTCAAAAGATAGCGCTAGTCTGTCCTCGTCATGTTCTATGCACCTCTATGCTACATATCTACATGCTGCGAATGGAGGGTCCGCCCGCGCGCGCTCGAGGCGCGACAAGGAGTGGCGGTTTCTTCGACAACGGGATTCAATATTAATATATGTAGCATTTGGCCGCAGACTTTTAGAATTCGACGTGCGGCAGTGCTCAAACCGACACAGCCACCACCCCAGCACACGCGTCGACGTCGCATCGCAGCCCTCGAGAGTCGTGCGTCGACGTCGTGGACACGATTTTTCAAGACTAACTGATGACTGACGCTTCTTTGCACCAGAGCGTAAGGCTGCAATATCATTCGCGCGCCTGTCGCGCTACCCTCCTGCGGGTGCACCGGCTTTCACCCCCCATACCCAGCGCGCGGGTACTTACTTTTCGTCTCTCTCCCTCTCTGACCGACGCGGCCAGCAAGTTAAACCGCGTGTGCGCCGCACAGTGCACAGCTGTGACTCGGAACCGGCCCTCAAGGAATGGCCCTCCAGAAGGACCCGTCCGTGGCGCTGAATGTTACGCGTTTCTCGACCTCCGACGAGGCCTAGGGATGTCAGGCCGTTGACACGCTGGACTCCGGGTCGGAGCTCGAGCTAGTCTCTATCTTGCCTCACTTATACACTGCTCCTTGAAATTCCGATTCAATACTCTCGCCCAATGAGCGGCCGCGTTTGCCTCGAATACGCTACATGCATGGACACGACTTTCCGCAGGACGCTCGCGATCGTGCCCTGCGAAGACTCCCGTTTCCTCGCTGTAACGTATCCCTCGCCTTCGAGGCTGCGGACTTCTCGGCGGCGCGCGTCCTGCACATCCCGGCGGTGCTGGAGGTGCGAGCCTATCATACCTATGCTAAATTTTAACAGCACGCGAGCGTCCCGTCCAACATGGCACAAAACAAAAACACAAAAGAAGGAAACTTTCGACCCGAACTGTGTTGTCAATGAGCGGCTCTCGCATCGCTATCGAATGTATGCCGGTCTCCATGTGGAATTGAAACGTCGACGTCGCAGTGTTCGAAATGGTCTTCGACGGCCGCTGAAAAATGGTTTTTGTGTAAGCTTAAATAATGGTGTGCGAAATCGAAGTTCATTTTTCTGTCAATGGGAGCGTTTCTGATGAGATACGAGCACTCCCTTGCAGGCCCTTGTGGGCGCAATTAATTGACTCGCTCTCGGATTTATCCTAGATCTCTTTGTTTTCAGACTCCGAGGAGCTCCGAGGCAGCTGCTATTACGCGCGGTCAGGGTGTACTATGGTTACCAAGATACAAATCGCGGACTCCGTTAAGAGTCCGTCGCACCCTGCCACTTCAGCCGAACGCTTGCAACTGCTCCACTGACTCTGGCCTCGCCAAAAATTTACACTCTGTTCAATAGTCTGAGCGCTCTTCTGCCTCGTTTCCCGCGGAATGCAAACCTGACTGCGTCCTCGGTGAATAGTTTTCTTGTTTCTTCGGTAACTTGAATGTAGGGCGTTGGACTCGGCAGGTGGAATTCGGGGATGCCAGTATCGCTTCACTGAAACCATTTATAAGCCTACTTCCATTCCCACTTCCTACTTATGGTTGGGAGTGATCCACTCCGACTCTGCCGATCTCATCTAGGTTGAGTATATAAGTATTCGTGGCCGTTAGCACTTTGTGTCCGTTCGAATTAGCCACGATGCCATCTGGATTCGACTCTACCATCGGTGAGGTTTTCGCACTTGCCCTCGTTTGCGCTGGCACTCATGTTGGATTGAACTTGAAGGCGCCTTTGAGGTCGGCGTCATGATATCCTACGTATTGTTCGGATTCACGACCCTCCAAACGTACATCTACTTCAGTCGCTTTCCGAACGACCGCCGCCCACTGAAATATCTGGTATGTGCCCGTGCTTCAAATAAACTTGATAGACATGACTAACACGATCCTTACCAGGTCGGCTTTGTATGGTTTGTATATTCGCCGATTCTCCGACTGAACTCAAAATTCATTTACTGGCTGTTTTAGGTGCTGCGAGATGGCGCATGTGGTCTGCGTCGGGGCGGCGCTGTACACCATGACCATCACCTATTTCGGGCAGGTCGAGCGCCTCGTACGCATGCCCGACTCGCTCACCGCAGGCGTCACATTCTCCGGACTCGTCGGCCCAAGTGGTACGTACGCGTCCGTCAAAAAATCGAAATCCAGATGGCTGACGCCAGCTCTACTATCAATTAACAGTGCAGAGTTTCTTTGCGTTCCGAATCTACCGTCTGTCCGAGAGTTGGTGGCTGCCGTGCCTCTGCTGGGGGCTGTCGTTTACGCGCATAGTGGGCTCGACGGCCGCGTCCGTCGAGGGCATCAAGATGGTCACGCTTGAGCAGTTTGGGGCGCAGTGGGGCTGGCTCGTCGCCACTGTGTGGGGCATTGGCGCGGTAAACGACCTACTCATCGCCGGGGCCCTTGCATATCTCTTCTCCCGCCAGCGCTCCGAATTGCTCCCTAAACGGTTGCATTTTCTTTTCGTGATCGTAAAGACCTTGAGTGCTTACGTCCGGTGGTTTCTTCACAGGACACTTAAAGTTGTGGACAAGCTCATCGTCTGGACCATAGGTTAGTTCTCCATTCCTCCGGCGTCGTTTTTATTCTTTAATAATCTGACATCTCCAGAAACGGGTGCTGTAACGAGGTATGCGCCCAACGAATCCGTTCAAGCTGCTCGCCAGTTCTCAACGTTCTATCCAGTTTTGCGGGAGTTGCTACGCTGATCTGTGTATGCCAATTCGTCCTCACGGCATAACATTTATTGAATCCTAACGTGATCCACAGTTCCTCGTTGACCAGAAAAATTGTAGGTCGCGACAGTCCTCTCAACGCACGGGGAAATTTCATCTCGGTTTCAGTTGCCTGGCTAGCCTGGTATATATGCACAACCCGCTGCGAGTATTATTCCATTATGTAGACTTGGGAGCTTGCTGACTTCGTTGCAGTATTTTCAAACGCGCTTTTGGCAAGGTACAGCAACTGCCCAGGCCATTAATTTGTTCCTCCGCTGAAACACGTATGTCATAGCCTCAACTCACGCGCGGCCCTCCGTGCAATATCGGACGGCATCATTACTATGGATAATGCCAATCTGGCATCTAATCGGCCTCGCTCGATAGCAGTGAGCGTTTATTCTACCCAATGTGAAATAATCATAATAAACGGTCCAGCAGTTCACTGGCGGACCCACCCATATATCATGTGAGGTCGAAGTGACGAGGAAAGTCTCTGTGGTTTAGATCGATGTATTGTTTGGATAATTTGTATTATAATTCAAATCGTTGGCTATCCCGAAGTTGGTCGCAGCTCCGAGCCAGTGGTTGTGTTTGGGTCTCCGAGTCGTTTGGATTGGGTGAAGGTATACCAACAACTTGCAAGAAGCGGCTACAAAAAGAACCGTCAGTCCGCGAGTTTTTTATCCCAACACAAAGGAATCGCGGCGCCGAAGTGCAGGGCTTTCGCGCGCGGTTCATGCGTTGACACTAAGTAGTTATTTGCCGTTGTTGCCAAGCAGTCAGTGTTGCACGTTTGCGTGGTGGTGAAACGAACCGACACAGCCACCGACCGCTCTTTTGTGCAATTCTACCGTCCTCGACGACACATTTCGGTGGATCTCGACCGGGCGCAGGTGGCCGTTACATCCGACATCTGCCGCTCGCGAGCCGCGCGCCGCGTTCAACAAGCGAGACACAAAACTTCTTGGTTGCAGCGTCTGTCTAGGACGAGAGCCTACGCGTCAAGATCGACTGGCGACTGACGCTTCATTGCATCAGAGCGTATCGTAAAGCTGCAATATCATTCGCGCCTGTCCGAGTCGCGCGCATGCCGACGCTTCCGCCCAGTGCCTTGATTTGGACTGATTTCATCTCCCGTCGCGTCCCTCCGAGTCCTACGCGAATATGCACGCTTTCTCGGGATTACAACACCCCCGCGCCCGTCCCGCGCTCAAAAAACACCGCGCCCGCGTCCGTGAGCCGGTACTGCAGCGCCGCGCTCCGCGGCAGCAGTCGCACGCCTCCGTATCCAGGGGGGACGCCCGGGCCCGCGTGGAGCGCTACCTGAGTCGGGTTTATCCTCGTCAGTGGTGTCACCTTGAGTACGAGTGGGAGGCGGAGGAAGAGGAAGGAGCCGTGGAGGAGTAGGAATGACTCGAGGGATGAGGAGTAGGACGGAGACGCGCACCTGCCCGCTAACAGCGCCACTGCGCCCACTCGCGAGCAGACGCACCTCCACGTGGAACGTGCATAGCTCCCGCAGCGCGCGCAGGACGTCGCCGTCGTCCGGCTCGGGCGCGAGGACGTGCTGCCGGATGAGGAGCGTCGCATTTGCCTGTGCGTGTGCGCGTTCCATCAGTTACGCTTGCGCGCCGACGGGCTGAGGAAGGGAGAGACAACGCGCCTTCCGGCACGCGGCATGCAGCGCGCGGACAAAGCGGGAGAGGTCGGAAGGGGAGACGACGCCGAGCCACTCGAGCGCGGCGAGATCGTCGAGGATTACTAGCGTGTCTGCGTCTGTGTCCTCCTCTTCACCCTCACCCTTACCAGCCCCAAGCCCAGCCACCACGACATCGAGCACCGGGCGCAGCGGCGCTTTCCCATGCACTTCCCCAGTGCCACTTTCGACGCATGCAAGCACATCGACAAACCGGAATCCTGCCTTATCGTCTAGCCGCACGTTCTGCGCACAGTGAGGGCGGGCAGTGTCATAGTTTTGCGCACGGGACGCACAGACTTGGCCGCGATCGCGCGCCACCGCACGAGGGGCTCCGACACGCTGAGCACAAGCGCTTGCGCGCGTTTGGGGGCACTGGACTTGGGCGCGGATGGGGACTTGAGGTGTTCAGCGACGGCACGATGGAGAATAAAGTCTGCGGGGGCGGCGAGCTGGTCGGTTACGAGGAGGAGGATGCCCGGTGGGAGGTCGAAGGGGGAGAACATCGTCGTGGTAAGAGGAAGAGGATGGAGGAAGAGGAAAGCGCGTTTGATAGGATGGGTGATGGATTGATGGCGACTTGTTTCTTACCTCGACTTCCATCATCGCGAGTTTGAGATTCAGGCAAGCGCTCGCTGGGAGCTCGAGGCGATATCTGCGCTTCATATCCTGGTCATGATGTCAAGAGGTCTATTTTCACCACTAGTACGGAACCCCTGCGCGGTTCTACTAAGCTCAAACTTATACCTCGAGCATCTTCCCGAAACGCAGTAAGCCTCGCTTGGATGCTTCTAGATTATATTGAAGTTACTACCCTTGGTACTCGCTGCAGCTACGGACTTCTCGGCGGGGCGGTAGGTGCGCGTCAGTGCGTCCTGCACTCCCCGAGAGGCTCGATTAAGGTTAGGTGTGAGCCGGTCATTTGATTTAATTTTAATTTTACAGCCCGCCAGCGTCCTGTCCAATGTGGCACAAGACAAGAGAAAAGAGAATCTTTCGCCCCGAACTCTGTTGTCAACGTGCTCTCGCATCGCTATCGAGTCTATGCGGGTCTCCACGTGGAATTGAAATGACGCGCGTTCGAAATGGGTCTTCGACGGCCGTTGAACGTGAGTTTTGGTGCAAGCTCAGATACTTTATGGTATGCGAAATCAAAGCTCATTTTTCTGTCAATGGGAGCGTTCTGATGAGATACGAGAGCATTTATTTTCAGGCCCCTTGTGGGCGCAATTAATTGACTTTGGTTGACTTGGCTCTCGGATTGTGTGCTGGATGTCTGTGTTTTTAGACTCTGAGGAGCTCCGAGGCAGGCCTCTACTCATGAACGTAGGCTGTGTATCTACTCCCCAATGGGACTAAGCTTGAGGTCCGCGACGGAGTCTTAACAAAGTCCGCGATATGTATCTTGATGAACTCGGGTCCTGTCACTGCCGAACGCTTGTGGTTGCTCCATAGGCTCTGGTCTCGCAAAAAGAATTACACTCCTCTCGATGGTCTCAGTGCTCCTCTCGCGGTAATAGATCCTCCTCCTCCGCCTCGTTTCCTGTCAAATTCAAACCCGATTGCGTCCTCGGGGAATAGTTTTCTTTTCTTGTTTCTTTGATAATTTTCGACGTTGCTGGGACCCGGCAGGTGGAATTCGGGGATGTCAGCATCGCTTCACTGGAGCCATTTAAAAGCCCACTTCCATTTCCACTTGCAACAGATGGTCGGGAGAGTCGCCGATGGTCCACTCCGAGTATGCCGATCTCACCTAGGACGAGCATATAAGTATTTACGACCGTTAGCACTTTGCGTCCGTTAGCCACGATGCCCTCTGGATTCGACTCTACCCTCGGTGAGGTTTTCGCACTCACCCTCGTTTACTGTGGCATTTATGCTTGACCAAAGGCGCCTTCGAGGTCGGCGTCATGATATCCTACGTATTGTTCGGATTCACGACCCTCCAAACGTACATCTACTTCAGTCGCTTTCCGAACGACCGCCGCCCACTGAAATATCTGGTATGTGCCCGTGCTTCAAATAAACTTGATAGACATAACTAACACGATCCTTACCAGGTCGCCTTTGTATGGTTTATATATTCGCCGGCGCTCCGACTGAGTTCGAAATTCAATTACTGGCTGTTTTAGGTGCTGCGAGATGGCGCATGTCGTCTGCGTCGGGGCGGCGCTGTACACCATGACTATCACCTATTTCGGGCAGGTCGAGCGCCTCATACGCACCCCCGACTCGCTCACCGCAGGCATCACCTTCTCCGGACTCGTCGGCCCAAGTGGTACGTACTCGTCCATGCATCAAAAATATTCGAAGTCCCGACGGCTGACACCAGCTCTGTCAATTAACAGTGCAGAGTTTCTTCGCGTTCCGAATCTACCGTCTGTCCGAGAGCTGGTGGATCCCGTGCGTGTGCTGGGGGCTGTCGTTTACTCGCGTAGTCGGCGCGATAGCCGCGTCCGTCGAGGGCATCAAGATGGTCACGCTCGAGCAGTTTGAGACGCAGTGGGGCTGGCTCGCCGCCACCATCTGGGGTATTGGCGCGGTGAACGACCTGATCATCGCTGGCGCCCTCGCTTATCTCTTCTCCCGCCAGCGCTCCGAATTACTGCCAAAACGATTGCATTTTTTTCTTGATCGTAAAGACCTTGAGTGCTTACGTCGGGTGTTTCGTCGCTAGGACGCTGAAAGTTATGGATAGGCTCATCGTGTGGACCATAGGTTAGTTCTCCATTCCTCCGGCGTCGTTTTTATTCTTTAGTAATCTGCCATTTCCAGAAACGGGCGCTGTAACGAGGTAGGCGCCCAACGAATTCGTTCAAGCTGCTCGCCAGCTCTCAACGTTCTAACCAGTATTGCGGGAGTCGCTACGCTGATCTGTGTATGACAATTATTCCTCTGGGCGTAATATTCATTGAATCCTAACGCGATCCGCAGTTCCTCGTGGACCGGGACAATTGTAGGTCTTGACAGTCCTCCGAACGCACGGGGAAATTTCATCTCGGTTTCAGTTGCCTGGCTAGCCTGGTATATATGCACAACCCGCTGCGAGTATTCCGTTGTGTAGACTTGGGTGCTTGCTGACTTCATTGTAGTATTTTCCAACGCGCTTTTGGCAAGGTACAGCAGCCACCCAGGCAATTAGTTTGCTCCTCCGCTGAAACGCGTACGCCCTAGCCTCAACTCACGCGCCACCCTCCGTGCGATATCGGACGGCGGCATTACTATGGACAATGTCAATCTGACATCTAACCGGAGTCGATCGATAGCAGTGAGTGTTTGTTCTCCAATGTCGAAAACAAAATAACGTTCCAGCAGTTCGCTGGCAGACCCACGCACAAATCATGTGAGGTCGAGGTGACGAGTGAAGTCTCTGTGGTTTAGACCGATGTACTTGGTTGTGGAAAATTTGTATTCAAATCGTTGGCTATCCCGATTGTGGTCGCAGTGATTGTACTCGGGCCTCCGAGTCGGTTGTATATTCCTCGAGATTGAGGCGGTCTCCCAACAAATCATGTCCTACCTCACACAAAATAGTTACCAGAGTTCAACGATTGAACGTTGTAAAGGCGTGCGGAGGTGGTCCCAAGCGGGGCAGTGAAGGAGGTAGTGGGTGCGAGTTTCTTTAGGTGCACACAAGCCGGGGATGGGGCTAGCCTGCAGGACATTTCTGTGATCTCTAACCCGAGCGGCATCGTGTCTCCTGGTTCAATTAGGGGCTCCGGCAATGAGGAAGCATGTGTCGTCATGCATCTGTCATGTCATTCTCTGTCATCCCGCAAGCCTTCTGATCGGGCCACGCGAGCGAGTCCGGCAGTTTCCGAAAGTCCGCCCAAATATTGGTGAAGACCCCCAAAAATAAGGCCCATCTGGGATGCATTATAACGACTTATCCTGGGCACCAACTGCGATACAACGACCGTTATTCGTTGCCGGCATTTGGGCCGATGTTTGTGTTGACCAAACAATTTCCTTTTCTGGAGGGGTGGGTGGCCGTGGGAACGCTTTTCCAAGACCCAGATCACGCACGCCTCTTGGTCCAGTAAGGTCAATGGCAAATGCCAACGAGAATGCCAACTGAATCAGACTCCACTGACAGCTAAGTCAAAGACGATAGACAGTGACACAATTGATTTACGGAGCAGCCCCAACGCGTCATCTGGCCCTAGAACTCCACCTGCAGACGTTGTACATCATCAATGTGTACTTTACCTTTGATGCGCTGTTTTGGTAGACCATAAACAAAAATAGTAATTTCCAGCACCCTTGGGACGAGGAAAAAGGAGAGGCGCAGTACTGAATTCAGTGTCTATGCTGGCCGAACTTTGCTCGAATCCAGATGTCTATCGTTTTTTTTATCTAGCTGGAAGTTTTTTCGACTATCATAAAACTTGGAACAGGAATCTAACTGAGTCCCGGCATGAGCCCAATGCCGACCAATGCCGCTCGGCCGAATTTCGGATGCTTCGCTGTCGTGCGCTGATATTCCAAAGTGTCGGGGCTGATGAACCGAAAGCGGAGCTTAAAAGGCTTCAGACGGACATGCCAGTGGTTAATTTTATAAAGAGAGAAGAGATATAAAGAGAGAGACATGTTGGGGGAGTGTGCTCGTCGCTTCTATTCGCCACGATGCCCTCTCCGTTCGACACCACCCTTGGTAAGGTGTTTGAGCACTCCCTCGTCGCTTCTAGCACTGACTGACACTGGAACGAAGGTGCCATCGAAATCGGCGTGCTGATATCCTATGCGCTATTCGGATTTACGACCCTCCAAACATACATATACTTCAGTCGCTTTCCAGACGATCGCCGCCTGCTGAAATATATGGTATCATGATGTGAATTAATTCTCAATAGACACAACTAACAGATCCTTCGCAGGTTTCCTTTGTTTGGTTTGTGTGCCCTCGGCTTCCCTACTGAGTGAATTTACCGACTATTTCCAGGTTTTGCGAGCTGGCACATGTGATCTGCGTTGGGGCAGCACTATATACCATGACCATCACCTTTTTCGGACAGGTCGAGCGCCTCGTCCGTACCCCCGACTCTCTGTCAACAGGCATCATCTTCTCTGGATTTGTCGGCCCTTGTGGTAGGTGTCCGAGAGTCGAAATATTTTAAATCTGGATAAGCTGACACCCACACTAGTGCAGAGTTTCTTCGCATTTAGGATTCACCGGCTGTCAAACAACAGCTGGTATATCCCTTGCTTCTGCTGGGTACTCTCATTCCTTCGCATAGTGGGCGCCACTGTCGTCTCTGTCGCAGGAATCAAGATGGTCACCCTCGCGGGCTTCGATACGCAGTGGGGCTGGCTCATGACTACTGTCTGGGCTGTTGGCGCAGCAAATGATCTGATCATCGCTGGAATGTTGACCTATCTCATCTCCCGCCAACGATACGAAGGGCTACCGGATCGGTTGGATTCCATTATCAGACAGGCCGTTAGAGTGCTGACATGAGATGTTCTCCTTCCCAGAACTCTTAAAGTTGTGGACAAGCTCATTGCATGGACCATAGGCTAGTTTTGCATTTTCACTGAGGTGTTTGCGTTATTTACCCGGCTGTTAATCCAGAAACCGGTGCCGTAACGAGGTATGCGCCAGCCGCGAATTCAAGTCACTCTACGGTTCTCAAAGTTTGATCCAGCATTGCCGGAGTCATTACCCTGATCTCTGTAGGCTAATTATCCTTCTGGGTGTACCATTCTTAACCTGAGCTGCAGTTCGTTGCGAACAAGGACAATTGTATGTCATGACAGTCAATCAGAAGGCTGGAGAAATGAATCTTAGTCTTAGATAGCTGGTTGGCTTGGTATGTTGTGACGACCAGATGTGAGTGTTCTTCGTCGTGATGTAGACCTGCATACTCACTTGCTTTGCAGTATATTCAAACGCGCTTTTGGCAAGGTGAAACAACCAATCAGGCAATTTGTTCCTTCACTGATTCAAGTACCCTAGCCTCAATTCACGGGTGGCCCTTCGTGCGATGTCCAGGTCACTCGTCATGGATGGCGGAATTGGTACATCAGCCCCGAGTCGTACGATAGCAGTGAGTGTTTGTTCCATTCATCCAATGCCGATGTCAGAAAGATAAATGCTCTAACAGTTCGGAAGACCCACCGTAATGACGTCAGGCGATGTGGAAATTAGCAAAGTGTCTGCCGCTTAGCCTGATATACATGAAGAATATTTAAATTGTTGCTGTTCCTGGTTGCACTGCCAGTGTTTTGACCTGCACCCTGGGGTTGTTTTTGTTGAATCATAACCCGGAACCGGACAGCCTCGGGCATCGGGCAACTCAGACATCCCCGGACATTCTCATTTATTCTACTGTGTTCCTTTCATGGACTCATACTGACTCATAGCTAGTCTTCCTACTCTATTTAAGCAGCCTCTGTAACCTATGTAGTGATAACCAATTATTATCTTGTTCCCATCAATTACTTGTGTAAGCTCTCAGAGAATCACTGCTGGTTCTTTATCTTCAACCTAACTTGTATATTCTCAACAGTTTTACCAGTGAAGTGGGAGCTTCAATTTGAATTGTCCAAAGAGAGACTGGTGATTGTGCTTACCGTTTGACTTGCTCGAGAATCGAGATTGATCATGAGATTGGGGCTGCCAGTTAGCAATGCTTCTCTATCGAGAATCAACCAACAATTTGTTTCCTCATATATTCTATTATTCCATGCTAATGTGACTTTGGACAGCGCATCTCCTTTGCCTTTGTCCATGATATCCGCCTCTTCGGGGTCTTCTATGGCGGGGATATACTCGGGGAGCTGCTCGATTTTGGGAATAGGAGTCTCGTCTTGCGAAACAAAGCCACTCATACAGAAAAATAATGCGTGTGTTTTCGAAATTCGAAATTCTACAGTGAATGAGCACCCGATTATATGAGGCAAACTATAAAATCCCTGACTTTTCGAAATGTCCCGTGCGTCAACAAACTGTGTCGCTGCCAGAGATACAACCAGTTCCGGAGCAATGATCATGAGGGCCACCCAGTTCAGCTTTCCTGCAGGTATAGACAGCCATCTGCGGTCGGAACGTGATATGTTCTGGTGCACTGCGACCCAAGTGCACACAAAGATGGTACTGAGACAACCCCAGACAATATTGAATAGCGTCCGGCAGCTGTTGATGTTGTCGAACGAGCTGGGTGTCAGCTCTCGCGAGTCGAGGGTTTGTCCCTGCGCAAGGCCCGATTTTTTGGTGAGGTGGACGAGAAAGACCAAGAGCAGCATCGGCATGTGAAGGATGTATCCTGCGAATTATCAGCAGACGATTCGGAATTTGATACGGAAAGAAATACCAGGTATCGTTGCGGGAAGAGTCAAGGAGTGATACAGCACAGCGAAGCATACTATGCATGTTCTACACGTGCCTATATTTTAGGACCAGTGGGGTTTGTATGAGCTGCGATCGCGAGAAGGCGTGCAACGCACGCGTGCTCCTGCGATCTAGGCAGATAGCTCATTTTTAATAACACTCTCACCACCGTGGACGAACAAACATCGTTGAATCGGAAGCCAGTACACATCCTGCCGTTGGACTTCAACAGCATGGCACAGGTGCTTTGATGCGTTTTCCCAAAAATGTGTCGTTAACGTTGTTCGCAATGCGTACTCCACGTATCAAGGCATTTGCGTGCAAGATATCTGCGTATACTTACGCACAGTGACTAATGAACTTCAGGAATTATAGTTCCATTGCTGTCAGGGCGCAATGTTATGGGTATCTTCAACTCAGAGGTATGACCATCCGCTGGCAGACAGAGCTAAAGAAATATCACCGATTGCACGAAGTTTCCGGGGGTAACGAGCTGGTTGATTACGAGGAGGAGGATCCCGTGGGAGGTAAGGAGAAGATCTTCAGGGAAACAAGAGAGGAAGAGGCTCAGGATGGGAGGAAGAGGAGAGCGTCACGATGTTTGATGACGTGATTGTCAATGACAAACTGAATCAGTGACCAGTATTTCCTCCTCCGCGCACTCTCGCCTCTGGGCGATCCTTCTGTCCTGCGGACCTACATACCCGGAATTCGAAATGGATCACAGCTGACTCAAACCTGACTTGTCGCGATCGGGTTGAAGTGCGGACGCGCCCATATGTCACTGTGCGGCGACTTTCCTCAGGGCGCCTGTGTCCTGAGAAGGTTTAAACTTCCTCGATGTAACGTATCCCTCGCCGCGGTGGCCGCGCTGGCGTGCATGGAGTACTCGGTGCATTACGGACTTCTCGCGGGGGCTGTGGTGCGTCCTGCACTTCTCCAAAGGGCTGGATTGGGCTAGGCGTGAGCAGATCATGCATACGGTATCGTTGGTATGGCTAGAGTTAAATTTACAGCGCGCGAGCCCCAGGCTCCCGTCCATCGTGGCACAAAAATAAGAGAAAAAGAAGCCTTCGACCTTAACTGTGTTGTCGACGTGCTCTCGCATCGCTATCGAGTCTATGCGGGTCTCCACGTGGAACTGAAGCGTCGGCGTCGCGGTGCTCGAAATGGGTCTTCGAAGGTCGTTGAAAAATGGTTTTTGTGCAAGCTTAAATACTGGTCGAAGTTCATTTTCTGCCAATGGGAGTGTTTCTGATGAATACGAGCATTGCTTTGCAGGTCCTTTGCACGCGCAATTGATTGACTGCGGTTCACTTGACTCTCGGATTTTTTTGGATCTCTTTGTTTTCAGACTCCGAGGAGGCAGCTGCTATTACGCGCGGTCAGGGGTGTATGGTTACCAAGATACAAATCGCGGACTCCGTTAAGAATCCGTCGCGGACCCTGTCACTTCAGCCGAACGCTTGTAATTGCTCCACTGACTCTGGTCTCGCAAAAGGATTTACACTCTGCTCAATAGTCTCAGCGCTCTTCTGCCTCGTTTCTCGTGGAATGCAAACCTGACTGCGTCCTCGGTGAAGAGTTTTCTTGTTTCTTCGGTAACTTGAATGTAGGTGTTGGACTTGGCGGATGGAATTCGGGGATGCCAGCATCGCTTCACTGAAACCATTTAAAAGCCTACTTCCACTCCTACTTCCTACAGATGGTCGGCAGTGATCCACTCCGACTCAGGACGAGTATATAAGTATTCGTGGCCGTTAGCACTTTGCGTCCGTTCGCCACGATGCCCTCTGCATTCGACTCTACCATCGGTGCGATGGTCATGCACTGTCTCTTATTGACCGTAGCACTCATGCTTGACCAAAGGCGCCTTTGAGGTCGGCGTCTTGATATCCTATGTGTTGTTCGGATTCACGACCCTCCAAACGTACATCTACTTCAATCGCTTTCCGAACGACCGCCGCCCATTGAAATATCTGGTATGTGCCCGTGCTTCAAATAAACTTGATAGACATAACTAACAGGATCCTTACCAGGTCGCCTTTGTATGGTTTGTAGACTAGCCGATCCTCCGACGGAGCTTCAAAATTCAATTATTGGCTGTTTTAGGTGCTGCGAGATGGCGCATGTGGTCTGCGTTGGGGCGGCGCTGTACACCATGACCATCACCTATTTCGGGCAGTTCGAGCGCCTGATACGCACCCCCGACTCGCTCACCGCAGGCATCACCTTCTCCGGCTTCGTCGGCCCAAGTGGTACGTGCGCGTCCTCACAACAAAAAATCGAAATCCAGACGACTGACACCAATTAACAGTGCAGAGTTTCTTCGCGCTCCGAATCTACTGCCTGTCCGAGAGCTGGTGGATCCCGTGCCTGTGCTGGGGGCTGTCATTCATGCGCATCGTGGGCGCGACGGCCGCGTCTGTCGAGGCCTAGGGCATCAAGATGGTCACGCTCGAGCAATTTGAGACGCAGTGGGGCTGGCTCGTCGCCACCATCTGGGGTACTGGTGCGGCGAACGACCTGATCATCGCTGGGACCCTCGCGTATCTCTTCTCCCGCCAACGCTCCGAATTATTGCCAAAACGGTTGCATTTTTCTTTTCGTGATCGAAAAGACCTTAATTGCTTACGTCCAGCGGTTTCTTCACAGGACGCTTAAAGTTGTGGACAAGCTCATTATCTGGACCATAGGTTAGTTCCATGCCCCCGGTGGCATTTTCGTTGTTTAGTAATCTGTTATTTCCAGAAACGGGCGCCGTAACGAGGTATGCACCCAGCGGATGCAAACTGCTCTCTAGTTCACAACGTTCCATCCAGCATTGCGGGAGTCGCTACGCTGATCTGTGTATGCCAATTCTTCCTCTGGCCGTAATATTTATTGAATCCTAACGCGATTCCGCAGTTCGTCGTGGACAGGCAAAATTGTAGGTTACGACAGTCATCTAAAGGCACGGGGAGTTGAATCATGTTCTTAGTCATGTGGTTTGTGTGGTATTTTGCGACGACTCGCTGCGAGTATTCTTTCGTTGTGTTGCGTGCTTTGCTGATTTCGTTGCAGTATTTTCAAACGCGCTTTTGGCAAGGTACGGCAACTACCCAGGCAATTAATTGTTCCTTCGCCGAAACACGTACGCCCTAGCCTCAACTCACGCGCGGCCCTCCGCGCGATGGCGGACGGCGTCATTACTATGGACAATGTTAATCTGACATCTAACCGGACTCGCTGGATAGCAGTGAGCGTTTATTCTACCCAATGTCAAATAATAATAAAAAACGATCCAGCAGTTCACTGGCGGACCCACCCATATATCATGTGAGGTGGAGGTGACGAGGAAAGTTTCTGTGGTTTAGATCGATGTATTGTTTGGGAAATTTTGTATTATAATTCAAATCGTTGGCTATCCCGAAGTTGGTTGCAGCTCCGAGTCAGTGGTTGTGTTTGAATCTCCGGATTGGTTGAAGGTATACCAACAACTTGCAAGAAGCGGCCGCAAAAAGAGTGGTCGATGACTGTCAGTCCGCGAGTTCCCAACACAAAGGAATGGCGGCGCCTAAGTGCAGGGCTTTTGCGCGCGGTTCATGCGTTGATATTAAGTAGTTATTTGACATTGTCGTAAGACTGCCAGTGTCGCGCGTTGCGCGACGGTGTGGTTGGGTCTGGGTGGTGAAATGAACCGACACAGCCACTGACCGCCCACTCTTTTTTCCATCCATCCAGCCCAGCCACCTTGTGCAATTCTACACTCGCTTCATTTCGGTGGATCCTCTGACATCTTCCGCTCGCCAGCCGCGCGTCGCGTTCAACAAACGAGACAAAAAAGTGTTCAGTTGAAGAGAGCCTACGCGTCGCGTCGCGGCCTCCAGGCCATTCGTCAACGTTGTGGACGCGACGTTAAGCATCAAGATCGACTGATGACAAGGACTGACGCTTCTTTGCACCAGAGCGTACTGTGTCCTCGTAAGGCTGCAATATCATTCGCGCGCCTGTCGCGCTTCGACTCGACCGCAGGTCGACGCTTCCGCCCAGTGCCCTGATTTGGACTGATTTCATCTCCCGAGACTTGGCCGCCCTCGCGCGCCACCGCGCGAGGGGCTCCGACACGCTGAGGAGGAGCGCCTGCGCGCGCTTTGGCGTTGGGGCCGCGGATGATTTGGGCGTGGATTGGGAGGACTTGAGGTGCTCGGCGAGGGCCCGGCGCCGTATAAAGTTTGCGGGGGCGGCGAGCTGGTCGGTTACGAGGAGAATGCCGCGCCGGCTGAGGTCGAGAATACATATTAATATGCCGAAGCGTTTGATGGGATGAGGGCCGTGATGGCAGCTTTGCTGCTTACCTCGACTTCCATCATCGCGAGCCTGAGATTCGGGCAGGCCCTCGCTGAGCTCGAGGCGATACCTGCGCTTCATACCCTGGTCTAAGCCCAGTCCCCGTTGAATCTGCAAGTCGACCTCGACGGCAATGCACTGGGGCCAACTCCGGATCCGACTCTCCGAGGAGTCCGAGCTTTCCGAATGATTTCACCGAATGGTGTTTTCACTACTAGCGAAACCCCTTGATACTCGGTGCGGCTAAGGACTTCTCGGCGGGGCGGTAGGTGCGTATTGGTGCGTCCTGCACTTCTCGGGCGTGCCGAGCATGCATATAGTATGGCTACAGTTAAATTTAAGCTCACAGCGACGGCCGTTGAAACTTGAAAAGGGTTTTAATCGCAGGTTGAATGCCAGTATACGGCGACATACGAAGTTCGGCCATTTTTCTGCCAATGGAATCGTTTCTGATACGACATGAGAGTATTTTTTCCCAAAGGTTTCCAAGTCCCTTGGGCGCGCACACTTGGCTCTCGGATTTTGTTCCGGGTCTCTTTATTTCGAAGGCCGAGGAGCTCCGAGGCAGCTCGCGTCTCTATTACTCGCGGTCAGCTGTGTATCTACTCCCCAATGGGACTAGGCCTTAAGGTCCGCGACGGAGTCTTAACGGAGTCCGCGATATGTACCTTGGTGACCTCGGGCCCTGTCACTGCCGAACGCTTGTAGTTGCTCCATAATCTCTGGTCTCACAAAAAGAAGTCGGCTCTGCTCAATGGTCCCAGCGCCCCTCTGCCTCATTTCTTGTGGAATCCGAACCCAACTGCGTCCTCGGCGAATAGGTTTCTGTTCTTCTTTCTTTGATAATTTTTGACGTTGCTGGAACCCGGCAGGTGGAATTCGGGGATGCCAGCATCGCTTCACTGGAGCCATTTAAAAGTGCCCTTCCATTCCCACTTCCAACAGGTGGTCGGAGAGTCGCCGATGATCCGCTCCGAGTCTTCCAATCTCACCTAGGAAGAGTGTACAAGTATTCGTGATCGTTACATAGCTCATTATGTCTATATATTCACAGGCGGTAGCTCTTTGCGTCGGTTCGCCACGATGCCCTCTGGATTCGACTCTACCATCGGTAAGGTGTTCGCACTCGCCCTTGTTTTCGCTGGCACTCATGCTTGATTGAACTTGAAGGCGCCTTTGAGGTCGGCGTCTTGATATCCTATGTATTGTTCGGATTCACGACCCTCCAAACGTACATCTACTTCAGTCGCTTTCCGAACGACCGCCGCCTGCTAAAATGTCTCGTATGTGCCCGTGCATCAAATAAACTTGATGGACATAACTAACACGATCCTTACCAGGTCGGCTTTGTATGGTTTGGATATTCGCCGGCTCTCCGACTGAGTTCGAAATTCAATTACTGGCTGTTTTAGGTGCTGCGAGATGGCGCATATGGTCTGCGTTGGGGCGGCGCTGTACACCCTGACCATCACCTATTTCGGGCAGGTCGAGCGCCTCATGCGCATCCCCGACTCGCTCACCGCAGGCATTACCTTCTCCGGCCTCGTCGGCCCAAGTGGTTCGTGCGCTTCCTCACAACAGAAAATCGAAATCCAGACGACTGACACCAATTAACAGTGCAGAGTTTCTTCGCGCTCCGAATCTACCGTCTGTCCGAGAGCTGGTGGATCCCGTGCCTGTGCTGGGGGCTGTCGTTTATTCGCGCAGTCGGCGCGATAGCCGCGTCCGTCGAGGGGATCAAGATGGTCACGCTCGAGCAGTTTGGGACGCAGTGGGGCTGGCTCGCCGCCACCAACTGGGCTGTTGGCGCGGTGAACGACCTGATCATCGCTGGCACCCTCGCGTATCTCTTCTCCCGCCAGCGCTCCGAATTACTGCCAAAACGGTTGCATTTTTTTCTTGATTGTAAAGACCTTGAGCGTTTACATCGGGTGTTTCGTTGCTAGGACGCTGAAAGTTGTGGATAGGCTCATCGTGTGGACCATAGGTTAGCTCTCCATTCCTCCGACGTCGTTTTTATTCTTTAGTAATCTGCCATTTCCAGAAACAGGCGCTGTAACGAGGTAGGCGCCCAACGAATTCGTTTAAGTTGCTCGCCAGTTCTCAACGTTCTATCCAGTATTGCGGGAGTCGCTACGCTGATCTGTGTATGCCAATTCGTCCTCACGGCATCACATTTATTGAATCCTAACGTGATCCACAGTTCCTCGTTGACCAGAAAAATTGTAGGTCGCGATATTCCTCCGAACGTACGGGGAAATTGAATCTCGGTTTCAGTTGCCTGGATAGCCTGGTATGTATGTACGACCCGCTGCGAGTATTCTTCCGTTGTGTAGACTTGGGTGCTTACTGACTTCGCTGCAGTATTTTCAAACGCACTTTTGGCAAGGTACAGCAACTACCTAGACAATTAATTGTTCCTTCGCTGAAACACGTACGCCCTAGCCTCAACTCACGCGCGACCCTCCGTGCGATGTCTGACGGCGCCATGACTATGGAAAATGTCACTCTGACATCTAACCGGCCTTGCTCGATAGCAGTGAGCGTTTATTCTACCTGACGTGAAATAATAATAATAATAAACGGTCCAGCAGTTCACTGGGGGACCCACCCACATATCATGTGAGGTCGAAGTGATGAGGAAAGTCTCTGTGGTTTAGATGGATGTATTGTTTGGATAAATTGTATTATAATTAAGTTGGTCGCAGCTCCGAGGTGGTTGTGTTTGGGTCTCTCGAGTCGTTTGGATTGGTTGAATATATGCCGACAAATCGGTCTCCTGCATCAGACCAAATAGTCGCCAGGGTCCAGCGAGTGAACGCTGTGCAGATACGATCACCTACATCACCTGTGAACAATCCTGTAGCAATCTGAAATACATGTAAATATTTAGATGGACCTCGACCGAACAAAATCTGCGGCTTTACAGCTTGGCCCGTGGGACAACTGCTGATTGGTCTCGCAATACACGCCTCAAGATCTTTCCGCTAGGACTTTTCGGAATGATGTCTACGAATTCGATTCCACCGGTGAGCCATTTATACGGAGATTTTGTTGTCGAGACGTGCTGAAATTGGGCAGTGAAACAAATATACATGCGAAGCTATAAATGGGATCTCACCTTGAAGATCCTCTCTTGAACCTGCTTCCGGACCTGAGGATCGCTCTTGACTTTGGAAGCAATGTGGGGTTTCAGAACAACGAAAGCACGGGGAAGCTCCCCGGAGAAGTCGTCAGGAACCCCGATGACTGCTGTATCCGCGACATCATCGTGTCCCAAGAGATGGCCTTCAAGCTCGGCAGGCGCCACTTGAAAGCCTTTGACCTTGATCAGTTCCTGCGCTCAGCCAGTTATGAATGAGAAGATATCCATCAAAATGTTGGATCACTTTGATTCGGTCGACAATGAATAGATTTCCGTCTTCGTCAAAATAGACCTGGAAGAGTTGATTAACATCCATTCGTTGCCAGATGCAATGTTCGAGCACCTCGTCACCAGTACGGATCCATCTATATTGTACATGAGTCAATAGAGACCTCGACTACGCGAAGGGCCTACCCATCAATAAAGGTTTCATTTGTGCTGTTGAAATTAAGGTAATCATCCGGAAAGTCAAAAGAAACAAACACACGCTGTCGGATTTTGGTAATAACCCAATGTCACTTGAGGACCTTGTATGTATAGTTCTCCGCGGTCTCCGGCCGAAGCCAATGTCCCATCGGCCTTCACCACCTTGGCGGTAGTTCCCGGCAAAAGTTTACCTCCGCTTCCCAAGACACCGACCTTAGGAGAAATGGGGTACTTGGACCGTGTAAGTAAGTTCCGGGCTGCCAGTAAACAGACAACCTACCATGGTCACACCGGCACAGGTCTCAGTCATCCCTGTAGCCCGTCAGCGCTCAATGAGGAATACTTGAACAGGACTCGATTCATACCGTAGCCCTGGCCAAGATGAATGTGTGGGAATATACGTAGAAGGCTCTGCGTGAGTTCGGCGCTGACGGGGGCCGCGGCCATCGTGCAGCTACGAACACTGGATATGTCATACTGTGTAACAGCAGGATGCTGTGGTTTGCACAGTCAAAATAAATAGAACGAACGACAGTTGAATGCGATATATACCTTGGATAGCAGAACGGCCTGCGGTGGTACAATACTGGTTTCCGATGATATAGATTTATCATCGAGCACAACACGGCACTCACAAGAGGTCCGTTATTCGATAACGCGCAATATTGTCGAGCATCTTCTCGAAATTGAATTTCGCAGTGACCACCAATGTCATCTGGGAACTATAGTTTCAAATTCACCAAGACAAACGAGGGGACTTGACCAACCCGAGCGTAAAGGAGAAAGTGAAGCTGAAAGATAAATTTAGTTAGGATTCTCGAAACGGAATGACGTATCTGACGTTCGCAACAAGTCCGTATATGTCTCGAATCACAGTCAATATTGAGCGAATATAAATTAGACCGGGGCACTCACGGTACAACGGAAGAACTGATGCATCGGGCATCATCAGAAAAGGATCAAGAGAGAGTTGAAAATATTACCTCCTGAAGACACACCCCCAGGTCGAAATCGCTTGTTTTCCCATTTGACTTGAGGATCATATACATGGGCGGACGCTTCAATTTGCAATATGTTGCTGACAAAATTGTAATGAGAAATGCAAACGGCCTAAGTATAAGCTCCAGCGTTAGCCTGATGTTTCAAGATAAATTAGCGGTATACTTTCCTTGGGTAGTCCTGTTGTCCCGGAAGAGAAGCATAGGAACGCCACCCTCGTCTTTGCTTCGCCCGGAGCGAGAGCCGGTTGCGAGAACGGCGGTAGGTTTTTCCCATCGGCAACCAAGGATTCAACAGTAGGATACTCAGAGTGCGATCCCACAACAACCGTGGAGTATCCAGTTAAGTCTGCGTGCTTCGCTGCATCCTTCACAAGTGAAGTGCATTCATTTTGAACGAATATAAGAGAGGGATTTGAGAGTTTCAACTGGTGTGCTTGATAGGAGGACAATGAATCAGATGCATTTGCCTCGGCAAGTCGACAACGGCATACCAAGCTCGGTTGTTGTCATGGCTGGGTTCATGGGACTAGGTTGGGGGATCAGGTTGGAGCGGTATGAGACAAACCATATTTTCGTACGCGACGGTCGCCCCGAGACGATGGGCAGCCCAGCTACAAACTGGGTAATCTGCCAGATGTATATAAACAATGGGTGGGATTGTGCAGTTAGGGTGCGTACCTATATCGTTGTGACTGACCAAAGCCACTGCGAACAAGTGAACATCGGACAAGCGGATGCGGTGTGGTGCACTCACCAACGTCACCAGATTCTAAAATAATTTACATCAAGTTGCAAGTACTACACTCAGCTGAAACTCACTGATTTTTCGCTGTGCATACAGGGCAGCAGAAAGATATCCTGTCCTGGAGCGTAGCTATAGGGAGTGGGTAAGCGGCTTGCCAGAAAAGTATCTCGGAGGCTGACTTCGCTGAAGCGCACTTGGCGGCCGGTCAAGTCGTCAATCAGGCATACCCAGTCCGGTTTGGTAGGATCACTTGGGTTAGGTTGCAAAAAAGGGTTGTCGAGCAGGAATTCAGGTATCGTGAGAGAGTCCGGCGGCGCGGCAAGGCTGCCAACAGTGGATTGGTACACGGTCATTCGTTTGCAAGAGAGCCCAGCGAGCGAGTGAGAGTAGAGAGCAAGTGTGAAAGGAGAAACAGCGTGATGCGGTGATTACTGTTCGCTTCGAGGAATGGGGAAAGTGAATGAGCGACAAGGCTGACAAGGGTGGCGATCGGACCCACAGAATTAAGCGAACGCCACCGCCACCGAACTCGATATTCCTTTCATCCCTTCATCCTCACTTCAACGTTTCCCCCCCGGTAGTACAGTTCCTGTCTCCTCTCCGTTTTTCGCGTTGAATTTTATTGTCCCTGGTCGTGCATTCACGATTTTTGCGACCCTGTTTGGGGACTTCTCCGGCTATCTCGTATCTGAATTGAATGATGCCCGTCAGTAGCGGAAAATAACTCGATTACTGTAACGCCGATGTCAAGGCCGACGTGTGAACATCCCGTCCTACCCCGTCCCGTACATGGCCGGGAATTGGCCAGAAAGCGTGCGACTTGGTAGGATGATTCAACGGCATTTGTATGCGAGCCAAATTAGAGAAGCTTAAGCGCAGCCAATCGTTCATTTTGCTTCGGAAACAGATTCCCAAGGTCTGTGATTCAATCAAATAAACTAAATCAGTTCCGTTGAAAGTTCCGTGCGTATCAACGCACAGACTACAGGCATTTAAGTTTCCCGAAAGGCCTTGCCTGGCACCGTTGGACATGCGTCTAGACTATCTACGCAGGAGACAGGCGAGCCGCCAGCCTCTAGCGACTTGAATCGAGAACGAACCACTGGTTGTGGCTGCTGTGGGGAGCTGTCACGGTGGGAGATCATAGATGTTCGTCAACGGATCCGCGCTTGACCACGATGCATGCCCATCAGGAGACGACGGCGATCCCGAAAATCCGGTGCCTGTGAGCAGGCAAGCTGCTCTGTCTTCAGGTTGACGCTAGGCCCGATGAGGTATCAGTACTGACTCGGAGTAGAGTCGGGAATGTGCGCTCCGATGCGTACGCAATTTACCTTGGTTCCTGGAAGTTTAAGGGTCTATTCGTTGTACTCACCGACCCGCAGATCTGCCCGGTGGAGTAGGCGGACTGGTGATCATGACACAAGGATGGCTCAGTCTGACAATGTGTGTTCAAACGGGGGATGAACACAAGTACAAACAAGGTGGCGTTCAGCTCCCATCAAATCGTGATCCGGGTCCACCGACTCACGATACAGTAGCCATGCATGCCAATCTACATCTTCCACGCCTACTACGCAGTATCCGCTGATAATCAAACCGTTGCTGGGATAATTAAGCTGCCGCGCCCCCGAGCTTCCCGTCCGGCAGCAAAGGTAGAGAGTGGAACTTGAGTGGAACGCGCATCGCGTGCTGTCCCTCGTTCATCTAGCCAAGCCGCACGGAAAAGCACAAATCTGCGCGGTGTGATCTCTAGATGTGGTTCCTCTTCGAACGGTATGTCCATCGTGCCTGTTAAACGGGCCCGACCCAGAGATGCAAGCTTGTGCCGTGTGGTTGCGCGCCGCGGCATACACGGCCGGTGCGGTCGCCGTATAGTACGGCAGGGGCGGTTTCGCCATCGGATTGTGTAGGGGATATGAGATAGCATTCCGGGTCTGCTTTTGCAGCGCTGAGCTATTTCCTCGTGTCTCTCGCGGTCGTGGTGAACCATCGCTGGCGCACTTTGATCGAGGTAGCACTACAAGCATGTGCGTCAGCCACGAGAAGCTTGGATGCGAGACGTCGGAGTCGATGCAGCTGTATCTATTGCCTGGGATCGTGAATAGGCGCTGGAAGATGACAGGCCGCAGCGAGTAACAATCATTCTGAGATGCGAACGCTTTATCGTTCAAAAATACCCTATATTCGGGTGATAGAAGGGCTGCAGCAGAAATGGCGAAAACCGTGGTCTTTAATCGAGACGCTGTCTGTCAAACTGCGTATCAGGTGCAGTTTTTTTGCTGCGTTGCTGCGTCGTCCATGACTGCTGTATCTGTCTGTCGGGTGCCCTGATTCGACCCCAGCTCAGTTGAACTTCTGTTGCTGATAACTGTTGCTTCGATTTCGTACAGCCTGCCTTAAATGTAGTCAGGTCGAAAAGGGAAGTAGATAGTGGCACGTCACATACACGGGTCGGATGTACTCGAGACTACATATGTACTTGAGACTGCATGAGTAGTGGCACCTTGGTGGCGCCGGCATGTTCCGATTCCGTTCAACTTCCGAAAGGGGACACAGCCAACAATTTTACCTTGATCTATCACCGGTGGCAGACGCACTTCCCACTGTTCCTTGACTGCGAGTAGGCTTTGTATTCGTATTCTATGATGGGCTGATCCATTCCCAGACCGTGAGTAGTTATGTCTCCTCCCTTTCCTTGCCTCTTTCACTTGCTCGACTCTCCTCGCCCGCTCGAACCGAATGACTATTTACCAATCTAGTGTTGGCAACCTTGCCACGCCGCCGGACTCTCTGACGCTACCTGAATTCCTGCTAGACAGCTCATTTCTGAAGCCGGACTCAGATGATCCTGCCAAACCAGACTGGATATGCCTGATTGACGACTCGACTGGCCGCCAAGTGCGCTTCAGCGAAGTCAGCCACCGAGATACGATTTTCTGGAAATCCACTCACGCGCTCCATAGCTGCGCTCCAGGACAGGATGCCTCTGTGCTGCGCTGCATGCACAGCGAAAAATCAGTGAGTTTTTGGCTTGGACTGGAAATCGTAAGTTGATCCAAATTAGATCCCGGCGAAGTTGGTGAGTGCATCGCACCGCATCCGCTCGTTGTATCCTCATTTTTACAGCGGCTTTGGTCTGTCCCAATGATATAGGTATAATGGTCCTTGAACTGCGCAATCCCAACCATTGATTATATCTGACAGATTACCCCGTTTGTATCTGGGCGGCCCAACGGCTCGGGGCAACCGTCGCGTACGGAAACGACTTGTATTATACTGCTTGAGCCTGAACACCCAACCCAGTACTATGAATCCAGCCATGACAGCAACCGAGCTTGGTATGCCGTTCAACTTGCCGAGGCAAATGCACACGATTCACGGTCTTCATATCAAGCACACCAGTTGAAACTCTCGAATCCCTCGGTTATATTCGTCAAGCGTGAATCCATTTCACTTGTGGAGGATGCAGCCAATCACGCAGGCTTAACTCAATATTTTACGGTCGTCCTCGATGCCAATGGAGGATCGGATTTAAAGCATCCGACCGTTGAATCTTTAATCGTCTACGGGAAAAGTCTTCCGCCATTCTCCCAACCGACTCTCGGCCTAGGCGAAGCAAAGGCGAAGGTGGCGTTCCTCTGCTTCTCTTCCGGGACAACAGGACTCCCAAAGGAAAGTGCACAACTAATTTCCCGAACCATTATGCTGAGGCTCGAGCTTAATAGGCCGTTTGCATTTCCCATTACAATTTCATCAGCAACATACTCCAAATGGAAGCAGCCGGCCATGTCTATGATCCTCAAGTCAATTGGGAGGACAAGCGATATCGGCCTGGGGGTGTAATTTCTGGCGGTAACAACTCTCACTTCACTCTTGATCATTTTCTGACTGATCGATGTATTAGTTCTTCCTCTGTACCGTGAGTGCGATACTATTCTACTGACTCAATATTGACAACGATCCCAGACGTATACGGACTTGTTTTTAGCGTAGGACAGTTTCATTCCAGCTCGAGAACCCCTACTGAATTATCTCTCAGCTTCACTTTATCCTATACGCGCGGGTTGATCATGTCCCTCCGTTCTTCTTCGCGATTTTGAAACTCTAGTTCTCAGATGACATTGATGGTCACGGCAAAATTCAATTTCGAGAAGATGTTGGACAATATTTCACGGTATCGAATAACGGACCTTGTGTGAGTTCCGTGTTCCATCGCATGGTAAATTGCGCTATATTATTATGGGGAACTAGGATTGTACCATCGCAGGCCGTTCTTCTGTCCAAGGTATGCATCGGCAACTATGTCCGATTAAATTCATTTTCAATGTGCAAACCACAGCATCCTGCTGTACCGAAGTACGATATCTCCAGTGTTCGAACCTGTGTGATCGCTGCTGCGCCTCTCAGCGCTGAGGTCACAGAGAGCCTTCTGCGTGTTTTGCCAGACATCCATCTGGGCCAGGGCTACGGTAGGAATCGAGTTCTGTTTTGAAGTATTCTTCACTGATCGGCGAGATACAGGGATGACTGAAGCCACTGGGGGTGTGGCCGCGGTCCGTTTTTGTCTTCTCTACTGACGCCTGCAAGTCCTTAAACAATCTCAAGTTCCCGCTTTCGCCCAAGATCGGTGTCTTAGGGAGCGCAGGTAAACTTTTCCCCGGAACTACCGCCAAGGTGGTGAAAACTGATGGGACACTGGCCTCGGCCGGAGAACGCGGAGAACTATACATCCAAGGCCCTCAAGTGGCATTGGGTTATTACAAGAATACAGCAGCGTATGTTTGTTTTCTCTTGAACTCCCGGATAATTTATTTTTGTCACCAGTACGAACGAAGCCTTCGTTGACGAGTAGGTTCCTTCATATCTTCGGATTTTTTTTTCTGGCTCACGTCACACAGATGGCTCTGTACCGGCGACGAGGTACTCCATGACGCAACGTCATTGATAATTTATGCAACTCTTCCAGGTGTATTTTGACGAAGATGGACATCTCTTCATCGTCGACCGAATCAAAGTGATCCCGGAATTTATATCTGTAGCTCTCAAATCATACTAACTCGTGGGGCGCAGGAATTAATCAAGGTCAAAGGTTTCCAAGTCGCACCCGCCGAGCTTGAAGGCCATCTGCTGGCACACGACGACGTCGCAGATGCAGCGGTCATTGGAGTTCCGGATGATTTCGCTGGAGAGCTTCCGTGTGCTTTTATCGTTCTAAAGACACAGATCGCTTCCAAAGTAAAGAGCGACCCTCAAGTTCGAAAGCATGCTCAAGAAATACTCTTCAAGGTGAGAGATCTCAATCTTCGTATCCCATGTACATCTCAAAGTGTCTCACCACCCAATTTTAGCATGTCTCGACAACTAAGTCTTCATACAAATGGCTCACCGGCGGAATTGAATTTGTGGACGTTATTCCGAAGAGTCCCAGCGGGAAGATCTCGAGGCGTGTATTGCGGGACCAAGCAGCAGCTGTCCCACGGTTGACCGCAAAAACTGTGAATGGTCCCGCCGCCGATTTTCAAGTTGTTCGCCCAAGCTGCAACTAAATATTTGCATGTATTTCGGATTATGGAAATTCCTATGTACTACTTATAAGTTATATGGAACCTTCCCGTATTCCACTCATTTCGAGGATAATGAACTTCCGTATTATTTCGTGTTAAAATGCAACTTGATCAAAGTCGTGCGGCCACCCCTGACTGTGACTTGTCCAACTGTAACTTTCCTAGCACTCGCAGAATTGCCCGGGCGCATAGAACAGGTTCAACCTGCGGAAACTGTGCAGGATAATCTGTCATACTATGCTCAATGGTACGGTGAGGTGAAGACGAACCATGTGCCCGCCCTCGATGATTTGCACACTTCCTCTCGTCGTGGCCTTTACGAGTTTCATTTGCATCTGCTTGATCTCCGCGGCCTTGCCCCTGGGTGGTAAAGAAAACCGCAATCAGCTGAGCTGTAGAGCCAATATCGCTTCTCGCAACTTACTTGTATTCGTCATTGGCGGATACAAGCATGTGCATGGGCAATTTGTCGGACGCTGTCAGTTGCGCAAATATCTCGAACGGGCGGCCGACCAAGTCTCTATCAGGAGAGAGATAAAATGCCTAGTAAATGGCTGAGTTTCAGGAGTCAACGAACGAGCGAGATACGTACTGCTTCTTGCGCCGGCGAGCAGGCCAACGTAACAGAGGAACCGTCGGCGGTAGGATGCAGTGCGTTCTCCTGAGATTAATAGGGATTCAGTCGGACCATTTACCATTTAATATCAGAGATCGACTTGCCACAAAAAGCTCTACGGCCAAGTGATCCCACCGCTTCAACGCGGTCGTGGAAAGCTGCATCATGGCCGCCGCACGACTGTCCCACGTGTGGCGCTTCGACTTGGCCAAATTTCCAAAAAGCTCGCACAAAATTCGAACAGATGCGTTGCCACGAGGAAAGAGCGCGGGATCCATGAATATGAATCCGTGGAACATGATTCTAGGCATCTCGTCCTGGAGCAACATGCTGACGATATTCAGTGTAAATAAATATTACAACTCCGTGCAGCAGCACTTACAGAGATGGCCCTGCTCCCGAATGCGCTAGACCTATCAATTTCCGCGTCGTGAAATCGATGCCATGGTGCTTGGAAGTCAAAAATGAATGGACGGCGCGGGAGTACTCTGCCACTGTCCCTGTTGAAGATCAGCCACTGCAAGTGATTTTAGACAGCGAAATTCAATCACAATGTCCGCGGTACTTTGGCGTTGAGAGTAATTTTTGGTTGAGGCGAGCGCTTCGCCCGTGGTTCGGGTTGTCTGCGAGATTGTGAATATTCGTCCGTAAGTTTTTCCATTCACCTACCGATACACCAAATATCCCTGATCCGGACGCCCCACGTCTGCCTGAGCAGATGAAGTATCATAGGTTCGAACGTCTCCTTGTGCAGATTCATGGCGTGGAGAAAAACTAGAGTAAACCCATCCGCGAACGAGTCGTCTGGAACATATCGGACGGCTTCGACGTTGAAAGGACAGGCGCCGTGCGGAGGCGAGGTGAACAGGCTGCGCTTCATGGTGAGAGTAGTGCGTATTAGAGCAGTGGGGCGAGGCAAAAGAAGCCTCGGATTCGTCTTCGAATTCGTTTGTACCTGGGGGGTCGTCGCCCGACATTTTATCCGACTTCGCGGTCGCGCCGTTTCACGGTGTGGGGTGAAACGAGGGGTTCTCCGTTGTTCTCCGCCATTTACCTCAGAGCGCCCATTAAGCGTTCATTGCAACTTGAACGCCGGTGGCATAGCCTCCCGATTATTAGGTAACTGCGCGCGGCGTGCACCGCCATTTCGCACGACCTCGAGGTCGCACTTTCGCAGCTCTGAAGCCGAGTGCTAGCGCTGAGCTCAGGCAAGAATATAAAAGTCACCTCTAACTACCTCCGAGTCTTTTTTTTTTTTTTTTGGAGCGTTTGGGATAATGAAACTCAGTCTGAATCATTCCAAGCTCATCCACTTCTGTCGCTGGTATTGAGCCAGGCATTGCTGGGGAAAATTATTCAGGAGGAAATGCCGTTACGCACATTATTTAAACCAGTGTGGGACTCCGGCCCGAAAAAAAAAAAAGTTATCCTATCCCATGTCTATCATTCATGGGCCGCATACCCACTAACACCCCCTCATGTGTCCAGTCATCCGGCAGTGAATCTTCATCCTTAAGTAGGCCACTCCATGTGTTCAAGACCAGTTGTTTTAGTCACCTCTAACTACCTCCGAGTCTATCGTGAATGTTCCCACGGTTGAATCATTATGCTGAGATCGGAGCTTCAATGTACAACGACGCACTGATCAAGTAGAGCTTTCTGTGTATGGGCCTATGGAAAGTGTCGATGGTCCGTGCAGTGAATTTCTTGTTTGCTTCGGTCACGTTTTCACGCGTTGTTGCGCCTTGTTGTCGCGTCTGCACAGCCACTCTCGACACATATAAATCCGTGACGCTCGTCAGCCTCTTTCCCCCATCTTCCCTATTCCTCGACCGTCGACCCGTTCCACCTCAAGCTCATCGCCGCGCCTAGACCTCGGGCATTAGGTGGGTTTCAGCTGCTTTTTTGATTCCAATTGTGGGCGGCGGGAGTAGAATCGCGCACTGGGCCATCGCACTGGGAGCGAGGGCATACGGTGTGGGCCGTGTGCCCCCTTCATACACCACATGCGTGACCTCTGTCCTCCTCTCAGCTGCACTGGCGCGACCGCCGAGCCGAAACCTCGTCATGAGGGTGCGCGGTTCGCCTCTTCATCAGGTCCCCGACATGGGGTGTGGCACCCGGGGCCCATGGGTGACTGATATGGCTCCCGCCGTGGTGGAGACCCCACCGCGGTCTAACGCTCCGTTCCCATTAATGGACCTCGAGTCTGCTCGGTTCTTCGTTGACGACGTTGTACTGATGCCCTCTGGCAGATCCTCAAGTCTTGCTTTCGAATCTTCCGGTTTTTGCTTTGGGTACGATAGGATTTATGTAGTCGCGACTCGAATCTACTCTGTTTCTGCATCCCGTCGTGTGTGACCTCTCGCTCTCTCCCCTCCTCTCCCCACCTCCTCGCTCCTCCGGGTATCTGCTCGCCCTCTTTCTCCGGTCCTGCTTGGCAGCGCGGTTACTGGCGTTGTGTCCTCCGCGGCGAGGAAAACCACACTGGCGTCAATACGGAACTCGCTCAGAAGCAAACCTCGTTGGGTCGCGGGGTGAGTTATTCTCGACTCGTTCCCGCCTCTCGCCGCTCACTGTGCAAGGAGTCGCCCCGAGGCACCAGAACGCAGGATTCCGATGGTCCTTTATGCCGGAGGTGAGTACCCACCCGCGTCCTTTGCTTTACGGCCTCTCGATTAACAGCTTCGCTAGATAATTCCACGGTGGCCTTGTGTCTAGTGTGCCGAACGCACTGCTGTGTGGCGTCTTTCCGATTGGATACTATTGAGATCTATGGGTCGACCGCTACCAAGGGACGGAAATATCCACGTCCTCCTCCCGTTCCTTATCCTTCCGCTTCTCCAGCACTGTCCAACGAGCAGTCAGCTTCTCATAAATCGAACAAAGATTAAGGGCACTCACACATCCTCCGCCGCGCCCTTGACCCCCACCCGCCCAACGCCTCCACCCCCGTCTCACCAGCCCCAAACGTCCGTGGGTCCGCAATCCAGCGCGCAAAGCGCTCCGCCCTCGGCGGGTCCAGCCCCGCGCATAGCCTCACCACCTCGCCTGCGACCTCCCGAAAGCGCGGCTCGTCGCCCAGGAGGGCATACGCGCGCGCGATGTCGTCGAGCAGCGGCACGCGCATGCCGTGCAAGCTTTCCTTCTCCGCGAGCTCAAGCGCACGAGTGTGCGAGTGCAGAAGTGCGTCGTCCGCACGGCACAGGTCGCCCGCCCACGCGCCCAAGCGCAGGTGCAGCGCGCCCCACGCCCTCAGCTCCGCGCGCGCCGCATCGCTCGCCGCTCTCTCTTCCTCCGTCGGCAGGGCGCAGTGCGCACACGCGCACGCGAAGCCGTAGCGCGCGAGCTGCGACTGGCGCGTGGCGCGCGGGGCGAGGACGTCGACGTACTGGTTGTTTATCTCCTCACCCGCGCGGAAGGGCCGGAGGGCGTACATGCCCGCGGAGAGCGTCGCGGGGTCCCACTTGACGGAGACGTGCAGCGCGCAGCTGTGGTTCGCGCGCGAGACGCGCGGGAAGACGGCGCCGTACTCCTGCGGCGCGGCGCTGGGCGGGACGGGGAGCGCGACGCGCACGGCGTTGGTGAGCGCGATACCCTCGACGGCGGGGTGCTGCTCGAGGGGTTTGACGTTCGCGAGCGCGAGAAGGCGGGCGCACGCGCGGGGGGTGAGGCGGGCTAGGAGGGCGTCAAAGGGCGCGCGGAGGCGGAGGTCGGAGGGGACGATGGCGAGGGGGCGGTCGACGAAGATGAGCGCGCCCGCGGGGATGTCGCGCGCGGCGAAGAGACCCGCGCCCTTCCAGCCTGCGTCGCCGACGACGATGTACGGCGGGGATGGGTCCGGCGGCGGGGGCGGGAGGGTCCGCGGGAGGAGCGGGACGACGGGTGCGTCGACGAGCAGGGCGCACGCCGTCAACGTCGCATGCTGATCGTCGTTGCCGCCGTCGTTGGCGTCGTTGCTGCCGTCGTCGCCGCCGTTCTCGGCATCATCGCCCACATCGGCGTCCTCATTGTTGTAGATGGGGGCATTGTGGAGCACAAAGGTCTGGGTGTCCGTTGTCCATACCTCGCTCCCTCCCATTCGCTGCCCGACGCGACTGGGAAAAAAAACAAGCACAATTACGACACAGCCACGCCTCGGCCGCCCTGAAAACATTGGCGAATTCGGAGAGTTGCTGTACATTTCGCTCGTACCACGAGCACCAACTAGTCCGACCACCCATAGGGGGTGTACAAAATCAAAAAGCAGCAAGACTTGGACTGAATATTAATTATTTCTCCGTAAAAGCGAAAGTAAAGGACGTGTCCGAGTCGGACCCTAAGCTTTTTCGACGGCGCCGACACTGAAAGTCTCAGCCAACCACTCCGCGACGCGCCTCTCCCCCGGATGCGTCTTCGTCGGCCGTGACTTGGCCGCGATGTCGAACATCGCATCGCAGTGCACGCCGCCCTCTTGCACCTCCAGCCGCACATCCCCATCATCCCCAAGCCCGTACGCCTCCTCCAAGGTCTCAGAAAGACGCAAAATGGAGGGGTAGAGCACCTCGTTCCGCCCCGCGGTGATCAGCACCCTCCGCGCGATTGCGCCTGCACCGCGGAACCACGCGGGCGGCGCGCGCTCGGGCTGCATATACACGCGGTGCGAGTCGGGTATTGAGGCGAGGTAGGTGTGCGCCCAGAGCGCGAGCGTCTTCGCGGGGACGAGGTCGTACGCGTCGTCCGCTGTGCTCACGTCGCTGGGCATCGTCCACGGCGAGATGAGGCACATGCCCGCGAAGCCCGCTAGGTGCGGGGAAGCGGCGGGGGCGACGAGCGGGGAGGGGTGCAGCGCGTGCCCGAGGAGCTGCAGCACGACGTTCGCGCCCGCGGAGTCGCCTGCGAGGCAGATCTTGGATGTGGGGATCCCCAAGGATAAGAGGTGCTGGATGGCGCGCAGGAGCTGGTTCAGCTGCGTCGGGAAGGATGCGGGGTAAGTCGCTGCGCCGTCGGATTATCGTTATTATCGACGAGATGCATAGGATGCCGGGAAGGCCATGGACGCACAGCATTGAAGGACCGCCACACCGAGCTTCAGCCCGTTGTTCTGCAGCAGCGCTTGTTGTACGCGGTACCAAAACTCGACCTGGAAGTCGGAGAGGGGGCCAACGAAACCGCCGCCTACAACAAACAGTACATATGAAGTGAACACCAAATTCAATTGTAACGCGAGAGCAGGAGCTGACTGACCATGGCAATAAAGCACAACGCTCCCCGTCTCCCTCGCCCCAACCCACATCAGGCTCGCATCCTCGCCAAGCTCGTCGACCACCGCCTCCATTTTGCGCTGCGTCTTCCGCTGCGTCGCATCAACCCACTTCGCGTACCCCGCGCGCGTGGAGCCCGAGACTGCTTGCAGCTGCCGCACGGAGAGCCGCGCGAGGACGAAGCGCGCCGTCGCGTCGCCCAGGACGCGGGTCAGCGGGCGCCCGTTCGCGCGCGTGGAGCACCGGTGGAAGAGGGAGATGTAGACGAGGAGGAAGGCTGCGAGGCGTCATTTCCACCGTTAGAAAGCACAGGGCGCCAACATACGGATTTGGAGCAGCGTCAGGTTCATCCCTACGGATTCGGAAAGGGTGAGGCGCGCCATGGCCGTGGTCGCGGGGTCGTGGCGTATGCGTAAACCATGTAGCTAGCTGCTCCGTCGATTATATGTATCCGGCTGTCAGAGACTCGGAACGCCGTGATTGCTTTCAAGTTGTATTGATATTGCCATTGGGAGCTCGCCGCGAGGGTGGGGTAGAACGAAATCTATGCTCAGGTTCGCGCGAGAGATCTGGAGCAACCGTTTCGCAAGGGCGTAAAGCAGAGGGACGCGGGGTGGGTGCTCAAACAAGCACCGTTTACGACACATAGCCACGCCTCGACTTCAACCTTCAACAAGAGAATCGGCAAATTTCTCGCTGAAAAACTTTACTGAAAACTCGAGCTGCAAATCGCTCAAAAAAAGATCAAGCCTCAAGATAATGAAATCTCAACAGCACGAACACTACTCCTCGTTGACCTCAGGCTTCAACCACTCACTGTCCATCTTGTCTATCGCCTCCCACAGCTTGTCCCGCCAGTCTTCGTTGTCCACCCTTATCGCGTCCTTGTAGTCCATCGCCCACCCCCACCCGACGCACGACGGGCACGGCATCGCGTGTCTGTGCCTGCGTCAGTCAACGCACTGGGAGAAACACGGAACACGCACCCGCACGACGCGAAGCACTCGCCCCAGCTATTGTAATGCACTGTGAGCTGGATCCATACAAACTTGCATGTACACTCACCGTTTCGCGAAGCCGCCGCACCCGGGGCAGACCCAGCGCCGGCCGCGGCACTCGGGGCAGCAGCGCCCCCAGTGCTGCCGCAGCAGCACGCCCGTCATGCGCACCATCGCCGCCGCCCTTGCGCGCGTGAGCGCGAACTCAAGGATCTGGTCCCCGCCTTCCCGCCTTGCTCCCCCGTCACGGTCCGTTGAGTCGGAGTCGTCCGAGTCCGCCGAATCCTCGTTGGCGGACAAGGCGCGCCGCGCGGGCTTCCCGAATATGCGCACGCCGCCCCGCGGGCCTTCGACGTTGATGTCGCCGTCCCTCGGCGCGTCCTCGGAGGCAGGGAAGAAGCCCGGGAGGTAGCACGATACGATGATCGTGGGGCCGGGCTCTTTCTCCTCCTTCTCCTTCTGCTCTGAATCGCGGTCCCGCTCCTGCTCCTGTGCCTCTGTATCCTCGTCCTCCATATCTTCTTTCGACGACGCCTCCGTGCCGCCAAGCACCGTGACGGCCGCCTCAACCCTCACGCCCACCACCACCACCGGCCTGTACGGCGGTATCTTCTCGTGCACGCGCACCGCGAAGCCCGCCACCGCCCGCACGCGCTCCTTCTTCCCCGTAGCTCCCCCGCGCGGCACAAGCACCCCGCGCACGAAGTCGCGCCGGAGTACCTCGCACATGAAGCGCACGCGGAGCGCGGCGTACAACACACGCGACGCGGTGAGAAAGGCGCGGCGCCGGCGCCGGGATGGGAGCGATGCATAGATTAGGTGGTGCAGCTCGGGGGGGAGGGAGAGGAGGGTCGTGGGCATCTCGAGGAGCGGTGTCGAGGTGTTTTAGGCGCGGGTGCTGGATGGGGACAAGAAAGGAAAGATAGGAGGCGGACACGTGCCCGAGCCTGCTGTAGAACCTCAGCGTGCCGACGTTGAGCTGGACCGTTCGCGCGGACTCCTTGGAACCCCTGGCTATATTCTCTTTAATACGACTTCGAGGAAGCTCGCGAACGGTGCTAACTTGGATTTCTGCCTCGTCTGTACAATCGAAGTTTTCCTCAAAACCCAAGCGCGGATCTTCTCGCGCCGCGTCTTGTACATACCTTCCGACTCCCGAGGCCGTCTCCCGCTCATCAATGAAATTCAGATAACCGTCTTTCAGACTATACTAGCCGTACGTGTGTCCAAGGCGGACAGGGCTCCAGAGCCTTTCGACATCGGCAGCGAGCCACAGAGCGCCAATTTGCAGACCCGGCAAAGACCCGGACGGCGGAGATCCTGCCGCCAATCACTGGGAAATTACAGTAATCTGTCCAGACTCTGCCACGACCTTGATGTCTGACTCACTCTGATGCTCTACGAGTCGTGGCTTGAGCCAAAGGGCCGCCGAGCTAGGGCACTGCAGCTTGGTCTAAGTACCTTTCTCCGCAGACAACGTCTGCTTTCACGCTCAAGCCCTTTCGAGTCGAGCACCTTTCGACTTTTCGGGTTGCACAACGTTCCTCGTGGCGGCTGGGGCTCAGGCTGCCGGACTTGTCCCCTCCTCCACCCCAATCCGGAAAACTTTAATTAAACGTCTCTCAGCTGTGCGTCGGTTAAGTAGCTGGCACCTGTCCAGGAACGGGCTGTAAGCTGCTTAACTATTCTCCACCTCCAAGAGGACCAGGGCCGCCGCGCTGAGAGGTCGGTGCACCTCAACGTGCCCTCCCACACCGCGTTCTTCAATTCGTATAAATACCGCCCCGCGATGGGCGGTTATGACCATACTCCCTCCTGAGCATGCGTTCCTTCATTTCGTTTGTTAGTGGTTCGATCCTTCTTGCGGGGTTCTACGCATCCAATGCTTGGGCCTCCGCTACCCCAAACCTAGACATCACCGCCCGCGCATGCGGCCTCTCTGGGAGCCTGTTGTGCACTGCGGGCTCTTGCTGCTCGGGCCTTTATTGTTCGGCCCAGTCTGCAAGTCGCACCCTCATCGCCAGTATTATTCTCATGTTCTTCCAGGTTTGCCTCCCGTGCAGAATATCGGGAGCCTTTTGTGACGACACGAACGTCCCATGCTGCTCAACCGGCGGGACGAATAACGGACCGCTCTATTGCGGAACGACCAATGTAAGCGACGGTCGTGCACTACGCTGAGCTACGCATTGATATTCGTTTTCACCCAATAGGTATGCAGGTCTTGCCTCCCCAGCGGCTCATTCTGTGACCCCAAGGTCCCATGCTGTTCCAACGGTGGGCTGAACGGCGGACCGCTCTATTGTGGATCCAATGGAGTGAGACCATACCCATACCCTCTGGTGGACCCGGGATAGCTGACTGACTGTCGCGAATCAAGCTGTGCAAAGGATGTCTTATCAGTGGGTCGTTCACTGACCCGCTTGTGCCCTGCTGCAGTGGTAAATCCAACGCGAATGGGGTGCGCACCATACTCTTCAATATTTCGTCGAGGTTGTATTGATTTGTGTTGAGCAGTTCTGTACCAATTGAAGAACGGACGATTCTGCGCCACGCTGAAGATGGGACACCATTGTTTCTACATATCAACCAAGAGAATCTGTTGATACTTTTGAACATATTCAAGCTCTTGATCATTCTGTGTTGCGGCATCTCGAGCTTCATATTCCGACCTGACTACTCTCATTTGTCGTAGTCACCGAAAGTGCTGGGTTTTCCCCCGTTGAAACTTTGAAGCATGGATTTGTACAGCTTGGTCTTTACGATAAATCCTCGAGTCAAATTCACATTCCCCTAAATATAATAGGCCCTGTCGCGGCAGAACAAGCAATCACCGTCCCAACACTTCCATCCCACCCCACTCCAGCACCCGGAACAGATCGGCATCCAGCGCGCGCTCGACGTCGACACCCACCACCTCTCTCCACCGCTCCGGGCCCTCGCTGCTTGCGCTCCAAGCGTCCACTTTCTCCGACGGCACGCCCTTGAAAAGCATGAACACACGCGTAACGACGTCCGGCGCGGGCGTGATATCCAGGCGCGCGGCCGGCTCGTATGCCGCCTGGGGTACGAACCGCAGCGCGACGTGCGTGTGCTTGAGGAAGGCTGGGAGCCAATACCTGCAACCGCGTATTATTGTCAGAGACGCGCCAATCGCGAAAGAAAAAATGGCAAGGTAAAAGGACCAAGGGGAATGGGAACGCACGTTATAAACGAGGTGCGCGCCTCCGTGTGGAGGCCAAGCGCGCGCAGCGCGCTGTCGAGGTAGGGCGTGATGTCGGCGACACGCAGCAGGACCGAGTCCGCAGGAGTTAGGTCGCAAGTGGTGGGCGAGAACGCCTGCATAGGCGACGAGTGCCCGAGGACGGGGGAGCTCGGGGGCGAGGGCGGGATGTTATTATTGGTCCTGTGTGGATAACGCGTCGTCAGTTCTCGTGATCCAAAGAAGGGGGTGTGAGAGACGTACAGCGCCTCCCAGAAGAGATACGCGACACCGAGCCCGGTGGTATGCTCGGTGAGGCTGCCGTCTGGGTGCGTGCGCACGTCCCATTGGATGGATTCGCCCCCTGCCGGTGCGCGTTTCGCAGGCACGACGGGGTAGATGACCGAGAGGTCCCACTCGCGGGTCAAGGTCAAGCGCACGGAGACATCGATGGCACTCGGGGAGAAGAGATAAATGACAGGCTTTCCGCCCTTGAGCTGGAGTCTTTTAATCATTTCAATCTCCAATGTATCGCCGTCATGGAAGTTGAGCGTAGCGGGCGTATCATCTTTGTTGTATATGCGGTCGCCGTCGTAGTAGAAAGCCCAGTCATCCTCACAGGTCATCGAATGATGAATGCCGAACGAATACACCGCGGCAGAGAAAACCCTGCTGAGCGGTGTCGTGAGCTTAACCCGATAGTTCCGAGTCACCCCTTCACAATTGACTTCTACAACGGCATGGCCTGGAGAATAGCAGTTCGCACCAAGCCGTGATATGTTTGCATGATGACATACCGTCTGCCGCCCCACCTCCCGTATTCGAGGGGACGGTTAAAAGAGATGCTACACCTGGCAGAACTGTAATAGTTAACGAGTGAAGCAGAAGCGTAGAAGCACACGGTGAGACATACCTGGATTGAGGATAGCAGTGTTTAAAGGAACAGGCTCCTCTTTAATAACCACCGAGGAGAGCATGTCGATCGCCATCTCCCAGATTTCAGGCGAGATATCAGTCAACTCGCCGCCACAAACGTCGAGATCGTCTGTTTGCAGAGTAAAGCCATTTTTTAGTTGGGGGAAATGGCGGCGTGCAGCCCCCATTGCAGCCTAAACGCGTCAATATGCTCAATGGTCGGTACGTCGCGTCCACAGCGTCTCGATTTGCGTACCTGATAAGTCTTCGGTCGCGGAATGAGAACGCGTTTCTTTTCATAGGTGAAGACGAAGAAGGAAGACTGAGCCGATTTCGACGTGGTCGGCAGTCTCCTACCCAGCCTCGGTTACGGGGTTGGGGAGTCTCAGTACGGGTTTTACCACCGGAATCTCAGTAGTCATAACAGATTGTCATCAGCTGTCATCACATATATGTCATCCATCACTCAAACCTTATCTGCCCCAACCCCTCCGTGATCTGTTATGACTACTGAGATTCCGGTGGTAAAACCCGTACTGAGACTCCCCAACCCCGTAACCGAGGCTGGGTAGGAGACTGCGTGGTCGGCGCCTTTACTTTGGGCATCTTCTGGAAGAGACGCGGTAAAGAAAATGGGAGAGAGGGATTACGTAGCAAATGCGGTGACACGTTATTTATCATTGTTTACTTTCATCAACTAGCTTGCGTGAATCTTGCTCCCCATCTCGTCAACCGCCGCTCGCTTCCTTTGGCAAACCTGGCACCCATCTCATTCCCACCGCCATTTAGCCCTCCCACTCCCTGTACCGGAGGCAAGCTCAGGCAGTGTTGTCCCTTAAGGGGTTAATAAGGGCAATTTTTTTTGTTAAGGCCTTACTAACCCTTAATTTGGACAATATTAAGGGATATTAAGCCCTTAAGTTAAGGATGGTGGTATTTTTTTTCCTCAGTTGAATGAGAGTCGTGACATGATGTTGACCTTTCCACCAGGTTTCCTCCTCACCCCCTTCCCTCTCGCTTCATAAACTTGTTCCAGGGCCTCCTAACAGCGCAAAATTTCGTCCAGGCCAGCTGTTCTCACTGAAAAAAAGAAATTCTACAGGTTCATTTGTGGAATTTATCAGATGAAACAGAGGTAGTGAGTGACACATGACTGGCTGAGTTTGCACCTATGTCAACGGCACCGTGGTTGAACAGAATGTATTATATAATCCCATCATTAAGGCCTTAATTAAGGCTTAAGTGGTCCCCAGACTCCCGTTAAGGGTTAATATTAAGGGCCAATTAAGTCTTAACTTAACTTAAGGCTTAACCCTTAAGGACAACACTGGCAAGCTGGCAACTTGCCAACTCACCATCACATCTGATCTCCTGGGACCTGCACGCTTGCTGCGCGCACAGTCCGGTCCCAAATGCACTCTCGTTTATAATTAATACTACTGGATGTCAAATGCACTCTCAAGAAATACATGTCCTATGCTAGTATATGCTTACAATAAACCCCTGTGCCCCAAGTGTCTACAGCTCGGGCCAGTATGTGATCAGCCACCTTGCCTATGTGTGCACCCAGTGCTTGTTGCCGAACGGGATGTCCTCCAGCTGCGCAAGCTGCCAGATGCTCTCCTGCAGCTGCGGCAGCTCATCCTGCACCCCATAAAAGATGTGAGCAACATGTCACGAGAGAGATGCCAGTGAAAGCGAAGATGAATATACGCACCCAGAGTGCCTGCCCCTCTTCTGCGTCCAGATTCACGATCATCCGCAATGTGTCTGCAAGCGACTTGAGATCCTGTGAGTACATGCAAGTTTCCATTTTCCAATTCTCAGAAAGGAAAAAGAGCATACTCCGTGCTCAAGCTGCCACTTCCCCTTGATAAGCACCTGCATCTCTGTGATCCATGCCATGATGCACCCCTCCCCACCCCCTCCTATATCAGCATGCACGTCTGCATCCATGTTGATATCAATATTGATACTGATGCTCATGCTTGCACCCTTGTCCTCCATGTCTAGTACGTCCACATCCACCTCCATCCCAAACTCACCTTCAGCCTCAGGCACCCTGGAACTGCTCCCACTAGCACTCCTCTCCACACTCAGACTGCTCCTACTCCCTTCTGTCCCCATGCTCAACCTCTTGCCCACCCCTCCCTGTCCCTTTCCCCTCTGTACTATGCCTCCATTTGTCCCCACCCTTGCACTGGGACTCATGTCCCTCCCCCTCTTTGGCTTGGGACCCTCACCCCTCAGCACACTCCCAGTCCCAAACATCTCTTCCAGAAGGGCAAGGTAGGCTGCTGTAGACACTGTGTTTGTGTGTGTGGACCCACCATTCGCCTTGCCTGATGCTGCTCTCGCCGCCGGTTGTGGATGAGCTAGTCAGTGTTGGGGTGTGTGTAAGGCACTCATTCGGGGTGGAGGTGGCAGGTGAGGTTCTGGGGGAGAGGTGGCAATTATGGGAGCAGCAACTTGCCATCACGATGTGAGCCATCACATTGTGATAGCTCCCGACGTAGCCTCAAATAGATGAAACTCCGTGACAAAAGAATGAACCCCATTACAGCAACAAGTGAAACTCCGACATATGGGACAATAGTAATTCAACTCCGTACCGGTGAGAAAATCAAAAAGGCCCGACAAAGAGTCAAACTCCAAACCCTCCAAGCTATGATGTAAAGCACATTCAGGAGCACGGAGTGCATTGCCATTATGCCACCGAGCCATGAATCGAACTCTGAAAAGGACAACCAAGCAGCAACTCCAAGATTTTAAAAATCATACCCAGACCCAAGCAATGGCTCGATGGAGAATTGAACTCCGAACCTTCAAAGATCCAATTTTAAGCACATAGGAACACAGAGTGTGTTGCCGTTACACCACTGAGCCATTCAAGAATCAAACTCCGAAGATGGCCTCAACCAACAGAACCCCAATGAGAAAAGCAGCAACTCTGATTTTAAAAATCATACCCAGACCCAAGCAATGGCTTGGCGGAGAATTGAACTCCAGACCTTCCATGAATGATACCGTGTACATAGGAATATGGAGTGCATTACCATTACACCACTGAGCCATTCAACATGCTGCCCTTCACACTTCTTTTGTCTCATCGTCGTCCAGCTGGATAAAAACACAAGGCCTGGCGGAGATTCAAACTCTGGATCCTCCATTATTCAGTTTCCCACCAGTTACACGAGCAGAGTGTGTTACCACTATGCCACCGGATCTCGGACATGCCCACCTCAGACCTATTCAAGGATCTGCATGAAAAAGGGTGGAACAGGGAATGGCTCAACGAAGGATCGAACTCCAGACTTCCTGCAGAGGCGCTTGTGCAAGAACCAAGACAGGATGTGTTACAATTATGCTATCGAGCCACAAATGCATACAGCCTGGAAGGATGGAACAGGAACTCCAGGTAATCAAAAAGTGGATAGCACAAGAGAAGGGCTCAACGGAGGATTGAACTCTGGATCTCTCCATAAATCAAACACTGGGGTGAAATGAGATAGAGTGCATTTACCACTACACTATTGAGCCGTTACAGGTGGAAGCCAGATCGGAGGAGAGCTATGATCGGAAATGGTGTGTCCAGCACTAGGGCAAATGACTCCGGACCACGGAATTGGTGCCTAGTCAGAAACAGTGCGGATATAGGTTCACGGAGTCCGAAATGAGTCACAGGTGAACTCCAGGCAGAGGAGCGTGTGAGCAAACAGGTTTGGGACACAAAGGAACAACTCTGACACAGCATTAGGCTGGGGGTATAAATACTATGGCTAGTCTACCAAAATATCATCTCAGTTTCAGCCCACATTCTCAGCTTCTAAGCCTTAGCCAGCTTAAGGGTAGCTAAACCATCTGAACGTCACCAAGAGGTCACCCAGAGTCGAGTTATACAGTAAATCGACCTCCAGCACTCCCTCGCCGCTGTCAGACAGTGAATGGAGTTTCATTCGACATAAGTTCAGCATCAATTATCAAACCTTCTATTCCTCCCCTATGTTAGTAGGGCAGTGAAATCTCTCAAGCAACACAACAGGTCTTTGGAGTTCGTGTGTAGCTGCTAGCTAAGGAAGTTGGCGGTGCAGAGCCTGCAGAAGTCGCCTTCAGTAAGCGAATGGGTTGGGAAATAGAGAGAGGAAACTCCGTAGAGGCACAAAGAGGGGTAGAAGGAGGAGGAACTTGCGGGAGCAGTACCACAGATGCATAATTCCCCTGGTCTTATGATCTATGACCCAAATATACTTCAGACGGCCGTGGTTCGTGGTCCAAGAAGCCCTTTAAAACCCATATTTCACCTCAGACTTAATGAGTTGGACCCCACATTGCCTTCCAGAGTTCCTCCTCCAAGGAAGTGTAGAACAGATTCAACCTCCATTAACCTGAGAAGGCTAACTAGGCATTGGAGCTTGCTCGGTTCACCCTTGCTAGCAGGATCTTGAATGAATCATTCAAATCCTTGTACAGATATCCCCACCAATATTATTTAAACCTCCCTACGTACTTGTCTACCGCAACAGAACAAATTCCCCCTAGAGGATGAGCATTTAAACATAGCTCGGATCTCTCCACCATCTGGCAGTTTGAAGCACTGCAGTCCACATCACAGCGCACAGAGACCAAAGAGAGAAGTCCAAACAGAAGCCTCAGGATAGGAGTTGAGAATAGGAGACAAGGGTTTAGCAAAGCCCGAGCAGTAAACCCAAGTCAACAAGATGGTCAAAGCAGAAGAGATTTCAAGCCAACACAAGTCCAGAACAGGCCAAAGTAAGGCCAGAGAATAGACAAGGTAGAATCTCCTGTACAGTTGTACAGGAGATTCTGGAGATTCTACTAGGGTTTATATACTGTAATTAAAGGGGTCCCGTACACTGAATAATAAGACACATGTCAATGATCAGGGGAAATGAAGAACTAGAACAGAAAGGAGTTGACAGGTGGAGTATCTGTCAGACAACCTGTTGACAGAGAGGAGTAATGTCTCCAAGACATCTATCAAAGAAGAGGAGTACAGGTGGAGCATCACCGAGGCACCTGTGCGACAGAAAGAGGTCAGGTTTATGAGCAGATTGTAAACCCCTTGATGACTTTACAACTGACGGACATACTTACATGTGATGATCGTGACCATCATCATGATCCCTTCTTGGACCCGACTTCCATCTTGTATGTGTATACTCTGCTTCTGGGAAACATAGCCCGGTTTTATTGTTCAAAAAGTGGAAACTCACCTCGTTGGTCAAGAGGTGAGAACACTTCAGAGAAGAAATCAGACAAGGAAAACAATAAAACCAGGCTATGTTTCCAAGAAGCAGAATATACACGTGCAAGATGGAAGTCAGGTCCAATAAGGGATTGTGATGATGGTCACAATCATCACATGTAAGTATGTCAGTCAGTCATAAAGTCATCAAAGGGTTTACACAGATTAACCACTGGGTTAATCTGAAATGAGAAAATAGGTTATGTGCAGAGCGGATTCATGACTTACTAGTTCAGGTTCTGTTTTTCAGCCCCAGCCAGGATTGTTGTCTCTCATGATCAGGCCAACCCAGTACCGTCATAGACAATTTGGAAGCCTGAACTCCTAATCCGCACAAGATCTGCCAATTGCTGTGGAGGCATCCTGGGTGAACTGTGCTTGAGAAGGTGCCTTGTATATTAGCCTGATTGATCAATGATCTAGGGATAGGTCTAATTAATTGCTTCTCTGAATGAAACTAGCTTTTGTTGTGTGCACTATGACCTGCTCCTGCTCCCAAAGGACCCAGAGGAAATTGTGGCAGCAATCGAGGAGCATGCTAGCTTACAACAAAGGTAGTTCAAAATTATATATACAGATGTGGAATCGACTCATTTCATAGGACATTATCCAGTGTAAATACTGCCAGGCAGATGTCAAACTGAGCTTGGGTTTGTGAGTCCTGTTTCAGAAAATAGGATTTTCCCCCGCAATTTTTTTTGGATTTCATTCACACCGGGATTACGGAAATTTCGGGGCAGCTGAAGTTAGTTTTGATATGGCACGTGACCATTTCAGACGCACCGAAATGCATCGGCTTTCCCATATATTATTATAGCAAGCTAGTTTGTCGAAGCATTTCAGCGCACCCGGAACAAACACATGCTGTATCAAAACTAATTTCAGGTGCCCTGAAATTCCTGTAATCCTGGTGTGATTGTCTGCAGATAGGATTTTTGAGGCAAAAATTAGAGAGCCTTGTTTGCCATAGGATTTTCTAGGCCAGGATTTGGTGGGTGGACCTTTTCTTCTGACCATCAAGGTTGACCAAATAAGCTGGCAGAAATAAAGAGTGTCTTTTTCCAAGGATCTCTAGCCAGGAAAAATGGTTCATCCGAGTTTGTCTTTCGCATAGATAAACAGCTGCTTCTATAGGTACCTTGAAGGTGGTTGAACCCAAGTTGAACCTGGAGGAAACACAATCTGGTTGATATATTATTCTACCCAAAGGTGCTTCATCTAACATGACTTCATTCAAAAATATCCACAAAGCAAAATTTCTGTCCGACTCGGGCGGACAGTGTTGTGACAATGATAGGGCTGCGAACCTAGATGGGGGTAAACAAAATTGCGGCACAGCCACTCCTCTCCATCAATCTGCCAAATTTGTCCCAAGCGCGGTTCAGCCATCGCAACATTGATTGCGTTGCCCATCCCAAAGGCGCACAGTTAAGCGTAAGCCAAGGAAACGCCACACAAGACTAAGTCTCACCACAGCGCTCAATCCCCGCACAAAAGGAAAAAGAAAAGGCACGGTGATAGGTATACATCCAGCGCTCGGTGTAGCATTTAACATGATAAGACGATTGACGCAATATGTCCTAACTGACTGCTGGGAATATGGATGGTGCCTGCTGCGTTGCCTCTCTCTATTCTTGTGTCTTCGGACCCTTCTTTTGCCCTCCCGACGGAAGCGACGCGTCGACTGCGAATTCATTTTGTTCTCCGACCGAGTGAATTATACCCACTCTCCTGCCCACGATTACTGTCATTGTCAACCGCAGCAGTCCGCTGACAGCTGCTGACAGGGAGTGAACGTGCGAGTGGCGTCGCCGGCGATCGGTCGCTTTCAAACGCCAACATTTCCAACAATATTCTGTCAACGAGGTTCTTCGTTCCTGACATGTGCATATAACCCGCCCTTCGACGGTTATTTGGCTTCAACCATCCGGAATTCCCCTGACGCGGACAGACGCCCCCGACACAATATGTCACCGTACTATGGCCCCGACGAGCCGGAGAGCGACATCCAGCTCGAGCGCAACTTCGTTAGTCCCCGGACCCCTGACCGGCTTTTTTCCTCTTTTTTTTAGAGTCTAAAACGCCATGATTTGCAGATGGCTGGCGACGTCGTGGTGGGCACGGGCTACGGGGTGCAGCTGGTGCTCTACACGACCTGCGCGCTCTTCCTCTGGAAGCGGCGGAAGAATAGCCGGCAGCCCATGTTCCTCCTCGCGTACATGACCTGCATGCTGCTCATTGAGTCCCTGTTCGTCGCCGTGCAGGCGCGCACGGTCCAGATGATTTATATCGATAACCGAAACTACCCCGGTACGCACTTGCCCCCGCTATCCCTGGTATCCGGCTAAGTGTGTTGTAGGCGGCCCGTGGGCGTTTTTCCTGGCCACGCAGTCGGCCGCCGTCAACGTTATTTTCTACGCCACGCTCTTTCTTCTCACCTTCCTCTCTGACCTCCTCGTGGTGAGCATATACCGCAAATGCGCGCCTTAAATTTGAGCTGACACGAATTCCCAGCTATGGCGCTGTTGGGTTATCTGGAGCGCCGCCGGCAGCCGTACCATCGCCTGGGCCGCCATCACCTTCCCTAGTATCGTCCTGCTCGCCTCCTTCGGTACGTGCCTGCCTCCAATACTCTCCTCGCATGCTCACATGCCCTGTGCCAGTGATGGGCACCCTCTGGACGCTGCAGTCCTCCCAGCCGACACTCTCCATGTATAGCAAGCTCCCTATGGCATACGGCACAGCCTACTACGCCATATCCCTGGGCGCGAACATCCTCCTCACGCTCCTTATCACGGGCCGCCTCGTCGCATACCGCCGTACGCTCCTCGAGAGCCTCCCGCCAGACCTTGCGCGGCACTACATCTCACTTGGCACCGTCATCGTCGAGAGTGCCGCGCTCTACAGCGTCTTCTCTGTGCTTTTCCTCGTCACGTATGCGATCGGGAATCCGACGAACCAGATCTGGCTCGGCGTTGCCAGCGCCGCGCAGCAGATCGCGAATTTACTCATTATATACCGCCTCGCGGAGGGCAGCGCGTGGCAGCAGGACACGCTGTCGTCGAAGACCGCGCCGATACATTTCCGGAGCGGGCAGACGCCCGGCCAGATCTCCACGAACGTCGGCAGCTTCCACATCGCCGCCCCGCGCACCGCCGGGTCCGACGACGACGACGTGTCAAATCCCGGGCTTACTAGCAAGCCTGAGGGTACCGTGGTCGTTTGATTTGTTTCGGAAGACGCTCTTTGTAAATTTATTGTTATCGGATTATGCTATCTCTCATATGTTACCACTCATTTACCGCCACTTGCCAGTATCGATGTATAATTAAAAGATATTTCTGTCTCCCTCTTGCCTACACAGATCAATCCGGATCCGCGGTCAATGATCTTAGACTCTATACTGAAGTGGTCGACGTCATAAAGAGGGCCGGCGCTGATTCAAGTTTACCAGTCTACTACTTGTTCTACTCTACTGTTGCTTGGCTACGATTCCTCAGGACTGGCTATTTTCCTGCAACAGACGTCCGAAGAACGCATAGTCGAACGACCCAGGCGTCCCATTGTCGAAGATTGCAGCCAGCTGCGGCGCGCTCAACCCCATGCGCGCCGCGAGCTTCACAAATCCCGCGGAGTCGTTCCCCTCCAGCGCTCGCACATAATTCATTGCGTCCACCGTGAGCCGGAGCACCGCCGCATGGTCCCCATCGTGCTGCGCGAGCCGCAGCGCCGAGATCGCGAGGACCGACGCGCACTCGACCAGACCCTCATCCTCCGCTGCGTGGACCAGCTCCTCCACCTGCGCGAGCTCCGCGCCCGCAGGGGTCTTCCCGCCGAGCTTCATGCGCATGAGGTACGCCCCAATCGCCACGCGCCGCGCGTCGCTCGCGGCCTCTGGCAACCCGCACGTCGCGCACGCGCATTCAAACGCGTACCTCGCGAGGTCTGCGCGGCGCTGTGCCCTTGGCGCCGCGAGGTCCGTGTACCCCACGGTGATCTCCTCGCCCGCGACGATCCTGCGCAGCGCGTGCAGGCGCCCCGCGAACGTCTCCGTGCAGAAGAAGAAGTGCGCGTTGGGCGTGCACGCGTGGTTCGCGCGGCACAGCGTCGGGAAGAGCGCGGTGTGGCGCGCCGCGGTCTCGGCGTACGGGTGCGAGACGACCGCGTGGAGCGCGTTGGTGAGGAGCACGCCGCGGACGTGGCTCACCTCGGGGGTTAAAGGCTGCGCGTTGCGGAGGGATGTGATTGTTGCCTGCGTCGCTGGGGAGAGGCCCGCGAGCGCGGCCTCGTAGAATGCCGTCTTTTGGTCGGAGTGAACGGAGACCTTGGGGTGCGCGACGTAGACAGGCCGCTCGAGCATGATGAGTTCGCCCCGCGCGATTGGGCGCCGCACGAACATGCCAACGCCCTTCTCGCCACAGTCCTGGATGACAAACGGCGGGTTGAGAGGAGGGACCAGTCGGGGCTTGTCCCATAGCGGCCACTTCGATATGGCTTGCACACCCTCTAAAGAATCGACAAAGACAATGTTCGCGTCTTTGGCCGGGAGAAAGAGAAAATACGACACGTTGGAGATCCGATGGTCTGCGAGGACGATGCGCGGGCTTTCGGAGTAAACCCGGCAGACATTGGAAAATTGGAATCTGGTGTCTACAACGAAGTTGAGCTAACAAGTGAGAAAATACGCGTAGCTTTACCCGTGGTGTTGGCAATTCTCTCGGCGTCGCGTTCAATAGACGCGCCTTTGTTTCGGGCTGCAGAACTCCGTGAGTGCCGAGTCGAATATCCGAGTATAAGACCACTAACTCATGCTCAGAAACCCCCGCTTCATTCCAAAAGCCATATCGAGCGGTGCGCCTCAGGCGGGAGATGGTCGCAAAGACAATCAAGCCGTCCTTTGTTTAAAACCTCACTCCAAAGGTCATCCCACGCCAGGCACGTTGCGATCAGGATCTAAAGCTGATATTTCAGGGTCGCTTTCAAATGTGGTTACTGTGTAAGGGCCATTGCAGGCTTCCTTGGGAGGATCACGAAAATACTGCCATTCCGAAGTACAGCGCCCAAAATCAAATTTAGAGTCATCTATTGCACAGTGAACGGCGCGGCCCACCCAGCCATGCACACCTTAGGCATACGGCACGCAGTGCAGCACATTGTCCGTCGTCACCACGATCACGTACCCGAGGTGGTCGTCGAGCGCCAGCTCGCAGATGGTCTTCGGCGCCAGCTCGGGCTCGGGCAGCTGCAGCTCGTGCAGCGACACCGCGCCGCCCAGCGGGTCGACCTTCGCCATCATCAGCTTCGGCGGCAACGGCGGTGGCTGCGGGTTCGGGTCGAGCAGCTCGGACACAGGGCGCGGCTCCGGGTCGACGACGAACGCGACGGCGAGCCCCGAGTTCGCGATGATGAGTAGCTCCCACGCCGTGCCCGACTGCGTGCTCAGCGACCCGGGCACGGACACCGTCTGCGCAGGGCGCAGCGCCGCACCGGCCTCTGGCCGCGGCCAGAACGTGATCTCGAGCGAGTGCGGGAGGAGGGTCTGCGGGTTGGCGCTCGTGGTGAAGGTCTTGACGACGGAGATGGTGTTGCGCCCGCGCGCGGGCTCGGTCGGGAGCACGCAGTAGTCCATGAAGCTCAGCGGGCGGTCGAGTCGATCGGGATCGCTCAGCGGGCGCGGGATGCGAGCGACGTGGCTGCGGCGAATGCTGTAGTCGATGTCGGGCGACGGCGGCGCGTACGCGAGGAGGCGCCGGGGGCACGCGTACACGAATGCTTGGGTGAATTGCAAGGATATGAAGTACACCGTATCGTCAATGACGGTGGAGCCCAGAATGTCCGCGCGCGGCTAGATTTTAAATAATTCTGTTAGTTAGACGACTTTGTATTTGAATCTACGCCACAAATACGCACACGGTCGGTTATGATGGTGGTTGAAATGTCTGGTTGGAGGATGTTGAACGACTGCACTTCCATTCCAGCAGATTGTACACGCGCGACGCCCACGACGGCGTCGGTCATGAACACCGCGGAATTTATGTGTCCAGGTTCCAATCCCCGCCTGAAGATAATGTCAACTGAGGCGACAGGGTGCAGCGTCACCGTTAACACGATTAGCTCACTGGCGCCAAAATTCAGCCTCGAAAAAGAATGAGGAAGACATGCCACGCAACTCGTCATTAACTAGGGCCGCTACCGTCCATGTCCCCCGCTGTTCGAGCGGAGACGACATGTCGATGATCCGGCCTACGTAGACGGGCGCGCTCGAGAGCCCGGTGCTCGTGTCGCAGCACACCATCGTGCCGTGCACTAGAGAATGCAGCAAGATCGCGTGGGTTCCCGACAAATTGAACACGATGCTGTTGTGCACGCCACATTGGAAGGTCCGCACCGGACCCGCGATCTGCGGGACGGGTTTCCGCCAGTTGCGCGCTAGACGTATGGAGTGTAGAGCCAGCTGCTTGAGGCCGTCCGTTGTGTACAGGGCAAGATCATCGCCAGATGGGCAGGCGAGGGGCAGCGAGAGCCGGGTGGTACGTAGCGGGTCTAGCCAGAAACTGTGTTCTTTAGACAGCGCTTGGAGTGCCTTGCTGACCTGCAACCCGGTCAGAAGACAGCAGACAATCGGGAATTTGGAAACGTGCTATCGACAAGGATACGACATCGGGAAGAGTCAGGAAAGGTACGATTTGAAGGAGAATATCGGGGGGCAGGGCGTTGAGGGAGAGCATGAGGGGGCCGAGCTACAACCGCATTTGGATGTCTCCTTTGCGCAGCTGCAAGCTATATTATTTTTGAAGCCCTGAAAGAGGCCCGGGCCCTCCAGGAGCAATGCAGGAGTACATACTACACGAGCTCGTTGAACGAATCTACTATACATTTCTATCACTTCATGAACAATCTCCTCGCTTTCAGAGGCCGAGCAGATCCTACGCGCCCCGCCTCGTTCTGATATATGCGATACGCCTCGCGGAGGTGGTCTGGCGACAATGGCCCTGTCTCCCCCCGCCGCTCCTGAACCGCCCGAGCTACAACGTGTCAGCGCAAGAGCTCCCAGACCTAAAGGACGCACCTCTCTCGACCATTTCTCCGACAAAAACCTTGGAAAACCCGGCCACGATCTGCGCGACTTGCAGCGACACCTGCATCCCGACCGTCTGTTGAATTACCTGTGCTGCGTTGGTTTCGCTTGATAAACACGCTCTGAACCACCCACTTTTCTAACAGCCTGTTTGGACAGTGGTTGCCGCCTATACGCTTCGAAGCGCTCGTACTGCAGCGGGGTCAGATTTTCCATCAGCACTCTGAAAGAGGTCTAAGTGGCAGCCCGTGACAGAAGAAGCAGCGCGTACTTGAGATTCTCTCTCGACTGACTTTGCCATGTCAGTTGCGCAGAATAGTCGTCGTCTGCCATCGCGGGGAGCAGCTCGTCATCCCCCTCGCCGTCCTCATCTGCTACAACGCCGGGGACACGCGCAGGCGGCGGCGGGGCACCAGCAGGAACGATCGGAGCCCCAGTGAGACCGACAAGCCCTGTCGGCGCAGAGTACGACGTTGAAGGAGTATACGCAGACGCGGGAGTGTACGAAGACGAAGAAGGCGCGTAAGTCGTTGCACCTGGTGTGTAGGAGCCCGAGGCCGTGGGTTGATACGATTGCGGCAGCGTGCTAGACGACGCTTGCGGATAGGCGTAACTGGCGCCAGAGACTGCAGAAGGTCTGGCAGAAATGCCGCCTTGCAATAAGCTGCCTGAGGAGGCGCCGAAGGTGGATGTGCTAGCTTCTCCGCTGATGTTGGGCAGAACCTGGGGACTTCCTGGAGCAGGAGAATTCTGCACGCTCGACGAGCCTGGTTTTGGACCGCGCTTCGCTCCCCCTGGCACTCCACCGCCTCGTGGGCGACCCCGAGGCGAAGGTGCGTTCATCGACGGGCTGTAGAGTCCTGGGTTGGGGCTCTGAGCCGGGGAATAATAGCCAGAGCTTCCATCGTTCATGGTGGACCGGACGAGGAGTATTTGTGTTTGTTTTTTACCAAGCGCGTCACGGTCGACGCGAACGGAACGTTCAAGTTGACTTGAACTTCTCGCTTAGGCGCTGTGGCCCAAGATTGGGGCTCTCCAGGCTCATCCCGCTCTCTTCCTCTCTACCGCGGTCTTTACTTGCCTCCACCTACCTCAGGATTCTAAGTCCGCGCCACTGACTCATACAATCGTCTACGTGTCTCGCCTGCTTCTGGAACCCCTTCGTGGCTCTTCGTGGCGTGTTCCAACGTGTAGTTTTTTTGTACGTGAAGCAAAGTAAGGGACTTTTTCGACTGACCCCCATCTCGCTCGCCATGTTCAACGCTAACTTGTCCGACTTGCAGAAAACTGTTATTGACATGGTCGCGCTCCTCGGGGTAATCGGATGGGCATTTATCCCACACCAAGCAACCAAGCAGGCCCTCAAGTTCCTGCACTACGCCTCTGCCGCCTTCCTCGGCATTCCGGCGCCAGCAGCAGGGACCTTCGAGTACCAGCGCCACTACCGCTACACATTTGCGGCCGTCGTGCTAGGATATCTCATCTACACCATGATCCAAGGGTCCAACTCTATGCTGCCAAACTACTATGAGATTCTCGGCGTAGCGCCTACCGCGGACGACAACGGCCTCAAGATGGCTTTCCGCCAATTTGCAAAAAAATATCACCCAGATAGAGTGGGGGTTCAAGGGGAGGCGCTGTTTATTACCGTCCGAGATGCCTTCGAGGCCTTGAAGAACCCGACCGTTAGATTCGCTTATGATAGGTCAGTATCTGCACACATAATTTCCATCCGTCGTAACACAAGTGCCTCAGATTTGGTCCCGACGTGTTAAAATGGACCCAGTGCTCGACCACCCGAGAATATCTCCTACATGGGCTCACCCAGTCGGTCGGGTACCACATCGTCGCAGGTGCCGTCCTCGTCTTCTGGACCGCAATCGGGGAAACTAGCCCCGTCGCCTTTGTCAGTCCCAGTCTCCGGTTATCTACAACTAACCAACCAATGCTGACTCGATTTACCACAGTGGCGCTATCTTCTCTATCTATCTCTCTTTGCCTCCGAGCTGGCCCTTATCCTCGCCCCGTCGCCGTCCTTCTCCTCCTCGTCGCTGCTTATAGGGCACTTCAGACACCCCGCGGACGGCCCGACTCACCGCACGATCCTGAACGTACTCTTCCCCCGGCGCGTCGCGTATCAGCACATCCTCTTTCTGCACCAGCTGTTCCTGTTCATGAGCATCGCCCTCAGCCGCGTCGCGCCGCAGTTCTTCCCCGACGCGGCGAAGGTTACTGAGGCCATGACGGCCCGCCTCCTCCAGTTCGTCACCATCGTCGATCGGGAATGTACGTATTAATACGCAACGAACGACCCGCACACCACGCTTACTGTCCCTATGTATAGCCTCTCAGCTCCTGCACACCGAGCTGCACGCCCTCCAGCCCTCGACCGAGCACATCCCCCTCGGGCGCCTGCGCCCAGTGACCCAGCCGTCGGAAGACGTGATGGACGCGCTCTCCGCAGAGATGGAGAAGATGATCATCGAGACGGCGGTCAAGCAGGAAGGTGGGCCCTTCAAGAGCGCCTGGGAGGCCGCGATCGAGAAGGGCCGACGCCTCGCCGCCGCTGTCAATGTGCCTCGCCCAACGACCCCGCTGAAGGGCCTCACCTGGGGCACCCTCTCCCGCTCGCCCATCACCCCCGCTTTAAACGGGAGCCCGACGAAGAACACGCCGATGAAGAATGCGTCGGCGCCAGCGATCACGCCGCTCTCGCCCTCGATTCTGAATGGCGTCCCGCGGGGAACCGGGAACGGCCGCATGTCCCCGCCGCCGCCGCCTAATTCAGATAATAGACCGCCCTACGTGCGCGGGCGGAGCCTGAGTTTGGTTTGAGGTCTCGCAGTCTCTTAGTTACGTTCATATGTATAGCGCACTGTATCAATCATCACAAAGCATCCGTTAATCTCTTGGTATTATAATAACATCCATACAGCTTGAATGAAGTCCGTATGTACACGGGAACGAAACGAATGGTATTTATGTATGTGCTACATAACTGCGGTGCGAAAGAACAGTGATTTTGGTGCCGGTCATGATGATGATTCTCACCGGGAGATACATATACATAAGTTATGTTTGATAGCGTCGTCAGCCAAGGAAGGCGTGGGGTATGATGCACGATAGGATAGATACAGCGGCATCCGCATATCTGATATCTACACACTAAATCGGTTGACCTTGTCGTGCTGGTGGGTCGCGCCGTCCCAGAGCGAGACCAGGAACGTCGCGCGCTTAGTCTCTAGCTCAGTGGGGAAGTTGATCGCGAGCTCCGCGTCGGACTCCTCAGGGCGCCGCGTGAAGGAAGCGCGGAATACGCGGTGCTGTATCACCGCAAGCACAGGTCTGCAAAAAATAAATGCAATCAATGATGGGGGCATTTAAGATTCGGGAGTGGGCATCGGCGTACGTCAGGCCTAAAGATGCAATTATGAGGATCCGCGTCCGGAGTGGGGCCGTGTACTCGTGGGTGAGCAGGTACTAAAGCGGGGAAGGTCGTTAGCATCGCAACGAGGGCAGCCGGCGAGGGTACGGACGGCAATGTGAGACCCGTTACGGTCGAAGAGGAACCGGAGCCCGAGGCTCATGCCCTCTTGCTTGGTCATGATCAAGTCAACGCCAAGCGCCGTGAGGAAGGTCCCGATGGAGGCGCAGCCGAAGAGCTAGCACCGCGTTGAGCGTTGCGTCGGGAGAAGGAGGAGAGAACGCACGAGTCCGTATCGCTGGAACCAAATGAGTGAGAGACCGGCCGCTCCCCCACAAGCAGCAACGATGACCCAATTTATGGCGTAAAACTGGGTGGAGGATATAAGGAGCCCCGGGCGAAGCAGGACTAGTCGAATGCCAAACGCCACCCCGCCCGCCATGCCGACCATCGTTATTCCGCCGAGGCGCGCAACCTCGAACAGCCCGAGAGCGAAACCAAAGCAGAAAAACACGATGATGATCGCGTCGAGGAATCTGGAACAGCGGATAAGCGAAGAGCGGTAAGAGCAGCGCGCGTTAAACGCACAGGTCCGGGATACCCGACCCGCTGACAGAGTTTATAACAGCTGCCCAAGTGCACACTGCCGAAGCGAGGCCAATGCCGACGCCAGTCGTTAGCCGCCAACCGCGAATCCCCGCGCAAGCCATGGGGAGCCCGAGGATGAGAGAAAAGCCAATCCAGATAAATGCTGGCACGTCGTAATTTGAACCGCTGCCGTCCGATGCTGAGCCCTGCTTGATGAGGGAGCCGGAGGAGTCGAAAACTTGGAGTGTGCCCGTTTCATTGATCACAGAGAACGAACGGGGCAGGAGCGCATGCGACGGCGATGCGTGCGCGAGGGTCAAGAATGCACCGAGGAGTAGCCAAACGAGTGATGCTATCCGGAGGCGTACGACCGCCATAACCCAAGGGTGCCTATGGCAGACACTTTGGATGGGTCGAGAAAGGGGGCGAGTGCCGAATTATCGTCGGGAGGAGGACCAGCACCAGTGGCCACCACCGAGAAGAAAGAACAGCCGGTGTCGACCAGAAATTACAGAGAAATACGAAACAGAGAAATGAAATGCGCTTGGGGGGCGCTCCAGAGAGCAACTGGCAAAAGGAAACGAGCCAATGCGGATATATTGTCGCACGAATTACGTACCGCATGTTTGTGAGAGACGATGGCCGTTGCTGTGGCAACATTGTATAGTTCCCGTTTAGGTCGAACCTGGTCGAACACGATCGAGGCTGATCGAGGTCGCCAAACCCCTGTGCTACACCGCGGCTTTGTTGCAGGAACTACACACGACAGCAGCCATTAAAATTAAAACCATTTGGTTTGGGAATAAATCAAATCCGTAGCGAAGTAGACATAGCGAAGTGAAGGCATTTGAAGTGCCACAGTGGGATTGGTATAATGTCGCAGTCGACGAGGCCTGCCTTGGCAACTTGAATGCACTAGCATCCAGCCTGCTGAACGACTGGGGTACATTGGACGCATTCAATCAAAAATATTGCCAATGAGTGGGGCTTTTTTTTGCATGGGCTATAGTCTCAGATAGGAGACGAAGTTAATATAACGGGATCCGAATGGACGCAGAATGATCTAGATGAAAATAAGTCAGCGGGGGATTTACAACAACCGGAGAGACACAAGAAAATAGCTCAGCGCTGCGAAAGCAGACTCGAGATGTGATCTCATTTCCCCGACCCAATCCAATGGCGAAACGGCCCCTGCCGTCAGTCTCCATCTCCCGGTATGCGGAGACTGCACCGGCCGTGTGTGCGCGTAACCACACGCCACGAGCGTGTATCTCTAGCTCGGACGCTTATAGCGGGCACGATGGATATACCGTCCGAATAGAAACCACATCTAGAGACCACCCGACGCAGAGTTGAGCTTTTCTGTGCGGGCTCGGCTAGATGAACGAGGGACAGCGCGCGAGGCGCGTTCCCGATGTGCGACTCTGCCTTTGCTGCCGGACCGGGGAGCTCGAGGGCGCGGCAGCCTAGCGTACAAAGAGTCTGGATGTCGGTCCAGCCTTACAATGTGCCACGGGAGAGCTCGTGCGACACATAGAGAACTTGGACACTTCGGGGTTCAGAAACCTGCGGAAGAGAAACCGAGGCGGTTCCGTTTCATGGATTGGGTGGGGTCGACCCTTTTACTAGGACATCTTTGCGAAAAGGAAATGAGAATGGGGTACACACCTATACGCTCTCTAACGCTGAAGCTGGGCCATCGTCGTTGACTCTCAGAAGGAAAGGTTTGTCATCTGATGGCCATGATGGTGCAAACAACGCCAACTTGACTCCTAGCTCCAGCCACATCCATCTCGAGTGTGTATCCATCCGGGGACACTAAAACGTCTCCGGGAAGATCTCGTAAACCGCTTCGCTGCTTTTTCCGAAAGTCGTGAGCCCCGTGAGAGAAGGTGGCGGGCCCGGCGGGGAAGTCGGAAGGTATTCTCACAACGCACACATTTGACGAACTCAAACATCCCGTCGGTCAATTCAGATCGGCAACGTGAACTACTCTCAGCCTTTCCTCGGTGGATCTGCGTGGAGCTTGCCGTTCTAGGATTTTAAAAATACCCACTGAACGACTGGCGCTGTGCCAGGAAGATATCAACGTTCAACACTCCCTTGGACGGTGTCACTGCCAATCATATTATACTCATAAATTTCCAAGACTCGAGCTACTTCACGATGGGTCCCTAAATCCTGGTCTTACAGAACTGTGATATTCTCAACTTGAATGGCTTTTGTGACTCGGAATCGCTTCTGAAGTCGGTGAATTTTTCTGAGAATTTGGGACGTTGAAAATAGGCATGCTGCCTCTATCGCCACTCAATACGCTTGTTTCATCCTGAGCGGGAAAACAACGATGATCACCTCCCGCCCAAGTGCAGAAGCATATGCCAAGCTATATATTCCGGCGTTAGCTCATTACCGCTCGTCACGATGCCCTCTGGATTCGACTCCACCTTCGGTGAGATGTCCGTGCAACCTTCCTTTTTTCCTCTGACACTTATACTTGAAGGTGCCTTCGAAATCGGCGTCATCATATCCTCTGTATTGTTCGGATTCACCGCCCTCCAAACATACATGTACTTCAGTCGCTTTCCGGACAATCGCCGCCCAATGAAATGTCTAGTATGCTATTAATGAAAGTAATTCTTGACAGACCTTACCAACACGATCCTTCCCAGGTCGCATTTGTATGGTTTGTATCCTTGCCGGCTCTTCGACTGAGCTTCGAAATTTATGGGCTGTGTCTCAATGTAGGTGCTGCGAGATGGCGCATGTGGTCTGCGTAGGGGCAGCACTGTATACCATGACCATCACTTATTTTGGCCAACCCGAACGCCTCGTCCGCACCCCCAACTCTCTGACTGGAGGCGTCACCTTCTCTGCCTTTGTCGGCCCGAGTGGTAAGTGTCCGAGTGTCTAAATATATTAAAAAGCTGGACAGCTCCGAGTGTAGAGTTTCTTCGCATATAATATTTACCGGCTGACAGAGAGCTGGTATATCCCGTACCTCTGCTAGGTCTGTCGTTCATCCGTCTCGTGGGCACCCTCGTCGAGGGACTCAAAATGGTGACCATTTTAGAGTTCGAAAAGCAGTGGGGCTGGCTCGTGGTTAGCGCCTGGGGTATCGGCGCGGCGACCGACCTGATCATCGCAAGGACGCTGGCCTATCTCCTCTCCCGCCAACGATCCGAATTGCTGCCCAAACGGTTGCATTTTGTCTGTTAGCACAACGACCATTGAAGTGCTCATGCCGGATGTTTTCTTTTCAGGACGCTTAAAGTTGTGGATAAGCTCATCGTGTGGACCATTGGTTAGTTTTGCATCGCACGGCGTCGTTTCCATTATACAGTTATCTATTTTTTGTTCAGAAACAGGCGCCATCACGAGGTATGCTTCCAACGAATTCAAGTTGCTCTGCAGTTTTTAATCTTCGATCCAGCTTTGCCGGAGTCGCTACGTTGATTTGTGCCATGCGCCAGTTCTTCTGGGCGCAATATTGATTCCTAACGCGATCCGCAGTTCCTCGACGAATCCTCGTGGACAGGCAAAATTGTAAGTCACGACAGTCATCCAAAAGCACGGGGAGTTAAATCATGTTCTCAGTTATATGGCTTGCGTGGTATCTTGTGTCGAACAGATGCAATTGTTCCTCATCGGTATATATAAAGGCGCACGGGCACTTATTTCTTTGCAGTGTTCTGATGGCAAGGTGCAGCATAACTAGTAAGGCAATTTGCACTTTGCTGAAGTACACCCTAGTCTCAATTCCCGCGCGGCTCTTCTCGCGATGACCCGCCCGGCAGTGGATCTCGGAAATGCCACATCTCGCCCGAGTCGCTCGATAACAGTGAGTTCTTTTATTCCAAGCACGATGTCGGGAAAGATAAAACGTTGCAACAGTTTCAAATTTCCTCAAAACACCCGCCGCCCTGAGACAACTGGAAGGGGCCAGCGTCAGTCCATGCCGACGCCCGGGCTTGCGAATCATAGTTCGTGGCTCCCCATCTTACTTAACGTTTCCTGATATGCACGAGAACAGATGCCCAGCAGGAGAAGAACAACGAGAAGAGACGCAAAAACAATGAAACCCGCCAGCGGAACGCAGCTTTAAAGCTTTTGTCTGCCGCACTGGCCTCCACCGGGAGCGACAGGCTCCCACCAACACCGCTGCCAGCAGTAGCCGCTCGACCTCGCGTACCTTCGACACCCAGCAATCCACGACCCGTCCAACGACCCGCCCATCCACGGGCCCCCTTTGTGCCTATAGTTCCTCAGCCAACCGTGCCACCGACATTTAATCCGGTACCATCCCCCTCAATTCGTTCCCAGTCCCAAGCTTCGTTGGTTCCCCCACGCTATCAGCCTGCATATCCCGATTATGGCCCGCGGCTCTCAAGCTCTCCACCCTACGTACGCACTCCGGCTCGACCAGACCCGCAGGACGACGAGTTCGTCACAATGGCAGCCCAGATGTCGCCGGAAGAGCTCTCCCGTCTCCTTTCTCGTCAGTCTATCCTTCATCTCGCTACTGGACAGGAACTGATCAGATTCCTCAGTCAACACGGACTCGACGGGCCCGGGCACAAACAATAGCGGCGCTGCTGTTGAGTACCCCCGGGACTACAACGGTGCTTATCACAGTGATTTAAGTTACAACGACAGCAGCGATGGCTTCCTTGAAGAGTCCCCCGCGGTCCACGATGGGACGCGATCCGAAGATGGCTCTGGTGGTATGTATCCATTTCGTCCTTCTTCCTGCTATCGACCTCCTTTAACTAGGCAACGACGATGAAGAGAACGAACGGCCGTGGAATGACGACCTAGCTGGAGACGACCCCGACCAAGAAGACCAAGAAGAAGACATCCATCGGAATGCCCAGAGCTCGCTCGATGTAAGCCATTATATCTGAGTGTGGTGCTGGCTCTGATTCGATGGCCGCAGGTTACAATGTATGAGGTGGATGTCCAGAGGAAGAGGCGCAAGCGTAGGGCTCCAGAGGTACGGTCCGCATACGGCCTTGGATTGATACTAACAGGAGACTTAGATGGAGACACACTCGGACTCAGATGATCACCCTCCGAGGCGTCGTCAGCACGCCAGCGACGGCAATTCTCCAGCACGTCCCAAGCAGAAACCGAGGAAGAAGCGCGCCAACCGCCGACAGAAGTCGCGAAGCATCCGGGACATCGACCCGGGTCGCCAAAGCATCGTCATGGCATGCTACCCCTTCATCCAGAATGCTGTCGCTGTCCGCAACCCTTGGCCCGCTGCCAGCCCCTCCGGTGACCCCAGCGCTGACGACGACGAGGTGGAGAGACTCATTGATGAAGCATGGGACAAGGCTCTGGACTTGCTCGACCTGCCTCCGGATGAGGTCGAGGCCCGTACGGATAACGAGAGCGACCTCGTAAGTGTCCTCGCATGTCCATAACAGCTATTGATGTTGGTCCTAGATCAATGCACGCATCTCCCAGCTGCGCGGGGCCGTTATGACCGCCGTGGATGTGCTCATCCCTAGTTGTTACGGGTTTACTGATCCACAGGACCTGAAGGAACCGACTCCCGAAAGCATTGCCGCGGTGCTCGAAGCCAATCGCAAGTTGGTGGAGGACCTTTGCGGGACGTTTATGTACGAGGTGCGCGCGTGTTTCTCCTGCACGAATCGGTATAAACCTCATTTCCGGGCGTGCAGGATCCCAAGCAGAGGGATGACATCGCCACCATCTGTGGCCACCGTATCTTCCAGAAGCTCCTCAACTCAGCATTTTTCGCAAAAAAGGGTGCTAACCGCCGCGCTCATTACTTCAATGGCATGGACCTACTACCGACCGAGACACTGGCCCTCTTGATGGACGCGGTAACATTCCTCGCTCCTCTCATTTTGATCTTAATCTGACAGCTATCCCAGGTTGTTTGCGGCATCGACAGGTGGAAAACTGGTGAATACGACTCCCGAAGCGCCCCGTTTGAGGCCAAGACCTATGCGCCCGTACACCGAGACTCGATGGCATTCCTCAAGACGTGGATCCTCGAATACGAAGCGGATGTGTACCCGGTTAATTTGGCAAATGAGCGCTTGAAGGGAATGCTCAGCAAAGCTCGGTACGCGATCCCATTCATGCTATAGCATGTACCCTCTCTGACTGGCACATTTTTTAGTATGTTGTCTGGTGCTCCGGTCGAGCAGGCAGAGTCGAGGCCGTCAATGTTTCCCTTGCACATGTTCACGATGGCACGCAAGTAGCACAAGCCGTATTCTAGCCACCCAAATAAATATTTATATTCTGCCCATTCCCTGTTAAGCCACCTCCGAAAGCGGCGCCTGAAGGATAGACGTCCAGTTCCCCCGTAGCATTGATCTCTACCAAAGAAACATGTGTCTACATAGCCCTATGTGGCTCTATGGCTCTACTGCCCTACCGCTCAATTCGTCTATGCGCCTCTTTGATAGAGGGGACATGCCTACTACTCTACTGCTCTACGGGGCTCTCTGTAGCGCCCTGTAGGCACGTGGATTTCCCAGATGTTGACTGACCTACCCCAACCTCAGGCAATATCGAGATGAGTAAGGTGTCTGCCGTTTAAACTAATGCACCCGGTCGACAGAAATGTTTGAATCGTTGGCTGTCCCGATCTGGTGCGGGTTGACCTGCGTGATTGTACTTAGACCTCTAGCTTGGAGAGGCTGGACTGGTAAGTAGTTTTTTGTAGCAGAAATTTACATAGCAGCCAAAATAGTAGTTCAACTTGGATTTGTGTTGTTATTGTAATATGCTACCTGCTTCGATACATAGTGCACGTTGGCGAATTGCTGCGGATGAGTTACGTATCTCAACTGGTTGTCAACTTGCCTAAATTAGCGCTTGAAATAGTAAGCGGCGCTTAAGGCTTTCAGATGCCCCTTTAATCTCCTGACTTGGCTATCGCTACGCATGTTGCTTTCTGTTCCTGATCATCTCCCAACCCGCTCTTATGCGTCTCAAGGAAGACGCGCTCCAATCCTGGACCAGCGGAGCTCAGACGTTCTCAGTGGTCAATCTATCTCTCCCGAGGCCTGATGCAACTTCCGAAACTACGTGTTCTATGCTACTCGACGCGTCGATGATCCCGCTGTTGCCCAAACGCTTCAAACCACCTCTGTCTGGACCCTCCACGCCAGCTTTCATCATCGCCGATGCCGGACGCAAAGGCGCCGGGCTCTTCGCCACCCGCGACATACCCGCCGGTGCCCTCGTTCTCGTTGAGCAGCCTCTTATCGTCGTTCCCGCGATCGTGCCCTTCCCCTACCAGACCGACCCCTACGCTGCCCTTCCTCCTCGCCTACCTCAGGCCTCACGCGACGCGTTCTTTGCCCTGACCAACTGCAAGCCCCCGTCCGAATGCGGTCGCGTCGAGGGAATCGTCTGGACCAACGCGTCTCAGATAGATCTGCCCACCCCAGACGAGATGAGCCCTACTGCCACGGAATATGGCGGCGTCTTCCCGACCCTCAGCCGCGCAAACCACAGGTCAGAACTCGCTCGCTCGCCCTTATGCCACCCCTAATAATATTATTGATCCCAGCTGTGACCTCAGCACCACACTGAAATGGGATCTCGCGTCGTTCTCCATTGCCTTGTACGCGCAGCGCCCTCATCGCGCCGGCGAGGAGATCCACATTCAATATATCGACGTGCTTGCCCCGCACGCGGTGCGCCACGCCCAGCTTGCGCGTTACGGCTTCACGTGCGATTGTGCGCACTGCACCTTTCCCGACGACGTGGCGCGCGCGGCGCTGTGCTCCCCGCCCTCGCGCTTCCTCCCATGGACGACGGACTTGCGGCGCGCGGATGACGCGGTAATCGTCGCCAACATCCGGGCGCTGGATCTCGTCGCCCAAGAAGGGCTCTATGCCTTACAGGTACCGTTCCTCGAGGAGATCGCGCTTAGCTATGCGCTGCTGGGCGATACACCGCATTTCCGCTTGTGGGCGCAGAAGGTTGTTCAGCTTTGTGCCGTTCAGGACCCAGAGCGTGCGGCAGAGTTCGACGCGTGGATGAAGGGTCCGCGGACGTTCAGACTGTGGGGCTGGCGCGCGAAGCAGCGGCTTTGTGAGTTATTTCCATGTCTTGACGCGTGCCGAATCTCATCCGGCGACAGTGCGAGATACGAAACGGGCGATCTAGCGACACAGTGGCGGACGACTACTTGGCCCACTTGGCGACGAAATGCTCTAGCCGTCTTTTGGCACGATCGCTCTCCAGTGTCTTTACTTCCTACGATTATCGACATTTATATTATTATCGGGACATGTAATTTTAGAAACGCACCTCTTGTAATTTGGCAATAGCATCCCCCAAGTCGTCGGCTTTGAGTTTGGCGTCGGCCTGCACCGCCTGAACGTCCGCAGGAAGGGCGAAAGGGGGAGAAGTATTCATGGGCGAGTGTGCGTATGCGACGTTCAGTTGTGGCGCGTGTCCTGCTTCCCTGTAAAGACATGAATTCGAGTCTCGACTCTCAGCAGGGGGGCCGTACAAATTGCGCAGGGCTGGCAAGAGGTCTGCGGTCCATACCTCTTCCTGGCGTCTCGAAACTTCCTCCCGCTCATAGACACTGCGGAGCTCGTTGAGGATATCCTCCCGGGTGAGAAGCACCAGCGGAGGTGCGTCGGGCGGCCGTAAATCTGGCAAGGTATAAACAACCGGATGAAAAATAGCTGCGACGTTAGCTACCTTTCAGCTGCTTCAGAAGATTCGCCAGGCCGGCCTGCAGTCCAGCATCTTCTACTGCACCTGGGACATCCGTATTCCCTAGCGGCTCCTGTGCAACGCGCAAATCTTCAACGATGTCCTGAATTTCTTCCCCCAGCGCGCCGACGAGGGCTTGCGCCTCACGCACGCGCGAATTTGTCGCAGCGAGGTCGTCGTGCAGCGCCGTCAGGGGCGGAAGTAAGGTGTCAGAAAATGCTGCAATGGCCTATAGAAACACGATATTAGAGGCAGAACAGCTGTTAGCTATGAAGCGCACCTCGTCCAGGGCTGACCCGCGGGCTTCGAGAATGGCCGCCTGGTCCAGCGCCCAGGCATGCTCCAGCTCACCCTTAACGTCGATCGCGGGCGGCCGTGCTGGCTGTTCGAAGTCTTCCGCGAGCACGGCGGCCAGAGGGTCCGCGTCATTGTCAGGATCCTCCAGAATGTCACAAAGCCGCGCGACCTCGCGGTTGAAGGCGGCGTCGGTAGCCGTGGCGAGAAGGCTCTTCCCCGCTGCGCGAGGCCTGTTCAGTGCGGTATCCAGACGGACACATTCCGTTTGCAGTACTGAGGGCGTTGGGAGGCGGCTCGCAGTGCCTTTGATGACGCGCATTTGCGAGTCGAAGTGGTTAGATATTGCGGCGCTGGTGGACGAAGCGGTCAAAAGAGATTTTGCGTGCGGAGATTCATCTGGCACAAAAGGTATATGAGTATTCTAGAATGAGAATAACGGCAGTTATAACCTTGTACCGAGCCATTAGTGGGAACGACTTCGTCAAGCAGCCCGAGCCCGCTGTTTATGGATGCAAATATTGCCGCATCGGCCTGCAAAGTCAGCAAAGATGCTAACCTTTTGAACAGAAATCACCTTAAGAGAGAGCTCAGACAGTCTCTCTTCCGTAGCAAGGATATCACTGTCCATCTTCTCGATCTCGGATGCGATACACTTTATTGCTTGCGAGAGGCTCTGGGAGGCCATTCTGGAGACAAGGAGACAAGAATAAAACAAGGAGAGGCACAGATATATGGGCACCCACTTGCTCTGATGAAGTCGTGCCTTGAGAACCTCCGTCTCCGTTTCTAGACGACCTGCCTCAGTGCGCATGTATTCCTCTTTTTCCCTTCAGGCGAATAAGACAGACGGACAACGGTGGGTTGTGTAAATTCCTATACCTGATTCTCCACGGTGATATGTATGCCGAAGTAGCGTTTGGTTCCAATTGAGTTCCAGGGCGCGCAGCAGCTGCTTTGCGGGTGGCACGCAACCTAACAAAATCAAATCAAGTCCGACGGAGGCGAGGAAGACATACATCTTGAGTTCATCATCTTCCACTGATATCGCCTGCAGTGCCGCTTTAAGTGACTCCGACACGCCTGTGCCGTCGTCCGCAAGTTGTTCGAGTTGCGCCTGCGACGCCAACCATTCCAAGAGCCTCCGACCAACAGGAAGATCCGAGGCCCAATCGATGTCCTCAGCATTCAATTTTGGGCCCCCGAGACTCGTTACAATGGCCGTTACTGCGTCTGAGATTTTCATCGTCAGAGTGTTGAAGAGAGAGAGGTCACAGTCGCGCTGTCCCTCGTGACGTGACGGAACGTGTGTTCTTGCCGGCAATTGCCGGTCCTCGCCCTCGAAACTCTTGTCGAAGGTGAAAATCATGAAAAAAGCAAAAGTATGTTTCACACTCATACAAAGACTAGCCAGTCTGATTCTCCCTCTCAGGGTCTTGGAAGCAGCCTCACCAAACGGTGCGTCCGTAGCATATCCGAGAGCTGTCTTCAAGCTGTCTTGGTCGCTGGGCTCGACTACCTTCGACGACCGTTTTAATATCTCACTGAATTCGATATCCAGTAATAAGAAACAACCCCCCGAAGTGTCCTATAACACTTCCGATGTTCCTCCTGAACTCTGGGAGATCATTGCGAGTTTTTCATCCCGTCAATCCGTGGCCCGGCTCTGCTCCCTCTCACATGAATTTTGCTCTACGTTCTCAGTTCTTCTCTATTCCAATCTCATCACCCCTCCACTTTCCCCATCCCAATCTTCCCTGCTCCTCAAAACACTGGGCGATGCGCAGACATCCGCCTGGAAACCTCACCCAGCGACACTAATCTCTCGGCTAGGTTTATCGGACGGCGGTCGGTTTCCCACTTCGCAGACCATCAAGGCTGATACTTCGGCATCCATTAATGGCCTCAAAAATCTCTCTGCGCTCTCGCCTACGAGACAATCAGCATTACGTATTTTACATTGGCATTTGGCCGCCGGTGTCGATGAGCTGGGGAAGATTCTAGGGGCCCCCGGAAATTTTTCGAATATAAAAGAGCTTGTTGTCTCTGCCAACGGGTTCAACAACAACTTCAATGTGAGGTTATCCTTAGTTTTTGACCCCTCCCGCTGACAAAGGCGTAGTTCGTTCAGATCCGAGGGCTCGAAGTGCTAGGCCTTAATTTCGACCTTTGTCGTCAGGAGATTGGCAAGTTATCAATTTGAAAGCTCAGCAGAATGTGCTAATCGGGCTTTGCCAATAGAAGAAAACTATTACGAGATGGGCGACAAGTTGTGTTACAAACTTGCAGAAGCTATGTCGATGCTGCCTTCATCGTCTCCCCCTCTCCGCACTTTGCGTTTGAACTTCAAAATCCCCCTCAGCGACGTCGTCGCTTCTCCATGGCAGGGATACAAGGATCTCGTCGACACTATAAATGCGATCCACCTTCCCGCTCTCGTGACCTTAGACCTTTCCATAAAGCTAGATTCAATCGGCGACGAGGATGCGGATCCAGAATCTTTGCCAGACACGAGCTTATTCCCTTTCTTGAGCTCTCACCCCAACCTCTTGGACTTAAACCTAAACGTGCGCGGAACAAAGCTTACGAACGACAACTCATTTTTGCCTTTCCTTCGCTCCTTCCAAGGCTCCTTCCATGATGCCGCAGTTATCTGCGCCTGTGCACAGCAGCTCGACAAGCTAGTCCTCACACTCACCCAACCGTACGACTTCTTCTCTTCGTCTCCCGCGTATCACACCATACCGCTGCCAACCAATTTGTCACTAACCAAACTCCATGTCCAAGCTGTCGACCCTTTTGGGTCGGTGGTCAAGCTCCCGGATGAATTGAGCCCGGCGTCGCTCGCGCAGCTGGTATCATCTTTTCGCAACATCACTCATCTTGATATCTGCCTCCAAAGACGGATAGTAAGTGATCAGAGGGAAAGTACGTCGACTTCGGTTTGCTGACAGCCAAACAGACTGAATATCGTGGGAGCTTGATCTTGTTAACGAAGCTCCAGAGTCTTCGGATACAAGAACACCGGATCAACGACGAATCGAAAGGGGCGCCGAGAACCTGGCCTCTCACAAAAATCTATCCCCCCAGCGACTACATTAAAGAATTCGATCTTTTCTTGCCATTCTTGCCACACCTCGCACACATCGAGATTCGCCTCTTGATTGATCATGTTGATTTTTTTGACCACGAAGACTTTGACCTTCTTTTCTCGCCCCCAGATGAGAGAGGTAGCTACGAATTTTCAGTTGTCCGCGGCAGGGCTATTTTGGTCAATGCAGCGGCCACGAGCAGGGAGGAAGAAAAAAACGCCGGCGCGGTTCGACATTGAATCATACATTGATGGGTAAGAAATTTGCGTCTTCGTGCTTTTCGTTCGTTGATAAATTCCTCAGTCTTCCTGCCATAGCTCATAAATAAACCTGCGAATACTGTCTAATGTATTGAGATTTGAACTGAACGATTTTTTGCAAGTACGCTTCAGAATGAGAAGAGTGTTCTGCAACGGGGGCATGTTGAGATCTAATTCAGCGAAGGTCCGTCCTTCACTGCGATGAGGAGCGGCGAGTGATTAAAAAGGCCACCGCGACGTACTGCTTGTCTAAGAAAATTAAAACGCGAGAACAACCGACGCTTTCGTCTTCCTCCTGAAATCGCTCGTGCTCGACTACAAACACGCTTTAGGATTTTGTAATTGAATTGCCAGCATTTTCTATGGTAGTTGCCCACTGCTACATGAAACTCGGCGTACATGATGAATCTGGCTTATTTCTTCTCATCCATCCCAGTCGTAGAAGTCGCCGAGCCAATATGAACTGGAGGCTTGTTAGTAGAGATATACCTAGGAAAGAACGATGCCTACAGAGGTAAGTCTTGCATAGGAGGCCTGGGCGGAAGAACAATGCTCGACGAACCCGGCACTCCGTTCGGAGGAGGCGGGAACGGTGACCCAGGCCCAAGATGGATCGGGAACTGAAGCTTGAGGTCGTTGCCGATGCCAGGGAAAGGCACGACGAACTGAACCACATACTGCACGAACAGGTCAGAATTGCTGAAAGACAGTGCGCAGCCAATAATACATACCAGCCAGTCGAGGATTTCGGTACTGAACGTCGGCGCAAAGGGAAACGATAACGTAGAATTGAAGTGCACTGAACGTTTCCAGATGCCACGATCCTTCCCCTCTTTCGGTATCCACTCTGGCTCATCGACTACAGCCTCCACGGCCTGCGCCTGCGTGACCCTCTCGACATTGGGTAAACTTTGAATTCCCTGAAGGTCGAAGGTGTTGTCGACATGACGAGTGCTACCGCGCGCGCGGATTTCAGTTTGACGCCAAAGAACTTGCGTCAACTGGGAGGATCGGGTAGGTGGCGCGGGGAAGAGCGGCTTTCCGTGCTTGTCCTCGGGTCGGTCAGAGCGGTTCAACACTTTGGTTTCGGTGACAACATGGAAGCTGAATGGAATGGGAGTGGCGATAGGAAACGAGCGCATATCTGGGATCGAAAGCTGTCACAGGATTAAAAATCGGTCTCCAGAGCAGCTAGTGGAGGAACTTCACGGTAGCATGTGCATGTGAATAATCACCCCAGATTCCAGTTCTCAATTTACTGTCCTGTTTGATGTCCCTCCACTGGCCCATCCAGCCCTGCATCAGAGATTCCTTGGTCAGCAACTGGCTTTGTGAAGCTGCAGGCACAACAGATATGAGTCTGCGGACGCGGCGGTTTGAGCGAAAGAGACCGGGTCTGTCACCCACGACTTCGAGCGAATAGTTAATTGCGCCACCACTGGAATGCGCAGAGCAATAAAAGGATGGCGGAAGGTTTTCCGGCAGCTGGAATCGAAAGGGGCATGAAAGAACATGGGATCCTAGTTCAGGGGACGCGGTGCCCTGCGTCCAGAGAGATATGTTTGAACGAATAAGCTAGTGGAAGAGGCCTCATTACTACAGAGAGGCAGCAAGTCGAGAGACAGACTTACGGGGACGTTGCTCGTATGGGTGATCCTGGTTTGCCCATTCTGTGTCGTTATTTTCCTGTGAAATGCTCAGACTTGTCGGCAGGGTTGGTCGACGGGCCCGGAGCGTACGTTGTGATAGACCCTCTCAACTTGACCCGCAGCTGCTCGATGTGATCCTCTTGCGCTAGTTCCACATTTAAATCGACCCTCCCTTCCATTGTCTCCCCTGCAACGCGGACAATGTTCTGGAAGTGGAGAGTAATGGGCTGAGGAGTACTCGAGGTCATGGATGTCTTACTTGAGAATGCTAGTGAAACGCTGCGCTTTATAGTAAGCTCAGAAATGGTATGCATCGAAAACTCGGATGTTGCAAGCGGCAAGGCTCCAAGCTCCAACTTGAAGTACTTAAAATGCTCTAACTTGAAGTATGAGTCGCGAGATCAGTGGCGATGCGATGGCTGTGTAACCGTCTTTCAACTCCCGTCCCGTGCCCCACGGAACTCAGTCAGTCAGCACCGTCAGTCGGTTGTTACAAATCGACCAACCGCCGGGCCGAGCCGTCCTCTGAAGCCTTGGTTGGACGTCCGTCAACTTCAATTCTCATCCCACAAAATGGACGATCATACCCCCGAACTGGTCACCTACCGTGGTAACTGCCATTGCGGAGCGTTCAAATTCACCGTCAAACTTCCGGAACTGAAGGCTGTCTATACCTGTGACTGCAGTCTTTGCGCTCGGGTTCGTCTCTTCCTTGAGTATCCTCGTCTTCTGACGTATCGTATTCAGAATTCGTACCTTTGGGCTCGACCAGAGTTGAAGGCCCACTTTGTTGTGGAAAAAGGCGAGGGTGCTCTGAAGGACTATGAATGGGGAAGTCGCGCAATGGCGCACAGAGTGAGATGCGATCTTCCACGTGCTAACGGGCGCGCGCCCTAACATCGTCCAAGTTCTGTCCAACCTGCGGTACTTCCGTGATGTGCTACAAGTATGACCGCCCCGAAAGCGAGACGATCTTGATCAACGTGAATCACGTCTAGCCTCGAAGATGCGCACTCACACATCTCCCCAGGTCCGTGCTCTCGCCGATATTGATCTGGAGTCTCTGCAAGTGCAAACGACGCACGGAGGCGCTCTGGAGCCGGTGTACCGTCCTCCCCACTACGAAGTTCCTGCGCCCGTAGAACCGGGCATCGTAGCTTACCACGGGAACTGCCACTGCGGCGCAATCGCCTTCACCTTACACAGCGCCCCGCTCTCCCTCGTGAAAACGTGCAACTGCAGCATCTGCTCCCGGGTACTCACTTCGACTATCCCTCCATTTAAACCGGCCTGACGCGCGAAATAGGACGGCGTTGCGTGGATATATCCCCAGCGCAAGTCGATGACTATCCACTCCCAGGACACGGCCGTCGAATACACATATGGAAGGCGCCGCACGATGCACGCTTTCTGCGGAAATTGCGGGGTGGCGATCTGGGAGCGGTTCCTTGGCCCGGGTAGAACCGATGTGGGTGTTAATGTTCGGGCTCTGAATGACGTTGACTGGTCCACATTGACCGTCGAAATGCTGGATCGCAAGGGTCTCCCGCCTTTGTACGAAGTGTCGTAAGTGATGAATCAATGGAAGTTTTTTTCGCCAGTGGCTTTTTTGGGGGCCCGGGGGGTGTTGTTTATCAAAGTACCCTCGTCAAGTGCTCCGTCGCCGCATTCAAGTTGCCAGTGTGTGACACTCAGGCTGGGAACTTGTGGGAAAAAGAGTGCGGGTCGTCCCGGTTATGCACTGGGTTGTTGGGTACATAAGATCCAATGCGACAACGAATAAGAAGCAGAGACGAAACTGGACGAAACGAGGAATTCGGAAATCCGGAAGATTTTTGCGGTGAGAAACTTCAAAACAAAAGAACAATATGTACTTGAGACGCGTGCGGGCACGCTTCACGTGTTTTCTTTGGCCAGTATCACAGCGTGGCAAGTCACACTGTTCAGCTCAACCACCAACGTCCTCGACGTACTCGACCATGCCTTTCTTCAGCTTTGAACCGAGACGTCCCGAGCCGTGCGCATTTGTTGATCCATTTGTTTACCTCTTCTCACTGCGTCTCAGTGCCCCAGAAGGCTCGCAGCGAGTGCCTCAGCCGCCGAGCCTGCCAGACCTACCAAATCGTATGCTTTACGGCTTCGAACTCAGACCAGAGTTCTTTGGTCCCGGCCAGATAATGATCCACTTTAACGACGGAAGCTCTGCTGTCTTTGATCAACCAGATACCCCTCAAAGGGCTGACTACATCTTCGACTTCGTCACCTTCGGAATGGGACTCGCGGGGAGTGTTTCGATTCAGCGGGTCAATTCTTTGAGCCCTCCCATTGCATACTTTGCAGAGGCGGAGAAGGGACAGGGTGTCCGTTCCCTCCTCAACTACGACGATGCAATCCCGTCAAGCGCGAAGATCCAAGAGCTGATCAATACGCTGCACTTGTTAAAAGAACCGGAGTGGATCGATACTAGCACCTGGATCACACCGGTATGCTTTTAATGCTCGCTCCAAATGTGGCCGCTCACACGTTTAACAGGAATGGTTGGAACGAATTCGTGCAGCTGATGAACGCATCCCTCCGCTCCGGTTTTTTTCGAGCGGCCCAGCCGCGTGACCGTAATCTCTCCTGGTAATTTAGCACCAGACATGGCTACGCGAGCAGAGAACGGTCCCGCCTTGGAGCTTGAAGAGGACCATTCTTCGTAGTGAACTCCTTTGCCGGCTTTCAACTGTGTCTCAGTTCGACGGTCTTCGTCCATTTATGTTTGATTTATATTCTACCATCCTGTAGACTTTCCACATGTCATGAATTCGTGAATATCTAGCCATTTGTAGAAACCATATATGAGTGGGGGATACCTTGATATCTTGACGCGTCCATCAAAGGTTCGGACGGCCGTAGAAGAAGTTTATAATGTGGAATCCATTCCAAAATATGGATGCGCTTTCCCATTCGGGAATCAAGAAGTGACCATTTCTGAATGTATCTGTGCCAAAGACAAGAAAGCCGCATTATACACCCTAAAGCCCTGGTCCCACAACACACCCCGGCGCCTCCACGAAGAGTCTATCCCACTCTTCAAATAGCTTTTCCCTGCCCTTTCCATATCCTCTCGGTTTTTCCGCAACTGTGCGAACATATTCTCCATTATTGTTAAACTCTCCTCAGGATCGGAGGCGGAGTGGTCATTTCGCAAGTGTGCGCGTATACGGTGCACAACCTCAGAAGCATTGGCGAGCATGGCATCTTCTCCCAAATGATCCAGCATAGTACGGTATGCCCTAAGCGGGTCAGTAGCAAGCCACCTCGGAAAAATGAATGGGCAGTAAAATCCGGAATATGGATTCGAGCCAGTGAAATGTGATGTCAAGTCCCGAAAACTTTGGGTATGCGGGGACGAAAAGATGAAGGCCATAAGCTGATGACGAAAAGATGAAGAATTTTCATGCACGGCCAGAGTGTGTTTAATCCACCAACAGGCAGCATAGGCGAAGAATGGATGTGCTGGGATGGAAAGTGATTGGTGAAGCCTGGCGTCTGAGCTGTCATCGAAGATGCCATAGGAAAGGTAGGTCATCATGGAACTGGCAAGTTCGGAATGAAGTTCGTCGGAGGAGACGATTCCATGGTGCTTCAACTCCGGAATCTTGAGCAGTTCCGATGAGAAAAGATATTCCTGGATCTCGCTCGTCAGTCCGTGTCTCTTTGAAGAACGGAACATGTAGGGCTGACCTGGACAGTAAAATGCGACAGCTTCACAGTCTCCTCGCTCTCGTTGTAGTCAACCAGACTTGAACAATATTCCAAGATTACGCTCGGGGCGAACACTCTGAACCTTGTGTCAGGTTCTATTTGAGAAGGCTCAATCATCACCGCCTCGGCGATCTCCGAAAGCGTCAACGCCTTGAATGAACCGATAATCAAATGAAGCGCGCGTCGAACGATCAGAGACGCGATGTTTCCAATATCCTCCGCGTCAAGCAGAATTCGGTTATAAGACTGGATTATGTCCTTTGGTAGCTTCTCCAACGTATTCCGGAGGGCAGACTCTGAAGGTTGCTTCTCAAGAAGATCGAGCTGCAGGTCTACCCAACGAAACCTTCAAGCCCGCAAAGAGTACGAATGTCAGCTGGTTTAAGTTACTCATGTGTTTGGACGTACATTCCATCTGCTTTGCTTAAAAGCGCTTCCAGAATCTCCTGCTTCAATGTCTCCGGCCACCGCATAAGCTTTGTCCTCCCGTGGAGCTGTTTCCGTACGTAAACTTCGATATCTTGACCGACGGTGGAAGTATGTTCAGTCAGAGCTATCACACTCGCATTAGCGCCTTGCCCAAACATATCCGCAATGTCGGGTTCCTTTCGACTTGTGGCGAGGAGGGATATGCAACCCGACGGACTCTGCTTCGCCAACATAGCCATTTGAACCAGCAGTGGCTGGCGTTGATCAACAGGACACTCGTCCAAAGCATCGATCACGACAAAGACGCGTTTCCCCGGGGAACAAACTTGATAAAGTAGCTGGACTAGCTCTGATAGGTCCATCGGGGGACTTTGATTTGTACTGGATCGCTGAAGAAGGTTTTGGAAGGTATCCCCAGGTGCGACCTTGAAGAGGAGCTGTGCTAGCAGTGCCTGAAAGACCACTATTGGATCAGTGCTGCGTTGTTCGCGAAAGTTGACGTAGAAGAAGATGGTGATCGAGTCTGGATAGTTGTGGCGGAGATACTCGATTACAGAGGATCTGTCAGATGAAGGTTAGACGCGTCGAGATGGGATTAGTAGATCTCGCCGTACGCAAAGACACTTTTCCCGTTCCCAGCTGAGGATGCATGGGTTAATAAGAGGACAAAGTCGAGAGGATTAAGCTTACGAATTCCATGAAGCCATAAGCAAGAACCGGGTACCGAAGTCCAGGTAGAAAACTCCTTGGTCTTCATGAGCCATTCACATGTACCCTCCTGCCGTTGAGCACGAAACACTAGATGTGTTTGGTCAAAGGGCGCGGGGTACAACCATCGGATGAGGGATTGACCTATGGAAGCTTAAATGGTTTCTTCGCAGGTTTGAAAACTGACAAACGTTGTTCCTTGAAGAGTTCCTCTTTCGCTCTCGTCCTCTCCTCTTCCTGCTTTATCCGCTCTGCTTCTTGTCTAATCCTCTCTTCGTCTTGCCTCCCTCGTTCCGCCGCGCTTCGCTCCGCTTCTTTCCTCTGCTCATCCGTCATCTTGATTTGCAGCAAGTGGACCTTGGTCACTGTTGAACTGTGTCCCATTGGCGTAACTTATGAGATCCGACACAATACAAGGAAGGAATATAGCACACCCAATTTTAATATCCAGAAGTATTCCAAAGTTGCGGTTGTGCTTCTCCAACTCGTCATAGAACGCCCGCACCTCCTCATCGCCGTTCCACGTAAACTTGAGCCGGCGTATCACTTTCTTCACGGGGCCTACCTTGTCTTGCGGCTTGAACTTTGCATCCAACTGATCAATCATCTTCTGGCAGCTGCCGAACCCATCGCGTATGCGACGAAGTACTGGATCTTCGGCTTTTTCGTCTTCAGAATTTAGCCCACCGATGTATTCATTTACGGCGGCGAAAGTTTGGCGCGTTGTCTCCAGCTCCTCAGCTAGCTTCGCCCAGGAATCGTTGGCGCGCCGGTATTTCTGAGCGAATTGATATACGGCATTGATTTTAGAGACCAGGTCGGGAATGGCGGAGACGATGGAGAGAGGGTCCATCCCAAGATGACGGGATCGGAGCAGGGGGGTCTACCTTGAATATAACCTGAAAAGATAACTGCCGATATGGGAGACTCAAGGAAGGTGTTGGACATGAGGCGGCTTTTTGAAAGGTGGAATGTAGACTAAAGAAGGTAGACTGGATGTCTTATGATCCCGGGCGCGAGGCGCTTGCCTTTCTCCGCAAAGAGTCGCTCGACCTCTTCAACCGCATCCACTCCATCGACGAGGATGTTTCCTTTGTTGACAAGGTCCACGAAGCCTACCCGGACGTTCCCATTTTGCGTGCGCAGACGAGTACTTTGTAGTGTGAATTGAGCATGACATGCAACAGCGAACCTGCGATGCGGCGCTTGGTACACTGACCCCACAATTGTATGCATTCATCGAACGCACAAGAACGCTGAATCAGACGTGCACTAGGCCACCGATTGCCCTGCGTATTTCAAGTCCACCGACGGGCATTTTTCTAACTGGAGCTTCAATCTGCGCCGGCCCAATTTACACCTTTTACCGCTCATCGCGGCCCAGGATGGCACTGGGTGAATTGCGTGCTGGGACCTGGCGCGCTGAAACTCAATGCGGTTTGGCAGGATAATCCTTGTGGATTCCACCCGAGCAGGAAAGCGCATCCCTGACGCGCTATCGAAAACCGTGCCCATCTGGTGCGCCGTGGTCAATCGCGCCGTGCTCCAGGTCCACCCGGGGAAGGTCGGATGGGACACGAACCTGTACACGCCCCCTGGAGCGGTGAGCAGCCAGGAACATGACCAGATCGAGCAGCGGCTAGATGCATGGGCGAATGCGCTTGCGGTATACGCCCACCCTTTAACCACGACATATTACTGAATTCTAACATCAGAACTCTTCCTACGACCTCCCTGACTTACGGCTCCCGCTTCGCCCTATGTGGCTTACGCCCGCGTCCTCCGGCTTCCCAGTTTTTCCTGCGAAGAAGGACCGCACCTTCGTGCCGATACTGTGCCTTTCCGCGTCGCGGCAAGTCCAGGTTGGCGTCGAACGACGCTCCGGCGGATTTGCTTATATTCAAGGGTCTGGGGACGACCATGAGCTTTGGGGCATGGTCTGTCCTTCTTCTTCTGCTCAAGCGTCCTGCTTAATGGTGGATCTAGGGCTTGACACCAGATATGTTCTGGGCCCATCGCGCTGTTATCTTGAACGCGAGCAGAGCGCAGCTCCAGACGCTGGTGGCGTCCATAGTTGCCACGCAGTCTCGGGCACACGTCGGACGGCTGGCCACCCCAATCAAGAAAGTCCACGGCCGTGTACTTGTCTGCGCCACAACCGATCTTCCGCCCGACCCAAAGGACTGGGACAAAAGCATGGGGCACGTAGTCATAGGGGCTGGCCCATCGGTGAAGCTCCCCGATAGCTCGTCGATCTTGTGCATCGAAACGTGGGAGGGGAAGAAGGGCCAGATGCAGTTTCTGCAAGACGTCCTACCCCGATCCACCAGCTTCCTCCACGCGCAATTACTGGCTGGACGGCGCGTCTGCATTACTTGCGACACGGGGACGGACTTTAGTGTCGGAATTGCGCTCGTCGCGCTGCAGAAGTTTTTTGACGACGGTGGGGAGCTTGTCGTAAGTGGCGATCACGCCGCGAAAGGTACGTAGGACTCCATCAAGTTCGCCAGGAATCTGACGTCGCTACAAGCAGACAAGCATTCCATACGTACACGTCTCGAGTGGATAATCACCAGCCGTCCGGAAGCGAACCCCTCGCGCACGACGCTTAAAAGAGTAAACGAATTCCTACTCTCCTCAAGCTCATTCCGGGCCCCGTCGTCCCGGCCCTTCCCTTCCCAAACCCAAATCTCCGGCGAGGCCCCTCCATGAACGCACATGGACGCAACTGAAGGCTACCTACCGGGCTCTCTCGGTCACATTCACACGCGCGGCGGTACTGTAGACGATCAGCTGGAACGCCCCCTGGAATCCAGGGTTATACGTCGACGGTATTGCCCAGTATTTGCCTGCGCTGAGGGAGATCTGGGGTGTGACGACCCCGGCGATGCTGTCGTCGTACCCGCCTGATGTCGTGATATGCCGGCCGAGAGCGCCAGTCGCAGAGGACGGGAATATGGTCAGGTTCACGGCGGTGGCGGTCTTGGGGCGCAGCAGCTGTAGACGGACCCTAAACGGTATGGTGGTTAGCTCAAACAAAAAATCACAAAAATACAGCGAAGACCCACTTGAGCTCCGTGAGTGATTGAACGTCGATTTCGAAGATCGGGTTCAGCGAATACTGCTTGAAGCTCGGTCCGCCCATTGCATTCTGTAAATTCCTAGAAGCCAGCCAGCTTGAGCGCCCGGCGATGTTCGGTGTATGCTGGACATACCACGCCCCGCGGATCGTCTTCGTGTACATGCCTGCACCTTCTTGCGGGATAGGCTTGAGATCGAACGAGAGCGAGCTCTCGACTTCCAGAGAGAACGACCCCATTTGGTTGGGCTCAAAGGCTGACAGGATTACAGTATAATCCCCGACTAGGTATTAAACTCGGTTGAAGTCAAATGTGTGCCTGGAGAAATGGGTATACGTGCCTTGCAACGCCTTGGTGAGTCTAGCCAAACCATAACTGTAAGCACCAGAACTGGCTGCGAGGTCCTTCTGCGACAATCTAAAGCGCGTAATGACGTGTTGTGATACTTTAGCCGCAGGAAGTCACGTACTCGAAAATACGACTGCCTTGGGACCATGCGACAGCGATGTTAATAGGAACGTCGCGCCCCATCTGCATCGTCAGTGACACGTTAGCTTTTTTCGTAGATAAATTAGTGTGCTTTGGCGGGTTGATGTGTAGGTGATATTGCGGATTGACCATGAAGGTGGGATGTGTGCTGTTTCCGCCGGCATTCTTGCTCGTCAGTGTCCCCTCTACCTGTCCTACCGTTAGGACACGGTGGACGGAACGAATGTTGTTTATAATACCTTCGACGAGAAGGGAGGCGCCGGTATTTTCTCGTCCCATGCAACGTTCGCCGCCGAAGGGGCATATACAGACAACGTGAATCCTACTTCCGAAGCTTGCCCATCATATGAGCAAAACACGGAAAGGCTGCCCGAAGATTGGAGCCCAAATCTAGTCCTGGCCTATAAAAATATAAATATAGTTCAAAAGCAAGATTAAGGGTAACAAATATAACCGCACGCACAAGCACATGCGTGCTGTTCGTATAGGTGCCCTAAGGAACATGAATCTCCGCATATCCCGCTGCTCAACGATTACGGCACCTTGGTTGCAATTTTGCGGTGATCGCCTGAATCGGCGCTTCCTGCAAAGTCATCCTCGAGCTGCACCCGCAAGGAAATGAAATCGGAAGTGCGCCGGGTATCAACGACATGTCGGGTCAGCAAAATCCAGACTTCTTCTTCGGCATTGCCGCTCGTCCTTTCGAACTTCAACCGCAGATGCCGAGTTGAACCTATCAGAAAGTTCAACCTGGTTGTTTGTGTCATAATGAAGGAAGTCAGCATACGTCGGTCTTCCGCTCCGGCCTGCTTCCACATCCTGAGGGACGAAAGTCAAACAAAAATGGAACTGAACAAGGTTCGGCACTCACCCATGAAAAACAAGGTTCTTTGGCCAGATGCGAGGATCCCAGCTGAGGTAGATACTGTCAAAAACTTCTAAAACATCCGACCACGGTATTTCTAGTATCCCTGCCAAAACATGGATCGTCGGCTGTTTTTGTGCAAGCGAAAAAGGTAGAACGAACTGGAGGTTTGGTCGGTTTCGGCTGTGCTCTCATCACAAGCCCGTATCCACGAGTCCAGTACGGTAAATCCTCGACTGTTATCGTCCTCCTTGACATCTATGAGCAAGTAAACATCCGTGGGGTTGACACGTGAACGCATAACTTACTGATTACTGCATAGCTGTGAGATGGAAGCAAGTTGGCCCCGCGCCAGTTGATGTCCACGTCGACCCCAGTACCGAGAGTCAACATGCACTGACCTGAACGAAAAGAAATATATATCTGATGTGAATACATTTATCCAATAAAACTGTTCCTCACCCGCTGAAAATGCGTCCATGATTCGCGTCCATGTTTTTTCGCGTTCGAAAGAGGGACTGAACTTCGTTTAGTTGTCAAGAAGAGATTTCCGCAATGATCCAACCTCTTGATTTCGAGGTGTTCTGGTATCCAACCTACCAACGCACTGTGACATCAAGGATGAATCAAGCGTCCAAACCTTGAATGGAATACGCACTGAAGATCGATGCTTGAATTCCTAAAAGAATTGTTCAGTTCGATTAAACATTCCTTGCGAGTCGTTGTGGCGCTCACGATCCGGGAAAATCGTATCCACCCATGAGTTTCATATACTAACCGAATTAACAGCACTCCCAGATATGAACGTGTTCGCTTACCCCCTTCTCCAGAAGACTAGGCCATATGGCCCACCGGCCCTGGATAGGGACGCTCGACATGCAGACGGGAGTGCCGGTTATGGGGTGATATGGAAGCCTGTCGTCGATAACTGAAGATTATGAGCTCCAAGTCGGTCTATAGAGCGTGCTGCGCGCACCAATCTGCCGCAATGCGCGCGGATCACTTAGCGACGACGAAGGAGAGATAGAAGCGCGGAACTTACCCGTCTCCATGCGCCGTTGAATAGAACTTTGAGATCGTACCTACCTTTGCCGCTGTGCGACTTGAATATCGGAGAGGAAAGACTTGATCCGGATTCCGAATCACGGAGAGAAAAGTATCCAAACTTGAAGTGGATAAGTATCAGCGAGCAGGGCATTTACAACACCTACGTCCGAGCCAAACCTTTGGCTATGTTCGAGGCACACGGAGATTGAAGCACAGACAGAGCAATCTGTGATGATATGCTGAAGTATATCCTGAGGGCGAAGCCGTAAAGAGTTTTCGTTTTCTCCGTCACTTTCGCTGACAGCTGACGCGGTCCTGCTCAGTGGCCGACGCCACTGTGGGGCGACCTTTCGCTGTTCGGGCGAGAGACTAATCTCTTCATCAGAGTCTCTGCATACATTCAGCACATTCCACAGCATATTAAAACACACCCACTCGTACAATGCATCTGGAAAGGTGTTAGAGAGGGCCCGCTCGTCCCATAATGGGAACGAGCGGCGGTTTACAATTCCTCCCTTCTTCACGGCGTAGGATTGTTCCTCTAAACGCCATGAGTACTTTAATTGAACCTACCGCACGAGACCTACGCGGTGAAAAGTAGTCGACGCCAACTGGGGTTAATCGCGCCTCGGATCTCGAGGGATCGCTCGAAAGAGGCTTGGATTTCTCAACAAATGCCTTGATTTTCTCAGCCCGCTCAAGCGCCTTCCCAGCACTTGCTTTCCATTTCGTTTTGTCCCTCTCGTGGTCAGCGGAGCGGCTGAGATGAAGGAACAACTCGGTAGCCTTGATGTACAGGCGGAACGCCGAGTCGAGATCTTTAGAAAACTCGGCTTTGACGGCCTTTGCGTATGTCGACTTGAAGAATGTATTGAGAGTCAGGGTCGGGCGAACGGTCTGTTAGAACACACCTCAGCGTCTTCCGGAGGTGGCATCAGAGCCAAGGCCAGGGCGATGACGTAACTTACACCGATCCGTCCGAGTCGCAACACCAAAGTGACTCCTCCAAGCTCCCTTTTCGCCATTGAACTTCGATTTAAAGATTGTACGACCGCCAGCAGCCACGAGCTACCACGAGAGAACGCGATAGCCCGCTTCTTTGCGCGAATTCTCTTCCACCAGGAACATCTAGATATAGTCTAGATATGCAACTCGAAGTTGCCACGTTACGACGAAATCAAATAAAAAGGCTCCAACCAAAGCTCCAATTCTCCTATGTGCACGGACTAGACAACAAATTTAACTCAAGGTCCAATGCGTCGACTCTGTAAAACGCCGATACCAACGCAGTAGTATATCTATGAGGGCCAGGGTTTGCCGCGGATTTTCTTGACTGCTCTAAATCTGCCTATCACCCAATGCCGCGCTTTGCGCAAGTGCGCAACCGCATTATACGCGCGGCGCGTAGGGACCGATTTCGCTTAGAACAATGCCAAGAAACTTTGTTGACATTTGTGGGGAAGTAGGCACGGCATTGGCAACGGTTGGTTGAGGCTTTAAGCTTTAAGGGTTTATTGGTTTCGTCCTTTTCTTCCTCCCTCCCCCATCTCCTCCAACCCCGACCCCGACCCCGACCCATACTTAAGACGCCACACCATCCACTCTTTCACTCATCTACCCTCGTTTCTTCCTGATGCATTCTCTCTCCCTTGCCGCAGCCGTCTTGGCATCAATCTCCCTCGTTCGGGGACACGGTCAGGTCAACAGGGTCACTACTGGTAGCACCTCGAATGCCGGACCTAATGTGAGATACATTCTTTGTCCTTTGGTATGCGGCTTAATCCTTGGATCGCCCCAGCAATATTACACTGGAGACTCAAAGAATTCGAAGACGGCCATTCGTGTGATGTATAAGGCATCCAGTCCCGCATATGTGCTGCCCAATGGATTCACGGATAATTCGTGCGTTGCTTCCAGTATCGATCCACCGGGATATTGATGTGCATTTAGTCAAATGTCGTGCGAGGGTTCCGCGAAGTCGCCGGCTCCTCAGACCATTTCCGTCGCTGCTGGCGACGAAATTGATGTCTTTTGGGAAGGTGTGTCTCTAATGGTGCACGTCTTTCAACCGATTGCTCATATAATAACGCAGGGGCTACTTCCGAGCTCAAAGGACAGCCCGGAACCGGCTCGCTGACCGCTTATAACCCTTGGGTGCATGCGTAAGACCAACTTTATCCTCTAAATGCGACGTAACTGAACTCATGATAGGATGGGATTCGTAATTGACTACATCACTTCGTGCAATGGCGACTGCACCACATTTGACGCCACCAATGCTGGTTGGACGAAGATCGCGCACGCAGGAATGGATACCAGCCAGACTATTTCGAGCGCACTACGTACGACGATGAAGAACAAGCCAGAGCAATATTATCCCACAAGCGGTACGGGTTTGTGGGCCATGGCCAAGCTGGGTGCGTCACTTTCCCCTTGAATTGGGCGCAGAGCTAACCGTGCCATAGTCCAAAATGGTTCGAAGTGGAGTGAGTACCGCTCAGACTTTTCCGATTCGGGAGTTGACACGTTGACTTTTAGGCATCAAGATTCCGTCGTCCCTGAAGAGTGGGCAGTACATCGTCAGACACGAACTGTCTGCGGTCCACAACCCGAAGACTAGGTTCGTATTCCGCATGTTCTTGGTTCCCGCGATTTGAAACGCCGCATTGCAGTAATCCTACCACTGGACCCCAGTTGTGTAAGGAGACGTCTCATTTAACCCTTCAATGTACTCATCCAAAATCAGACATCGCCTGTATTCAACTGGATGTTACCAATGGCGGCAGTGCCACCCTTCCGGCAGGAACTCAAGCCAAATCGTACGTGTTTCACACCTTGTCAGATTGAAGTACCGTTCACATCTTCCTGCTCAGCCTGTACAAACCGGATGGCGATTTCGCCAACATTAACGTAATCCATTCCCGCCTGGTTTCGACTTTTGTCTGATTTCTCTGCATACGTAGGTCCTGAGTAGCTCCTTCAAGGCCTCGGATATTTCCATCCCTGGACCCGACATCTGGGACGGTGTCTCATCGTCATCGTCCAACACCGGCGACAAGGCGGAAACCACCAAAGCCACCTCCACCAAGGCTGCCACTACCACCAAGCCTACGACCGAGGCCGCCGCCACCACTAAGAAGGCTGCTACGACTACCACCTCAACCTCCGGCGCTGCGGCGACGACGAGCTCTCGCCAATGCCGGCAGCGCCGGGGCGTCACGACGCGCGCCAAGCGGGCACATAACGCCCCTTTGCGCCGCATGCACCAGAACCGCCTCTCTTGAAGTCGGGCGGTTACGTTTTTTCCCTCTCTCTATCTCTTCATGACATGTCTGGTTTTGACTGGTACTGGGTACCACAGTTGTTTGCATCTCATCACCGCAGATTTGAGATCTGCGCCGGCGATCTCCCACCAAATGCGCCCGTGGCGCAAACTGAATTTCGTAGCACTGGCTGAATGTATTTGTTTGCATTATCTCTTGGTTCAATTACGTAAGTTCAACAAGCGACCTAAGTCTCGAGCTCGAAGTAGGGCGTTCCACGGATGCACAATTCTTATATTCTTTCATGCATATGCCTACACATAAGTCCTGGCAATGCATACCCGCCAACGACCCAGTGATAATTGTTGAGGTGAAACCAGTCACGTGCATTAATGTTGAAATTGTTCAATTTGTTGCGCATCCTCAATTGCACGGCACTGGCAGGGTAGAGGTTACAGATATAGATAGATAAATCTCTGCGCTCTTCGTTCCACTGTCGATATGAGGACATCCTAATTTCAGTGCCCCTTGCATGCGCGCGCTGATAAGAAAATAACAAAAAAATTTGAAGCTATTTAAGATCAATCGGGGTGGGTAAAAAACTCTGTTCAAGTTCAAGATTTCAAGTTATATTACATACCATTTCTCCATATTCAAGTACCTAATTTCGCCCCGCTTCTGTACATGTACCAAGCATAAGAACATTCATCCATCCGTCGCAATAGCTGTCACAGCTACGCCGTCATTGGTGCACATCCACTGCAGTGGCGGCACGTAAAGCGCGGGTTCCTCTTGGAGATGTATTCCTGGATATGTTCGTCGCCGATTTGACCCATGGCTTTTTTAAGGAAGTACTCGGTGGACAACTGGTCGTGCGCGGGCCCACTCCATTCGAGCTGGAACACCTTTGAGAACTCTCTTTCCATCCTCATGGTGTCTTCCAGTCGCTCCAAAGGTGTCACTCCTTCTGCATTCGCCGCGTTTTCCAAGTCGGCGCCGAGATCCCACTCGAGGAGTTTCCGAATGGCAAACACGTTCGCAATCCCAGCAGCCACAGAAATAGGTGTGCAGCCCATATCATCGGCTTTGTGGATAGAGGTGGGGTCATCGTCGTAAAAGGTTTGGATGATTGTTGCGATGTTCTCGGTTCTGTCACGAGCAATAGCGGCATGGAGAGGGAATCGAGTCAGCAGCTCCCTTGAATCCGCAGATGCCGCATTTTGGAATTTGTCTCCGAGGGCGTCAACATCAGCGTCGACTGGAATGCTGCGCGATGGGTGGTTTGATTTGGGTGAATATCCAAAGAAGGGGGTGCGTCCGATACGACGGAAGTGATTCTGGAGCAGATGTCAGAGAAATGGCAAAAGGAGGAAAATAAAGCTCCAAACCTTTCGGAAGAATGCGATCTGCATGTCCCGGACAGCGGTCCAGCGATCTTTGTCCCTAATGCTGCCTGGAGCAGGCCAGCAAGTGACAATGTCTTCGCTCTGGACATATTGCGATCCCAAGAACTGGAGCAGCGTCCAAGTTCCAACTCCCTGCCCGCGATACTGGATAGCACAACACTGAGCAGGGAAACGTCGCAAAATGTAAGGAACGCTTACCGACTCCTGCACACGTATATCAAAGATATAAATCAACTCTCCCGAGTTCATCTCCTGACCCCAGCAGCCAGTGCCACTGCGATAGCAGCCAGCATCGATCAAGTGAGGCCTCACATTTCCCTGCTGGTCAAATAGGGTAAAAGAAAACTTCTGCGTCTCCTCTTTATCATCCATAACAGTCAAAAAACTGCCCCGGCAGTGGGCTCGAGAGATGCGCCAGGCCTTCAGGGAAGCGATTTTTCCAAGCTCGCCGTGGGTCGCTTCAAAACGGATGGTTTCGATGTCGGTTGGGTATTCCTGGTGCTTTTTAGCTTGGATTTGGGGAGTAAGATGGTTTAGATCGATAGAAGATGCTTCGCTGGCCATGTCGAGCTGAGTGGTGAAGAGAAAAGGTGAGCAACAATTTCAACCAAGGGCAAACAATAGGCAACACATTTTCCGCCACAACATTTTGAGATCCGCTGGCATTCTATGTAGGATAGTACGGATAGTATGGATATGGACCAGCCAGAACAAAGATCTGCCTTTTATTTTCAGACCAGCCAGGCTAAGCTCCTAGCCGTACCATTTCAACATCAAGCGCTGGGACATGGAGTCGTCTATCCGAATCATTCCCTGAAAAGAAAATGGAGTTGAATGCTGCGCCGTTCCGCATGCCCCACACATCCAAGCCAGCCCAGTACGCATAACATCCAAAGTGCTTCTTCCCGTTGTAATAAGGAAGCCCGATATTGCAAGTGTCAATACCGCCGACACCAAAACGTTGATAGATCGGCTCACCGGAATTCCTCGTGCTCGTTCATCCACCGCAGGGCAACGCGGCTGGATGGGTTGAAGTTTCGAGGATATCGACAGTGTCAACGATCAGGCGGTCGATGTACAACGTGCCTCGGACGACTGCGACGGATGCAGTGCTGCTTCGGTCCTTAGCAAACCATTCGCCTGCACAGCGTTCAATGGAGGTGTCTGCGAATACCTAATCTATTGCAGGTTGAAAGATCGTGAATGTACGATAAGCGAGTCGGGAAAATGTCCGCCGAGCAGGACGACGACGCCATATGACGTCCCTGGGTGGATAGCCAGTGCTGCGTGATATCCCGCCATTGCGCCCACTGAACTCGGTAGAAACGTCAGAAAGTGCGTTCGAGTCAAAATTTTAATAAGTACTGACGCTTCCAATAAATCCTTCGAAGCCTTTTGTGGCGCCTTGATGATCTCCCAGATGAATCCCGACTTGGTCCAGTTGTCTTCTTCAAAACTGTAGACCGGACGAAGCCATTTATCCATGGTGGCTTTGGTGATCAAGCTCTTTGGATGCTCGGGGTTGAGGAGGGTTTGTGCGAGAGTGGCGCAATCGCGCAGAGACGAGAACTGACCGCCCGCTGGGTTCATCGCATCGAGGAAGTCTTGATCCTGAAGAAGTATTACAGTCAACTCTCTTATAGCCCATACCTAGTTACGGGCTGATGCCAGACAGACCGCGGAAGTGATGGCTCCGGAAAGTATCGGAATATGTGACCCAGCCTTGTCCGCATCTATCCCGGCAATTTCCAGAGTCTTCACTCTATTGGTTCCGCAATCAGCCCGTAACTAGGTATGGGTTATAAGAGAGTTGACTGTAGGATGTCTACGACGAGGGAAATGGGAGGACGCACAGCAACTTCCGGCGCGAGTGAGGGTACCACGATGAGTTTTTTATTCGCCTCGGACGTTAAAAAGTGCGACCCGGTCATGCCAAGAGGATCGAATATATCGCGTTGCAGGAGGTCAGCGTACGAGAGCGATTCGGTCGCATTCCGAGCGGCACGATCAGCTTCGAGAAGAGCCAAACCTAATAGGCCGGTGCCAGTATTCGAGTAGATAGGCCAGGTAGAAGGCGGGGATATGAGGGAATTATCGGTTATGGACCGAAGCAATGCCGTATCTTCAGGAAAAGATAATCCATTTGTAGGCGGAGGGCCAGCTCCCTGAAGGTCGTGACGCCAGTTAGCAATTTCGTATAGCTGTGGAAGTTAACTCCGTAACGGCGGCCAGTCCCGACCTAAGCCTGACATATGGGTGGCGAGCTGGAACAGGGTGATCGAGCTCGTCTTGGACGCCATTGATTCTTTTGGGGCGGTGAGTGAGCCGGAATTATGGGTGAAACTAGGGATGAATTTTTCAACAGGATCTTCCCTGCGCCATAATTATAATTAAGATATATTACGGGGTTGCAAGAAAGAGGGCTTGCCAGGATAATATGCCTTTCTCGGCGAGTATATGACCCTCGAGCACATTGAAAAGTTTGGAGACGGATGCGATGCGATACGTTGGGTCGCTGGTAGTCGGAGGCGAGGACTGGGATTCGTTTCCTCCCATAACTCCGTAGTTTCCTTCAAAGAGCAGTCCATCGGTAGAGACAACAGCCACCGAAAGGCTGTCGATGTCGCCTACTGAGAAGCGGTTGGAAAGAAAATCGCCCAACTGACGGGAAGCCACTGAAATGGCGGGGTGAGAAGGCGAAGGAGAATTTCAGCGAAGAGGTTGGGTAAGAATGGTAGACAATTGAACTGGTCTGTCTCCTCTCGGAGGTCAATGAATCCAGTGAGACCTGGAGGCAGTGTCCAATATCCCGAGTAATATGAGCCTATCGCGACAGATAGGACGCCAAAGACGGCACCCGACAGAGCTGATACCATGGAGGGATGCCAAAGACTCGGAGCAGAGAAGCTTGGACCCACGAAAACTAAAGGCCATCGAGGAAGTTGAAGACGGGGCCGCAATTGAAGCTCCGATGATGTCCGCTGATGCAACCGCTGATTGATGTGTCATCAGACCCAACCACCACGATGCTTCGACAATGAACCCCGGTTTGAGAAGAGCATCCTTGGCCCGAAATGCAGCTGCCTGGAGATCGACTTCGACTTTGCTGGGTCGCGCCTATTCCGTGAAAATGCTGCGGCGCCAGATTCAAGTGCTCCACACGCTGCTGCCAGAAAAGCTGAAGTCGTCGGACTTCGTCGACTTGACGGGCAAGCAAAAAGTTAAAATCTACTTTGGCCACAAACAGCCGCCGATCCAGCTCACTTACCGCTGGTCCGCCGCCGACGCCGCGTTCACACCCTTTCCCCTGCATGCCCGTGGCTACCTTTACTACTGTTCCCCGCCGCCCGCCGCCCCCTTAGCAGGATCCATCCGCCTCCGCGTCAACTCCGACAGCGCTCTTGGCAGCGACCTACTCCTCCCAAACGGCCTCCCGTGGAAGATCACCCTGCCCCAACTCGTAGCGTCCGTGCACGGTGCCGCCCCCCTGCGCAAGCTCCTTTCGGAGGGCCTCGTTTCGAGCAGTACCGTCGACCACTGCACCCGTGTATTCGGCCAGCGCCGCATATTCCTTCCGGACACCATGCTCTTCCACCTCGACCAGCCGTTTGCCCTCGCGATGGACCAGGCAGAGCTGCTCCTGACGATCGTGGGCCGCGAGCGCCTCGCGCGCTTCACGAAGCAGCGTCTGTTTGGCGACCCTGCCCCCAGATATCCGTTCAAAGGCAATGTCGTGGCACGGTTCGAGCTTTCCCCGGACGCCACCAGCTGCTTCATCCGTATCGTGCGCGTTGTGTCCCCGGTGATATGCATCAAACCGGACTACGTCGGCAGGATAGTAGAGCCCAAGACGGGGGAATACCTGACTTACAGGCCTAGGGTGAACGGGGATCCCGTGCCGTGGTCACTAAGTCTCGCACCAGGCACCTCTCTGTCAGCGGACGCGCTCCGCCTCCTACTGGGAAGCTAATGATACTCGTAAATCGATGTGCTTTTTTTTTCCGGCAAGGATCCTCTGGTGCCGTCTACGTTTGTTTACGTCTTTCGGTGGCTTTCAGTGACCCACTTCCAAACGTGATAAGCTTACCAGTGCTAATATCTAGCCTATTTTGGCTCTTTGACGCCATTCCACCCGTGTGTCGGTTTCCCCAATTGATGCCTTTGTCGAGGAACTTACCCAGACCAAAGATCCGCACGGTCTCATGAGGTCCCTTAGCCAACCCACACGCGCACAGTCAAAGGGAAAAATTTGACCACCGTGGTTTGACCGTGGTACACTCTGTACAAATGTAGCAACTAGCCGGAGAAATGGGTGGTACACGTGCACGAGTCGTCAAAATCAACAGATGAAGCTCCAAGAAGCTACTTTGGGGACCCACATCAACCGCCTCTAGCGCTCATATTTTTGACTTTAAACACCCCGAAAGCCGGCTGCCATTTTCATCGACGGTATCCCACGGGAATGGTCACCCGGCCAGAGCTTGGAAAGCTCGGGAGGCATCGTGCGCCTGCAATGTCTGACCCTGGGGCTATTTAAGTCTCGCACTTCACGCTGGGCGCACCTATCCATTCCACTCCACCTAACCATGCCGATTCGCGTTACCTCTCTCCTCCTCCTCGTCGGAGCCACGATGGCCGTCGCACAGTGCCCCGGGGTACACGTATTTGGGGCGCGCGAGACTACTGCCCCGCCGGGCTTCGGAACAGCTGCCAGTGTTGTCGCCTCCATAACTAACTCTTTCTCTGGGTCAACTTCCGAGGTGATCAACTACCCTGCCTGTGGCGGGCAAGCTTCGTGCGGCGGCGTCTCCTATGCCAATTCGGTAATCCAGGGCGTGGCCGCCGTCGCGAGCCAGGTGAATGCCTTTAATACCAGGTGCCCGAACACCGTCCTTGTACTGGTCGGTTACTCCCAGGTGCGTGCGCTTAAAAAGTTAGCAGGCTGTGGCTGAGTGCAGACAATCACTAGGGCGGGCAGATCATGGACGGTTCGTCGTGCATGGTTCTTGCGGCTGCAGTCTCTCATGAATTCCTCCACCAGATGGCTACTGCGGAGGCGGCGATACCAACGAAGGCCTCTCGAGCACTACCATTCCCATTTCTGCAGCAGCGCAAAAGAAGATCGCGGCAGCAATCTTTATGGGCGACCCGCGCCACATTCCAGGCCTCTCCTTCAACGTCGGCACCTGCCAGGCCTCCGGCGTATGCCCCTTCCCTTCATCAACGGCCCGGCCTCCGTTACTGAATGACCCCCGCAGTTCGCACCGCGCCCAGCAGGCTTCCAGTGCCCGTTCGCAAGCAACATCCAGTCGTACTGCGACGCGCCGGACCCCTTCTGCTGCAACGGGTCTGACGCCGCCGTGCACCAGGGCTACGCGACCGAATACGGCGCCGTCGCGCTCACGTTCGTGAAGAACAAGGTGAACGCGATGCTCGCCGCTGGCTCAGGAGGCACCGGCACCACGCCGCCCTCGGGAAGCTTTGTTGCGCATTGGGGTCAGTGTGGTGGGCAGGGTTGGACCGGCGGGGCCGTCTGCGAGGCGCCCTTTACCTGCCAGGTGGCGAACGCCTTCGTAAGTCGCCCCCAGTTTCTCGTGGCTGCGAGGTCCTCATCTATACTCGCTCAAACAGTACAGCCAGTGTTTGTGAAGCAACGGCGTGTCACAAAACCTGCATACATAGCTAAATTGCTCGCTGTAGTATGTCCTTGTATTTTATGAAGAGAGTTGTTTCGCAACAGAAGATACGTACGCCTTAGCCGGGGGTCCACTCTCTCTCATAAGGTATCAGCACGTTCGCGCGGTAGTATATTGTGAGGAGCGCGTATGAAACAGGCGGTATATATAGTAGTAGTACAGATTGAATACAGGTAAATTATACATAAAACTTAAGGATATGATTGGTCGTCGAGACTCGGACGGAACCCCGTACCTTGCTCTTAAAAATCGGCAGCTTCCACAACACGTTGCCCGTGACCATGCCGTTCTGGTAGTCGCTGTACAACACCGTCCGCAGCTTCCGTGGGTCGAGGAACGGGCGGCGGTCGACGAGCACCATGCTCGAGGCGAGCGCGAACTCGCCCTCGAACGCGTGGTTTAGCCAGACGTCGGCGGGGGAGTTGGTTGTTTGGGCGTCGAGGTTCAGGAGGGAGTGGACGGGGGATTTGGGGAAGGTCATGACAAGGGGGGCGTCGGCGGTCTCCGCTTTCACGGAGAACTTGCCGCCTTCCCCGGTTGCAGCGGAGGTTACCAAGCTGATGGCGGATTCTAGGTCTCTGGGGCAGTGGCATTAGTCGAGCGGAGCGCGTCTAGCAAGTAGAGAACTCACGCGTTCCGCGTCTGGAGCACCAAGTTAGTAGTACCGAATATGTTCGTGCTGTGGAGGGTTATCGACGCGTCTATAGGCGCGTTTGAGGTCACCAGGCTTAGGGAGGACGAGGCTTCGAACGAGCCCGAAATGCGGCCGTTGGAGGTCTGGATCGTCGCGTTCTTAGCAGATAGCGACTGGCAACGATATCAGAATGGGAGGCCCGTTGCATAAAGGGTATGGGTACCTGAACGACAATGGGTTTATTCTTACTTCGCAGATTTAAATGATCGAATTCAAGGACGCCCTTAAGGGAATCGAGAGTATGGGCAAATGAGGGTAGACGAGTCTCGAGGTTGTATGTCGGCAGAGATGTGCTTGATGAGTCACCGGTCGGAAGAAAGAGGGTTATCGTAAAATCGAGTTGGTCCTTCTGTGATTGTCCGTCGAACGGGGCTGGAGTCTGGACAGCTATTTAGCTAGGGTAGATATGACATAAAAGACACCTACGAAGATGCCAATGCCTGCACCATTAGCGTGTTTGCGCTCCATGAGGCACACATTTGCGCGGTCGCGGACGTGTTGAGAATGATATCGCACTTGCAGGACGGCGTGAGGGAGAGGCTCAAACGAGGGTAAGACATGGAAGTCGCCTCCGGATAAGGCGCCTTGGGCGAGAAGAAACGTGAGGGACGCCGAGTCCGGAAATTGGAACGACGCGTCGGAGGAATATTGGAAATGGTCGTCGGATAAACGAGTCGCGCTTGACCATGTCGCATTCTGAGTACATCGACCGAGCCGAGGGTTCGGGACGACCGCTCGAACCACACGATGCTCAGGTTCCTTGGGCAATGTTAGCGCCGTTGCAAAGTCTACCGACGTGTCGACTCACTGGTACTTCCACCTCGACTTCATCATCTTCACCGCTCTCAGAGTCATGATTTTGACCATGGCGCCCAAGGCGTAATAACAGCACGAAGAGCAGGCAGTTCAGCGCGACTGATGCCAAGACAAAGCACTTTCGCCGCCTGGATTTTCGCTGCTTCGGTTTTTTCCATCTCGGTGCTAGAATCGTGACAGGGGGCGGAATCGCCTGGTATGAGAAATATGGCGGAGGAGAGGGTGGTAGTTCGAGCGATTCATGAGGAGAGGGCGGCCGCTGCGACGGTTTCAACGTCGTGCCCTCGGTGGCGTCGTCGATGATCATGGTCAAGAGCCTAGGCGCCGAGCTCGGAGCTGCGCAATCGTGGGGGAATATTTTTTATGGTCTCAACATTCTGACATCACAACACGAGTCTCCGTAGCGCGCGGCGACTTGATCACACCCGAAAGAGATTGGTAAGGAAAGATAAGGAATCTAACCACCGTGAGTCGTGACTCAGCAACTCAACACACACTCTGTAATGTGCATGGACATGGCTCCCCGGCACTCCCAAATTTTCAGAACCACAAGCCCCGCGCGCTCTACGACGCTGGCCATTTCAACCGCTGTCCGTTCGGTGCCGTTGCTAATAGAATAAAATAAATATAGTTCAGTTTACATGTTCAACTCTCAACAACGCACATAAGAGTCCGCATGTTCAAATCCTGGAAGTGGCTCGCGCGTTGTGGTGCCCCGTAGTTAGGCAGCAGCGGCGCGGGGGCGATTGTGAGGGCGGACGCGCGGTTGGAAAGCAAACACGCCGGAACCAACACGGAATCGAGGATGAGAACCCGCGATTTTGCCGTCATGGACCCTGGGTGACGAAATTTAGCTAGAAACGTCTGATGAGATGGTGAGTGATACTACCTTTGATGGCAGATAGAATCGCTATGCAGTCATCGTCGTTCCAGTTGTGTATGACATATCGCAACATGTAGACCTCCGCGCCCTGAACGGTATTCGGCTGGAAAAAATCAGCAACCTCAAACCTAGCACGGCCGGCTTCAACGGCGCTCGGGAAACGTGTTTTCCAGTGCTCGACAGCCTGCGCGATGACCGGCTCGCGGTCCTGGACCACAACGGAGAGATTTGGGTACTTTTGGAGCAGTGGAAGACTGAGTGTTCCTTGGTTTTGACATCAGTTGAGCCAGTGATGCGTTGAACACCAGCGTACCGATTCCTCCGCCCACATCGACGGCGGTGGCCTCGCCCAGCTGGTCCCAAGGGTAGTCGGTGAGCACCGCAGGCAAGCTGCTCTGTGCGACTCCGGCCATGGCCGTCCCGAATTTCTCGCGTTGTTCGGGTTTCTCGTCGAAATACGCCCAAAAAGTCTTTCCCCTGCGATTGTACATCCGATCTTGCGTGAATGCGGCCTGGTCGAGCGCGAGCGACTCGTCCTTGAAGGCGGCAAACAGATGCTGCGAGGCCGCGTAGCATTCTCCGCCGCTGTATTTATGAGTTGAATTAGAAAACGGAGACGGGATGGACGCCAGCGTACAAGAGATCGATGTAGTTGGCCAAGGCGGAGTTATTGACCAAGGCGGCGCTCGTGCGGTTGTTGGAAAAGGTCTGGGGGTCGGTTTGGTTGAAAATGTGGTTCGTGGCAAGGAGCCTCATGAGCTGTGCTGCCGACGAAAACCGCATTTATTGCATGCACATAAATAAAAGATGATGAACCGTACCACATTTGCTCTTTTCGTATCCGGTCCTTTGCGATATTTCGTCCGCAGTGAGCCCGTCGGGCCTGCCTTCGAGCGACGCTTGATGGAGGATGTCAGGGATGCGGGCTACACATACCGCATGCAGGGCCCGGGACTCGAAAAACTAGCGAAAGGTGAGCGAAGCCCCATCATGTGGCCTTCAAAGCATGTACTTGTGCTGCGCATTCGAAGAGATGATCTCTAGGATCCCTGGATGATGTTGTTAGGTTTTCACATTTGAGAAAGAGAGAGGTATGGTTTACCTGAGCAGGGCCTGGAGCGTTCCTGCAGCGCCGATTGCGCGCTTCGTGGCTTCGTACAGCCGCGGGGAGGGGAGTTCATCCGTCTTCGACCCAGAGGTTGCATCCTGGAGACCCGAAGGGGACCCATGAGCTGCCCATTCCTCAGAGATAACCTCAATCGCGAGGTTAATGACTTCTTTCAAACCCAGGAGCGTGTCAAGGGCGGTGGGATGCATCGCGGGTTAGGTTCTGAATCCGGGCGACAGCGTTCTTATACGCCGTGGCGCGCGTTTTGACCGTTGGCAATGCAATTAGCATACATGGGTGTCGGCCGAATGGTCTTCGCTAGCGAGCATGGATTACTTGACAAGGCTGGAACATGCATGCCTGCAGTGCCGATTACGCGCTTGGCGGCTTCATACACCCGCGGGTCGGCAGATTAGCCAGCTTCGACGTAGACTTCGGATCTGACCCATGGATTCCCCCTTCTTTCGAGATAGCCTGACTTGCGATGATAGCGCAGGAGGCGTGCTGGAAAGAACTGTAATTTACCAGCATATTGAGGGCAGGGTTCAATGCACGAAGCCAGATATAGGTTGCGGGATCCCTGGGTACTGCCTTGAAAGCAGCCGCGTTACGAGGAAATCGGCATTCATTCTGAAATAAATATACGAAACACCATTGCTTGCTCTTGCAAAGTCAAGGATAGTACAATTTGAAATCCTCGCGGTATAGCTTGTACAGTACTGTATCTCACTTACACATATCTACTTTCCAGTCAGTTTCAATCGGTTTCCGAATAATACAAAGTACTTGCCTAACACTCGGGCCTGCGTCGGCGCGTCGGCGTCCGTTTCTCCCAGCGCCATCTCCTTTGCGACGGCCTCCACCTCCATCACGACCTCGGCCTCCACCACGCTAAGGGAAATTTAGATCAAGTAGCGTCGTGAATGGCAATGGCTTACTGATGCATGCGCAAAGGAGCGTATAAGTGTGAATGCTACGACCAGCGTGACAGCGACCAGCAAGAAGCGCATAAAGCGACGCCTCCGCGTACTCGTAGCACGGGTATGTTGAAACTGAGCTGCATCCGCTAGTGCCTCGGAGTCCTGCTGCGATAGGTTTATGGCAGGGGGCTCGTATTCGTAGGGCGGTGGGGCGGGCTCTGATTCCAAGGTAGAGGTTGACTGGGCTGGTTGAGCGCCAGCTTTCCCAGGTTTATGGCCCTCGTCTTCCTCGAGGATTATCATGTCGGTCGTTGGGATAGAGGCTTGCGGCAGAGCGCTGAGCCGCCGCGTCCCATCGGCACAGAAACAGACCCAAACTTTTCCCCATCCGCGTTGCATCCGCGCCAATTTCCAAATGAATTTGTCAGGCATCCGCCTTTGCCAATAACCACCACCCAGGCGGGCTCGATATCGAGCTCGCCGTACGGGAGGGGGGAGCAGAGGCGTCCGGGTCCCCCAATCCCGTTGTCCCAAAATTCCCCTGGCGCGTAATTCGCGCAGAAAACTCGTCCTTCCTGCACTGGACCACCTCTCCGTGTTCCCTCATACCTCGCGCAACACTGAAGGAGGAATGCCGGAGAAAATGAAAAACGTAGTACATTTATTTGTATCTCTTGGAAGTACTTAATGGCAGGTCTGGGGCGCGTCGCCGAACGCAGGCACACTGTGGGGGTCGCGCACACCAGGAACATCCATGCTCGGGTTGACCTCAAAGAATGACTGAGGCTTGAAATAGATATTGAGGTGCTCGATAGGCATCCTACTCGAGCGTCAGTAAATAACGCAGTTATCATGGAACCAAAACCTACACGGGCCAGTCCTCAGGACGAGGAATGTGGGTGACACCTATCCGCTTTGAGATGGCCACGAAGTTGTAAAGAGACACAAGACACTCACCAACGGTCAAATACACCAAGATATCCTCGTTCTCAATGCTCCCCTCTTCCTTCACCCAGTTGCCAATCGAATCCGGCGGCGCGTCCCTCGTCTGCGGGACGTACTTGCCCGCGGGCCATATCCGCCCGCCCTTCTCGCCCTCAACATCGGGGCACACCCACAGCGCCTTTTTCGCAAACGTCGCGCGCCGCCCGACCCAGCCGTCGTGCTGCGTCATCAGCTGCACCGCCGCGCCCTTGACGCCGAGCGAGTACCCGACGTCCTTGCCCGTGCTATAGTGCTGCCGCGCAGGGTTCACGACGCGCCAACGCCGCTCCTTCCCCGCCTCGTGCTCGCGCGCGGCCGCGCTCTTGAGGACCGTGTCCACTGCGATGAACGCGTTCCCGCCGAAGTTCTCCGCAGACCCCGTCGGCGCGGGCGACGGCATGATGTCCGTCTCCACGAGGGAGTTGTGCAGGCCGTCGACCATGGGGTCGACGCGGATGGAGAACTACGTCGGTCGTCAGGAAAGCCGCGTCACTGCATAGGCAGACGACTTACGATGTGCTGGTGATACTGGGCGCTGACGTTCGGCGCGACAACCGTCCCGTACGGACTCTGCTCGCCGTCCGCCGCGATGTACACCTGCAGGATCCCACTGAGGCGGATCTCCAGCTCGATGCTCCCGTCTTGGTAGAACATATAGTTGAAGATGTATTCTGAGCGTAATCAGAACGTGCCATCCAGTGCGATGGGCCGGGATCTCACCGTAATTGGCCAGCGTGCACACCATGCTTACCACGAGGCGGCGGCGGCGGACGGTCTGCCCGCGCCCTCCCGGACGGAAATCGGTGTGCTTCCACAGGATCCCGGCGTCCTCCTCGTGGATGCAAATGCAGTTCTGAATGATATGCGGAGTTCCGTCGTGCTTCACGAAGGTTGCTGGCTGTGCAATATGAGCATCTCTCTCATCGTCGACATACTGAAAGACACACCAAGTAATGGATCTGGCCCACGCAGTCGCAGCCCAGGGTCAGCTCGTTGGCCATGACACCCATGCCATATTCTCCTCTGCGATACAACGGGTGAGAAGATAGAGTACAAGACAAAATACACGCACGAATCAAAAGCAAATTTCCTCGCGTGCGGATGCTCAGGAGCAGCGTACGGGACTACCATTTCCGCGAGCGACAGCCTATAAATAACAGGTCGAACCTCGCCGTGGTCATTGTAGGTGACGGTCGAGATCGCGAGGCCCTCGCGATGGTTGAATCCTGACAGGTACCGTGAGGAGCCGTCGGAGAATATACAGCGCATTCATACCTATGTGGAAGTTCCAATTCTGCCACTCGATCTGCGTCCCAGTGAGCTTGAAGCTCACGCCCTCGGGCTGCGTAATGTGCAACGGCTTCACGTCGTCCCGGAGCTTGAAGTCCTTCTGCGTTGTGGCCATCAGGTCAGGGAGGAAGTCGAAGGCCGTACGGGGAGGCGGGATGCGATCGCGCTGGGAATAAGCCAGCTGATCCTCTGCTAAGGTTGGGGCTTTGGTGGACGGAACTGAGAGCGTAGGCCCGTTTGGCGTCGACTTGTAATGTGAGGCAAACTCTGGTCGAGCTTAGTGGACTGTACAGTACGATGAATGTAAGATACTCACCGACGTGTAAAACCTTCTGCGCATTTGAATCAAAGACTGCAATGAAATCCTGCGCATTAAGGGTTCAGTAATCTTACGTCGAAGAGGTTTTGGCCGTATAAGTACCATCGGATGAGCGTAGAGGTTGTCATGACGCGAAAATCGGGCAAATAGAAGGCCTTGCTGGAGTCGGACACTGTTCGAGAAACGTTCATCGAATCCGATAGACCAGCCCTCGCAATAGATCTCCTCTGGGGACACTCCTGCAAGCTCAGACCATTAGCCGCAGACCATCCGTGATTCGGTGGGATCTCACCGACGTCCTTGGCGAGCTGCTGAATTAATGGGTCCTGCCGGACGACTTTCTCGCAGTTAACGAGCTCTTCAACGGAAATTTGGGGCTGCAGCCCTTCCTCCAGTAAGTCAAAGGTGTCCACCTTCCATCCAGTCTCCTGGAGGGATAAGATGGCGTTGAAAGAGCGACTGGATGGCGAATCGTCTCAGCATGCTGCCGTCAGATGATTGGAGCACAATGACTCACCCGTTGACCAGATCTATAATCTAGCACGAAATAAGCATCCAAGAGAGGGGGGGAGGGGTGTATCTACATCTGCTTCCGCCTTTCTCGTTATCGGGATGGGTGCTTCAGGTTTGGCGCCGGGGGCGAGGGGGATGCCCAGGTAGGCGAGGACGGCCTTCTTGGGAGGAGGGACCAGGTAGCATGTGATGAACTTGATTGCTTTGACGTCTGTCTCTGCAGCTAGGTATTTTCGAACGGCGAAACAAGCACCGGTAATCTCGTCAGGGGTCAGTGGGTCCAGAGGGTGCCAGACAGTGGGCGACATGATGGTAAGGGAAAGAGGTGGGGAAGGAAGGATTCAAGGTCCAGAGTCGGAATGGCCGGGTGTCCGTACTTGTGGGAGGAGGTGGGAGGGATGGTGTCAGGTCCTTCTTAGCGATTGAACGGGTTTAGGATACAAATCGCTCCGAAGTCCGGAGCGCGCCTTATCTAGTACCCGTAGGTGGTCCCGTGATCGCTCCTTCCTGTTCCCCATATGGTCTCGCCGAATCGCCGAGTCGTCTCAGCAGGTCGTCTCAGACTTAGAGGCCATAGAGGGGAGATAGATATAAATTGACCGAATAACAGCTTGTCTATAGACTTAGGCCTCCCAAAATCCTCTTCGGACCTTGGCAACCGAGTAAAACAAGAAGTAGAATGACAAGCAGAGAGAAACACCAGGAAATCTATTCCGAGTCGGATCCCTCATATTCCGATTGCTCTTCGTCGGGGCCCAGCGGCACCGGCGCCCTAAGATCCGGCCAGTCTCTTTTTTGGTCGTCTATGGCCGCACCTTGTGCCATGGAACGAAAGACTTCGACGAGCATCCTACGGCGAGTCTTAGTCCGTGAGGACTCATGGTGGAGCAGGCGTCTGACGTACCAGCACTCATTGCCTGCACACCATCCCTTTTTGTCGAACAGTGCGAGACGTTTGCAGATGGAAGGGACACTTTCGGAGTTGGTTGTTGTCCCCAGGAGAGCGATGAACATCGATTGGACGTCGACGACGTATACGGGGGCGTAGCTCCTGCGCGGTGGCGAGTCTCGTCTTGAACGATCGTGCGGGCGAGGGGAAGCAGAGCGGCCGCGCGAATCCCCTGGCCGCCTCCGCGGATCGTTGGCGGCTTGGCGGGGAATGAATCGCTGTTGTTACTCGTCAATGCCGAGTCCACAAGAGATAGCACCACGTACCTCCGGCCTTAAGAGTTGTTTGAGGTCAAAGTCCCATTTGGAAACATCGACGCCAAAAGACTTGAATACATCCATGGCGGCTTCCTTGTTGTGGACAAGAAGAACGACAGGCTTTGTTGTGCATTCAGTGTATTTCCCGAAGAAATCTCGGACTCTTTCTGCAAGAGTCTGGTTATCCAAAATCTTAGTTACCCCATGAGTTTCACCGAATTCATATGGCTTAGCGAAGAACATCGATGAGAATGTAATCACAGAAAAATCATAATTGATGTGCTTACCAGCCTTTTCCAAGGTTGTTGGGCAGAATTTTGGAGATTGCCAGGATTTTCCTGACCCTCGGAATTTTCTAATAGCTGGTTCGCTTCTGCAATAATGTGATGGGACACCGTCATTTCCCCCGTCAAAGTCGGGGTCGGTGCCTCGCACCACCCTATATCTAATACTCTTGGAATGCGTCTGCGTTCTTGAAGCGGCCTTCCGTCCCGCGACCACACGTTGTAACAGAAGCTGAAAACTTGAATAGTCGACGTCCAGCTGGATGTGTTGCCGAGATCGAATTTCCAGGTGTTAATTTGACCGTGCAGGAGTCTGTAGAAAACACTAAAGGAGACCATGAGCCGGGAGTGGGGCGCGCGTTGAGAGCCATACCGGGCGTTTTCAAACTGGCTACGCTCGATGTGGTGGCCACCCACAAAGGGCCTGTTCAACGGAGACGTGTCGCGGTCATCGTCCTTCTTCCGCTTTCCCGCAACCTTCCGCTTCGGCTGGAGGGCCTCGAGTTTGGCTTCGAGCTCGGGGAGGTTTTGGAAGACAATGGGCGACAACGATTCAAACTCGACTGGAGAGCGCGCCTTTTCCTTCCAATACAAAAGTCTGCGCCTCAGATCATCCTGCGCGCGTTCCTGGTCCGTTCTTGAAAAGAATCTTCTCCGATTGAAGTTGTCCCAGTCGACACCTTCGAGCCTGGTAACGTACTGCTTCAAAATGTCCCTTTCGTCCTTCGTCAACAGCAGATGGGACGTTCCGGATGGCGTGATGCCTGCGCAAGCTGAGCGGGTGCGGCAAACGCTTTAAATGAGGGTTACTTGCCTAGCACAAGCTCAATGCTAGTAGTTCTACGGTCGTCGCGGTTCTGATGGAGTTGCAGCGGCTCATAGACCTGTTGACCTAACGGATTCTTTCCAAAAGAGCTGGCACGGGTAAATGTCGCTGGCATATGGATGAAGAGTGGTCATATTTACTAGATCCCAGCGTCGAAGCCACCTAGCTGGTGAAACTCCATTCAGGTCGCATGCGGGGAGAAAACAAGATTGAAGAGGCCACCAAACAACGCGGCGGGCGTCAAGGTGGGCGTAGTGTTCATGCCGGGCGTTCCCGTGATCGCTCCTTCCTTTCCTGCAAATTTTGTTCGGCGGGATTTTCTCGTGAACTCCCTCGATTCGACCGACGTGGAACGGGCCTGAAGCTCAGGTTTGCGACGAAATCCTCAACTACCCAGCGCTCTAGGCGAGCATGTTGTCAGACTCCGAATCCGAGAGCGACCATGGTCAGGATTTACACCAGTTAACCATAAACGAGCACTACGCAAAGGCCTTCGAGTATAAGAAGGAACGGGAGGAGCTACAGCGTTGTGAGTCTTCTGTACGTTTGCTACAACCTTATTCAAAAAATATCTTCTAGTAAAAGAGCAGTATGGCTCGGACCCCGACTCGTCTGAAGACGAATCAACCGACTCTGAAGAGCTCGAGTCGGAAGACTCGGATGGGGAGGAGCTCACCCCCGCTATGGATGCGGCCATTCTGCGTACCCTCGCGCGAATTAAGCGGAAGGATCCAGGAATTTACGAGGAGGGGAAAAACATCTTCGGCGGTATGTTGGCTGTGTACTTTGGCCTATTCTGCCTACTCAATTCATGCAGAGGAGCAGGAAAAGACTGCGAAATCCGCCAAGGCTGCCCTTTCCCGCCCTGCGGGCCCCGTGAAGGAGCCTAAGGACAAGGTGCGCTTCGTCTTGCGCAAAATACAACGTCGCTAACCTCGCGAGTAGGGTAAACCACTCACCATCCGTGCTGCCAACCTCCAGTCCGCGCTCCTCTCGAGGTCTCCATCGCCTGAACGCGTCGAGGCGGACCCGGTCACTCATGTCGAGGAGCAGCGGCGGCTGCGGGACGAAACCATCGCGGCGTTCCATGCGGTCGAAGGGGACGAGGACGAAGATTGGCTGGTGCCCCGGGAGAAAACGATGGACCAGGTCGCCCGAGAGGAAGAGGAATACCGCCTGTTTCTCGAGAAGGAGGTCGGGGATCTGCGCGACTTGGTTGACGTGGGGGGCGAATCCGCTGTCGTCGAGCAGCCGCAGGAAGAGGAGGCTGAAACCAAGAAGAAGAAGAAGAAGAAGAAGGAAAAGAAAGGCAACGAAGAGGGATCGTCCAAAGCCGCGGGGAGCAGCAAGCAAGAGCAGGACCAAGAGTTCCTCGTCAAGTATGTTACCTCTATGCGTACTGTCGCGTTGGTTTGCTTACTATCCCACCAGCTACATCCTGAACCGCGGCTGGATCGATCGCACCTCCAAACGCGTGCCTACCTACGGCGAAGTTACCTCCCAGTCAAAGAAGGGGAAAGCCAAAGCGCAGCCGACCGACGATGCAGATGACTCGGGCTCTGAAGGTAGCGCCGGCGAGGACGACGATGAAGAGGAGGAGGTGTTCGACGACATCGTCGATCGCTTCGAGAGCTCTTATAACTTTAGATTCGAAGAAGCGTAGGTGTTCTCATTAATTAACAACAGTATCGTCAATTGACCCCATATTATAGCGACGGCAGCCAGATCAAGTCGTACCCACGAAACCTGCCCTCCCTTGTGCGACGCGAGGACACAACACGAAAAGACGCGCGTGAGCGACGCAAGCAGCGTAAAGAAGAGGAGCTGGCGAAACGGAAGGAGGAGGTTAGACGGTTAAAAGGCCTGAAGATCAAGGAGATCCGCGCGCGGTTAGAGAAGGCTGGGGTAGCCGCGGGGGAAGCAGAGAGTAAGAGCACCTTTCTTTACTTTGCTCTCTGTCTGTGGTCTGATATGGCTTTGCAGCTCTGGAGGAACTGGGGATCGATCTGGACGCCCCATGGGACCGCGAAGCGCACGACCGGCAAATGGCAGGCCTGTATGCACTCAATGGTGAAGAGGACGACGCCGAATTCGAGAACGACGACGAAAAGCCTATGTGGGGGGATGATGTGGACATTGGCGACATTCCCGTGTCTCCATCCCTTGGGCCAAGTACCAGCAAGGCGGAGAAGAAAAAGAAGAAAAAGAAAAAGAAGGGCGCCGAAGACGACGAGGGAGTGGATATCGACGCCATGGATGCCGACGTCATTCCAGCTCCTGGAGACGACGACGACGAGGAGTGGGACGGCACGGAAGAGATGCGTAAACGGATGCTGGACAAATGGATGGACGAGGTGTATGCTCTGGACTTCAATGATCTCGTAAGTGCTAGGTGCCTTTCCTCGGCCACACACATATTCACTAAGGGTTACATAGGTCGGGGGTATGCCGACGCGATTCCAGTACACCTCGGTCGCCCCCGAAAATTTCGCGCTCACGCCGGCGGAGATATTGCTCGCGAAAGACTCGGAGCTCAACGAGTACATGAGCGTCAAAAAGTATGCGCCGTATCGGGCGGACAACAAGGGCGGGTGGGACAAGAACCGCGGAGAGCGGCTCCGGGACCTCAAGGGGAAGGTCAAGGAGCGCATGGGTGATCTCGCCCTGGAGACGCCGGGTCGAGACGGCCAAGTAAAGAAGAAGCGGAAGGGGAAGAAGGAGCGTATGAAGGAGAAAGGTCTCGATGCAGACGGGGCGACGGAGACTGTCAAGGGAGAGTCGGATGGCGCTGTAGACGGTGGTCTGAAGCGCAAGCGAGATGTGCAGGAGGACTTTACTGGAGGAGCTGTGGATAGCGTCCAGGCGTCGGAGGGAGGCAAGAAGAAGCGCCGACGAAAAAAGAAAGATGAAGTGGTGGAGGCCTAACTTGTTAGACTGCAGGAGCTCCTTCAACTAGCCTGTCAAAATATTCCGCAAATACCCTCAAGGGGGGAACCCTTACACAGGTCAGGGACCGTCCTTTCACCATCTTCGACCGTACGCATGTATAGTCTAACATGGAAAGCCACGGGGAATTTCAGAGAGGGTGGTGTCCTGTTAGCGGCCGTTTCATCCTGTGGCTGTGAAACCTTCTCTCTCTCACCACCACCACATACTGTTATCACCATGAACGAAGCCAACAACTCGTTGCCAGCGCCCCTGGCTACCATGTTGGACGTTACATATGATAATCCCACCGCCTCGCCGAGGTTAACTCCCTTCCCAAAGCGCCCGCGGCCCTCTCAACTCGAAGCACGACTTGCCCCTGATATCCATGGTGCTGGAAACTTGCTCCCAGTGGCAGTCCGAGCTGCCGGAGAAACCTGGGCAGCGTACGCAGAAGGATCAGTCGCTCCTGCTGATTTTCTTCGAGCACCCATTGGCGCGCCGTATCGCGTTGAGAAAATCCCAGGCAAAGGAAGAGGGTTGGTCGCCAGCCGCGACTTGAAAGCTGGGGAGATTGTGCTGAAAGAGGGCCCTTTGATCTTACTTCGCGAAGGAAAGTTGGACCTGCTAATGTTCCTCGCCTTGCCAAAGGCAGCGGTGCATGCGATGATGCTTCTTCACAACACAATTCCGAATAACCGAGAATTCTCTCTCACCGACGACATTCCGCAGCATCGCCTACTCGACTATCTGAAAGGAGTGGCTACCACAAATGCGTTTAGCGCAATGGTAGCGGCAGATGGCACACAGGCGGGCATGATTTTACTCAGTGGCTCGCTCCTCAACCACTCAGACAAATACAATGTGCACTGGGAGTTCGACATATCCGCCTTCAAGATGGTATTCACAACCGTTACCGCCGTGAAGGAGGGCGAAGAACTGACAGATACCTATAATCGCACGGCCCAAGTCTTGAAGGAGAATTATGGCATCTGAGTTGACGAACTTCGGTCAAGGCAAGTTTTTTTAGTGCGAACCTTTACTGTCCTTATCGGCGCTCTTCCAGGATTTTATTTTATTTTATTCGTGGCATTTGAAGTACTTCAAATTGTACATTGAAGCGAGCCGATGAATGAGACTAATGATACGACTTACTTTAAATACGTGTGAACGATTGTCTTCACAAAAGTATAGAGAGTCTGCTCGACGCCGTGGGACCTTCTCCCGCGCTGTCAACCATCTCCCTCCTGTATACGCGCGGCACGCCCGCCCTGGCCGCCGCCCTCGCCCCGAGACTAACGACTTACATGAAATTCAGTGGCAGGCGCTCACCACGTCTTGACATGAGCAGCCAGATAACAACGAACGATACATTCCATGGACGTTTCAACAGAACCTCTCGTTCAAATTGCCCACTGTACATGTACACCCTGCTGATTGAAAGGGACAGTTGAGCTGCGTCCTGCTGGGTCCATTGGCACTGCCAGCACGGACATGATCCCCGGCATATACGGAAATCTACACAGTCGAACATATAATAAGAGTCTGTTCGGATGCACAATCGATTGTCAATTGTCAATTGTTCTGCCTTTAAGTATGGTAGCTGATTGGTGAGCTTCCTACCCGTACGTAAGTGCCCTAAGTGCCCTAAGTATTAGACTGGTGACCTGTCTGTCTATGGGACACAACGGCGCGCGCTACGGACCCTTCCTTCGCAAGTAGATAAGGGAGTTGGAGTCAAAATATTCCACGGATACCTTGAAGAGGGGAAATGTTTACCAAGGTAGGGAGCTCGCCTTCCAGCATCTCTACCCTGGGCCGTTGCGTCCTGGTATCTGTACGAAGACCAGGCCAGTTTGGTACAGTTACCCATGAGAATCAAATTTAATCCACCTCAACGGCCGCAGGATCGACCGTGTTCTCAGGAACGAACCTCGACGCAGAACTCGGAGTACACCTTTCGCCGCTGCCTGGCTTACCGTGAACGATGGTTCTCGAGGATTAATGTAGACGGCGTGAGCAGTGCAGAGATTGAGATCCACAACGACGATTGAGATATCTCATATCTCGTACCCCTAACTCCAGAAATCTTATCATACATAGCCACCGCATCGCCACTGATCTTCCTCCATGCTTGAAACTGAGAAGGCTGCGCTACAGCCTGTTACAGCTTGCCGGTACTTCGCCGGTTTCAAAGTGCTGCGTGCCTTGTCCAACTTTTATTTTACAGCCTTGCGACATCAGATTCTTGATGCATACCATTTCTTAATTATGAAGCGCAGTATTCCAATAGCATCCTCGAGTGAGACTTCCATGACCTCCTACAACAGCAGCCCTCAACCCATTACCCTCCATTTCCAGGACCTTGTCCGCGTTGCAGGAGAGACTATTGAAGGCAGAGTCGATTTGGATGTGTCACTCGCGCAAGAGGATCACATCGAGCAGCTGCGGGTCAAGTTGAGAGGGTCTATCACAACGTACGCTCCCGTCGACCAACCCTGCCGACAAGTCTGAGCATTTCACAGGAAAATAACGACACAGAATGGGCAAACCAGGATCACCCATACGAGCAACGTCCCCGTAAGTCTGTCTCTCGACTTGCTGCCTCTCTGTAGTAATGAGGCCTCTTCCACTAGCTTATTCGTTCAAACATATCCCTCTGGACGCAGGGCACCGCGTTCCCTGAGCCAGGATCCCACGTTCTTACATGCCCCTTTCGATTCCAACTTCCGGAAAACCTTCCGCCCTCCTTTCATTGCTCTGCACACTCAAGTGGTGGCGCAATCAGCTATTCACTCGAAGTCGTGGGCGACAGACCCGGCCTCTTTCGCTCAAACCGCCGCATCCGCAGACTCATATCTGTTGTGCCTGCGGCTTCACAAAGCCAGTTGCTGGCCAAGGAATCTCTGACGCAGGGCTGGATGGGCCAGTGGCGGGACATCAAACAGGACGATAAATTGAGAACTGGAATCTGGGGTGATTATTCACATGCACATGCTACCGTGAAGTTCCTTCACTAGCTACTCTGGAGACCGATTTTTAATCCTGTGACAGCTTTCGATCCCAGATCTGCGCTCGTTTCCTATCGCCACCCCCATTCCATTCAGCTTCCATGTTGTCACCGAAACCAAAGTGTTGAACCGCTCTGACCGACCCGAGGACAAGCACGGAAAGCCGCTCTTCCCCGCGCCACCTACACGATCCTCCCAGTTGACGCAAGTCCTTCGTCGTCAAACTGAAATCCGCGCGCGTGGGAGGACTCGTCATGTCGACAACACCTTCGACCTTCAAGGAATTCGAAGTTTACGCAATGTCGAGACGGTTAGGGCCGTGGAGGCTGTAGTCGATGAGCCAGAGTGGATACCGAAAGACGGGAAGGATCGTGGCCTCTGGAAACGTTCAGTGCACTTCAACTCTACGCTATCGTTTCCCTTTGCGCCGACGTTCAGTACCGAAATTCTCGACTGGCTGGTATGTATTATTGGCTGCGCACTGTCTCTCAGCAATTCTGACCTGTTCGTCCAGTATGTGGTTCAGTTCGTCGTGCCTTTCCCTGGCATCGGCAACGACCTCAAGCTTCAATTCCCGATCCATCTCGGGCCTGGATCGCCGTGTCCGCCTCCTCCGATCGGAGTCTCTGGTTCGTCGAGCATCAGCTATGCAGACGTTCCTCCAGCCGGGCCGCCTCCTATGCAAGACTTGCCTCCGTACGCATCATCCTTTTGTGAATATATATCTGTTGACAGGCCTTCAGTTCGTATTGGGCCGGCGATGACCACGACTGGGATGATGAGAAGAAATAAACAGTCTGTTAAGTAGGCTAAACTATCCCAGCCTCTGTTTTAGTTCTCATCCTGTGGAGACGCTTTCACGCACCCTGATACGTCACATTGCGTTCTTCATTAGTTTTCACGAGTTCGTTAGCCTATTGCAACCCTTCGAAGGGCCGGCCAGTCCCCTAAGAGCCACTTTTTAGACTTTCCGTCGTCCAAATTGCCTGGTGGTCATCGTGGCTTGAGTTCGAAACCTTACAGCATGCAATTCGGCGGATCGGGGAAGTGGGGCGGCTGAGGGACTCGCTGCGCGACTCCTCCGGGGCGCTGAGATGCAGTAAGGACAACGAGAATGGGGAAAACTTGAAGTTCATGCGCTCGCCTCAGGACTTGGGTCACGGAACAAGTCACTGGATTTCAAAGGGGAGGCGGCTAAGGAACAGTTAGAAGGATTGAACTGCGATTGTCATGGCTGAGGATCGCAATTGAAGGATTGCATAGGCGCCGACATGGTTGCAAGAGGTGTCACCTTATGTGACACGCGACGCGTCTATTTGGCCGTGTTGCCTTCACCTCTCGCTCACGCCCCTCGCACCTGCTTCAGAATTCCTCAGGAAGCCGAATCTCTTGTGTGTATCCCGTTGAAAGGCAATTAAATATTAAATTCTTTTATTATTGTTCGCAGTTTCGTTGACTCGACTAGCGCCATCGCGGTTTGCAAGTCGCAGCAAAATCGCTCTCCACCGCCCCGAATCCAAATGAAAATCCTGCCTTGATAGGCCTCGTTCGAGGCTCCTCAGGTTGTGTTGCGGCGTCCTCTTGCACAAGGTACTCTTTCTCGCTCGGTGAATCGACGGTAAACACCTCGAGCGCCTTCATCCTCTGCGCACATCGCTCCCACACCGCATCCTTGCGCTCTACCGCGACACCCACGAGTTCGAACACCCGTAGCTCGTTGCTCTTCAGGTCGCCCTTCCCTAGCTCCATGCGCACAAGCAGCCGATGCAGCGCCGTGCCCGTGTCGCCCGACGCGTCGGCCCGCTTGCCGTCCAGGTCGCTTAGGTGCAGCACTCGCAGCGCCGGGACGATGAAGTGGTCGAGCAGGAAGACGATATTGTTGGCCCTCAAATGCAGCTCTTCCAGCTGGGGGAAGAACCGCGGCTCGAGCGCCGACGCGCCCGTCGGGTCCGTGATTCGCGCGTCGACCTTGAGGCGCCGCAGGCACGGCGCGACGGAGATGAGATCCAGAATGTCGGCAGCGGGAATGGGCGCAGAAATGAGAGGCTGGATGATGCGCAAATTCTGCAGCTTCGCGAGATCGAGGCTCGGCAGAACGCCCAGCGCGACGTTCGTGGTTTCCAAATCGGTTATGCTCGGTATTGCGGGGAACGTGAGGGGCGGGCCTGGTGTAAGCGTCGCGGCGCTGATGCGGAGGCTGCGCAGTGCCGCGTTTGGCGCAACATCGGAGTAAATGGCTGTGAGCGCCGCGCGCGCTTGGGCCTGCGTGCCGGTGCGCAAACAGAGCGAGGCTATGCGGTCCGTGTGAAAGCGGAGCGTCTCTAGTGCGGCGGGTGCACTGGCAGGTGTGCTGGCCCCGTGCTCTGTTCTTCCCACCTCTGCCATCTGAATCTGCACGTCCATATGACAGGCCTTCGACATCTCGAACCACAGCGCGACCTTGCTCCGCCCATCCCTGTCACTGAGCTTGAGATTGGTCCATGCCGAGGGCGTCGTGTACGCGACGTTCCGGAAGAGACGCGACACCGTACCGATGACAACAGGCGCGTCGGGGCATGCCGATGCGTAATGCGTGAATACCTCCCCGAGCACTTCGTAGGGTAGTGTGGTTATTGAATTCTGGGAGAAGGCCATGGTGGAGGGAGGGAGGTTCGGGGGACCGATGCTAAGAGCTACAGCCTATTAATTCGCATAAAAAACCTTGTTCTATGCATGTACCACGTTCTCGACAGGCCTAGAACGCGAATTGGAATTCGCGGCTTGGAAGCCGACATGAAACCCGCTACTGTTACCTACTATTGCCAAATTCGGTCGGCGACCTGATCGATGGAGGAATCAACGAGGCAAAACGCCGTTTCACCGGTCGACATTGCAAAGTCAAACTCAATACGGTCAAGGTCTTCATCATGTTGGGGTCCGAGTGTGACGCGCGATTCCACGTTCGGACATATCGTGCTGACCATCCACCCACCGCCGCGTCGCGTCCTGTCGCGTCCTGGCGCCTCGCGTCTCGTCCAAATCAATTAATGAATATGTACCTAAGTACTTCTGGTTGCTACTTTTGTGCATTGTCTCGCAGCGGCTACAGTTAGTGGTGATCCAAAACTTGAATACCTTCGCCTCAGGCTACCATTTTTGCCTCGGAGGGCAACGGTGCTCGGCGTAAATCGAACCTCAAGCTCAAAGTCGTGCTGCATCGTGCAATGGAATAATGGATCTACAGCCAATATTCACTGTGTTCAGCGGCTTGATAGCCGAAAACGGGCCAGCTGTTGGTCTCTGCGGCGATCTTCGGCCATGAAGGGTGCCGAAGGAAGCCGCAGCCCTCAATAGATGGCCGGGTTCGGCTATCAAGCCGCTGAGCGCAGCGGTTTGCCTGCACTTTGTGTTTGGATAGCCCAGTCGGAAAGGTAAATAAAGGGGCAGTGAAATAATCCTGGCGTAATGTATAACTGTTTATAAAGTGCTTGGAAGCATAGTAGCCTCTGTATGCACAATGGTTGGGAAAGCTTGAATACTCCACAATTCTACGGAGGGATTGTTATGGTGAGAGCCTTGTGGCACATAATGTACCTAATACGACACAACTGAATATTATTCTGTTGAAAAAACGCGCTTATCTCCCCTGTACCCAATTAACGAGTGCGACGAAAACTGACGTGTCTGGTCACGTGCTCCTCCGATCAAAATATTGATGGGCGTTGAGTCCGGACTGGGAAATGCGACGAACCACCCCTTCAAAGGGACACATCTAGTATAAATATGCTTCAGCAGCCTCCAGTGTGTTTCCAGTCCCCCAATAAAGGCATAGAGTTATCCCAAATGAATAAAAAAAGGAATAGCCCACACTTAGACGCCGTTGACAGCACAGTCAGCACAGATGATACAGTAGTCACGAAGTTCCAGGACCCCGCGTACCGTGCAATAGCATCACAGAATTACGTAAAACAGACCTTGACCCTGAAGGACAACGGTACAACGAGGACGCAACGTGGTTACCGACGGAGGTCGGAAGCAGAAACTTCGAGGGCAGACAAATTTATGAGCTGTTTTTATACACAATAAATTAAATAATACCAATACCCGTTGCAATAGCCCCGGAATAATACACGCACAAGATCACTTGGAAAAGAAAAGAAAAAAAGTCAGAACACAATTCTGTGCGCGCTCCAGTCAATCTCCTGCTTGAGCGCACTCGTGAGCACCAACTCCTGCGAATATATCGGGTGGCCTGGCGGAAGCTGGCTGCACATCTTTTCGTCCGCCTCACATGAGATGACATAGCGATTGGGGTCCTTGGCCAGTATCCGTGAGGACAATTGCTGATTTGTTAATATTATCTGGCATGGCGTCGCGTTAGCAAGGGAACCGAAGGATGAGCTTATTCGACGGCATACCTGCCCGCCATGCGCAAGGACCACGCTCCGGAGCAGCGCCGGGTTGGTGTGCACCTTAGGCGTAACGTAAAACACGTGGTCCTTGAAGAGCTTGCCTTTGAGCTCTCTGGCGCGGACCACTGCTTCCGAAAGTCTGAAACCATACTTGCTTTCGGCGGCATCGTCCTGGAGCAGGTAGTCATCTTCCGCTACATCGAGCTTTCATTAGGCGAAGAAGGAATGCATGCACGGCGGTTCACATACGCATGAGACTCCCCTCCGCCGCAGAGTCCTCCGCCCACTGCTTCATAAGGATGAAAGGTGCTCCTGCGAGAGCGCACAGAAACTTCTCGGTTCGTAGGAGTTTTTCGACGATGAGATGAGTACATTCAGTCGGTCTCGCTGTTACTTTTGCTCCCAGATTCGCCAACGCCTAAGGACATGCTTAGAACTTTTCGCCAACTGAAAGACACTTTCGTACCTTCAAAACATCGTCCGACAACTCCACACCTGTGGTCATGAGTTTTATTGCCTTGCCATTCCTGCGCAAAGAAGGATCAGTTTGGTCAATTGCCCCGAGAATGAGAGCGACACCAACCTCAAAGCAGCTTCGCTCTTCCTTGGTTTCGGCTTCGCCGGTTGCTCAACCACGCTCTCGACATCGCTAGTCGATGCTCTCGCCTTCTTTCCCCCATCTACCTTCCTCTTCTTGGCGGGAGGCAGCTCCTCCTCCTCCGTCTCCGTTAGCCCAGACACACGCCGCGACGATGACTTCCTTCCGCGATTACGCATCTCATTCTGGAAGTTGACCACGTCGGGCATAATCTCGTCGTGCAACCGCTGCGTCGCCTTGGTCGCCGCCGACCGCTTCACGCGTCCGCCGTACTCTGGGGTGGCAACAGATGACGGTGGAGACGACGCCCTTGCCGTGGTCGTGGTCGTGGTCGTGGTCGTGACGCGACTTCGTGGGGGCGCAGAGACGGGTGTGGCGCGGTGGTGGCTGATGGCGGAAATACTGTGCGTGCGGGTTGGCGGTGGCTTCCTGGCCGAGGCAGAAAGCCCTTTGAGGTCGGGCATGACAACCTCGACGACCTTGGTCGGCATACGAGCCTTGGGGGAGGATAGAGCGGAGAGGGGAGAAGAAGGCGGTGTAGGTGTCGTCTTGCGCGGAGGGGCTTTCGCCTTCGCGGTGGATTGCCGTTTGGGCGGTTCGGAGGGCGGGATCCGCGCCGCTTTGATGATCCCACCCGGAACGGGCGCCTTCGGGGACTTGGCTGGTGGCGCAAGCTGAACGGGAAGGTCGTCCATATCCGAGTCCGAATGGTGCAGGTCGGGGAGTTTGCTTGTGGTCGCTGTCGCCTGCGAGTCCGGCGCCTTGCGCGGGGAGCGACGCGGAGCCGGAGCGGGCCCAGACACACGGCGCACAAGCTGCTTGCGCGGAGGCCGCGACACGGGCTCGTCATCATCCTGCGACGCCTCCGCCTCAGAATCTGAATCCATAGGCTTGGCTTTCTTCCTCGGCGGAGGGCCCGTGCGTGTGGCGACCGCGGGCCTGTTCGTCGTAGGCACCTCATCGTCCTCAAGCTGTGACGCCTCTGCTTCCGACTCCGTATCCATGCTCTTCTTCCTCGGCAGACGGCGCGCACGCGTGACGACCGTGGCCTTCTTCTTGGGCTCCTCATCCGCATCGTCTTGCGACGCATCTGCCTCTGACTCCTCTCTGGCCTTCTTCTTCGGCGGGGGCTTGGTGGTACTTGCCGGGCGCACAACGCGCACGACCTTCTTCTTGACCTCTGGGTCAAACTGCGACTCGGACGACGTCGACAGTCCGCGCACACGTATGTGCTTCTTCTGGGCGGACTTGGGCTTCGCTGGGGATGATGGCGCCGCCGACTTGGGGGTCTTGGGCGTGGAAGGGCCGGCACGGATGCGCTGGGGCGACGGCGAGGATGGCGCGTCCTCAAAAGACATCGCGGGACTATTGAACTTATGTTGATCCATGTCGAAATCGACGTCCTCCGACATGTTGTCGGCGCCGCCATCGAGATCCTTGTCCACGTCCATGTCTGGTGGCATCAACCCGCCCTCCACCTCCGTCTCGTCCGCACTGTTCTGCGAATAAGGCGCCCGAGAGTCTTCCTCCTCTCCGTCCTCGGCATCCGCGGCGGCCTCCCTATCGATTTGCTCCTTGATTTCGGGGTCAATGCCCCTTTCGCCGAGGATGCTTGCGAAATCGAAACCGGCCGGGTACGAAATGTACTTTTTAGTCGCTGGCGTAAGGCTCTTCCAGCGGAGGAAACAGTCCTCAAGCCAAGTATGATTGACGACGGGAATCGACCATTCATCCGCCTTCGACGTCTTCGAGCCGCTCTTTCTGGATCACACGCGTGAGCAAAACTCCACTGTTGGGTGAAGCAAATGACATACTGTGCGGCGATGAGAACCGTGTTCTTGTTAGATAGGCTCGGGGTGAAATTGCCGCCCATAACTGTCATAAGTTTCTTCAGGTAGTCGCGCGCTTCGCCGGTGTAATTGGTAACACAAATTTCCTAAGGGTGCGTTGAGATGGAGCGGTTAAGTGAGACTAGCGCCATACGTGTATGTCGAAGCCCTCAATAGTGCCATGGGGGATCGGAAAGTGGAGGAGCTGGTCCAGGGGGCTTGAATTGACACCAGTGACTTGGACGTTCAGCAGCCAGCTGAGGGTCCCGATCTTCTTGCCTTTGCGCCACGCCTGAAGGACGGTTAGTCGAGAAGGGCGAGGTGGTTAAAACGCACTGCGTAGAACGCCTTCCCGGTCCTATACCGCGTTACAAACACGTCGCAGCGGTCCAGAAGGCGAAACTCCTCCTCGCTTGTTCCATTGCCATTCTCCGATGTATAAGCCACGGGTACGCCTTGAGCTTGCCGGATGCCGTCCTCTACGATTTTCCTTCTTGACCCAGTGAGCTCGAGGGTTGTGCTCAGCAGGATACGACACCCTCCCCAGACGCCCCTGCTCTCCAACTTTGTCTTTGATGGGTCCCCAGACGCCGTCTTGTAAAGGGCCTTCTTCTGAGGACTCATACTGAGCCGCTGCTGCTTCTTTGCTTGCTGCAGCTGCCCCGGACTGTCCGTATGTCGCTTCAGGACCGCAGGATCCGGCCACTCGTAGGTCTCGGTGCTCAGACCAGGATACCCGAAGAGGACGCTGTCGTCAAACCAGTCGGGCACAAGGACCTTGAGTGTCTGGTCGCGATAGCTCATGCCGGTCTGGTATTTCTCCGACGTTGTCGACACGGCAAACAAGTGGGTAACGTCTTTGGTGAGGCCCATCCGCCATTGGCCACCGAGACCGGTGATTCCAGCGGATATTACTTCTTCGTCACTGACGGGGAGCTGTGGCACGTAACTTATTAACATCGGGAGAAAGTGACAGAGAGAGGACGCACGTCCGCCGAACATGCCACCACACCAGAGAAGATCTTGGACCGAGATGCGGAGTAAAAGGAAGGGCTAAACGCGGGTGAGATGGAACAATATATTCGAAAGCCACCGACTGTTGTGTTTTCCGTGCTGCGATTGACCGCTCAACCCAAAGGTCCTGACGGCGCGTCAGGATGCAAGATTTGAGTAGATGAATGAACTTACGCTGACAATGGCCACACTCGCCGGGTCGATGTCCCGCCACTCCTCAAACGCATCCGTATTTGTGATAATATGAGTTGCATCGAAAACTGAATCGGCGCGCGTAGCATTGTGTTGGGTTAGGAGGGCAGTGAGTTCGAGCTGCCGTTCATGAGGCAACGTCGGCGAGAGATGGAACTTGACGTCGTCGAAGAGCATGGCTACAGGAGTGTCAAGCCGTCGCAGCTACTAGTACAGATTGGTTGCTGATCACTGTGCGTGTGCTGTGTTGTGTTTACGCGTTGTTTGGGAGCCGGCAAGGGTCGGCATCAATCAAACACGCTTCAAGGCAACTTCAAGGTTTGCTCATTGCTCAACGTTCAACTTCCGCAACATGCATGTAGCATAAATACATGCTACTGTGGATCCGATTCTCGATGTCTGTGCAATCTCTCCGCCAACCGTCCCGCATCACGCTCGCATTCCAACGCCTCAGCCTCCCGCATATCACGAATTTTCCCTTGCAAGTCCAGTATACGTGCGCGGAGAGACTTGATCTCTTCCTCGAGTTCATGAACCCGGGCGGTGTTCTGCCCGTGAAGATGCTGCTGAACTACGAGTTTCGCAATCTGAGCCTCGAACTCCTGGGCACGGACTTGATGTTCGGTGACCTGTGGACTCAATTAGGACTTGTTGTCTGAGACCCACACACCATACCTGTCGCTGGTTTCGTTCCTCAGTTTCCTGAAGCTTCCGTTGGGATTCGAGTAGTTTGATTTGCGCATCAACCAGTTCAGCTTGCAGCTATAGGGAATGCAGCGTCAGCAGGCGTGACGGATGCTTCGGATAGAACTCACCTCAAGTTGCCGCTGACTGGGTTGCGGATCGGAATATTCCATGTTCTACGGCACATGTCAAACAAGCAAAAAAAAAAAAAAAAAAAAAAAAGATTTAGATCTCACTGTATCAAGATCATCGATGTCCATGGCGGGGGAGTTTCTCCGAGTCGGGGAAGGCGACGGGGAGGGAGGGGTAAACTCGGGACGTAAGGGTCTGGAGCGAGGCAGGGACGCAGGGGTAGCCCATATGCCCATGGATAACGCTTTCCGGATGGGGGTGCCATTTGAGAACATAGACGGGCCCGCGGCAGGTTCGAGGTGTCCACCAACTTGATCCGGGAAGGCAGAAACACTATAGGGCGCTCGCTGAGTACAGATTGTCATTGTAAACTCAGTCGACTTACCGGGTGGCAGGAGAAGAGATTGCCTGATCGTCGGCGAAAATATCATCTGTATTTAGTATTGGTATCCTTGACATCGGATTCATTGAATTGAGTATCACCTCCGAGTCGTTCCTTGAGGTAACCGAGTATTCTCTCTTGTTCTCGCCTTAATAGTCGCCCCATGCCGATCCGCATCTTAGACAAAGAATTAGGACTAGGCTTCGTGTGACAAAATCAGTCTCACTTGCGCTTTGCTGAGTGAATTCAGTGGGCCTAGAGTTCTCTTGATGACGAGGAAACATGCCGAAATTTCCTCTCCTTCGTCGACACAGTTGTTATATTCCCTAACCTCGTCTAGAATGCCTTGGAATCTGTTGAAGTTGGCACAGGATGTCATTGCATTAATTGGCGCACTCGCACTCACGTTAAACGACCGAGTGGGGTTATCCGCAGAGTTCCTTGATCAAAGTTCACGTCGATAAATTTATTATGAACCTACAAAGAAAGTCAAACTGTGGGGGAATCGTGAAGATGAGAAGCTTACACATGCATACAAGCGGTCCTCAACATTGTCCTTCAAGCGTTTGCCATTTTGGTAGCCTCCGCGACGAGCGTTCTTGGCAACTAGAAGATGTCAGTAAATTCGATGACATGGAACGCAACGCATACATACCTTCGTCAATTAAGTGTCGCATAGAGATAGTTTCACCGTCATCGACGCGCTTCATACATGTCATGACAGCGTAAAGTGTTTCTGGGAATACGATGGGACAATGTCACGGTAGAGGAGGACGTGTACGAACGAGCCATTATCGTATTGGGATTCCTCTTGGTTTTGGTGGTTCGACGCGGAGGCATTATGGAAAGGAAGTAAGTTACCAAAGTTTAAAGAATGAGATATGTGCAACTCCAGGTTGGCAATTAGCGGGCTTTGAGGTCAGTTCCGAAAGCTTGAGCAACTTATATAGCCTCTCGTTCTTTGTCTCAGGCTTTGTCGCGTTTCCAAGCCATTATGCTTTGTTTGAAGTGGGCTGAGAAGATACTAGGAAAGGACGGAAGATAAAGGGATCAACTTCAAGGGGAACAAAGATTGCATAGTGAGTGTCTCAAGAGTGTCTTGGTCGAAAGGTAAGTAGTAGAGGCTACTGGTAATCTCGACCAAACACCCCCGTGCATTCTTCATTTTCCCGCGGCTTGCATTTTCGGTCCATCGGAGAATGCCCTTCTCAGGGAACAGACGGCCTGTCTTCAATGCCCTGCTTCTGGCGCAAGCCTCTTTCTTCTACTACTTCAAACGCAAGCAGACCGCCGCCGAGCGTAACAGATCGGAGGCGCGCATCTCTGTTCTCGAGTCTGTTGTCGAACAACTACGTTCGAATCGCCCATTCTCGGACGCCGATCTCGCAAGACTAAAAAGACTGGCCGCACCGCGGCCGCCCATCACCGAACCAGAGCTCCACTACGAGCCCGTGCCTTGGAAGGAAGTATTGTTTGCGAATAAGAAGAAAAGTGAGATGAACATGACGGACGAATATCTCGACAAGGTGCGTGAGATGCCATCTTCTATTCAATTTCATTCGAACGCTGGCCTTAGATCGCAGATGAGCTTGAAAAATCCAGTCAATGACGGACGCGGTACGGCGTTTAGTCCTTGTTCATCACAAAAAAGCTCACATTTTATAAGTACTTCGGGCCCGCCTATTCTACACCTACACTATCCCAATCTCCAACTACATTGTACGAATATCGCCATTATCGCCATCTCACTATGTACTCAACCCGTCCTAAAGACGCTACGGATCCGGAACAGAAAATGCGTCAAACCCGCCCGGGCCTTCTGGAGAGTCGTAGAACTCTTCGTCGTCATCGTCGTCTGAGTGAACGAACGATAAGTCGACGTCGATGGGCTGGGTGGCCGGCGGCTCCAGGCTTTGGTCTGCGAGCGAAGAAATGGAAGAAACTCCCTGCGACGACTCAGGATCAGCCACTCCTTGGTTCACCGCCAGAGTTTGAGTATCGGTCGACGCCGGTGCGATGTCGGTGGCTCCGCCTTCCCTTGTTACATTGTCACTCTCCTCCGCATCAACATTCACATTTACCTCATCATAATTACTTATATGATGATCACCTCCGTCCTCCGAGTCGGCTTTCACCGTTTCGTTTTCATCCTCGCTGTCCCCGCCGTCGTAGTCTGGCTCACCATGGGTTACCTCCTCCCGCTCCCGCTCCACCTTTGACCTTGCGATTTCCTCCAGTGCCGTTAGCGTTGGTGCCGTTGGTGTTTGGCTTGCCGCCATTTCCTCCAGGTGTCTTGTTCCCGGCTCCGGCACCAGTATCGTCGGGCTTGGCTGGACTAGGACTAGGTGGCCGCGGCTCTGCTGCAACTCGTGGATGAGCGCAAGCCCGGCAAAAGAAAGCGACACCCATCCACCTGCAGGTTGTACGGGCTTGATGCTGAAATGGTCCTTGATGATCTCGGTGAGCTCCTTGCCGGCGAGGCTCGCAGGCGACGGGCTCCGGCCACCACTGGTAGCCTGGTTCCGTGCGCACTCGCGCGCGCGGCTTAGCGGGATCACAGTCTCCATGCCGAGCCGCAGACCCTCCTCCACCGTCAGGAGCTCCGGTCGCTCGCAGAGCGCCGCGTACCGCGGAATCAAGTATGCGTCGTCGACGAAGAACTTCTTGTACAGCACGATCCGGTCGATGTCCGGCAGCTCGAGCTTCTCTAGCTCGCGGACCGCCAGGTTCTTGACCTCGGCGAACTCCCAGCGGTGCGCAAGCTCGAGGATGGTTGACCAGTCCTCGACGGTTGCGTCGTAGAGCGAATATTTCCTGGTGCACAGTCAGCTTTGGTCGTATCCGGCACGGCAACATCGCGGACGGATTATAAAAGACCCATAATAGTTTGGCGAAGTCCGCACTCCGGACGTTGTCGAGCATGATTGCGCTGTCGTCTGCTGTCCCGATGCGAGGCCTTCCCGGCGTCGCAGGGACCGCCAGCTCCCGCTTGAAGAATTTGGATTCGCGCTCGAAAAAGTAGCGGTGCACACGGAAGAGCTTGTTCTCGACCTGCAATCTCGAAACATCAGCGAACGGGTCCTGCATGAGTGATCACGACTCGGGCGTACCAGGCAATAGAGATCGCCGCCGGGCAGATAGTAGTCCTCCGAGTGCTGGAGGCCGAGGAGGCTTTCAGAGGTCGAGGTTTGCGGCGCCATTTCGATTGGGGTTTGGTGCAGGATGGACCCGGCAAGGACCCGCATTTATAGTGCCTCGCGTCATGGACACGTGTTGCTCGCATGTTTTGCGCCGCAGAAGTGAGCTGCTTTTGTGATGCCAGCGGACGCGCTTAAGGCCGTTGATCAAACGCAATGAGCTATGCGAGCATCGAGGCATCAATTAAAGTAACGCGACTGCAAGCACTCTTCTGGAAATTCGAATATCTCCGCTACACACACACGTGGTGCGACGCGCCTTGAGTCCCGACGGAGATAATATACAATCGATACTTTGGAGGACTGGCGCCGGGCACCGCCCGAAGCAGCTTCGCTCCCATCGAGCGCTTATTCAATGAAATTTAAACTGTGCAATGTGCATGTGAAAAAGCACGCTTGAACCACGCTTAGGGAAACTTGGGAAAGGAATACAGCCTCGAGCCCGGGTCTAGGAAGCGGTTGACGCATGTTTCATGCAATCTCGAGTGGCAAATAATGTGGCCGTTTATATTTCATTGAGTGCCTCAGGCTTGAGAGTGGACGCCAATTATTACATCTCGGAATTCTTTTGGATGTAAATTGTGTGCGCGGGTGAAATGGAAAATTTTACCAAGGGGTACTATTCATGGACAGACTTGGGAAATTAAAATGTACACCTGTCTCGTTCTTGAAGACGGTTGGAGGGCTCGTTCAGGTGAGAATGCGCGAGCCCATTGAAAATACCCCATAGGCACGGAGTCTGAGAGGCCAAAGATTAAGCGTCGTGTATGCTACATTGAAGTCTCCCAAGTGCTACGGGTTCCATTTGTTGAAGCATGACGTAGGACAGACGTTAGGGAAGATCCTATAACCAGAGTATACGAGTACGAAAAAATAATTACGAACGGTCTAAAAAATGGTAGGTAAATAAGTAAGAGAGGGAGTCCAACTCATGGGAAATGTGAAGTCTATTTCCCCGTCAAGGTGTCAAGCTGTTTGCAGATGGCCTGGCTGTCGAGGGTCGGTGCGCCGGACGGGCCCGTGCGGACATATGGGCATCCACCGCTGCTCGTCCAGTTGCTCGCCGCCTGGACGGCGCCGGTCAGCGCCGTGACAGAGGTCCCGTTGAGAGTGCAGGCAGGCCGCGTCCACCCTTCGGCAAAGGGCAGTCGTTCTTCTCTAAACCACACTTGCACGAACCTGAGTTGATCGTGAGTGAATGCTGTTAGATCTTGGGAGAGCGCTACTTTTTCGGTGCGATGCCGGTGGTTATGTTCCCGAAGAGGCCTAGGGTAAGCGCGGCCGTGAAAGACCGGAACCCGATCTCCTTATCGGTGTTGGTGATGTTCGGATTGGTGCGCTGGATTGGCGCCACATGAGAAGGCGCCCTGCGAGCATGCTAGGACGGGACGAACCTCCGACTCGGCGAGCCTTTCGAATTGTACTTGACCAAGAGATGGAACATCGTAATAGTCTTTGCCGGGATTGGCGTTGGCTAGGGTACTGAAGATCGTCTCGTTGAAATGGGTGTTGTCCCCAAGGGCGAAATCCCCGCGCGAGAGGGACGCGTCGAACTCGATTGTACCGTGGCTGCATAAATATTAGGGCGCTGATCACAGACGAAGGAAGAATAGACAGTTTGAGGTCATCGAGGGTAAAGCTTTCGGGTTCATTGGAAGTAAGGAGACCTAGTTTCGCAATACCAATAAGGACGGCAGGATCGATGTTGTAGACATCTGATCATGGTCAGACAAAAAACAAGCCGGGGGCTGTTTAGTTATCGCACCGTATGAGGCTTGTAGAACACTGCGAATAGTCAAATTATTGCCATTCCGAGGGAGATACCCGTGATTCGCGAGGCTACATTAAGTGAATACCAAGAGATATACTAGTAGACAAATGTGAACTTACGAATTAAGCGCAGGGCATGGACCTCTCAGGTCGGTAGACTTCGGAGGTATGAAACCATACTTGGCCTGACCAGGACAAGCAGCGGCCTTGGTCGCAAGAACCGGAACAATCAAAATAAGAAACGAGGCGAAATGCATGAGAAGGTTGAACTGTCGAAGGCGGCCGAGAGTGGGAAATGAAGATGGAGGTGTAGTGCTAATCGAGGGTATTTTATACTGTCCTACTTGGTCCTGGACATTCGCCCGCCATTGACTCATGGTGACCCGACGCCGTGTCTTTGACAGATGTGCTTGAAGTCATGCACAGGAGAAATAGCGAAGATTCGCAATACTTTCTTCAAGTCCCCGTGTATGCCGTGGCACAAACAAGATATCAAGTTTGAAGATGACGCCGGTTGTTTCTACGATATCCATTGAATTCAGATCAAGTTAACCGACTCGGCGATTTCGAGTCGACCAGGGATGGTCACGGTCAGCACGGAATGCAAACTGCGCGCCGACTGAGGACTCCGAGTCGGAGCCAACGTGCACGGTGCCACCGCCGCGGACCCGGGTCAGAGTTGGATAACGAGCGCTCTTCAAGCTGCTTCAATCCAGTTACAGTCCTGATATTATCCCAAGGTTCCAAGACAGCAGGATTCAAAAGACAGTGGTAGAATTTAGCGGAGCCGCGAATCGCCGTCACGTGCCTTCGTGACTTGTCTTCAACCACGCCGCCAGGCTGGCTCCACAAGGACCCACGCTGCTCCACACCAGTCTACTACATTTCTTGAATACCTACTATGCAAAATCCTACCACTTCCACCATCCATAAACGCCCTTTCCAGGATATCACCGACCGCTTCATCTCGCCCGCGCGACCCAAACGGAAACCAAAGACCCCCGGCGGCACTCTGGGCGAGAAGCTGCGGCTCAGAGTGATAGAGACAGCGAAATCCCCGGCGAACGTCTTTCCCTCCTCGCTCCCACCCTCGTCTCCGCCACTCTACTCGTCCTCGTCGCGCGGGGTGCCACTCCTCAGCTCGGAGGGCGAGGTTGCGCGGGAGATGCAGGGGGCGGACGACGACGAGGCATATGCATATGGGCGCGATGACTTTGGGACCATGATGCCGTCGGACGACGACGCGGACGAGGACGCAGAGAACCGCGCGCCCACCAACCTCTCCGACCCCTTCGGGTTCTTCGCGGTGGAGCGCCGCCTCAAGGCGGAGCGGGCTGTCCAGCCGCTCCAGCCTGCCCCCCTGCGTGCCTCGCGTTCCACGGACGACAAGGAGCGCGACGATGGGCGCGTCATGCCGTCGACGCCCCACAAGCCCAAGCCCGGGAAGCGCCGGCTCTCTGCGGCTGCGGACGCCTTGAGCCCTGCAGCAACGTCTGGCGCGAGCACGCCGTCCCCCGTCAAACCTGGGGAGGGGTTGCGGCCTCGCGCCTCACTCGACACGGTGGATATGGACACGAACCGCGAACTCTTTCCCGCTCAGCCGACTTTAGTGGATAATGACGACGGCGACGATGGCGCGCCCCCAAGGAGGAAGAAGCGCCGCCCAAGCCCGGAGGTAGCGCTCCCGCCGCGCCGGAGTACGAGGGCGCCGAGCAAGGCGGAGAAGGATGTCGCGAAACCCCAACCCAAGGCGCGCGCCAAAAAGGCGCCAACAAAGACACGGGCCGCTGGCAAGAAGAAGGCTACCGAAAATAACGATTTAGATGACGACCAGCAGGAGGTGAGACATTCTCTTAAAGCGATATTAGTTCCCCTTCCTCATCTTGCGCAGAAATTTGAAGCGGAGCGACAGGCGCGGCTGGAGTACTTCAGGAAACTGGAGGACTACAGTTTCGAGAAAGAGAACGTCTACGTTGTCTGAACGTTGCTATCGCGCTGCTTGTATAATTGTGTACCATGCTATGTACGAACGACCCAAGGATAATTAGTAAATAGTCAGTCAGATAAACTACGCCGTGCGATCCCGCTCTGCTTTGGCGCGGGCAGACGCCTCCAGCTCTCCGAAATAACCGCTCTTCAAGCACATGCTCCTGAATATCCCGTCCTCCTTCTCGATTAGCGCCAGGGGCGTGTCGAATTCCACGAGCTGCAAAGTACTTAAATTAACCATCTTCTCAAACCCGCCAGGAAACGCCGCGTACCTTGCCCTTGTCTAGGACCAGCAGGCGATCATAGTCGATCACAGTTTTCAAGCGGTGGGCAACTGCATTGCGATTATGTGAGCGCTTGGGCCAACAGCAGGCAATCAATGCAACGCACTGGTGAGCAAGAGCGAGTCGTTAAACTCTTCGCGGATGGTGGTCTGGATCTTGGCGTCGGTCTGCGCAGGGCGGTGAGCGTGAAACAAAAAGAATAGGCCGAACCATCTGACCTTGAAATCGACGGAGCTGGTGGCTTCGTCGAGCACCACGATGGCGCTGCGCCGCAAAAGCGCGCGCGCCATCGCGATGAGCTGACGCTGCCCGGCCGAAAAGTTGCTCCCGCCAGGCGAGACTTGAGTGTCGAGCGACACGACGGTCTTCGCGTCGACATCCGTCAAGGCGGTCGAGATCGAGTCTGCAGTGTCTTCGCGCGCGATACCCATGGCGGACGGGGGACGCGAAGCATCCGGCGACGCGAGGGTAGAGTGGTCGCGGGAGGTACTCTCGGACGCGTGGTTGCTGCGGTTGATCATCTGCACGCGGTACAAGACTTCGAGACATGCCGCGTCGTCGTGCTCATCTGTGTTATCGTTAGTCGATGGAGGTTGCGGTGCAGAGGAGGACTTGCCGACGGGGTCAAGATTCTCTCTAAGAGTCCCGGAGAAAAGGGTGGCGTCCTGTTCATATACGTGTCAACGATTGTCTCCACAAAAGAGTAAAAGTCGGTTTTGCGAGGCTACCTGAGGGATAAATGTCTGGCGGAAGGGTTAGCGCCAGAGCCGTTTCCCACGATGTCAGCTTACCAATCTCGAGCGCAAATCTTCCACTCCAATTTTAGAAATGTCGATTCCTACAAGTGCGCAAGATCAGCTCCCACTCACTCGATAGTGCAAGGAGGACTTGCCGTCGATCAGGATTCTGCCGCTCGAAGGATCCGTCTGTCAAGTGGTCAGACACCGAATGCTTGCTGAGAGAATGAAGCCACTCACGAAGCGCAAGATACTCATAGCGAGAGTGGATTTACCACTACCCGTCCGACCTTGATTGACGTTAAAACATATTGACCACCAATGCAATGCACGCACCCAACAACCCGATCCGCTCGCCAGCCTTGAGGCTGAACGAGATGTCCTGCAGAACAGCTGGCAGATCCGGCGCATATTTAATCGAGAGATTTTCCGCCACGATCAGGGAGTCGTTCTTGGAGCTCGAGGGCCAGTAAGCAGGGGGACGGTTGGATTCGATCATGCCCGGCGGTTCCTGAGGGAGATCCAGGTACTCGATGACCCTTTCCACGGAACTATTGAGGGCGTCAGTATGAAGGCGAACCAAGGAGATCCGAAGCATTACTTGAGATCTAATTCCAGTCCAGTCCAAAATCTACACGCCCAATAAACGGATGACGTGAAGTTGAGGGCCGACTGTCACATGCATGAGTGGGAATCATAGCGGGCAAGGAAGACTATTACGGTGATCGCAAGTCCCGCAAGACCGGCGTTGTCGACGAGAACGTGGATGGAGAACATTGATGTGAAGAAAACGGCCTGCACCCTGTTCAAACCACTGTGCGGTTGGTGAACTCATACGACATACCATGCTTCCTATTGAAACATTCAGTAATCAGGGGCAATCGTATGGACATCAGACGTACCCAGGAAATCGAAGTTGAGCAACACTGGTGGACATCAGATGAAACGTTCGAACTCAGGTTAGAGGGGGCGCACGCACGCCAGCGGTTAGTCATCCAAAAGGTGTACCACATCTTTGTAGTAGCATTTATTCTGGTGTGGAGGTTATCCAAAAACCTCTTTTCGGCAGAGAAGGCTGGCAAGGTTCGTGAGAGCTCGATTTCGCGCGAGGGAAACTGTGGTACCTCGGACAGTTACGATGCCCTGCAACAACTCCCCGAAGTCCGAGAAGATTGGCGAGCGCGAGTTGGATTCCATCCGGCGAAGGTCCCGACCGGTGTTGAGGTAGCCAATCGCAAAAGTGTAGTAGAAATAGCCGATGAATGAAGCACTTTTAACGACAGTCGTGAGACGGGCACGTAGGGCAGCAGGTGAAGGACCAACGGAATGAGGAAGAGAGGAAACACGATACTAAATGGTTGTGTGAGATGCGTCGAAAGACTTGGGCGATAGACTCACGTCACAGTCAATAACGAGGCAACGAACCCGGCCAAAGAAGAGTTCACTTGTTGCAGCGAGCTGGCGAGAGAGGAGTCGATGGTTTCGATATCTTTCCCGCTGGAAAACGCAGAACATTTTAATCTGTGTTAGTAAGTCTCGAAGGAAACGGCATACAATCGATTGAGCATTCTCCCTAACGCATTGCTTCAGTAAGCCGTACAGAGTCTGGACAGAATGCAGCTCACCCTGCGGAGTCGTATCATGGAAGCTAGAACGAGATTAGGATTGACTGAAGAAGCGAGTACCGATAGACTCACCGGAATGTCGCCCGCACAACGGAAACAAGGAGCGCCCTGTAACCAATCAGGACAATGATTAGAAAATAAGATAATACTCACTTGAAAAGAGTCCTCGAAGCCCTCAACGCTCCGGTGATCTGTGCAACCGACGAACTGACACTGACGAAGGCAGTCGTCAATCCAATGGCAGCATAGATCCCAACATAGAACAGCGGATGCTCCACAGCGCTCGGCCAATTGATATGTAGGAATCCGGTGGTCGACGGGCTCAATTCGAAGCTGGCAAATTGAGATAGCTGGCCGTTCATTGGGATCTCATGTTCGTGGGCCATGAAGGACCTGTACGTGCCATACAGCGCGGACACGTTGTTTCTCTCCTTGTATGCTTCACCCCAAGTCTGGGACGAGTAACAATATTAGTGCCTCGTAAGCATCGGTACTCAGCAAACAATTACTTTGATCCAAAGCTGGCGGATTCGAAATAGATTAACCAGAAGCCGAATGCGAAGTATAAAACTGCTCACCTTCTCCCCAATACTCAAGAGCTGTTGAAGAACTACGACGCAGGCAAGGAAGCACCAGATCGAGTAAGAAGATGCCTTGAGATAGCTTTTGTAAACCTTCCATTTCACCCCGCCTACTTCGCGATGCTCATCCTTGACTAGCTTGCGCGGCTTCTTTGCTTTCTCGGCTTCTGGTGCATCAACGGCATCGGCATCGACATCTTCGGTCGTGGTCTCAGCAGCGACAGCGAGTTCCTCCTTTTTAACCTCGACTGCAGCATCGTTGGCAATATCGTCGAGTATGCCTTGCGCGCGCAGCTCTTTGACAGTACCCTGGGTATCTATACGACCGTCCAGCATGCGTACCAAGTAATGGGCTCCGGGAAGAACCAATTCGACATGGTGCGTAACCAATATAACTGTCCGGTGGGCCAAGAGGGGTCCGCGCAGGCAATTTTCATACAAGGTTCGCGAGGTGTGACTGTCCTAGACACCCTTTTAGCTTATGGAAGCCCTAATTAACAAGGGTGCGCCTACCACTGCGCTCAAGGGGTCATCCAAAAGGACATATTTGGTTTTGGCGTACACAGCCCGGGCAAGGGCAACCCTAGAAAGAGATGTGGGAAAAGGATATCAAGTTGCTCGAAAACGTACCTAGCCTTCTGTCCTCCCGACAATGAAACACCTTTCTCCCCAATTTCCGTCGCATCGCCGTCTTCAAGCATGTCCAAATCGGGCCTCAGCGCGCAACACTCGATTACTTCGTCGTATCGAGCTTGGTCGAGTGGGTAGCCAAATAAGATATTGTCCTTGATGCAACGTCAGTGGAAGGAGGGACCACGGAAACAAAACCGTACCTTGATCGACTGGTGGCGGAGCCAAGGCGATTGGGCAGCGTAGGAAATGGCGTGCATATTTCCCCAAGCATCAATCTTGCTCGGGTTCTTTGACATTATGATGCGACCACCAGGGAGGGACGTCATTTCCCCGAGCACAGCCATCTTTGGTGCCCATTAGCATGAGCACATTGGCTCGTTTCGAGCGAGCGCGACTTACAAGGAGAGCTGTCTTGCCGCTACACTCTTTATAAGAACCATTGAATCCAGAAAAGGAAGCTTACGAACCTGGCAGTGGGTCCGGTCACCAGTGTAAGCTCCCCTTCCGGGAATACCAGCGAAAGATCTTTGAGCTCAAATTTGTGATCGGACACTGTCCCTTCACTCTCGGCGGTCATGATGGAATCGGTCTCGGATGCTGCTTTCTTGCCGTTCTTATCCTTGTCATCCGCAGGGACCTCCTCGACCTCATTCCATTTGAACGACGCATTTTCGAAGCCAAGGCGGTCGTCCTCCGATTCAGGCGAAGCAGGCCCGGATCTGTCCTTTTTCAGAGACGAAACTTGCTCAGTGACTTCGGCCTCGTCCAAGTAGACGGCTATCCGGTTCAGGGAAACACGGGTCTGAGGGGAGCGAGATCAAAACGCAGTCATAGCAGAAAACTAGGACGCACTTGGAGAAGTTGGACTATGAAGGTAGGAATGACTGTAGCGAAGTCAGCAACTAATCAAAACATGTCCGAGAGTACAAAAAAACTTGCCATTGAGCGGTTGCCTATAGACGAGGAGTCAGAAAATGGTGATGAAGACGGGTGGCAGGAGACAGACCTTATCATGCCGAAAAGTGCAATTGCAGTGAAGGCCGTACTAATGGTAAGCTCATGGCCCATCATCACATACGTAAAGAACGAAATGACTGAGATAAAGATGGGGGCTGTAATCCACAGGCTGCGTCGCTGGTGAGCTACGAGTATCAAGGGTAAAAAGAAAAACAATACCAATAGAAGCCTACACCGTTGATACGAGCTAGCGAGATAATGTCAGACTACAGAGGAAACCAAGCGCGTCGAAATTACCTTTAATCATCCACTTGATCTCCGCATTTCTGGCAGTGAGAGCTCGATCGATCCATCTTTGCTCCCAAGCGAAGAACTTGATGAACTTGACGGCACTAATGAGCTCATTTAGGACCCCCATTCTTTCATCCTTCGCTTTGAGCACGCCTTTTTGAATGCGGATGCTTCGCCTCGAAAGATAACTATTCAAGGGCCATCCAAGGATGAGAACGACGAATCCAGCGAAAGCAGAGAGTCCCAGCAGCTGATAGAGGAATATGCCTGGATTGACGTTAACCAAGGCGCAATTAGCTGCAGAAAGAGACTCACTGCCAATCACGATTTCCATCGGTGCGCCATATAAGAAGTACAAGCCTTTTCACGGAGGGTGAGCAAGCTGCAGAACGCCGGCTCAGCTTGAACTCACCAGAAACTTGCATGGCCATCCTATTTGCATCGCCGGCCATGAGGTTAACAATCTTCCCTGAACAATGAGTTAGATATGGTGAAACATCCATCGAAGGATTATATCTTGCCAGTGTCTGCCGCTCCAGCCTTGGGATCATCAGCCTTCTCGGCAATTTTCTTATCGGCTTTGGTCTTGGCCCTCTGTTCCTTTTTCGAGAGGGCAGGCTGTGGGCCAGCAGCAGCGGCAGCCTTCTTATCGGCCGCGTTCTTGGCTTTCTCCTTGTCAATGACACCACTAAAGTCTTTTCGCTTCAAGGCTTTGTCATAGATGGCCGCCATGAGCTCGGAACGTATGCGGACAGATGCACGGCGACCGAGCCACAAGTGCTGCACATCGCATTGCGCTTTGCAGACCGAGCAAATGAACATCAGAACGGCGTAGATGTAGGCTTTTCCCTTGTCCTTTTCGGACTCGTTTTTCGTATCGACTGCGTCCAAGATGCGTCTGGTGGACGGTGAGGTAAGACCCAGTAGCATGCAACGATACGCAACGTACTTGAGGAAAAATGGACCCGCATAATTGAACATGACACTACAAAGGGTCAACGCAAAATCCATACTGAAACAAGACGTTGAGTCGAGAGAATAATCGTAGGCAGGGAAGAGGGCATTACATGATGTCGAATGAGTTCGCAGCCCATATTTTTCCCAAGAGGGTCTTTTGCCTATTTTCAGCATCAGGCACTATTTGAATGGCGGGCAGATGAGTTAACACACGGTAGGCTGCTAAATTTGATGAAGATGGGTCGAGATTGGATGTTCGGGCTCAGCTCCCAGACATCTTTTTCGTTGAGCGTTGTATTCCGGCCCTACTCGAAATAAGCGGATGGTGCATCAAAAATCCATTTAGACGTACGCGTTTGACTAGCGGGTAGACCCATCTGAACTGTTGCCTCAAGAGGGTCAGAGAACGTCGGAGTGTTAGCAAGGCAAAGAAGACTGACAGACACCCAGTTCGCGAGACATGTGTAGTCTTCAGGCGATACACTGAGGGGGGTTGTGGGGCAAGAGAGAGAGAAAGAAGAAGAAGCTTGTTAGCGACCGGTGCACTTCTCCCAGATAAACAGCTACCTGTGTCCCTATAAAGAAATTAGGAAGGCACATCTCAGAAGTTTGCATGATGCTCACAATGTCCTCCTTTTTTACTAAATGCGAAGGCAATGCCAACGGCATACCCAGGATAACTATGACTAGTCCGACCGTCGCCGCCAAGTTCACAGATAAGCCCACCAGGACCAAAGTGCCAGGTAGAGGTGCGCCGGATGCATTGTGCTGGAATAGATAGCCGCCGAGCTGAAGGATTCCGCTTGCTATATGTGCCATGTAGATCGCGAGCATGTCGTACGGAGGGGTAGCCGTGGGTCGCAGAATGGGGCGTACGGTGGTATAAAGCCATGTCGAAGCGACGAGGAATCGTTGAATAGCATCCCATAGAGGATGTCCAGTGATCAGGAGGAAGGAACCGTACCCAAGCCAGGCTAGGCACTCCAACAACCCAATGAACACGAACACGACCGTCCGCCACAACGGTATAGTGTTTTCCACCTCCAACTCTGCCTCTGGGATCCCCCTCTCATCGGCCAATATAAGTCCCTCGGCATCATGCAACGACAAGTACTCGGTGAAAGGGCTTTTGGCGGCATCGACGAATCTTCGGACTGTTTTGGGAAGTGGTGGCCGCACAAAGGACAGGCCTATGGCGAGGACCAGCGCACTCGGTACCAATGCAGCCCATGAGCCACGGATGCATGGATCCGCCAGGTCAAAGGGGTCTGAACCGCTGCACAACTTCATGGTGTAATGTGGTGGGTTGGTGGTATCGGTGAGGGAGACTGTACTTTTGAAGGCCACTATCGGTGCCGGAGACTACTTGTTGAAGTAGCAGGAGTCACGACCACAGCTAGGATGTTGAGATCATGTATTTGGATGCGATAAGTTTACAGGAACACCGCAAGCGGACCATGTGCAAATTCAATTCGGCAAGTCGCGAGGCCTGCCGATGTATCTCGGCACCCAGCCTTTGAATTTACAGCCTTGGTTTGTGGCTCCCGCCCTCGCTACCGCCTCTCCCGCATTCCGCTTTGGTTATTTCCAGTTTACGCGCTTGTGCGACATCCACGACTCGGAAACTGTTGGAAGGAAGGATCGCTACATGCTTACAATGGCCGCGGCTTGAATGATCAAAAGCGTGTGCCAACGAATACAGATAAATCCGTGCGTGGACGCGCGGACTAAATGTAAACACCAATATTCAATAAGGACCAGATAGGATTCGGCTTGAAGTCGCCGAGGCCTGCCGATATATCTCGGCACCCAGCCAATAAATTTACGGCCTTGATTTATGGTTCCCGCCCTCGCTGCCGCATTCCGCTTTGGTTATTTCCAGTTTACGCGCTTTCGTACGACACCCACGGAACGGCGTACGATGGCCGCGGCTTGAACGATCAAAACGTATGCTAATTATAGGACAACGAAATCCGTGCACGCGCGGACTGGCAGTGAAAGTTGAATGTAAACACCAATATTCCAATGAGGATGGAGAGACACCAGATATTACGTGGGAAGAGAGAAAGGTGAAGGTTTTCAACTCCGCTCAGTTACGGACATGGAAAACATGCCAACAGCACTCGACCTCTCCTTGTCTGTCTAATAATACATCCATTTCTCTATAATAATCTATGACCTTTAGTTTTTCTTGGGATCGTTGACGGCGTATTCTGGCCTTTCGCCCCCCATAAACTCTTGCAGACTCTTCATTATCTGTTGTTCGCCTTTGAAAAATGACTGCGCCGTTCTCCCAGTTGTGTGGGGCTGCAAGGTAACCCGATAAGCCATAGAGGGATCAAGGAGGCCAGGGTGTATGGTCGGTTCGCGCTCGAACACGTCCAAGCCGACGCGGAAAACTGCGTCCCAGAGAAGTCAACAACAATTGTTGTGCAAATAAGGTTTCTGACCTTTGCCAGATTTGAGGGCTTGGACTAAAGCGTCCTCGTCTATGATGGCCCCTCGCGCTGTATTGACAATAAAAACTCCAGTCTTCATCTTGGCGAATTCCGCTGGCCCGAGCAGATGTCGGGTGGCGGCCGTAAGCGGGCAGTTGACGGAGATCACATCCGAGGCCGCAAGTAACTCGTCCAGGGAAACATACTTGGCCCCGCTTTCCTCTATGCTAGGTTAGCGCGACGCAGGATAGCAATCTTACGCTTACCTGACTCTGGAGCACGGCGGCGATTGTGGTAGATGATTTTCATACCGCAAGCCTGGGCCCTCACGGCAAGCGCCTTACCAATGGAGCCAAGACCGATTATTCCCAGAGTGAGCCCTTCTATATCCTGACCCAGGGGAAAGAGATCTCCGGGGACCGATGCGTCCCCACGCCACTTTCCGGCCCTGGCATAGACGTCGCCTTGACTTGCTGCGCGAGTAGCGGAAAGGATGAGCATGAGAGCACCATTCGCAGTGGAAATTGTAATCGCCGTTGGGGTATTACAGTAGTATGCCCCTTCACTGGCCATCCACTCCGTGCCAACATCGTCGTAGCCTGCCCCACCACCGCTTTGACGGTATGATAAGCATACGAATGATTGTATAGGAGCAAAGGCTTTGACCTAAAGAAGCGACATCCATTTTTTGTTAAGGGACTCAACATCTTTTCATCGAAAGGGGAGAACTGTCCGGTGCCGAAAAACCAGATAAAGGCAACATATGGAGACTTGCCAGCAGCAGCTCGGGCATCGACCGCTGCGGCGATTGCCTTGGTAACATCTGAGTTGTTGATGAGCCCGTCCAATGGAATGCTATCGATCTGGTATCGTTTGCGGGCTGTTTCGTAGTCCTGGGTATAAATCAGGAGAAATCAGAGGGCGACGCGCGATATTGGAAATTTGCAGCGCACTTACAGAAACAGCGAATGCAGCGGAACCCAAAGCCAAAATAGCGCGATCTTCAGCCATCTTGTGCAGCGGCTGGGGATTAGCTCCGAGTTGAGCGCACTCCGGGAAAGACCGAGTCGTCCAAGAACCAAATTTGGAAATTTTGT